>OW804096.1:66484488-67961363 GCA_942159475.1 Sthenelais limicola
TTCACAAAGGAACGGTACTAAACAGCGCAATGTGAACAATTTGAAACATTCCACCTGTATTAGATTGGATGTCACAACCTTTAAATTTGAGAAGAAGATCTGCGGACCAAGATGCATGAGGAAGAGTAAATATCCATGAGTACATAAATAATAAATGATAAAAAGATATGAAGGCGGTTAAATTTGTGCTGTCGACTACGCGACAAATTTAGAAGATTTCTCGGTAAGTACCGATAAGAGGTTTTGCACAGTATTAGCAGAGTCATCTTAGCAAAACGGTTACCAAGAGACTTATAGATCTACAGTAGAACTTGACGCATGGTTTTTATTAGTTTTTATGTG
This sequence comes from Sthenelais limicola, assembly GCA_942159475.1. Lineage (NCBI taxonomy): Eukaryota > Metazoa > Annelida > Polychaeta > Phyllodocida > Sigalionidae > Sthenelais > Sthenelais limicola. The sequence continues at coordinate 66,484,831 of OW804096.1, forward strand.
TAGATTTTGCCAAACCCTTTGTTTTAAAATCTCAAAATCTATCTCAGGAACAGTGGATCCATCACATCATATATCTTGTTTATAAATAATAGCAGGCTACCACTGGCTAATTTAAGTTAGTTAGCTTTTCCCAACGGCATCAGAATGACATTCATCTTAGTGTAAATAAAATGTCCATTCCCTAAAAACCTTGTATCAATATTTGTGTAAGTAGCGAAGTAACTATAGCTCCCAGGCGTATAGTGGTCTCATTCATCTTTTATACTATAAGTCGATTACGTTTTAAATCTTTCCCCGACATTTCCCCCCAAGTTTATTCCTTCATAGTTTTTTTTGCCCTTCATAGTTTTTACCCTCTTTATAAACCACTGTGAAAGTCTTTCCCCCTTCTATTCATCGGTTTCACCATTCGTACTTATTTTCCATTTTTGACCAGACTTTAGTGCGTTTCTACTCGTTCTCCTTAGATTAAGAATCGAGCGTCCAGTTTTAGCTTGAGAATATTTATTCACCTGAAACATAAACATAGAATATGTTCAGTGCAAGCTGAGCAAAGGATAGCGTAATGTACTTCTACATTACAAAAGAAATGGATGAATGGTTACCGGTTACCGAAGGTAAACCATACCTCACCGTCAATTGTATTACCCAATCTATGTAATCATCTCATCAACTCATTACTTTCACCCCATCACTCCCATCCAACCATTGTCATACTACTCATATAACCTGAAATAGAACTAGTCACCTAGAAACATGTAACCAAACTTAAGTTCAAGCAAGTTCTCAGGCAACCGGCGGAAGACCTATCTAGGCTTTTGTCTACTTAGAATGCTGGTCTACCTTATTGTAACCAACACCTTTTTGCAATAAAGAATCCTTGAATTGAATTGAATTGAATGAATATACGCTATATATTCTAAACATTATTACAGATGGTCGAGCCATACATGGGTCCATATACATTTGTTATTTGGGAGGGGGCACATAATCTTTCCATGTTTTACGAATACACAATTTAAATATTGGTTATTTGAATAATCTGTCATATCACATATACATATGGCATGTGGACACAAGCCATCCCTTAAAATGTTGAAAGTAACTGGGCAGTCACCTTTCATTGCAGATATTTAGCCAATGATATGAGCCTTTTTCTGAGAGACTTTGTAATCTTGATTATGAATGCCTAAGAAGGAAATAAAATCTATTAATAATTACTAATAATAGTTATAAAAACTTAAGCATAGACAAGCTGTTTAATTAGTAGACCGAAGCCATACAATACTGTTTGTTTGAAACAGCACACTTTATTTGAGTTCTTACGGCTTAGGTAATAAAACTATCTTCTCAAGACTTTTAGGAACTCCTTGCCCCTCAAGTAATGTATTCAACAATTTCCCCAAAGTAGAAAAACTGCAAAAAGTTATTCAAACTTTAATTCTGGGAGAACTAAAAACGCCAAGCATCGAATCTGCAGAATGAAAATCCAGATAGACGAAATTCTCAAAGAAAAAAATACGTCAATGTCATTCAAATTCTGTATGGATTGATTTTTGTTCACGTTTTTTCACTTCCAATCAACCAAGTTTCGCGAGAATCCAATTTTTCGCTGGCAAAAACCACTGCCTTAAAACAGGCAGTATTAAAAGAGCAAAAATGTGTATGTGTGGGTTGGGAATGTGTTGTGAACAAAACGTGGATTTTAATTGTCATTGCTGTAGTGTGGGGTTAATTAGGAGGCGCCGAGCTGGTTCCTTTTTACCTTCTAAGGACAGGGTAAAACCAAGGTAGCCCAAATCTTCCACTAATTGGGATATGAAGTACCCAACTGCTCATGTAACGAAGGTCTGTGTCTCCCAGTTGCTTTAACAAATTTCCTGCAAAGCACAAAAAGTATTCTCATTACTCGAATATATCAATTTTAGGTTTTTAAATTTTTCATGGAATCGTGTTCGCGTGGAATTTGGTCGAGCTGGACCTTTTATGGACTCAAAAGTCTCGGGCGGTCGACGCATTCCTTTAAATTGATTGCATTGCATGGAGCAGCAATGTTTTATTCAATATAGTTGAATCCAAAACAGAAGTTTATAAAATGCTGAAACATGTGAAAGCGAATGTTCAATCAATGAACCAAACGAGCCAATCCAAATTGATCACTGTTGCTTGACTGATATACGAACTATATCAATTTTAACCCCCCAAAAAAAACAAGTTTCCTCTGTTTTACTTTAGAAAACATAATTTTAGGCAATAGCAAATATTCTACCGATAAATGGTCCAAGTTTATCCTTGGCATGGTTCAGACTTCGCATTGGTAGCAAGCCCGACTCGCCTGCCCCCAGACGGGTGAGACAAGAGGGACCAGTCTAGGTACCTGCTAGATTATCTATAGAGAAAAGGCGAAGTCGAAGTCACCACCGTGGCTCCGTCTCTAGATTAAAATATGCATCAATTCTTCTCTAGCCATCGACCTTGCCAACTAAGTTATCTTTCCTCAGGGAACTACCTTGTTTAAAGGTTTATTCATCCCATTAATATAAGTATCGGCTGATTATACGAGGTATGATCATCATTATACGTTTCAGTTGTCTCTTAAACAATTAATTCTAGAGACGGCCTAATAGTTAGTTTTTGCGGTTTCATATACTAAACAAAATTCAGACGTGAAATACTGATAGTACAGAAAAGAGGGCATTCAAAATAGTTGGAGATATAGCCCCAGATATTTTGCTGAATTGCAATTTTCTTAACATCATTATGTATACACGTGTGTATACATGAGTCATCGTCCAATGACTATAACTAATTCGAAAGAATATATTTTAACTACAGACATGTATGTATATTTATGGTTATTTATGCCCGGAAAATGAGCCAGGCGTTGATTAACAAGGAACATCAAACAATGTACTACTAAGATAAACTTTCTGGTAAAGGTTGATTTACATCACACCTCAAAATAGTCTCCCTGTTAATGTTAAATGCTCACTTCAAACACATAATAAATTATTATACGTTTGCTTAGTAAGTGTCTGTCAGCATAATGATTAGTTTTATATCTTGTTAGCTTTGTATGAATGGCACGCACTGAAAGACCTGGAAATAATAATGACTATTGTCAGCTCGTCTGCAAGAGTCCACTCCCAATTTGTAAATTCTATCCATCCATGCATCCATCTTTCTATCTATCTTTCTATCTATATAACAACCAATTTTAAAGCATCGGCATCTTAATTAACTCTATACCGTGGGACATTAATTGTCAAGGCGCAAAGCAATAGTTATTTAATTGAACTCTGAAGATTTGAATAAAGTACCCTTCTATTCAGCGTGGAATTCAATATAGTTATTTGGGCCATATGAATTATTGATAAATATTCAATTGAGAATTGTGTTACATTGCGTGGGTAGAACCTCTGGTGTAATGCGAAAATTGGAAGATACCTGAACGCCAGGGGTAATATAGCCTGTGAACACTGGAGAACAAGTGTTTACCATCATTACGGAGAAAAGGGGTAATTAATATAATAGTTGCGGTCATTGACATTTTAAGTAAAAATTGCGGCAGTAGCAATCCCCAGATTCATCGAAATTTCCTGGAAAATCCATCTCCTCCCGATGCCAATAAATCGAAATAAATGGATGGCCATGGCTAATTGCAACACCTACTGATATTGCCCACGTAGCATGGAAATAACATTGACCTTAATAAATGGCTACCTCTTCAATTTGTATACACCCGTATAATGTTTGCACGGATAGTGGATGTCGATAACCTCCTTTGTCTATTCACCTCATCTTTCGATTTAGTTGAGTATATACTAGTTGCTGACTATACTTATATGGCATGTTTTGATAGAATTTAATATTTTATGAACTGTATTATTTAACACGGAGCTGTACTCTTCAGCACATGAGTTGTACGTAGGGATTGTTCAATTATATAAGTAGTCCCTTCTCCTAGGATTACATATGGTTGCCTACTGTATGGGTATAATTGCTGTCGTCTCTTTTTGTAATAAAGGTAAAATTTAGTCTCTACTTATGTAAAATCAGGCAATACTGAGAAAATCGTATCATTTGCAAAATGTATTTGTGACCTGAATAAAAAAATCAAATCAAATCAATTATGTGGATGCCCTTTAAATTCATTTCCCACGCAAACTTTCATCTGTTGTCATTATCATATCGACAGGTAACTTTTCATCATATCAATTCAATATATATATAATATATAAATATATATATATATATATATATATATATATATATATGACAGCTGTCCCAGAGCCGAATTAAAACTGTATTTTCAGCTATTAAGACAACAAATCTGACCAATTTACTCATAATGATGACTAATAAGATTGAATATTTCAATATTCTGCTGCGGTTATATGTTTACTATAAGTTAATCCACCACAGGAAAGGATTTCGGTGGGTCTCCACTAAATTCCGTGAGAATCGCATGAGAATCGGCTTAGTGGACAAGAGCCTTAAGATGTATATTTGTTCAGCAAAAGCATTACATCGGTGGTTGCTGTTCTCTGATCAACATTAATTGAGCGAAGTTTGGTAAAGAAAAATACAAAAGAATAAATCAAGTGACAATGTTTTTTCAGTTAATCTAGTCGACAGACTATAGATACTACTAATTTTTGTATCACGCATAGTAGTTCTTACAATTTATATCCACTCTCTCTCTCTCTCTCTCTCTCTCTCTCTCTCTCTCTGAGTTGCAACTCAGATCTGAGTATATCATCATTACTCATTCTTTGAGTCATTTGATCGAGACGACCTTGATAGAAAATATAATATATAAGAATAAAAGGATTGCTTCCACCTTGACGTGTTCAAATAATTTATGGCCACTTTTTCTACATTAGTGACCCGCCAAGCAGAAAGGTACCTTCCCGCGGGAGTTATAGTTCCTGGTATTCCCGCTAGGAGTCACATCATATTCATGAAGTCACTGTCACAAATGTTTATATTAGTAATTCTGAGAGGGAGGTAACTTTGAAAGTCTGTGACTTCACTAGTTCTTGGAGTATCAACAAAATTCTTTCACTTTTATAATGCTCATTTCCACTTTTGTACACCCCTGTCATTATTTTATTTTAATCTCTCATATCAAAGTTCCAGTTAACGTACGACGGTGATATGTCAATGTGTATTTAGGAAGTTGGTTATATTCCCAGACATATTGTCGTCATCTTTTCTATCCTTCAGTTTGATCTATTCGGGCTTTTGGGTTTTCTCCCTCCTTCTTCGTTTTTTTAAATATCATACCCTCCCCTATTTTGGTTCTCCCGATACACGATACACGATACTCAATTGTCTCGCACACCAATCGGAAAAATAAACAATAACATTCAGCTTTCTATACATCTATACACTTCTACTTATTTACCCTGCCATTTTCCATGAATATGTGGACTTTTATGAATCCCTTTAGAAAGAACAAATCTTCCAAAATGTTGGTCAACTGACATCTAGATGGAGTGGAAATGAATGGAACAAGCAGTAGAAAATCTTTAGTGTTTGACGCGGGTGCAGCTTTAAGAAACGCCATAGAAAATACTTGCTACTTGTTTGCACCTCACTGAAACAAATCAAAATGACATACCTATAATTCTGTAGGTAATCCCTACATAACTCGATAGGAGGGGGGATACTACCAGAGTAGCATAATGGGGAGTATAATATCATAAAAGAATAAAGTAATAATACAGGTGTATCCCAGGTAACAAATTGAGGTTAACTTTACGGCAATTCACGTCAATATAAAGGGCAACTTTACGTCAATGGTTTACGTTAATATATACGTGAATGTGTGGACTCAATTTTGCGCAAACTTAACGTCAGTATTAACGTGAATCTTAACGTTTTTGTTAACGTTATTACTTACGTTAATATCAACGTGAATCTTAACATTAATATTAACGTAAAATTGATGTTAATATTCGCGTAAATATAATCATTAATATTAACCTCATTTCAACGGTAAGATTAATGTTTAGATTAACGTTAAGATTGATGTTAAATGGAGGTGAACCTCCTCAACGTTAATATTTCCGTTGAGGCATTAATGTTAACTTAACGCCAAATAGTTTATAGAAGTTTAACCTATACTCTAGGTAAATCTTATTAACATTAATCTTAGAACCTTCTTATTTTCCTCTAGTTTATATTGGTTTAATGCTAACTACGGGGTTATTTGGGGTGCCAATTCCATACTTTTATTAGCATTAATGTTGGGTTCATGAGGTTTGGTCTATTATGCTCATCAATTTCTTGTTGGTATAATTCTTCTCATCAATTTGGTTCATCAATGGCCTGTTGGTGCACTTCTTCATATACCAGCTTCTGTAAAGGATAAAATACAATTATATAACGTGGCAATCAAGAGAGTGAGAGGGAAAGAAATGGTGGAAATATCTCTAATATGACAATCAATGAAATGGCTACATATTAAATCAGAAAGCCCGCCCTAAACCCTGTTTTATTTCCTTAGTACAGAAAATGGTTATGGATTAGGGTCCTACAGGCGGGAAAATACAGGAAGAAATTAATTACTGATTAAGTAAGACACATGGCAAACCGTCAACTTATAAAATATTAAATTTATACATTGAAAGCAAAATCATGTCTTCATTTATTTCTCCCGAAATGATCTCCAGATCTCCCGAAATGATCTCCAGATCTCAAGAAATTAATTACTCATTTATTTCTCCCGAAATGATCTCCAGATCTCAAGAAATGATCTCCAGATCTCAAGAAATTAATTACTGATTAAGTAAGACACATGGCAAACCGTCAACTTATAAAATATTAAATTTATACATTGAAAGCAAAATCATGTCTTCATTTATTTCTCCCGAAATGATCTCCAAAACAAATGTAAGGGGAGGTGTGTGGGAGGTATAATTATCGAATCCAAAGCTTGGAACATACTATATCAGTCAGTATGTTTATAGCTGTTTATAGCTAGTACACAATGTATTTCTGGTAGAGAAAGCGACGGCTGGAAGAGAAAGAGAGAGCAAGAAGAAAAAGTGAGAAAAAGTGAGAAAGAAAGAAATACTTACATACTTTCCACGCTGGGATATGTTGTTCATATCAACTGCAAGTAGAAATGTGGGAGCATGGGGTCCGTCGTATGGACTATTCCCGTGTCTGCCCTACAGAACTGAACTGTTGTGCCTAGTATGGGGAAGTGGACGCATGGACAGGGGTGGCGGTGAACTCGGCCCGAGAGAGTTAAACAGGTGGTCTTGGAGTAAGTGTTTGGGAGTAGACTTGGTACATGGCTCTAAGAATTTTAGTTTTTGGAGCCCGTTGGCTCAGTTTATTGAATACATTTTATTCTGATCAATGGAAAATTTAACTCAAGATTCCCTTCATGCTTAGTTAACAACATCATGAAAGTAAACTACATGAAACTACAAATTTAAGTAATTTTAGTGGGTATGGCTACATCCCGGTTACATCGCCTTCTAGTGCTTTTTAAAGGTTATACTTTGTAAATTTTATGCAGGCTGAAAACTTTCTTGAAGAATAGCACGTCTGTCTGTAAATTATTAAATATAGTAATGGCCTGAAGGAAATAAAAGAAACAGCTATAAACACTTCATTATTATTATAGTTTTATAATCTTTTGTGTATGAATCATCAATTCCAGGATATTATCAAACAAATAAATCATAAATGTTACCTCTACTGACTAATTCGGCTGAATTTGATGATGAATACTGCCATAGTATCATTGTTGATTCAGAATTATTATCATTATCTGATATTAATATGCGTATACATGTGATTAATCTGTACTACTAAGATCTGGGCCTTGGGCAAGTCTAAGCATGAAATCCAGTGATGGGGCTAGCTTGTCTGGAGGATGACCGCACTTGAATTTCCCGCTCATTCTTGAGACCGCATCCTGGTCGCTGAGTGCATAAGTTTAATTGAGTACACTCTGGACGGTTGTTTGCCATGTACATGTATTATAATCAAAAGTTATTCTTTTAAAATATTGAATTCCCATTGTCTTCAAGCTGCCCTCTCTGTTAATGTGACACTTGCCGCTAAGTTCCTGGCGAAATTTGCTTACATTTCAACCATTTTTAGATCAGTATATGAGTAAGGAATATCCTGGATCATTAATGTATTTGGAGAATTTAAGAGCTTAAAACTCCAAATTTCTATCAAGCCATTCATTTATTTTGAAGAAAATTGTAAGATTCATGAATGAATAAAACATGAATGAATGAAGGCGCCCCTTTCTCCCCACTCTCTCTCTCAGTTCTCTCTCTTTAGGCCCTAGATCTATAGCTATAGTATATATTAGATTTATCTGATGATCTGACAATGATAAGTTCTCAAGTCTGAAATTGACTTTCCTATATCATAACGAACCTCTATACTTTATAAAAGAATAGAGATTCGCTATGTTATAAGAGAGAGTAGCTGCACAGGATAAAATTAAGATAAAGACATGATGTAGACATCAGCTTAACATGTACAGTACAGTAGTGTACAAAGCACTTAGAATATAATTTAAATTTGTCAAACTTTAAAACAGAGTAGGTCTTCTGGCAGATTCAAAACAAAATCCACATTGGGAAAGTAAATTACATAGATAAGAATATCAATATCCATCACATTGGATATTACTATTCAGTCTCAGATATTATTCTATTATTATCATCAAAGTGTGTTATTGATTTTCCGCTGATATTTCCATGACGATCATTATTGTTGTTCGAGTCTTTCTGTCTTAGATGTTCGAGTCTTTCTGTCTTAGATGCCACAGTTGTTATCTTTTTTTGTTACATAGTCTTCTTTATGAAGTTGTCGTCGGTTGTGATGCTACTAATGATTATGTTCTATGAGAAAAATTTACAAAATTCCTATTCATAAAAATACAGGGAATATTCAGGGAAATACATTTACTGTTGTGATTGGAATTGAAATTGCAATACTTGAGCGAACTGAATGGAAACATATAGAAATTTTTATCCATAACTATTTGAATTAATTTACTTAAAACAATTCAAACCCCTACATTCATACTTTAAAGAAGGTGACCGCAAATATCCTTCAAATTTCTTATCTTCCTGTCTTCCCTTTTCGATTTCTCGACCTTGACTATAATGATTTACATACCTAATTTGATATTCCGTACAATCAATATTAACATTTCAATTAATAACGTCTTGCCTCACGTTGTTTTGTCCCTTTGGAATTCTCTCTGCCGAAAATCTAAGAAACCAGTACACTAAATACTAGCAAATCTTGACAATCTTTTTTCACATCGAAAACATTAACGTTAATCAACCAGTGAGTTAATGTTAATAATTTGACGTAAAAAATATTAACGTGAATCAACCACTGAATTAATGTCAATAATTTGACGTTGAAAACACTAACGTTAATCAACCAGTGAGTTAATGTTAATAATTTGATGTCAAAATATAAACATTAATTTGACCAGTAAATTTATGTTAATTATTTGATGTCAAAATATTAACGCAAAGTTAATGTTAATAATACGCAAGTATATTGATGTTAAAATATTTATGTTAATTCACCATCAAATTAATGTTGAGGAGTTAACATCAAGAAAATTAATGTTAAGTTGATGTTTGCTTCACGTTAATATTGTAGCGTGAACTAAATTCACATCAAATTAAGGTTAAATTAACGTCAAACTGTTAACGTTGCGAAATTAACCTTCCATTGACGTTAATCAACGTTGTTTTAACGTGAATTGTTACCTGGGATACCTATATCCATACCATTACCAAAGCCCATGCAGTCGAGACCTTCGTAGTTAGATAGAGATTGTTATACAGGGAGTAATATAAGATAGGAAATCTGGTTTTCCGATGTTCTAGTATAAAATGGCTTTTGATGTTAGTAGTGCTATTGCCGCTATGCTTGGCAAGTCTTTTCTGGCTGGCCATAAGCTGGGAGTCAGGCGGGTCAATGGTCAGTAATTAAACACACTTAAACAATATACTATAATTATATATATAGTGACAGATAGTGAATGGCAGGGCCTAAATAACCGAATAGAGGAATTATTATATTAGAGGAATGTGTCTTTATTATACCTCTTGGCGGGATGGTATGGTAATCCATAGGCTACAGCATTGGAAAACCGTATCACCCGCTGGGCGATATTTGTATATCATATTTACATCTGGCGGAATTTTATGGAAAAAATAGGCCAATGTTCGCGTGCTTATTTTCGGTATTTGAATAATTATTTTCGCGGAAAAAAGACTCGTTAGACATCGTCTGTAATGCTATGAAATAAGTATAATGATAAGCAACTATTGCGTATTTAAATAGAAAAATGGACCCGAAAATGAATGAGGTGGACCGGAAGTGAGAAAGTACAAATAAACAGACTGGTGAACAGAGCGTGTTGTCCGACTCGAATTTTCACTATTTTTTCACCAAAAAACCATCGGGAGAGGAGTAATATATATATATACAAAATAGACTTCTGGCTACGCACCCGACGAAATTACGTAGCCCAAGGGAGATAACCACCTCTCACACGGCCAGAAGTCAATTTTGCCTATATATTCATAAAACACACGCATGTGATAAAAAGTCGTAAATTTAAGATATGATCCGGTAATAGCAATCTCCTGAAACAATCTGACGAGTAAAATGGAAACATTAAGATCAGCTTGACAGCATTTCAAAGATGTTGGAAGGAAGAGTTAGAAGTTGCCAAGGCAACATCGTAAAACAACCTGTATTCAAATACATCCGTTTATTTAGCATACAAAAGGCATCTTAGTTGTGGGTAGTAAATGGGTTTGGGTATAAATAGTCAATGTCAAGGAACAACCCCTAACGTAATTAGGATATGTATAGGAGAAGACCTACTTAAGTCTAAATAGTAAATAGGGATTTATTTTGCCTCACGAAGAAATTTAAGGAATAACCATAGCCAGACAAAATCTATGAAATCTGGCCACACTAAGAAGTTGTGCTACAACAGACACATTTAGATATTATGATGTACGAAAAGGTAATGTTGCCAATCATTGAATTTGCAGACACTATATTATGATATTCCACAAATAAACGACTTTTAGAACATATACAAACGATTCAAACTTTGGCTATTAGCGCAGCCTTTAATTTACCGGTATCAAAATTTACAAAAGTTGACGAATTCCACCAGAAACTCAATTTTCCAAAGTTTTCAGAAAAGGTAGAATTACAGAAATGTATTACAGATTGCTTATAAAATGAGCCAAGATTCGGAATATTCGGACAATCGTAAAATAAATCTCCGATCCTTATAAAAGGGAAAGACTCCGACACCCACGGACAGATTAAATTTGAAAAAAAACCATTGTTATTGTACATGACACTGGTGCACTATGAGTTGGATCCAGTGGGATCAGTTGTACCCAACAGAGAACAAGCCTAAGATGTTCCTGAAATTTGAGTATTGTATGACTTTAGGGAAGGACTCCTGATTACTTGATGAATGTAATCGTACATATCTGAAATTCATCTGCGCATGTCCCTAATGTGAGATTTAAATCGCTGGAATTCAATTTTAGATATCTAAAATTTGCATTCATGATATCTATAAAATGTTTCAAGGATATATCTGAAAACTATTCGAGATATATATAAATGTCTACCAATTTCCACAATGCTAATTTTAGATAGCTGGAATTTAATTTCAGATATCAAAAGTTAGAATTCAAGATGTCTATAATTCGATTGTAGATACCCGGAAATTCAAATTTTAGATATTTACAATTCAATTCCGTATCTCAACATTAAATATAGATATCTGAAAATGGTTGTGGAAGCTTACTTTCCCCGAACCCTCAATCTTGTTGGGTTTTGGCGTTTTGGTTTTTGTTGGTTTTTTTGGGTTTTTTTTTTTTTTTTTTTTTTTTTGGGGGGGGGGGGGTGAGGGGGGGATGAGTGAGTGAGATCGGTTGCTTTACGCCCTTATCAACACATTGAATATGGTTATATCAAAGGCGGGAGAGGTGAGAGGGAGGCAGTTTATGATCATACCCAGGAAATAGAGATAGAGAAGAAGGGAGAGGTAGGTGAGGGGGTGGGTGTAAACGGTTTTATTTCTTGAACTAATATAGACAAAAGAAAGCAGTACCACCTTATACATCTAAATATACATAGGTGGCTGAAGGGTTTGTCAAATAAGGTTGAGATAAACGTTTGTTTTCATAAACTCTACATGCTCATTCTATAGATCATCTATATGGGATTTTTCTTTGTATTTTCATTTCGTTCAAAGACTCTTGTCGAACTTTTGCCAACACAGCATGGTTTCTATTTCTAACTCGTTGATCATATATAGACCTCCACACTTTGGTTTTAATTTTGTTTTTTCTCAGTACAGCTTCATTGTATCCAATGGAACTTTAATTTTCAATACTTGGAATTAGACTTTTAAACATCTATAAATGGGTTAATAGATATAAGCAAATAGGATTTTAACCATCTAAAATTGAATTTGATATTAAATATTAAAATTTAAGATATCTAAATTAATTTGCTCATATCTGAATTAATTCTTTTACAGATATGTAAAAATCTTTTGCAGATATCTATAAATATACTTTAGATATCTTAAAATTGGTTTGTAAATATCGGAAATAATTAATAATTTCAGATATCCAGAATTTCTGAATAAATGTCACAGCGGCATCCCATAAGAGTGTTTCCGGATCTGACACGACCCAGCAGTGAATCAAATCAAGTGCCCTGCCATTTTGAGTACCAATTAGGCCGTGACCGAACGCAAAACGTGTTTCGTAGAATAACAAAATAATTATAGTTTCACAAGACAGACGACCCAGTTAGAAATGATACAAAGAAAGTACCTATGAATGAGGATTTTCCTGATCGTCAGTGGCAAGGTGTTGGTGAAACTGCAGCAATTAAAATGACATGGTTTTCAAATAAAATATATCAGGGTTTGTTTGAAACAGATCAACTAGAGCGACCCGTTTATGCCCCTTTGCATACATATCTGTATAGGTGAACCTAGAATCACCAAAGCGAAACGAATGTCACTATAATACAGAGGACCTAGGGGAGGTGTGTCCCACTCAAGCCCTTACACTTCCTGGGAGCACAACAATTTCTATCGCCATGGCCAGCAACATTTTAACATTTGATAATCCAGCCTTCAAGGCTTTTGTATTCTATGCCGTCATCAATCTTGTTAAGATGGTGACGCTGACTATGAAGACAGCGTTCGTTCGACTCACAAAGCATGTAAGTATTAATTTCTCATCTATAATCCTAAGATTTGAGAAATAGAATTGGGTTGTATATATCTAGTCTCGTTGGTTGCATGTAATAGTGTCCTACCCGCGGAGGGCCTGGTACTGTACTCATTACCGCCGAAGGATTGACTCAAGGTTTTTATATAGCTTTGGATGGAATTATACGATCCAGCATACCAAATTACAATAAAAGGTTTTATACGTAAAATAGAACTTTACAATTGTGGTTATACAGTCCGGGAATATTCAAGGTAGAGACAATGTAGAAAAATTGGAACACAATCGATTTTCCCACATGTAGCCATCGTTGAAAAGGCCAAGTTCCCATATATCTATATATCTATAACCTATTTTAGGAAAGGTTCACACAGATAGCGTCCTGTCTACCCAACGAGATTAAACTGAGTATAATCTCGTTGGTCTACCATAACATACAAGTCGACGTGGGGTCGTTGATCATCTAAGTATAGAATGTTTTATGACGCCGTGGGGAATTTGGGGATTTGTAACCCACATCCCATATAGCCTGTATATTTTATACTCTGCCCTTTAAACATGCCACCTTGATTTGTGTCAAAGGTCTTATGGAGGCCTTGCAGATGAGTTGATAAAAAATCAGAGGTGATAGAAATATACGAAATATTGCTTGTGGTGTCAACAAATATCTAGACATATAAAACTATGTAAGCGAATACAAATAAAAGTTTAAAGGAAACGTTAAGATTGAAGTGAATCTAGAGTGTTATTCCACCCTTGCTGTGTTGTCCCTATACCTATATTTCCTTTCGGAACGTAGTCTTGCGTATAGCTGCGACACAAATATGACACTACTGGGACAATTTATACATACTTTTTTAAAAGCAGTAACGAATCCCTTCCCTTCAGAAAATAACATTCAGCTAGTACTAGCATACACCCATGCTACGCACGGGATTTGCTAGTGGGACAGTAGGGCCCACATCTTCATCCCTCCTTGTTTCCTCTCCCACTATCTATCTCTTTCAACTTCTCTCTGTAACTTAGTATCTGTATTAACATTCATACCTCAAATGGAACCCTGATAAGATGCTTTGTTTGGTTACTGCTGTCCCTGTCCCTCTCCTGCTCCCACTCCTTCTCCTGCTCCTTCTCCTTCTCCCGCTCCTTCTCCTGCTCCTTCTCCTTCTCCCGCTCCTTCTCCTGCTCCTTCTCCTTCTCCCGCTCCTTCTCCCACTCCCGCTCCTTCTCCTGCTCCCTCTTGCTCTCCCGCTCCCACTCCCTTTCCCTCTCCCGCTCCCTCTCCCACTCCCGCACCCACTCCCGCTCCCTGTCACTCTCACTCTCCCTGCAACTCACTCAGGGTTGTGTTTCCTATACATGTTCCTCCCATGGGGCAGTGTCAAAGAGCAAGGAAGAATGCATGCGCGTCCATGTTCCTTGGGTCTCATAGACTACAGTAATAATCGTCGCGTGGCTCAAAAACATGCATGAAAAGTCACGCTCACTAACCACTATGCAAATCGCCTCGTTCTGGTGTAGGGCACAGTGCAGAGGGGATATGCAAGGCAATTCGTACCCGTTTTAAAAGTTCTTTTAACCCAAATATATAAAAGAAAAATTCATGACACATACCAGAATGGCTTCACACCATGTGGGGCATGGTGCAACTAAAAAATGTAAGCAATCTGTCCAGCGGTTTAGAAGAAGATAGCGGAAACAGATTTGACGTTATCCTAATAAGATATAGATACGCAAGGGTATGATTATGCCTACATATATTTGTAATCGTTTCTAGTAGTATGGCAACGCGTGAAAACATTAACATTATAATTTTGATGTGCGCGTCATATAATTGTACAAATTACTTGGCCATCCAAATGGATTTTTTTTCTAAATTACCAATCACCGAATTCTCGTAGTAGCAAGAGTTACTCTAAAAGATGCAAAGATGTGGATAAGAGGTTTGAATATCTGCATGAATCTGTGTTAAAAAGAGGTCTCAATCGTCGTCTATTAAATTCAGCAAATCGTCCTATTCGCGAAAGGTAATATATAGGAGAACAACAGAAATGCAATCATGCCAGTGGAATTGACCTTGTTTGAATAATAATGATACCACTATTTCTTCACCACTGGGCAGTATTGATATTTTATCTCTGTTATCCACCTCCAATATGTAAAATATTTTTACACTTCCCGCGTCATTAATGGTTTATTATATATTATCAAGGTTTATGCCACTCCCGAGGATGTGAAGGCCTTTGCGGCAGACAAGGACACGAAAACTAAATATGACGACGAGGATGTTGAAAGAGTACGAAGGTATGGAAGAGAGTTCCGTATAGAACTATATTCACAAATAAATTGTCGTTTCTACGTCGCCTTATCTTGTTTATTGTGTAGCGATAGAAGATTACCAAGGTTCATCCATTACTACCATTTTCATTATTTTGAAGATAAAACTTATTTTCTTTAGGACAGTAGAGCTTTAATTGTAGAAATACAGTCATCGGTATATATTGTATAGATGCGCGAATTATATTTATAATATTTTGCAACCTTAGGTAATGAGGTGAGATACTTATATGTAGTCATGTCTGACTTTATCACGTTCCACAGCATAGAAACCCATACATGCATGGTTTTATCGATTTATACTAGATTGCTGTATGTCATTTTACTTGTCTCCCCTCCTCCGCATACTATAAAGGTAATTTGGATCTCTGTACGAGCGTTTGACTGTTGTTACCCGTTCAGACGTAGAACATAATATATGATGATGACTTATTTTTGTATACTTGTTTAAATAAACGGGAGAGATATGAAGGTTTTCTCCCCCAAACAACAACATTTTGCAACATCATATGTCACATGTTGATATGTCGCATCATAAAAGGAAAAAATGGAAAGGGCAAAAGGAACTGCAGGTTCATTAATAGAATATGCTTTCTGTGCACTTCCTAACCCCACCTTTCCAATTCTTCAATTTTTTCAGGAACCATCTGAATGATCTGGAGAACATCCCACTCTTCATTTTCCTGGGCCTGTTTTTCCTCTACACTGGCTGCAGTTACAGCTCAGCTCTTTTGCACTTCAGAGTATTCACTGTGGCCCGTCTGTTTTACACCATATGTTATCAGGTAATATAATTATCTTTTCTGCGGTCGGCTTTCGAATCAGTTCACCTGAATTCCTCAATTAAGTGTGTCAATTTAGAGAGGCTAAGAAAACGCATATTCATACAGCCAGTAATGATATAAGAATGTACAAGACTCACGGGGACTACTCAACTATTATCCAAGATCTTCTGCCCGGGGTGTTAAGAATAGAAAATAGAAACGAGTGGTGCATGAGTGATAGATGTTAATTAACTTTTTAAGAGGAAAGTTGATAGTTTTGCTTAAATTAGGTAGTATCCATAAGCCTTTTAACTGTTATTTTAGCGAGTAATATATGTTCACTGAAACTAGAAATCGCACACCAGGAAGTCTTTATTTATTTGTATATTGTAGCCGATATTATAAATTATCCACTCAATATTTCGTTTAATACCGTACACAAACGCCTCGGAGGCCAGGGCTTGACACAATAATTTAAAAGTGTATACAGATCTAGGCCAATCTTGAAGCATTTAGAGTGTACGTATACATGTATGACTTGAAACCACTCCCTTTAATTTGCCTCCCATGAAAAAGCATAGTACTTATCTATGCTATAGCAACTTTATATGATGATGATAATTGCATTATGCCTCGTTTAATCACGAAACCAACAAGATTTGAGAATAATATCAGTAATATACATTACACTTTGCATATTCTTTTGACAGCAGATTATTGAACTTTAGATTGTCCAAAACTTCGAAGTTATCTGACCTATTTAAGTGGCATATTATATTTTCTTCCCACTCTCTGCAATCATCTAATAGGCTACTCAGTGAGGGATAGGGACATATTGATTTCATCTAACTCTACTTTGTTATTACTCAACATGTTCTTATTTTTTTCAGATGGTTATTCCTTCCCCAGCAAGATCAATTTGCTTCACAGTCGGCATGATCGTCAATATGTCCATGGCAGTGCAGATCCTGCTAGCAACCTTATAAAATCGTTCCATTCTGTCACCATACACTGGTTGTATATTTTGGTGCAAAGACAATATCACAGTATCAAACGGGGTAAATAATCCACTATAAGTTGTCACAATTCTTTTTAGTATTATCTATCAGATGTTTCAATAAAACTATAACATTATTTTCTATTATTCAAAAAACAATTGTTGGTTGTTTCATTTTGTGAATACGGTATTCTCTATTTCACATGCAAGTCGTGTGACCCCATTATCTTACATTATCTTATCTTGTTTTATATCAAGAGTCTATGAGCAAATAGAACCCATTACAATCGGAACTTTTTGGACAAATGGAAAAAGAGATCAATTAATAATTTATCCAAGACGATGATAAAACAGAATAAGATGTCAATGGCACTTGTTAATTGAAATAATAACACAACTGGCCATAATGGAAGTTACGAATAGAGCGACATTTTCTCTGAATGCCGACGATCCCGAGGCTTCAACGAGCTTACTTCTTTGGCCGAAACCTTGCAAAGAGCTTTCGGAATTTTTCAGTAATGCCGAGGCTGCTGAACCCAGTGGATGTTGCTGGTTCTGTGGTTGGCCCCCTTGATCCCGCATGCATTCGCGGTATATGTCGAACGTGGGCGATACGATATGGCATTTCTGCGACGCTTTGCATTCAGCATCGCAGACTCCGTCCGCATCAGTGCCCGCCCTACGGTAGTGCCAGTAACGCTGCAGCAGACCGTCATCTGACATCAACCTGTTGGTTGGGAGATATAGAAAATAATATAATATAGAAAATATATGAATGTATAGGCTTTAATTCAACAGGCGAAATATTTTTTTTGAAAAGCTTTTGTTAGACTGAAATTGCTGTACAGAACTATTAAGTACGTGTAACTCACCCAAAGAAACAAATCAATATCCGTACTATTGGATACGTTTGACAATATGGAAGTTATATTTCTTTGATTTTACGTTGGGACATAGCTAAGTGAGATTTCCATTGAACTTAGCATCCAAGTCAAAGGAGAAAACGCAAAATAAGAGGAAACCACACAACCAATTTAAACTTGATTGTGTTTGGCTCCCAAGCACAAGAATCTGACAGAATGCAAAAAAGACCCCATATCTTAGAACTACTATTGAAGACCAAATAAAGTAGTCCTTGTTTAATTGGTACCCCAACGCATCATCATATGTTTGCATTCATCGAGCCATATTCAGTCTCAAAATATTTTGATATAAGATCATAATATATTTGTGTAGGTTGTTGTCTTTAGATGCAACGGACACACGTAAGCAAAGCTCTTTTTATAATGGCCATGCAATGTAGTTTTATGTCTATAATATAGACGTTTGCCGGCTTCCTTTAGGCCTTTGCGTGAATGTAACGTTACTCTAAAATTAATATGGTAATTCTACTATTTGAGAAATGTTTTAAGATAATATTCCGTAACGTAGCGTTCGTTGAACAGAAACAATGTCTATCACAATGTATATTTGGCCCTCACCTTTGGTACAATGCTAAGTATGAAGAGGGTGTCAAATCGTCCATCCCATAATCCTCCGCTGTTGAATAAAGTTTCACCACCGGATACGGAGCATCAGGATCCTCTGTCGAACGAGATATTTAATTCAATACCCATAGGCCTTGGTCCAGAAATTGGACTATTTTCCAAACATGTCAAAAAATGGGATTATTTTCTAAACATGTCCCTTTTCACTTGTTTTTATACATTACTGTACCAAATATTCGATGGAAATTTATGATTATCTTGAAAGGATAAATATATATATATAATGCATCAATAGTGGAACTTAACTTAATGGAACACATGATGATAATATGAGTTCATTGATTTACCATTTGCTTTTTCGAGGTCGAAGAAATACTGCTCATACCCAAGTAGTTTGTAAGACTCCGGGTCGAGGTAAAATAGCCTGTATCCCGGATTTACGTGGGGACGAGTGTTCATCGTCATTCCAATTGTCACCACTCCGACTGGGTCTCCGGTTACTGGGTCGAAATTCTATATAGGATTGATGAATTTCAAATTATTCATATGAAAACAAATTATTCATGATGAGAATAGAATTTAAATATTCAAGCACTTCCGACAGATACACAAAAATGTCATTTATATTTTGCCATAATGAAATATCTTGATATCCGTTTATATATTTATTTAGAAAAACCTACAGCTTTATTATTTTCATCGCCATGATTTATAGTGACTCCTGGTAGGTACTGGTATTATCTAATGTTTTCCAAATTCAATAGAGATTTCAAACGTGGTTCGGGCTTCTCTTCTTTATTCGACCAGGGAGAAAACATGTCATTTGTTCCGATCCAAACCACGATATAAAATGCTTTTTCTAGATTCGAAATACCCATGAATAATTCCAGGCAGCGCAAAACTGGAGAAACCAGAATTAATTAGCCTATCGTAAAATAAAGCCCTACCAATCTGAATTCGTCCCTGTGCACATGGCCTACTGGATGCCAAACAATGATATCTCCGTATTTTGCCAGGATTCTTGTGATTTTCTCATCAAAAGCTACCACATTTCTTGAGGTTCCATATTGATGATGGCTCGTGATAATCACTCGTTCTGAGGCGTTGCGGGCGACTGCTAAAGTATTTTCCAACCAATTAATCATCTCTGTGAATTCGGGACGGTCATAGTTGATAATATTGTAGAAGTTGCCCGTACCTCTGAAAGAGGTTGAAAGAGATTTTTGTAATGAAAGATGTGAAACTAATGTCAATTCCAGTTCCGAATTCCTTGCGTTTTTGCTCTTTCACTATTAATGCCTGTTCGAGGCATCGAGGGGGGCTGCTGAGCAGATTACAAGAAATATAACGAGCGGAGTGAGAATAAATGAAAAAGGAAGCTCCACAGGGTTCTTATCTAGGCCCACTTTAAATGTGTCAAGAATAAGAAAGTCTATGGCGCATTGAAATTCATGGAACGAGATAATTGTGAGATTTAACAAAGTTAAAGTTCCAAACTTTGCAGGGGAAAATGTACAAATTGTCTCTCGCTACTGAAGTGTAAGCCTTCCTTGCAAATATCGGGTGCTATCTAAAACAATGAATTCCGATGAACGGTTGATGATATGAATATGTATATACATATAATATATAATTATGATATATATGTACCTGCAGTCCACCTGTTAAATTGCTATTGAAGCTATACAATCGGTACAATTATTTAATTTGTTGGAAATATCTTTAGAAATAGTAATATTAAACAATGAACACCCTTACGCATAGTTTGAATTGTAGGCGACGATTCTTAGGCCTGGGCGAACCAGAACTGTGTAGTAGCCTGATTTATGGATGGTTTCCAATTGCTCTGAGGTGAACCCAGCAACCTCCTTGAACATATCGCCCCATTCTACATGCAATACCTGTAAGATGTAAGATCAAATATAAGAGTGAATGCCGCGTCCTCAAACCGTCTACTTTAGCATACATGATATGATATATTTTGCATAAAATCTCCGAATGTCTTGGAGAATCAGAATCATACTAAAATGTGCATCTGTAGCCTAAATATTTACATTTGTCCTGAATATATTAAGTTTGAGTTTTAAAAAGGTGTATTCACCTATAAAGCGTTACTTTAAGGTTTTAAAATTTTGAGAGACTTACATGATAAGTAGTAAGTTGAAATGAAATTAGGATTTTTTCGAGTGGTTGCAGGGAATACATGGTTCACAATTATCAGCAATAACTGATTGAAGGGGTGATACTTTTTTTTATATATATATTGATGATATAAAGCGTTGGTTACCAGGTACGCTCTTGTCAAACACAATTAATTTCGGATATATATATATATAGAGAGAGAGAGAGAGAGAGAATGGGACGAGCCGGCAATAATCGAAAATTTATAGGACGAGATTCGTCCACATAAGCACGATGCCGTAGGCAGAGTGCTTATGTGGATGAATCAAGTCCTATAAATTTTCGATTATTGCTGGCGAGTTCCATTCTATATTTATTATATGTGCATAAAATTTGATCATATATCATCAGATATCACTGAAAAAGTATTAAAGAACTCTCAGAGAGCCCCGCTGCTTCGCTGAGATCACCGCTGCCTTAAAATTTGTCAGGCTTGTGTTTACATCAGGTCAGGCCAGTATTTACTTACTGACATTGTTGAACTAAAACGTTCATATCGCAGCCATTTCTTGAGCTACAATAATAAAGCTTTATCATTTGATAGAGAATTTAATTCTCTATTTGATGGTGTGGTTTTTATTATGTATCTTTATAATTATAGTACCAGAATCACGGGTGGAATACCGATCGCGGGGATCTCCGCGGGGATCTCCACGGAGACAGCGGAAGTGCTGAGGTAACGTCAGAGCTATTTTTAGCACAACTACATTTTTATAGGACGCGTCCTATATGAATATTTTTATAGCACCCCACTTATAGCACCTCTCATATAGCATGCGTGTATAATAAATATATATATATATATATATATATATATGTTTTCAGGGGAGGAACGATTGACTGGTATTATTTACATGGTGGTATTCAACTTAATTTGTAATGATTATTGTTCTTTACCTTGGTCTCCTCTCTGGCTGGGTGGTACATATTCGTTGGGAAGTTCTCTGATGTGGAAGGAAAATATATTCCCAATATGAAAGGCAGATACATTTTATAGGACATAAGGGATGAAACCATAAATATTACATTTCCACCATTGAACAATTGCAATATGTTCCCAATGTAAAAGGCAGATATATTTTATAGGACATAGGGATGAAACCATAAATATTGCCTTTCCACCAATGTACAATTGCAATGTCATCGGAAGCCTTGATTTGACGGAAACATTCCCTAATGTATTCATATTTTATTTTGAGTTATATCTTTAATAGGAACAAAAACACTGAAATGGGTATCACGACCTTGGAAATAAAAAGGATGGCGATTGTCAAGGCATGCGAAAGAATGGAACTCATCCACTTAAGCCCCAGGGTGATATAACCGTAGCGTTTATAAATAAACGGAATTCATTAATGACTAAAGTGCCTGAAATTTTCACTCAGAAAATAAGAGACAGAAAAAAGTCACCAGTTCCTGCTCCAACGAGCCCACGTCACATGAGAGCTCGGATAATCTTGCAGAATTTCCCGAAGAGTGATAATTTCAAAAGTTTAGTCAACGAGGATAAATCATATTTACCGTGGTTTCCCATGTTGGGAAATACTTTCGTTGGATAAAAGGCTTTGCTTATTTCTTCAGCTGCCCATCTGGATGCATTCAACTGTGTTTCCAAAGTCTCCAACCAGACGGCGTGAGGAGGGTTGTCTCCTGTTAGCAATAAAACATTACCATTTGCATGCAGCACCATTTTTACCGCCATGGATTTTTACTTAAATGGGTCCACTCATAACTAAAGGAATTAATAATCTTTTTAAATGTGATATGAAATGAAAATTTCCAGGAAAGATACACAACTGACGCCTGACTGTTTCTTGGTTTTAAGGCGATGATGAAGAAGGAGCTCTTCGTGAATATAATTTTGCAGAGTGCATCTACCATGAGCCCCCTCTTATCGAATTCTACTTATCTAAATGCAAACAATACCTCCCCACGTTCATATTTATATTTCCTTGGTTTGAAAATATTAAAAGCAATCAAAAGAATAGAGCTCTTATAAATTGCTTGGGGTGTTAGGATACCAATATGTATAACAATAGCTGAAGAAAGGCTGTGCATCAGAAACGATCTCGCCAAGGTGTAGTAGTATTGACATCCAATTCGATCCTATGCAAATTTACATTATCAGAAAAAGTTATGCAATGATTAGTCAATTTTTACAATCGTGTTCAATAAACATTCAGGCTCCTATTTTCCTAAACGCAGTTCTATTCCACATTCTTCCCGAGATAAGCCTAAAACCATCGTTGTTGATGCCGAAAATGAAACAATGGCCCAAGGACAACTGCAGCTTAATCTTATTTTTTTGCACCCGGGGTTCTCTGCTACCAAATCAATGGGTTATTTGCCGAAAAAGGTAATTAGGCGAAGATTTTTTTCTCTTCATTTCAGTCGAGGTCTGATTATGAGGGATGTATAGAACCCAACACAATTCTTCCATTACCATAGAATGTTTAACAACGAATTGCTGTCATTCTTCTGAATGAATTCAGAGACTGGCCTTTGTCCATTGATGCTGCACGTCATAATATATCAAGACTCGCGTTTGCAGCAATTTAAGAGCATTTCATACATCCTATGATGCTATTGCATCAACATCTTCGGGGAAACTGGTGCAGAATCTGTGTCTTTATGGGAGCGAAGAAACTAGAGAGAAGAAACTAATTGTAAAACACCTGCTTACATAATCTATGCAAGGAGAAATGTCAATGGGACAATGTGAGAACGCCACCCAGCGGACAAACTGCGCTGCTATTGCCTTCTCCCTTTCTTCCACTACCTTTCTCTCCCTCGCTTCTACCTGATAAAACAAGCTCTCAGGCTTGACAAAAGATGGAAATGCCCAGGGATATCAATCATTTCAAACATTTCTTTTCACTGCGCGATTTTTGGAGCACTACTCTCCCGATCCACTGCACATTTTCCCTTCCAGACAAGTCAAATAGGTTCACTATTTTAGGGGCAACCGACTATTTTCAACATAAAGCAATCTAAGGGGTCCCTTAACAACAGGGAAAGAGAATTTTCAAGCTCTTTTTCGTCAGATGCCATCTCTCATCTCGTGAGAAGAAGTTGAAGCTTGAAGAAAATAGTGCTTATCAAAATTTCATAATGTCTAAGGAAATTATTGTTTCGTGGCTCTGACCTGAATAAATGGCGAAATCTGGATTCTGAGACGCTGCGTGTTTTAGAAGCTGAATTGTTGTCCTCGGTGGAACGTTGCACGTGTAGGCTCCCCATTGTCCAGCTGCACCCTTAAAACATTTCATGAATATCTTATTCAATTTATATCTTTAATCGCTGATATCATTTTAGAATATGGGATATTTATGGAAATGAAAAACGCCCTGATATATATGCTAAATCAATGTATTTCTGAGTATGCCCGATTATGAAACGTTTTCTTGAACCGTATATACTTCATAAACTCGCTTTTATCTCTTCGGTCAATTTGTGAGGCCAATGTGAGATGTTTGAGAAAGTCATTTTATTTCTGTTGGTAGAATTGCTCTTAGCAAGTCTCACTTGATGAATTATGAATCATAGTTTAGCGTATCATTGCTTTCAATAATGTACAATATTGGGAATACCAACAATTTAGAAGGGGATACGTATCATAAAAATAGTTCCTATCACATTTTGATTCATCTTCTTAGGGAATACCTCTGAAAAATGCATTAAATCTCACTGGTTCGTGAATCAAATTAAGCTCATTGTTTGAACAAGGAAAGGACATTCACCGTTCCACTAATTCCTGGTTGGCAACAGGTCGGCAGACCACAGTCGGTTGCAGCTCCCTGCCAATTAAAGTAAAAGTGTTGAACTTTAATAAAGTCATTGTTCAACGGAAGAAGCATTGATCAACACTATCAATAAGGGGAAGAACAGGCGCTCAACTTTTAATCAGAACATTGTTCCTTTCACGCCGGCTTGGGATATTAGCTTCTGGATTTAGAATATGACATTTATGGATTAGTGGTAAATATTTGCATCTCGCATGCTATTGATCAATCCTATGTATTAGCAATTCAAAGAAATAACAATAGGGTTGCTTAATTTATTATATAACTCCATTTTAGGGGAATATTGGTAGGCCAATTTCACTGTGGAGTGTCTGGCCTTTGCGCAGGCATTCGTTCTTTTGCAAAACAACCTCCCGAAAATGTATTAAACCCTAACGTTTCTATTACCGTCAAATAATCTTCCTCGACATGAATATCTGTCAAATGCGCCACCTTCAGAGTGTTCTCTTTACTAAAGTTCGACAGATGGCGTTTCGAGCGGCTTCGTGTCGGCCTCGTAATCGCATCCGCAATTATGTTCGCCATCTTTCTAGCGTTAGGTTCCAGTCCGTCCTGAAATTCAATATTTGAAGCTGAAATAAGAACTTTTTTAACAAACAGTCGAAACACTGTATCCCCCACCCACTAATGGTGGAGTTAGAAATTGAAGTTCAGTGGGTTTGAACATTTTTAAATGTATTTGTTCTTTGGGACGCTAAACACTGGCGAAATCCGCATATTACCTCTCGTCAAATGTCACACCCACCCACCTTCAATTTCACATTTGCCATCACTTCATTTAGTTTTTTCTCCAGTTTCTCACTCTTCTGCAAGATCGTCTCGATTGGGAATTTCTCTTTCCAGGCCTCGGGATCCCGGGCAATGTCTAGAAGATCTGAAATCCTCCCCGGGATATCCACTTTGTCCAGGTGGAGTCCTTCTATGATCTCATCTATTTTGGGGACCTCTATATCAGATGTTATGCCTTTTAAACCATCAAGAACTGAGGTACCATCGAACACCACTTGCTTCTTTTTAATGTTCTCCACCCCTTGGTCAGATGATGGTGTTAGTTTATCTCTGGGGATCGTACTAAATGGCGGATCTTTCAACCCTGTATCTTCCTTAACATTCTTCTTGTCTTTATCGTTAGAACCTGAACCCCTACTTTTAAAATCATCTAAGACCCCTGAGTCCTGCAGGATCTTTGTAATTTTGCCTTCCAGTCTTTTGAGAAGAAGACCCTTAAAAATTATCAAATCGGAAGAAGCGCGCCTTGATTGTTCTTCGCTCCTCTTTAGTCTTCTTGGTTTCATCTCGGATGGATTGCACCAATTCATGTGGGTACATATTTGTTTACTAGGTTTCTTGGCCTTTTTTAGAACATCATAGACCTAGTGGAGATAAATGTCAATGTTATTGGCACATGTTTTGCTGGCAATGGATATTTTATTATTTTATAGGCTATACCACTGGAGAGGGGCATTGCATGTCGCCTATGGGTGACAGATAATCACCAATATGATATATATAGGCTAGGTTACATCTAGTCAGAACTGAGAGTATGATAAGGACTATCAACAATCCACAATCATTAAATTCATAGTATTGAAAATACCAGCGCTAGTTTTTTTCATGGCTGTTGGGTCGTCTTCTAAGTGGGCATTGATTTAAATATTGATTCAATCTCATGAAGAAGAAGAAGAAGAAGAAGAAGAAGAAACATAATTGTTAGCCTACATAGATCTTTGCGTATCGTTCTATGATATGTTATTGAAAGTATACAACAGGGGAAATATTGGTTACAATATTGGTGTCGTGGTGCTTTCATGAGGAGAATTATGTTTGTCATTGTGAGACCAATATCTTTATACTAAATACCAATATTTTGTGTATGCTGAAACTTTGAGCCAGAGTAATGCATAACTATTAATTCTAACTTACAAGAGGTCCGTAATTATCCATTAGCGGAGGACATAGTATGTCTCCCCTCTCATATTTTGGGACCACGACCACTTTGCAAATGCTCACAACCTCATCACGAACCTCTTCCCATTTCACACCGACAAAAATCAATGACTTGACAAAGGAGATCAGGGACTGAAACGATAGAACAATGTACATGCGATGAAGAGTTAGAAGCACTTGTTTTAGGTGCATGTGTACTAGTTTATATCAACTGTAATCAATAGATCTATCAAATTGACGGCGGGTCAATTGTGTTACTGCATGATCACTATTTCATGTTCATAGTTTCAGTGCTACATCTCGAACTGACTTTTAAAAAGGGGCATCTTGACCTGGAATCATTATCAGTATCAATAATGATTATAGATCATGGCTTTCGGATCTTTCTCTTTCATTTGTAGATATTTGTAGCATATGGAATGCACACGTTTTATTAATTGCATAATTTCTTTCCTTCCACCTTATGTCCTGATAGGCAATACCATGATTCTCAGATCAACTCACAGCGGATGCTACAAAATCCCAAATTAAATTAAATTTGATAATAAATTCCAAATGATATATTAGGGAATTTGATTTATAAAGATACATATATTTGTGTATGTAAATCTGCAATCCTCAATAAGATGATAGTAGATGCAAATACCCCATATTCCCCTGACATTCAGCCATAAACATACATGTACAAATTCAATACCATATATATTAAAACAATATATTATATATAAATAGATGATGTGATAGAAGAATGAAATGATAGAAAAAAGTTATGCATTTCTCCCCTGCATAAAAGCCTGCGATTACTTGCCGGCTAAGGGACTCACCACACAGCCGGTGCAAATAGCATCTTGTGGGCCCGGCTTTGTCCCACTGCTTTGTACAAGGCTGGCAGGTATAGGTCTCCTAATGCTTGCCGCAACATTCCGCAGTAACTCTGGATGGCCATCCAGGTAGATGATAGCTTCCTCCAGGGGAGAGAGCGGGTCTGTATCAGGCGGTCTTCTCCCGGCTCCTCCAGGCCAAACAACCGCTAGCACAATTAGCAGGAGGGCGAGCCTAGGACGGCAGCAGGTCCCCCGCGTCATTGCTGGATATATATATCGTAAGACATCCGTAACTTTGGAACGATTATACTTATCGACCACCGTTCATCGCGAAGTGATTTTCAAATGAAACTTATATGCTTAGGACATATGTGTTTATACATGTTTGATAGGGAAAGTACTCTTTAATAGTCGAATATGGTAATTATAAGTTTAATATGCTTGTCCGATAGCGAAAGCATAATTTGAAGATATTTTTTGACGATAGCTATAGTTTATCTTTATTCATCATACACGCATTGCTGTGAAAACAACGTATCTAGAGTGAGTTACGCATAGTGCGTATTTCACTAGTGATTTACGTGGAGTTGTCATGGCATGGTTAATTAACTCGTTGGTTTCAGTCGCTTAGAATATTGCACTCGTTGCGTAGCAACGAGTGCAATATTCATGGTTCTTTAACCAACTCGTTTGTTAACCTGTATATAGCACACAAATTATATGTTGAATAGAATGGTACAGCACCAGTGAAGAGTTTATATGAGATCATGATGTGTTAGGGAAAGAAATATGGTGATACGCCTAAAAAATACCAAAAATAGTATGATTAGTATGCTGGTTAGAATTTTTTTTGTATTCTTTTCATTTTGCTGAAAACTGATCAGACAGTATATATGCGTAGACTGTATATCCATCAATCAATTTAATGACAATTAGACGCCTGTGTATCCTTCTTCTATTATTAATATCACAATGTGAAACGCTTTGGACAATAAACCTTTATTTTAGACAATTGTGGAATTATCTGTCAGCTTCATCCTAAGCGAACGGTGTAATTTACAAAATGTTGTTTGCTAAACTAACAAATCTTAAACTTAAACACACATTTCAACATATTTCAGTTGACATCAAGCTCTATTTTCAACTATATGCACTACGTCGCTATATCTACCACCAGGTTCTTTTTTAAACTCTTCCTTTTAACTGAGCATTATGTTATTGTCTAGTTGTTTCCCAGACAAGATACATTTTGTTGAAGTGGTATAGTTTAAGGCTTTTGAACTGTGAAGAATGTTAGAAGATATAATAATTATTTATATATATAGTTCTGTAGAGTGTTCCTCTGTCCCCCATTCCGTACCATATCTGTTCTAAACATTCCCATGTCACCCACTTCCTATCCGTCCCCCTCTCCACCTTTCCCTTCATTTATAGTTGTCCCCTCATATGAAAAGACCAGGGGTTGAAAGTTCCTGTTACCATATACTTTCCTATCTTACAATTTCTTTTCATAAGACTAACGGACCCTCCCCCATAAAGGCCTACTATATTACACCACATAGTTGACACATGTGTATGTACAGTAGCAGATACAGGGTTAAAATCTTGCACAGATTATGGTACACAACAATTAAACATAAATCTATCCTCACCTTGATCCGTATTCTAGGAGGACGGCCACAAAGGGTTTTGATGCATAAAGACAGCTCATGCACACGAGCTGGTGTATTTAGGAAAATGCTCTGTCCGATGCAATTGTGCCTGTAACATCTCCCAAACTCTACCACGTTGAAAATTTGACTTGACTCAATATAAACATTTGATCAATTAATGGATAAGCGCTCGTCAGATAAGATAAAGCCAGTGTGTATGTTATCTATGTCCCCATCTAGGATACTCCCAGATCTCAATCACTTATAAGATTGATAGGCGGGCCCATTGGATTGACCGAGACTTAGTATCGTAAATTAAAAAAGTAATATAATAATATTCTTAAAAAGCATCGGGTAAGCATTCCGTAGGTAACAGAGTAGTTTCTCAATAAAAGTAATTGATTAGGGCTCCACTGAATCAAATAGGGCCAGTGATACTGTGCTATATTTTGAGGTATTAATAAAGTAATGAGTTCATCTTATTTTACTGTATTAGTATCTTCCTCGAATGAAATATAAAAAAAAACAGGAGCACCTGAGCAGTTCTTAAGTGACATGGTTTTTATAGGCTAGGAACATACGTCTAATACCAAATATGGCTTATACATATTATATAATAGTTTAACCAATTTAACAGTGCCATAATCTGCACTGGATACATAATATCACTTTTAGCTGACTAGTAATGAGTCTCCAAATGTAACTGGCGCCATTACAAAATGCATGAGAGCATAATACTCTTTGTATTGTTGTTGCATTGGTAATATATTATGTACAGGCCTACTATATACATTCTCCCGAAATAAATGGTACTCGGAGAGAGCTCCCAAAACGAAATCTTTTACCTGCAGACTGGAATTTTATAATAAAATTTATTATGGGTAATATGTCGAATCAGAATCAGTGTATACAGACATACAGTATATGGTGCCGAAAGCTTACAGACATACAGACATACAGACATACAGCCGAAAGCTTTGATTTTCGCATTAGTGTGCTTTACCCATGTTTGGGCGACTATCGACCATTATTGGGCATTGGATGGAGTTATCAGACGAGCATGTGGGAGGGGAATACATGAGAGGAGGTCTGCACCATGATATGTGGCGCCAGCTAACGGCTTTGACTGGTTACAATTGTCCTACATGACAATCTTCGATCAGGAAAGTACCGGTTCGCACCCACACCTGTCCAAGGAATGAAACATTTCCTCCCCTGCACTACCTCTTCTCTACTCCCCATGGAGCTAACACTGAAAGGACTGCTCATGTGTACCCTGCACAAACCCAAACCAACCAAGCAAGTAAGTATCCCCTGCATAGACGGACATTGTCATGGTAATTATTCAACAACTAAGCATTGGTACGTACCTGCTATCATTTAAGAATATTGCTATGTGCAATGATATTAGTCTTTTTGACACATTTCGTTCACCAAGCTTCATAGATATCCATTAAAATGTTATAATGTTCTAGTAAGTTAAAGCCTAGACTTCATTCACTCTACATCCAAAATATTGAAAAGCTTTCCAACGTATAATGCCTGTTTATTATACACGCATTTCTCTGAAAACAACGTATCTATAGTGAGTTACGAGTGGTGCGTATTTCACTAGTCAGTTATGTGGGGTTGTCATAGCAACCAATGTGATTTTTTACTAAGATTACCGCGAAAATTCAAATTGATGACTCAACTTGTTAATCTTTTTTCATGATTGAAAGCATTATATATAATAAATCTGTTGGTTTATAGTAGTGTGTCGTTGGTTTCAGTCGCTTAGAATATTGCACTCGGTGCAACGCAATTCATGCAATATTCTAAGCGACTGAAACCAACTCATTAGTTAACCTTTATAATCACCACCACATGGGAAAACTACAACTTTCAATTCTTTTATTTTCAGGTTTCATACATACATAATAATTATTATATACAATTGCATAGTAAAGGAGGATTGTTATATATGTAATGATTATTGAATTTCCATGTTATTTCTCCCGGGGATATGTGAAACATTGAATTGTGCATATGCTGAGAAAGGATAATGTATATAATATGTATGATATATACACACAATTGAGATCACATTGGAATTCAATTGTGGTCTAATGTTGGAGCTAAGGATGTTATGAGTTGTCTACTTGATTGATTGATTAAGCTCTAGATCAATCTTAGCTAAATCGGGCGCCTTCAAAAGATCTTGAGCCGGGGTCACATTATAATTGTAATAATTGTATTCATGGGAATGTCCCATCAACCTATTTCCCAGCGTCCAGGGCCTGCAGTAGCTCTACTGCTCATGGTCTCTGCATGTCCCCAGCTGCCCAATTCACTCCTTCAAGTGACAGACTATACACCCATGTTCCCCAACACACTGCCCCTGAGTCGGTGAGTCTACCATGCCTTATTGCTACCTCTTTCCAGTTGTATCTTTTGGGGGGAAATGACCCATAACATCTGAACGTCATGTTGTTTTGCCGCTCTTGAAGGCGCCCGATTCAGCTAAGATTGATCTAGAGTTTAGTTATTTAGTCAAATTACATCGACACAATGTGAAATTGGGTAATAAACATCGACTTATTTCTTTCAGTTTTACCCCTTGCAGCAATTAATTAAATTTACAGCATAATACAAATCCAGAAATTTCTGTTATACTGTTAATCAATCCGCCAAGGTAGTATGCATTCATAGTCTGGAAATCTTCATTACTTTCATTTAAAATATAGCATCATCATCTCCTGAGTTCGACTCGTTCTGTTCGTCCGACCTGAAAATTTTTTCATTGAAATGCATTAAAATTATTGTTAGTGTTTTAAGTTCATGCTAGGGCAAGTAGTCATTTTGGTCTTAACATGTCCTTAATATTTGGTTTGCTCCTCAATCTGAAAGACTTATGTTCCCTTTAAACAGTGTAACAATGTCTTTGGATGTTACATGTATTACGTATCACCAAGTTGTTACTAATGCCAATTTGATGACTTTTCCTCAAACAATGGGTCTCTAGTATTCTACTCACTGGACAGGCTTGCTGGGCTTCCCTCGTACTACAGCCACTGGTGGCCAATTTCCTCTCCCTGATCTAGATTTTAGACGTTTGTTTTCTGTTAGCTGAGTTACAAGTCCTCTAATTGTCGGAGGTGTAGGAGGGCGCACTGGCTGTACGTGCGGCAGCAAAGGCTGAAATATATTTTGATTAATATAAAACAATTATATCGACGGAGAACTCATTGTGTTCTCGAATAAGAAATGTACAAAAGAATAGTCGCATGATCACATAAAGTGTGTAATAATATGGTAATGGTCGGAAAGGTTTTTCATTTGGTTTTAGAAAACTTATTTTCGTTTTTTCTTACGATATGATAATCATGATTATTTTACCATAGGTGAAAATGAAGAATTCGGATAGAGGCGATCCAATCATCGGGATCTAAATGCGTGTGCATAATATTAAATTGACTATACTTTTTTTTAATTATTTTATTTTTCCAGGTATTACAAAAGGGTTTGGCCTTTGCCATCCCTGTTCTAACGAGGATCATGCTCATATAATATAAGTATGATTTACACCTCGATACTCGATCACTTAGGTGATCTAAAACGTTGAAATGAAGGAGATAAAAGTACCAATGCACAATTATCTAATCTAATCGAATATAAGAAAGTCCGATGTTAACCTTTAGGTTTTGCCTTTTTTAACTGCAGCTATAATTGTTGAAATTTCATATTATATCAAAATCATTTGAAAATGTAATGGTGACATCTTCATTCACTGCCCGAACATAATGTTTCATTATTGATACAGTCATATTCATTATTATTTACCGACCTTGATTTAATGTATTCATAATATTTTAAAGATGTTGTCTAAGACCTTGAAAAGTCATACCTCGTTATGATGTACATTAATTCGTGCGTCTGTTTCCTGAAGTCCCTCTTCTGTATCACGTTCCTCCTCAACCAATATCTCTGGCTCAAAGGGACTATCATCACCCTCTGACTCAGGACCCATGTCAATCCTGACATCAGTTTCGTCTTGATCACTTTCTGGCTCAGGAGGAGGCGGCGGTGGCGGTGGAATAACATTTTGTTTGATGGCGTCTTCTCGACTCATTACCTTCAAACCAGGAAACTTCGTCTTCAGGAAATCTGGCAAAATATATAAGAGTCTATTCACACAACGGTACATTACCACGCAGAAAATAAAACCTCCGTTCACTAAGTAGCACTAGCAAACATCTCAGTGTATTCATAAAACCTGTATTCTCAGCTTTTACGACAAACACATCTTACCAAATTTGTATACGCCGATTAGGATTTACAGGACTGAAATTATCAATATTCTGCTGCTATTATACGTTTAAACATGAATTTGAAGTAGACAGAGAGAAAACGACCGTTGGTTAGCGATAATAAGCAAAACCACCACATGAAATTATTTTGCAGGGTCTCCGAAATATAAATGAAGCCATGTAGCAAAAACAACTGGACAAAATCCTCCAATGTTTTGGTCAACTAACTTTTAGATAGGTTGGGAAAAAAGGAACAAAAGGTTGAAAAGTTTTTGACCGATGTTAACTGAGAATGCAGCTTTAAAACCTTGTATCCGTGCTTGTGTTAATGTTTGGGAGAGCACATTAAGCCCCCTTTGTCTCGAACTATAATTAGCGTGTCATATTTCGTTCCCACACACATTAACACATGCCAGAAAATTCACTTTGCTGCAAAAAGATTGACCGGTTTTCATGTTGTTTGGGACCAAAAGAATTGCACATGCAATCCAAATTCAACTCTATCCATCGCGTTTATGGATAGAGTTGTTGGAGTTGTGACTTACTTGCTTGATCCATTGACATGCCTGGCACTCTCAGTATACGAGTCTTGCTGACGGGTACCTCCTCCCCCACATCCCCTACGTTATCCTCGCCCTCTGAGACCGTTACAATTTCACCTGGGAGTTTACCTTCCTTCGGGTCCTTAGCAAGGTCATTACCAAAGTTATTGCCGGAGTCTGAGATTAACGGGCGGGCAGCTGTAATGTAAATATCACCGAATCTTAATTCCACTGCATGAATGCACTACTAAGGTCGAAGTGAATTGTGCACATGAAGGAGGTCAAAATGCAGGGGCTTGTTGCATAAGAAATCCTTACTTAAGATGTTCCTTGCTAAGCCATTTTTCTTGCTTAGGTAGGACATAGCTCTTGTTTTAATACAATTAGTATTGTCTGTATAGAAAATTCCTTCCCTAAATGTTCCTTACCAGCTGCCTAGCAAGGAAAAGTATACCTCAGCTAAGGAATGAAAAAAAACTTAATGAAGAATTTCTTATGCAACGGACCCCAAATTAATAACAATATCACCGTGAAATTATCTCCCTTAGATTGGAAGACACTCCCTGCATGAGTACATATATTCTCCAGGGGTATATATTGGGAATGGTGCATAATATTTTTCAAGAAATTCGTAAGGTTTTGTGAACTAAAGTTTTCTAAATCTCATTGCATGCAAAAGGTGTGCATAAAACAACGACTATCACATCATAAATTGGAATCAGGATTAATTCTTATATGTAAAATAGCCATATAGAGAATTCGTTACTAAGACCACTTTACAAGATTGCAAAATCAAATTTAATGGTTTTTTTTGTTTTTGCAACATATTTATTCAGGATCCCTGCCAGCTGGGCTTATACAATGCTAACACATTTTATGATACGAAGTGGTAGTGATCAAACAAAGGAGGCATGCACAGATTTCACACTGGTGTTTCGTAAACTCTATGTTGGTATTTCAGAAATATATATTAAGTTTTCAATGTGTCTATCAGCTCGGTGGTATCGTCCTTTAAGGTTCTCCATAGCCTATTCTCCTCTTTGCTTACATTATGGATTTTTTTGTGCAGGCAGGAAAATTTAATGTTAGTAACTATATTGTGCACAACTCTCATTGTCTTGTTACACCAAATAAGTTTTTTACTATCGACTCTACCTTCTGCCATATTTGTGCCCTTTTCTCGGTCTTCGTTCCGCTCCTAAAAAGGGAATGTACAGGGAATCTATAGACTGGTTACCCTATAAATGTATATTTGGAATAAAAAAACAATGTGCAGGGCTCAGCCTAACACACAATCTATAATTCTTTTTATTAAATAACACGGATGGTTTTATCTATAGTTAATTGATTTAACTAGAACTGCTGTCACTGATACCCGGGTTACGAATGAATAAATGAATCTAACTACACAGATGTACCCGAATAATTTAATGAATAATAACAATTTTATCATGTCAAATACAATCAAATATATCACCAGTCGTCTCATAAACCACACTCACGCGAACTATCTGATTTCTGAGATCGTCATTCGATTCTTTTAATGATCCGTTGATGGAAAGCAGGTAGTATATCGCCATTCTGTGTTGAATGATCAAAATGGTCAATATTTGTATTGGTTAAAATGCTATATTTGCAATCTATCAGTAGAACAAATAAGATGTTTTGTAAATTGTTATCTAATAGGCTATACCTAATCGGGTGAGCGAGAAAATTAACCCAAGGCTCCCACCACGTGCTGTGTCTCAGTTGGGTTTTTGCTACACTACTTTCACTAGTAATGAAACTCCCTCCCACTTTACAGAGGAGGGGCCTGTTTGTGTTCGTCTAAAGAAATGGCAGATCTTATGAATAAATAAAACATTTATCTGGCATTTCTTTTTGCTATACTTTCATTGATTTCATACACTTTGAACTATAGACACGCACCTCGCAAATAATAATCATGTCAGAGTTAATGAAGGCGTCCATTAATACTTTGCATAGATTGAAGCATTAAAATATGATATGATAAAACATCCACATGCAAAATAATTTGACTTAACTTACACGAGTAAAAGCAGTGCTGGCATTATAATCCCAGGGGAAGCTACATAACCAAGGACATTGTTGACTATTGCTGGTAGCTCCTCGTTAATAGTATTTGTTAGTACGTGGTACGAATTATCCAGTCCTCTACAATGGAAAGGATAATAAGATAGATAATAAGATCTAGATAATATTGAATCTGTCCAATTTGCGAAAATCTTACAACTTTGACTTTCACGTATACAGTAAAATATATTATACAAAAATCGAGTTATTTTGTGTGTTACTATGCCTCCTTACTTAAATGGACCGCAATCAGGTGACGGCTGAAGTTGCACCAATAAAAATGCAATCGGTAACGTCACTAAGAATAACATCAGTAGCAGGAGACCGAAATAAAAATTGTTTGACCTGGAAGAAAAATTAACGACAGCATAACTGATAATGCAGATGAACCGATCTTGTGATTTATTACATTTATCCTAAAATGTTGATTTTGACATCTTACTTTTATTTTTATTTTGAAAAGGATATTTTTTAATGTAGTTCACATCCATATTGCTTGATCTAAGTTGTATAACTAAACGCAGAATACAAACCTTGATGCTTTAAAGACTCGCTCGTGTGGTATGTTGCAGACAATTACAGCCCAAGATCGAACATAAAGCATAATTATCAATTTCACTAAATTAAGGCCAGGGAGTAAAGGTGAGAAAAAGACACCAAGCCTGAAAAGTAAAAGTCGATGAGAAGAAAAAGAATATAGTTAAATGAACGATCAACATGGTCTAACCATGAGCATTAATTAAGTGTACCTTTCTAAATGTATTATATGACCTTTATTAATGTTTTCTGCACAATTGTTCTTTTATTTTGTGACCAAACTTTGCCAATGATACTTCTCGTCTCTTAGACATACAATGAACCGGTGTCATGACGAAAAGTGACCCCCATCGAAAAGTGACCCATGGGTCTATTTTCGGCAATCGAAAAGTGACCCACCCCATCGAAAATCGACCCCCTCTTCTTTTCTAACTTAATGTCCTGAAATAATATATTACGATGCCTGATATTGTATGTAGGTGTGTGGGTGTGTGGGTGTTGGTACAAGTATGTGTGCGGGTGTGGACGTAGTTTTGCCTAGATAATGGCAGCTTATAATTATACATAAATATATATGATACCATATATACATCATGTATTAGTAAAACTGGTATGATTTAATGATACCATACAAGTAGGGAGACAATTTTCGATGGTATGTATACATGCTATATGATACCATATGTAAACATCATGTATGACAGGACCATGCCTGAAAATGTACCAGGTGAATAGGTGTAACATTTAGCGCGACAATATTTGGGAGCTAAAACACATTCCATGTTGTTATATTAGCTCCATGTAGCTTCATAATTGCTGATAAATGAACGCTCAATATGGTATAAAAGTTATGTCTATATATCTCTACATAAATGGGTGGGTCATTTTTCGATGGGGTGGGTCACTTTTCGATTGCCGAAAAGTGACCCATGGGTCGATTTTCGACGTCCAAAATCGACCCACGGGTTACTTTTCGACGGGGTCACTTTTCGATATCACACCGGCAGTCAATTCATTTATTTTATGGTTCTACGTACCATATGGTTGCTTGATTGTAGATCGCATGTAGAAGATTTTCAGCAATCTTAAATTCTCCATATTCGGGCTAAGAACGGATAATGCATTTCATGAATAACTAAACGTATAATATGGAAGTGTGGTCACTCAGGTCAGTTAATAGCAAGATAATGTATAATTTTCTTCGAACAAATCTACCAATCACTATTAAATTTAGTACTTACAAATTTTTGCTCTAAATCCCAAAACCAATAGCGTGACAGGTATCTAACTCCCAAACCTCTGACGAAGTCGATCGCCACGATTGTTACCACGGTTATGATCAGATCGAAGAAAACAAGCTTTGATATCTCCTGATTTGACAAAATAGAAAGAAATAGGTAAAAACGCAACACTCAGAGAAAAGGTGATATACTATATCTAATAGCCCGATGGAGGTATCAAATCGATCGAGATGGAGGGTCAAATCGCACGACACCCCGAAGGGGTGGAGTGCGATTTGACCCGACGTCGAGATCAATTTGAAACCGAACAGAAGGCTATTAGATATTTATTACATACATATTTATCGATCTATTTGTCATATTTACCTTCTTGGTACTGTTTTTCTCGACTAATTATAGGAAAACTTTCGAAACATGCAAAACAGCTGCGTCATAGGCCAATCAAATTACGTAGGCCAATAGGCCATAGGCCAATTAAATTATTTGGGTCACACGCTTCCATAACAACCCGTACGGTCCGAATCACATATGTATGCGATACAAGATTTCTAATGGCACCCCCGAATCAGGCGCTCTGTAATCACATACGTATGTAATAAAATCATATAAGGTTCTGTCTTCTACTTGCTTCTTTTCCTGTATAGTATAGAGAATAGGGCCTTCATTTGAAAGCTCTCTGCACATTTAAAAATGTCTGCGCAGCTTTCTATAATGTTGATAAATATTTTCTTCTCGGTGAGGCTGCTTAATACCTCATGTAAAATGTCTTGTTTCTGTGTTGTCTTTAGTAAAGAAACTCACCCGTCCAAGCATAGTTTCCCAACATACAATTCGATCCCGAGATGATGCCTCAGTGCAGTTACTGGGAAGAGTGACCATATTTCCTCCAAAATCGGTGACCACATCTGGGAGCATTGTTGTTCCAGAGGCAACTTGTGTACAATTGGCAAAGACTGCGCCTGCAGCGGCCTCTTGCTATTAAAACACAGTAAATGATACTATACGGTCAATGCAATTGCAATGAAAAGTGGGTGGAATAAATGGTGGGTCATACAAAATAGGAATGCATATTACTATTATAATAAATAATATGTTGAATGAATATTGAATGTTGAATTATTAATTAACCAGAGTATCAATTTTGAGAACTTGGCTCTTGA
Organism: Sthenelais limicola; assembly: GCA_942159475.1. NCBI lineage: Eukaryota > Metazoa > Annelida > Polychaeta > Phyllodocida > Sigalionidae > Sthenelais > Sthenelais limicola. The sequence continues at coordinate 66,523,987 of OW804096.1, forward strand.
ACATGAGTGTGTCTGGGTTCCTGACAGAAGTAAATATGCTGAAACAATCAGCCTTATTTTGTGCAGTAGGTATCGCAAATGTTATAAAATGAAATATGCTAAAATAATCAGCTCGCAGTTTGGCATTTTTCATGCAGTAGATGTCAAGAATGTTATAAAACGAAATATGCTGAGACAATCAGCTTGCAGTTCAGCCTTATTTCGTGCAGTAGGTATCGAGAATGTTATAAAATGAAATATGCTGAAACAATCAGCTTGCAGTTCAGCCTTATTTCGTGCAGTAGGTATCGAGAATGTTATAAAATGAAATATGCTGAAACAATCAGCTTGCAGTTCAGCCTTATTTCGTGCAGTAGGTATCGAGAATGTTATAAAATGAAATATGCTGAGACAATCAGCTTGCAGTTCAGCCTTATTTCGTGCAGTAGTTGTCAAGAATGTTATAAAATGAAATATGCTGAGACAATCAGCGTGCAGTTCAGCCTATTTCGTGCAGTAGGTATCGAGAATGTTATAAAATGATAGTAATTATTTGTTTGAAATATTTTTATTCAGGCTACGAATTGCTTTTATTGTTTTATCTTTTTTGCTTTATCTTGTCAATTAATAACGGCACATGGACAAGTAATGCATTAAATATAAATTTAAAGTTAATGAATGGACAATACGTTTTTACACTTGAATTGTCGCTTGTTAAATATCTTGGCCTTAAATTGAATAAAAAAAAATTAAAAATGGTGGATTTACCTTATCGACAATTTTCCAATATAGTGCAAACATTAAGGTATACAAGTTCAACAGGTACAAAACCAATATCCTGCAAAAGAAAATAGGTGTTTAGTGTGGTGGTGTTCTCAAAGCATTCCCAAACGACGTCTACGAGCGCTTTTTAAAAATGTACCTGGAAGCCAGATACGGTACACATTATTCAAAGTTCCTGACAGAAAGGATATAGGTATCAATAACTTTTACTTTGATTCGCTATGATTGGAAATGACATGTTTTGAAACCTGGTTGTCTGTAATTGCCAGTTTGACCTCTGAATATCAGACATTTCATGTTTTCTATTACTTCAAGGTTAGATCGAAGAAATTATCCCAAACTCTTTATTGGTTATCAGAAAGGAAACACAGATACACCAAACCTACAATTTCAAATTTGGCCCAAGAAGTTTTCGGAGCCACCAGTAACATCAGTTGTTATGTATTGTGCTTCAAACACTGTTATAGTGCTTTTCGCTAAAATGATTTGGCAAAACCGTGTTCAAACTGTAATGGTTCTTATTCGCGGAGGCAGATTTAATGAACCGTTAATAGATAATGGATTTGATCAAGAGATTCGAATCTGGTTCGAACGTTTGGCTACAATGTCATTATTTCCATCTCAAGATACCCAGAAATAATTGATCGATCTGCATTTTACGTAATCAGTCATTAACTTCATCGATCAAGAGATTTGGGACTAACCTGCCTAACTGGAACTGAAGGTTAATTCGCGGATGGTACTTCTCCATGAGTCCAATCAAATCAAAGATATTTGGGAACAGTGCGGTGATTAATGACATGACAAATGACACCTGATAGAGAAAATATCATTATGCTTATTAATCTATATCTTGAAAATGTAAGGCGATATAGAAAGATACAGTAATATCTGTCAATTGTGAAGAGCTAATGTACTCTATTTCTTGTTTTATGCTAATTTCAGATCCATTAAATGTCACTTGTCCTAATTCATGTATGATATATAAAGTGCTCTGTGTCTTAATTTAATGTGATGCACCTCATTCTGATCCCACCATCCTACATCCTCCCCTCGCTCTATCTTTTTCTCAGTAGCTTGAGATCTCTCAACAACGAGGAAGATGGCATATGTGCTAGACGCAAGCACAATCAGCACCAGTGTGTTGGCCACGAGTCGAAAAAAGATCAGCGTTTTCCTATGAGTAAATAGTTTGACAATAGCCTGTTATAACGTTTGTGCAGTTGTCGTATAATACTTTAAATTCGTTCTGATGTGTGTTTGGCGATCAAATATATTTAATAGACTATGCATTGCTATGCAGTGAAAAAATGTGTTTCTGTTCGCATGGAAGTAGATCTAATGTCATTAATGAAATGTGACATACGTAATTTTCTTCTTTGTTCGCTCTTTTTCTTCTTCGATACTTTCCTGAAGATGAAATTTTAGACTGTGTCAAAATCGAGAACAAACATATATCGTGTATTTTGTTATGCGATAAGGGAAGGGCAAATATTAGTAACACTCAATGCGCAAACAAACTAAGAGACATCGACAATCATGCCAAGAGAGAAACCCAGTCGTTACTAAACACTCACTCTTAAAACGATGGTTGTCTCAGCAACTTTATTCTTTGCAGTTTCTGCGTTGCCTATCATAAAGTCCCAACTTGCAAATAGTCGCCACGAAAATGTGAACTGTTCGTCCTTTGAGGTCAATTTACTCATTCTTGAATTTGCGGTCATTCTGCAAAGAAATATATTATTTTCATTATTGAATAATCAACGAGACAATATGATGTTAACAAATAAACATTAGAAACAACGAATACATGAAAGAGTTGTCATTTAGTGGGGTGTTTATACTGACAGACACTGTGAGAAAATACTTGTTTGTTACTATTGATATCGTGTTTAATTATGAGACATGTAGGAAATAACTAAATTCCCTATATAAAACCAAATATGCACAAGTCATAAGGGGGATGCATATAACGGTATTACAATGGTCAATAATCTTTTCTCCTAATTCGGGTTCATTAAACTTACTTTCTGAGGATAATGAGAAACGAAACTGCATAATGTGACAGTCCAACGAGAAAATATGCCATCGGCAGTCTGTAGATTCCTCCTATTATTTTATCATTTTGATAATATCCATAAAACAGTATGGAATGTTGGAGATATCCCTGGAAATATCAAAATTCATCTAAATTCACGTGACTTGATGGTTACATATTACCAGTAGTTTGGTTATATCGATTCAAGAGTAAATTTCAATATGTGCGAATGACTAATATAATACGTAATATATAAACACCCCAAAATCCATTATCGTATCAAAATTTAAAGCCCGCTGTTTTTCATTTTCAGGAATAGACCTCTCTGGTGTTGAACCGTAGGGAGCACCAAATATAATCTGAAAATGTATAGATTAAATTATATATATCTTTCTGATACACGACATTATGTGGCATTATCAATCAATTCCCTTGTCTTGAAGTGAATGTACAGTATATAAATTGGGAACTCAAATCTTTGTTAAAGGAACTGTTCAATTTCCTCTTCGTTTGAGTTTTGGTTGCCAGGAACCTGAGACGATACCGTCATTGTTGTTAGAATAGACATGGATTTTATATTGATTATATTGATCCAATCAACAAGATATATACTAAAAACCGATTTCATATTCGACCAAGTGGAAACTATATTTGAAATACTTACATCAGGGACAACAATGAACGATATTGAGAGGACAAACATTATGATGTTAACCCAAAACATCCATCTTAGAAACGTAAAATACGATGCAACAACACTACCAAAGTAACCTGCAAATAAGAAGTCGTCTTAAGATCGAGCACGGCATATTGTCAACGATCATTCTTTTTTTATTCATTAGAGCCCAATATAATTCTTAATAATCATTTACAACCGCATAGTATTTTTTGTCTTTTCTTTTCGGAGCGTTGTATATCTATTCTGTAAACCGCTCTTAGCTTGAATTCTTGTCTGACTAATGAATAAAGACCCGGTGTTGGAAAAAAAAGACACAGGAACCTATCAGAAAAATAATCATTTACATATCAAAGCGAAACTTCAGACAAACAATATTTTATATTGTCATGTTTCGACTGCATTCTAACAAAAAATGGCTTACTTTCAATTAGTTTGATTCTCATCTCCCATGGAATCAACTGTGTTATTAAGTTGACCGACTCCCGCTTCACACGTTTCCAATACTAAAATAACATGATGTGGGAAGATCCCAAGATGATAATACATAATAGTTCTAAGTAATGTACCAAAGCTGCATGTCGTATAGTAAATATTATCCCTGGTTCAATCAATATACTAAAGGCCTGAACTACATAAAGATGTAGTAACCGATATAATCGATATAACCGAAGAACAGATAATTATACCCATTATGAATTGTCGAAGTCCATATTTATACGAAATATCAAATTTGACACTACTTCAAAAGCAATCAAGGAAAACAAACCTTTGCACTAGCTTCCTGATATCCATGACCCCTTGAAAGTTGCCCTTCGTACTTCTCTATATATGATTTAGTTAGCCTTCCAACAAGAAAGAAATGCAATTAAATTCTGCCGAATCATATTATAGCCTATACTTAAACAAGAAACAATTAAAGAAAATGAATTAAAAAGAAATTTAGTTTTGTTGAATGATGCCTCTGCTTTGGATATTATCGTCTCACGATAGGAAATACAAACAAGAAATACTTTTAAAACGAGTCCATAGTAAACTAACACAATAGTTCCTGTAATAAATCTCGACGCGGTTCAAAGTGAGATGGTGTACTCACTGTAAGGTTTTTAACTTCTTTTTCATCGCCCAGGGCTGTGTTCTAAGGCTTGCCATTATCTCCTTCTGAAGTTTAATGTTTTCAAAAATCTTATCTTTGTCTCGTTGCTGTCCTGAATACATGTCCATTAGCTCTGCCGCTGAGTGGCTATTGTAAATATGAACATGAGTGACATTAGAAACATACATATGTTTTGACAAAATGGCGACGAGCAAAGTACTTATTGAATGAAAATATGCATCATAACATGGTAAGTATAAGGCTGCTGACCTATCAAAAGATATATTTTCTAATTAAAACCCATTTAAACCGAAGGTTGCAAAAATTGTTTAATCATCTTAAAACTTTAATAGAATGATTAGAAAGGTACTGTGAGTACATGGGAGAAATTTGGTGAAATTTCCTTAAATAAGTTCTGAGATATAGAAACCATAGATAGATATAGATTACCATAGGAACGGCCTATTTGGAAAATAATTCCATTCTGCCTTTTTAGCTGTTTTCTCTTTAGATTCAGAAAGCTCAAGAAATTCTACCTAGAATACGTCAAATTTAGCTTATTGTATAATGGGTAGGGGTTCTCTCCTACCCTAATGATAAGGGTTTGTTTTACCCCATATTGTCCTAATGGGATCGTTTTCGACCCAACCTCAAAGAACCTCCATTCTTTTCTTACCAAATTTTGATAATTCTAGTTTAAGTATGAAAATGGATGCCTGAGATGTTGGTTAATTCATTCTATGCATTTTCTTTCAAAAATTACTTATCATATTGCAATTTTGCATCCCCTTTTGTGTTTAGATATTTTCTTTTGTAGCAAGCAAACAGCAGTGATGGCCACGTGTCCTACAATAGTGCGTTGTCATGGCTGGCGTTGTCATGGTAACGCTTGTTACGCAATATGGAGAATCTATACTTCCCATACATATCATTTTCATTACTTATTTAATTTGAAATCAATATAATAATGCTATTGAAAAAACATCTCCCATGGGTCGAAAACGACCCCTTTAGGGACAAATGGGTCTATTAACAGGCGTCTGTTTTTCCCAAATTTAATGATAAAATGAAAGAACCATATGTCAGTAATATAATTGATCTCATTTGAAATAAAATTTAACTATAAAGGGTAATCACTATATGTTGGAAAACTGGTCTACTACATGGGAGTTCCAAAATGATTAGAAATATTAGATGTCCCAAGTATAATTTTATCAATTTATGAACCTACAATATTGCAGATACTGACATTTGGTTCTATGTATTGAAACGCAATAATGCATTTAATACAAAGTTTAAATGATTGATTTAACAATGTTATTATGCTTTCAATGACCTGCCAACGGTTGTACCGCTATCACTACTCCGGGTGGAGCTTCTACGTTTGTGGCGCCTCTTTGACTCCTTCCTGGCCTGGAGGAAGTCTCCCAGTGTTTCCCTGAGGTCATCATCTGCTTCCCAATCCACATCCAGCAGTGTAGAAGGTGAACTGACCTGGAGAGAGATTGTAAAGGAAGTGTCTATACCTTTATGACATTGACACTGCAGTCTATCTATTTTACATTATATTTGTAGAAAGACCACTTTATTATTGGAAACCAGATATGTTCTATGTACTTAGTACAACCCTGGGACAAATGATTAAAGCAAAAGAATATTTCAACATCGAATTATCATAAGTTATGTTGTGTTCTGGAAAGCTCCCTTCAACATAATCAAATTCTATGTGTCATGGATCATCTAACAAGTAAATAGTTTCGGAAAGCAACCCACTTTTGAAGAGGAACTCTGTCCACCGAATGAAATGTCCGTCAGTGCTGATGCGACCGAGAACTTGCGACTTTTTGGTCTTTTTCTCCGCCTTTTCATGCCTTCTATTAGGTCTTCATCAAATACATCCATGGAAGAGGATGAATTGTGCCTCTCATTGGCTCCTTCTGCATTTGCGTCTCCGACAACTGAACTCACAACAATGGCTGGGTACTCGTTTCTCACTCCTTCTAAAGCAATATGGTTCTCATACGTATAATCAGAGCTTTCGCCACTCGATATTTTTTCTAAAAGTTTACGTTCTCTTCGCTTTTTCTTTAGATGTTTAAACAGTGCTCGCTTTTCCCTTGTCTGTTGATGTTCATTGCTTTCATTTTGCAATGACACATCATCGTCGTCATCAATATGTATGAGTCGGTTCTCAAAGTCAAAGTCAAATTCCTGTCCCGGAACTGCAAGGGAACTCGAATCGTGTGTTTCCACTGAGATTCGTGGTAATTGGGCATGGCTAGCTGCATCGCCATGCTGGTTTAGCATGAAAAGCTCACTATCTGTCATGTCCATTTTAGAAATTTCCGGCCCTATAAAAAGCAAAAGTGAGAAGTAGTTAAAAGCAAGTTGTATACATCCACATGGACAAAATGGGCACATATTGCTTGGTATATTGTGAAAGCAGCACCACAAACAAGGCAATCCCTGGGAGATCTCCCAAATTTATATGGGATATGCCTCACTTCCATTGATGGAAATGATAATTAACCAGCGACTATTACTATCAAATCACGTGGTTCCACTACTATAAAAATTCAAAAACCTCGCAAATCATGTTATTACGCTGGTTGAACAGCTCAAATCCCACTCATGTAGAGATCTACGATGTATCTAACATTTTACAGGATATTAGAGGGTCTGGTAAAGACAAATACAATTTACGTTGTTCAAATTTCGGGTCCTAATTTTGATTATTTTTCACGCTTGAAAGGGAATGTTATATTACAATGCTGGAAGGTAGTCAACTGAAACCTATTCATGCTGCGTTTTTGTTTTGTCTCATATTGTTCGGGGTTCATGGCCTTGGGTTGCACGAATGTGTCCTCTTATTGATTTTATTGCATTTTTGGCATCTGGGTTTACCAATCGCCCCCACCTCTGGCTAACGCCCCTAGTTAAGTATTAACTGAGTCTGTTTGTTTCCATACAGACCTAAACATTTCATACTAATATTTCTGGGAGAACTCTGGCTCAACCAGGATTCTATCACATGTAGAAACACAATTGAAAGATTTTAATCTAGTTGATAATATGTAAGCTATTGTCCGAAGAGGAAAAATTAAGAATTGCTTTTTCCTACCAGGTACACTCTTTTCAGAGCTAGAGTCAGAATCAGATGGGCCATATAGCATTGCTTGCAAATAGCGAGTTCCATAGTACTGGTCGGCCAATTCTAGAAGGGTATCGATATTATAATCCATTGGTGCGATTTAGATTTCTCTATCTTCCGAATTATCCTCCTCCGACGAGGGAATTGCTATTGTTTTATCTTTCTTTCTTTGTAGTTTTTTTGGTAATGTACGCCAACGTATTGAAGCATAGATCTATGTGTCCTGTTCGGAGAAGGTATGATTCCTTGTCACTAAGTCTCCACACTCGTCAAAAGACTCCATATTGAGATAATAATGGTTATGACTTTCAATTAAGTGCCTCGGTAGAATCTATGTAATTAGACTGAGCAGGTTTTGGAAGCAAGCACATCTATAGCAATGCTTTGGTTCCCGTGATGCAAGTGTTCGACCCCTTCTGATATGATATTACAGGGTGAACGCAATATGTTGGGTGTACACTTCATATTAGCATGGGTGACACTTGATATTGATCTCGTATTTAACCCCTCAAAATAAAACCGCCATTGTTTCACATCATTTCCAAATTAATAAGCTATGTTATATTGGTATATTTGTGACAGGTATAGATTCTTCCTTTTCTAAAAGTTGTCGTTATTCAGGTAAGAAATAAAGAGTTTTATGAAGTTGGTATCTGATTGTGACCAACTCTGTATTTAACTCCAGAGATGGCTAAATATAATATACGCCAGGAGCAGGAGTCCCTTAGTGTCAAGGCATATTTGATCAATCAACACCATGTCAGGCTCGATCGTATTTGCACCTTTCTCAACATACAAATCCATACCCAGATTATCGATTGAGATGCTCGACTTGACCTGGTTTCGTACCGCAAATCAATTGATAGTCCAATATCAGTTATTATAATTCGGCTCACCCACAGTTTTAAATACTTTATCCCTTTTAATGTGGATGTTCATTGATACACTTTGTTACAATGAGAAATTTAGATAGTTATTGATGACTTGATATTATTTTGAAACCCAATAGTATTCTGCCATGTGCTCGCTCCCATGTCTATTGGCCGATTGTCTGCTTTGGCTAAGGTACCAGTCCAGTACATAAATGTGAATCGCGAAAATGTTAAATTTTCCAAAGTCATCTTCACGTCTAGCGATTACAGATGTTGCAGGATCTGCGTATTTGATATCACAAACTTATTTCGTACTTGCCCCTCATCGACTGCATAGATATCCATGCCAAGGAAATACTCGTAAAAGCTCAAATGGAGACTCTGCTATCCAAGCCTGGGTAATAAGTGAACTAGGTTTGTGTAGAAAATGTAGAAATTGTCTCATTCATTGTGATACTCTAGATAATTGTATCATTGTTTATCTTGACTATGAAAAAATACTATATTGCCTTATATGAGAATAAATAACTACTAATGATTGATTTGATTTTTATACATTTTATTCGATCTATCGACTGCTTTAAGGGAGCATTTCTCCAACATGTGGGAGGTTTGCAAGCCTCCTGTGCCTTATAGTAGTTTACTTTTAAAAATGATACTCACAACAGCAAAGATTTAAATCAATTCATATAATATAATGTATTGGATAGTTACTTTGTGAATGTATAGTGATTTTTCCACTTGTAATAACATACACGGGAAGGCATGAAAACCGTTTAACGTTAGCGGTGAAGTTACTTGTATTTCTTTATAGAGAAATAAAACTGTTTAAAAATAAACGTTCTTCTTGTCTACTAACCACACTTAAAATCGCCATCTTTGTCTATATTAAGTTTAATTTAGTTGTGGTTTACCTTGTTTTCCGATTTAAATTGTTAGCATCGAATAAGAATCAGTTTGATATCTTTGAAAGAGCATCATCTAAGTCGTACTTTCAAACAAATGGTGGTGGAGTATACAGTGTACATTGCAAACACGAGTTGTGTGGTTATCCGGCATTTCAAGTATTACAGCTTTTATAGGAATATCTTCACCGATTAGCAATTGAAAGGGGTCATTAATGTTTTGTGTCCCCACGCGTGCATTATATATATATATATATATATATATATATATATATATATATATCCCAACAACTAACATCATGCACCAGTTCAGTATTTATTTACATTTGTATATTGTTTTATAATTCATTTTGAAATCGGTATAGTATCCACTTTAAAGGAAATTGAAGTAAAATCTTTTCCAGTCAAATAAAATATCTTCTGGAATGATATATGGAAATTGTTTGGTCCTAAACTATATAATGTTTCCAGGGTGATATCTATAAAGGTCACTGACACCATCAATATTGAGTGGAATGAAATGCTTTTTGTATTCAAAAAAGCTTGCTAGTCCTTTCGTGCCGACTGGTCATCACATAACAACATGCTGAAAATGTTAATTACTCTGGCATTGAATGTTCCATCAGCCAATCACCCAACAGTAATTCCGCCTATAATAGTAATCAATACCATAATACCCCCAGCTTTCAGGCTTTAGGACACTTGTATTCACGATTGATGGCTAAATGGACCTTTTAATATGTGAAATAAAAAAGACCTGTCCGTAAACTCGAAGTATATTACGTTTTACATTTCTTCGTCTCTAAAGTATATTTAGGATGTTATCAATTTTGTGGTTGCTTGTGTATATGGGATGAAGAATTGGGGGGATTTCATTGATCCAAGAATGTTTTCTGCTTTTTGAGCTGCTTAATAATATTGGATATCGCTGGCAATGATGTGAATTTAATTAGTATATCTCATTTTCTGGGCAAAGATGTTTTTATACTAATTACCAAACATATAAACCTTTGATGTCGAATTGTTATGTAGCCTCGGCTTACACCATGTTTAATGGTTTTGTTTCATTATTAGCAACATTTCCCCCACCGATCGACCCTATTTTAATTGTATTTCTATCTACATTGAATGATAGCGGGAGAAAACTTTAAAAAGGGTTCATACTTGAAATACTGAAGACATATTATAGGAAGTTTAACGATCACTTACTTCAGTCATTCAGGAAAAAGGGTGGCACAGGTAGCTCCTCCAAGCGTCTCCAATACCTTTGTAGAAAGAACCAGTTCCGTGATCTCTGTAGCAAAAACTACATCGACGAATATACCCTGTTATTTTCGCTTCCAGTTATAAAACACGTAGAGTAACATTTTCGCACTTTCCTCAATAATACCCCAGAAAGGATAATTATGGTTTCGTAATCCAATCTACGAAAATCTCCAAAATGCTATTATGTAATGGATGGAGAGATTTTCTATGTCATGTAATGGATGGAGAGAGTTTCTATGTCACTAGTAGTGAAGCTTTCGGGTAAAACTACCCAGTAAAAGGCTGAGGACTCAACTATTTGTTTTACCACGCCCCCCATCGCTGGTGTGGGTATGTCAAGGTAGATGGGGAAGCTTGGCAGTACGCGGTGAAAGCACAGTGGCACGCACAGCGCAAGTGCAATTGAAATGGTTTAACGTGTGGCTATCTATTGTGCTACCAACGCACAGGCTCAATGTGAGCCAAAAAATCTTTTTATTTTATGAATTCCACTCCGCCTGACACTAAACTTGATGGCAGATCTTCCACCTATGGAATGGACTTGCCCATTGTTGGGAATAACCAGCAAACAACGATGAATTCATGGGTATGATATTATATATATGAACAGCACTTTTTAAGGCCAATATATATTGTTAGGTTTTGTTTATGTTTTTATTACTTAAGTGTCATTTTTCTAGTGCGTACCTGGCAAGTGGGGAATTTAGAGAGTCATAATGCGATGGTCATGTCCTTGCATTTGGTCTTTTCAGAACAGTGCATGTGTGTACCCACGCTTAGTGCATATATATTATCCCGCTGAATGGTGCTTTTAAAACTCTTCTAAAACCTCATCACGAAAGGTCGATGGTAATAAACATCTTTCGTCAACATGGGTCATCCCTGAAAGACACAAAAGTGCATTACACTAATGTTTGTTTTGTTAATAAAAGTTCTTTTTTTTTGGGGGGGGGGAAGTCTTTTGGGTTGGGAAACCCAATTCATAGTTTTATCGTCTGGAAAATATGAAATGAATCACTGAGTGGTAGATGAATAATAAAGGATCTATGGAGTAGAAGTTGATATTTTTGCTGGAGCGATTGTAATCAAACACAATATGAAAGCTCTTTTAGACCCAGCACTGCTTGGGACCGGTCGGCTCGCATGATCTGGTGTCCTGTCGATGGCAGTTAAGTACTAAAGATCAGCGCACCCTCCCCTCTGAATGGAGCGGTGTTTTATCATTTTGAGCATGGAACAATTTCGAGCTGAAACATGTAATCGATGGACTGTGCCTACACAATGCTCCAATACTCGGCTGCGCTAAGAGCCTCAGCATGTGACTTGAAATACTCTCTGTGTTGGAGACACACTTTCACCCATCCATACTGTATAGTTGTCAGCCATCGAGAGAGGTATTATACTCGTGGTTATGAACGCTTGCTCAGTAATTAAGATTTTCTCTCCCGAACCTCACCCGTTTGTGTAGAACATACGTGTATGATTATAAGTTAATTGATAATACTTGCATGCGTTTAGTTCGATCAGACTGTTGGTGCTCTTACCTGTCAATCAAAACCCGAACTTTCTGAACTAAGGGGACATCGGGAAAATACTGTTATAGGAAAACTATATCCCGAAAAACTAGGAAAACTACTCACCTGGAAACTACCATCCGTAATATCATCTCCTACTTTCACTAACAGTATCTGTTATTATTTAACATAAGTATTTCAATAATGAATTAGAATAATTGCAAACCTAATCCCTGACCCCGCATGGTGTAATATCCATTCAACCAACCCCATCCCAACCCCACCCAAGAACCCGGTGGTGGTGGTGGTGGTGGTGGTGTGTGTTTGGGGGGGGGGGGGGAGACGGGGTGACGGGGTGACGGGTCGGGTTACAGGTAAGCTGTACGTAACAGAGATGAAGTCTAATTCTACCACCCCATCATGCAACTTTTACATAACCTCATGTACATTGTTTTGCATTGTTATGATATCTTGAAGGTAGGAACATTTAGAAAGGGGAAATTTAGCTATAGGTGTAGAGCTAAAATAAATTTGAAAGGGATGGGATTTTGCCTACTAATCAAGCTAGCTTAATTTGAACGATTTTGATCTAATGAGTCCTGAATCTGTATAAATAAACAGAAATGTGAATAAATTCTGTTGGGTCTATTCCAGACAACGTGCATTGGTATTATGTAAAATATCGATACACTAGCGCCATGAATGTGCCGTGTAACGTAGTATTTTGTCATTAGATGTAAGCTTGCTAAAGCTCCATTCATTGCATTGTCAGTCCGCTATTCCACCCGCCAACCGAATGTCATTTATTGGCATAATATAAACGTACATGAAAAAGCGCTTTTACTGCTTATATGCGGAGAAAGATATTTAGGTCATTTAACTGCCCGTTATAAATAACTGTAGAGCGTTTGATACCGTTGCCTATATAGTCCCATATAGGGAATGAGTACATGCCATCTCAGTGGTATTGTAATAAGCGTGCGAGGACACAAGATGTCTTCTAAAAGCTGGTTTCATTCTCCAAAGTTGTTGCTGCTGCTGACATCTGGTGTAACATTGCTACTGGTTCTTTCAACTTTGAGCGTGCAAATAATGTTTATGACATTATGTGAACAAATCCAGTATATTGCATGTGGTGCAAGAAACATGCATTATTTGTACCCCCTGGAACCACAGTGGTACACATGAAGTCATCGATCGTATCATTGTATAATATGTTAGCCAAAGTCTATAGAAAAGTCAGATACCCCGGTACAAAAATATATGGGGGGAATTTTATATATAAAACAAATAGACAAACAATGTCTTTAGAAAGCGGATTTCATCCTCCAAAGCTGCTGCTGCTGCTGACATCTGGTGTAATAGCTAGGAGCAATATTCCTACTGGTCGTTTCAAGTTTGCAAATATATTGTTTATGACATCCCGAGATGAAATTCAGTGTATTGGATGTGGTGCGTGCATGTCCAATAAACATTAATTATTTGTATCCTCTACAACCGCAGTCATACAAAATTGATATAATTATAATACAAATAGATATATGTAATAAGAAGATCTTTAGACTGTTATCCATTTTGAGCGCAATTCGAACTGACCGGTACTATTATTACTTTCACATATATCAAGTCTGCATGGAGCGGCGCCTTAAATTTTATTGGTGTATATAAGACTTATATAATTTTATTGGTGTATATAAGACTTGGTCTGGCAGAATGCCTGGCCGTTGCGGGCTTCTGTGCATGGCTCCGTGATGGGAAGGAGCATGTCACTCCAATTCTCCGTCAGAACTGCTACACACACACACACACACACACTTTTTATTATAAACACACAGCTATTTGTCTGTAAGAAACGGTTGACACAGACGAAGGGATGATGGATTTGTTTTGTTTTCGTACTTCAAAAGATTTTATTGTGAATATTACAGGTGGCAGATAAGGTAATCCAGCTATCACAAATACAATATATCATAAGGTATCAAATTTTGTCCAGGTTATGAAGTTTTTCCATAATTACCTGGATTCGTATTGCAAAGCTAGCATATAGATATGGATTAGATCTCATCAGTCGAACCGGGTTTTGACATCTTAATCACAATTGATTAATAGTGAGTAAAACTATTCATGCGTCAGAAAAATCGGCAACACTCAACTTCGGTTAAATTCAGCTGAAAAAGGATAAATGTTAGGTATGTCTGAGTATATTTGGTATTCCAATGATCCAAACAATGTGTTTGGTTATGTTCAACTGTATTTGAAACCTATGTTTTGCCTTAAATTTGGATCATTTGAGAGGATTGGTGAATATGAATTGTACATGTTCTGACGACCTGACCCTCATATCATAAGGTTCACCGTTCGAAGCGACATGAGTAATTCAACTTTAGAATAACATATCAGTCACTTCTTTCATGTTACATTACATCCTTCATCTTAATGTAGATTATCTCTGCACTTGATTAAGTTAGTTATCAATGTTCTCCACAGTTAAGACAATAGAATAATGAGTTCCTGGGTAACACATGTTAATACAGTAAATATTCTCACCATCAATTTTGAGAATTACTTTATCAGGAGTCCTTAAGTTGTTTTCCTATAAAAGCTGAGCGTGTACATTACCTACTTGCATTACCTGCCACAATCTGTAACTAAATAAGTTAAAACAAGGATGGCGTTGGCCACATTTTTTACGCTTTCTTTACTGCTAGCTTTGGCAGCATCCAGCCCCGTGGAAGTCACTACTGGAGATGCCAGTATAAATTTAGTAAGTATGACGATAATATATCCGGCTAATTGGCCACTATGTTGTTGATATAACAAAGAATCATATCTTTCGGGTCTCAATCTAGGAAATGCAACCTTTCTAAGTGTTTTAATTATAATCTTGTAGTCATGGTACAAATTAAAGTTTAAAAGTAACGCCAGTGATGGTTCAGCATTTTTCGGTGTTCCAAGGCAACCTATATTAATGGAACCATTTTTTTTTTTTTTTTTTTTTTTACGACAAAATGTTTCATTTCAAGGACTACATTAATTATTTATTTTAAGAGGACACATTAATGCTTAATTCGTGTTTCATGCCGCTTTTTCTGGGCCATCCAACAATCACTTGCAGATCGACCTCAAGTCATTTTTAAAAAGAGAAATATTGGTGCAACATACACGCTTTGATAACTTTATAGCTTTAAATTCCCCGTGATTGGTCTCACTAACACGCCGTAAAATGTATAGGCCTATCAAATAATTCCTAGAGAAAGACATGAAGGAAAAAAGTAGGTTGTGCATGCCGGACATTGGGTGAAATTAATGTATATGATTATATCAAATTATATTTTAAACAGGTATTTTGATATATTACATGTCCCCATTCCAGCTACCAATTGACGCATGGGAATACCTGTTAGATTCCCTAGAAGACAGTGAGTACACTTACTCAATAAATGGGAAAATCTGTTGTTTTTAAAAAAAGATTATAATTTGTATATAATGTATCCTTGTTACAAATCTTTTTTTTTTAAAACATTTTTTATTGGCCACAATTTTAAACAAATTTCTTACGAAAGAGGCACAACCTATATCTTGTTGTAGTCATGCGTTGCCACTTCAAATAAAAATTCGAGAAACGTTGTGAATGTAAGTTGTAACTATCCTAGCTATTGCTTGTATTACGAATAACAGTAAGTTCTGACCTTTGTATCAAGTGTTGGAATTATGTTAAAAATCAGTATGATAAGCATGAAAAACGCTCGAAGAGTGATGCGTCTACCTGTTTTCTGTAAATAAGGAAATAAAAATGTTTTTTTAAAGAAATTATGTTAAATAAATGGCCATTTCCACCAATTTGACAACATTTGGGCCCCTAGACACCCCCTGAGGACCCAAAAATAATTTTTACATTTATCAGTTGAATTTTTATTTTCTATCAACCTTATATATATGCACATTAAACTGCCAAGTTTGGAACCATTCTGATAATTAGGAATTTGTTAACAGGGGGGTCGAAAATAGATCCCAAATATGAAAAAAATGCTAAAAATAGCATGACGAATAATGGTACATATTTCTACATAAATGAGGATTTAAATTAGAAATAGATAAAACAAATATGCACATAATGTATTGAACTATTTTGTACTTGATAGGTCTCGACATAAGGATCATGACACCTTTTATTTGGTGAAAATATTCTAACTAGAAGAAAAGTTACAGCCAAATAACCATTCAGTAATGGTAATGATAATGGCAGCGGCAAGGGTGATAGGTCATTGACCCTCTGCCCACATTATAATGTATTTATACACATTATATAACTCATTATATTTAGAATATATATAATATTCATTACCCTTGTTTAGTTTTTTAAGTTGACTCAAATACTTGTATTTAATGTTCCTGTTCTGTTTAAGTATTTTAGAGGCAAAATCTTCAAGGATAAACGTTCTAATATTATGTATATATGTTAGAGATATAGTCTCTGATATTATGTGACAGCAGGCGTGACGGCACACGACGGCAGGCGTGACGGCACACGACACAACGTGACGGCACATTTTTAAAGCATTTTGCCTTAAGAATCATGTAAAAACTACTCGGAAATCATGAATTTCAATCTACATAGATTGGTACCAAGCAAAGTCAATAATAAATGTCAAATTTAAAGTTTATCATCAAAATTGTGCCTCATAAGGCTCTAAAAACCCTAAAATAGGTGTGACGGCACACAACAGGAGCTAGGGTACCCACCACCTTTTGTCACCATGTTATTTCTCTGCTACGATCCAAAAAAAACTCAAATAAATACATTTTATGTTTTTACATATATAATCCCATGCATTTTATCATTATTCATAATAATTTGATAGATATATATATTTTTTATTTTTTTATTCTACCTTAGGCACACTGCGTGACGGCACACGACATGGGGGGTGCCCCACACAAAAAAAAATCGGTTTTTGATGGCTTTTGGCGAAAAAATATTTTTTTTGCATTTTTATTTTACACAGATCATGTTCACGTAACCTACTATCACAACATATAAAAAATAATGTGCAATTTTGAAGATTATTTAGAAATTTAGCAATTCCACGGATTATTGCCACTTAAAAAAAACGATTTTTGCCCCCAAAATGCGATTTTTAAATTAAAAAAAAATAAATATTGGGTTAAAAATGCCAAATATGTGGTTCCACAGGTTGGTACAACCATCCAATCAAAAAAAATAATCAAATTAATGGTAATTAATTTGATTTAAGCCCATTTTATCACTTTCCACGTTTGGGGGCCAAATGTTGTCAAATTGGTGGAATTGGCCAAATAATACATTTTTGCACTTGTTATAGAAAATGCGGTTCTGGTCGATGGAAAATGCCCTAAGGGTACTTTCACACGTCCCGGACGTTGCCTAAAATGTCCACCTGGCTCATACACAAGCGTTCCTGGTCAGTATTCTTGTACAATCTGCCGTCAGGGTACAATCCAGTCACAAGCAGGCCAATATGCTTGCCAGAAATGTCCTGCCGGAGCTTACCAAGATCAAACTGGACAAAGGAAATGTAGACGCTGCCATCCAGGCACTTACCAACCACATGAAGGACGTGCCAGTTGTGCAGTTTGCCCCGAAGGAAGATATCAGAACAAACACGGACAGAGAGCATGTATACTATGTGCAGAAGGAAAATATCAAGATAAGCAAGGACAGTCATCCTGCAATACTTGCCCAGCAGGTACCTATCAACCACACAAAGGACGGGCCAACTGTGCTGATTGTCCAGTCGGATGGTATCAACAGAAAGCCAACAGCTATGCGTGTAGCCGGTGTCCAGCCGGTTCATTCCAAATGAGAACAGGGCAAACAAAGTGTCACAAGTGCAAGGCAGGCTCCTACCAGCCATATACAGGTCGTACCACTTGTGCTGTCTGCCCAGTTGGCCAATATCAAGGAAGGGAAGGACGGGGAGAGTGTGAAAAGTGTCCAGTTGGTAAATACTCTGACAAACTGGGCTCAACAGAATGCAAAACCTGTGCAGCGGGAACCTACCAAAGCCGAACAGGTCAGACTGGTTGCATATCATGTCCTGCCGGTTGGTACACACGAAATGGAGGCCAATATGGATGTCAGAAGTGTCCCAAAGGAAAATTCCAGAATCAGATTGGTAAGAGCGACTGTGATAGGTGCAGGCCAGGCAATTACCAACCAAACGAAGGACAAACACAGTGCATCGCTTGCCCACCTGGCACATACCAACACCAAGATAATCAGTATGCCTGTAGGAGATGTCCTTCTGGTACATATCAAGCACTCTCTGGTCAAACATATTGTAAAGCCTGTCCAAGAGGAACCTACCAATCCAACACTGGTAGCCACAGATGCCTCCCTTGTCCAGTAGGATCGTACCAAAACAACATTCAGAGGTCAGGGTGCCGCAACACTGCTGCAGGCTACTATCAGGATCAAGCAGGTCAGGGCAACCAGAAAGCATGCCCTAAAGGCACATACACAGACCGAACAAGGCAGGCAAGATGTCTAGATTGTCCCGTGGGAACCTATAATGATGGAACCGGCAAGAGTGGTTGCAAGAAGTGTGGCGCTGGATCTCACCAACCTGTCACCGGATCAAGCTCATGTACCAGTTGTCCAGTGGGCACCTACCAAGATGTACCTGGCCGGCCCACATGTAATAAATGTCCTGCAGGAAGCTATCAGAATTTCGGAGGTCAGAGAAGCTGCAGGAAATGTAACCCTGGCTACTATCAAAATGTAGCAGGCCAGACTAAATGTTACAGCTGCGAACCAGGAACCTACCAGGATAATGCAGGCTCATCATCATGCAAAGTGTGTCTTGCTGGTACTAGAGTACAAAATGGGGGTCAAAAGAAGTAAGTATTAAACCTTCATATTGTTATCGATAAAATGAATATAATATTTTGTTCTCTACATACAAGACAGGAAAGAACTTAAAAAGATCCAATCTTTATCTCGGTCGAAAAAAACACAAAAAACACCTATTTGGAATAACATAAAACATTATAACTTGTTGTATGATAATTACTCCCTCTCAAAAATTGGAATACATGTGAATGTGAATGAATGTATGTTCTATTCAAATTACAAGGCACTGGATGCATTTATGGATATCTAATGCAAGAAGGATCTTATTTAATCTATTCCAGATGTGACAAATGCCCAGCTGGATTCTTCAACAACCTGAACAAGCAAACCAATTGTCAGGCATGCTCTCCAGGAACCTATCAGAACATGGCAGGTAAAGCATCATGTCTACAATGTCCAAGAGGTACATTCCAGAAGAACGGAGGAGCCAAAATGTGCCAGAAATGTGACGCCGGCTTCTTCCAGCCTTTATCAGGCCATACATTCTGTGATGCCTGCAAACCAGGCTTCTATCAGGTCTGGTCTCAATTTCTCAGTTTCTGGTCTATACACACACAATTTTGAGACAGTGATACACTTAGTAGTATCTTCGTTTTCAATATTTTTAGCTGTAAATCTTAACATTTGGGAGCACAATATAACAGCTCCAATGAATCCGGTTATCGTGCAGACACTGTTAATGAGCAAGGGCAATTTTATTTCATTCAGGATTTGGCAGGCAGTGCAGGATGTAAATCGTGCCCAGCTGGACACTATCAAGGAAGTGGTGGTCAGCGTGTCTGCAAGAAATGTCCAGCAGGCCAATACCAGCCATATGCAGGAAAACCCAAATGCTTCGTTTGTGAAGAAGGCTTCTTCTCAGACAAAGAAGGTACAGTAATTTAAAATTTCGCTAATCTAATAGCTTACCGAACAGTAAAGAAATGTCATTCGCAATTGAAGCCTCAACATAGAAATAAAATATGTTACAAAACTTCAGGTTCAGGAAGGTGCAAAGCATGCCCAGCAGGAAGCTTTCAAAATGTGAGACACCAGAAAAATTGTAAAAAGTGCGCCCCTGGATCGTTCCAAAGTCAGAGCGGCAAGGTAATTAATAGGACGAATTTGTCTGTTACCATTTCTTTCATCACAGACATAAATAACGTTTCATTATAATATAATATGCTGAGAACAGTTTATAAATCTAGTTGCCTAAAATCTAAATCTAAATGCCTAAAATGCAATGTATCCATATTGTTTTAATTCCAGAACACATGTAATCTGTGTCTACCAGGAACCTATCAAAGTGACGAAGGGAAGGGGTCTTGCCTTCCTTGTCCAGCGGGTCATGAATGCCCTGGAACTGGCATGAGGACAGCTGGGAAGCCATGTGCTCCTGGCTTCTTTGCCCAAAGAGGGAGTCAGCGTTGTGAGCGCTGTCCCAAGAATCACTATTGTCCAGATGGCGCCACATATCCTAGGGCCTGTCCACCAGGGAAATCAAGCGGTGTAAGCGCTACCGCATGTCAATGAAAAGTAAATAGATAAATGAATGACAAAATAAATAAAATAAATGAGTTTTGCTCAATTTTGGTTTTGATTAGTAAGGGAAAATGGCCATATGGTACTTTATATATAGCAAATCCGGGATCAGGTGTCTCGGGAGTAGATTAGAAATAAATGCGTAGGAAGTAATCCGATAGTAGATATGTCGAGGAGGTATTGTATTTTAATAATTACCACCAGGAAGAGCATGGGGTGTGCGCGTGATAAGTTGAAAGCGAATAACAAAGTCGATAGTCTTTCTTTAATTATTTATTTCTCAGATTATTAATCTATTATTTTACCATCCAACCATAAATTAGACCCATAATTTTACTACCCATTAGGACAACCATACATTCATTTTCTTGATCTTCACAGAGATAAGTATACGTACATATAATATATATTTTATATGTTTCCCATACGCCTCATTCTTTACAAAATAATATCTCGATATTATGTTCATATTCAGTGAATAGAAATTACATTTCATATAGATATATATCTCCCAGGCAAGTATCACGATATTAAATTACATCATCTGAATGGGAGTTCTTTCTTCTCTCGCATATATTCTCCACCATATAGATGGGGATGTCTGGGATAACTGGAGCTTAAGTTATGGTACAACACACGAGAGGTCACATTTGCGTTCGTTTTTCAAAATGAGCATTGTCTTCACTGAAATTCCAATCTGATGCACACATGCACACTCACAATTACATACACACAGATATCGCACATTTCAATCCAAAGAATATAGAAATTTAACGAATGTTAATTTAGGGAACAAGATAAAGAAGTTACGCTCTAAGGCATCTTTGCATTAGTCAAAACTTGATATATATCATTTTACATGGACTGTAACAAATCGGGCAAGCTGAATCAAACTGTTATAACATAATTGGGCTATAGCAAATTCATCCATCGAAAGGCCGCAGGTAAATGTACACATATATAGATAAAGTTTCTTGAAGTAACTGTCTTAATGTAAATGCCAAACCATAATACGAATAGGCATCTATTCCCATGGGCCATGCGAGCCGACCTTTCTCAGATGAATAAATTATATGCAATACTGGAAATGGGGTTAGATAAATCTGGTTATAATTCAAATGATATGTCTAACGTGGACAAATCGCTAATTTTAGCTTTTAACAAGAATGCTTCAAATGTATTTTCTACAGGGGTTAATGCGAACTAAATTCTTATAAGTAATACATGATCAAATTTGCCAGACTCCAGGCATTTCGAATTCGTTAGTAAACACACCCTTGCACGGGAGTATCAAATAAGATCGATATAACATTCAAATTTGTGACTATTATCCAAAATCTGGTACAGCTTCAATATTTTCAACATCAAACTGCACTTATTAGAATTGTTAAAGGCTTGCATGGAGTTACATGGCGTTTCAGTCGTTTCAAGCGATATCAAACGATAGTAAATTGGTAATAAGAGTGCGTGATCACTAAATACTTCTTTGTGACACAGTAAGGGAGTATTTAAAATAGAACTAAGTTCTCCCGATAAAAGGGAACCTTGAAATAAACATACCCGGTACATTAATAACATAATAATAGAGGCATATGTACAGCATTTTGGCAATTCATTTACCCCAAATTAATAATCTGCATACTGCAGGATGTTCAACCTACGAATGAGCTTTCATCAATAGCTATCCGCGCGCATTCAATATACCCAATTATAATTCTGAGTATAAGCTTGACATATAATGTTGTTTTCCCTGTTGTTTTCCCCTCTGAGACTATCTCCCTCTTTCAACATAGGACTACATCAAACAATAGCAACCGTCCACAGATGTAATGCCTGCTTATCAGGACTCCTTAACATGTTGTTTAGGTTCTCTTTATTACTTTACACATAATCAACAACTCCAGAGCGATAATTTGCTACTGAGGTGGTCAGCGCGACCTTCAGTAAATCATACTGTTGACCCTACTCGTTTGAAGGCAAAGTATGTATACAAACAAAATCATAACTGTCTTGATCATTCGTGATCATCACCGACAAAAATTAAAACATTTTCAATAAATGACGATTGGAACTCTTGCACACATGGAGATGGTCCAAACATTCAAACGCCTTACACACACATTATCCTCTTGATATATTATATATATACAGAATGGTTCTTGGATTTCCGCTGGGGAGAGCGACCATTCCTTTGACCAAGTACGTAGGCACATGGAACAGGTATTAAATTTACCGGTTGAACACTTTATCAAGGTTTCCATACGGTCTCGACTGATACGAACTCATATAGCAACATTATATCCAGGGTCAGCCTGGATACCTTTTCATCATCATCCGCCATCTTCTCACATCATCATCATCACGATGAAATTCTTTGATAAAGTTGAATATTTTGGCCTAATGGATAATTCAGAAAACACTAAGCTACTCTTATCAAAACGGTATACTTTACAACGTAATGTGAAGTGACAGAACTGAGGTCGGAATGAATGAAACAATGTTGTACCTAGACTTCAGGTTTTCTATGTTTCTATTCTATATGTTCACTTAAATGCGATCAGTTGGTTGGTTTCATGACCGGCATGTACCGTATATCATAGTATCGACTGAAATATGGGTCTCATTAGCGTGCATTTATCCAATAAATGCGAAAGATTAAAGGCCCGTCTGTCACACGTTACTGTTCCATATTTTAAACTAAATAACGGCGAGAGAAAATTGAGAAAAATGAGAGAGGATTTAGCTGTGTTATGACTGCACAGCGATTGGATAACATAATGTAACATTAATGTAACAAATGTCAATATGTGGAACGACAGAAGACTGGAGGTTCCTCTGTTAATGTTATGCAAAATAGGATTGGTTCCTTGTCGTAAAAGTACTGAGTATCAAATTCGCTTCATAGGCATTATAAATAGGGATGCAGGGCTATTTTACAGAGGTTGAAAATGAACAGGGACTATAAGCACTATCTGACTCTGCTGTCTGCAATATCTTTTCAACATCATAACATATAGGGAGGGATATTTCTTTGTAATAAAAAATGATCTGCTAATGCCATCACATAACTAGGCAATTAATGAAGTCTAAATCTATCAATAACTTATGAAAGTTTTGGATCCAATGGAGGAGAGCAGAATATTAAAGATGAATTTGATTTCATCTGCAAGGAATACCGTATGTGATACTATCAGCCAATAGGCGACAGACGAAAATACCAAGTATATACCATATTCATTAATCATAATGTCTGTACATGACTGTACAAAATTTCATATACAAAAATAGATGATCTACATGCACAGATGCTCCATTTCCAGATGTCTCCTAAGATAAACCCATTTTTGTGTTTGGAAAAACTTTCAACAGAAAATTGCAAATATTTGACTTATTACATTGAGAAACAGATATACAAGTGTGTTACATTTTTACCGCTGCTTACATTTAAACAAAATCTTTCCGCAAGTTATTACTAGTATCTACAAAAGGAATGGATCAAGTTAGAACTTAATTTAGCGTAAATATCTCAAAGTTTTTGATTCCAGCCATCGAGCATCTGAACTTGCAGTCCAACATGGTAATGACATGGCTTCAATTCTAACCCGCAAACAACATCTGATATAGCATCTAATCTTCAACATAGGTTCTGGCAAGAACCTTCAGTATAAGCATCGGCTCTTATTATGAGAAACACATTATTACCATTTGGTCTTGGCTGGCTCCGAACGTTCTATTCCCTCTGGTCGTGTCATACATCGATACAAATCGATGGAACAGCATTATGTGAGCATTATTAACTTGTAGCAATGCTCAATACATTCGCTCGTCCAATATTGTCCAAATAATCAGACAAACATGCTTTTTACACAGATCTTAATACATTTTTTAGAATGACATCAGATTTGGTTGCAGGTTAAAGCCAATGTAAGACATACCCTATATCAATCAAATTAAACTTAGGTTTACAGGTTCTACTAGCTCTTATATATCGGCAATGGATGTGCTTCTGTGTTGATAACAAACTTGTCTAGTGGAATAAGGTTTGGGTCGTCACTAAACAACAAGTACAAATATTTGAGTGTTTCTGCCAGATAGAATGTCTCCATCTTGTCCCTGTAGCCTGGGTTCTCAGGCCGTCTCACAGAATCTATAGAGGCATAGCCCTCCTTCAGTCTTGTATGCCTCTCAAAGGCGCGGAAGATCTCCCAGCCCCACTCCTGATACTTCTTGTCCTTGGTGGCCCTGTACATGTAGAAGAGGCTCTCCACAGTCTCAGGCCGCTGGAGGTTGAACTGGGTGCTATACTGTAGAGGAAAAGGTGAGATGAATGTAAGACACGGCCCAATACAGAATAGGAAGGAGAAATGGCTGCACTGCACGAAAGGTGGCGTACAGTGAATGAATTGCGAAAACCCACATACATGTACTACTAACAACCCATACTGTGTAGCACTAGCGACTATCTCGGTAATGCGAACAACCCTTAATTACAACCAGTTTGGCTCAGTCCCAATAAGGAGATAATATATCAAAAAAAAAACCGGTAAAGCAACCATCCCGCTATGCGACCAAAATCGCTTAGTCCCAAGGTGGTCGCCTAAGTAGGACTTTATTGTATGAATGTTGAAAGTAAACATATTTATAAGAAAGTATTCACAAGCACTCATGAGTAATGAATGTAGATTCAACCTCCGCAAAAAGGAGTCATATTTCTTGTTGCCAACTCAGCATCCAATGTTTCATTTTCAACGCTGAAAAATGACGATTTTTCATCCTCCATATAAAAAATTTAATTCCGGAGGGAAAAGAAATATCCTTTAATCACACCGCTGTTCAAATTAACGCTCCTTTTACGACAAAGGAGGATGCGGTTTCAAATTCACACTGTCTTAGCTTTCAGTGTCTTCTTGTGCGAGGTATTTGGACCGGGGAAAGCAATACACAATTAAGACTAGTAGGCAAGTAATCGGTGGCCTATTGACGAACGACTCGACAGTTGCATTACTGTCTCGATCCTAAACAATAGTCAGTGTTGTCAATTTACGTCGGGGAAACTGTCCCAAGCCCTTAGCCCTGGTCTCATAGCGGGCACCTAGCGAGTCGGGCAATCCTCAGCTTCCTGTCAGGGTAATTGATCTTTAAAGTTCAATTCATTCTGGTCGCGCCGACAGGTTTGTCCCATTTGTCACCAAGAGGTAAGCGTTTGCTTACATCAAGCCTCAGGTATACACGTTACCTGCTGAGCATAGATTTTCCCCAGCCTAATTAGGATTTATTTGGGTAATTTAACAGATGTTAAACAGCGGTTACTGAATTAGGGACAAAACCGGATTTTTAAAAAGAAACTGAAAGGCATAATAATGTCGATGCAGTGATTGAAAGACACTGCCACACCTTTGAACGGTTTCGCCAATTTCGAATTCAAGAAAACTTCAACTACAACCAATTTAAGAATTCTTTCTGGTCATTTGTCCTCGTCCTCAGATTCACTAATTAACAGCAATAAAAAGCGCTAGACTGAATCTATAAAAAGAAACCGGCTTAACATTTCAATTTGTCAGTTTTGAACCCACAACTCCTACACAAAATTAATCATCTTTATACTAAATTTTACGTTTATGAACCTTTAAAAATTCAAATTAAACTTAAAAATGGATACAACATCCCTGACCTTCATTCTCATGGTGAGCGCTGAGATCCTAAGTTAATTCCACCGCACATATTAAGGGAGGGGATAGGTTTTTTTTTCAACAAATAGAGATAGGGCAGGGAGTTGATACTTACACTGACATAGAGGTCATCTTTACCATTGGGGTTGATATTGACCCCGACAACCTCTGGGCTCAGGCCAGTGGGCATGCGTCTGTACATCTCGTAACAGGTGCGGGTCAGTTCCCGGGCGATATCAAGATGGTTCTTGTCTAGGCCCTCCATGTAGCCGAGGGCAAGACTGCCAGGCAAGAAGCAGGCAAGGTGCTCCTAAAAAGACAAGGCATATATATGATGAAAGAAAAACGATCTGGCAGGTTTCTTTTGTATGGCCTTCATTTAAAATTTACTGTTTTCTTTGCTAGTGAACAAATAGTATTATGCAATAAAAAAAATAATGTATATTGGAAATATCGAACACTTTGTATGATAAAGAAGGAAACAAAAATAAAAATAAAAATGAAATAAAACTTTCGCGACTCAAAATATAATATATTAGCGAAAATTAGCGAAAATCATTTTCGAGTATACTGTGTATATTTTCGAGTATACTATGTGTGTATACATATAATATATAAAGCGGTGGCAACTGAATGGGTCACACAAAAACGCAGTTGACTGATGGTCTTGAAAACTTCATTCATTTCTTAAAGGACATTATTTCTCATCTCTAACAAGGATACTATTCACCCCATTAAAATTCACACGGAATGTCTACTCGAGATTTCCCAAGTCTGAATCTCATTGCATACTCCGATATCTAAATCTGGGCTTTTTTCTGGCAAAAGTTTACCAAGCCAATCACCACACCCATCCCATTTCCCATAAAGAAGGGTGATGGCGTAAATGAGATAATATCTCTTTAATTCCAATACATATTTCATTCTGTATAAAGGCTAGGCTATCTTTCATACGAAGGCAAGTTTTTCCCTTTGCTGTGAACGCAGGCGAAGTCATCTGCACATCTCGTTAACTTTAGCACCGGCTAATTTACGTTAATAACGTTCATCCAGTGTACACCATTCTCATACTTAGACGAGAAGAAAGTGGAGACTGCAATTACCAGATGGTACGAGCCATAAAAAGGCCAGCGATTCCATTGTGACACATGCAAAACAAATATTATGCATAGTCTGGGACTGGTATTTATTGCTTATAAGTACGAGCGTTATGGGCGTCCAAGCACTCGAGGGGAAACCAAAAATTATGCGGGGGAGAGTTATAAAACATGGCTTATGAATACAAATCGAGCAACATTCTAAGCATATGCTTGCCAGTGAGATTGCCACAAGTTGGCAAGTTATCCTGATTTCCAATCGTCAAGGCTCTGATAGCTTAATTCCATCGTCATCATGAATACAAATTACCCGGTGATGGAAACGAAAATATCATTAAAATGCCTCGCAGGACTCAAGGTAAAGAGGGATTATGGTGTTTTGAGCATGGGTCCCATGGGTTGACTGCGGCCTCGAGGGTAAAAAAGTGAAAAGGATTTAATCTAACATAAGGCTGACTTCTGTTTTTAAAAAATCCCCAACATTCAATGGCCTTACCCAGGCGACCACGCAGGGAGGGGCGGACAGAAAAATAATTATGTTTTTAGCATTTATGGTTCAAAAGATTGCACCCACAGGAATTGTATTTTGTCCCAGGTACCGACAGCATAACAATTGCTTGGACTATGTTTGATGCGCTTTATTCATACAAACTGAATCCGCCACACCTAGGGGAATGACACGAGGGAGCAAAAGTACCAGAGAAAAGGTTTTATGCATTCAACAGATTTTGGCAAGGTTGATGCGTATCGAGCCGATATCAAAATGGAAATCGATCCATCCGAGGCATCTGTTATAGAATGGAAATTCGCCAAAATATATGGCATCCAAGGGACCATGGAAAGGATTGAACTCTTTGGTGGTTTGGCAAACTATTGGTATAAGAAGGGGCCATCTCGATGCAACTGCACCACACCAGTGGGGATACGAGCAAACAAGGCTATTACAAAGTGGATGTATTATGGTCAAAGATTTTGCATCACTTGTGACAGATTGAACATTAATAGAGATTTCCAAGGTGCAATGAAGAAATAAATCCAGGTTTATGTGGCCCTGTTGCAATAAAATTTGTGTAAATCCTAAGACCAACAGGCGGAAATAAGAAACCCTTTCTTTTCCATAGCAGCAGGTAGTCTAAAAAGTAGGAACGAGGGAGCAGTTGTGTTATCTTTATGCCATTTAGCTCCATGATCCATTTCTTAGCATCAAGATATTTTGCCAAGCCAAGCAACAGTAATGTTCACATATGGTCCTTTGTTGACTTATTACCGACTTATAACGCCCCCGGGTTTTCTACCAACTAATGAAATGGAGGTGGCGCCTCGCCAGATGTTCTTACAAGGAGCGTGTGCTTCATTCCAACATGCATATGGCACAGCATCCCGCATAACATTGCTTCTTTTATGAACCACATAGGCAAGCGCTAAATTCACCCTTTTTTTAAATACTAAAGACAGTTCACATTCTTATAATGATAGCTACATTCTGATGTACAATACTCGTGTTTATACACAGTCCACACAGTGACAAATTAAAGACTTTGGTGGAAAGGGGAGTGTAGTGTTCTGAAGCTGAATTATCAAGAATATATATAAACAGGATGGGAGGTATAGGGTGAGTGGAAAGAGAAAGAAGTGACAGGGATGTAAGGAATGGGATGCGAAAGATGAGACGACGAGGAGAAAAGGAACAAGCGAAAGCTATTGCATACAAACAGGAGGTATCGAGTTGTTAGAGAAAAAGGGTTTTGTGAAACAGTCTCAGTGCAATATTCTTCAATATATTATTGCATCTGCTAATTCATTGGCCTTGAAAGAAAATATAATCATAAGATTGGAGATCAATATGAAGATAGAAGACGGCCAATACTAGAAGGTATAATTCAGACATAGATGATTCATGTCTTAGGGACTAGGCCTATCAAAAGTATAGGCTTCTCGACGGAGACTACAGCAATGAATTAAATATTTTTCTTTCATGGAGAAGACTAATCCCCTATGCTTTCCATAAGTTGGAAAAGTATGTTCCGAGCTTATCAAACCTCGGTAGATTAAGTTTTATGTGAGTAAGCAGTCCCTCATCCCAGCACATTTACGACCTTTATCATGACAGAATCTAATATACACGTTATTCCTCGAGCGACTCATACCAAGGAACACATAGCGACTGAGTGTATTCAAGTGTTGCTTTTTAAAACAAATCCCTGATAGTGAATCATCATCCTCGAAGGGGATGTAAACATTTGTAGACTTAAGCCATACAGGGCCTCATCAGCATAGGACGCAAAGGGAAATAAGGGGGAAAAAGGACCCATTGGAGGCAGTGGCAATCTCAAAACTTTTCCTGCCCCAGCTTTCCAATAACTGCAAACTCGATAATGCTAACCCAACATCTGTTTATGTGCACACAGGGAACTCATTGAGTATCCACACTGTTAAAGGTCGAATCGTCAACAAGAGATCCATTGGCAAGAGTTGATGAGTGCTTGTTGTGTTTCCACAGAATTAAGATGCAGACCCGATGGCAAAAGTAGACAGAGCGCCAGGCTATTCCTTTACCCCAGGGGTGAATTAGCTATCATGTCAGTAAATTGTGTTGCCTGATATGGTGCTCGGGGCAGGTGATTATCTGTCGCTGCCAGTACAGGATTGTGTCTTTTATATCGTGGGACAATTACGCAGCCACCATAAGGTCACGCGCCCCATGTAAACCAATGTTTCTTAATCACAAAAGCAGTATCAGGTACTGCCTAATCCTGGAATAATATTCCAATGGTGGAAAGGACGAAACGCAATCTATATACTGGAAGATAATGAGTAAATGAATAAAAGGAAAGACAATCCTGAATCCTGAATAGAAGAAATGTTAGAATTTGAGAAGTTGAGTCTTATATGGAACTCTTTTGTATTGTAGCGGCATCGGGAGACGTAGTTTTTTGAAAGGCTTCTTACTTCCAATGGATTAAAAACAAATATTTCAAAAAGAAATATTACCAAAAAAAATCAATTAATCAAGACTTACCATTTCGGCTCTGAAGGCTTTGGATGTCATACTGCTAAGAGCACCAACAAAGGCCATCTTGCTTGGTTCGCTGTAGCGGAGTAGATGCTTT
Source organism: Sthenelais limicola (assembly GCA_942159475.1). Classification (NCBI taxonomy): domain Eukaryota; kingdom Metazoa; phylum Annelida; class Polychaeta; order Phyllodocida; family Sigalionidae; genus Sthenelais; species Sthenelais limicola. The sequence goes on from OW804096.1 coordinate 66,554,556, forward strand.
CTAGCACCTTCAATCGCCTCTAGGTAATCATTCTTCAACCTAAGGATGGTATAAAAGACACGTCTCGGGTCACTAATGTAGGCAAGCAAAGGCCCTACCAGCCGAGGAGACAAAATATCTTACACTACATTCACATAAGCTGCTTTATTATTGGACGTCAGGAGCTTCACATTTATTAGCAAGCTTTGGAGATTTTCTTGTGGGATGAATACAAAGAAAACTTGGTGTTCAACTTATGATTTTTATGTGGGGAAAAATCTCAAGAAGCCTGGCTGATGAAGGCGATTCGAGTTACAAAAGGTTGTCTGGAAATTAATTGGCGGCATCATAGGGATTGATTAAATAGTAGTGATTCATATGCAATAGGAACCAGTTGTTAAATACGGTCCAGTGAGAAGGATTCGTTTTGGGAGGAGGAATATAAGCAAACCGTTTCTTATTCTTGCCAACATCCCAACTGTTTCTCTCAGAGACGCCAGTCAAATCCCCAAACCTCAAACCAAATTAAATCCCTCTCCTGACACCTCAGACCCATGGTGCCGGGAAACAGTTCACTGGCCAGAAAAAAAGGGAACTTTTGCAATGAAACACCAGCTTATCTTTGAAACACTAATACAGAATTGGTGTGGGGTCAGAGGATTGCTGATCGTTTCGAAGAGTATGAGAGGAAGGGCGAATTGCTTTTTTAATTTGTTAAATGTATGGAATGCCACGAGCTTCTCAGTGTAGATTTAAGATAATGGATTCCCTTAATAGCAATATGCCATAACCTGGAACTGGGAAGTATACTACCCCGTATTGACCTAACCCACCAGGAGCTGACAATTTTACTTTAAGAAAATACGATCGCATAATTACGTTTCAAAATATCTTTGGCCTTCCACATTTCAAAACCATTCAATAATTTAAGCGGGTTCAACAGGAAAACCGCCCTAGTATCAGGACAACATGTATACATAGTCACATTACAAGAAATCCAGATCTATTACAGCCGTTTCATTTTTGTTAAAAAAAACTTTTTTCCAATTTTTAAAGGCAGCCAGTAAAATTTCAGACACTCAAGGAGAAGAGGAGATCAGCTTACCAATCCTTCTTTTTGCCAGTCTGTAACCATTGTTTCAGTAGGTACTCGTAATAGCTATCAGCGCTAGCACCGACAGATACTGTGGAAGAGGGACGGAACATTCCCGTCTGTGAGTTGATAAAACACGATACCAGGCCATCTAGCTTTGGCAAGTTGTGGAGATGTAGAGAAATGTCATCCATCGCTTTCTGAAAAGTCGTTCACAAAGAAGAAATTATTCATTCTGTTTTACTTCTCGAGTAAGAAAGGGGACATTTAAATTTTCTTTGTATTAATTAATGTATTAATTTATTATGAGATATGGAAGATGGAAGAAAATGGAAGAAAATAATCAAAACCATAATCATCTTAAGCTTCCTATTCACTGGTAGCTAAGCTTAGAAATTATGGCACATACAAGTTAATACAATATACCATTAGTTCAGACCTCAATACTACGAAAGACGATTCTTTTTTATTAACAGTGGGGACAGTCTTCAAAGGGGATTGTCTTAAAAGACAATGAGTTTTTTTAAGCTAATGTCAAAAACCTCTTCGTTCTAATCAGCGGAAATGAATCACAAACAAATTTCTGTCAGTGAAAAAAATGTCCCAATTAAATGGGGACATTTGAAAATAACCAGAGGCAATGAAAACACCAAATTTGTCTGGCACCGACAGGAGGGGATCGATGGATCTCAAGGGAGGGGGAGAAATTGTCGAGTGATTAGGAGGGGAGGATACTCTGACATTATAGGGAAGAATGAGAATTAATGAGAGACAGAAAGGGTTGTCCTTATCCTGGACTTCATTACAGAATTCATCCATAGTCAATACTTCATAATGAGCTTGATCGATAAATTGTAGAATGTGTATAATTATACACCTACCAGACATTCCCTGACAGATGCAGACTACAGATCTGTGTACTTAATGTGTTCCCAAAACTTGGTATTAATTAATTAAGTACCTAATTTACCTTCAAATATATGATTATTCAATATTGCTTAAGAAGTATTTTTCATGGAATTATTTGACAAAAACATTGACAAGATAGATTTTCTTCAACTACAGTTGGTGTGGTGCCATTAGTAGCAATTTCAAAAGTTAAGTTTGTTTGGTCATGGTTTAGTGGGTGGATCTTTAACATCTTCTCAATTACTCCCAAGAATTGGCCTACTAGCTATCAACAACAGACATTGGGTAACACAAAATATCCTTATATTGAGACAATGTTTTTCATTAGCGTCTTCTCAAGTGTCCAGACCAGACGGAGAAAGGCTATTCTGGGGAATTAATAGCAAACTTTCAGATTTTGTTAAAGTTGGTCTTCAGATCTGCATATAGCTATTAAAATCGTTAAGTTTATCTTAATTTGGCAAAGATCGAATTTCGTCTGGTACTCTCGTTGCAAAGATATATATCCTTTAATTAATTGTTTATACGTGTATGACCGAAATCAAAACTGACAGCATAAAACAAACGTGCAACATATGCAAGAGGACAAACTTATGATAAAATTAGGTATTTTAAGAAAAAACTGGGTTCTCAGCGTTAGCCCCTGTAATTAATCTTATTAAGGTATGATCTAATTTATCTCTAATGCATTGGTTATTTACAAGTGCAATGCCTTGGCTAAAACTGCAAACAAATATATAACTATCAAATTATAGGTCATACTAGCTATCTAACACACTGTTGTATCTAATACCGGTATCATATCGAGGAAAAGAAAAACCTGTATCTTTTGTGAAACAGTGCTCGATATGTAGTGTACGAATAAACAAACTATCTACAAACTAATAACTACATGTGGTGATGTTATTTGATAAGGGAGGTCGTTTGTGAAGATCGAAGTCAAGAGAGGAGAGGGACGGGAATTAGAGGCATTGAATGAAGGGTATCTCCGCCCTTAAGCACCGCACACCAGAATGCCCACAGCCTGATCTAGCCCAGCTTGTTAGTTTCAAATACCTCAAATTTGCCAATATTGGATGAGCGAGCTAGGTCCCTGAACTCGAGTTGAATAGTGCCTGCTTCCGCGGTAGATATTCCTTGGAATGATCCCTTTCCTGTTCCCAAGTGTATGTGATTACAGGGCACTTTGGTGGGTCCATTAAAACAAGGGTAAAGTTTCTCCCCAAGCAGAACCTTTTCGGCGGAAAAAGAACATAAAAATAGGGGTTATCAGTCAGGGTCGAAGATAAAAGTATAAATGTACCTCAAATTTGGACATGTTGGATGAGCGAGCAAGGTCACGGAACTCCAGCTGGATTGTGCCCGTCTCCGCTGTGCTGATTTCTATAAAACTGCCTCGGCCGGTTTTCATATTAATCCTATTACAGGGCACTTTAGTGGGTCCATTGAAACAGGGGAACAAGCCTTCCCCAAGCTCCAACTGGTGGTTGGCACAATGGAAATACAGAAAGGCAGGGTTAGTATTTATAGAAACAATATATCTATTATATTAATTCATTACTTGTTCTTATAAATATGAATTTCCTTTTATTAGGTGTTTTGAGTGTTTATCAATTCATCAGATATAGGATGAAATTCACAGACATTCCCTAGGTTTAAAACCATCTAAGAAAAAGATCCATTTTCATGAAGCAACTATGAATGCCGTTTTTGTAATGGGAAGGGAAAAACACAAAGAACCAAGCGAGTGACTTATTGGATTTGTTGAAAATAAACACTTCGAATTTGAAGGACGTGAGGATGCATTTGAATGTGATTTAAACAAAAAATGATCGACGTGAACATTTTACCAAAAACTCTGGAAACAATAACGCTCCTTTTTAAAAAGTAAACAGGCATTAGTTTTAACATGATAAAAACTGTTATCTATTGTCATAAGCGCCCTTGGGTCTGTAAGTGAAACGTGTGCATGGGATAAGAAAATGTTCTGCATTCAAATCAACAAAAACACAATTTAGACAATTCCCAAGTGATCTTATTCGCAAATAAAGCCATTCTTGGGCGAAACATGTCTTGTCCTATCAGCTTCACTTGCAAAAGCCTTGGTCAAATGAAAACTTAATTAATTTCGACATAAACTCATAAAACCCCTAAAAAGTGTGTATTTTATTATCTCCTATCACACCAAATTCGGGCCCTACTAATTCAGAAAGGTCTTCATTGATACCAAAAACCTTCTCTGCATTTGGTCAAAACAAAAAATAATTTACGATGGCGTGGGAAATTATTCGAAATTAATCCAGTTCATTGGGAATGGAATAATGAATCAATCATATCTAATTTTGCGATAAGAAGGACAGGATTCAATTATCAGATGCAGTGAAGCGTCAATTCTTTTTGCATCTAATGAACTTAAACCAAGATTTTTTTTCGAAAGTGTAAGAGAACCCCCGAACAAGAAATTCCAAACGAATTCGAAGACAAGCATAAAAATATTTCAAACAAGAATGTTTAATTAAATGTATTAATGAAATATAGGATATATAATTAAGTACACTAAGTAAAAAGGTTTCGTAAAATTTTCACACGGATACCTGAAAATATCATGTATCTTATGATAAAGTATTCAATACAATTTGAACGGTCCGTGGGCTATAAGCAAATGAGGTAGACTAATCGTATCAATAACCTCCATGCCTGCTGGTGTACTATTAGTGTATAAATTATAATCCCGAAGCGAAGTGCACCAGCAGGCCAGAAACCTCATATATCCTCATATATTAACATTTGTATGACAATAAATGATCTTAGTGACGACGCATAAATGAGTGTAATTTATCTCGCATAACATGTACCAGGCTAGGTCGTTCTTTTTAGAACTGCGACCTTCTTCGGGCGCCAACTTACCGCTTTGTCCAGAAAGACTTTATCATCAGAGAGATGGTATGCACTGAGAAGTCCACCAAGGGCTCGGATGACGATCTCAAAGAGCTGGGCATCCATGTCTTTCCTGAGAGTCATATTGCGCGCTACCCAATCCCGTCCGAGCTTAAACTCTGCAAGAGAAGAATAAACACAGAAGGAAATAAGAGATGGGTTCCAGCTTAAACCCTTATTTGCAGTAGACTGCAGCCAAGCTAGGAAATTAGTTTTTGAAATAAATTTGAGAAAAAAATGCCTTCATTTTACATTGCAAGATATTGAATTTCTATGAAAGATTGATCCTCGTTAAAGAGCATTGATGAGAAGATAGGGCCCCAGAAACAGGTGGATGACAGACTGGTTCATTGGCTTCATTATTTAAGTGAGCGTGATCTCGAATTTCCAGTTCTGATAAATATGCAGGTACTATCCTGCACCAGCATTTGAAGCTGTTCTAAACATTGCAAGATTTTGCAAGACCTGATAAAGAAGATAGAGGGGAACACCTTAGAAGAACGGAGCAATATTACAGGCGGCAATATAGAAAGGCAAGCAATCGTTAGTGTATATATATGTGTACTAACGGTTGCTATATCTAATAGTCCTTTCAAGTGCATATTATATAGCCACATAATAGGCAACCCAGCACCTGTTCTCACGAATAGGATTAACCTAAAACATCTAACTTAATGGATGATTCCTGGGGAAAGAGAGGCATGGGGAAAACACTGGGTATACATAAGGCATACAAAATCTGGAACAGCGATACTTTACAAGACTGTCCAAACAAGTCACTCCACAAAACATCAATCGGTACGACTTCTAAGTTGGCGACAAATACCAGATAGTTCATTAGTTTAATCAGTTTTCAGTCATAAGTCAATTATCTTATCAGGTGAGTGCTCCTGGCACAAGGATGCGAGACCGAATTTATTTAGCTGAACTTTTTATTATATAACCAGTGTAACTCAGGAATCCTACCACCATTACAGTAGTCGGCATATACATGGTAAAAAAACAACAAATACACAATTTAAAAAGAAAATGTTTTCGAAACTAATTTCCCTGTGACACATCACATTATAATTTATTACAGACTTATTGCACCCAGGTCAACGGCAGAGCACCATAGCTATGGGTGCTCTGACAAATGTGGTCAGTTATTCCAACCAATGTGGTAAGTCAGAACTCAAGAAAATGTACACACAGGCAAACCAAAATGTTTCTTTCTGTCAACAATAACGTTGAAATAATGTTGTAATTTATGATAAATAATTTTGAAATTTATGATAAAACATTGTTCAAAGTAGTATTTACACTTTTACCAGACTTTCCTCAGACATTAATTCAGGTGGGAATTCTTAATACTCTTAACCTATCTTTCAAGCATTATTCAATTTTGTATACGCTAGCACTAGTAAACTAATGATTGTTATAAAAGTCCTACAGTAACACCCAGTACAGGGCCAGTAGTGACAGTTAGGTGCATTGTAATATTATCAATTTATGTCATGTTATTAAGCCTCTTAGTAATACTGCGAGGTGAAAATTCTAAGTTTTAAGTATCAACAATATTACAGGAGTAGAAGAGGACCTGAAAACAAAACAAGACACAGGACACATGCTACAGAAAAAGTGCGAAACATCAAACCTTACAAGCCCTAATACGGACTAAAAGCCGGACTATAAATCATTGATAAAAGGGCATTGAATCTATTTTAAATCTAAAGCTGAAAAGAACCTCAGAAACATTGTTCATTTTATGAATCACGATTATTTCAATCTTTTCTATGTATTCAAATCTTTTGTTAAAGGGCTACCAGGAAGATCTCCATTGGAGAGGGATCAATGGTCCTATTCTTTATTTCATATGTATATGTTTACTGAATAAAAGTTGTATAATAATAATAATTACAGACTATTAGCAGAATTTACTAAATGTCTATATACCTGGACATGTGTGCACAAACCTATAAAAATGACCTCATAAGTAAACAAACCCCATGTACATGCGTTTTCTAGCGTTGTTGTGTCCTGGGTAAAAAAATCGACGTGACTGGAGAAAGAATGCTTCGCATTTATATTCCATTCTATCCTTAACAAAACAGTTTCATAGCTAATATATTATATTTAATAGCTGTGATTAGATTAACTACATAGTCCCGATGAGTGTAATCGGCGTGCCTATGCCCAAACGCCGTCATACCAGTCTTTGCATAGACTGAGGCCAAATAAATAGCTTTGAGTGACTGCCCTCGTGCTACTCCCTCCTATACAAACCTCCACATATTAAGCATATATGCATGGGTAACATACCGTCTTTAAGGCCCATGATGTACATAGTGTCCAGTGAGTCCACAATAGTAAGGCCTATACCGAACCACTCCTGCCAGCCCTTGGTCACCGGGCGGAGTTCATCATGGCCCCAGGCATAGGTTTTATACGCCGTCCATGCATGCATGAAGGCTTCCACAACAGCTTTTTGCCTTTCATTTTGTGGACCTGAAAAACAAAAGAATACATGAACTTAATTATAGCAATCGACTTCAAGATTTATTTTATAGATCTACATAAGAAATAACCATGATATATACAAGCAAAAGGAATTATAAACGGTGTATATGTCTTTTATCTTTAATTAAAGGTTAATTAAAACTTTCAAAATCAAAACAGGAAATAAATTATTTGTCTTTTTAATACACGGGGATACAGATAAGACTGATTTACTTCAGATCAAATGTCGCATTTTCCTTACTTCCCAACAAGGGAAATCCTTGTTGGAGAAGATAAAATTAATTTGTAGACAAGTAACAGCCTTAATGTACTGCATAGTATGTAAAATGAGATTCGGTGGTGAGGGATTCTGATGTCAGGTAATAAGGTAATTTGATACCCGACCGGGACACGAACTGTAGACCAGCATCTTCCTGGCTTGGTTATCAAATAACAGTCTTAAGTGTCAGAGTTTGCTGAATAAAAAAAAACTGCATCGCATTTTGATGCAATCAAACGCAAAATAAATATTTGACTTCCTAATGAAAGGCCTCAATGGGCCTTGTAGAACCAGCCCCGATTCAATACTGCGAGAAATAACATGTTAGATCATATCTCCAAATAGTTGGTTCTGAAATAAATATATTACCTAAGAAATCACATATTTCCTGATGGAACAATTTATATCAAAGTCCAGTGACTTTGCAACAGTGCTATTTTTAGAATTGTCCATTACAACAAAGGACATTTAGGATCTTGGTTAGCTGTCGAGATTGATTGAGTCTCTGAGCCAGAAATGATTGATATGGGGATAGATGACTTCCTTGAAACTTAGAATTCTTTCAAGTGAGTCCTTACCCTCAGGATTGCTTAGCGGAGGGGATGGAAACATTGATTTCGACTCGCTCAAAACTACTAAGACCTTTCTTTGACCTTTGTGGCGATGTAGGATATTGTTCACAAATGGATCTTTCTGGTAGGGTCGCCTCGATAGAAAGGGATGAATTCTGGAGTTCTGTGGAGGTAAACACAAAATCTTGCCTCCATTCGGGGAAAAGTTTCTAAATCAATGGCTAGATACTTTCCTATTCCCACTGGATTGATGAATGCAGCTATTACAACAAAACAAATCTTCTCAAATTTTTGTCAAATGATGATTTATAGGATTGAATTCATCAATATTCTGCTGTTGTTCTATGTTTAGGCCTAGATACAAACATGTTAAGTGTAATCGCCGGGAGAAAACTGCCGCCGGTTAGTGAAAGTGAAGTCACCATAGTAAGGGATTCGGACGGGTCCTCCAAATACCAATGAGGACGTTTTAACAGTGCTGTAGCAAAAACAACTGGACAAAATCCTCCAAAATTTTTGGCCAAATGACCTTTAGATGGATTGGAAAAGAATGAAACATAAAGTAGAAAACATTTTGATTTTGACCGACGTTAACTGAGAGTGCAGCTTTGAGCTTGCTGTGGTGATCATATCAACTAGATTTTATATAACCAAAAAGTCAAGGGCAAAAGTAAGAGACATTTACATCAAATGTTTCCAAGATATAGGTTGATAAAGAATTAGCCCAAATATTAAACAACAAAAACATCACTACCGAATAGAAATCATAATTCAGGAGGGAGTTGACATATAGAAATCATATTGACGTTGAAATGGATTTCTAAAGCTGGCAATCATAAATTGCGCTTGTGCACAATTAAAGGTGGACGGAGGTGATGTTCAGCCATGTAATCTTACACTGAGAACTGCTTGAAACCCTGAAGGAAAGGTCACTTAGCTCTGGTACTTGAGTCCTTAACAGCATCATCGCTCTCGAATTATTATTACTTCCCGACGGGTCAATGTATAATTCAGCGAAGAATGAGTACGGGTATTTTGTCGCCGGTTATTTATGCTATGCTGTCACAGGGGCATTAAGAGGACACCCATTTCTATGAGGAATACCCACTGGACTGGCGGCCACAAGGACATTTATACCCATGAGAGCATCGCCTGTGTCATGGCTATTACAACGGCTGTGCTGACATAAGAATACTTGCGAAGTGCTAGGGAAACGATTTGCATTGCAACATAATTCATGCACATATTGGTGTAAACATACTGTTTCTTTGAACACCTTACATGTATACGCGTTAAAAAGAGGAAATATTTATAATATTTTCACGATTATTTGGAATTCCTGCTGCTGCAAGATTGCCCTTGCAATCTCAAGAAAAAAAGTGTCCTTTGATTCCTGAGGGTATTAACTCGTTAAGGTTAATCGATTGAGGACATGCAAATAACATGATATGCAAATTACATGCTTTACATTTCATAACATGCCAAGAAATCGACATGCAGCCATATTAAATGTGTTCCAACGCCGAAATGCTACGTCTTGAGATCACTTCTGGAGAGAAGCTTGCCAGGCTGGACATGTCTCTTACACGTGTTTAATTGCCACCGCTGCACTTGAGCTTCAACATTTCGCGAGGTTTATTCCCTTCGTAGAAAGAGTTCAAGAGGCCAGCGATTTGACTTTTCAGGGGCAGGCACGGAGGTGAGTAAATACGTGTGAGGTGATTAAGAGAGATGGATATTTCAATCGACTGGTCGTGATCCATTGGTCACACAGGCCATCATGGCGATATGACAGAGGTCGCCTTTGGGGCGACTTGCTTCTTTCAGGATCGAAACCCTTCGGTCCGTCACGATCTAAGTTTAAGTCGCTACTAATTGCTATACTAATTGTAATAAGGATAGTCTCTTGACCAATATAGATCAGATTTCGACCAGATATGAAGTACATGTAATGCAAAGATGTAGAGCCATCCCAGAAGCATTTGACTGCGAATCTCTCGAATGCTTGATTCACTTTGGAGTGATTTGAGAGAAAAGATCGTAGATCAATGAGGCCTAAAAATGGATGTTTCAAATACATAGCTTACTTTTTATAACCGCATAACAGGAGTCTACGTGTTATTTCGTTGTTTAAAAAATATTGTACGACTTTTTTCTGTTACAACATATAATTTATAGAGTGGGATTTTGTGTGCTCAGCCTAATGAGGCTGGACTAATAAAGGGAGGTCTATTTGAGAGATGTCAAGGGGTTATGAATGGAAAAATGGTGGTGAGTAACACGCAGAATCTTGCTAATATATCGAAGCAATACTTGGGAAGTACGGTAGCCTACCATTCGTTCGATCCCCTGGTATTCATTAAGATTTTCGATCAATAATAAAACTTTTTAAGGAGCCCTTCCTTCAAACCTGGGGTAAAGATATTGACATTCTTTGAGTCCGTAGCTCATTAGTTGTCATGACACAAAATGGGGAAAAAGAGATTTCCTCTTTCAGGTTCCTTCTGTCAAAAGCAGACCAAGAATAAAAACGTTCCATTTTTAAAGCTATCCCAGACAGTAACTAGATAACATACGCGAGAACTTGATTTCTGCCGATATCTTAGATAATTTAGATGCCTTTCCCATGGGTCTTTTAGATGAAGGGGATTTGTCAAATTAAGGGAGACGTCCTTGGGCGGCTTATGGGCAATTGAGAGAATCATTTCATCGAGTGCCATATAAAGCAGTCAGGATAAATTCCAATAACAGATGGCAGACGAACATAGAATATCCCTTACTCCATCATAATTAAGTGAATATCAAATGAAAGAGTTAAGCGACACAGATGTCTTTAGCTGGTTTCCGATGGGATCCATCTCAAGCTTAATTGTAGCATCTACTTTCCAAGAGGTAATTAACCTCATTAAAGGTTCTCAGAATAATATCAGAATTTTTACTAAATGCCCCAGGCCAGTTCAGACAACTTACAACTTCGCAAGTATTCTTATGTCAGTTCATTAGACAACTTCAAATTGTATAGAAGTTCAGAATATCTAGGATTAAGTAACAGGTCCTTAGAATTATTACAACTTACGTGGACATAAATAATATCTAAGAATTGTGTATTCATGATACAACATTAATTTGTCATTGTAATTGCAGCCATGTGTTGCAAGGAGGTTGGATATACACATATATATGTATTACATTACACCATTGACAATATAGGTTGGGTCTACACGTGTACCATTGTTAATATAGGCCTATGGATCATCAAAATAGCAGCTTTTGCTGACCAACAACGAATAATATTCTTAGCACATTCGCATACAGGAATGACTTGATGGCCACCATCTGTATATCGTACAAGGTGAATGCAAAATAACCTATAATATTATAGCAGTAGCACATAGGGAATCCGCCCACAACTCACCACCGTAAATGGGGCATCAAACAGAAGCCATATGCACACGGGACGTGACAAAAGCAAGAGCCTAGCCTCCGAAAATATTGGGATATCGGCTTGCAGCAACATTATTACACGGCAAGCTTTTTGTAGCGGTAGGCGATGGGTGGGGACAATGGGGCCTAGGTGCCCTTATACGTATAGTTAGATCAAATACTGTCTTATTCCCAATATTGGACAATGGGTCTTATTTGAGAGAAAATGAAATATGGAAAATAAGGCTGGCCGGGTGTTACGAAAAAAGGCTCCAATTCGGCAGCCACTATCGTTAATCAGATTTGAATTTCTTTGGGAACACCTTCAGAATTCAAGTTAGGGCGAATTCTTTGGTTGTGATAGAGCGACCATGACCTGCCACAATTCGTCAATGAAATATTCGCCAGTCTTGAATAATAACGAGCACGAGTATCCTGGTTTTATCGCGCCAGACGCAACTGTGGATTTTCGGAAATGGATTAATCATCGCAGATAATTTACATCCAAAATAAGCCTAGACAGAAAACCTTGCTCTGAATCGTACAGACAGAGGCAGACGTTAAAGCAACTCCGAAGGAAAAGCTTCAATAAGGCTCTCAAAGGGTCAACATCTGAGAAAGTGTAGTATTAAAGGCTCAAGATGAGGAGATGAAATATAATCCATTTAAAGTAGCTATATGGCACTGAACTCTATCAAGAGCAGCAAATTGGAATATTAATATCACTCCTGAATGGGACTTCTCCTAATGTAATACACACAACAAGAGAGAGGAGATGATTTACGGGAGAGAACTGATTATGATTCTATGATCAAGGTGCCTGCAGCCATTCTAAAGTCTTGGGAGGAGTCCTCATGGGAAATTGTCCGACTTTTCCCACAAATTAAAAAAAAACTAAAAGGAAAAGGTCTAGATACTGGTCCAAGCACAGTATAAACCAATGCAGTAGTGCAGGTAGATTAAAGAGCGCGAAAGTGTGCTGGTGTTATCTATGTTCTAGACCAAGTAGATCCCCAAAGCACATTAACAACAATACAGATGATCTCGTTTCTTTAAAAGAGCGCAAATGATATCAATGCGTGTAGAACACTCGCGACCAGTCATGCTCAGTGTCCCTAATAAAAATAATTGCATGTCTGGAATAGAATTCATTCTCAAAGCAACATTTTATTGCATAAAAACCCGTGTGTATCTACTGGAAACGGTAGTGAGACATGCGAATGGGAGAGCCATGGTGGGTCAGTGATATTAGATAAATGTTCACTACTCAAACGCCATGCTAGCGACAGAGAGAAACTATGGAACAACATCTAAACAACCTTAATTCATGACCAATTAAAAACATCTATGAGCTGTACAACATTAACATTATACCAGACCAGCATCAGCCGAATGACTTGAATCATGCTACTAAACCTTACACAGGTGTAATTCACTTTTTCCTTTGTCCGGTGATGTATGTATACCAAAATATGTCGTAACTTGGGATACAACGTTGTTAGATATACACCAGGACCAATACATTTCAGCCTGAGTGAAATCAAATGCTCTTTGAGAGTGGATTAATCAAATGGAAGAGAGGCATGGGTAATGGACATTTTACGTATCCCTGATGGATAGGGTAAAACTTAATTTGAAGCCTGGGTCTGGTGTGGATAGACATCCATGGCAAAGAGAAACACAACTGGCTGCCCACTTGAGGGGGCGCTGCAAAAGCGACAGGGTCGGCTTCTGGCGCTGAGGGTAGAAGAAAAATACAATTTACTTGATGAAATTTACCGGACACTTTGCTGGGTCATGAAAGAGGCGTTATTACCGGGACAGAGGACGCAGCCTTACTAGGGGGTCATCCTGCAACTGCTCAAGGTGAAGTGGCAGGGTGTGGACCAACGAGGAGAACTAGGCGGTGGCGCGGATGGGGGGAAAGTGCAAAGGTTGAGCATGTCTCTCCCTCCTCTCTGTGCCCTCGGACAATACGCTAGGCTTTCACAATAAAAGCAGATGGAAATTTTCCACTATTGCCTCGGGCATTGACATTGCTTTGCTCCGTTATATCTACGCTTTGGGTGATATCGTAAAGGCAGATCTTGTTTTCATATTGCGGCAAGGGACACCAATGTATAATAGTGGCGAATTGAAGTAAAACACGAAGTATTCCACTGGGGATTGAGAAGGCCCCAACCTCACAATTGTTGAACCATACTTGCAGAAAAAATTCATTTTGTTATTTAACGTCATAGACAGAATCTATACGTCAAAGGATGGCGCTTCTATAATATGCAACTATAGGGGTTACATTTATAGCTAAAATAGATCGATTAATATTGTGACAATGATTCAACTGCTTATTATTTAGGTCAGGAATGCCACTTTAATGTTACCCTTTATGAACTTACATTTTTCTTTTTTAAATAAAATCCAATCTCACAGGCCTTTTATATATTGGCAGACCAAACATCTAATTTCTAGACACTTGTGCTTTAAATGAAGCATTGATTATAAGAATCAAAGATACTATACATGAGCCCCATATCTTTGAAAGCACCAGACATGTCCTGGTATAGACAGATATATGGTAGAGTATTACCACTTAAGAGAAGGGGAACACGAAATTATAAGGAAATGGCATTCCAAATGGTTATATACTGTCAGGCATGTGGTATGTACATTATGTGGATTAAGGAGTAGTGCTCTGGTGCAATACAAAAATGTATTGCACCAGAGCACGGAAAGCGATGTCTGAATCATACACAATAGAGCATGCATGCGATGAATATGAAAATAAAACTCTGCACAATACATAATTGATACTTTAGGATGTTTTACCCTACCTATGATAGAGGCCTCATACTTATTTTACATAATTAAATATGGGGTCCGGCAGTCTACACATATCCCACAATATTATATCAAAATCCCAGGGACTGTCCCAATAACTGCATATAATCTTCATAACTTTTTGTTTTAATATCAATTAAAAAGACGCCAGCTCAGTCCTCCAAAATAGGCGCTATGGAAAATATCCTTTAAAGAGGCCGTTCGTTTCTGGACAAAGACATTTCAAAAGATTTAAAACAACATAAAAGTTAGACCAGAATGTTATATTGTTTAGAGACCTGTTTAATCTTCCCCACAAAAGGGCAGCATTTATTGCATCACATAAGAGGATGGAATTCTAACAATGATACTATGACAAGCGTTCATGAACATCTTGGGGATGAAAGAAGTCTTGGTTCCCTATGTTGTCCTGAAGTACTTGTATTTAAACATGAAAATACCCTGAATCAAGAGGGAAAGGTCGGGTAGATGACATATTAATCAAGCAGGTCAAAAGCAGATGTTATATGATACCCGGTGAAGACCACAGTGGCTTAATTAGAAACGCTTGGTGACCTCAGTCGGTATGTCACCAAGCTTCTGCATTGTCAGTGAGCAAGATAACTTGAGACAAATTGGATTTCTGTCTCCGGGGTTGAAGTAGCATTGGGGCCGGTAGGATGAAGCTGGAGGACGGACAGCAATGACAACTTGGTCGCTTCATAACTCTTTGGTATTTACTTATGAGGCTTCATTGATCATACATTACTGTTTTGGATATGTGACCTTTTTGATTATCTCCTCTTGTGAATTCGGCGCACTTGTGTAGGTTTGTATACATGTGAGCGGGGCCCTTAAGGAAAATTCCTGCCAGAAGAGAAGCAATCAGGTAGAGGCAAGGGGATATTTTAGATGCGCTTATACATGTGCGCAGAGCCTAAGATAAACTGCCTTTGGCATATCGGTGATGTACACTCGTGCATATTTGACTCGAAAATGATATGATGACTACAAAACGTATTAATCATATGTTGAAGGGCGATAAGTGTGTGATTTAGGAGAATACATTTTAATGAATGTACGGAATTGCGATGTAGATCAACAAATTATAATGAATGCATAGGGAGTTAAATTACATTACATCCGACGCCTTAATTGGATTCATATGATTTATCTCCCAGGTGTTTGGACCACGGTGGAAGGCTATACATCAGAGGTAATACACCGTCATATCGGAAAATTCCTAGTCAGAATATATAGGGATACTATCTAGTTATTACATATATACATATATTTTCTGTCCAGAGGTGTTCGCATCAGTACTTTTACATATCGATTGCTAACTTCATTTTACCGAATTCCTAGGTAAAATTACAATTCCATAGAATCATTATGTTTTGACACTCTTTTTTCAAAGAGGCATTTATATAGTTACTTGCAACAAACTTCCAAGTTTTGTGATTAAAATCACATTTAGCGCATTTTGAAATCATTCATAACCTACTTAAGCTGTTTTGACATTAAAAACATGATTAATTTGACATGCATGGTTATAATACATATTTCATCAAAGAAACTTAAATGGAGACTCTTAGATTGAAGGGGATAAAACTTGGAAGGAAAGGTGTTATATAGAGTGGTGTAGCTGCAGCTTTGGATACATTTGCTTCTATTAAGCGTCCTACGCTGGAAGCCACTAGCGAAGCCACACTTAAGGTTGCTATCCATCAGTTAGGTGACTGATGGCCGCGGGACCTTAACGTTTTGCTTCTTGCTTAGTAAATCTAATGAAAGTGTAGTAGACGGAATTAGGTATGAGATGTTAAAAAGTAGCCGAGTAACATCCTCTTTATTCATTCACATTGAAATACCTGGATGGATACAGAAGGCAAAAAAACAACCTTCTTGAAATCACAGAACTAGATAAGTCTATACTCTAGTTCTGTGTTGAAATGCAGCAATTTAGTCCAGGCATCCTTCTCTCTGGTGTTTTGCAACATAAGTAATTCAAGTTTTCTACTTGACATTTCGGCAGTTGATGTCAATAAAAACATTAAGAGTAGGTTGAAAACAATATAATTTTCTGAATACAGGATTAAGATAAGGATAAACCACTACATTAATAAACAATTTAGCCTTCAATTTATTAGTGGATAAAGCTAGCTGAAGGTTTCATATTCAGCGGTTGTGCCGAATCCCAAATTGACCAAACGCCCTAGAACAATCAGTCAAAATATGTAAGCAGGTACTAGAATTAATCTTGGGAATTAACCAAGGATGGTTTGCATGTACTCTATTCACTTTTAAATTCCTTTTAAGTCAAGCGCACACGAATAAACAATAAAATAATACTTAGACCCGGACGGCCTTGCCAATATATGAGAATGTCTCTTCTTAGCGCATCTTCTATTGCTTAAGACAACAATGAAGGCACGCTAAAATAAGTCAGGGTGGTCTACATCGTTATAGACCAAAACAAATATTGATTTATAGGGGTTTGATGATGGTGAAATAGTTGACAAGCTATGTAAGACAGATGGCTGCAATGGGCTAGATGGTAGTAACGATCTGGCCAATATATGGAAAATATGCATATATATATGCACATACCTATCAGAATTTAGAGGATAAGACCAACCCGATGGGATATTCATGCAAAGTATCCATGCTAAGATTATGAAGGTGAAGTAAATTACAAAATGAATATGGTGGGATGTACTAGGGGAAGAAATTTAGCCACTATTGAGTAGCAGCCGACCGGACCATTATCTGGGCTAAGTGGGGCTGGTGTCTAAAGCTTATTAGTAGGGGATTTTCGCACACACCCCGAGCATGTCATTCGACTTACACTAACACATTAATTCAGACAAGGTGGCAATACTCTGACATGATCAGGGTTTAAAACTAGGAGGGCCACACCAATGTAACCGATACATAAACCTTTTCCGCTAACATTGCCCCACCCACATACATGTGTAGCATACACACTGATATATGATTCTTCCTTAAATGTATATCAAATTTACTTCTCGAAAGATGGTTTGGGACTAAAATTAAAACAACCTCAATTTGGTCTAACTCTTCAGATAGAATACTGGGTCGTTTATGCAGGGATGAAGTTTTCCCTTCCATTCGAGAAGAAGGGCTGTGAGCGGAAATACACTCTTTCAGGAGAGCAGCAGACCTGGATAAGACGCCAGACGTGTTTGGCATCAGGTAACAATTTTTTTATGGAACGCAATTCAGGCAAACTAATCGACCGCTTCCTGCTGAATGTTTTACCTACCTATTTCTGAAGCGCCTACTTATATTCTGTACATATGTTTATATTCTACAATTAGATTTATTCTAGGGGTGGGGGTGGGGGTGAGTGGGGTTGTTTTACGCCTATTTAGTACCATACTTGCGTATATATTTGGTCATATCAGGGCGAAATAGGAAACACGCTAACGGGATGTGATACCGTGCTCCTTTCGATTATTATCAATGGTTCTTTTACATGGGTATAGCCACAGGCAGCTATACACATGGCCGGCCTTTATTCTTAAGGTAAATAACTTGAAATAACAATACATTTAGTGTATTTGCCTTCCTTGTAGTTCATGTAACGCAGTTCTCAGTTAAGACTTCGTTATGGAGCCAAGGTTGAGTGAGCGCCTCACAAAACGAGTGAATGATTAATATGATTGCCTATACTGCAGATATCAAAGGACTCAGATTCTCATAGAAAAGTGCAAAGGAAATTCCTTTGGGTCTCTTAAATGGGCAAAGCTAAATGGGTCCCTTCGCGTGTTCCTCGTCTCTGAGGGTTAGGGAGCCCTAAAGACATGGTCATAAAATTGCATTTGCCGAACAACTCTAATGAACGGCACAGCCAATACAGCAAATATGTACAAATCATTGGTGCTTCAAAGCTTGCTGTTTCCTCCAAGTTTGGAAAAGGCAGGTCAGTCATACAGACTCCAGCATGTGCACATTAATATTTGCATTAACCTTATGGCAGCGTAGATGGGATACTGGGTCCATTTAATGCTCTTCATGTAATGGCAATTTCTGCGTTCGATGAGCAAGTTATGGCCAAGATAGAATCACCCGGTGGCCTATCACTGAAGCCATCTCTGGACCCACATGGTCAAAAAGGACTGACAGATTGCTCTGGCGCAATCGTACAATTACATACATTAGCCAATACTGGTGATGTCTTTATATCAATTTCCTGGTGTCGCCTGGTATAGATTTATCACATTCCATACAAGCAACAAAGGAAATGGTGATGGTCTCGGAGCAATAAAAGTTTATTTGGGAATTGTCAAGACCCGATGACAGGGCTACATGCAAGCGGATCAACATGGGAGGGGAATCCAATAGGGGTTAACTGGGTTGTGATTAGGGCCAGGCCAATCGAACACTAACAGAGCCCTTAAAGGATCAAATTTGTTTATTCATGGACCAAACCAATCAGCCTGCATCAAAGGCAGATCCCATAGCATCTGAGACATTCATATGAACCTCACGCCCAGTTGGCAAATATCTACTGTACAAGCCATCGACCGACTAAAAGCATACAGAGATACCGTATATAGCTTGTTGGTATTCTGAAACATTCACAAAGCGAAATGACGGATAACATGCAATGGAATCTGATGGAAACGGTTTGTGCTACCACCTTCAGCTCTCTATGCTGTAACCAGCATAGATCTATTTTAAACTATAAGGCAATAAGCATATATATATGCTCATGCCTTCTCTGCCTTGGAGATTTTTCAAATTTATTTTTTTCGATTAACTCAGAATTTCTATTATTATGCTTGGCGCTGACAGTAGCTATAAACAGTAGGTGGAGGGAACCTATAAATGTTGCTTCTATAACGAGTGTTTCACAGCTGTTCAGGAGTTGGATTCAAAATCCCTAAAGCGACTGTTAATAATAGATAAGTATTCTTTACGTGTGGCACTTAATCCAGTTGTAGGGGACTGCGATACAGTCAAAGGAAATAAATCTGTGTGTAATCACAAATAGAACCCACTGCAACACAGACTGTTGAATCTGGCCCGCTGGGGTGAAGGAAGAAATACTGGTTAGAAAATAACTATATCAACCAAACTGAGTTTAGCCATGTACATAAAGAATGATTCCAGTGTTGATCTCAGGTATATAGAAAATACATATTATTATAAAAGCCAATGTGGTCAGGTGGGTATTAACTACATTGGCATAGGGCACGGTCATCAATTCCATCTAATTCTGAAAACATTGCTGGTCATACATCAGTATTGCCAAATGTTACCAGCACCAAATAACAATATCAACCGAACAGATTTTAGATGGTCATGTACATAGAGAGAAATTCCAGAGTTGATTTTAGGTATATAATATATGTACCCTCAGCATATGTGGTCAGGAGGGGTATCAAACTACATTATCATAGGCAGATATGGCACGCTCATCAATTCTATCTAATTCTGAAATCATACAATAAGTATTGCACCATGTTACCAGCACCAAGCTACCTTTTCCCTATACTACTCACTCAAAACCAGTGGCGGACATTTCTTGGTAAGCACATGACCTCACTAACATCTTGTCGCATCGGAAGCTGCTTTACAATATGAAAATACATCTAACGCGACCAATTGTGCTCATCGAACAAATGGGCACAGGTGGGCTAATCTTTGAGTGACAATACCGACTCCTAAAACGTTGTACTTAGAGATATAAACCTGGAGGCATCTATTAGAGTATAATACATGCATCAGTTACTCTTGAATCAAATTTCGGTAAACAACAATAATCGCTACCCCAGCTGCCTTTTCTCGCCTTATTCATGGAGGCATTATTGAACTATCATATTCCAAATATTTAGGGAGAATTGAATCTTGCCCGAGTGGCAGGTTAAACGCAATCACGGTGGGATGACACCACCGGACAGGAGGGAAAATGGTAGTGACTAGCAATATTTGTGGCGCATTAGAAACTGTGAAACAGGGTGAAGACTGCGGGCAGTTCTATTTAAATGCCTGGATATAGAGTGCCAAGCCCGGTGAAACCAATCTGCTGCGTCATCTTGGCGATAATTGGGTATGTTGGGCATAGCCCGTAGGCTGTATCAATGCTCATTGGCCACCTTCCACCTGTGGTATTTAACCAGCAGCCTGGCAATTGAAGCACGAAAACTTCACACCGCGTATGTGATTAAGAGGATGATTAACCACTAGAAGCCACGGAACTATGCGTGAACCAATTAATGGAAGTAAGTTAGTTTGTGGCCACTCCCCCAGCTTTATGGAATATCTACAGCCACAGAACCGAACGCGTTGTGGACATCAAGATGAGAAGTGTTATGCTGGTAGAATTTCCGAATACACATTCTTCATCAGTAACCTACGAAATGGCATCCAAACCTCAGTCAAATTCATAGCATGCTTGGGGCAGGCCAATAGTAACAAGACCCAAATGTAGAACAAGACGACTTTAGAATGCACCTGCCAATTGTGGGCAATTTCTTCTCTGGAAGTACACAGATTCGACATTAGAGGCATTCGCATCAATATATGCGAGTGTACATTTACATTTCTGATAATCAATTTCCAAGGGGGTAAATAGTCATAGACTATAATGCCTGGGCCAGTTGCTTGAGTGATGTATAGTTTGTCGGTGGGAGGTGACCTTTAAGACGCCGGAGAGGTCCGCTTTCCAGAGCGTTGGAGGGAGGAATATGTAAGAGTTGTGTTAAGCAACGGGATAGTGAAGCTCGTTCCAGATTCATCAGTATTCCTCGGCCTGTCTGAACGCCGCTAGAACCATCCTAGCATTTGGCAAGTAGTGAAGACCCTTCCAAATGATCACTTTAAATGTGGTCAGGAGGGGTATTAAGCCCCTTTGGGCATAGGGGGACATTTTCTCAGTCATTATAGCTGATGTCAATGATGAAAAGTATAATCTTTTTCGTTAGAATGCACAGAGGTTTTATTGATATTGTTTGCACATGCAGGCTTCCGGAACCAACCACAATATAAGACACTAGTACTGGCACTGAAATACAAAGAGACGCTACGTAGACATATGACACAGAAAGACGAATGACAAGAACATTTACCTGTCATGAGTGTTTGATTTCCTATCTAAACCTTCATTTATGAATAAAAACAATCAAAGGAAATTCGTCACGCAAGGGCTCTTATTCATGAGTTGTTACTCGTTTGAAGATTTCAAGGAAATTACGAGGTGAGAGGGGATTTTAAAGAAAATCATTTACAGGTACAAAAGAAAACATTATCAGCTTTTAGCGCAACTCTCGACCATGCCCCCCCCCCCCCGGGTTGTTTCTCGGAATCCGAGGTTAAAGGAGCAAGTTTTAATGGGTTTAAAGGCAAGATCACTTCCAAGCTTAAAATTGGAAGGAGAAATGATCTAATGATCGGGCGTGTAAATGTAATGGAAACGATGAGGGAATAATAGGAAGAAAAACACTCATTTTAAATTCTTTCTGAGAATAATACTTGTTTTGATGCAAAGGGTTAGCACTAAGACTTTGCGTACCGCATGAAAATCGGACTTTAAAAAGGTCAAACAGCTATCCAATAAAGGTCAGGAAACCATTGAAATCCTTCTCAAGAATAAGATTCAAATGACCTTGAAAGCAAAGGCTCGCTTCAGGGCTATTATCATACTGCCACGGTCTTGAATTCAATCCCAGCATCCCCGTCCCATATCCCAGTGGTAGTGACGGGGCAGGTTTTTTCTAGTCTATTACTCCCATCAAATACCCCTCCCCTTTGCAATGGTGTATGTTGGAAAAGTAAAGCAACCAATAAAACTTTAAGTAATAAATTAAAAAGTAGGCCATCATGTCTTTCAAAAGCATTATGACTATACATATGGTTCCCATTTAAAGTGGTCAGGCACTGGGTATTAAATCTTATAAGTATACCTTTACCTATACCTTTATTTTATGTGAGGATGTGGTACTGTACTTATTTGCAATGAATAAAGGGATGAAAGGATCACTAAGTTACCAAATGCAAGTCCCATATCCATCTACTTCTTTAGTTTATTTAGAGAATGGTGTCATGATAGTGATGAGCATTGGCTGAAGGCCGGAAGATTGTCTGTTGAAGATGGTAACTTGGGTATCGTCGATATGCAGGGATATTTCCATGACATACAGACCGAGATATGGGTCACACTTCATGTTGGACCTGATAAGAAAATCAAAACAAGCAGGTAACATGTGTGAATGTTGTGACACAGTTCCACCAAGAAGTAAATTAAAGGTTGCCACAATCTGGAGAAGCCTTTGCTTGAGAAGATCTGAGAGGTGATTGTCTCTCATGTACTATCATGCATAGGATGCAATAGTTCCGCAACATTAGGCAGCTGTCTTTGGTCTTCTTTTTTGGAATAAAAATATGTCTCACAACTCATGAGAAAGATATATTTGGTTCGCACTATTGATCAAGTGTCAAGCCAGGAAACACAACCCCACCCAGGGGCAATTTTGCTCGATGTGCCCGAGGCGTTGTGAGGCCACTATAGGATCTTAGTTTTTTCTAAGCCCAAGAACCTCTTTCTAAAGTTAGGTTACTTTACATTATTGATTCTAAGGCGTTAACAAACAGCAGGTATGTTGTACAGAAAGGCTACGTTAGCTTATATATACTGGTCAGAACTATTTTTATACATGACGAATGCAATATGTAAATATGCAGCAAAACATGAGTTATCACAACTCCATCATTCTGAATGAATTTATACCACTGTCGATTTCACATGGCAAAATTAAATTACAATTTTTATTTGGGGCACAAACTAACCCAATCATAGTCGTGAAATCATCTCAAGCTGGAAATTACATTATGTGTCGTTGGTATGTGATGATAGCCTTCTACATCCTCGTGTATTCGATGATGATTGCATTAAATTGCTCAATGGGCATCTTTTAGCTTCGTCAAATATAACGAGATTAAGGAAAAGAAAACGACCTTTATTTGATGGGTTTAGCATGGGTACTCGGACCTGAATTATCCCTGATTGGACAACCCGCTGGCCAGAGTAGTAGCACTGAGACGGGAGAGGAGAGGGAGGGAGGGAGGGAGGGAGGGAGGGAGGGAGGGAGGGAGGGAGGGAGGGAGGGAGGGAGGGAGGGAGGGTTATTTCTATCTCTCTATCTCAACCACAACAACTACTGTTACGGCCCTTGTCTCGGTGCATTTCCCACAATGATTAATCAGATTATGCCCTCTCAATTTTCCGCTCTCCCGATTTGAAAGTACAGCTAAGGGCTGTGG
This sequence comes from Sthenelais limicola, assembly GCA_942159475.1. Taxonomy (NCBI): domain Eukaryota; kingdom Metazoa; phylum Annelida; class Polychaeta; order Phyllodocida; family Sigalionidae; genus Sthenelais; species Sthenelais limicola. The sequence continues at coordinate 66,578,332 of OW804096.1, forward strand.
AGCAGGGTAGTACCAATAACTCGGATCACACAAATAATGGTACTCTACAGGCCAGTCTCTCTCGTAGCAAGTGTCTAGATATCATCAAGTGTTGGTTACATCCTAAGTCAGCCGTCTCTGCTACCTCAATCAGCTTCGTGGCTTCCTTGTTATTTGCCAGGAGAGCTCAAACGCCAAGGATGTGCATTGCGGGAATAACGATAATAGAAAAAAAGTCGCTAGATATGGAATATAACCAAGGCGAATTAATTGTTCCCTTGTTGCGTCGAGTATCGCCGATAAGGACACTGGATAATGGCATCTGTTTGCTGAGATGCAAATCTACGAGAATTCCTAAGACAATATAGCTTCCATCGTAATACCAAGTCAAATGTTCCTATTGGAAAGCCAGCCTCAAAGTTTAAGTGAATTATTGCTTGGCAACAGCAACAGACGACTAGCCTTATTTGAAAGCTACTGTCAGAAAATCACATAGGCACGGAAAGCAAGATAAGAGGATATCAGCCCAGCTCAAATGACAAAGCCTTAGATAATGGCGGTTATCCAGCGATATGGAAACTACTGACTGTCGATGATAGTATCGTTGTCATTTGAATCGAAAATGAATGGGCGCGAGCGAGAAAGAGGGAATAGGGACGAAAATATAGGGCAGAAGAGAAAAGGACAGGAAGGACGGTTGGAAGGGGTATGCTGAAGAGAACTTATATTGTCAAGTAATGAGCCAGAAAAATGAATTTCTGGCATGAAATGTATGAATTTTGATTGAAATAAATTTAACATTAAAAGCTTAATACATGGTATCATAAGATTTATGTAATGTAGGATTAATCTAAATTCTAATAACAACGCTCTATGAATTTTAAGGTTAACATGGAAGACGAGTATTACTCTAGGATTCAATACATACTCCAATATAACATCAGAGATTTCAATTCTACGATTTCAATAACCAATCGCCACAAGCCACTGATAATACTTTAAAGCTGCATTCTCAGCGATTAAAACAAAAGAAACTTTACCGGATATACTTTACTTATATTTGTGTGATCAATATTTTGCTGTTCCTATATATGTTCATACAGTAACCTGAAACCACTGTAGCAAAGCATTCCGGGGGGTCACCGAAAATATAAATTGGGGGACGCCCTGCAGCAAAAACAACAGGGTATATTCCTCCAAATTTTCGGTCAAATGCTCTCAGATGGATAGGTAAAGAATGGAACAAGAAGTAGAAAATAGTGTTTGATCAGTTAGCTGATTAAGTTAACTGAGACTGCACCTCTACGATAACTGTCTTTTTATCTACAAGCAAACCTTTTCCCAGACAGAAATTACAAAAAAGTATTCTAGATGGCTGCATAATTAATCGAGCTTCTACCGCAAGAATGACGTGAACCTCCTACGATACACGTATTCTGTTGAATAATTCATCATGGAATTCTTGCCATCAGCAGAACGATATAGTCTGCATACGCTATTATCTTTGGGGTTACTTCGCAATTTACAACATCCTTGATGAATGTAAGCCACCTGGTTCAGAGAGGTTACATTAAGAGAGGTCCAGACCCAGCTGACAAGGAACTATATTCTTTGGGGACAGATTTGGGGAGCGTTTGGTATTGTACACTTTAGTCCAGATACGCATCAGCACCACCAGGGCTATTAGTTATGGAAGTGTGACATGCCAAAATGACCTGTTTCTTCCATGTTTCCATGCCTGTAGCCCCAGGGCGGTTTAGCCATTATTAGAGTGATTTATTATTGGCTAAGGACATAATTAGGATGCGACATGAAGCAACAAATAAATAATTCATATATGCAATTCATCAAGATAGGAGATCGCTTTTTATAAAGTTCTTCAACAATGCCTTCATTAAGCCCCATCATATAACTACGATGAATAAATTAATATGAATTATTGAACATCATCTATCATTTCGATAGACCACAAATCAAGAGCAACCCCTTTTCATTGCTACTCTGTGGAAGGATCAGAAAAGCATTGTAAGAAGATGATATTGGCAGTTTGAAAACTGTTCTGCTTTGAGGGCTTCTGACATATATCTAACTGAATATCAAGGCGTCGAAAGCACCATTCTGATTCAATATCGAAACCCTACTCCCTCGATGTCCTCCTGATAGCGCTCCTTGGAGCAAGGCCCACATAATCACTATGATTTTTGTTAAACGAGGCCTCAATAAATCCTGCTTAAACCACCTCTATCCAATGGCAGGAACCCCACGACCATCTTGGCGTCAGCTGAAATGTGCCCAGAAACTATCAAACGCGCAAGGTCACCCTCAAAGGTGTCTAAATAAGCTTCAATCTCCCAGCGCAGACACCATCCACGACTGGTCAACGGTCAATCAACCTCTAGCACCACTTTTGGTCACTGGAGTGTTCGACGCCGGAGGCATGTATCCTGGCATTTTGTTTGGAAGAGGGTTTGTGTGGAATCTCGGTCTATTTTGAGACTCTGTCAATCAAAGAACTTACTGCTGTACTGCCCTTTTTGGCAAACGATTTTTCCTCTGAGACCTCCATCGGAATTTACGCATTGCCTAGAGGGCAATATACCCACGGAGAGATAGTGATGCCCAATTAAACATACGCCGCCAACATTTTAAATCTGTAAAACGTTTATATCAGATAAAGTCGGATCATGTGGACTGAAAAGTTGGACTCTAACATTACAAACGCCCAGATCATATCTCAGAACCGGTGATACAAAGAGTTAGGCCAAGACTATCATTCAATGCATACTTGTTTCGCATAGAGAACATATTCTGCCGACACCAGCACCCTTTCGAAAGGAAATACTGCCAAGGAAAGAGTTTCTTCGAGCGCGCATTAATTTTTATTTTGCCTCGAGGGCCTCTGAATAAAAACCTCTGATGTTGATTATTTTTTGAAGAGAGGATTCAAGACCCACCACCTATCCGGATAGGAATCGGGTGCGCCACAAATGTGTATGAAGGCCAAAAAAACTGCTGTCCCATTTGGCCCTTATTAAATCAGCAGGCTCTGATAGGCGTCTCGGGACGCGAGTGGAGGCCAAAACCAAGATGTTTCATCATGGCTTGTTGGAAACCCAGTGAGTTATACGTCTAGACAACATCACTGTAAACAAAAATTTAAAAGGTGTTCCTGCAATTCCAACCCTTAATATGAAAGGAGTGCTGAAGGCGGCAAGGGCCAAAACGAAATGAAATTACGAGAGCATTATTCCATTTGCTTATTCTAAACTTGGAATACACAGGAAAGTAATCCATATTGGAGGGCTTAAGAGTTCTTGTCAGAAAAGGATTTCAAATTCTTGGCAAAGTGTAACAGCTACAGATATTTGACATTGTTGTTTTCCTAATGCTTTACAACCATGAGCTCTGCATCGAGGGAGTAGTTACGTTTAGCATACCTCTTCGTCTCACAGTTGAAGCATATGGTATGCTGGCGAATGCCTTTAGACAAAACTTAGGCTAGCAGTCAAACAATCATATTTTATTCACCTTCCCTAAAAGACAATATCATTTTAAAGCATTCAGCAAATATTAAAATGTTGTCTTACCTCTGTATGGATCTTGAGCGGGTTTAGATGTGACTGAACCTCCCGGCACTCGCAAAGGTCCCTAAAATAAGCATATAAAGAATTGAAATTAAGTTTACATGAAGCAATTGAAATTACATAAAGAATTGAAATTGTGATTACATAAAGCGATACATAATATCTCCTGGGCATCCTCATAAAGCTAAGGCAATCAATTTGATTTGGGAATTTCATTAAGGGAGTTGGTAGTAACCAATTTGTCCTGTCAGAACCAGTAATTATTGTTTTAAGCGAAGTATTATTAATGGTATTTTACATCATCATAAAAATGTCCGGTGTGTCATTGTTGAAAAATATTCTTTCGGGCAATTATTACAAGCAATATCATTACACCCATGTTATATGCAACACAAGACTCTATTGGTTAGAGATCATTCCGTGGGATGCAGTAATTAAACATTGCATGCCATGCCATTCCCGGCGTAATAATAAAACAATCAGATGTCTATAATCTGCAATCGGTAATTGATATAGCCCATCTTATAAAGCTACGAAATGGATCTTCTGAAGTTAACGTGAGCCAGGCACAATCAGAACAAAACTTATAGTACCTTGACGAGCATAGATCTATACACCCTCGGGAGGAACTAAATCTCCGCTAAATCTAATCAGATCTCGATACATTAGGATTGAGGGATGCGTTCGAGGAAATCTGTTCATGATTGCATGCACCAGGTAGCAAATACTCGCTGCATTATTTTGCAGAGATGGCTGGGAATGGTAAATATATGTAATCCAGCCAACATCAATCTGAACCGTGTTTCCATTACTAAATTGTTATCAGCAATATCTTGCGACCAAGTGATTACAGGATACAGGACCTGAGATGTGGGGGACGGTATAGCTTCCAGCCCACTGCCTCCAGGGGAAAGGCAAGTCGCGCCGCAGAGCTAGCCAATTTACACCAGGACTAGAAGGGATTTCATGATTAAGTAAAAGGAGATGGGAATGGCAGAGTTGCGAAGGAATAACTCCAAAATGGGAAAAGTTCCAGCCCGAGACGAGATAAAGCATTAAATTCCATTTTGCCACAACTCGTCCGATTGAAGGGACACAAGTGACTACTTGGTGGCGATAAATCGAGAGTATCAAGATGAAGCGCATATCATTTTATTTTCCCCAGCGATATTTTACATATAAAAAGTGCAGCATAAATTCGGGGGTTCAGCCTCTCTTCGTTTTAAACTGATCGGCAGGATGATATTGGTGTAGGCAGGAAGAAGATCAAAAGACTGGACTCTTTGATCTTTGGGAAAGACACTCGAAAACATACCGGGAACATGATGGTGTTATAAGCGGGAGAAAACGTGGGCTCTGACAAAGAATAGTGCAACGCCTTTCTAAGTTAATCTACCTCGGCAGCTTGGCTGTAAACACGGAGAATTCAGCAATCTGATTATCAGCGAAGCTGGTCTATAAGCAGATTGCTCTAGCAAGTGTTAGATAAGCTGTATTAGGTGGGAATGTACACACCAATAGACCCAATCGTGATCAAATAAGCATTGAACTAAGGAGAGGAGAAACGATCGAAAATCTCCAGATTCTGGGAAAAGTTTCGGGCGACCAAGTACATGGGCTAATTGGACTGCACATTTTCACTACTTAAAGCCCAAGATTTCTCAACAGAATTAGCATTGGATCAGCACCGGGAACATCTTTGTATTATCAACATTAGATAAAACACAGAACCGGCGACAATAAAATAAATATTATTGATATTTTAAATCAATATGATCGAAAAGACGAAAAGAGGATTTAGACCACTTTAGTTGACTTGTTGCTTGTAATTTGATAAAGCTGTAAGTCTATAAGACTAGTTAGATTGGTAGAAGGTGGAGACAGAGGATAAATGGATATACTGGTAGACCTAATATGATATACAGAGACATAATAAGTATACATATACCAAGGAAGGGAGGGTTGTCATGATGGTTGCGGAGCAATAACAACTTTTTCATAAACTAAAATAAGAAAACTATGGGATGAAATTATTGTATCCCAATCAAGTTAATCTCTTTTCACACGACACATATCTGGAAGCAGGGAGATTACACAGGAGCTCACACCTTGTACCTCCTTTGTAGGGAACCAATGAAGAAACGGGATTACGGTTGCCATGGTGACTCCAAAATTAATCTCGCCGGAAGCTACGGCAAGATAATGAAGCAATGTTCCTATTAGAAGGTTGATGAGAACAATTAAAGATCCAAAATTAAGCAATTAGCCAAACAATAAGAAAGAAAACATCCCGTAAAGTTATAGTTAGAGCGACAACATAGACACAATTTTGCGAATCAAAGCGAAGAGGTTTCGCCGAGTCTCCTAAAATATTTACAAGATCGCTGAATTGAATGTAAGAAAGGAATTCGATTTTGATCTTAGAGAATCCTGGAAATTAATGGAACCATGGTTGCTGAGACAAAGTCTTAATCCAGACTGGAGTTACTTTTCGCCTGATCACATCTTAAATGGTGCACAAAACATGTTGAACATCAGAATTGCTGAATAATAGCGACCTGTTGACTACAATTACAATACCTCGGTTACTATTTATAGGTTTTTGAAGATGAAGGGATAACTTCAACAAAGCTTTATAATACGTTGACGAGTTGGCCAATCAGGGCTTTCTTAAAAAAAAAATCAAAGCCACACTTGTCCGTATCATTGAAGTCATTGGACTAATGCTCGCTAAAAATATTATCTTAAAAAAAGAACAACCATACAAATGGCAATGACTTTATATCCAGACAAAATGACCGTAACGAAGATATTAGTGTGAAATTACTAACTTTGAATATAATTTTGATACATCTATTTGGAAATAGATCTAGAAATAGAGCTATGAATACGAGTTCTGAAATTCTGTCGCACAGAAAAGGCAAGAGTACAGTTACCTAATTTAAGTGTGATGATACTCATTCCTTTTTATGCCTTGACCAGCCAACCCCAGAAATAGCTTCACCCATCCCAAGGGCCACATGAAAGCGTGAACACTTTCTCATCAGACTTAAATCCACCAGCACATTTTTATACAACCACAAAGGAAAGCCATCATATTAATGTAAACCTAATGTAAACGAATATTATCGTCACCACCGAAGTATAAGTTGGAAACATTGTAAAGCCCTGACAGCCACTAATGTATTCCCCGAACGGGATAGATCAGAAAGCATCCAAAATTACTGATGACAGAAACGATTTTCAAATAGTGGAATTAATTTCTTCTTAATTTGATCCGTCTTTCAAAGGATGAGTCGCAGATATTTAAGCGTTATCAAACAAGGCGACTAAAAAGTGGCATTATCTTTGAAACGGAAGGAGGGAGGCAAAGCGAATCAAAACAGAAACATGCGATGAGGTATTGTCTTATCTCAAAGGCTTCCGATGGATTCGTGTTAAAACATAGCAGGTCCCGTGGCAGATCGATAATAAAGAATGAAGGAAACAGAAGCGGAAGTCTGATAACATTTTGATCGCCGCATTAACGTCCTATATCAGGAGATAAAGGAATAAATATGCCTCTCAGTAGTGAGTGAGTTTTGGAAATCATTTTGATGAATTGTCCACGCGGTGGCATTTAACAGGAAAACCTTTCTCAAAAGATACGGTTTAAGTACGTTCAATCCAAAATAAAAGGATAGTTATTGTATTAAGCCTGTTAACATCGCAAGTTGAAAAGGGTTATTAAACAAAATTGGAAAATAAAAGAATCTCAAATCTCAAACCACATGACCAAATTAAAGAAAATGCAAACTATATTAATGATATCCAGTATATTAGGAGGTCAACAAGCCGGACAGCAGACGTATGGTAGAACTAGTAGATGTTAATGCAGCATCTCTATACATTTGTATATACCTTGGTAGGGGGGTTACTACTTCGTACCCCATTCCTGTCATAAGTCGGGGTTGTCAACCTGTTGAGTAGATCTTGGCCAAGACCCTGACCTTGAGGTTCCCGTAATCTAGAGGCAGTGGGCCGGGAACGGTGGCGCTTGCTTATATTATCGTCAGACTGTCAATAAGGAAGACAAAAGGAGAATAAGGAAATGAGTCTTGGGATTATTGATAATGAATATTATATAGACGTACCTCGAGGTTCTGGGAACTATGAACCAAATAAATGAATGTTGTATGGAGTAGACCATTTACTGGTTACAATAAATTCGTGCATGCCACATGGAACATGAGACCGCAAAGCTATCAATTCCTCCCCACCGCAACAAACATTTAAAAATAAATAAATCACATTTTGGAAGTTCCCGGTATGTTAGAAGTTCTGCGTGTGGGGTTTGCTACTATGGACACACTCAGCTCGAGACCACGCCAGGAGTTCCTCCCAGCAAGGTGTACATGGAGCCGTTGTGGCCTTGGCAGTATACTATCAAATTAATCCTGATCCCCAGTATGCATACTTACATACATGTTATACTTTCAACCATTATATTCCTGCATGTCTAATTGATACCATATCACCTGATGAAGGGCAAGTCGGCCGAAACCCCAAGGAGAATAAAAGATCATCAACAACAACTTTATTTATAGTCTACATGAAACCATCAATTATCTATCGATATAATGTGGCGAATAAAAATATTCAAAAAATAAAAATTTACAGCGATCCTATACCTCCTTATAACATCTATATTTGAGATTTAACCATAGCAGCGACACTATCGGTATTTGACCCCTAGATATCTATGTATCTATGTAAGTACAATTTAGTTCGGAATTTCTTTATATCACTTCAATGATGCTATAACTGGGGTTCATGGCCATTCCTTCGTTATGTTATCTATTACTAGTTCACCAGTCCCCCAACATAATTATGTGGTTGCAGAACAAGGGGAAATGGTGCCAACAGGGGGTCCTCGTCACCTTCATAGCCGACGGGTAGAATCTAACGATAGCACAGAACGCTTTTTTCACAAACGCTCTCCTCTTCCACCAGTCAAGATCACACAGGTGAATACCGCCGATTGCATGCAGATATGATTTTAAAAACAATGAATTCTCTTAAGATTGCATTACAATAAAGGGCACAGTCCGAAAAGCCATCCTTTTCTACCTTTGTCAACGAAATGTCACCTTCATCACAATTGAAATGAGAAGAAATCAACTGGTGATTCTATCGCAGGAATATCTACTTATTTTTCTACCCTTGCAATCGCTATCTAGAGGTCCTCCACTTGCTCGCAAGTATTAGCGATCAACCTGGATTGCTGATCGCTATATTATATAACTCTTGATATCGCCTGCTCTTGTGACATACATACACATGCCCTCTTGTGGACTGACTTTCAGCGTCAGTCAGAGTTAAGCATGCGCACAGTGACAGGAACTTCCTAGAGGACACCTGTCTCTTACTTTGGGAGGACCTTAGATTGTATGGCTCTAAGTTACCGCTCCTGGCGATTGTCTCCCTCTCTGCACACAATGGGATATGGTCCCATTTGCCTCCCATCTGTTATTCGTCCAGAGAAGCGTGCAGTGCAAGATGCCCTCCATTGGCATATTATAGAAATATATTGCAGATGCAAGATATACTTTTATGATAATTTGAATCCTTAAATCGCCTGTGGCCAACACAGGGAAGTTCATAGATAATGTATTTTCCACATTCTCCTCATTCACCATGAGGAGAATGGTGGATTAAAGTAAAGCTAAAATGTGATACATCAATCATTCAATGGATGGCATGTCTAGTGTTTATATATGCATTTCCATACAACCAGTCTATAGTCTAGGGGTAAGATGCTGGACTCCCAATCAGGACATTGGGGGTTCAAATCTCAAGGCAGCCAGCCATTTTACATTTGTCACATTTTTGAGTAATTTTATTTTTTAATTTCACTAATATCTTCACCTCTGGGACTCGGATTTCTTTCAAACTCACACATGTATTGATGCAATTCCCTTTCGATTGGTGAAAGAATTAGAGAGTCTAAGATCAAATTAAGGGAGAAAAGTCCGTTGGATAGGGTTTGGTTCTATATATATATAGGTTCTCTGTTATAGAGGCATGGGTGGCGGTCATAAGCTTGTGTCTATTTTCGGCGAAGATGGTTTTCGCACGGGCAACGATTCGTCCAGTGGCTCTTACCTCCCTTTCAAAGGCATAGCACACTGTGTGTAGCAGTATCAATGAGAGCACACCACCGTGTGTTGTATAAATCAAACTATTAATCTGTTATTTTTTAAAGAGGATATCGGTAATGATATTAGCAAATTCAAATGCCATAGCCCTCCCTATTCAAACATGATTTATCATCAATTCAATTAAGGGTACATCTTTTAAATAATGCATCAACTTTTAGGTGGAAGGGCCGCATAATCGATGCAATGTGCATTTAAAGTAATTGATCGCGACAGAATTCTGTTCACACAAGAGGGGTTTATGAGTAATTCATAATTTGCTTTCCACGAAAGAATGGAGGTAAAATATCCAACTACTCCAAGATAGGGGCAATTAATCAAGAGCGATAGACAATGAAATTGTTGGAGGGAAGGGGATATTGGTGATCCATTCAGTGCTGCAAAGACCCTTCTCCCGAATCACTCTAATCAGCATATACGATGGTATTTCTTGAGCTGAACTGGCACTATTCTCCAAGGACCATGAATGTGTCTGACTAGCTTCGAACGACTAGCATTAAATTCTAATGGTCTTGATAGATGAAGGGACGAGGTAATTAAGGACAATAGAAACTAAAAAGATGTACGACACAGTACAGTTTATATGACTGCATAAGTACTAATGTAACTATTCATACCGCCTGTAGTGATTATATTGATGTATATAGTGACATTTTTACTTCATATTATCACATGTCTTCAAATTGGCAAATTGGTAAGTACGTCAAATATCATAACAGGCCCATTCATTAATATTCTAAATGGAAAGGACCTAGTCATGGGTGATTGGAGTATTATACATCAAAACAATATTGATTGATTGTTTTGTTACTTCAGTAAATTTATCTCGTCGATACTCTAACGTTGGAGAATGGAAAATTTCGTAATTCATAAAACACTAATAAGTTGTGAACAAATGATTGTTTTTTGACGTAAGAATGTTTATTCCTTGAGTAATGTTAGTATCAGTAGTGATGAAACATCATTTGTATTTTTTGTGTGGATTGCTGAGGATAGTGCCACAATATTCTATGCATTACTGATCACCACTGCGCCATTAACCAACTGATAACGCAAAGTTCTTGATAACTGACAAGATGCTCACCAATTCATATATTTGAGTATAGTTATGTAGATATGGTAACGTTTGATGCCCCTGTATTAGTACATACACCACCACTAAATCCTTGCTCATGCACCGAAGCGCACTATATTACATTCTCATCAAATCTGTATAAATGTCAGTATTTTGTTCTGTATGGATCAAACTAGACAGATCAAAGGGCGAGGCATTGGCGTCCCAATCTCGGGAGGGATGTCCATCGCGTTTGGATCCTACTTTCATGGTTTGACCCGGACAATATCCAGATTTATGATCCAAATCGAATCCCCATTCCTTCTTAACTCCAACAAGTCTCCCCCATTTGTCATACAGAAGAGGCCAATGAATTTAAATCATTGTTTTGACTAGGCCGGACAGAACATCCGTGTCCCATCCCAGGCTGGGATAGATACCAGCCAATCACTATGGGTTTCCTAGTATCAACTTTGGTGGTTTCCATGACTACCATCAACTTTTACACCCCGTATTGATTCCATGTTTTGGTCTGAGGAGAGATCAATGGACCCTGACCTAGATATTGGTTATATCCTGTAGGGGTGTCTATATCTCACCCACTCTCATCCGTCTATGGTATACCAGACACACCAGACAATCCTTGAGTTTTGCATTTATCTTCCCTGTGTTGCCCCTTGTCCTCTATCTAACACAGATGCTTACCCATCCATTTGAGTAGGTTGCAAGAGAAAATGAGTCAGGGAATGGTATGTATATAAACAGTGACATTTTATCTAATACTTATATAAAACGCGAATATTTGGTTTAAAAAAACAAGCAGAATATCGTTATACCAAAAGTTGCAAGTTTGTGTTCAACCCCCCAAAAATCAGCCACACACAAGAAATAAACGCATTTATATATCCGTACATAAAAGACAGATTGAAGAACATCGAACAGCGATCTTAGTGAATGAAAAACAGGGGATATCATCATTGTTTAGACTTGAATAATTAATTGGAATTTGTTCGGATGAACTGTCGATATTACTTTACATCTCGTGCAAGTACGTCGGACACATAATATTGTGTTTTGTTCTGAATCTAATGGGAACAATCCCTTAAACTAACACGACAGATTTACAACCCTATAAGTATACACCGAGGGAAGGAGAGATTGCCATGCATACATCCACTTCACCCACCGGAGTTTATTGATTGCAGTTCATTAATACGCTGAAGATCATGTTCATTTTCTCCCTTGCCAAGATCACGGGCACTAATAGGAAATCTTTGATAAATTGAAGCCTTTAGCCGCAGTCGGACACAATCAAGTTCCATACATGTGTATTCAACCTTCATCATGGTGGACATTCACCCAATCTAGCCGATCAATACCACAATTCATTATTTATTATAGGATTTATTCAGCCCTACACAAAAGGAATGCTGTAACCAATGGGAATGGGTATTGCAGTCTGAAAGAAAGGGAAACCATTCGGACTCCAACTCTCAGAAACCATGACTGTATTAAGACGATGAATTTTCGCGTACATGCACACTCACTTTGGCATAAGGACATTTTTCGTGCGACAATTTACCTTCAGGGTTCGATCACAAACTAATTAATCTCAGCCTCATTTCTACGCCCCTAATTAATTAACCCAAGATTAAGCTGAGACCCCGCACACTCGTAGGTTGATGTAATACTTCATGCAATATGTTTCAGGTACACCACGTGTATGCAGACGGATCGGCATCAACACACTTGAAACTTTCCCTAAAATCAGTTTTTCCTCTGCACATTTACTTTAGAAACTCTTTTCCCGGATCGATCTTAACCGACTTAAGCGCAGATTCGTGGAGTTTAGGACAAGAAGAGTATAAGATGCATCTTTGGGATGCGTCCAACCATAAGCAGAGTGAGAATAAATAAATGGAAGGAAGGTCTCACACATAATTGTAAAAGACGTCTGGCGCGAAGTTTCAAAGATAAATTTCTTTGAGATCCCAGGCCTACAATAGGATTCACACCCCCAACAGACGGGCACCTAATAAGCAAAGGGAGAGATTGCAAAAGAGCAAAAAGCAAGACGACGCCTTGAGTGGTGCGTGCTTGCCATACCACAATCTTTCTGCCAGACATGCTTTAGACAGCGTTCCAGTGCCAACCACCAAATTCTAAGGCCTCTACCTACTGAGCAACATCATTGTACATTGAATATTTTAGGTCGCTTCCTTTGATGAAGGCCAATGTTCCCTATATATGTGTGCTGAAGGTCAGGGCGGATATATACTTATCTAAGCGAATAAACTTAGAGGTAACTTTAGTTGGTGCTCACACAAGGAACTATGAACAATATTGCTGCTTGCATTGACTTTCTGGCGCAGGACAAAGTGCCATCAAAACTGAACAGGTGCCAATTCGTTAATTATGGTTAGTTTTTATAACATATTAGGTGACTAGATCGCTTCATCCGGCATGTACTAGCTTACACAACAATGCATAAAGAAATTGGTATTTCAGATGGTCTGTTTCAAATGGTATGGCGCGTTCACTATATTATGCATTTTAAAGCACCCTTATTCCTATCCCAACGAGACTATTTTATACATATTAAAACTAAGCTTTGATTTAAAAAAATAAAATTAAGCTTTGAGAAAAGGGATGGGGCACGGTGTTAAATATTAAGTCAATGCTAGCTGTTTCAGTATGCTTTTGTTCCCATCATAGTTTAGTTATAAAGGAACGATATATTTTGCTTTAAAAAAAGAATTCTGCACCTATAACCAGTGTTAAACGCTACAGAACCTAGAAGTTGATGAACCCATGAAGAAATAGCACGACCAGATGCACTGTTGTGTACTGGTACAATGTATAAGTCATGGACCTTTGGAAAGGTGTGACTGATCTAGCCAGACCACCATCAAGGGGAATGCACTGTCCACAAGCAATAGATAAACCAATGTAAAGGTCCAGGGTTCGTTAGAGGCAGATGTAGACATTGTGATAGAGCCGCAAGTGCAGGGATGAAGAGGTAGTAAAATGCCTTAAGTAGGCGATAAACTGCCTCCGATACGAAGAGATGAGAGTACATACGCCTGGAAGAGGGTCAGATTTCACGGTTTACACCCATTACCTAGTCACATCACTGGTCGAGCTATGTGGTTTGTTATCGACAGAGGTCAATATATGACACTTGTCATGGTCACCACAATGCATTATTGATTAAGCATCGTCGTATATACAAGGCTCTTAGGGCTCAGATAGATAATGCTTCCTATGTATGCTGCAGATATCCCCTCTAAGCAATCGCACCCACATGACGTGCATCGCAGAATTGGTGGAATTATACATGCCATTAAATGGCCTTGTTTTGGAGGACCCTATTCTTCTTTTATTAATGTAATTTTCTGATCGCCATTCAGGATATCTGCGGGAGGGGCGGGGTCTTAGGGTCTTAGGGTTTGGGAGATGAGGGTTAGGGAGAATACTAACGGGACAGGCAGGGAAGGCGGTTATGGGGAAGCACCGATAAATAATGTAAGTGGGCGTACGAGAGCCAAAAGAACTGGAAAGAAGCTGTAGGGGCAGTGGAGGGATTTATATGCAAGAGGCTTATGGAAAAGGGAGAGAGAGAGAGAGTGAGAGAGAGAGAGAAGGGATGAGGGGGAGGGGGGAATGAATGAAGAGGATGAAGATATTAGTAGAATTAAGTTGTGTGTGTGTGTGTGGGGGGGGAAGGTAATCTATTCAATGATGTGTTTCACGCGTGTACTAAATCCACAAACTAGTAACTAACCAAATAAAGAGGACGAGAGAGCAGATGGAGGAGAGTGTTACAAATAAGTTTTGTAGAAAAAAGTGTATCGATGTACAATTTATTTGTTTAATACATATCAATAGAAAATGACTGCTACTCTAAAGTACTACGATCATCGGGGCATGTTTTCTGTGTACGTTTCTATCCTCTCCGTATGGGTTAAGGCAAGTCCTGCTGGTCTAACATTGTAGACATCAATCTCGGGTAATTGGAGATCCAATAAAAAAATCCAAGTATGGCATGGCAGCCTTTACTCAAGGCTGAAGTTGCAGACCACGTCCCGGGGAGGCAAGAGGCAATCAAGGTATAAAAAACAGCACGTATGAAACAAAAAAGTATTACTTGCAGAGTACAGCAGTCTAAAGGTGGCTCCCTACAACATCCAGAGGTCTTAAAGTTACTATGATGATACTTCTTATATCCCCTAGAAGTGTAATTCTAACCAGGCTGGATATAATATAAAATGAATCATTGAATATAGTCCCCACACCACATAATAGTAGTATATAAAATGTAAGATATTAATCTGATGTTTATTTTTAATCTTTAGAATCAGATCGGACTTTTTTAATATAGTGTATTCACATTCACCACCAACCACTAGGGTATAGTCAAAAGAACTTTGAAATTTAAATTTAATTGAAGACAGTATGAATCAATCCTACCACCCACCCTACCCCCACCCATCCCCTGCACTGAATATGGGTATTGTTTGGGCCATCTACTACTAATACATGCATTCACACGTTTTGTACCACGTCTTCCATTATACATGTACTAAAATGCAGTACATTATATTTAAGTGTACTGAGTGAACCTCTCAAAACGGTCACATAATAGGCTATGTGAGTAGAATGCGGTACTGCATGTGGTCTTAGAGTAAAAGTAATGTAACCATGGGCTGCATCATACGAAAAACGGCCCACACCCATGCAAAGCCCCCACAGTATATAGATACATGGTACTTAGGGAGATTGGAACGAGGCGTCAGTAATGTAATCGAAGCAGTATAATTCTTTGCGTGCGAGTTACATTCACTATAATCTATATTATAGGTGCACTAAGCTAAGAAGAATATTTTGTTCCGAATCGCCATAGAGTACCTGAACGTTAAAAGGAATAAACATTTTGACTCATTTTGGTATGGGTCAATATAAATATTTGTAGGCCTATAGGCCTATAGGCCTATTTTTAGCCCTTGCATCTCTCACACAACGTGGACAAAATAATTCGATTCGCCTTTGTTGCTCTCTCCTATTCCGGTATCGATTACGAATAGATAAATGTCTTAATCATCCCTGTGTGAAGTATAGCGAGAAGTGCTACGAAATTCTACAGAAGGAATTGTGAGAGTATCGAGTGGTGAAAATGGACCTTAAGTAGGTTGAGAAAAAAACAGGTCATCTGAGTGGCCGCTGCAGGGGGACATCAGAGGAAAATCCCCCCGTATTAAAATAATTATCTTCAGTAATTCATATCGGATCAAATGTATCAAAGAACAAAGAGAAGAGCATCCCCAGTAATTTACATAACATTAAACAAAGATTTAGAGTCACTGATAGTATTGAAATGCAATTTACTGCAGCGCAATGCAAATCCTTCAGATAAATACCTGGACAATTAGTTCCTGCATGATTGGTGGCAAGGATGGGGTCGCTTGTGGTATAACCGAATCCATGAATAATGATTGGTTTTGATGAGGCAAGAAATAACATCGGATCTTGCGGTACTTGATTGATACTAGCAACCATAGCTTGGTTTGGAACAGTCAAATTTGAAGATGCCTTTATAAACCTTTTGTAGCTGAAAGTCAGTCAAATGGTAATGTCCTCTCAGATCATGAAGGTCGAATATTGGGCTAGATACCCACTGTATCATAGAACATGGACACAAGAACAGGTCAAGTATTAATATCCTTGTTTTAATATGGAGGGCAATTTTTCGACCCATCCATCATTGATGATTAGTTCTTATTCTTGTTCAAAAAGATATCAATCCCTAGCCAGAATTGACGAGCATAGTTTTTATGGAATATCGCAGTGTCTGTCCTTGGTGATATCATGATCCTCATGCAAACAGGCTGATTTTGAATTATCGCCAAGTCGTCCATCATCCCTGCTATCCATCATACTTCTTACCAATTTGAACACCCTTGGCCCATGCGAAAATCTCCCATAGCCCAGATTGTACACACCAACAACAAGTGAATCTGCAGAGCAAGGAATTCGGGATGAGCGGTGGCATATAAAATATAGGAATATTAGAGGACCGAGGCCGAGAAACAGTTGTTCTAAGAAGCAGTTCATCACTTGATCAACGTGAAATGAAGGACGAGAATTTTCCATTAAACATGCTTCTACAATTGCCATTTATTCATTATCGCAAGATGGAAGTGTGTATAGGTCAAAGTGGGTCCAAAAAGCAATGTTTCAGGGCAGGACACGTGAACAGATATATACACTTGGAAGCGAGATTAGGATTGGAGGGTACTACCCGTAGTGAATATGGGGATGTCCCTGGATATTTGCTCTATTTTGCCCCATCTCCCAATCCTTCAATCGGGGAACAAAATATCCTGATGTTTAGACATTCAAATGACAGGTATCTCCCCTTCAGATATAAATACTTGCGAAAAATATTTTTATTCACCTTTTTAGCCTTAGCGTGTAGCCCTTCCTACCCATTCCAATGCATCACACTTTTTACTCTTACCCTAACTAGAAATGTTACAAAATAATATTGAATGAAGTACATTGCTATATATCCATCATCAAATGAGTGATACATTTTTCCAATGTTGGCATACTACAGACAGAATGAAAGAACAAATAAAAACTTCCTGTATGGCAAGCTTCGACTATGGAAACAAATTGTCTTTTTTCTAAAGCTTCTAAAGTTGCTTTAAATTGTTACATTGCTGTTGTAAGAGAAATGTGATTTTGATGTAACTGCATGTATGTTTACCTCGGCCACCAATCCTGTAAAATACTCACAGAGAGGTACCTATATGGAAATAAACGTTAATCAATTCAAATCAATCATACTACTAATTAATTCTAGGCAAAGAACACTCTGAGCGATTTCCAGGGGTCATTCTAAGTTCTTCAACAACAAAAGATGGTTTATAGCTGCAATTCATCCGATTGATATATTTATGTTGAGCTGTCCATCCAGCCAACCAGTTAGATTCGCCAGACACAGCACAGATCTATGTAATATCCATGCCGTGTTGTCTGGTATAATACCTCGTCGAATAAACACAGCTAGATCTAGGTCGAGGGTATAAAGTGCTACAAGTAAATTATGAATTTCCCAATCACCTATAGTGGAAACCAGGCTAATTGATAGCATATTTACCAGAAGTGCCTTAATAAGATAATGTAGCTACCCCACGGAATTCCTTTCACCATTGCTATATAAAATATTATATCACAGCACACACAAATTAATCCAGGTACATGTTCCCCACAATGCCTTTCTCAGATTCACAAGAAGACTGGCAACATACGAGAGGGATATATGAACAAAATAGCTCTCTATCTATACCAGCCACTATAGCCTATGAACATGACAATTGCATTTGTTTACCACTCACCCCTCCCCTCAAGGGGACAGGTCAAGAAATGCGAACTAGCTTATAGTCTAAATTGATGTACCTGGAGTGGCAAACAGATCCCAGGAAAACTGCACTATAACTGGGGGGACACGCACAAAAATGAAAGGAAACTCGAACATTCCGAAGGGAGAATCCTTCGAGTATCAACTAACTTAGCGTAGACGAAAGTAAAGAATTTAATGGCCACAAGGACGGGTTACTTGCAGTTGTGCAACCATGCATAGATCCTATGCTATTTTCCGCTTACTGGATATATTGATGCCTCGACTATTGCGCGGCCGATTAAGGAGTTTGAGTGAGTACGTTTCGGATCAAATCAAAGCCGGCCAAATCTTAGTGAAGTATTGATTTAAGCTGAGAGCCTTTTTCTGTTTATTTCTTATGTTGACTTCTTGAAACGGCTTCTTTTTTCTCCATCACTATCTCAACGACCACGATTGCCTTTTTATCTCGCCACTCAATGGGTGTGCTCGATGGGATTTCCATACGAATGTTCCACATACTTTCAGTACGCATTCCGTTAGAAGAACCGCGAGGTGCTTCTTTTCATTGCTTTAGACCAGTCAGTATGTAAGCTCACATTCAGGGACAGCTTTATATAAGAACACATCAAGGGCAATAAATTGTGCCCCTAGTACACGACATGTCTACCAGTGGAATTACTATTATTAAGATGTGCGATCTCAGGGGTCTTCTCTTTGAACATCACCTCAATAACAACAATTTTAAAATTCGAATCAGCTTTGATAGCAGCGCTGCCAATGTGAACCCGAGAGAGAAGAAGGGCAATGAAACATTTTCTGCCAAGATAATTTCCTAGCAGACAGAGAGAGATATAGAGCTACGTGGCCTCATTTTTCATTCATCGAACCCCAATGAATCTCTGGCCCTTCATCCCTCCTCCAGAGGAAAACACATCTAAGCGTGTCTGCCTTGTCGAACAGCACTTTTCCTGACCTCGGATGATCCCATTCGACCCACCAGTATTTCTCCCGGTGCTACTTTCGCCTTCAGAAACAGGCAAAGATGAGATATCACTATTTGCCCAAAACAACAATCTAGACGGGGACCAGACGCATTTGGAATCATACATGAATATAGCATTCCTTTGGTATTTGCCAGATTCGGTAATGGTATCTCTGCTAAATTACTCTTTCCAGTTGCGATATGTCATCGTGTATTCCATAAAAAGAAAGATAGATAGAATCGCTGCAGTACAAAAAGGTATTGGAAAGTCTTGCATTGTTCATACAGACTAATCAGTCCTACAATAGGCCATTTTCATCTTTCTGCATTCAGCAGCTGGTCAGCTGGTGGGCAATAGTAGAATTGTTATTCTCAGCCCATTCAGAGTGGGATGATTCGGGGTTCATGTTTGTAGTTCGTAGCGCGCGCATGAATAAGAACCTGATTTGCCGCAGGGGAGTGAGGAAATTGACTTACATCTATCAGTAACAAATAATCCCTCGTGTGCAACATTGGGGGCTCTACTTCAAGTCATGTAACATTACAGAAATGCTATCAGGGGAAGCCTCTCAGCAAGGAGGGATTGATGAAGATTGCACGTGCAATAACATGCCATTGATCTACGAATTGCTGACCTCAAGCTCAAGTGCCCTGATGGAAAGCTGCAGTAGTCTTTTGTGACAGATAAAGGAGCTCTTGTGATGACAATAATAAAAGCCTGGTTGACCCAGTTGCCAGGCCTGCCAGTTGAGCTTCAGTTTCCATAGATCATGTTGCCCCAAAATGCCATTGATCATCAAACTAAACATGTGATTTATCTTCCTGTACACTCCACTTTATTACTGTTTCAGAGTTCCTGATATGGTCGCACAGAAAATTGATTCTTTCATAATAACCTGAAAAGGATGGATTCGCCGGCCATTAGTTCGGTTTTAGGTGGAATTTATAGGTGCACACTGGGACAATATGACCCTCTATGGATGAACAAACTAGAGAACAGTGGGTGGATATGGAGAAATTAAAGAAGTTTTAATGCCCGGAGTTGCCATTCCAAAGTGACGGAGGAAATAGGCCATGACAGCGATGACCTCGAAAACCTCTAGGCGGGAAAATTACTGTCTTATCTCAGATGTCGTCTGTGCTAAGAGAGCAATTGGAAGGTTATACGCATCCGGGTCATTTGATCGCCGGCCATTACCCCAGAGAACCGATTTATCTGGAACAGGCGAATAGCATTGTATAGAAGCTTAAAAGGGAGTTTCGGGTATGTAATTGGAAGCAACGGGAGGGAAGAATCCCTGTGATTAGAATCTCAGGGCGATTCTTGTGAAGGAAATGGATGAGTTTAACTAAATGAAATGCCTTCAACCCTACCACTGACCATGCATAATGGTTGGTTTCAGATCAGTGCACCTGGTTTATTTCTGAGAGCTTCAAAATGTCTGAGTGGGCCACAAGCAAAAGGATGTAGTGTCCGCAGGATACCATTAAAGTGGTGGATCCATTACCACAACCCTTTCCATCTTTCAATAGTCATTGTGCTTTTGTTACCATTGCTAGGTGTTTCTTGCTCTGACGTTTACTCAGTTGGATAATTGGAAAATGGATTGTTTCCCCGATTTCACACCAGATCAATGCTCAACGCCCCTATACAATGTAAAACAGAAGCCACTATAATTGTGAAGGTCCAGTTAAATGCTCATTAATGTGGGCAGAGGCACTCAACACATTTCCTGCGAAGATTCTCGAGAACAAGTTGAGAGGTAATTCCGCCTGGCGTCACGTACATTCCTGAAGTAGGCTTGGTGAGAGCAGGTTAAAATGTTCAGGATGTAAGGGTCCCAAACGGACCTTCACCCATAGAATGCAAACAAATACCTAATGGAAAAAGTGGGACAATAAGACACTGTCACGCCCTGCAAGTTTTATCACGTACTCAGTAGGTTTCTCCATTTACCCTTACGTGCTTATTGCCTGTATCAAGGGAAGTGGGCCGTGCCAATCTTGTATTAACAAAACCTAGAAAAGAACACTTTTTGATGAAAAAATAAATAAGAGGAAGCCTACACACCACTATACCTTTAGAGAGAGACAGGTACTGGGGGAGAGACAGAAACAGAGAGAGTTGATTTAGATATGAATCTCTTCCCTTTTTCTTCGTCCAGAACAGATTACTCAAATGGTAGTCAACATAAAATCACTTTCTGGGAGCATCATAAGGCAAGGCCGTTCCACTTCTGAGCCAGTCAAGCAGTAAATCAGGCAAATGTTGTTCTTGCATGTTGCAGTTCGGTGACAGGAAACAAAAACAAATCATGGTCCCCTGAAATTATTTCCTAGAGGCCAATAGCCATAGATCGTGGTCTTGGAGCTGTTTTGTCAGGCCTTGTACTTCCTGTCCTAATACTGACCATGCTCTTACGAAAAACAATCCCATCAGATATGTCCCGGCCATATCAGCCCGCAGGGAGAAGCTCATTCATTTATTCTCCATTTGACGACACACACAATGGCAATTCCTGCAGACCCATCCCCAATATCGTCTCAAATAGCACTCGTACATACGTGATTTATAATAAATCAGGGACATGGCCATCAGGGATCTTGCCAGAGGTACCAAAGACTTCCAACTATCCATATTTCCCATGCAAGACAGAATTTCTTATGTTTTTCAGCCAGTCCATTAGGACATGTAAATCATAGAGACTAAGACGTTCCTTCTCTCCCATTATCTATAGGCTTCTGTAGAGGGCTGACTGGTGGTCAGATGGTTGGGGGGTAACGAGACATCTCCGAGAGAAGGACATGGATGTCTGTGCAGCTAATATAGGGAATCTGAAATAACCATTACAGAGTGATCTTTATTGAGCTCACTGATGTAGAACTCAAGGACTCAAATACACCAAGACGCGACCTCGAAGTCTGGCTTTGATGAATTAGCGTTGATATCTGATACAGTAAAAAGTATTGACGTTGATACATGTATCATGGCTTTTCTAATCGAAGGCCTTGCTTGAGGTAATTTATATGTCACCTAATGGCATTTGAGTCTGAGTATGCCATGATTCCAGCATGTTAACGTTATGACTGGGCGTAAACATACAATGACGGGATAATGGTATAAGAAGATGTTTTGTTCTGTTTTGCTTTGTAAAGTAAAATAAGATCATACCAAGAGAATGGGATTATTACATGGCATTGACGAATACTAGAATTTAAAATGAACTCTTGACTATATAATGTTGGAGAAGTATATATAGACGAATGAGGCATAAGGCATACACAATATTATGTCTTTAATAATCTAAAAGGTAACATCTTGAAGTCATTTAGTTGAATTGTAGTGGAAAATCTTATATATAATGCATCGTTGAATATGCAAGTTGCGTATCCAATGCGAAAATAAATAAATTAATTAAAATTGATACCAGGGCTACAAGTAAAAAGATGAATATGATATTCATAGATGCACCCTATTATATTTTAAATAAATGTTTTCAAATCAAATCAAATCAAATCTACTATATATATAAAACTTGGATGGATCGGCTTATGACCTTTAATATGGGTTGGAGCAAAAAAAGGGAAAAACAATGGAGACTCGAATTTCTTAATAAAGTAGCGTTATTACAATGGAATGGCAATTCAAAATAATATGGAATGATCCAAACAAAGATGAAATAAAGGTTATGAGGTAATCAAATCAAGGACAATCGGCGATAAACAAAGGGTTTCTGTTGAGGTATAACTACGCCTTGCCGTTTTTGTTATGCATCAATAATTTTGCATTGTTCAAGGTGTCTCAGGGATCGAAAAAACTTTGTCCGGGGCAAGTAAAAAATGTCTCTGGTCAAGTAAAATCTAATGTTGGTTGCCCGATTGGGCGAGTGAAAATCGCGACAGCGCCTATTTCAAACCTCTGTTGTGATGTCCACTTACAATGAAATAAGATACATACAGATCACTTTCTTTCCAATGGGCAAGTGAAGTTGGTAGGGTTTTTTTCGAGCCCTGTGTCTCATGTTAAAAACATTTTGGTTCTGCAGACCAATTCATACATGATCAAAAACTGTCAAGAACTGTCATGTGACCGACCTACATCTGGACATTGCTCACGTGACCGTGCAGCCCGCCAAATTCAAAGCCACACGCAGTTCCGCCATGGGCAAGGCAGCAGGCCTCCTGAATCTTTTCAATTGAATAGAGCTCAATTTTGTAATATGGATTGTTAAACATCAAGAATCATTCAAACGGTACCTTCTTATGTGGTTCATTTTCCTAAACTACTACCCCGCCATCAATGACGAACCCGCTATATGGATTCATTTTCATATACTACTACCACTTGTCATTCACAATGCGTCCATCATCGATGGCAGTTTTGGCAGGGTACAACACCAACGACACGAATTCGGGGTTAGAATATAAGGCTTTACCTTTGTAACCAATAACGAACAATGCGTCTGATCATGTCGTCAATAACTCAATCAGGAGGATCCAAAAGAGGGCAAGACTGGTGGCTGGTCTTAGAGAAAGAAAAACCCAAAGCCGAAATTCCACAGGGATGGTAGGAAAATCGATTAGACAACTCCGAAGATGGCCTCGAAGGGAAAATCAACAGAAGAACAATGAGATGGACGAGGCAAGGCAGGTTCTGCCAGCTTGTTGCTTATCTTTACTGGGTTAACCGTTGATGTGGAACAAACTGTACGTGAGCACTGATGAGCAAAAACAAGGACCACTCGGTTCTTTGAAGAGGGTATCATGACTCAACAAGGGGGACATGATGAGCCCTTACAGCAAAGCGCCTGGGTGAAGGGGGAGAGAGGTACAAGCTCTCACTGGCTTTTGTCTGAGATTCTTTCCTTGTAGTGGCCGGCCCATCTGCTGATATAGATCCGGATCAGGCATGTCACGTCTGCCAGTTAAAAAAGTGCCCCTCTCGGAAGGACACTGTTAAATTCAAGGATCATGTGAGAGTTATGCCTGCCTGTCTTCACCAAGAATTGTTTTTGTATTATATTATATACAAACTATAGAGCATGTGCACCAAAAGAGATTTTGAAGATTTAAATTTTGAAGGAATTTTTTTGCAGAAAAACTGAAAATTTAAATAGAAACTAAAGAAGCAGCAGAAAATGAAATATTTTTGCAGAACTAATGTTAAGTTCGGAGGCTCAGGATTAATGTAAATTCAATTGCCAAGCTCGGTGCACCCAATTATTTTTTATAACCTTCCATTTTGCTTTCAGAACTGGTATTTGTGCATTCAATTCTTTCACTTCCAGGGAAAGAGTGATTGTGTTGATGTGTAAGCGAAGACAAAAATAACAGCGAAATTATCCATAATCACAGTTATTTGCAGTTGACCAAGTTTGAAATCAATTACACTTCAAACTTTGGCAGTGTATTGCATTGAATCAAGAGCTATAAGAAAAGGGCCACCAAACTTTTATTTAAAAATTACACAGCACTCACCATCACATTCGCATTACAGGGAAAGTCCGTTTCAACATTTTTCTAAGAAAAATATATAACAAATTACATCGTTAATGCATTCTGTCGTTTGTAGACGATCTTGATTTAACCATCGATCATCATTTTTTAAAAAGAAGACTGGGGTAATCCGAAGAAGGTGGAGGCCTCGATTAACGGAGAAACCTTGTTACCAGCTTCTTATGAGACAGTAAATACTTCCAGACCATATCTCTTAAGGGAAAAATAACCAAGCCCATCTAGCCTGATTTTAATCTTCTCCCACGATGAGGAAAACTGTTTGGAAAGTGTTTTATCACTGGGATGTGTCTGGGAAGAGTGAGGGACACGCACTGTCAATTGGAACACATGCAAATGCTTGTCTAGTGGAATAATAAGAAGCGACCCAGGGCGCTTGATTAAAGCGTGGGAATCAGATTAAATGGATCTTGTGCCTTAGAGACAACTTGGAGATTCTCTGACGGCTGCTATAGGGTGCAAAGAAACCTGATCATTAACAGCTGATGAGGCACTATCAAGCCCCTGCAGCCCTGCAGGCAGTGATTAAGCATCGATACTCCGTACCAGCCTCAAGGCAGGATGTTTTCATGACTTGCGAATTAATGAATAATTACACTCATACGAGGATCAGGGTCCCCAACCTTTGCTTTAATCAATTTTATTTGCAGAGATAATAAAGATGGATGATTTCAATTGTCTGGCAAGTCACTTCATGCAGTGCACGCGCCTTGAGTTGGAGGACATACTTCAATTTTCAACAGCTTTGGTTGTATACTCACCGAGTACACCAGTTCCAATTTTGTTTTCAGAAAAGATGGATCTGTTAATTAACCATGGATGTTGTCCTTAGCTAGGGATTTTCATTGAATTAGGTTTAAAAAAGTTGGGGAAAAAGAGTTTATATATGAAGAGTCCTAGAAGGCATAGAAGGTGCCACGACGCGCGGCTTGAGGGAGCAAAAAAGGTTTCCCAACTTCAATTGTTGGAGCCAGGTGTTCCAAGTATTACAATTTGCCTTGTGACAAGAACAATAAGTGCAGTGGATTAATTAACCATGCCAAACAGAATATTTGCTTTAAGGCTGCATGTCTGGAACAGTTTCATCAATAAGAGAAAAAACAATTACAATAAGGAGCCAAAGCAGACTTCCCTCGCGGAATCACTAACACCATTGCTAATGAAGGGATTTCGGAACACCCAAGGCCTACCAACCAACCTTTCCCCCTCCCCATTATTCACCCAATCAGTGAATGGGTCCCGGCAACTGCACCTGCCGCAGAGGGTACAATTTTCGGAGCTTCAGGTACATGGTTTAATTTGATTTCAACTCCGTCGTCCACAAAGTTTACTTTATTTCTGCGAAACCATGGATACCCATGATATTATTCCACGAATTGGCCGTGAGAGTGAAGTATATCGGAAATACGCCACTCCAACGACCAGTGAAGTATTTTTGGCTCATATGCCCCTAGTATCGAAAGTAGTCCCGTTGTTCGGCCCCCGTGGTGCGATCGGAAAGTTCATTTGTCGATTTTAAATTAATTCAAGCCCATCAACTTGCTCAAATGCTTAAATCGTACTCCACATTGTGGTATTCTTACTATATGCCTTATTCGAAGGTACACTTTTAATACAATCCATTAGACCAAATTTACACTTTACATCGCGATTACCTACATATATAAACAGAGCATAATATGTCGAGAAAATGCATTTTATATGAAACGTTACAGAACGTACTAACCTATCAAATCTAGTACAATGTACATAAGCCAGGCTGTACCTTTATGACTTTATCTCTAAAGGCATGGATTATCCCCGGAAAGAGTTATAAATACGGCATATCTAAAAGAGTAATAGGCCTTCCAGAAGTGTAAAATGGATTCTGTTAATGTCACCGGGAACAAAGGTTTAATCAGAATCAAGAACCGCCTGAGATATTCCAGAAAGAGATTATATTGCTGTTTGAATACTCTGCAAGGACTCGGGGGATTTTGAGAAAACGAAAAGCTCTTTAGTCGTATGGAGTTGTAATGGCACTTATACTTTGAAATAGGAACAGACGAAAATGACTTACATTCAACGGCTCTAAAAGTGTGTCGTATCTTACCTGAAATGGAAAGAGGAGAAAACCATTAAATTTGCTGTAATCAACTGGATGAAATACAACGAATAAAGGTCAATGTTATCTTTGCTATGAAATTGCGAATGACTGTCTCCTTCGTTATTCAGATAAAGTGTCGCATAACATCCATATTTTCAGTCCGGACTGTTGAAAATAGGCCTTCTTCCTATGCTATTTATGCTAGTATGTTCATCGCCATTATCAGTAATCTTGTGTACACATTTCTAATCAAGATGTACATAAATCTATCTACAACTGAATATTTGTTAAATTATACAGTTTTGACAAACAAATATTTGTTGTATTATTCGACAGTATGAAAAGGCATACCTTTATCATACAAGACCCCAAATGAAGACCTTAACTTACATATACTCTGTATTGAATAATGTCTTCAAACAGTGTATATTTTCTTCAATAAAACTAAGACAATCTAGAAATAGTAGATTGGAGGCTATACTAGTCTGATTCATGAATCTTAAGTCCATTTCCTTGAATTTGATACGGGGAAAAAACCTAAGTACCTTAAAAGCACTATGTCGAGGGAAAATATTTTCAACCAAAAGCTACCAGAGGCAGAAGAGCTATAGAAGGTGTTAAGGACAAGACTGAATTTGCACAGCCTCTTCAATATGATGACTCTCCTCCAGAGGAAATAGATGTAATTGGTAGTATCAAGTTATGTGGAACGTGGTGTAGTGTGAAGTCAGCGACACCCCACAACCACATCCAAATCTCTAGCCATTGTATGATGCGAATTCCTATTACGAGATGAAATTAATACATGTAGGAGCAGGTGTCGTGGGATATTACTCCTACAGTCGGCCAGAGCGGCTCGAGGTTGTGTCGTGTCAGCAACATCACATGCAAGCGTCAACATTTATTACAAAAAGGTAGTAGCCAGCAATAATCCTACAATAACAATGGTGTGGGAAAAAATAAATGAAATGCAAGACCTCATTGAGTCACCTTACAAGAAAATGAGCACTGGCCCTGGTGATTCCTTTCCCCAAAAGCCTGGATTGCAAGGGCGCTCTCATTTTTTAGGGAAAAACACTTGGTAATCTCACAGAGATGTAACGGCATGCTAAGCATGTACACAACATGTCAAGTTTCCCTGAACTTCCCAAAGGCATACACTGAGGACTTCCTCGATGACTCATGGCAGGTTTTTATGTGCAGGCACATTCTAGATAAGTATGGGAATGAGCTGTTTAAGACTGCTAACACTCTATGTTTTGTGTCAAGCCCACCAAGCAGGAATCCCCACATGCAAGGCGTCATACACTGGTGGAAATAGCTTCAGCAGTGCCCCCTCGGCTTTTGGTGGTGGTGCATGTATGGGAGGCGGGCTCTGTACCGAACAAATCTGCCTATGGGGAGATTGTCAGCATCCGAGACATCACTGATAACCACTCTCTTCCCTCTTGTTGTGCCTGTCTCTCCGTATGATGAGATTGGGACATACACTACAGCCAGCTGGTAGGATATCTGCGAGCAATGGGGGCCTTGTCTAGTATGGGTCCTACCCGACTAAGCCAGCGCATAGAAGTCCCTGTGATAAGCTTTAGTCCAGCATCCGAAACTCCACACCCATTCGCCTGCCAGTAGGATTTATATATTGGCAGCTACGTAGGCATGGCAAACAAAGACTTATAGTGACAGTTTGACTCCACAAATAGCACGCCCCACTCATCTAATATACCCCTGAAAGATGACATTCCTAAGTGTTTTATTTTGTGTGAGTCCATCAAAAACGATATAAAGCGCAGGTGGACACAGGACTTAAGGAGATCCCTAACATCAGACCTGCCCCTCGGGGTATGGTCGGAATTCAGAGAATGCTTTGAGAATATATCACTTTGTCATTGAGCGATGCTTTGGAGGGAACACAAAGAGCAATACCGGTCATTTATGCCATGGATGCACCATTTAACAAAGGGAAGGGGGCAAAAAAGGCCTCCAACAATCTAGGGATAAATAAGAAAGGGAAAGACTAAGGATCCTTTGGCCATAAATATGCTAATGGATGGCTAGACCCCAGTGCGGGAACTGGTTCCTCCACAATATGATTGACTATTTGATTATGTTAGGGATACTTGTGCCCAGTCTCCACAAATCCCAGCAATTCCTATTATATGAAAAGGGGATGTTCTTCCGTTCAGTCCAGACATCTGTACCACGAACAGACAGTAAATAAACGAATTGTTTGATATATGATAAAGACACAATTGATAGACCTTTTCAAGGTTAACTTCCCTTTTCGAGTGTATACCATAAGCGCTAGTTATAACCTAGAAGGGCAATCGGAAGTTTTGTCATTGTCACAGGGATGGTTACTGATAAGAGAATGGAAATAGAAACAAAATTGTCATACTGGCAGGTAGAGAAAAAAAGAAAATCAGATAGAAAGAAAGAAGGAAAAAGTAAAGTAAGAATAATAAAAGCCACTAGGAATATTTCAATCATACACTGACTTGACCATGGTACGAATGGAATGCTCAAAATCAATGGAGGAACATTCCGAGTATAACCATTTAACGTGACACCTAGAGTGAACACACATGCTAGATTGTATTTGTTTTGACAATATCTACCCCTACAAGATGTTTCTTGCCAAACCGACGTCCAGATAATCGGACGGAATAAAGTCCCAGGCGACGATTGGCTTTCATATTTGAATAAGGCTGAATGATTATTTAGACCCGCAAAAACACTCATATAGATGGAAATGAGAAAGGAAATTGAGTCTTGCCTTATTTGGTGATAATACGCTATCTAATTTCCGTGGTCTGCATTCGACTTCTACACCGATACATCAGTTTCTAATGATCATCCAGAGTTAATATTGACATATTACAGATGAGATTCCTTTTCTGTTTGCAACCATATGGCATGGTCAGTTTGTCCGAGGAGCTGGGGGAGGGTCCAGTCTAAATGATTTCATCCCATTTCAGCAAGAGTTTCATATTGAAATGTCCAGTTTTTGTAGGGCTATCATTTGATGGCTACCATATCACTTGATGACGTCATTAGAATGTACTTGAATTGATTTTTAACATAATATTATATAGGTTTTCTAAATAAACAATCGCTGAGTCAAATAGACTCTCGCCACATCCTTGTTCTGAAATGACCCATATTCTAGTACCCTCTAAGACACCATTCATCAATTAAACCTCCATTGATGGAAGGCTTTGTAATCCAATTAGAGTTACTGTGATATATAGAGAAGGGTGTTAGAGTTGCCCAGTGGGAGTTCCATCTGTAGTCAGAAAATATTTTTCAAGATTGAGGTTTTAGCTAAAAGCAATAAATCCATGCGGGGAGGCAATATCACTGAGTACATAGCAGACATGGGATGCTCAAAGAAGCAAAGATCTGATTTTCATAAGACGACATCCACCTTTCCACCGATATATCACCACCCAGGATTCCATCTGTAACTCTGGGATTTATTCTGCTGAGTGGAAGCACTTTCCTCCTCAATCAAAATCTCCTCCTAACGATAGTCCGGAGGGAAGGTCTTAGAGGGTGCAAGAGTTAACTATTAGAGGATGATACGGTTCAAGAAGTTTATATATGCATATCTATATCAAATTTATACTAAATAGATGGTATCCAAAGAATAGTAAATTTTGTCTGGGATTTAAGTTGTGTTCTTTTGTATGTATACAAGTAGCCTATATTAAATTGGATGGGTTTGAGGTTAACGCATGTATCTTCCACCGATAAAATACAGGAAACACTCGTGGAACCCCTTACATAGCACACATGCAATCACATAACCGAGGGACCGTTAATCTATTTTCAAGCGAAACAGACAGCCACAGGTTTTGACAATGTGGTGTGTGCACCTTTACACCATGACTTGCCAATATTTGCTTCCAAGGAAAGGCAGTCGAAGCCTGATTCTACAATTAGAATTAACCTTCTTTGAGGAAATACCAATGTATCAAATGTATTCCTCTAATTTAACCTTGAAATTGATACACTGCCTCCAGGCCACATCTATCAAGGTCATTCTTATTATTATGAATTCTATTTATTCAGGTCATGTCTTCCATCACAATGGAGAAGAGCCTATGATATCACACACACACACACACACACTTCAATTGTTATGTATAGTCCAATAATGAGGAGGGATATTGTAGAAGAGAGACGAGAAGGGTTTAAAAAGTGAATAAAAAGGTGATGCTGGAATATAACAAGACGTTGTGATAAATGTCATATCGATTTGTTGTCGTGAAGGACGTCTCACAGAGACACTGGGTGTATGACTTAGTCAGTCAATTACTTTTCACATGTCTGACGACTTCCATAAAACAATCAGTTCGTATTGATGATCTACTCGTAATTGGAAATCGCATTAACGGAAGAGAAGGCTTATGAATATTACATTGAAACTGTAAGCGCTTCCTGAAGACTGCTACCAGCCTCTTATACAATTTTATTTCTTCATCTCAAATCAGTTTGGGTAGAGGTTTTAAATATAATCAAAGACCGATAATATTGAAATGGATTTTGATAAGCATCTTTTCTCATCATCCTTCAGCATTAATCTCTATATTCTGAAGGCAAATTATTCGATTGCCTTTGACGTTTAACTCTTATACTGGTGATCTACATAATGGCCCAAATAGGAACCATGCCCTTCGCCAGTTCTGCCATACACACATGATTCATTTCGATGGTAATAGTGTTATTGTTTCTTGGCCCCACATTGTGTATCTTTACTCAAAGATCAAACAACACGAGGCTCTCCATGGAAGGGCCAACAGGGTAATTACATTCTCTGCCAAGAGTTTATTGATAATCTCTGACCGTGCATTATATATAGCACCGTTTATAAGATTAGAGACCGCCTAAACCTATTGTAAGCCCGTTTCTGCCTGATAAATGGTGTGTATTATAAGAGAATATTTATTACTTCATTGTAGCTGGGACAAAGTTATTGTCTCAGACCTCCCTAAAGGTGACCTGATATATAGGGGGTGAATGAACTGAATAATTGCCCCAAAATATACCCAGCTCATTAACTGGAGCTCGGTGCATGCATGAACAGTGCATGCGTTTAGGGACTAGGGAGGCTGACCTGTGGGAGTCGAGGCATTGGATGAAACATTGGTACATTTGTTCACTAAAGCGAGCTCGACTTCGTTTATATGTGAGGAGAGGAGTGTGCTGGAATGTTTTACCAACACAGGTCCACCTTTCCCATGTCCTCTACCACCAAAACCTAACCACAGCTGCGTGGCTTCGATCTCCATTTTTATTTTACAAATGCAATCTAGCTGGCGTTTAAGACCGCTCTGCTCGGATAGCATTTCAATATCAGGAATTCTAGTCGTGGATTTTGAACAGAAGAGAGGAATGACTGGCACAGCTGCTACAGACAAACGTTGACCATTCCCAATTTTCTATGAAAATAGTTTTAAAACTCAATCCAAAACCTCCACCATTCAGTATTTAGTATGCAGACATGTATCCCTATCAGAAGAATGGGGACAGCCTGAGCATAAAATCAGTGTATGAGTGCAATAATATTAGGGGAAATACACCGTGCACATAATGGCTTAAATAATGGATTGGTAATTTCTGAATTGGCCCACCAGACACTCAGTCTGGCAGGAACTGGCAATATCAAGCAACGCATGTGAGCTATCCAAAACTCAGGAGAATCGGCTGATAACTCCTTATCCGGCCATGAGCTAAAAGGAAGAACCCCACTGCGAGGACGAACTTGGAATTTTAGATTACCCCGGGCCACACGCCGGTACTAGCGGCGAGCTTCTTGAGCAACAGTGAGATTATTGGCATCTGAGATAAAGAAGGTTTTATTGGGGTCATAAGGTTTATTGCGGTCGTCAATTTTGTTGCCGACGGAAAATATCAGGAATTGGCAGCTTTAAGGGGTAGATCATGCACACTGGTTATGACACTTTTTCTCTCCGTGCGTTAAGCGTAATAAAACTTAATCAACATCGCACACAGTTTTTCCTGGGAGGCCCGCAGCGAGGGAAAGATAGCATGGTAGAAATGAAGCCAACCATTCTAGATAAGGAACTCCGATAAATACAATCGTTTCCAAGCTACAGAGACTATGAATGGAGTTTCTAACAGGAATGATGTGTTTTAGGATATTCATTGCCAATTATATTTTCATTATAATTATAGTAGAACAGGATTGGTATTTGGAATTAGCTGTAATGTTCTGGACACCAGTTTTACATGGATACGATTTGCTGAGGATCACCAGGATAGCAATAAGGGACCCACTGCCGTGGCCCAATATGACAAATGTGAATAAATAGGAAGTCTTTCTTTATTCTTATAGACATTCATTATCTTCCAAAACAATTAAAATGTATTGTTTTATGATGTACAATCTTTCAGCACAAATGGCCTTAAACATATTCCAGGACAACTTGTGTAATCGGAAGTAGAATGCAGATTAATCGAGTAGGCACATGATCAGAAGCAGCATTTTTACTTTCACCATAATTTATCTTTCCAGATTGTGTTGTTAAATATTTTATCCCTAGTTATACCACCTATACCTCCCATTAAAATGTCTAAATTTCACGAGGAACAGTAAAACCACACGTATCCCTTTAACAACTATCTTATTTAGCAGTTACTTCCTTATGTTATGTTATATTGAACAAGCTTCTAGCAAAGTTGAATTTAGAAAAGGAATTGGCAGAGGAATAGATAGTGAGTCGGGGATTTAAAAAAATGGAACCAGTTTAAAAATGATTCTCTTTTCCCATTACCCCAGTCTGAACCTGTCATTTCTATACATGGGGCTTGAACCGACATTTTAATATTGATATGAAACTCCAGCAAGCGATCAATAATAATCCCAGATTGGACGGAGAAGTATGGAGAACTTCAATATGGCACCATCAAATCACTGACATTTGTAAATCCCAGCTGGGATAGATGACCGAAGTGGCTTCTATTCATAACTCAATCCAAAATATCTCAGCACTGGGTGATACCATCGAAAGAGCATGCACTAACATTCCATATCCTGTAAGTATATTGCAGTTCCAATCATTACACGATGCGATATCTTCCCTTGCTTACCCTTCAGCAAAAGCATAGATATAACTTCATTTAATAGAGATCAAAAACGTAGCAGTGAGAGTAGTATCAAACATATTGAACCAAAGCAGTCGGAAGCCAAGTTGTCAATCCCCTAGCACTCCTCAGCATGGAGCACATTGCAAAGATAGCAACCAATCCATTTCTCCACGATCCTCAGCGGGAGTATTTTTGGCACATTAGATTATTGAAAAGACTTGTTTTTTTCCCTGCTGCGTGAAGAAATCGATGGAAACTCTCAGATGGAAGAATCATAACGTGGACCTTTTATGAAGTTAAGCAAATGAATAAGAAATTGGTGGAAGGGACGGTACAATTGGGTGAATTATGAGAAGCAAGAGGGCCTATTTAGAGGGACAGAATATACATATATTGTTATATATATGCAATCAGTAGTTCTCACAAGTAGATTCCTTCCCGGACCATGGAAATCGAATGCTGCAATACGAGAGTGACAGTGATTCAATATATGACTGACAGACACGCGTCTGAGGAAGGAGAAGCTACAAGTAGACTGTCAACATGTAATCCTAACTCTTACTATATGATCCCAGGACAATTTTCACCGCCACAATGCTTTCCTAACATGAAAGGGCAAACAGGATATAATGTTACTTAAGTAAAATAAGTCATGTATTTCACAGCAACTGTTACGAGAATAGGCCCAAGGAATTTTTGTTTGTGGGAATAGAACCACTCTATAAGTGACCTATTGAGTATATGGATACATTATCGTTATATATCTACTAGAAGTGAAGCAGCAAATTTTCTCTTAACATTTATCAGTTCTTAGGCAGATATAGCTAGAGGATTCACTCGATGTCATATACCATCAAACCCAATATATCAAACTCAAACTCACGTAACAACCTCAACAATCCAAAATATACATTGATGCACATATAATTCATCATGAAGTTATACAATTTGAATAATTAACTAAGCATAATGATTATGCAAATGCATTGATCAGTTCCAGACTGAATTCCTGATAGTGAAAAGAAATAGTAAAGAAGGCAGAGCCTGTTTTAATAACAGGCCACATAGAGTTTCAGGTAATAGTGTCTGAGAATTGCACTGCTAATCAACACCTGTGCTTATCGCAACGGGAAACACCTTATTATCACGACGGTAATGGTATGGGAGCGTGTTATAGTTAATTAGGTAGGATAATGGACATAAACAATTGCGAATCGCAGGATCTGAAAGTATCAGGACATGAAATCTCCCACACAACTCCTGTATGCAACCTCAAACCATGTTAGACTGCATGACCCCGCCGTTAGACAGGGATACTATTATAACATAGAATATATCAAGATTGCGATGCAATGATCTACATACGATACAGACCACTTGTGTAATTGTGGAGGTGAGGAAGGCTAATTTTACAGATCTTCTTTGATTTTGTTTTGACAATATAAACTTTGTCAATTTATATTTTCCGAATGACTGGTGGAAGTGCTTGTGTTGATGTTCTGCTTGAATTTATACCTTTTTTTGATAAGGCCATTTAACATGCTACACTTGCAATGGCTCGTGACTGTGGACCTTTTCCATTCTAAAAGTGTTAAACATTTTCAGTTGAAAAAAAATATTACCATTGCACGAAACACCAATTAGTCCTTCAAAGCCTTATCAGATGGACAGTCCAATGATTTAAAGGAAACAAAAGTTACCTAATGAATCTTTTGAAATGTATTTTTCGATGGCTAATTTGTAAATAATAAGGCATTACACCATCTGGCCTTTGATTTTACCAGTTCAATTCAATTGCAATCACAAAAAGTGATCGGTTTTGGAATGGAGCAATATAATTATATGGCTTGAAGTGGGATTTTCCTAGTACATGCCGTTTCAAAGGGGCATGCCTAAATAGTACTACCCAATCAGATTTGCATTTTTACAAGGACTATCACTGGAGAATTTAATGGGACACGGCAGACGATAACACAGCAGATCACTTTGACAGGAGGGTTGAAATGGCGATCAGATTTTGTCTTTATTGGGATTATTCATATATTGAGACGGTGTTCAAACCATCCCCACCAAGCAGTTCAGTATTTCGAAATCCCAAAGTCCTCTAACTCTAGAATAGAGAAACTCTAAAATAACAGTACTTATATAATGTATATATATAATCTTCTCATGCAGGGTATGTCTATGCATAGGAATAATTGATCCTCGTAATGGGGATGGACCTGACAGAAGCCTGTGAGCCTGTTGACATGAAATGTAATGGGATAATTCCTCCTTCTCATCTCCCTTGATGTACATAGAGCCATCATTCCCATTCCTCCCCCTATAACTCGAATAAGCACATAACAAGCCGTCGAGTCATTAACTTATAATTAAAGCCCTCCACCGTATACATAATATGCTCTGACAGTAAAGGGCCAGGGCGGATAATTGGCGGTGCCTCACAATAAAGAATACGCAATCACAAAGTTCAGGAAACTTAAATGGAATCTCACAGTTCAATTCTTCGAGGTAAAATAGGAATTACCCATTCTTTGACATAGATAATTACTTCATTGTACAATAGCTGACTAGTAGTATAAGGCCTGGCAATGAGGTTATGGAAGCCTTTTATTTTCAGGATGCAGGAAATGTTTACAACAAATGCAATTATTAATCTATAAAAAGTGAAAGTTCTAGTACGCCGATTACTCGTTATAAGGGTAACACAATTATAATTCATCAAAAGTTTCCGGGAACTTTACAGGATGCCAGAAATGTTTACAAAAAAATGCAATTATAAATCTACAAAATCTGAATATACTAATATGCCAATGGTCCAGTACAAGGGTAAAACAATTATAATTCATCAAAAGTCGCCAAGGCAGATCTATAACAGATTGAACCTGCTGTATGACGAACCCTCGTAACAGTAGAAGGACAATATTTACAAATCCATAAGCCTAATCCCCTAACAATTATACCGAGGTGGCCATACCTGTGGAAATGGTTGCTCAAACCTGAATGCAAATAAAATATGAAGCACTTTCTAATGTGGGAATATTTGCCGGGCAAATAAATCTCCTCCCCAAGCGCGAAGTGGTTTGGTGTACACTTACTTCATACACACATCACACTAAAGCCAGAGGCCTTTGGTTTTAACATTGACAATTTCTCATGAAGAGGATCAAGGGCAAGGTGATTTATAACGATAAATGCCAATGAAAAGGGAGCACTACTATAGTGTATTAAAACATAACCTGTCTGTCAACTTCAAGCAGTCAAAGAAACACTTCAGCAACAACGACTATTGATGATTAGTATGGACAGATAGGCCTCATCATATAATATGAGCTGGCCAAGTAATAAAGGTCGTGGCTTTAAATTAAGCGGTCAATAACACTGGGAAAGGATCTCTCATACTGATGTCCCCATAGAATTATAACTTATACAGGGTCGGGGTGTAAATCAGGCGATTTGATTGTTCCCCGATTAATTAGGGTTGGCAACTCACTGGATAAATAAAGTGTTAAAAAGAAATACAAATCAAACGCTGATTTTACTATGTATCGGAAAATATGGAATACAAATATGATATAAATCCAATCCAGAAATGGGATAAGCTAGACACGGCTCTCAATATTGATGTACATAGCAGAAAGATTATAATACATACATGTATGATTCTTTCTTTTAAAATATATCTCTATGTCTGGTTAAAGTCTCGTGTTTTTTAATGTCTCGTGTTAATTGGGAAAAACCTTTGGAGGAATAGCAAAAAAGAGAAAACGCCCGCTTTCTATCGAACATCTTAGCCGAGTTCTAAATCTTATCTATTGTATGAAGCCTTTCATACATCTGACCAAAAAAGGACATTTTATGATTTCCTTCAGGGGGTGACTTCATCTTTTGGTCTCAAGACTGGCAACTTCCCATCATGGTACAAAAATCATAAACTTGCTATTGGTTCCTTAATCACGCAACGGGAAGGCCGGTAAGAAGGGGCCTAATGGACTTCGACAATCGCCAACGTCATAAACCCAGAACATTGCTCTTAGCCCAGGAATCTGACAAGGCATTTGTGTGGCACTTCTCGCAGTTGCCTGTTGGTTATTTGTTCTGTCTCCCTCCGTCGACAAAGTTCTTTCTCCACCCCGCCCTGAAACCCCCTCTCTGAGGCCCAGACATGAGACTTGGTGTGATGTGGTGGTGTAGAGGGGAGAAAGCAAGCTTTGTTACGTTTCATCGACCCATTCCTTCCTTGACAGCCATGCGATGTTGCACGTGACTGCAACTGTCAGGAGTCTTCCGGTTCATAGAAGACGGCTCCAACAAGTATCATGAGGTTAGAAAGATCACACTGATAAGACACGGTAAAACAAATTAGGGCCATTTCAGAGAATCTTATCCGCTCTCAGAGTCTTCATCTGTCAAATGGATTAATTCTCAGCTCCTTCGTTGTATCCACTCCAAACATGCAGACTCCAGTGGAGAGGCCATTATAGGGCATGAATGCAGAGTGAAGAAGGACTCTTTTAAAACTTTCGTGTCCATTAAAAGACATACTACTTGGACTAAACTTAACTTCTGAGTTAATCTATACACTTTTTTTAATCCATTTATTTTTCTTTCAATTCTCTGCAGGGGTGTCTGGCTCTGTGTAGTGTATACACGAGCCGCTTAAAAACTTTGGCATATGCCACTTATCTCTCCTGAATACATTTTTAAAAAAAATGTATGTATGTATGTATGTATGTATGTATGTATGTATGTATGTATGTATGTATGTATGTATGTATGTATGTATGTATGTATGTATGTATGTATGTATGAGTATGTAATGTATTTGCTCGTGTAAAAATAGGTAAACCCTAAATCGAGTTTTCAACTTTGATATTAGAAATCTGTTATCTAAGCTAATCCAATGTGTTGACAATCCATAACCGGGATGTTGCAGATGCTGCCAATGAAAAACCCTCGATGGTACCAGTGTTTTAAGAAGTCCCAGACCCAAAACAACCACGCCGGCGACCAAATCAAATTCAAGCCTGTAATGCCCAGCTGGACATGTGACGGCCAAACAAGGTCCTGATGGAATTTGCCTGCATCCTGGCATACGGGATGAGCGGGATAGTAGGATTAGGCTGGCTCCAACTCGGTTAATGTCACTAAGTTTGGGCTGAAGCTTGCTTTGTCCCAGAAGGGCAAACAATATTTGCAGCCGGAGGCTATTTGGTGCAAGGGCTCTACGTACAAGTGCTAGCTGTCCTTTGTTTGTGTAACGAGAGTGTTTGACTTATCACTTAGGCCAGAATTCTCTTCAGGATACAGACGCTTACCTACTGACACAATCTCAGGGTTAATTAGGGCCATGTTGCATCTGCAGGACTTATGCAGCCTAATAGGATAGGAATAGTAGATTGGGGGATTTGTAATCCTATGGTATACAACCAGGAAGTAACCATAAATCAACATATGTTTAATGCAGGATCCACAGAAAGTATTACGACAGTTGTCCAGAAAGTATACGTTGTTGGTGAAGCGAACAGGCAAGATGTAAAATATTCAGAAGGATCGATTTTAAATTTCTGTTATATCCAGTAGCCATTTTTAACAATAAAAGACTTCATGTAAAGCCTGTTGGTTTTGAAGTGATACATGCTGAGGCGATATATTCAATAACTACTAACACGAAGATTATATATCTGGGGTGAAGCTGAGTAACTTAGAATTTTGAAGACAGCGTAACTTAGACTTTTGAAGACATGACAAATTCAAGTACGCAGGGGTATGACAGCAAATGGAATAAGCTGACAGGCTAAATTAAATCTCGTCGACAGCAGCTTTGAACTAGCGCAGAGCTAGGCAAGATGCCAGCAAAGTCATATTACACCTGTTCCCAATGGAAGAACACTTTTCATCACGCAGATTTAAGTGCTGTAATGGACACAAAGAAGGAACTAAGCTCCGCAGCTCCCTTACAACGAATGCAAACTGGCTTGCTGCGACTATGTATATGGGTCTGTCGTCAGCATCATCGGTACATTTACGGCTAATTCCAATGGGATTTCATCCAATAACACTAAAGGACTAACCGGTGCTTTAAACACTACGTTCTATAATGGTTGGACCTGTTTAAAACGAGCACAGTTCCAGATGGATTCCATGCATGAAAGGGCTTTTGCAAGAAGGAATAGGACAATTAAATGTGGGATCGTTGAACATGAGCAGATAGCTTTATACAAAGACAATTGCTACCAAAGTAAGCAAAGTGGAGCAATGGAGACTAGATGTCTGCTTATAAGGTTGATTGATTAGCAAGGATGTGTCTTCATAATGCTTTTGTAGCAATTAGATTCCCAGTACCACGCGAAGAACCTGCTTGACTGCATAAGGCATCATGAATGAATGATCACTGGCTAGACAAAGCTAGGATTGTGGAGACTATATATTGGATAGCTGGGCTGGAAGCTGCTCGTGGGAGACAGAATTGACTCGCAGTATAGTGTCTCACTGTCTCTCAATGATTTCCCACGGCACATGTTTTTAAGGAAAACAGCCTAGACCGATTAAAGGCCCGGTGGTATAAAGTAATTTTATTATTGTACTAAAGTAAATGGGATCTCATTAAACATACGGACATTTATTGCTATTAATCAAGAAGATTATCAATATAGCGGAACATAAACTACAGGGGATGGACTGTGGTATATGAGAGGAGTATTGGTCATATTCCCTCGGCGGAGATAATGCTGAGGGGTTCTTAAGTGAATATTAGGACAATTCTCTGTTTCTGTCTCAGGAGAAAAAAGAACATGTGCCCGAGGCTCCATAGTGGCTTTCCAGGAAATGCTCCCCAGTCTTAGATTATATATTGCTATCATTTATGATGTTAAATGGGAAGAATAGGAATATGGATAACCTTAAAAAATGGATTATATAGTGGTTGATGGAAATGTGCCACTTTATACATCATTTATTATTCTTTTGAAGGTGGCAGATTGGTGATGAATGTTGGGTGTTCCCCTTGAAGATTAAATACACTGGATCATACATATGAGAAAAAACGAATATAGCTTTGCCATGGTTATTATAGAAGGTTCTAAGAAAGAAAGTATAAACACGATACGGGAACACACCTATTTTTTGTTTGCCTAACCTAGCCTAACTATATATCATAAAATGAGCAAAAATGTTCCACCAGAAGTGGAAATAAACATATGATTGCGAAGCATGCAAATAAGTGCTTGGCATATCAATGTTTAACTTATTCGGGCATTGTTTATTGAAATCAAGAGGTTCTTTAAGGCCTACCTTGTCTTCAATAATAAAATTAAACTTGATCAGACAATCATATGGTGCCTCCATTTGTAATAGGCTTAACAATGAATTATTCTTAATTGAATCAGCGGGCCAGTAGAAAGGAACTGAAGAACCTTTGTGGGTCCGGAATGGAAACATTTCTTTTTTTTTCTTTTAAAACGTACTTTCGAATAGCATAATGAAGGAGCATTTACTATCAAGTTGTAAGTCTATGAAGATGTATCACGAATATTAATACAGTTAAGATAGAGTATATGGTACTATGGGAATGTACTATATTAGAAATGAGAATGGTATACGAGTGTGTCTATATAGAAGTACTCCTGTTTATATTGCTACGTGTCTAGTACAGCTGCATTTCATTAATTTATACATGAACATTTCCATGTCGGGACACAGGACATAACCTCACAGATCAATGAGAATGGCAGCTATAATATTTCCAGTTCAGGAAAAATGAGACAGATGAAATATTTTCCATCCAGATGGACTGTTCTAAATTCTACCATGTCGGGATAACATGACAATAACCTCAGATCAAAGAGAATGGCAGCTATAATATTTCCACTTCAAGAACAATAAGGCAGGAAATACTTTCCATCTACATGAACTGTTCTAATTTCTAGGATAATATTTCTAAGGGGAGAACTATGTGTAAGTTTGTAACGGTATTGTCATCAATAAATATCTACAAACGGTTTCGAATTATAGGTATATATAGCAGACAGTCTTAACTATAAATGCTGCACATGGGACGTTCTAAACCTTTGTCCTTCAATATCAATAAATTATGTGGTTCACACTCAGATAAACAGACATGTATTATACATATATTTACATATCAAGCTGCTTTACAAATAATTCTTATGGATGGGCACAGAATACATTATTCGGATTCCAATACATATCCCGAGTATTGTGTATCGAAACAAATAGCCATCAATCAATATTTCCAAAAATTATTCATGACTACAGTCGTAAAAGATAGGCAATAGACCAGAATGGAAGGCGAGGGACGCCACCTTTGAGGGTTATAGGAAACTATTGATACAATCAACCAATTCCCTATCCAGTACAAATCGGTCAAGTAATATAATAGGATGACATGCAGAATAGGTTTCATTATTGGGGAAATTTCACCTGAAGAAGTGCCCGACAGGAGCATAGACTGCAAGTAATTAATGATTAACTGGTGGCATAAGAATGTTCAATTGTAACGACCCGGGGATCAACTTGAGGGGGACAAGAAATAACATCGACAACCGTCTAAAAGGGCCTATTATCACTCTGTTTTTTGGGGTTCTATCTAAAAAGTGGCCAAAACCAAGCTACACATAGGGATGGTGTAGACATAATTTTAATACGCGATCTCACAGAGTCTCAGAACACTAATGTAATGGACGAGACATAATCATGAAAAGCAGCCCCATCTTACGGACAAGTATAACTACAATTAACCAATATGCACAAACATTATTTTGGATTATGATAGTACCGCACGAGTAGGTGGTCTTGCATAAAGGATCACATTGACCCAAGACGTTTCTTTTTGCATGGCACACAAGCCGATAGGCGAGTGTGT
Organism: Sthenelais limicola; assembly: GCA_942159475.1. Taxonomy (NCBI): domain Eukaryota; kingdom Metazoa; phylum Annelida; class Polychaeta; order Phyllodocida; family Sigalionidae; genus Sthenelais; species Sthenelais limicola. The sequence continues at coordinate 66,621,130 of OW804096.1, forward strand.
TATATCGAAAAGAATCGTCGAGGGTCAATGTGATCCTTTATGCAAGACCACCTACGAGATGCGGTGCTATTTTTACTCCACAGTGCTATTAAATTAATTATAAATTATAACACAAAGTCCTTTATTTACTTACGAAGTGACAGTCATGCTTCTCTCACTGATGCCAGTGATGATGCAATAGTGTACATCGTAACGTCGCAACGTTAGTAACGCTAGTAAGAGTCATTGACAACGCATTTTCCCGCGTGGAAAGGCAGCCAATCAAATGAGTTTATTTTGCGTTTATCATTAGGCCCCGCCCATGTGGTACAAAACAATGTACCACACGGTATGTACCACACGCCTCCCCATACAAATGTTATGTGATACACAATTCACCGTGGAGTAAATCACCATAGCATGTGCCACGACACAAACAAAGAGTGTGTATGTATCCTAGGTTTTCATATACTACTTACATGTAAACAAATATATGTAAGTAGTATATGAAAACCTAGGATATTGGATGGCGATAATACCACACATGGAAAGCTGCACGCCCAGCTATAACGACCAAAGAAACTTTTACCAAATTTACACTATTTTGCTGCTGGTATATGTTTATTCAAGAACTTATAGTTGAATCACCCGAGAGAAAATGAGCGCCGGTGAGCGATAATAAGTGAAACTACTGCACCAAAGGCATAAATGTAGACGCTTATGAAGTCATGCAGCAAAACTACAGGGTGAAATCCTCGACAAAACGACTTTCAGAATGTGTAGCTTTTTGATCGATGTTAACTGACAAGGCAGCTTTAACTATATTATAGCCGCCCATGCAAGGGTTACGTCTGCTGATACTAAGTCATAACAGAGTGCAATTTGTTTGTGATGTGTACGCCTACCATAGCATGAATTATTTGTGTTGACCCGCGGGTTTATTGATGCATTTGTTTGTCATATCTATGTCACAAAACATGTAAACAGACAACAACGGGAAAACACCAGCTCTTTAAGGCCAATCCGAATTCATGGAAAATCGAAGATGATAGGCCTAAACATGTTGGTCATAGATCATTTAGGAAAAAGCGATTTCTTCTATGACACGTTTACAACAATTTGTTTCCCTTTGTACTGTTTTAAAATGAGTTTAACCAGCCGTAAACATCCTGATAACCATCCTTAAGCATAAACCATTTTCAAAGATAAACAGTGACATGGCTGCATTGGGGCCTAAAAACTGAGTATATATATAACGCATCAATTAAGGATAAGAACATTACTTTGAAGAAATGTTCATTCATGGTACTGAGTCTCCTGCAATTTCATCATCGGCGAAGACATTTGACCATGAATAGAAAGATAAACAAAATGATTTAATGAGGCATCGTTCACGCTGTGCTTTGAGTTCTTGTAAAAGCAAGATACCGGTAATCAATACTGGATCCTTTCGCTACGCAGGTGTATTTGAAAGCAAGGCAAATGAAAACTCTTCTAAAACAATACTCTTTTTTTCTAGCCATGCTCATTAAGAATGGGCAACAATTGTAAAATCGATAACATGTCATGACTGACAGGTCTGTGATACAAGTTAGTCAAAGCATATGATTCAGTATTTTTTCTCTAAATAAGCAGTACTATATGATATCTTAAATTACACCATCCTCTTCTCTTTCCAAGTAACGCCAGTTATCAGAAGGAAACCCAACCCAGACGCGCTGAGAAGAAAGAACTCTGTCGTTCGCAGCTAAAAGTCTTGAATTAATTAAAAAGCCAGGAACACAAAGAAACCCTTGGATTCCTCTGGTAGCAGCCTTCTTTTTCGTAAGAAATAATCTTATTACCGTACATAATTAATGTACGTCGCGGTGTAGAAAGAAGTAATATGTTTTTCATCAGGGCTTACCTTGTCTCCCGTGAGGGGTCTGTTATTTGTATCTGCAGACTGGTCCATTGACTTGGTGTTGTCGGAAGTAACGGGGGTGTAGCCATTGGTAGAGAGAATGTACACGAGGAAGACTAGCATGGAGGCCAGTACTACAAACATGAGTTTCCTCTGTAAAGAGGGGATACGTTTCCATAACTGCAAAATGCAAAGGGAAAAACACATTAAAAAAACAATCGTCGGGGGCGAAGGCAATGACTGCAGTCATTGAGTAGAATTTATAATGATTTCTACGGCAGGGCCTGGAAAGGAGAGTTTGTGGTATGAAAATGCCTATGAAAGTCTCTTTGAAGTATCATTGGAAATTGATTATATGGAGTAGGCTTTCTAGGCCAGAAGCCTGCATCAGATAAATTGCTGTTCCTGAAATATTTGCAAAATTATGAGAACTGAGTGGGTCGGTACACATATAGAAATCTTCTATGCAAGTCACTATAGTATTATTTAGAACATGGGTGTAATCCCTCTATTCCAATGATAGAAAATAGACTGAAAATGAAGCATTTACACAAATACATTAAAAATACCTAACCAAAGCTTTTAACAATACCTTGAATAACGATAAATTAACTCATCACAATGAATACTACGATGGGGGTAATAAGATAAAAAGACTGAAGCGCTTTTTGGAGCAGCAATATAATAGAACATTACTCCCACTCCGACAACTGGCATGTTTCTAGCTTTCAATTGCCAGTCGTAAAAGATAAAAAATCTATTTTGCATGTCATAGTGCACTTTGCAAGGGTTGGACCATTTTCAGGCAAGCCCTTATGGCAATAGCAGTGTGGTAATGGGTTGTGTGCCCATGATCATTTACCCTCCCGCTAAGTAGATTTTATCAAATTACTTTAAAAAATGAAGCTATTTTAACATTTTTTAAACAATAGAAATGTGTTTGAGACACTTAAATATAGCCAAATAAAAGTATAGAAAGAAGATGATTTTCCGAGAAGTTTAAAACTAGTAAAGGACCAACTCTCATAATTATTCACATATAAAAGCTTAATATACCAGTACATTTTACATCAGTTTCGTTATTCCTATCATCGACTTTTTATTGGACGGTACCTTTTTGAGGACACAAGATGTATATAATATATTAGATATCCAGCGCATAACGCTATGAATGATCGCTCCCCTTAGCATTGGACTAAAAACTTCCTTGTTTCTTTCCATGATATGGGAAAAAAGTAGAATCAAAACGGTGGAGTCGCTTGATTGTATACATAAACTTAGAGAGGAAATCTATACCGATCCTCGGGTGAAAAAAGATTACATGAGAGAATAAGAATAATACATATTTTAAAGAAATAAATGGTCAGTTCCATACTAATTAATTAATCATTACCAGGGTGGTGTATCTATATCAATAATAGTTAAATATAGTTTTCAAAGTCAACTTGTGAAGTGGAGAGTGGTGTCAAATGTTTAAATTGATGACAGACATACCTGTATGATAAGCATTGTGTCTGACCCAAGGGAAAAAGTACTGACACCAGTGTCAACGTACAATGCTCCAACGGTTAAGGCAATAAGGTTGTTTGTCGACAGGAGAGTGTCCGATACTTATCATTCAAAGCTAATATCCAAAAGGCAGCCGTGGGTAGCAGCCCAATAATAATTCCTTAGCTTGGCAAGCTAAACCTCCCCGATAACATCCATAAGGATATAGCCACAAGCGTGCTCCCAATTGTGTACAAGTATAGAAGGGATGCGCAATCTAAGAGGTGGAGGCGATCAAGGTGCGCACTTTTGCAGCCACATCGGCACCTTCTAACAAAGCTTTTAGCAATTCATGGATGGCACTGGCGTTTGATCCCCCACAATAGCGCTAATCAATGTTTAATATCCTAGGGATGGGAAGAACAACTGAAACCTGTAGCTATATCTGTGGTCTGTCAATGCACTCGTGTTTTGACGATCGCTCTTTTTCTCCATGATCAATACATTATAGCGCATGCATGCGTACATAAACACGGTCAAACATGCTAGTTTTATGACGGGCCATGAGTCTTTTTTTTGTTGATACCCTCACATTATGTCAGATCTCTCTATGTGCACCGTCCCAAACTGGTTAGTGCAGTCGTGTATGAAATAACCAACAATGAGAGCAGAGCTAGATAATTGATATGGTGGAAGGGGAAGGTTTCAGCCGATTAATGGGGAGAAGTCCAAGGGCCAGCAGCTGTACACTCGATGCAACTACAGCGCTTTGTACTTTCCCTACACAGGGGAAGACTGCAACAATCAGAACGGCAACACTACATGTACAGCCACGAACAACACATCCGACATTTAGTTACACAACGGCTACATTTCATAACTCATTGTGCTCCTCGCATATCCATTTATAGATCACATTTACGTAAATGACAGCCACATGTATAGATCTACTTATATATTTTTTAGTTACGACATCCAGTCCCAAGTTTTAAATCCGAGCCTTTAAAGTGGGTGGCTATGTTTCAATCATGTATATATATATACCCAACACTATATATATATATATCTAAAACTTTTTTAAGGTCCAGATTATATGGGAATGGGTATTATATACTTGTGAACTTAAGAAGAAAGTTCTACACAAGCACGAACTATTCCCTCATTGAACGTAACTATAAAAGGCTGATGGGGACGTTAAAAAGGCAAATCTCTCCGAGTAGGGGTCTATAGGACATAATCTTAGGGAGTCAGAAGGCGAGTAGCACTTGTATTAATCCCAAACCCGCCATTCCAGACGAGGGTAATGTAGCAGTATCTAGAAGCTCTAGTCCCCCCTTTCGTCTAGTCTGTTACTTTAGCAGAAATAAAACATTTATGTTCAACACTTCTTTACTTTCCCTACCAACTGCGCTTATACTTTTTTCTGCCAATAATATGATATTCACCAATTTCAAAAGTGAATAACAAATAATGGCAAAATGCAAATTGGGTGCCCCACTCACACTCGTCAAAATAGCCTCTTTTTTCCCATTTACAACTATATATTTAGAAATCATTTGCTAATGGTTTGCATTTTATAGGAGATCAAATATTGATTTAAATCGGAAGCACTTCAGGTACCTCTTAAATAATCGGGTTATGACACTGAGCAATAGCATTTAAATATTTCATAATACACCTAACCTGTACGACCGCTGAATCTGAAAAAAATAATGTCTGTCCTTGGTGAAATGCCAACTAAAAAATTAAATTTTAAATAAGCATTGCGATAAAACTATTCATTGGCGTCCTTACAAAAAGGCAAATGTAATAAAGTTGAAAAGCACATACACTGGCGGCTGTACGTTACCTGTAATCCCATTACCCTGACTTATATTATATATTTATTTTCATTGAAAGCTCCTGGAAGCCTGCTACAATTCTATGAATCCGAAGGCACGACCCTGGAAGCCATTATTTATCTATAGATGTAGAATAATCATATTCTCTGAACATGATAAAAGTACATATGTACGGCCTTGTTTGGAATCCATCGCGGTTTGAAAACCTGTTCCAATATTGTAAAATGCCACGGGGGCAATCTACCAATGTGTCCATACCAGACATCGTCATAAAAGTTCCTTGTGTATATCCCAGACTATAAAACATGCATGGGTGGCCTGGAGAAGTGCAGCTCAGAACTTCCCAGCAAGTTTCTTCCTTTATTACCCACCGTAACCTCGCGGAAGTTTCATTAAAATTATCATGGGTAATTCAGAAAATTTCCAGTCCCCAAAATGAACTAGGATTCAATCAGGCATTCATAATCGTATTTGAGGCTGTTGACGTCCCCCAAGGCTTCGTAACCAACTGCAAGTCTCAGCTGAGAACTCTCTGTCAGATTTAGGTTTAGTCCTACTTTTCTCGGGAAGAGAGAGAGAAAGCAAAGCCTGGGAGGCTTTTGCGCCCCCACGCTCTTGACACCCCATGAAAGGGTCTCTGAGGATAGAGGAACCTGATTTTCCTCATATCGCAATCTCCGCTCCGATGGAAATGTCTCCCTGGGAAATGGTGGGAACAAAAGGCTCCAGAAAGAAGTGCCTCTGTCTGACAGAAAGAGTCCCTGCTCACAAAGACTTCCAGCTTTGGAAATCAAGTCGTCCGCCCGCTCTAAACTAATAGCGCATAGGATAAGTTAATCAGGCTAGAATCAGACATTGATAAATATTACTGGCTATTCGCCCGGGCCGTCGCCCTCTAGCGTGTAGAAGCTAGTTGCTAAGAGAATAAAAAGGTCAATGGCACCCTCACTTACTATCACTAGCTGAACAGGGATCCTGCCCTTCCCCAGCTGTTCAGGGGGCAAACTACATTCTCTCCTCTATCGATCCACGTGGAAAGGGGGCACCTCATACAGTATTATGTCTTCCACGTAAATGAAAGAACCAACATCCTTTACTGGGGGAAATACCAGGGATTGCTCTAGCATGGTCTGGGGCTAGTATATATGATACATGTATATATATTATTCGTGGAACCTTTTAACAACGCTCTCATTAACCTTTATCACGAATGGTTTTCCATATTTGACAGTTTCATGACAGCTCTTTTGTGATAAAGAACCATCGCAGTTATGATATACACATGATTAGGGGGTGTTTGGACCGCTGTGCATCATGTCACAGACAAAAGTGCATAAAACGGCTCTTCGTGCATGAAACGGCTCTTCTCCGCACAAGGTGGCCGATTATAAAATGTTTTTATTTTAAGAATTTGAAACATTTTGTAAAATATTGTAGATCCTGTCCGAGAAAAGGACATTACAGATGAAATAGATCGAAAACGTCTATACATTACATAATAAGTAAACACTGCTATGAAATAAAATATTACGATTGTACTAATGTTCAACCGTAATACAAACGTCACACAGGAAGAGGCGAACTCTCGTGGGGAAAAAATGAACTCGATTTCGAAATAGGTGCAATTAGTAGATTCCAGATTCCAGAATATTTTCCCAAACCAATTACAAATTTCCTGTTGCAATAACAAAATCCATAGAGACACATAGACATTATAAACGCGCATTTATTGCGAGGTCGCATTTATTCAATTTAGTAGTGGCACTATCCAAATAAAGTAAAACAAACAATTACATGTACTCCAATAAACATGTTCTGTCGGTGAGTATACATGCGATTTCTACGGCGAATACCTAAATCGTCATCTTAGCTATTTATAACACCAACAATATATATCAATAAGCAGTAATAGTTGTAATACGATGGTGAGTAAAGGAAACGAAAATATAAACCCTAAAAAAATCGGATAGAGCTCCCTTATTATGCATAGCACATGCAGAACATGTCAAAGCTAGGGGCTATGCATGCCTTCACATGGATGTAACAGTTTGCATTGGCAGACGATGGGGCAGAAGATGTGACAGTCATAGATCCCATGCATCTGATTTTATCAAACGGGGAAGCCATCCTTGACTCATGACACATCCAGAAATCATGTTCTGTAAAATAGTACAACCATGGTGACCTAGAAATTGAGAAGCCCTGAGTTTGTGATGGGCTACTCCAAAAGGAAATTTAGGAGAAGAAAGAATTTGGAAGAAGGTATCAAAGGAATGAGTCTGTTTAAGGGGTTACCATGGCATTTTTCATTATGCCCAGTATCGATCTCTAATTCTATGGGGATTGGCGAGAAATGCAATGTCGAATGATAGCAATGAAATGATTGGTAGAAAATCGAAAAGAAACCGATAATTAAACAAATAGGGTGAGTAAAAATAATCTGTTTCAATTACAATTTTGAACGCCACCGAATTTAAGCGAATTTTTGTTTATATATATAAAACACCATATAAATCCACTCTATTTTCTGAGTACATTTACAAGGAAACAAAGAGTTCACATAGTTTCCACGATCCATGGCCTGTGAAATGTGGGGCCAACTCCCAGCTCAGAGAATCTCTTGGTAATAGGAGGGTTATTTGGGTGAAGGATTTGGCTCAGGCCCAGTCGGACAGTGGTCATCATAGAGAGGAGTTATTTTGATAGCCTGGCCTGAACACAAGGTATGGGATAGCGAGCAAGGGTTGTAGCTCCCTGTAACCTCTAATCATGGACACAACTATCACATCCTGCTCTTCTCGACAAGCTGATTCGTTTTAAGGGCCTAAAAACGACTGTCATAGAGAATCCCATCATAAAACATCAAACCAGCCAATGAAATAAATCGGTGGAATATATAAATTGTATAAGATGAAACAATCCAACTAAAACAAAGTGAAAACCTAAGCGATGATAAACGTTTCATTTTCAATTTGTATTACCCCAAATTACATTTTCTTCAAAGGATTTCCCACGGGTGACTTTATAATCCATGGATTTAATACTTTATCAGCGATCGAACTAGTCACTCCCAAGTGTGTTGGAGCCTCTTGTGGTCGAAATTCCTGAGAGGTTAGGATAGTTGATGGTCAGTGGCCTCCTGCATGATTGTCAGCAAATGAGAGGGGGGCAGAGGGCAATCGGGACTCAGGAGTAATGCTCATTGCCTTACAGATCTCAAGTGAAGTATGATGATATGATATCTTACCCAACTAACGCTTTAAAATGTATCTATGTGACAGTAGGGCACATAATTTCAGTAATGGATTCATTCTTTATGGAAATAATATTTCATGGATAATTAATGGTAGATGTAGATGTTTACAGAGCTGTATTGCTGGGGAAGGTCTGGACAGCTGTTTGCATAATATCGCTGAAAGCTGCAAAAGTGAATATGGTTAAGAATTATTCGTCACGGAAAGTTTAAAAATGAGAATTCATAGCATAGGAACTACATCGATACGGTATTGTCATGTTCAGAAAATATTGTATTGGAAATTGAAATTTCAGATTAGGCTTTGATATGACACTTATAATGTACCCTGTTAGGCTGAAATGGGCTGAATAAAAGGGGACACAAGAGCTCAAGAGTGGAAACCGAATCCTCGGAATGTCTAATCTGATCTGAGAGGCTGTGAGCCTAGACTGGTTTTGGGATTTTCTGTATAATCCAACACAATTCAATAATCATGTTGCTGTGAGCTTTTGAAACTGTGGGACCAATCCCCCATGCAATTAAATGAATTCCATATTGCATATTACAATAATAACAAGTATCTTTTACCGTTTACTCCCAATAGGGCCGGTCCGTGTGCACTGAGAGAGTGGGGATAAAAAGGCCAAGTTCAATGATAATACTTGGTCTCAACTCTGATTAACTTCATCACAATTCATCCTGTTTAAGTTTTGTAGTGTCTGTCGGCATTTCCTTATCCAAGCATTTCTTCACATCTCCACCTCTTTTCGCCATTAGTTCAAAGTGGCAGCTTATCGCGATTGAGCTGAGCCGGCCCGGATGTCATGCCACATGGCTTTGGAATGGGCCAATTGTATCAAGGCTTTGACAATGACAAGGCGGACAATCGGAGAGGTCTGGGGCACGAATGAGAAGGCAGATCTATGACCGGCAAGTGAGGCTGGGATCACTGAGCGTTTATCTCACCGATCAACAGTCTAATCACCAATGTCTGCCTAATGCCGATCCTATCCCCCGAGGAGTGAAGAATAGGTCCTCATGAAATATTCACAACCCCAAAGCCATGTCACGAGCATGGACCTTTGTACCCAATACAAACACGTAAACAGGGTCCCATTAATCATTCTTGCAGCCCAATTCACCTGCCTGTACTATTCATTGAGGAACAAGTTAATTATTTGATCAAATATTCAAATAGTCAGAGCAATTCTCCCGACCTATACGCAATTTTCACAACCTAACTCTGGACATTATTTCGGTCAGAACTAAAAGAAACTGTGAGTATAAACACCTCGGTATATAAACTGAGTATAGGATCAATTCATCTTTCAAGATATGATTTTAAAGCAGCGATTCTCAATATACAAACAAGATCAGTCGCTCAACAAGGCGAAATAGCAAATGGTGCAAGCATAGACCAACTTTTGCCTTTACCTAGATTCATGGAGTATCACATTGATCGAGGGGGAGTATGATGAATTTCATGGGTAAGTATACTATTAGATGGGTAAAAGGACGATGTTTTCTTTATTCCTCTCATCACCCTGATCGTGAGCTAGAAAATCCATGCGGCTCGCACCTTCTCGCCCGAATTTACATAACTTCCCACTTTCTATGCGAGAAACTTCTTTCCCAAAGACCAACCTCGATTGCCTTCTTCAGGAGTAGCTCCGAGGTCCTCTCGCCATGCTCATCTGAGGCTGAGGGCACCTAAGGTCCACACATCCGCTCCTGGTCATTGCCTTGGGATGACCTTTACATAGGCAGACGTGGCCAGCTGAAAGCCGCGGGAGGCCGAGGCGATGGAAGACAAGCCAGTGTGGCAGCAATACCCCTGTCCCACGGAAAGATATGACAATTATTATGCTTTATCTGCACGCCCATATACTGATAGTAGGCCCACGTGTGATAAGCCGGGTTGCTTTATGGTCTGGCCATCATGGGTGTTGTAACAAGGATTCAATCTTTTGATGTCGGGCTTATATAACGCCCATATTGCCATCGTTTGGGAGTAAAGGCAATTCTTGTTCCCTCTTGGCTATTGGCAATATTGCCTCCTGTTTTTTGCTGGATGGATGCATTTATCTGAAAGTTCGCAGATAAAGACAGAAGCCATTCGTGGGTGACAACAAAAATCGAATCATGCTAGATAGTATATCCGAACTTTAAAAAATAACAAAGGTTTTGGAAGCATACTTAGAGTTCTCTGTATGCTAGGATCGATGGCATGGCATCGTCAAAGTCAAAGAGGGTAAATTAGGATATCGGTAAAAGTGGCTAATCGAAAGGAAAATGGAGCTTTTTTGTCTTAGCATTCTCCAGACTGATTCCGAACTCACGCCACAGACGGGATCTGTTACAAATGATCTAACTGATAAACTGAGGCTCTGTCATTAGAGAAAAAAACTCTGCGTAGGAAGAACTAACCGAAGATAAAATTTGGATACAATTTAATTTATCAATAAATGTCATCCACTCCAAGGGTATCGGATAATCCTCAATATCTATTACCCAGATTAAATCATCAGGACTGTCTTACACCCGCTTTTATCACTGCTAATTATCTCTATTCAAGCTTTAGAAGGCCTTCCTTCCACCGCCTTCCCAGTACATGTATTATAGATCCTGTATCTCATAGTGATCACAAATTTACATTAACTTGACACACCAGTTAGATTTATCTATTAATAAGGGGGGTTTGTGTTATTAATCAAGATTTATATACAGCCATCTTTTCCACAACTTAACTGAAGAGGTATTTAATATATCTATTAAAGGAATGACGCCAAGAGATACATTACGGAGTAAAAGTAGAAATCACTTTTCTTTAACCAAAAAGAAGTTCTATAGTCACTTTTAAAGAGATAGATCTATACCTGCATACCTTTTGAGAGTGGACCCTAGAAGTGGCTTTGTTCACTTAATGGTTTCCCAAGGGGGAGTAAACTTATTTGATCACACATCGGTCTAGGCTATAGGGACATACGACCTGGTGTAACACAGCCTTTCGATTAAGCAACGAGAACGAAGCCGGTTCAATTCTGAATACAGACAAGGAGGAAGGGTATTCTGCTATCGCAATTAAGGGATACGAAGATCCCAACGTGCACGTAGATGTATATACTTTGCATCATTAGAATACAAAAACGGGACCACTTTCGGTATATATATGAAACAGGATAGAAGCCCGGGGGAGATGGTATGAAATAAGACAGGATCCAATACTAGGATCCAAATTGAGGTATTGGCTACAAGCTTTGATATATATTTTTCCTTTCTTATTTGACTGTATTTCTTATCTCAAAATAGAGACTCGATGTATGCATAAACTGGTCTAGACTTTCTTTGAGCAAACCAGGACTTCAGAGGAGCTCGTTATTAAAAAGAACCCTTGTAGTAATGGTGCTGATAAAAATACAGAAGGTTTTTTTTGCTTCCCTCAAGACCACAGCTAAGTTTAACCCTCACATTCCGGTGAACAATGCCTTTTTTTAATAATACAAAGGATCCAAATCGCCATGCCCAGGTTCCTTGCATTAGAAAAACAAGTGCTGGTGACACGTCCAGTTGCCTAATTGGGTTCCATTAATGAGTTCTGAAACGTGACTTTAAGTTGACCCCTGGACACTAAAATCTTCCACACACAATCCTCAAAATGTAAATTTGCACGCGCAGAGCCTGCACTAGATGAGGAGGAGGATGGCCCTGGGGAGCATCGAAGGGTCAATGGAAAGATAAGCTCTCTATCTGTCCGTCAAAGAAGCAACGACTCAAAGCCAAAGCAACCACTTATTGAAGCCCAATTATAAGTTCTTCTCGATGGCAACAAAGAAGCCAAACGCTCTTTGATTCTTACCGGTGTAGCAGGACAGTAGAGTTAAATATGTGTCCCTATACCGGTACATGATTCGACTTGGAATATTATGCTCAAGCCTCGAGACATATTTTTCTTGGACTTCTTTCTTTTAATACCAGTATACTCTAGTGGGAAAAGGATAAAAATAGCTTTCACCTAATCAAAATGAGGCATTTCAATACCTATAATGAAGATCTCCTAGAAACCATACATTACGTGTGCCATGTTTGAATAGAACCACATGACAAGCACATCCAAGCAGGGTCCATTCTGGGAATCCAAGAATTTGCCCAGAGCAAAAGACGCGACAAGAAATTTTAAACCATGAAAGAAAACACCATCTGCACCCGTCAAGGAACCTTTCACGGGAAGGCAAGGCAAGGTGAAAAAAGCACGAGTAATTCTATCTGGTACTTCCTTTGATTAAATAGGGTCTCGGTTTGTGGTCAGAATGGGGACAACCAGCTCAGTTCGTTTATTCTAAGCTTGCCACCGATTGCCTTTCAAGGAATCGGATCTAACCCTGAAGGAGCGATAGGGCTAGAGAGATTCTGACTTTAGATATGACAGTGCCTCTAAAGCTGAGGTTTCTCCGAAATCACTTCAGGGATCACAGGGACAACTGTTAAAAGTGTCTGTATCGCCAGAATCTGGAAAACGGCAGTGCGTAAAGGCGACTTTATCTTCTTCCTTCGCATCGAAAGATATTAAAGAGGGCCCATATCAGAGAAAACTGATTAGTTTACATTGACAAGAGAACGAGAGACGAATGTAATTGGCTAAGCAGGCATCGCAATTTCCTCCACATTGCATTGGCCTACATAGTAATATGGCACCACATTAATCTAATACATGTTCTTATTAAATTAAATTTATGAAAGGCAGAACATTGACATGGAATTGAAATTCGGTGGTGCGGCCTTCGCATGGGTTGCTGGGTTGGGTTATGCATGGCCTTCAATTACACTAAAAAAAGGAATTAATATCAGTCACAGTCAGGTAATACATTATACAGTGACATCCAGACATGACATGCCAGGATGGCAGCAGTTACGGGTGGGATGGCATAGAGTAAGAAGTGTTCTGATAGCGGAGACTAGCCAAATTAGTGATTTCATGCATCTTGCCAAAAGTGATTGGTAGCTGATCAAAGCAGCGATCACTGATAAAGTATGAGCGCCGTAACATGATGGCAGGAATGGGATGATGCATGACCTTGTCTCCGTTTCCATCAGTAGCCTCAGGGGTAACAGGCTGATCGCAACTAAGCCGTAAAAAATTCCACATGTAGGCCTATTTGACTCAGGGGTAATGCTGAAATCTCAGGATCAATGCTATCCTATCGCTAAAGGTGTTCCAGGGTCTCCTCGCTTTTGGTCAGAAGGGATTCGAAGCTTTTCCAGACCCATTTAAGTGAGTATTCACAACCCTAATTAAGGAACTAGGGGGTTGTAGTTATCGTTGTTTATACATAGACCAATGATGGGCTTTATATTTAGATTTTCATATCAACAATTAAGGTTTTACTTTGTGGTTCACTCTGTGTATGGTGAGAGCGGCAGTCAGGGGGAAGTGTACAGTAAGAAACTGGAAATTTTCTAAAAAGACGACCAAATTGCCCCAGCTTTTGCAGGCCTTGAATTTATTTGTTTAAATTCAAGGCTTTTCCATTGAGGTGTCATTTTCCATTAAGAAGCCTCTTCTCAAACTATCTATTTCACGTCCAAATTATATAAAAATTGGTCATCTTTTTGCCAAGGACCACACGTTGTATTATTACCTCAATTCTTGTAGAAATAAAGAAGCTAAATAAAGTTTTCCTTCCCTCCGCGACCCACCCTGAAATGTGTCTGGCTGGGTGGTCTGAGTGAGTTCAGCAATAATCATTTTTCACAGGAACGGCAGAAAGGAGTAAAGGAAAAAGCAATCCTCCTGTTTTCCAGCCAAAATCCTAATGTTTGGCAGGAGTTCTAAATCGTTTTTCTTTATTGCAATTGATTCGCGCTAAAAGGGACAGATTTTCTGCGTTTAGGAAGTGCAACTGTCCAGATTTGGTGAAATAGGAAAGAGTCCGTGCTTCTAATTTGATCAATAGAATTGCCAGCAGACTTCAGCCCCATCATTTGTTGGGGGGAGAAAGGGACGATGCACCAACGGCGTCATTGCTGGCTTAATGAGGCTAATCAAGCAGAGGGTCTGAAGCCCAAAGGTTACCTTCCACAATACAAATATCACGGGGGTCTTTTATCAAAGCTCCCGGCAGCCAGACGTTTTATGAATATTTAAAAATATTTGATATTCCCGTCTTATCAAAGCAACAAGATTCCAAGTTTGGCCCTTCTTCCTCCTCAATTCTCTTAGTTACTCCATAAGAAATGTGATGCTGGTTTCCGACTAGGTAAAGAACTGAGAGGTAGTATTTAAACAACATTTCGTCATGCAGCAGCATTGTTGTTCGCCGTTGAGCAGAAAAATCACTGAATTAAAAATGGATATTTACCTAAAAGGCGCTTCAGGTCCATTTTTGCACATAGCATTGTTCCAACAATATTTGATGCCACAATCTTGAAAATTAAAACAAGCCAACAAAAGCATTCTGTGCCAGACCAGCAAAATATTTTTGCAGAAAATGTGGGTAATTCTTTATACGATGGTTGCGTTTTTCCCTTCCAGGCATTCTCCCTTGACATTACAAAGTAGAATGAAATTGTTATGTCACGCTAACTGCTCAATATTTTGGTTTAAAACATGACCAAATCAATGTCTGAGTATGTTATGAGGAATAAATTAGCGAAGGATGATGCTTTTGTCGTCAGCAGAAACCACATTTCGAAATGATACATATGATAGCAAAGTAGAGAGGCTTTACATGCGTCTTTACATGAATTAATGCTAATCAGTGACATTATTGGAGATTCATATTATTAAACAGTGATTGTAGTCTCGATGAACCCCAGATACCATTAATCGAATAATAAATTGCTGGATGACGGTGGCCATCTGGTAGAATCATTTAATCGTGCAAAATCTTCAATTGAGTGCTCTTATTTAACATGATATGCCCTTACTTGTCAATATGTCAACACCCGTCTGACATCAACACCCACTGAACATTGACCATCATCTAACAGATGGGATTTGAAAATGTCAATATTTTCTAATGGATTACACCATTCCTGCGTAAACAAATATATATTGGTCAACACGTGTACACGTACTATTGGTCAACACATGTACACGTATCTCCAATCTCTGCAATGCATATTATCATATTAAAAGTCGATTGGCTTTAACAGAGGAACCGTACTCCCCAAAGAAATATATGAGCGATTGTTATTTCCACTCATATGTAATTTACAGTAGACTTCCAGGTAGAAAAGACTGGCCTGCTCTAGGAGGGAATCGAACCTGTGACCTCTATTATATTATGTTAGCTGCTGTACCATCTAAGCTACCATAGCTGCCTTGTCCAACTACCCTTGATATTCCCCAGGACACCCAGGGCTACCTTCCAAGTTTGGACGGAAGCCCTCTATAGTCCCCCATGTGAGTGCCTAGCCACCAAGCAGAGAAGACTGGTTGTCCCAGGGGGAGTCGAACCCGTGCCCCCTCTATTACATATCTAATGCTTTACCATCTGAGCTAGCAGGGGTGGCCTTATCCAACAACCCTTGTCCCACCAACCCAAGGACATTGACAGGGCTACTAGATATTAATGTCTGGATTGCTTTTCTCATGTGACATTAGATATTTCTGACTATAGGACAATTGTCAGTATCCATTTACTCCCCCCAAAGAGTTCTGCAGTTATCCTTTATTTATTTGGGTGTTCAAACGCGGGGGGAAGTTTTTTTTAGAATTCGGAACATGATCCCCACATTCAATAGGATATATTGGTTCATCGTTAAAAATACTGTGGGATTGTTTATCTAGATATACTTTGGGGGCATTAACCTATGTCTCCTCTGTAATGAGGTGACTCCGCGGGGGTGAAACCACTTGAGAATCAGATATTAACATCAGATATCATAGAGATTACCAACTGGCACAAACCGTCCCCGTGAATCTGCCATGAAGTCTCGCGGGGTTCGGACTATAGAGTGGCCAGAAATACAAACCTACAAAAACGGCGGCGAATGTGTCGCCTAGTGGGAAACCTCTCTATACATAGACACATTATCTAGTCGGGACGTATACATATACGATAGGATGTAAACTAACCCATGCAGTGTCTGCATCCTGGACATAAACTGCAGCAAAACTATGGCAATACTGCGGTGTAACACTGTTGTATACTGACAATTCTGTAGCTATCGGTTAAGCGACACTTCATGAAGTCAAACGTTAATTAACCCCAACTAACTTAAAGTTATTACTTAAATGAGTGCCAGACATGTAATTATCATGACTTTTATATATGTTGGAGCCACTATGCTCAATGTAAGCATAAACAAGTTGCCAGCGATGCCTAGAGCTATACAGCGAATTCAATTTTGCTTAGTCAACCTTTTATGAAACACCACATGTAATACAAAAGTGTACAATTTCCTGAAGAATGGATGTAAGCGTATCTATCTTTTGGTGTGGGTTGGGGAGGAAGTAGCTTCATATTTGCAGAGTAATAACATGAACACAGGTGAAATGACAGTTCTTGACACGGAATGTTGTCTTATGATCATGCATATGCATCCCGCACCTTCTAAAACCTTCAAAGGTTTAAGAGCTTTTCGCGTACACTTTGACAAACGGAAGAACCGAGGATAGTTTATTGACCATCGCTTATTAGAAGTATCAATACAGAAATAGATCTTTCCTTTGTTTCGCAGCAGTGATGCCCACGCATACATCAGTCTCTGACATACAATATTCTCAGGGGAGGGACCCATCGGCTTCACTTGAATGTTCTTGAGACAAGACACTTCGTGCGTAGAGTTTTAACTTCTTTCGTCTTATTAATTCCCACCGTATACACCGAACCATCTTTAGACACCTTTTCATACATCTCACACACCTCAAATGCTCTTGGCCTGTCTAATTGATTTCTATCTCAGGGGTAACGACTAGCTTAACAGAAATTCCATCAACGAAGTGAACAGGGGAATAATTTTAGCAGCGCTAATTAACCAGTAGCTTTTTGACAGCTGGGTGTAAACTTAGCCGTCAAAACAAGTTACACCACAAGGAAACACTAATTCTAATTGTTTTAGTTGAAAAGTATCTATATTCAGCAACCAACATTCTGTAAGTTATAATATTTTCAGTTGAAGCTCACTCAATAATACCTTTATAAAACTACCCAGACTAACTCATTATCTACGAATTTCTTTATATTCATCTTTGCAAATTGATATTTAATTGACATCCTGTCATCCAAAACTCCACTATCAGGTAGGGCATTCCATAATCTTTTTACTGACTGTATACAGATCAAGCATTTATTATTGCTTCCTTCATTCAATGTATCAGATTCTACCTATTTCTCAAAGTTTCTCCAGTGATTGATTTCTCAAGTGACTTTCAAAGCAACAGCATTAAAGTCTACCTTCTATAACCAACGAGATTAAAATTTCAATCTCGTTGCAATAACTTAGTGGGAACAATTCTGAAATTGTGTGTGGCAAATGTTCCAACATTTTCACTCTAAAACCCAGGAATAGTATTGCAATGGCTTGTAGATAAGTTCATTATCCTGAAAGGAACTAAAGGAGATGATGGTTTATACACAACCACTCACAAAAGAAAACTTGCATATTTCATGAAGGAATGCAGTGTGAATGGATCCAAAGGTATGAGGTTGGGGTGGTTTGGGGTGTAGATGGGCGATTCAGCCCCTCCTAAGTTATCAAACTCATGTCAGGCGACATTAACCAATACTATCTCCTCATCTTATACGATAACAATACAATTATATAAGTTGTTGTTGTAACGTTTTTATTTATCTTTTTGGTACATCTTGATGTTTCCATCGTTTTTCGTCAGTATCCATAAGTGTAAAGACCGAATAATAATATAGTTTAACATATTTTTAAAGACCGATTAGTATTGATAACCGGACATATAATGTTAGATTGAGATACGTAAATAAATGGTCAGGTCCCTTACCACCCCCACCCACCCACACTTACCCTTAAATATGCTTGATCACCTGCTGGCAGGGGTGTGTAATGAGAACGAGCAAGGTGTACGCTAGTAAGTAGCTGAATGATCGGCAGTAATCACCCTGCTAGTGATGAGTGGGGTCTAATGAAGAAACACGGAGATTAACGAGCTCTAATCAACTCTCTTGTCACATGCACCTGCTTCTGACAAATAATCACAAAAAGATACTCCTAGACCACGAGTAGTCTTAATTATTTACACTAAGGATTGAAATTACAATCCCTCTCCTACACAACCGTCCCATGCATCACGCACCTTTTCCATGCATTTTAAAATGACTGGCTTTATACGTTCGCTCGGCGCATAATGGTTAATGCTCGGAAGGGAATTTTGTCGAGTTATTTCAGGTGCAATTATTAAGACTCCCATTCTCCCAGGCGTGCATGATTCAGGGGTTTACGATAGGATGACCTCATAAAGCATGGCAATTCTTCCATTACACGCTATGAGTAAAACCTACCACTCATTCTGTCGGAGAGGGCGTGCCATGACCCGTATTGATACTCAAACACCTGACCCAAACAGCCATGCATATTAAATACAGTCTTATCACAAGAAATTATTTCGTAAACTAGATTAGTTCTTCCTTGGTCCATAAAACTACATCGATAATTCCTAAATTAAGTGAGAAATGGAGCTCTATAAATCACACTGCGCTAGAACGAGCAGCTGGTAAGGTCTATATGGAGGCCAGTCAGAGGATTGAGATAGAGCTCTCCAGCCTGTAGACAGTATTCATGTATATAATATGTGGTATAGGGGGAATACTTATATGGAGGGTCTGGCCGCTGCCAGGACCAAGAGGGGAGTTGATGAGAGCATTCTCGTGCGTAAGGCCAGCCGTAAGGCCAGGGACCTTGGTGAATTTATTGTGCGCAGCGATATAACAACTAGGCCCATACATTGGGTTTTGATTGCATAATTATATAATGTAGATGTTGTCTATCACTGGCACACTCACGTCGAGCCAAAATCAGAATAAATTATACTCCTTCCAAAATATACCTTTGGGGTTGAGTATGAATATGTCTCCAGATCAAGCGTAAGGGTATGTCTCCCCCATGTGGTAGAGGTTCTTACACGCCCCCTGCCCCCCCCCCCCCCCCCCCCACACACACACTCACTTCCCTTCCATTCATGTTGTCCAATAGTTTACAGTAGACTAGTACTTGCGTCTCACTGATAATCCCATGTTGAAATATTGATTTATGTGTTTCCACTACAACCCAATCAAGTAGTTGATATCAATACTATTATCAGGGCGATCGTTAACCTTGGCAAATGCGACCATCTCCTGTGATACTGTGCCCACACTGAATGGTACATCAATTTTGCGAGCTGCCGTTAATATTCGTACAGAAATGCCTTTTGGAGATACTTAACGGCAATTCAGAGGTTAGGAAACGCCATACAGGAGGTCCATCCTGTTAACAAAAGTTACTCTGTCAGGGAAAAACCAATTTGGGAGTAGAAGGAACGCAAATTTGATTAATTTCCCACAGAAGCCATCTAAGGATAGTGATTCATGTGCTAGTTGCCCACGGGGTCCATAGCTCTAATTGATGGCAATCCACATCATCAATATCAGTCTCTGTCCCAGAGACTTCGTGTCCAACGAGGAAACTGACGCCAATAATTGAATAAGGCATTGAGGAAACCAGACGGATAATCATGATATTAAAAAGGCCTCGTATAAATACCAGATGCGTGGAATAGGACGGTCCGTAATGGCATTTCTAGTTTAGTATATTATCTCTAGGCTGAACGTTTATTAGGGAGAGGTACATCAAAAGCACTCTCACCTATATGAAGCGATTTTCGATTTATGGCTTTATCAAAATTATTATAATTTCCTATAAATGGTATATTCGCTTACAAGTTATTTTACTCTTCATTCATATCATTCTGTCAAGTTATTGCGATGAAGATGCGTAAATATGAAATCAGATGATGGCAACTGGTTATATACATCGTGTCTAATGGAATTAGACTATTTATTGTATACATAATGTAATGTCATTTAGCCAGGAGCACTCTTTGTGGCATCATATACTTCAGCACACAATTATCTACACACGATACAACTAGTTGAGGCATTCATGAATTTAACAATATAATTATATTAACTATTGTTAATCCAAAGCATCAATCGCATTGTTTTCTTAACGGTACTTAAATTCCTCTCAAATGTTTGATTTAACAGGCGATTCCGTAAGTACCGCGACATAATAATTGCCCATAATTCATTGCAGTAGTATTTATGAAAGCTCAATACAAACTGTATAAGATATACACTACAATACGCTAAAATGTAACTAGGCTATAGATACATGAGTACAACTTAATTCGGGGATTGGAACTGGCACGGAGAAAATGAATCGGAATATTCCATAACGTGAATTCTTCCTTAATCCGTATGCGCACGCACACGAGGAACACGTTGCCATACAACTTAAAATCAATCAAACCATGTCCCCATGCCAATAATCCATTGGATATTAGCGAGAAGCCATTCACAGAAGGTCAAGGGACGCAAAACAGAGCCCACCATTGGGCACTGGAGGGGCCAGCTGTGCCAGCCCATCCCCACACTGACCACTCCTTCGTACACTTGCTCATACCAGTATTTCTTCTAGCCTCGAGGGCAGCATGATTTGTTGGCTGACATGTTCAATGTCTCGCTCATCAATATCTGTCGAGCTTGCCACCAATTCTCCTCAGAGTCGGCGATCGTTGCTACTCTAATTGATCGTCTCTATCGCATGGTGCACCCAAGTTGCCTTTTTAAAACAAGCAGCAACGGTTGCTAGTTAAAAGTAGTAAGGATCTATAAGATGGCGACTTTGGAAGAAGTCTCTTGAATAGCAGACTCGGTGTATGAGCTTGACTTATTACACCAATACAGTTACAAACTTGTTGACGGATTGATGTAGATGTGGTGATGTATTGCGTGTAATAATATGGATCATACATCTATTTTAAACAGTAAAACTAGCTGTAACGGTACAGACCGCCACTCATTGTCATTACTATCGGTTACGCACTATAGCACCACTCACACGCATTAGTAAGTTTTGTACTGTCATGTATAGGGTGTTATAAGAATCGTGAAAAACTTGAAGTCACCTTGTATTACACTTGCATTATATCTATTCTCTAAGAAGTATTGTCAGACATTTAAACCTGTCATATACCTATAATCATATACCTATCACCATTATGCCTATTATTCTTTTTATTTCATTTTAGGCCAATATTATCACATCATTATGACATGTGGATAGCCTCTTTATGTACATGTATAGACCCATAGTTGAATAAGTGCCTCTTTCTATGGTTAGGAAAGCATGGGACCTTGACGTAACGCGTGGGTACTGCTTGACTGTTAAGAATGGTGTGGTGTGAAGGCCAATAAAGGCTACAACACAATGTAGATTCTGGGTACTTATGTAGTTGACACTATCTATAGTGTCAAAACACTACAGCATATTTATGAATATATCAAATTGATAAGCGAGGGTCGAGGCTTTCCACCATCTAAATACTCAACTATTCGAGAACCTGGGGTTCAGCTATTCAAAGCTATTCTTTCCATGGGCCAAAGGCCTCTTTAATTCGTGTTATAGAAGACAGAGAAAACTATCGCCTCACAGGAGATGTCCTTTATCTGAAGTGAAATGTTGGTTTGGGCTGGTCATAATCATAAACACATCCAGATGGATGGATCTCCTGTCACCTCAGCCATATGGAGCAGAGCAAAGTAGATAATTACACATCTGACTCAAGAGCTAATCAGGTGTGCACAATAAAGCCTAAAATTACAGCCAATAAGCTCCAAGGCTAGAGGAGTCTACCTATGGCAGATATATCAAAGGGAAACCATATCCAAATGATGGAAGCTCACATACTGAACCTAGATCATAGCAATATTCTAGCCATCCTTCAAGTTTTATTACAGACGTGAGAAATAACAAATTGCTCCCTGGATCCTCATGCACGGAGGGGAAATGGCCCCCAGTGATGCCAGAAATATTATACACCCATCTGGCTATGGTTTCCGCTTACCTTGAATCATAACCTTCAGGGAATTTTCGTTTGATCTATATTGGCTTCAATTCCTTTGGAAACCCTCCAATCAATTATATGTCATTCTGAATAACATATTGTTCTCCAAAGATTGTAATGGTCTAACACTCATTGATTGTCCCTTTAACCTAACTGAGGAGTACACAATTTTACCAAATAAACTTTTCTTTTGCTTAGATGACAATATAATATCGTGAGTTTAGGTGGTGTTAGTTTTGGGGAACAAAAGTGTGAATTCGGGTGCATATTCCGAATGTCTATCGTGAACGATAATAAATATAATTATTTTGGAACTATATTGGATACTAGCAAAGTACCCGTCCTCCGGACGGTCACCCTATCTCCCCACACGTCCCCCTCTCCCTCGTTTTCCTCCCCTCTTCTCTGTCTTTCAGTTTCATACCTGTTTTTCTCTCTCAACACCATCTCTGATCCCCCCGTCTCCCTCCCCTCTTCCTCATGCTCCCCCTCCCCTCTCTCCCTTCCCCTACATCCTCTCCCTCGCCTATTTCCCCGTTCTTTCCCTCCCCCTCGATCCCCCTCTCCTATTCCCCCACCCTCCCTTTTCTTAACTCTCCCCCTCCTACACCCTCTCCATCACCTCCCTCTCTCCAATACCACCACCCTCGCCCTCCCCTCTTCTTCACTTTCCCATTCCTCTGCATGTAGTTAGGTCCCCCTGAAAGGTTGTGGGAAATGACGTAGTGTCTCAAAGGGGCATTCCCATGCAATAAATAGAGTGTAGAGATCCCAATTTTAAAAAAAGGCTTCAAAATCACATTTTCACCCCAGATACTTTCACAAACCACATATAATGACCTCCAGACAAGGTCGACGGACCTGTGACACAAAGAAACCCCTCTTTTCTACGCTCTACCCGTATATCATATGGATGATACTACCCACCATATATAATAATAGTAAGATTTATACTTTCGACAACGAGAAACAACCATGGTGATAAATCTAATATGGGGTTATATATCATTTTAACAGAGGCCGCTGATATACATCCTTGAAATATGTGCCAGTGAGTTCCCCTCTTACCATCCATTGAAATCACACTATTGTTATACTTGCAAGTAAAGCACCTCCAAGCTGGCTGGTTGGGATAGGTTTACTCACCTGCAAATGAGACTAGATTAATGAGATACATTTTTCTTGGCAAATAATAAATGAGCTCATTACTGGTCGCCCACACATACACGTGGTATTATTTAAACGTAGATATTATGCTATAAGACTTGAAATCACATTAAGTATATCTGAAATGAAACCCTAGGGGTTGGCTTGTAGATCAGTTATGACACATGGAAATGCTCTCGAACTAAGCCTACTTAGGGATACAAGTATAAGATAGCAGACTAATTAAATAACAGGTGATGAGCTTTCTGGTCATGTGTAAATTATCATTAGATGCAACTCAAATTTTGTGACTACTATCTGAGCATTTTAGCTGCACTCTGCACAAGACATTCTCGGAATCTTGAAAAAATATTCGATGAACCAAGAAAATATTTGTATCAAAAGAACTGCACTTGTGTTTCTCGGCAATGAAGAGACCAAAGTGGTAATGTAAATCACAATCCTACGCCTTCGCTACTCAGCATACCCACTACAGCAATGACAGGTAATCTTCCAATCAGTTTCTTTCCAAACCCGAAAACAAAATAACAGTCTCCAGGTGCGGACAAGGGTGCATAGGATACTTTGCGATTATGCAATATCCATAGGCTGCACAGGTTAATTTATAAACAGTGCCGAGCCCACTTGCTTGTTAGAGAAGTAAATATCTATCGTGACGTCCTTTATTCTGGGGGAAATATTATGTTGTGTATGCTGGTTGGAAGGAAGGAAGGAAGCTAGCAATCGTTGTTAATTGAACGTGTCATTCCTGGCCACTGAGGAGCGAGGCACGGTTGTCCGAAGGTGCTGGAGAGGTTCTGTACAACTGGTGCACTGAGTAAGCTATCTCCCAGACCTGACAATGCGCTGGGCCTGTGCTCTGTCACGTCATTTCTCAGCAGTGCCAACACGGTTTCCTCCAATAAATTACATGTGCTGACAGAGTGTACGTTTCCAAGAAAAAATCAGAACTGTTCATAGGCATGCATACCCTCTTTCCAACTGGTATGAGTCTCCTGCGCTAACAGGGTATCTCAATGCCCATTAAATAATGTATATAACGTAGCATGCCTTCTTTGCCAAGCTCAAATTTGCAATATTATACGTAAAATATCGTCAGATACATTATCTTCTCTTTACTGTCTTATATTACATAGAGAGTGCTCTAAGTTACGATACTAGCCGCCTTACATTAATACCAGTCTCGTTTAAAAAACTATGAAACCTTATATACTAGAGCTAAAGAATCATTAATTATGGCTAACTTAATTAATCCCCTCTCAGAGGGCTACAATTTCAGTTCTTTAAAGGAGGCATTATCAGCCTTCCCAGATCCCCCCAGATTGGCAGAATAACCTCTTGCGACGCCTCCAACTCGACAGGTGAACAATAAAGTCTAATTCAAGCTGTCACCTCTATGAAGATGTTACTTGTTGCAGTGCCCTTCCAAAGATTTCCTTCTCACTAAATATACACTTGTAAACATCCTCTTTGCAGAGGCTCAGAGCGATCTCTAGAATGCCATATACTATTAGGTCGAGCACGCTCGCTATTACAAAATACCGAAAAGCGGAGGGACTAAAGGATGAGGGGAGAGGTCTTTGTTCCTGTTGATGTTCTATAGCTTAATGCGTCTAGGGAGACCGAAGCAAAAGTCTTGCCATCTCGAGTTAAGACGATTGTCACGTGTTCTTTCGCAGAGGATACTCCTGCGTTTCCGGCCAGGACAATTGGGTGCAGCTTTGAAGAAAGCTTTCGTCCGAACTTGTTATGTGCCCACATTGAAGATTGAAACACTTCAGGTAAATATGGGGAGAATGGGGCCAACATAAGAGTGCCCTCGACCGATTGGGTTTGGCGAGAAAAGATAATTATTACCCCCGAGAGCTCCGCAAGCCATTGAGAACATGCTGAGTACGGAGACAGAAGTGTCCAACAAGGTAGACACATTCGGAGAAAAACTCTTTAAAAGACCTGCTAAAGCACTTTAAGAGCCTTTTATTATCAAAGCTTTGGATTTATGGGTAATTTAATCAATGTTAATCAATATATATTACTGTGGACATGTCTTGCTTACAATATTCTTACTTATAATATCCCCTTTCTGCTGAATATAATTCTTTTGGAGTAAGGTATCAGATTTATTGCAGTTAAAGACGAACATCCTTACGTACTGAACATGAAGTTGAAATAAAATTTACTGTTTCATATTACTTAAGACACCAAAAAAAAACTTGGAAAAAAAGTAAAATAGCATCACTTTGAAAATGCGGAGTTGGTCCTCTGAGATCAAATGTGCCTGTCTGAAATCCACCATGAAATAATTTCACATTCCCTATACTACTTATCAGGCCCTGGGGACGACCCCATTTTTGGTATACTACTGAGTATAAGTTGATCGAGAAAAAAGACGAGGAGGCCAAGAGCGTTTAACACTCGGAGAAAATAATGGATTTATCACAAGCTGGAGGTGTGAACTTGAAATACTGAACGCACCTGTCTAAGCTAGGAATAGTTTATTTTGATCGATCCTAAGGTCAGGCAAAACGTCCCTTGCACCTTAACCTGGGACTCAAACAGCAATCTATCTCTCATCTGCGAGGTAAAGCCACACATCACTAGACTGAAAGGCCGGACAAATCGCTGTTTTACTACGGCGTGTCATGGGTGAAAGACCAGCGTTTAGGCTAAAGCCTTTATTGACCAGCAAAAGGTTAAACTCAAGCCCACGCAGGGTTCAAGGACGAACGGGAGTGTGTGTGTGTGGGGGGGGGGGGGGGAGGGTCAACCCACGGAGCAAGGGGCCTTAATTGTAGGACTGCTTGGAATATTAGGGGCTCAGGAAGGCCACATGGTCCCAACGATTTTGAGAGGGGATTTGCAAGTAGAAGCATAAAACAAAGGAGCCTTTCAATACCTGGGCATGAATATGCGCATTTTAGTAGTTGCAACTTTGTTGCCAGTTATCTTTTTATTAGAAAGCGGAGGGAACCGTTACTTTGTCCCAGGGTCTTTATTCTCATTGCAAGGAATTTTAAGTCGTGAAAAATGCCTTAAGCTCCTGGGATTTGGGGGAGGAGAGAGAAAGATAAAGGCAGGCAGACATACAACAACATACTACGTAGGAATATATATGACTCTATACAGAAGTCAACAAGTTCGCACGAAGAAATAGGTGGATGGAAAAAGCAAAATGTAACGTCAGTTTCCAGAAGCTAATGAAAGTAAACCATGATAGTTGCAGGACTTTGCAATTGACTTTGTTTGATTTGTTTAGAATTGTTACACACGTATCATACCTACGATCATAATACCATCAAGGCTACTATAGATATGACATGTTAGGAACTGTACTAGCGATTTTATTCAAAAGTATTGGTTGGCAATTCCAGCTTTTAGAACTGGTTCAGTAAAATGAAGTCAAATATTTTATGGGACTCAAAACGTGATACCTTTTCGATCCGATAACGCTACATATGAGCCTTATAATTTTGGGAGATCTACCGTGCTCAATAACTGCTATAAGGTGGTGCAGAGACCTTGCTCCTAAAGCTCCTCCATGTTTGCCCATGACCACATTGATAGTAACCACATTGATTATATGTTAGGGTCTATCGACATTAAAGGGCAGTACTACATTTATCTAAATTGGCAAGAGAAGCATACAAAGAAGCATGCTATGTTCCACAAGTCCATAGAAAACCATTCAATGCTACTTATCTAACTGCTTCCGAAGTCAAGTCATAACAAAATACTTTTTATCACCAGGACTCTAAAACCGATTCACACGAACATGGCCTTATCTCGGGTAAACGTTATTGCATCATTTCTCCCATATTGGCGCGCCAGGGAGAGGAAGTCTTTAAGAGGCCATTTGGCAAGATAGCGAAAACGCAGGCAGATAAGTAAACACCAACGCAACTCCTCGCAATGGCTATCCGTGCGAAGCTGACCAAATATTCGTGTATAGTATCATTAGGGACGGTAGTAATCGGACGGTACTGGATGGTATACATGTTACCTGATGATTTAATCGCATGTTTCACACGTAAAACCCCCTTCCTACGGGGACTTCAACATTGGCCCCAGTCCCAGCCACTCGCTCCACAAACTCTCAGTCTCGCCGTCTTCTGGGTAGTAGGAATCCAGTCATAAATAAGCTAGTTCTTAAACATTGCCCCAAGCAGCTAATAAGAGTCATAATAGATAATTCGCTATTATTACCACGCACTGAAATACCAAGCACAGGCAACTTGGCCTGCATGAATCATAGCGTTACCCAACATGGCGTGAGATTATATGGCGGTTGCAGTGATTCTTCAATGGTAACTGAGATAAATGGGAATTTCTTATGATTAAGTCGCTTTAGGTTGCACGAACTGATTACCAACGTTAGATCCAACTGTTGTGAATGTATCATCAATAGAAAATGAACAGTGATAGGTGTAGAATTAGACAAACATTAAACAACGGTATGGGAAGTGTATACTCTTTTGATAGAGGAAGATCCACATTAGCGTGCCGCAAATCAGATAACGTGACCATTTAATCAAACTAGACGCGCTTTTTGTGGTTATCAGGAGTAGGATAACGGCATTTCACGTAGCGCCGTTTGATGTAAATTTTCTACTTTGGCATGTTATGACACATAAAAAGGCGAGGGTTGCATGAGTCAATTTCCTGATCTAAATTCTTTTTAACTGTGATATTCACCCGCAAGGCGGGGAGGTGGGATGTACTTGGACTTGCTAGACTTCCCTAATCTCATTTGTCCCTCCGTGTCCATGTACTTCCCTTCAGAGTGCGGCGCTCATTTTATTATCGCTGCCATTCGGTCATTTTGCCACAATCTCGGTGACTGTGTGCCGAATCACTTATTCATGTAATAATCTTGAACCTATAATGCTCTCCTGGTCGCTTGTCGAAACCTGGTTTTCCATAGAGACCGCTGCCATGGGACACTTCACAAGGCAGTGTTCTCGACTCCAATACCACGCTCCCATAGAATCCACCACATGTATAAGATAAGAGTTTGTCACACAAAGCGAACCCTTTTTCTCTTCATAATCTGTTGAATAAAAACCTGCGTTTTTGCCTGGCGCGGTCCACAATTGTTGCACATTAGCATCTGAGAGTTTTCCTCTGGGAAGATCCTATTGCTAAACATTAGACCGATGATCCCTTCGGTAAAATTCAATAAATGTGGTCGGAATATAACAATGCCTCGTTGTTTTTCCCTCCACTTCAAAAGCTCACGCATTGTTATCTTATGGTTGGAACAGTTTATACCCCATGGAGATCCGAAGAAATATAACAGTAAAACTGGACGTACCCGTCCATATATACAGTATACCACTAGGTATACGTAGGGGTAATTTCACATGTCACTACCAGTGTTATCTCCCCTTTTATATCACATCGACAACAGAAAGCTGGAAGAAGTCAATATGATCGATCGTTCTACAACAGACCCTTTGAAACGGCCATTGCCCATGACTAAAATGGAAATGAACCTGGGGGTCAGAAACTATGACTAATGGAACACATCAAAATGACCAAAGTTCGTCCAGACTTAATGTGATGAAACAAAATAGACAGATTGTGGGAAACCACAAGCGGGTTCGGGATATAGCTGGAGACATACAACCATTATCTTCGGACTTTGCTTCATACATCTATATAATTGTACACCTCAAAAGGAAGATCTATGCCTTATTGTGATCATGAGCTATGGTTCCAATATTAAATTTTGCTGCGCGAATCTGGACTGGCGTCCTGTATAGATCTGTTCAGTCAAGCTACCCCTTCTGGAAACGCCATACTTAAAGTAGTATCACCACTCTTCGTCCTGAAGGGCAACAAAGTGAAGTACGGACAGGTGTAGTACCGTAATAATCAAAGGCCTAGCATCCACTGGCCAAATAGAGCAGTGTTTGAGTGATTACCTTGCCAGCTTCGTGCTGAGGCATCTGCCAATTAGTAGATCTATATAGCAGACAGACGATCGCTGTATTTTTGGCGTCTCACCTTTGACTTTGGCACTGATATATATAGCAAGCGATGATTCTAAACACCCATGTACATATATGTTTTATAATTTTTAGAGGCTTACCGTGGGAAGTTGAATTAAAATTTAGATTTTTATGAGCAACACATAGGGTTGCGGGAGTAAATATTATACACAGACCCACCCTCAACCGTCGGCCTAAGAATATACACTTGCAACAAGATTTAAAATACATTTATCACTGCGATTTAACAAAAGACTTGCCCTTTCCTGTAATCGATATCAGAAGTTGAAATGATTCGAAATCGGCGCGCGATGTTGATCCTGAAAACCTTTAACTGGGTTCTAGGCATCAACACTTCTAGCGAAAAAAAATCTATAAAAAGATTTGTTCCATGAGTGCCTTCCACGGGAACTAGTCGGGTCTTCTTTCTTTGATCTGCTCGAGTCATGGTCAATTGGTCAATACTGTGGATAAAACAGTGAAAACGTTTCTAACGACTGGAAGAGTGATAAATCTAAAAGTTCACCACGCTCAAAACTACTAATAGTGTTCCGGGTTCTAACAATATTGATTGCGCAACAAGGATATGAGTTTTTCCAGCATCGATCAGTGCCATGCAGCGAAGGCAAGGAGAATCATATAAGTGTTAAGATGTGTTTTTGTGTGGACATCTGTTCTCCTGTTCCTATATATTTGCTAGTGCATACCACATGGATTCGATGGTTGTAAACTTAGCATTTCATGTCAAGAACTTTAATTCTAAATTTAGTTACTCAGATCAACGCAAATAATATAGTTCTTTTTATCCTAGAACAAGGTCACACAATTACAGAGGTGATCTTCAAATGCATCTTCAATCCTTTTTCCTACTTTCATAAAATACTACGTAAAGCAAAGTTTCTTTCATGGAAGTTTCATTATAGATGAGTATAGAATGTATTGAACTAGACAGGTAAAAAGGTACATGGAGTATATCGGTTCAGTGATTCCTAAATATACATAAAAGAAGGGTGATGGGCACATCTCCCATCACCCTAGGGGGCTCTGGATCGCGTGGGGTGGCGACATCAGTAGTGAGTTTCCGACAGCCTTTAATGTGGACGCAGATGGATTGAGTGCCTGAGTTTTGAGGTAATTCTCGGTGAGGTATACATCTCAATTTGATGTTAGTAGGCGCGTGTAGTGGTGATGTCCATAGGTGAAAAGGCTTGCATGGGAATCCCTTTATTACATAGCTCCGTGTGCTATATTATTGATAAAAGGCTATTAGGATTGACGACGCCCTCCGAGACCGCCAGCCCACAGATTTACAAAGGCCGATTTATAGTAGCAATCCAATCAGAGTGACAAGCAGGCACCGGAGAGGGGCATCATTAACGGGTCGGTGATAACTTGATGCATTGTTGGCTCTCTTTCCCTGTCGAATCTGGTGCCTTCGTTAGAGGCTGAATCGCTCGGTTTCCAGGGGTCCCTTTTCACAAAGGTAAAACACCCACCCATACCCCAGCGGTAAATCTACATCTCCTGACCCGGCATATGGAGCACGTGGACCCTTTTGCCCCTGAGCTGAAATATTCACTTGACGCCGACACTTGGAAGGCAAGGCGCACTAATCGCGGCGAATTCTAACCTCACACCTGCCCTCCATCTGGGCTGAGAGGCAGGGTCCTTAGCTGGGGAAATTCTTTATTGAATTCTGTCGTCAAGAAGAAAGGAAAACGATGCACTTATGGCAACGAATGCTGACAACTGATTGATTTCTTGGGGCAGAAACTTTGCTATGGAGGCAACATTTTTCCCTCTGCAAATGGGAATGACTCGTCCAAATGACAAGGAGTACCTCATTTGAAGGGACTTCAAGGTGCCATGCTGCTCTATCGCGTACGTTCGAGTACCGTCCAGGGAAGACACAGAAAACTGACATCTGCTTTATGTCCTCCGTTTGCGGAGCTCGTTATGAGGAAAATGGTGGATAGGGGACAGGGCATAGGTGGCGTTTTTCTTCTTCATATTTTGACTACTTTTTTATTCATAACAAACTCGGATGTACCGTTTCTTGCTTATGTTTCATTTTCGAGTTGATTAAAACCTGAATGCAATACCAATTATAACTATTTTTAAAAAAAATCAGTTACAAGTAATACTTATATATGATAGTATGATTGAGCGAATATATAAGCCAAACGGACCTAAAATAGAATAATGAAGATTATGTGAAGGAAATCAATCGATAGTAAAATTCCAAGTCTGTCTCTGGCTAAAGAAGCTACTCAATCAACTGCAAATTCAGATGGGATTTTTTTATTTATTGAAAAATCGTACAGAGACACTGGGGGGTTCCTATTTTATGTCTTCGTTTGTTTTAAGTAATACACATTGTTTTCAAAAGCATTGCAGCCTTTAGGGATAAATACGAAAATTTATTTCACCCACGCTGCAGTTACACGGAATTAAGAACAGAATGTTTCCACAGAATGAATTTGTTTGGACATAGTTACTTATTACCAACGTGATTCCCATCCGGAATGTTAGGCTTTCAAACGTTTAACCAAGTAGCTCCGCAAGGTAAGACTCATTTTGAAGCCATTCGGTATAAGATTGCCAAATGGACTGACATCAGTTCGGAAAATGTTCTCGACAGTGTGACAAATTCTTACGAGTGCAGGGCAATAGAAATGGGATTAATCCAAAAATGAATGACAAACAAGGAAGTCACTCCCATCTCGACCCCCACAACACAGTGAGAACGAAGAACAACAGATCCGTGGGAAGTGTCCCCTTGCGTCCGTAAAAAAGTAGTGAAAATCTGAAAAAACCTTCTAACAAAATTGTGACCTTGTTGATTGCCGCCGACATTAACCACAATTACGCTAAAAGCTCTATAATTGTATTGGCAGCAAATCAATTCAGCTACAAGAAACATCAAGCTAAGCTACAGTTTAGTCTTCTAAATTGGACAGATAAAGCGCCAGATACGTGCGCAAAGAATGAGGTCTTAAGAAGCTGTGCTTTTAAAATATTTACACAGACGTTCGGGAAACAATTATACTAATATGAAACACTAAGAAGAATCGATTATTAAATGGTTCAAAAAGTGGCATACAGAGTAAGAACATGATCTGGGCAATCGTGGATGAGATGGGACGTCAGAGAAACTTCGATGCTGCAGTTCATATTAAATGAAAATTAATAAACATCCGACTAAGTCCCACCTACGTGCGTCTGGGTCCATGATCAGAAACTGTAACAGAAAGCTGCAGAAGGCGACGAGAGGGAAACAAAATCAGCATAATCACAGTATATCATGGGGTATGTTTATCATAAGACACATACCTTTTAGAGTCCTTTCGTTTACATAAGAAAGCGGCGAACAAAGGCTTAGAATATGATATGTTTATGCGCCGAAATACCATACTGCTTATGGATCTACACAACATACACCTGAATTACTTTCTGTAGTCCTAAGGTCATAATTGAACGACCCGGTGTGGGTTCCGGCTAAGTATACTGAAGAGATATTCAGTAAAGCAGGATCAAAATACATAGACCATAGGAACTGTAAATTTAATTAAACATCTAATGATAGGTTATACTTTAAATACAAACAGATATCAATCAAGGGTGAATGTTCGACACATGTAGATAGTTCTATGTGAGTGTTAACGTTTCAATCAGCTACATCATTGTTGGTATATTAATTAATAACACGTTAAGCTAGGATGACAGACATAAATAGCCAGCGGGCTTTCAACGCAATTCCTTGCTATTGGTATCGTCCTTTTAGTCCAGTTACACCCATATTCACAGCTTGAAGCCAGAACCGTGTAAAAGTATTTTTCTTTTACAAAAATTATCAACATGACTGACCTTTTGAAAACATTTATTTCAATCGTTTGATTGCAATACGAGGGCATGTCACCAGCTTGTGGATGATCTTATAATGGGTTTAGCAGTGGACACTATCCCTTTCGTCAATGCCTGAATGTGATTCGCTACTAAACGTATAGTTTGCGTGTATATAATATACAGAATGCTTTACATGGCGTAACTTTAAGTAATACTATATATTACTGGGTCGGGCAACATCTGGCGCTTTGATATTACAAATACAGATATCTTCCAAAACCTCAAGGTTCATAAATCGAAGGACCCTGAGCAAATATAATTTCGTTGACACTGCTTTGCTTCCCAAGACAAGAACTTACTCGGGCATGCCTAGAACTTAAAGCATGGCAAAAAGCGAATGGCTCGACCCGTCTAGCTTTGCTACCATGCAGCTGGGACAAGCCGCATATGGTCCGCTTATCGTGGTATGCAATTTCCATGAGCAAACTGTACATTAGGGAGAAATATGGTGAATATTATTAGATGATTGCCGAGATTAGGAATACATGTATTCACTGACCTAGAGTACAGGGGTGTCTTGGATGAATAGAAGTAGCAGGGATGAAAGAGGGTTCACTACGAAAATACTGAAATGTTTCTGGCTAGGGCTAGGGGGCTCCCGGGGAAAATCATCATCCGGATTTTTTTAAAAAAAACATGCTCATTAAATAGTGACTTAAAATTTTTGTTTTCATTTCCGACCCAACAACTCCCATTATTTAACATTTGTTGACAGTTCCAATACATTCTTCCTATCGATTTTCATACGTGACTTTTTGAAAGTTTTAACGATTTCCAATTTTCTTAAATTTCTGGAAGATTTGCAGGTTAAAAATGACAGGAAATTTCAATGACAGGAAATAGGTGAGGGAAAGAAAGGGGGGAAGGAAAAGAGGGGAGGGAGAAGATGTAGGGGAAGGGAGAGATGTGAGGGGGAGAAAGCGAGGAGGGGGAGCATGAAGAAGAGGGGAGGGAGAGGGGGGGGGAATCGGAGATGGGATTGGGAGAGAAAAACAGGTATGAGAGACAGAGAAGAGGCGGAGGGAAAAGAGGGAGAGGGGGAAGTGTGGGGAGAGAGGGGGACCGTCCGGAGGACAGGTACTTTGCTAGTTCTATATAAGATGAAGACCAATTAGCCTACTCCTCCTCCCGATCCCGCCTATCTCTTCTCCTCCCCTTCCCACCTCTCTCTCCTCCCCACCCATTGACATGTCTTTCTACTCACTATCTTTCATTATATCTTATTAGTAATTATAATTATGGAGGAAAACAAAAAGAAAAAATCCGTATTGGACTACCAACCTAACAACTGCTATATTAATTCTTTTATTATGGTTGAATTGGGTAGACAAATTTGTTCATATATATATACTGTCGGGAAGATTAAAACGAACTGATAAATTAACTTTAATCAATGTACATCTTACAATGTACAACTTTCAATTTCACTAATTTGTTTATTGTTTTTGGTTATGTTCCTGTCCCCCAGCGTTACTTTATGATCCCACTTTAATATAACTTGGCCTTTTAATTCATGGTAGACTTCCTCACTTCTCCAGATATATAAATAATTAAAATAAAATAGCCTCTTCTCGGAACTATAAATATATTGTATTCGTTTAGAGTGTGACATGGAAAAGATTAACATTCCATCTCCCCACACAGATACCCTCCATAGCCACAACAGCCATAATTTGTAAGTTGAGTCAGTGATTCGGAGATTAGGTCTTTTTTTTTTTTTTTTTAAAGATTTTATTTCAACTTTGTTTCCACGCCACATGCACGCACTCACTCCCATACGGAGGAAGGTCTCTTGCATGTTATGTTATCCATAGCAAAATAATGCCCACACAAATTATACTCAATCCCTTTATATAGATGAATCACCAGCTTCAGCTCAAAACATCATGGAAAGTATGTGCTGTGTAGGATTCTGGGATAGACCATCCCTATAAACCATCCACATGGAAGTGAGGACTACCGTGAACTATCTCAATACAGAATGGGATTAAACAATGGTTTGAACTCATTCAAGCAATGAACAAATCATAGAATACCATAGAATAAAGACTGGCACGTGCAATCAGAACATAATTGGATAGGGGGGCGTCATGTCCGGTATAAGAGCCATAGAAAAATTCGGCTAAGCGCAAAATTTAAAATGTTAGACAATTCTTAGCATCATAAGGTCTGGAAAACGCTGAGCCTCACAATAAAAGATAGACTAGACTAGATGTCTACAATCCCTAACTTTAACTAAGCATTAAGTAGAATTTATAGCCACTATAGAGAAAAGCCAGGACATCCTATTGAAATGGATTTTGTTGGCGCATATTGAAAAATAGGACGCCCAAAAGGCCCAGGGATGTAATCTATGTGTTCATAATAAAAAATCAATCTTGAATTCATCATCGTTACCCTTGCATATTGAAGCGGTATGATATGCGTATAACTGGAAGCTATGGATATTTTGCATCACTGCACCGCATCTTCCCTTTCACTTAGGATGTCTCCTCACAGTTTAATCAAAGAATCAACAATATAAACGTTCAAAGGCAAAAAGATGCATCTTCCCTGCAACAAGGAGTCATTATCGCTCTCTGGCTTGAGATCAACGTGAAAAACGACAGGGTCGGCTACACCCAGATATATCATTTAGGCAACACCTAAAGTAAGCCAGAAGTTTAGACCACTTCAACAATATAGCAACATATTATCTTTTTTTATTCGATATATCATTTTCCCTCGATTTTGTTCACTTGCCCTCTCTGCCTATCTGTCTCTATGTCTACCCCCCCCCCCCCCCCCCCCCACCTGTCTCTGTCACTCTTCTCTATGCCCTCCCTCTCTCCCCCCTTTAAGGGCGATGAAATCGGATCAGGCCTTTTTGTAATCGATTCCCCTATTCTCTTTCTGTCTACCCACCTCCTGCACCTGTCTCTGTCCCTCTTCTAGCTCTCCTTCTCTCTTCTCTATCTCTCTCTGTTCCTCTTCTCTCGCCCCCTCTCTCTCCTACATCTAAGGGCAATGAAATCGGATCACGCCTTTTTGTAATCGATTCCACTATTCATAACTTTCCCATTCGCCAGGAGACCTGCGTCCTCCATCTGGCTGCCCCAGTGACTATGGGACCAAAAGGTAGGCCATCGTTAGAAATTCAGTGTTGAATAACATGATATAACTCCGGGTTAAAATGCAAGATATCCGTTCCAAACACCCAAAGGCCAATCAGACCACATTTCCTATAATATGTTATACGAACAAAGAGCTTAAGCTGATTTCAGTTTGTTTTTCCCCTACAAAAACCTAGCAGTGTCCTCAGGGAAGGCGAATCAGAGTGAAAATGATGCAGGGGCTATTCATACAACGACAGGGATTTAAAATGAAAATGTATGGACACAATGGGAGAGGGAGGATCCGCGGGGGAAGAATGTGTGGCATAAACATTGCCATCACATCATCATTTCTATGCATATTACCCATAACAGGGCCGAGCGTCCCTCCTATAGCATTCATGGTTCTGGCGGCGGGGCTTTTGCACCAGCTAGCAACGTGTGGATGGATTCCGATGGAAACATTTATGTGATCGCTGTATAGGAGAGAGAAGAAATAAGGATATTCCACCCTCTTACCCTTGGGTTGCCAGACTCTAGACATGTGATTTATGACCGGTTCGCTGTCATCCATTGCAGATGGTCGCTTACTGCCTATAATTGGATGAATGCAGGCGGAAAGCATTCAGGGCGCTTCCAAGGCACAGCTGCAACGGCCAAAGCTGTAGTTAAATTCTTCCTGAATGACTTTATGTTTGGAAATGCTAGCTGTTCATATTATCGACTGGTTTTTATACTTAATCTGTTATTGATGTAAATAGGTGCAATGGGATATACGTAATGTGTTTGCCACACAGACTAGGAACTGACACTTGAATTTTGGGTGTCAATCATAAACCAATAAAACCTTTAACAAGGCTCGATTACAGAATTCCTATATTTTGGACGATTTCCAATCTCTGGGCTGACCACACCTATCATATGTAATAGCAACCAGTAAATTTCATGGGAAAATGCTTTGAAAACTGATTGAAAATAGAACAGATTTTACAGATTATTGATAACAATTTCGTGGCCAGTACCTTGCAAAACGAACATTAAACACATGTTACAGTAAGGGTAACGAAATCAATACCTTACCCCCTGCAGTTCCAACTTTGCAATGAGATTCAGCCCAATAAATCATATAACATGTCTCATTTCTCAAGCGACTTGGCACCCTCATGTTTGGTGTGAGACAAAAACCTTTGGGAAATCATACACTTTCGTGACAAACGCAACTGAATATTAACAATATGTATGTGCCTTTAGCTCTGTGAATGATAGGAATTAGACCAGATACTATGGATAAGAAGGCAGTTAACAATGCTCATTAAAAATATATGTCCTTTCCAACAGCACATTCCACCAACTGACTTATATATACAGTCTGCGAATGAGAGGGTGAGAAAATAGTTAATTGAGAAACTTCGAGCCAAGTCTTGAACTGATTCCTCAATCAAAATCCTCGAGAACCAATTTTTGACAGGGGTGATGGAAAGGAGCAATACCTTTACTATGGGAAGCCAGGGGCGTAATTCAGGAAAGTAAATCTCCTAAAGCCCAGAGATAGTGGAAGGTAATGCTGTAGAGCAGTGGCTGTAGGTGTAGGCCGGCAAAAGTACAATGGGCGAGGAGCAATAAACAGTGGAGGAAAAATATAAACAACACCGGCGGTAACAGTGGGTACATTCGACAAAAAAGATAAAGGAGACAGGGCCCAAGAAGAAGATCGGTGATAAACGAGACGGTTATCGACATAAGATCAATGGTTGCCGGCAGCTGCTTGTGCTTGGGCTCTTAATGTTTTTGTTATTTTCCAAAGTCTCAATTATCTCAGAGGAAAGGAAGGAAGACAAGAACCACTGCAACCTTAAGCAAGGGTTTATTATGTGGATGGAAATCTCCCAGTGCCACCAAAGATGGCGTAAAAGGCACACGGCTCGTTCTCAGCTGGCTGCATGTTACTTGATTTGCATCGACTGCCTTCAAGCAAGTATTAAATCGTGTATTCTTGCAGGGAAGCTGAGTGCTTTGTCCAAGACCAACGCCCGGCCTTTAGATCTATACGTGATAATGGCGTCACACTGTAATACCTAATGCTATTATCCCTAAATTATCTTCTCACGACTCCCCGAGTAACCTGGCTTCCCAGATCAATAAAGGATGGGTTCCAATGAAAAGGGGAACATATAATCGCCACGGGGATCGAAGATGTATAGCAGCATACTTAATTCGGGGTTTGACAATTAAAGCGGTAATGCCTTGCACATTCTAATCGACTCCGAAGAATGCGTGTGGCAGGCACTAAGAAAGGACATTTGACAGTTCCACAGCTTGGGGTTTCAACATTTAATAAAACTTTTCAGTTGGCATGCCAAAACATAGACAAGATGTGATTGTTAGAATAATAGAAAAAAACTTCATGAAAGGGAATTATACATAGACTCACTCCTGGTTAATGGCCGCCAATAATGGCCTACGTCACCAGCGGAAAGCTAAGGATAAAATATTTACATAAAACTACAACAGGGCTTTTATTAGATCTGCGGTGCACCTAATCAAATTGTAATAAAGAACGAATATTTGGGTTTAATGGAATTTGGTGCAGGCCTTGGGTTTGCCAAACTATTCAATAGATGTCGGCTCTCAGGAAGAAAGTGGTCGGAGGTCGTATAGATATTTCATTAGATAGAAGCGATAAGGGAACTACGTACACTAATAGATTAGGGAACGGATGTTTTCTCGGCTTTACAACCCAGATGGTGCCGCCATTGGATTTAGGCAAAGTAAATTGAGATTGCCAAAGGCGCTGGATGAAAGCGAATCCAGTTTTAAAGACCGATATCATAGCTATAGAAAGATCAGAAACCAGGAAGCAACGCAGCTGAAGAACCGAGGTGGGACAATGAACATTCGAGTGAGCGTGCCTTCGTGCAGTGCTTGGCATAATGAGTAGGAGGGGATCAAGTACAAAAAGACAGCTCGGGAAGACAGATTCTAACGTAATATGATGAAATGATGAGCAGAAGCCGAGGAAAAACTGGCGCTTCAGCGTGAGAAACTAACATCGCATGTGAATAAACAGCAGCTGAATGATCCTTTAGTGGATTCCGCCATTACAAATGGGAACAGATAAAAATTCCAATAATTAAGTGTTTCCAATCAATAAACAACTGAAAGGCAATAATATCCGCCAGCTCTTTAGACAACATTGAAAACCTCATGACACGCTCGTTAACGGGTCATTTAACTGGATAGGGCTGGTTAAAATGCGTGACGGGTAAGCAGAAACTAAAGTGCCATTTTTATTATGAATCTTAACAGTCCTGAACATTTAAGGAAGATGAAGATAAGTGGTTGTGCACGATCTTTCCACTTTGAGATAAAAATTCCATTAGATCGTACATGTATGTAGCCATCCGGACATAGATATGCACAGGTAATCTATTGTGCAGGTAATCTATTGGGGCTCTGCTCGAATACTTTAGAACGTCCGACTGTATTATGAGATGGAAGTTTTCAGTCCCATTCCCATATAAATGGGTTTACGCTGAACACTTACCGACTATTAATTAACATCCCCAGATAAATCAGATACAAAGTAGAAATGATATCCCATATAATCTAAAGAAATATCTGTTTAACTAGTATTTACCATGCAGGTGTGTGGGTGGGACAAACAGCTTGGGCCTTAAGGCCATGAACTGTAATTGCAGCTCATGGTAGTTTCGCGGATTTGGACCGCCTTGGAACGTCGTATCACATTATAATTAGAGAGAAATATGGAAATCTTATAATCTGATTAAATTTTATAGATAGGAGCGTATATAGGCAAAATAAAACACGGTACTCCTGTCCAGCATTTAATTAGAGCTCGTCATAACATCCCTTTCCTTCCAGCAAAACATAGTGTCCTTGTCCATGTCAAACTTGAAGCTATATAATTATTTATGACAATGTTCATATAAAAGTTGTGCATATCAAAACATACCAAGGTCCATTCCTGCTATGCAGACTTCTATAGAATGTTCAGAGAAAATAACTCTATATGCACTGCATGTACTTATCTCATATGGAGAAATCGGGGCAATCGGATACCAGGTAAATTATATTCCCACTTCGCAAGAGGACATCAATGCGACTAGAGTACTCCTTTATCCAGCTAATGAAACCGAGGGAAACTTCTTTCGACCAATATTAAATATATTGAAACGCAGAGCATTATAACATATTTTACAATTCTCCTGGGGGAAGCCATGTGATCTTAATATCTTATCAGTAGACTGGCAAGTAGCTAGCCAAGTAATTTCATTACTGTGCATGGCAATAAACTTGGCGGTATATCGATGTACTGGCACCACACGAGGAAAGGATTGTGTATAAGACGCTAGCGCAGGTATTCACTGTATAATTCCACACTTTGCTATAAATATGTATCTATCAATATGGCAGCAATGCCTGCCTGCTTTAGACACTGTACGATAGAATGATCCTCGGCACAGTACAGTAATACATAGATAATATTCTTTTTGATCAAGGGGGATAAAGGGCTATATAGGAACAGCGGAACAACTTATATAGGGATGGTGTCGAAAGCACACTTGATAAACTGCTCTCACTTTCTCCGGGAGTGGCTCCCCTTGTAAATAATGCAAGACTGTGAGTAAGGCTGCGTCCTTACACTTACAAATGGTGCCCAAACAGAGGCCCGGGGTGTTCCATTGTTGGGTATAGACCCCAGACATTAAATGTGCTTCGATGGTTCCAGCCTTCGGGGACTTATCCAGCAGTGTCTGGCCCCGCCGCTAGCCTTTATTACTGCCTGTCAAGCAGTAATCAATCGTGACCATGATCAGGGTCTTGTGTTTGCAGGGCTAAGAGGGTCAGCACAGGACGTGTAATCACCTCCTCCAGGCAGCTCACGGAGCGAGGTGACATAACACATGAATATCCCCCAACCTCACTGGTTAACATGAAGGTGAGCCACCCCTCTCGTTGACAAGGGGGTGAGAAGAGATCTGTGGCCCACTAAAGGCCTTCTGATTGGCTACGCAGCTCGCTGGGACCAGAGTTCAATAAAGGTTGGGGGAAGCTAGTAGTAAATGGATGGTCAGAACAAACTGGGTCCAATGTACCTTCTATGCTCGGTCTAATAATGATCTAACATGCTGTTACAGTTTGACACATAGAGGTGTAATGTGGCCATTGTAGTCGCCATTAGACCAGAAATAGCACAGCAGAGGCGGCGGAAAAGAGGAGTTGAAAAGTAAATTGGTGTTAGGACCAATTTTCTATCTTCTTCACCACAGAAGAGACTTGGTAGACTGAGAATAGGATACACAGCATGTAACAATAAGATGAGGTATGGACGATAGGATCTAACCTGGAGGAATTCTTCGTATTTAAGATGATCACCCAATCCACGGGGCTTCACATGTCCATTTCTCCAAATTAGTGTGGGGTGGCCAGCACATTGATTTTGGAGGCTCGCTGTGTGGATTCCCTGTCGAATGGTCGATATTTCCTGTTCAAATATTACAGGATATTCACGGGGCTACAGCACTCTAGTCGAGGCTGGACTCCAATGGCAAGAAGCGTAAACACCATCCATCACATTCGAGCCGCAAATAGGAACCTTAAGTTTATTTCTTCTGACCTGACTCAATACAATACTTTGAAGGCGTGTATATAGAGTCCCCCGCCGTATACTCGGCATTTATTCCGCCATAAACAGTTGACAACTTTTTTTTATATCCGAGTAAGTAGACAAGAAACAATATTATCAAGTGTGAAACACTTAGTGGGTATCTGACAGAACCGTAAACCATTCTGAGACTCTATAACGGGCCATCTTCATTAAAACCACTGGCGTATGATATACATAAGGAATGTTATTTATCACCATATGCTCGAAAGGCCTGACTTACTACAAAATAAATGAAAAAAACAACGAGAAATACCTGTATAAACGAGGATATAATGACTATACATTATACGGGCTACCTGTTAATGTGGTTATCACTCTATTACTAATTACAGATCATCACAACATTTCTCCCACTTGGAGTGGATATATAATTTTCAAGTCGAATTGAGTGATTATTCTGATGGTCATTTTCAGGAGAACATAATGATAAGGAGTTATTAGGTTCGGCCCCAGAGCATTCTAATTCACAGTTAGCCTCCAAAAAACGTTTCGTTAATATCTGAATATGAAAAATTATCAACAAAATATGTGTAAAACATTTATTGGTTTAAAAGATATATTATACAAGAAAGACTTAGCATGAGGCAATGTCACAAATTAGTGACACTCAATTCGATTCCACGCTTCTCCTCTTCATCTAATCTCCCCTTCCACTCCTCCCATACTCCCCGTCACTTTACATGTAAAGTTCTTCGTGCAAGGACATTTCTCATCCATATATTAGTCAATCTCTTGAGTCTTCTGAAGGGATAACAGTATGGCAATGTCAGAAATAGGCAGATATGCACATGGGCTCAATATCTAAGGTATCTTATAATATGTGTGTAATGGAATCTCTGATTCTATAACTATTTTCTCTTATTGTATTTAGATGTTTTAAGCAAAGAATGTACATTCAAAATGTATTTGGCCAGCTGGTCAGAACATTTGTAAGTTCAGGATACTTACGAAAACCTGCTATAGTAAATAACAGAGAAGTACCCATATAACATGTGCTAATTAAACCTTTTCATCAAAACAAATATCTTGCTTTCATCTTTTGGACTCAAAGGACAAACAGAGCTGGCCACAAGGCCGTGTACTATGTTTTTCGGGATTGTAATATAGAAGTTGTGCTTCAAGCTAAATATCTCAACTTTTGGCTTTTAGGCTTATTGGACAAAGGGATTATCTATACTTGCCGCCACAGGGCCGACTACTATATTGTTTATAATACAATACAATATACAATATGATATTCTAATGTATCAGGTTTCAATATTGCTATCGTCCATCTTCGTAAACTTGGGAAATACTCAGTGAAACTGGAAACATTAGGATATAGGCCAAGTTGTAGACCTATTTATTCCAAATTGCCACGGTAGAATAAAATACTAAAATAATAAATTTCGAAAAAAGGCTATGGAATTAGGAAAAACAGAGGAAATGACATTTTCCCTTAATTTTCAGTACTCAAATCCCTGTGGTTGATTTAACTGGGAGTGCAGTTTTAATGTTGCGGCTTTCTTTATTTCCCTCCTCTCCGTCTCTCTCTATCGTCCACTCGGTTTTCCAATTGCATAGCCTATCCGCCCACACAAAAATATATAATTTGCATACATTATTTGACAGCTACCGCTTACAAGTATCGTATGGGGGTACACGGCCTATATCACATTTAATCATATAAATATATACAATCCATCGAAGAAATGCAGAC
The DNA here is from genome assembly GCA_942159475.1 of Sthenelais limicola. Taxonomy (NCBI): domain Eukaryota; kingdom Metazoa; phylum Annelida; class Polychaeta; order Phyllodocida; family Sigalionidae; genus Sthenelais; species Sthenelais limicola. The sequence goes on from OW804096.1 coordinate 66,665,199, forward strand.
ATATCTGTATAATCATTCTGTCTTAGATACAGAAAGTGTATACGTGTGCATCAATTTCCTCCATGACATCCAACAACCTTTGAATATTTCAACACAAAGGAAGCGGTAAAAAGATATCTTGCCAAACTGCTCCAGGCAGAACTATGGATCACCAACAAAAGATTGTATTTTAGCCTTTATCTTTGCAATAGTATTAGAGTCCGCCATCTTTCATCTCATCCAAGCATTTGTAATGTACTACAAGTCGGCAACATCACACAGGACACTGGCAGTAAGTTAGTTCATGTGGTACATGGCCCGAAAGGTGTGCGCCAGTCAAGCTGTTTTATTAAAATTTACAGACGACAGTGTTAGGAAAGGTAAAGGCAAACAGTGCAAGAGAGAGAAGCTACACTCTTTATCTGGGCCTTAAATGTCTTCTACAAAGAGCAAACGATTTACGATGATAAGGGAGTGTGCCAGTGTGTCCTTCAAACTTCTATCATGAATTAAATTGAACAGTTAATTTTTAATTAAGATTCAGGGTCATACAAATACTGTGTGAAAGTCATCGAGCTGTATTCTCATTCCCCTCCCCATGCGATTTCCCATTCCAATTACAAGATGAGAAAGTTTTGCGAGGGTAATCATATACGTGTAATTGAAATTAATTACCATCAAGGGTGCAAATATTTGCATATTACGTGGAGAGGCACTAAAAGCATTGGTAATACAGCAATGACGTATCGGTTATCTGTATGCACCGTTCAGCCTGTAGACACATACTCAAAAATGAAGTGCTGGCGACTTGGGACCTGTTCAGTCACAGGGGTAGGCCAGTAGTAGGGGGAGATGGGAGATGAAGGTATTGCTGACCAAGTGGATGCGCGTATACAAACGGCTCAATGATGCGGCCCATGCAATCACACTGGCCAGTCTTGATACAGGACACCCTCAGACACGTAATCCGCATGTACGTTGCCATGGAAACATCTAAGCTCTCGCCAAACATCTCAAATTAAGCTGTACCGGAGCCATTTGCCATCCCGACTGGGATTAATAGACAAGTCGCGAAGGGCTCTCACACTTCGAGAGATTGTTGGCCCATTTTGTAAGAACTTTCTCCGACCAGGAGCAGAAGAGACACTGGCCGAGTTGAAAGCATCCATGATTATGCTAGGCTACGAGAACGTATGCAATCGCTACTCTCTGGCTCTGCCTGTATGGGCAGGGCACAATTTAGTATTGTAAGGTAGACATATAGGCTACACACATGAATATGGTTAATAATGTGTGACATACTGCAAGTAAGCATGTGTATGTGTGAAAATTTGTATTAACACGAATACAATTGTATGCTAACATAACGAAAGATCAAGCAGGTGTGCAAGGAGAAACACGATCAAAACAATTGAGCAAAAACTCTTACCATGGCAATCTTAACCGACAGTTCCTGATGCATGACTGTGCGGAGGGATAGGGCTTCCAATAAATGACGCAATGTAATAATTCCCTGGTCGACTTCAATATATATATATATGCGTTTGAGAGGATCTTAAATTTCTGCTGTTAAGAGTGTGTAGTGCGCCAAGAGGCTGTTAGCTCCTGATGCTGATGTAAGGTATGGATGAATCATTTACTGACCAGCTCAAAGCTCGCTGCATGTACCACTGTTCACGTTAATAACGATATTACAGTGACAGTTGATATCGTGCATATCCAATATCCATGCAACGTCAGTACAAGGCTCCACTACGGCCTAAGACAATGGGACTGCGGACATGTAAGAACTCTATTCTAGCATGATATGGACGGGTGTCGTACGTTAGGATATAAAACTTTAAAGTAGAAGCCAAGGATGCAATCGCTCAGATAAAATGAGCCAATTATCGACCGAGCTTCCGTTATCACCTGAAAAGGCCTTGATAGTCCAATAGATAAAGCCAACTAAATTGGTCAAAAGAGCCGGTTCCAGAAATCGTCTCAATAATTAATGTTGACTTTTTGGCGCGCTTGACATATTCAATAATTATGAGGAAGCAAATATAATTATCTAGCTTCATATATATACAGTGCCCTGTCCACAATTACACACCATCGTAAGAAAGAATATGTACATGGAATAACCCATTGTCCAATATAATTCAGAACTCTGGGCGATGAGGCGTTGAGTCTCAGCATGGGGTTGTCATGAATACATGACAATACCCGGTCATATGCAAATGAAGAAGCGTATCAATTTACAGCTATACGACGCGATTCATACTTAGGGCAAAGTATCACTTGCGCTAGCATGCAGGCAATATCTAGCCTATTTTTCCAATTCAACACATGCTGTAGATCATAACTGCAGGAATAAAGAGTGGTGATGGCTATAAAACCCCATCCTTTTCATCCCAGGCCTTTCTATAATGTAGCCAAGCATGGCTATAATATGATAATGGCTTCCAGGAGATGTTTTCGGCCCCCAATTGATGCCTTGAATTGGCAGTATAGTTGACCGAAAAAGAGCCTTGAATTTGTTTTATGTCGACACAAAAGGTGAATTCGAATGAATGGTTGGCAGGACTTTGAAAGCAAAGGCATTAAGAGACACCAGACATTTTGTTTTAAATGGAAACTTATGAATCGCTCACATGAAATATAATTCTATTTACTGTCATTGCTATTTTTCTCAGTAGCATAATTCCACTCATGTAGTGTAGTTGTAATCGCACCATTTTCAGGCGTTATAACTACGAGAAACTATGGGGGAAAAGCAGTAGTTTAAGGTCACAAATAATTCCTTAGAAAATGGCTTGCGCAGACAGTTCTAGGTGAACGATTTATTGCTCACCTTCCTTTTTTTAAATGTAAAGGCCTGTGACACCTCATTAGATCCTTTCTCAATAGCATCATGAATGAGGGCTTAATTAACGTCAAACGTCATCCTTTTTAAAGGAAGCTCGAGCTTCGTTACACCTGACGCTTCATGATGAAGGGGTAATAGAGCATGTATATGTGAATCCTCCATCGTTTGGAATGTGATAGGATATCAGGCATGTTGCTGAATGCATGGGAAGATGCCTTCAAACATCGCGGTTAGATCCGATCATATTCATACATATCGGAACATATTCTCTAGCTTGGATTAAATAGGCATTATACAGAATATTGGAGGAGGATGCACTGCAAGAATGAACCAAATGTCTGCTAAATCCTAACCATGCTACGGCTCTGACTGTGATGTACAAGTGGGAGGGTCGTCGGGAAGACTACTTAATCCATACATGTCTCGGTGGGAACATGGAAGAATGTAATTTCTTCCAGCAAAGAAAGATTTCGCAAGTTTCGATTTATTGTCTGAGTACCAAGCCTATTAAATCTCTAGAGATCTGGCTGTATCTAACCTGGGTTAACAGCATTGCTGTTACGAACAGGGATTTTCCTCGCGAGATATACAAGTCACTAAGCCAGCAAGGATGATAAAGGGACAAGGGCGTGTTAGTAAGCGTCGAACAAGGTTAAGTCAGTGCGCGTGTGGCCTTTCCAGTAAGGAGGGGATGATGTAGCGATTAAGAGGGCGTCCACAGGCGGGATCAAGCACGAGTTACTGTCATATGGCAAGATAAATAAGGACTAACACGTGACAAGGAAAGTAATGGATGTCCGGTTGAAACAGTTAGACAATGCATGTGGCACGGGGGTAAAGGACACACGCTTGGGCATGCTGGAGATGGAAGACGTGCATTGGGGTGGAGTGGGGGGTGGGTGTATAGGGAGGTAGGGTGGCTGGAGGGGAGAAGGAAGCGACAGGGTGAACATCCTATAGATGGAGAGAAATGGGTACAGAGGTTATGGAGATATGTTGGGCAAGAGTTAAGAAGGACTGAGTTGAGAGGGAATACTATCGATGGTATTATCATCACGAGCTAGAACTGCTACAAAATACCTCGGTAGTCCACGCGTGATATTGGAAATGATATTCCCCAACACGATTCTGATTAGGGATTCGGATCCCCGATTTCAATAATTAGGCAAATATTATGAGAAATTTGATTGCCTTTCGCCCTAAGTTCATTGACGACCTTTATAGCAACTGGAAATATAAGCACTTAAATCAAACTCGCTAACCAGGCTGATTGCATTTTTAAACAAAGTGCGATATGCATTCAATAGATGTTGAAAGCACCGGGATAACGAAGCTATCAAGCGGTTCCAGACAACAACAGTAAATTAAATACGCAGTTTCGAGGTATGAAAGGAACTCATTAGGCCGTCTAGATCTCTCAGGCTTCATGGCAAAACCAACCTAGTATAGAGGACAGAGGGACGAAAATAAAATTAATTGATTAATCTTCAGAGATGGCACGGGAGAAAAGGTCACGACTGAAAGCCTTTAAAGAGAATGTTATGCCGTGCCAAAATATGGACAAGCAATTAATTGAATTTTAACATTTTGGTAGAGGTTTGGACCCTTCCATCAAACTCAAATAAACCATGCTTGTTTCGACGATGCCTTCCAATAATTATCTTCAGGTAACAAACAAATAGTGGGGTCAATGTTCGCTTACTCCAGATGTTAAAAGGCACTTTTGAGAATTTCCATTAATTCCTCAGTCTCAGAATTTAAAATTCTTCAAGTGAGACACAGTTCAAAAAGGAAACCAAGGGCACACATTTCATACGATTCGTCGTATCCAGCAAGGATGGATCGGATTTGCCCCCTTTTTATCACATAATACTGGTGGGCATAAATTGTATATGATGAAACCTTGTATTTGAGAACCACCGACAGAGGAATATTTAATGTATTAAAATGTAAATGTCAGGACTACTGAGAATACAATTTATCTGTACAATGTACCAGGAATATAATTTATAAAAAAAGAAGGATACGTTCCTATACACCATGTTTCAAACAAGATATAATGATTATACTGACAACCAGTGATACTATGTAGAACGTGTACACACATTTAGCATTTACATGAGTTTAGTATATTCATCTTCAATATCTATGGCCGAAACCATTGTACAGTTGCTGGTAGGTGGTCTTACTATCGGCATAGATTCAGCTTTTAATAAAGTAATTAACGTGAATGGGATCTTTTTCAAATATTGCAATAAATGCGCAATGAAAATATCGACGAAATATCGAGACATGAGTATCCAAGGCCTGTTAGATCCAACACGATAAAAACAAGATAAGCACCTATAAAACACAAACAAGGCGACACGTGTTGACGCAAACAATATTGATGAATACACAAACATGGTACAAAGTAGTCAGCTGCATGAAATACAATATCCAATATACAACAACGGAGGTCAAAACAGTTGACCGGTATTGGCATCGAGCGATCAAGTAAAAGTATAGTTTTCTTTCTCAGAGCCCAATGACGCAGACTAATATAATTTTATTAGACGCCTGGGTCGTTCACACTGGCCTTGGGGGAAATTGATATCGAAGACATTATGAGAGCAAAGTGCAGTTGGTCTTGATACCATAGATAGATTGAGAGAATCATATATCCAATACATTTTCTACCGCCTTCTATTTTTCCTACCCCCCTGGGGTGTATCTAAACAAGTGCAATATCTATATTGAAAGTGACACAGGAGAGACTTGCGATGGAGATGGATAGCAATGAAGTTACTCTCACGAGCTGAATATTTAAGCTCGGATTGAGTTTGCATTAAAGCGAAACTCATAGTCTGTATTCAGGTAACTCACATTGCTTTTAAACTGACTATTGTCAGGAGCGATCTATTGATGAGGTATCAAATCATATTAACTAACTTACGAGAGGGCGCATAGGAGAGCGTATATAATATAGGGGAGTTTCCTCTGGAAACTATTGGTAGGGCAGGTCAGGGTTATATGGACATGGGGGAATAGAGGTATACATGACCGGGTGATAAAGTACCCTGGAGAGACTACAGGGTGTGACAGGTATCATAAAGTGTTGCCATTTGGGGTTGTTTGCCAGTCTGCGATGAGCGATGTATCCTGGCATTTGGCCTAACACATAGTGAATCTTTCATGCAGCCAACTTACCCTTCATGCGATGTTCCCCTCCTATAGTATCGTATCACTTGGTGCCCCTGCGGGTCAACCAGTCTGCAGGCGGGCCGTCGATACAGATATAGCCTTGACAATGGTTTAATAGATATACCGAGGGTATTGTTGCTATCAACGCACCGAGTCTAGTTTGGGGGCAAGGACATGCGGCATCCACAGAGGCATACATAACTGAAAGGGATGGAGGCTACCCCCTCCGCCGCCCCCGTTACCCACCAACCCCCACACATAATCTTTTAAAAATAGTGCGGCGGTAATGTTATTACAACACTCACTTACACCTATATAACACACAGACATACATACAGATCATAAGACTCCTGCTTGCTATATGGGGGATGGGGGATTCTAACTACACTCTCTAAACACCCAAAAGATTATTTTGGATCCGCCCCAGATGTAAGCTGTAGATCTGGAGGAGAAATGTATGACAAGGAGAAAGAATGCCTTAATGGAGCTACATAAAGAGGTTGCCTCCTGGTTACAACTTCAGGAAATCCCTGTTCTATATGCAACACCTTGTATAAATAATTCATTAGCCGTCTGGCGGTGCCAATCCTATTCTATCACACACTTCATAAGGGTAAATGGTGCCTGCACAAATATTTGTCTCAAAGTAACAGTGCCCAAGGGCAACGACCCAAACATCTTAATCTGAATAATTGTAGGAAAAGCATATATACAGCAGCTTTCTGCGGGGTACGTCCAGCTTCATGATCCTCCCTCTTGAAATAAAAAAAAGATTTAAGCAGTTAATGAACACATGCGGGGTAAAAGATGGGTTTCCCTGACAAGAGTCTGTGACGACCAAGCTGCACAAATGCTTAGATATATCTGGGAAAGCATTTGGGCGTTAAAGGAACAAGAACACTTGAAAGAAATAATGGCTCCCCGGGGCAGGTTCCAGCTGACCCAACAAAAGGAGGTTTACTAAGGCGTGCCAGACTTGGACAGCCAAAGTATGCCTGGTTGACGGTGCCATGGCATGCCTAGTGACCCGGCTCAACCCCCCGGGCTACAGGCTTCCTCTCTGGGTGACAGGAGACTGCCTCGGGCCAGCCCCTCCTAACCCTCGAGTTCTGATCCCTACATTTAGCATGCCATCCCAGAGCCATGTGATCTCCAACCTGCAGCAGTGGGTGGATTTCCGGAAAGCATCAAGCGACAGAAGTTACCACTTATGATTGCTTCTGGCATGGGAAGTCCGGGCGCATATCAGAAGGCGTCCAACAGGAAGAGTGAAATAAAATATTCCTATCTCCTAAGCCCCCAACTTCTGACCGATTTTAGCAGGACTTTCCACCATAGTTAGTATAGATCTGGGCTTGTGACAGGGTGACAGGTCATGAGGAGAGATTAATTAGCAGTGTCGCTAGAAAAAAGTATCGGGCAGGCATGGGTTCTAGTGGCAAGTCAGGTAGATAGTTTGTCTTCCGCAGAGGACACTGACCCTTCTAATGTCTTCTTTGATAGTGTACCAGTGCTTCCATAACTCAGAATGAACGAATTCCTTAAAATACAAATCTTTAAAAAGTAAGCATTGCAGTGGCCAGAGACAAGGTCTAATTTACATGTACTACTCACACCCAAAAGGTGCCATTTCCATATACTACTATCTCACTAGCAACCAAAGAGGCCCAGGTGGGAAAGCTGCAAGGATGGTGTCTGTAGTATGTATGTTATGTTCGAATATCCTCATAAGTCATTGGGATCAAAGGAACAGCTTCTAAGCTATAGGCAATGATGGGTGATATTCGTACTACTGTTCCATTACAACATACTGGAGGGACATAAAGAATGTTTTTAAATATATTTTCTTGGGAAGCAAACCTTTTAAAATAATATTCTGCATAAATGCATCAATTTATACATGTACGTACTTCTGCATCCAAGTATTTATATATCTATGTATGCATCGATCTTAGTATGAGTATTTAATATGTTATGCATCGATGGTTATGCGTTATGCATGAACTACATAATTTAATGTTCAGTTTTATGACAATAGATGACAATGAAATAAGACAGAAGAGAGATTTGAATGAAGGATGCGTCGCAACTGTCGTAGAATAAAAAGCCATTGATTTCATATAGATCTATCCAACGAATTGTTATATCTTTTATTTGCAGCCAAGCAATTCCTTGAGACATTGAAGAAATAGTCTCAAGGCCAAATCCAGACAGCCGGGAGTATTTTATTTCCTGGAAGATATTCCTAGAGCAACTCAAATATATGAACACTCTATGACATTGGATCGTATACTCATGATCCTTGGAGACTCACTGTCTTATTAACCCCTTCTAGAACACTGGCATGCCATTCATAAAATATAGCACCCATGTCTTATCTATAAGTATGTTTCATGTCCTCGAGGAGGGAAGTAGGGAGTAAAATTCATTCTCGGCGGTGGCAGGTCAACAGTCAAATGGCCCGAGGCCATGAAGGAATGAAAAGTGGAAATACATCAAATTCCGGTGCTACAATTCTCGCCTATATCCAACAACCCGTGCCCTCGCCTCAGATTCCTAAGAGGTATAATCCTGCATCCGACGGGCAATAAACACTGGACATAATCAAGCAAGTATATCCCGCTGCTATTCCCGGGGCACGAAGGACGTGTAAGTTCCGCCGACACAAGATCGCCTGATGTATGGCCGAGAGTCATACATAGGATGGGCGAGTGGGACTCACCTCAGTTCTCCTAAGGTTTCTGGGCTCCAGGGAACTTTAAAATGATACCCCCGACACCATTCATGAAGCCGAGCTTGGAGCAAATCATCAACTTTTACTTCCAGCTCCACTTATTACCCATCTCCACGATTGATTCTCATGGATGATTTCGTCGCGCCGATGCATGGCTTAGTGTTGAGAAGTCATGGCATCCGGCAATGAGGAGCGATGAGATTCTGTGGCACACCCAGAAAGGATGATTGAAGCTACTTTAGCACCACCCATAAAATATATTTTGTAATTAAAATGTATCAACTAAACCATTAATGTACCTTGAATAAATATGATTACATTATTAGAATTAATTAATAGAGGACTGTCATCTTCGTCACAGAACATAGGGTTCTTCAAAAAAGGATCTTCTAGTACCAAGATGGTATACAAAGGAATCTCCAGTAAATCTTCAGGTGTGGCTAACAGGACTTGCGCTGTGGTTCTTCACACTGGGAAATGCTGTTAGCGGCATGTGGCCGACAGCCATATACATAGAGTCCCCCACCCTCACCCCCCGCTCCCCCACACACTACTGTATCGATCTCATCGCCTTTCTCCTCACTCCTAGCCATTTAACCATACTTGTAAGTCATCCACTATGAGCTCATAGAGTCGACAACAACACAGTTCACCTGTAGACGCTTGTGCTTAGATTGTTTTCATCTGTATATTAATGCTTCGTTCACTTTGCTGGCTTTAGCTTTGAGGTCGATGTGAGAGCGCTTAGCAGGAGTTTGATGTACTAGCAGGGGGAATATATAATGGGCCAGGCCACTGAAATAGATACAATAGGGTGAATTGTACAACAACAATTGGGTAAATCTCTAAATACTAGGTATATGAACTGAAATATTAGCAACATTTGAGTACATTTCGAATAGCTAGAAACCTGGAGACAGGTTTTGATGTAAATGAATTAACTTTTAGCCTTCCTCTTGTCTCTAATATGTTATTATTCTTGGGATGGATGTGTGAACACTAATTGTACACATTCTGGCGACCAGTCTCACATCCTTTGTAACCAAATCCCCATGATATACACAGCATATATATACATATATTCAGAAAGCTTTCGGAAAGAAGAGGCAGCAAGGTAAACATCTTGCAGGTAGGCATTTGCACTGCGATGCATCTCGATCCAAGGTTACAATATGAATTTTTCAGGAGGAATAGCGCATGCATAAACATATTATGCCACACCAACAGGACGACTACAGTACTGAACAACCCTTGAAATATGTCCGTCTCGGTGGTGAGTGAAGAGCGCACCCATCGCATCAACACCCGACACTTTTCCATAGTAGCAATCAGACAGGCACCTATTTGTCAATCCGAGAAAATATTGATTTGGAATTTCATAACATTAGCCGGGTGGGAGAATCATTGCATTTCCTCAAAGCGATTTAACGGTTATTCCACTAGGCTTGTTTCCAATGTATCTTGGGCGGCATTCACCGATCGAGAGAATGCAACCTGTGTTTATTTCTTGCCTATTCAATACAGCGCATCCCTCCCTCTCTTCATTTCCATGTAATACAATCATAGGCGTCAAGAAACCGAAAGCAAGATTATCAGTTTGAGACCAATAGCATTTTCAATGAATTGCAAATTGTATTCATCAGAAATGTTCTTAGATGCGATGCTATCATACGCGAGGAAGGGGAAACTTGGAAACTTGTTTCTGTAACCCTAATTGAATCGACAAATTCTAAAACCGATGTCAATGTTTTGTCAATTGATTTACTTGGATGTTGAATGCAGACCAAGGGGATTCGTTTTAGTACAAATCAAGAACATGTATGACCGATATTCAAAATACAATTTCTGCATTAGAAAACATATTATATGTCATCGTATCGTAACATTTCTAGGTGAATTTATTAAAGGGGATATGCAGAGTTCATTCCAATACACAATTAACTTCTTCTAAAAATGCAGATCTATATTTCAATTACAAAGCCAAGGATATTGTGCATGGATTCATGTTTTGCCGTCCAAGACATGGAGGTGAAGCAAGAATAGTATGAGGAGAATTCAGGTGGTAATTATTAGGTACAACTTTCTTACATATTCATAAGCTCTACCGAGGTTGAACACGTGACCCCAGACCGATCCCCCATCAAGGTTATCGAGATACATGAAGCTATTTTCATTACTCTTCGGTAGCTTACTCATAACTCAGGGATGCAGATTTTCACCCAGATGCCTGTCTAGGAAACAAGTCTATAATGATAGATCACGGGGTGATGGGTCTAATGGGGACATCAAAGACTGACGGTTTACCGTGTAATACTTGTCTGATTAGAAGTATATACCTCCACGTGTATAAGCCCTAAGTTGCTATCAACGGGCTAAATACTCTTTCTCTATGAATATATATAGGAGGATACTGTATTTAATACATAGGATAGGGTTTATCAATATGGGTCATCTCGCATTAATTTCAGCATTCGATTTCCATAGCAAAATGATGCAAAAATTAATTGGTGAAGGTCCGCATAAACAACTCCTAAAAGCAACGCAGTGAGGTAGGTCTGTGGTGATGCATGCAACATAATGCATTTTGATCAATTTCTCCCCCAAAAAACACCGTGAATATGATTTTTGGCATTTTAAGGGAATCGTTCAGAGTAGATACAAAACCTCCCGGATGTCGAACGTGGGAGGATGCTTTTGTATAAATGAAAATAAAATGTTTTCAGTTTTAGCTAGCCACAGTCGCAAGATTAATAATTGGGAACCTGAATATAACCTGCCCTTGATATTATATTCAATACAGATGGGTTGCACGTTGGATGATATAGGCTGAGATTACCACATTTAACAAAAAAGTTGCAAAGCATGTTCAAACCCAGGCTCATAATCTTGTGGGTTGGGGACAAGGTACAATACCCGTTTAAAAAGATGGCTGAGAGCCAAGCGGGTAGAAAGAAGACGGAACGGAGACAAGGCGTTTTAAAAATGAATTTCAATTGATGCAGGAAATAGGTATTTGATTTATACCAAGCGAAGACTCCTACATAAATGACTTCTTATCAGCGTTATCATTTCATCACCACCATCCGCACTGGTTCTATTGATTCCAGCAAGATAGTCCACGTGCTTTACGTGCGAAAGCCTTCGTCTTTTATTGATTTCTGGCCATACAGGAGATTGTCTCTTTAGTCTATAATGAGGCTATCTGATAGTAGTGGCCCATGCCAAGCCATTGTTTCAGACCAATTTGCTACAGCCTTGAAAACTGTATCTTAATGGACTTCTGTTGTTTCCAGAGCGTCGACCCAAACTTGGGTGACATCCGGCGTGGCAATCGATGTGTGGAGAGCGACCAAAATTAGTTTTCCATCGGTCATCCTTCAATTCCATTCCGCGTCAATCTTTGGTTATTGGGTGTTTTATTGCACACCAATAAATATCATAAGAGCTGACCCCAGGAAGATAAAGTTTTTTCGGATGTAATATGGAAGTATGTTTTGTGTGTCTAACACTAAAAAAGTTCCAATAAATTTGAGTGAAACATGCGCGAAATGAGAGTTCATATCCACTGGGTTAGAAAACAGGGAAAAACCTTGAAGGAATAAGTTGATCTCTCAAGGTATCGGAGATGCCAAAAATAGAATAATTCGCATCGTGGGGAACTCGAGTAGCAATTCTCCCACCTTTAAAAACTTGAAAGACTGACATGCTGTGACAATTTGCATCTGCCCTGATCTTTTCTTTCTGCAACTGGATTGGCGAGCGTGGTCGTAATTGGAGCCCAGCAAGTGAGGAGAGGATGGTTATGAAAATAACACAGCAATCGTCTCATTAGTGCGCGCCATTTTAGCGGCATGTTTCCAGTCACCTTGACCGTCCACCTTCAGAACTTTGGAGGCATCATTGTCTCCTACATATGTTAACCCCCTCTACGTTCACCACGGTAGTTTGTTCAAAGCAATAGATTCATTTCCCTGGAGGGGCAGTGTTCGTGTAAGTGTGATCTATACTGCCCAATATAAGTGATCCAGACTGATATAGACCGCAGATGAAGGGCTGAATTCGGCCAGCGCTGAGTATTTTTATGGGGGAAGCTTCCTTTCAATCTTGTTCGCCACACACGCGTTCACTCCAGCAATGCGGACGATGCTGACTATGACCGACATGTACTACATTGTCCTGCTGCTGATACACCTAAGCTTGATGTCCTGATCCGGATTATATATGAAGTAATTGGATTTTATATATTAGAGCATGCCTAATCACATTGGATAATGGCAACAACGACTCATTTACACACCATCAATATGAACATTGCAGGACAGAAAACTAGTTAAACATTTTGACTGTATTTTCCATTTTAACTGCAGAGAATAAATTTCCTACATTGATGGAATAAGCAATTTCAAATGTAAATACATTAACATTAATTTATCTAAATCATAGGGAAATTAAAAAAGCAATTAGTATACTTCATCTAGATCCAGGTCAGGGAAAAGTCAATTGAATTCCCCAAAGCACAAATACTGTGATAGAAAACAATATTTTTAGGCATTACAAATAAAAACGACGTTTTAAAATCACAATAAATTCCGTGCCATGATTTTAGCGTTAATGGGTAACAAACAAAGCGCAATATGGAGCCAAGCAATGAAACGTACAATTGAAATTTGATAGCTCCTTTCGCCAATCTCGAGAAAAAAACACACCATATGATAATAATGTTAAGGCCACACGCGCCAACATTTATGAAGCATATTCATATACGCTCTTTCTCGTAATATAGGGATTGTGTATGAGCCGACGTATACACACATATATATATGGATGGTCACTAAAATGTCTCTCCTGTGTACAAGTCAAATTGCTAGGGCCCTATGCAAAACTGATGGTGGTATTAAAAATGACACGAAACTGGCATTTCCACTTCTCTCCCTAAGCAAACATACAATATCATACATTGAGATGGTCGGGGAACCCCCGGACCCAATTTTAAACAGTAAATGAGGACGTATTTTAATATTATAGAGTAATTGGCCTTGCCTTTCAAACAGCTGATGGAACTACCACCCCAATGGCATCTGGATCGATGTCAGGATTTTCAATTTGTGAAGCGTTCCTTTGAATGTGATGGTATTTATCCAGCTGACAGTGGATGTGACCACATACAGGCATTCCAATAATGAACATGGACCAGAACCCGAGTGTGCTGTTTGAATGTACAACTCGAGGCACATTATATTCAATCATCATTTCATTAAGTCCAAAGTTGCAGTCGTTAACAGTGGTTGTAAAAATTATTACATTATAAAGTAACTGGGTCAATGTATCGTGTTCATATCATTTAATCACGAGGGAGACATTGAAGCAGGGCTGGAGCTTTTCTACCAGGCCCTAGCGGCAGTATGTAAACATGGCCAGATCCGGCCATGTATTTTTACCCCCGGGGTGGAAAACTCATCACAGTTGACTCCGCCTGAGCAGCAAGGGTAACGAAGCGTGAGATAATCTTTAGTATACGGGCAAGGGACCACCACAGTTTCTACAATGCCTGCAAGTCCCACATTTAGCAAACTCTATATTTTCCCTCATAGTCGCTAATGGTGAAAAATATATAAAGAGGGAAAAGACTATTCTAGCCAGTGAAGGAAGACGCTAGGTTATTTCCCCACTGGTTCAGGAAATATGATATTCTACCCTTCGGGTAACAGCGCTTGTAGTATGGTGATTCTAGAAATGAATAACCTCGTTGGCCAGAGATTTAATTGCTCATCAGGAAACAATGCATGGCTTACAGCATCTACTTTAAAAAGTTAAAATTGACATTAAGTATCTATAAAAGTGATTAATAATGAAACCTTGTGGGCTGTGAAGACATTAAGCCCCTCAAGCAGCAAGAAAAACTGCAGAGCCCCCCCAAAAAATGGAACCCATAGACCAGGGCGCCTTATTTGTGAGTTCATCTTCTCCAGCCCCTTCCCAGCCACGAAAGGTCGAGCAAATCGATCTAAAGAAAGTCCTTCTGCCACCGGAATCCATGCTCCAGTAATGTTGGGATTTTAGATGCTGAGAGTCAATACATTAAATCGTTTAATCTGCAAGGAGTCTTGGCCTTAGTGAGAACAGTAATCCCACAAGTGTCCCAGATCTACTACCGACTTATCGAGCAGATACTAGCAATGCTAAGGCCAAGAATGCCCCTGGGTCATGAAGTATGTGATAAGTGCACGACACTCATGCTACAGTTTTGAGCCTTGGAGTTGATGATTTAATTAAAAGCGGTCAGAGTATATATATATATATATATATATATATATATATATATATATATATATATATATATATATATATATATATATAGAGAGAGAGAGAGAGAGAGAGAGAGAGAGAGAGAGAGAGAATGGGATGAGCCGGCAATAATCGAAAATTTATAGGACGAGATTCGTCCACATAAGCACGATGCTGTAGGCAGAGTGCTTATGTGGACGAATCAAGTCCTATAAATTTTCGATTATTGCTGGCGAGTTCCATTCTATATTTATTATATGTGCATAAAATTTGATCATCATCAGATATCACTGAAAAAGTATTAAAGAACTCTCAGAGAGTCCCGCTGCCCCGCTGAGAGCACCGCTGAGAGCACCGTCAGTAGGCTACAACGGTGAGCTGTCAGGACTGTGTGATCATGCAGTGTTTACTTAGGCCTACTGACTTTGTTGAACTAAAACGTTCATATCGTAGCCATTTCTTGAGCTACAATAATAAACCTTACATCATTTGATAGAGAATTTAATTCTCTATTTAATGGTGTGGTGTTTATTATGTATTTTTATAATCACAGGTGGATTACCGATCGCGGGGATCTCCGCGGAGACAGCGGAAGTGCTGAGTCAGAGCTATTTTTAGACAACTATATTTTTATAGGACGCGTCCTATATGACTATCTTTATAGCACCCCACTTATAGCACCTCTCATATAGCATGCGCGTATAATAAATATATATATATATATATATAGCAGTATGCCCTGGGTTGTGGGGTCTCAGCTCTGATCCTGGATTGTGGGATCCCATAGAACCAATAATCATACAGACAAAATAGTTACATATTTGGCTAGCCCTCACATCCAAGATACCAAATCTGACAAAATATAATTAATTTTAATTAAAAAAAAATGTGTTGCATTGTGGGATCCCCTTGTGGGGTCCTCTGTGACCTTGACCTCACTTGGAACCCACAAGGCCTGTGAAACATAGTACAGTATATATATACTCAAATCTAATCTCACACAGGATTGTGGGGTCTGTATGCACCTCTTAACACATTCTTCTTTGTGTTTTTTGCCTAATCAAAATGATATTTTCGAAATGTCAAGTTTATTCATCATCCATTTTTGGGGAGACAGGGAAATTCAGTATTTGATGTGAACGATTTTTAGGAGATTGTTCCCACCACATATGCATGCAGATCCAGTTAAATATCATTTGTGATAGAACAATTTAGATTGTAAATGTATTATTCAGTCAGAGAGATAAATATGTTACCTCTGAGATTAAATTAGATTAAAGTTATTTACTGAGATATTCTAACGTTTTAAATTCCCAGAATATTTGTGACATATGGCCCTGATAACCAAAATAGATCTCTTTACCCTCCCTGATCTGTACACTTCCCACAAGAGTAGGAATCGTCAGTAATAGTCCTATATTAGTATGATTATGAATTAGGATTTGAAATTCAGTGAATTTCACCCCACAGAGGGTCGCATACCTCACTGACTAGCAATTATCTTTACATGAAGATTTATTTTGTTTATGACATGAACTTCTCAAATTTAGGCCGTACTTATCAGTTGACAAGGACTGCAATAACCAAACAATGATACTTTATTATGAAGAGCATGAAAGAACCTTGTACTGTGAGGTCCTGCACCCAACATTCTCATCTTGAATCATTATTATCCTGCATTTGTTCTCATCCTGGATTATGGGGTCCTGTATATATATTCTTATCCTGGACTGTGGGGTCCTGTTTATATGTGATGTGTCAAGGGAGAATGAGTCACAAGTCACAAAAAAACATAACATAACATATATATGTATTAATTACATCTGAAAATTATGTATTGGATATGTGTATCCATATACTGAGATTATCCTATAGCGTATATTTTGTTGTGTCTTGTGACTAATTTCTTTATAACACATACATGTTCTCTTCCTGGACTGTGGGGTCCTGTATATACATGGGATTTCATCCTGGATTGTGGGGTCCAGGATGTATGCTCTCACCCTGGACTGTGGGGTCCTGTATATATACATGGGATTTCATACTGGATTGTGGGGTCCAGGATGTACGCTCTCACCCTGGACTGTGGGGTCCTGTATATATACTTGGGATTTCATCCTGGATTGTGGGGTCCTGTATATACATGGGATTTCATCCTGGATTGTGGGGTCCAGGATGTACACTCTCACCCTGGACTGTGGGGTCCTGCATATATATGATTTCATCCTGGATGTTCCCTTCCTGAAATGTTAGGTCCTGCATAATATGTTCTCACCCTGGACTGTGGGGTTCTGTATGTTTTCATTCTGGACTGTGGGCTGTTTTTATTTAAATATTTGTTTTCAGCCACACACATTTTGTATTATGTAGATTTCTGAGTATGGGCCTATTGACTTGGTGTTTTTTTACAGCTATACATTTAGCATCAACATTCTCCCAATCATTATAAATCACCAAGGTTTTACTAGAAGTATATTCTATTGTCATGGATGTTCAGCCGACCATGGAAATATAGTTGCAAGGTACAGAGAATAAGAGTTCTGACTGCAATATAGCAGCTTAGCAAATTACTCCATAAACAGGGCATTGCTGGGGTGGGCTTATACATGGGATCGGTTGTACTGCAAGAGAAACAATGAGAACCAAAGCTTAGAATTACTGCAAGTATAGTGTTCAGTAAAGAAATCTGGTGTAAAGTATTGTCTCTCAACAAAGATAACCAGGGAGAGAGAGAGAGAGAGAGAGGGAGAGAGAGAGGACTGACCAAAATTATTTATACTAGCACACTATATGTTTAGATGATTCCATATAGACGAAATGAATCCCCCATCACTCTCTTCCCCATGTTTGCCTCATTCCCACCATTGTAACCTCTGCCTCTTCCTCCTCCTCCTCATTTGTCCTCTACAGCTATATATTCCTCGCTTTATGTACTTATGTATGTTCATCGTTTTATTCCCTTTACATGCTAGTACTCAACAACGTATACACATAAATCGCTCAGTAATCCCACCTATATTGAGCTTTAGTATATGTTTTGAGTTGAGTTTATTGTATGCTTTGTCTCCATCTTACGCATGGTGCTTCTTGCACAAAATCTGATAATTAATATACCAACATCTGCAAAGCCCACCCAAGTGTCGTCGACCTTGGGTGTATTGTAACCTTTGCACTATTAAAACAATCTAATATGGTAGGGCTTTAAATCCTCCCTATGTAGGGAGATTAGTACCCACCGACAGTGTCGTTTTTTAAAATTGTCAAATAAAAGTCTCAACAACAACAACAAGGAGATAGAGGCAGGGGTGAGGCAGAGGCCTAGAAGTCTTTGTGACAGAAGGGAAGAAGAAAACATTAATTTTGTGTGTGTTTGGTTAAAAATAAAGTTATATCTTTCATGAACTTGATAAAATAATATGATAGGATTAAAAATGTATTTTTTATCAAGGTTTGTGTCTATCTAAATAGTTTTCTTTATGTGCATATTATATGTTCGCTTCAAACTTGTTTCTCTCTATATGCGCTAATACCTTTTACCAAGCTAATATCATTCCTAGGCTAGCAAATTATCTCCTTCTAATTATGTGAGGGGGGGGGGGGGAAATAACCCTATATACTCTCTGTGTATGAATAATAATTTGTGTATACCTGTAAAAATTGTTGCATATACAAGATACTATAGAATGTCAATGATAATTAACTCAGGGCTCAACGAAAAACTGTTAGGAGAGTTCATCTGTAAGAAGACAAGAATACCACTGACAATTCCGACTGATTAAGAGAACTATCATCTAAATATGCTTGATATTTTGGTAATATCATATACAAAGACCCAATCATTTGAAATAACATCCATATGAATTAACAACAACTATGTTGACAAAATGTATGTTTGCTGAAAAGCTTTGAAGCTTTAGTCACCTCACCAAATCATGTTGTCCAAAGACATTTTGACTAGGAATCAGTGTGTCTAGTACTAGGCCTACTCTAATATTAACTAAGCATTATAATGACGATCAATAGTTATCTTTTGAATTCACAAGTATGCAATTCTGTTCTAGTCTAATTAAACATACTGCACTGTTGATATATCAATGAACCATATAATATTTTATTCCAATAGTCTTTCCTAATTTTGAATGCATCAATGTATTTGAACAATTACTCCTGCACTACACAAGATATCTCCTGTGTTAATGGCATGCCGAATAAGGACACAAATATTTAGACATTCAAATGCATATTTTCCCTGCAAATTATCAGAATATGGTGTTGAAGAGAATTATATGTTATATCCTTTTTGGGGAACATTTAAGATTAGAGCAAAATGTTGTAATTGTCCTAATTGCAGTATGAAGTTATGATTCATCACTATATCAATTTAATTTTCCCTCTACTGATTTAGTGCACAATGTAAATTCATGCAACTTCACCTGATGTACATAATACTATTACGTTTTTTCCACTTTTTATTCATCCAGAGCTATTGCCTTTTTTATTCTTAGGAAACCTTCTATTATAGTATTTAAGAATCATTATACCCTGGTTATATCTTTAAGGTAACTGGTATCTTCAAGGTAGATGGTAGCTTGGACCCACTATACTCCCATATATTTCTGAGGAGAACCCTGCATGTGGATCCTTATTTCTCCTACTCAATTAAGGGCAGTTCAAGGCAGGGTTCCAATAATCAGTAATTTTGATTGTGGTTTTTAAGGGCCTTAAAAATCAGTAATTTTCAAAGTGTATCCGTTATTTTAGATCTGAGGCCCAGAGCCCTGTAGAATGTACACAACTGGCACACATTTTCTAAAAAAATGTCCTGGGGGACACTGTCTGTTCATTATCATAAACCAACTTTTTTAGTTTCTTTAATAACCAGTAACATTCATCTCATCTCAGGCAACTTAATGTTTTGATTTTAACAAGCAATATTTTGCCAGAATTATTCTTTTAAAATGAAGAGATCTTGTGTATTTTAAAGACCTTTTTTGGGCATTTTATGCAAAATTTACCCAAGATCATAACCTAAGTCCTATGCTAGATTTCTGGGCTCTTTCTCATTTTCTTCCCCCCCCCCCAGGCCCACCAACATGCACCTGTCTAAGGCATGGGTAGATGCACACAAACCCATGTAGAAACTACAGAGTGATGTGTGATACTGACATATAAAATAGAATCTTCACAAACCCGTTGTACAGCAAATAGAATATTTGAATGATTATAATACACAAATGATTTATTATGAATGAATCATTTCATAACTGACTGGACTGGCCCTGAAGAAGGACCGAAAGGCCCGAAACGTCGACCAGTAAAAGTCCAAATAAAAAAGTGCAAAACTCCACCCCATACTTCTCTTACTCAACACAAGTCACAGCATAGTAAAATTGAATTTCAACCGGTTGGCAGATCCCCTCCCAACATTTCATGTAAAATTGACTCAGATTATAAAGAAAATCCTATGCTAGTTTAAAATATTAAGCAGGAAAATATTGAGTGAAATGACCACCCTCTTTTTTTAATTTTCTTTCTCACTCATCTCTCTCTCCTTTCCCGTCCCTTCCTTTCACACTCTTTTCTCCCTTTCTCGATTTTTCTTCTCCACTGTCCTTTTTGCACTTCCTTTCTTATTTTCTTTCTCTCATCCCCTTTCTCTTATAACTCCTCTGTCTCATATTTAAATAACACTATATAGAATACATGTAGGAAGGTATCATGAGTTGATCTATTTGATTAACTGATATCAAACTTTATGGTGCAATTTACCAATGTAAGCAATTCTCAGTCAGTGGGGAAGCGATATCAGTGACATCCTATTCTAAATTCTAAATTTAGAAATGCACTCTCAGCTATGCATGCGCAAATATGTGCAATATTTCCTTTTTCCACATACACCAAGTATATGATAGACCCAAACATGTCCCTGAATATCTAAGAATTCCGAATCCTTTGAAAGCATGTAAATAACAAAAGAAGTGGTACATTATTCAATCGGTGCGCACTGAATGGACGTCCATTGGATCGTCTCTCAGCCAGATATTTCTAAGGGATTTCTCCCTTGTTAGCATACGTCATATATTGGAAATGAGGGCGCACTATATACTAATGATCTCAGTTGAATTTTAAGTGCCAATCGTCTATATACATGTCTATAATTATGTCCCTACTAGTGATTCTGTTATGTAACATATAATCAGCGTCTGCCTTTCTCAAATATATAGCAAGATTCTTTTGCCCACCCCAAAGCAATATGCGTAGCTCTGTGGCAAAGCACTGGCCTTCAGTGCCAAGGGTTAGAGGTTCGAGTCTCGCCCTTGCGACGTTCCTTCTAACATTTCTCTATGAAGGAATCGTGGGAAGACAACAAGATTTCAGATATCATAAGAAATCATATTGATTAAGATGTCCTGAAGATTTCGTTTTTATTAGTTTATTAGAAACTATTAGAAACGGTAAAGCCTATTTTTATCAACCTTATTTTAATTGCCACTTGTCTGATCAGAGTCATTTATACGTGTCTATAAGAATGCCTCAACTGGTGATTTATTGCTCATTGAAGCACAAACCTGATGGGTTTGTTTGTTTGTTTCTGAATAATAATAGACCCTGCGCACACACATACATGTGACTAGGGGTTCCCTACTACCCCTCCTGTCTTGACTTGGGCATCTACAGTCCAGTCATGCAGTGGTATGCAGAGCAAAAACCGATACCGAATTTGTTACTTTTTCTTCATTTAAAGTGTCTCTCCAGGTCTGTCTAAAGAAAGGAGGTGATATTCTACAATTTGCAAGAAGTTTGCATTCAGTAGTTTGGCATATATTCATATGGGAAAATGAAGTCCTGCATGAATATGTGTGATCTCAGGATGGACTGTGGCATCCTCCATATAGGCTATCATACTGGTATATGTATGTGTGATTTCATCCTGGACTGTGGGGTCCTGCATATATATATGGTCTCATCCTAGACTGTGGGGTCCTATTGTGTGTGACCTATATATGTGTGATTTCATCCTGGACTGTGGGGTCCTGCATATATGGTCTCATCCTGGAGTGTGGGGTCCTATTGTGTGTGACCTATATATGTGTGATTTCATCCTGGACTGTGGGGTCCTGCATATATGGTCTCATCCTGGAGTGTGGGGTCTCCTCCCCAAACTAAAGAAAGGAGGAAAAGGAATTTTTGCATAACCAGATAGCTTGGATATGCACTACTAGCATATCTGGAGTTATCCTAAGTAGTATATTTAACTACTTTACCAGTATTTGATCATCAAGAAATATTGCTTACATCGTTTTCATACATAAAGAGAATATAGAAGTACATATTACATATATCCTTACATGTACCATCATTGGAATCCCCTAGATCACATCTTTTCAGATATGATGATATCTCAAAATCAATTCGTTTGTCATTTATGACTCATTTTCCTGGGACACATCACTCATTAGATTTCCTGCAATAATGGGAGTTTTAGGGATTCGGAAGGCATTTTCCACAGCATTGAACAACTATGTAACAGTCAATTACTTTCTACTTTCTGTCACTCAATGAAACAGTGGTCAATTCCTATCCTATATACACTGGGTTCCTGTATAAGTTTTTATCCTGGATTGTGGGGTTCACACTAGGGACAATGAAGGAGGGATGATGCAACTATAGACAAAGGGGAGAACAAACAGATTGACCTTGCAAACCCACTCAACCATGACTGTCTCTACCAATCTGTATATACACAATAGGCTCATTATATGATTAGTGGAGACACCTACAATCGGGCACCAGAACAATAATCTAGGTCCATATACAAATAAAACCTTGTGGGGTCTTCAGAACAAAATCAAATTTAAGTAAAAATCTTTACATATTGGGCCATATACAGTACTATGAGCCAGCTTACATTGTGGGGTCTTTGAAAAGACCCCACAGCGCGAGCAAGGATCCCACAACGTGAGTCTGATAGCTGTGAAAGACCCCACAATCCAGGCTTGACAAATGTATATATATATATATATATATATAATATTTCTATTCAGGATTCAATATACAGTTACATTTGATTTGTTCTTTATAGTATGATTAATCATTAACATCATTAAAAAATCCAGGAAGTGGGTAAGGACATCTGCATGCATGCAGGTCTTCCAAACGACCTCCCATTAAATTATAAGATAATATAACAAAATATCAGTCATGGTCACAATTCTTAACGCTAACAATTTGCTTTAGGTTTGCCTTGTATTCCTTCTCGCGGCTGGAATATTCGGTAAACGTAATAAGTCAGCTTAATTATATTTATAACGGAGCACTATGATCTACTTCATAGTTTATCGCTCTTGTCATAAGTATCTATTTTCTGTACATCTCCATACAATACATTGAGTAAGTTGAGTTTGTAGATGGTTTTCACTCAACTCCCTATTTCTTGTAAAATTCAAAATATGATTCCCCCTCCCCCCCTAAACTGCTAATTGACATGTCTCCATTAACAGCGAATTAAATGGTATTTCCCCTTCCATTCCCCATCCCTGTCGTTATATCGACCTTCACTTATTAGATGGGTTTACAATCCCATTACATGTTCAAAATAAAGTTCATTTCAAAATCATGGACGGCCTTTGTTAACCTTGTGGGTTTTATCTACAATCTTTCATGGACGGATACTATTAATTATACTAATTTACAATTGGTTATTTCGTTACCTCCTCATTTTTCTTCTTCTTCTTCTACAACATTCCTGGACATATGATATTTAGCTTTCACATTTCAACCTAGTCTATACACTTATCTTATGGTAGTAAACATTACCACCATCCTACAGTTACATTCAATTATTACAATCTGCACAGAGATAAAACTGATCATTTGGAATATTCGGTTACACATATTAGCCTAATAAGTAAGCCTAATCTCCGGTAAATTGTTGGAAGCACTCCCAGTAAAGAATATCAATATATTGAAAAAGTGCATGAAGTGCTTCAAGAAATTCCCATAGCAACTGTCAGGGCAGATACATCCATTTATTATCATCAAGAAAAATCATTTTTTACGACAATGCATTTTCATGTAAACGATGACCTTTCACGCTAGATGTTTATAAATGACCAGGGTGGACCAACACTTGGCACCGGCTCGCTCTCTCCTTTAGGGCACCAATTGAAACTGAGAAGAACCTTGACATTTTTCCTGGCCTAATTCGAGTTGGATAAGTGGCAAGTATCGACCTGGCGCCCCTTGGCGGGTACTTTACCAAGCCCCGGATGCTGGGACAGGCTTTGACGAGTGACTTTTTTCCGGGGGAGTCATTGGACCAGCTGTTGTGCTGGCATCGACATGTTCGACACAACCCCGCACACAAGAAGCTTGCCTGCCTGAATGCCGGCGTGAGAGAAGCACTGTTTACTGAAGATGTCCTCTTCACACTCGCAATTTTTCTTCCATCGGCACGTCTCCAGAGAGAGAAAGAGCACACACCGACAGGGGTCGCGCTGGTCTTACCAGCGGCCGCAGCGCTTCCTCTCCGGAACTATGATGCTGTTCCGGTTCCCGTTGTCTAGCTTTTATTGTCCCGCGCGGCGGCGCGATAGCGGATAAGAATGGTTGGGTGTCGGATCCGATATACTCATGCAGCGCTCACAGACTGGTGGGCGAAAAATTGCCAAATCTAATTGGGAGGGCGAAACAGAGAGAGGGAGAGGAGCGACTATTAAACTGTCGCCCAAGTCGAAGCTTTCTACATACCGCACGCCCTTTGCTTAAAGAAATAAATTTGGCGCATCGCAGCATCAGAAGCGAGCAGATTCTAGAAGCTGCCGCTTTTCACAATGCAAATTTGATTGGACACAGTTACATACATATATCATTATGCAAGGCTGAAATATCCGGGCGCCACTTCATTATGGCCTGCATTGAGCACGTAGTCCTAATATACATTGGCCATGGGGAAATGCAGGAAACAAAGTTATAGAGGGTAGCCTTTAACCGTGGCACCCAGTCGCAAACGAAAATATTTGCCTGGAACATTTAGATAAAGAAGTGATTAGGTCAAGCCTATATGTAAATCTCTGGCAATCTCCAGGCAATGACTGGACTGAGTAATATAATCGTCAATGAGTAGAAGCATTTCTTTGCTTATAAGCCATCTCCTTAGTAGCACACGGTACTAGAGTGCCCAAACGTGTTTTCTGTCGTCCTAGATTTAGCTTCCGAATACTGAAACATAGGCCTGTCAATACCAAGAAGCAAAGTTCGTGTCACTGTACAACAAGAGTTCTTCTAGTGACTGATATTCATTGAAAACGCCAGGAAGGTGGAGGAGCTTCTGTGAATCAACATCCCATACAATATCAAGGCGAATCAGATATGAAAAAGTCAGTGAACGTACTTCCACTTGCATTTGTGAAAAAGAATTACAATCTGGCATGATAGGAAATCATCAGCTTTTATTATTAAGGGGGCAAATGCAGGAAAATATTTCTCAAGTTTCGCCTAAACTAATTATCAAGGAGTGAAGAACTTGCACAAGTACAACTTTCATAGCAAAAAAGACTTCCCCCGATGGATTTTAATATTCTACAGCAGAAATTAAAAAATCATTAGAACACAATTCTGAATGTCTGAGGGGCAAATATAATTTTAGAGGATGGAGAGATTGGCAAAGCACGTCCTCGCTATTTGCGTGGCTAAATTGTACAACATTTTTCACATGTCAAAGTCTTGTTAATTCTATCATTCCTCCGTTGACTTTAATTATCAATTTGAAACGACAGGAAGGAAGTCGAAGTAAAAGTAAAAAGAGTAAAACTAATATATCTTGGGTTACAACAGAAAATAACTCTGAACTAGTTGAGTCATGCTGTGGCACACATTTTTTTTGCTTACATACTTCACATTCATTGCAGTGAAGTGGGGACCTGACCACAAAGATTATTACTAAACAATTTGAAATAGCAGGCAATATCTCTCAAATGGGAATGACCAGGGGGCACACAATTACTAGTGTTACACGTAAGCTACGAGTACCAACGGTGACCTAGACCTGAGGCTAGGTCTAAGTGCATTTCTCTTGCAAAAAATACAAACAGGAACGGCGCCTTGAGCCTGATAATTTTCCTCTTCTAAGTTAAATGGATAGCTCTTGGCCATCGGCCAAAAGCGTGAGTGGAGGAATTATATACATACCATATCACTGGTGTACCCAAGTATAGTTGAACCAGATCTAATCTAGTCACCACTTTTTAACTCACCTGCAACAGAAAAGGAAAGAAATTGTGTTATTAGAGTGAATTAGACATGTATGAAATGACGGTAAAATCAGTTCCTTCTATAGTTTACAAAGTTAGTTTTTGTAGTGTTCATCCGGTTAACAACTTCTTTACACGGAAGGAAACAACTAAAGTCTGAAACATTATTTGGAAACACTATAAATTACAACTATTAAACACCAGTTAATTTAAGTTATTTATACTCAGAGAAAGAGGCGGCGAAACACGCAGGTCTTAACTCAAGTTTTCGTAACAAATTCATTTCAAAGCAGTTCACCATCCATTCCCCAGCGGCACCGAGACCGAGATTACATGTTCTCAAGAACTACTGATGCATTTTCAAAACTACTCTCACAATCGATAGCATATATACAGAAGCGATACTTAGGATAAAAAATGCAGGACACTCTCAAAAGCAGCTCACAGAGCATTAATTAAGTCACGAGCAACTGCACATGTATGGAATGGTAGCAGAAGTGGCTCCATGAGCTATGTTCTTTTTAAGAGATAAACAAACATAAGCTACGGCATTGCCTGCTTATTTTAACCCTGTCGTATTGACATTAACTGAGGCGGTGGGCGACGTGTGAAGGCAGCCACACTACACTAGCCCATTGGATTTACCCTGCTAGTCACAATGTGCAAAGTTGACTCTCCAGAACTGGGGGACACGACCACACGTGCTGAATAAAGAACCCGAATGAAGAATTGATTTTCACATGTAAACAGTTGAGAAAGCGTCTAAAGTAACTACATGACCCGATGGATAATATAACATGAGAGCTTCCTTCGCCACATAGCCACTGTATAGTAAGGTCACCATCCGTCAGTCTTCTGTTCACGTTCTTAAACTTGTCTTATGTATAGCTTCCCTTCCAGTAAAGCAGATAGCTCTACTAATTAAGTGAGGAAGAATTGGGATGCTGGGATGACACCAAGTACAACAACAAGGATCTTGTCACATCCTTACAATTGGAAGTGAAACTGCTTGTATTTTACACTAAGTATTACTTATATTAAACAAGTTGCATCTACCAGGTTTGGACATACAAATTTGTGTTTATTCAACTTGTGTAATTTCAGCATCTGCTATTAATACATTTTCAGGACTCAAAGTGAGGGATCGGGTGAGTACTCAGTGGAATGAGATAGGTCACACAACTTTCTGATATGTTCTGTCTAGTTGGTATAATACATTCACAGGGTCTTCTCCTTTCGTCTGTAATTATAACGTCCATCTGGTTTGTAGTCACAGTTAATGTTATAAATGTTAACACAAAATATTGATCTCCAAAGTTAAAAATATAGAGGTAAGTCTGAGACATGTCAGGTTCTGGGCCAATTATGATGAGTAAATAATTGCCGGAAAATTAAGCATGTCAATTATTCCAAATTTTAAATCTAAAAGAAAAAGAAAGAAAAAATGATTTAATTTACAGTATCTGACAATAACTGCGACTTAACCATCCTTGACATGTAACTGAAATCAGTCATCGTTTCCCTTGAAAACGCAAACTCGTTAAATTATACTGATACCAGTTGTTTCATTTGGAAATGCAAAAACAGGAAAAAATGAATGTAAAGTGTTAACTGTGACTAGTTTTTGTTATAAGTGAATACTTGCCCTAATTTAAAACTAGTAGGCTGAAAGACCTGGTAGGCCAGAGAGACGTTTGTTTAAAAATGGTGTCATCGTGTATCATTAGATTATGTGATTAGGCCATTTTTGTCACCAGTATATCATTTAAATATTAAATACAACATAAATGATATGAATATGTTATATTATCTGAATCAGGTTACATAAATATTTTTAGATTAGCTTTTGTCTATAATAATGAGCTGTGTGCTTAACGCCAGCTTGATGTACTAAAATCCTCTTAACAAGCGCCATAAATAGCAATATAATGATCTGGCACTCTGCAATATATTACAATAACCCCATGCTCTATTTTTGTCCATCAACTCTCTTATGTTAACAACGCACCAGTTAATATCCAATACCAGCCCGAAAAGATCCATTATAACCATACACGCTATACACTCCCAACTATTTACTTTATGTTATTGTGGCTCTTATAAGTGATGCGAAATGTATAGATTGTTAGCGTGACCCACGCTGAGGCAAGAGCTGGGAAAAATACCAGCCCAGAGAAGAAAACTTTGAGATATCGCTACTGGTTTTCCTAGGAGAGATGAATATACATCACATATACTAAGGTCAATATAAGTGGTTTCCCATCAAATATAGGCAAAGAGAATGAATCCGGCAACACAGTAAAGGAAGATGATGAATTCCGGTTATGAGGCGGATGAGAGGAGCGGAAAGAACATCATCCTGATTTATTTGAAAACCCGTCTGGTGAGGATCACCTCTGAAATAGTGCAACTCCATACGAACAAAGAACCACTTCGGGGCGTAAGGTTAACTTTCCCTTCACACACATTGGAGGACTCCCATATTATATACTCCGATTAAATGTCTCATAGAACGTACTATTCGGTAGAGGATAGTATTTAAATATTAGCACACATTAGATATAATATCTAGACACTTGACATGAGTGCCTGGGAATATTCCCACATGCTCCCGGTGGAAGTATTCACAGCCTAAGTCCAATTTACCATTACGACATGCCAAACATATAATAATATATGATCAAACTAACCATCTGTAAACTCTTATATATAGGCTATGTAAGAACTGTCTGGTCAGGCACATGCACCTCAAGCTCTTGGGGTGTATGATAAGAATACACGTTGAGATTTTCCCCATCAACTATCTGCGATAAAGTGAGCCAGACATACGTGTATAGAAGTGCTTTCTCTGTATCACTGTAATTTATCGTGAGGTTTGTTTGCCGGGTTGAATAACAAGCCTGTATTTTTGCTCATGAAAAGGTCAGACTTTCTGCTAGTACATCGCATGAGCACCAATCACCACGAACAAATATTTATGGATCAGCAAGTTGGTTGACACTGATGGCATGCATTTATCATTAATTTATTGCGGGTATCTGAAGATCCCTTTTCCGCCGAAACATCCATAACATGGCCATTTCCACACATTACTGGATGTTCTGCGAGAGTATAATTATCTAACTTCGATCACAGATTATAATCTAAATAAATCATTCATCAAAATCCAACGAATTAAATGCAGTAGTTCATAGTTCTGCACCCAGTGAATGAAAAATTACATCTGAGTAACCTACAAGCTTGAAAAGTGCAATATTATGTAATATTAACTAAGGGTATAAAAACACAGATGCATTTGAATGTACCGTACAATTGAGCTTTATTGTAGTCAGGAAAAACGTCCCGGTGTAACAGTTCTAAATTACCCCCCTCATCTAATATACCCCCCGGTAATTTAGACCTTAGGTTTAAATTACCCCCTCTAGGTTTAAATTACCCCCCTTTGATTCATTGATAATCTTACACCAACACTTCTAAAAGAACATAATTATTGGGAGAGAAGGTCATATCTAATGTTTATGGGAAA
Source organism: Sthenelais limicola (assembly GCA_942159475.1). Classification (NCBI taxonomy): domain Eukaryota; kingdom Metazoa; phylum Annelida; class Polychaeta; order Phyllodocida; family Sigalionidae; genus Sthenelais; species Sthenelais limicola. The sequence continues at coordinate 66,695,009 of OW804096.1, forward strand.
AAAATAAAGATCAATGTGAGGGTCTAATAATGAAATGTATTGTAATTCTGTATAATAATCCTTTTTTCTTTTTATTTATTTAAACTGAAAATATTATTGTAACTGAATGACCATGGGAGCTTATTGCAAATAAAAAAGCAAAACAACAAAAATCTATTCAGTTCTGTCTATCAGGCCTGTACTCTATTCATTTTTTACTTTATTCATTATGACTTTTCTTCTCATAATTAAAAGAATTCATGTTTCAATGGGGGTACATCAGTACTAGATTGGTAACACATACTGGGGGTATATTAGACCTAGGTTTAGTTTCCCCTTTAGGGGTACTTTGAACCTAGTGGGGGTACATTTAACCTAGGTCTAATATACCCCCGGGGGTACATTGAAACTGGAGGGGGTATATCCAACCTAGGTCTAAAGTACCCCCGGGGGTATATTGGACCTAGGTCAAATGTACCCCCGGTACATTAGACCTAGGTTAGTTATACCGGGGGTACACCTGATGGGGGGTACATTAGACCTGCTACACCTGGTCTCCAGTAACAGTACGAGCATACATGTAAATACCAATCTACCTATATCATTGTAAATAATATGAAATAATCCTCAAGATATTGAAACAAGAACTATAGGAAAACATGTACTTTCACCCTTAGAGTGGTCTACATCAAGGATTAGTCACTCTTATTTGTCTTTATCCCATTTTTCTTTCACATTTTAATCTTTTTTAACAGTCGTTTCTCGTTGATATAAACATATGTTCATGTACTTGATACATTGTATACACAGATCAGTTATTATTTAGAAGAAAAGAAATTATATTCACGCAGAAGTATATCAAGATATACTCGAAAGTCTCTGGATATTCGAATCGTGGTGGAGCTAGTGTTGAGGTGTTGAGGAACTTGATGAATTAATTAATATTATAATGTGTACGTATTATGCATAAAACATGCGTGACAATCAGAATATCAAAGGAAACAATGAATTAAATTACCATTAATGAACCCTAATTAGATTTTTTTTTAAATATTAGCAATTATTTATATATATTTGGCGTATTACTCCAGAAACACACACACAATTGGTATATGAGGAAAAGGTCGTGACTAATACATATTTATATGGGCATGTAAAAGCCCTGGGAAGTGTTGCCTGAGCAGTCCCTCGATTAATACTCGGGCTCTCTAGCCCATATAACAGAGATAAAAGTAATTACAGGAAGATGAACATAAAGATAGCCCCCTTATATGTACTTGTTACAGTGAGGGTGACCCGCCTTTGCCAACAAAGCTTATCTACGTCATACATCACCTTTTGAATTAACCCTCCCGTTTCCTATGTTAGAGGTAGAAAGGCCAGCAGGCGGATTTGGAAGGGTAAATGGTAAGCACAGCAAACAATAGGATTAGGGAATAATACAGGCCAGAGGCATAAGTGGGCTTCTAGCATGAAATCTCATCATACAATACAGTAATAAAATTACGTTATATACAATACTATATGTATTATCTATGTTTCTGCTACTTTCCTTCCATCCTTGTCTCTCTCTCTCCCTCTCTCTCTCTCTCGCCCCCCTCCCCCATCTGTCTCTCTCATCCCCTCCTTTTACTCTCTCCCCCCACACTCTCCTTTAATAAAATATCATTTAATATATACAATACTATATGCATAACAGTAGGTACCCCTCCACGTTTCTGCTACTTTCCCTTCTCTCTCCCGCCCCCACTGTCTCACACCCCCTCTCTTCACTTTCTATCCCCCCACACCCACCCTCCTTATAATAAAATGTTATTATATACAATACTGTGTATAACCCTCTATGTTTCTTCTACCTGCTCTCTCTCTTCTCTCACACAAACTCTCTCCTTTAACACTATATCTACATAAGAAGTACTGCTCTATAAGCCCTACAAGTCAACACTAACGATCTCATACTTCCTCTTATGATTGTTGTGTTGCTAATGGACGAGACACCTTTGACTGGCAAATATCACTTAGTAGCTAAAAAGATGAAGGCCTTCTTACGACCAATTACTGCAGAGAATGGAGAGACCAGAAGTAGTATCCATACGATTCATTTTATAGTGCCCATAAAACGTTACTTTTTTCTTCCCACGTCCTGTAATAAGACCTTCCTCTGGCAAACTAGCAATTAATTAAAGCAGATTAAAAGGTACTGTAATGAAATTTAAGACATAGTAATATCCTTACCATCTTCATATACATAATCTTGACACAGAACAGGAAGAGGTAGTGCCTCCTCAGTGAAACAAAATTCAATATTTCAGAAGATAAAAATATTATCTTTTCGCTGGAATGTTGCCATATCGATTCATTTAAGTTTATCCAAAGATACTTTTTCCTCACTTGTCCTCGATTTCCACCTGGGTTTGCGGAGGAAGGTTCCAGGCGACGCTTCCACCATTCAGTCAACCCCACTCCGAGCTGGCAAGTTCGCAAATTGATTGCATGGAAACCAATTCCATTTGAGACACCGAGAAGTACTACTCAAACCTATTAAAAGCGGCTTCCTTCTTGGAGAGAAGAGGGGCATTGCTTGTGGACTAGGACAAACGCTCCTCCTCTCAAGGTTCTAAGCCCGTCAAACAGCCTCTTAAACACACGCGATGAAGACCAAACAAGCATCTACGCCAGGAAAGTCAAAGCAGACTTGAGGAGGGAACAAACGGGACAAATCTTCTTAAATCAAAACTTTCATTACTTTAGAACGATTCAATTATCTTTGTGCCTGTGCGAGACTCCCTAAGCTGTCAAATTCAGCAGCATATTTCGCCTCTTCTAGAGTATTAAATGTTCATTGGTGATATTTGGGAATTTGAGAAACACCCACGCGATACGTAATTCAGCACCACGCATATGGCACGTTCTCATTACATTCAAATACACATTCAGGAGATTAATGGGAACACGAATGACTTCCCAGTTCTGGAGCGTAGTAGTCTCTATTTCTTATAATGGACGTCCCACGCGTCTGCATGGATGGTTATAGCTTCTCTACCCTCTAGATGCCATCGGTGATTTTCATTATCGAAGATGTTTTATTGATGTGAGTACAATGCTACCATACTTAATCAGTTTTTGTTTGGAAGTATTTAGGATGTAAGCCACTTTAGCGCTCGGGCCTGATACAAAAAAAAGTTATAACTCTAAATCCAGGACAGTGGATGATGTCCATTCTAATGTGACGCTGGGACTGGCACCAACCGACAGATCCCCAAGCCCAATACACAACCTATATTTTATTTACCCCAAGAGGAAGTAGTTGCCATGCAGCTCGTTGGGGCACATGCATAATATCATGAGGCTTGGGGAAGTGGGGGGAATGATTAGCATACTGAACTAAGCAATAGAATCCACTTATAATCAAGTGTACCCTGCCTAAAATGGCGTAAAACGGAGGGCTCAAGGCAGTTCTGGAGGGAGGGAGGCGTGTCCTCGAAGAACAGAACCAATAAGGACCAAGATGACTGTCTTGTTTTTAATTATCCAGTGAAAGATGGCGAACTTGGCCGAGTAGATTAGGAGCCTATAATAACATAAAACGTAGCATATTAGCGAGGCATCTGGGTGGGGGAGGGAACCCCATAATTTTACTGGGACAGGCCAAATGGACAGGCAAGTTTCATGATGTAATGTTATGAGAAGTTTATTGAGCGTGACATGGTGGCTATGGACAAATGCCTGCGCTTGCCAACTTGTGGACAGTTTTCCGGGCCAACCTGTCACGGCGACGAAATATGACCGACGTCCTATCTGTCCTGCGTCCAGATGTCAATACGTCTCTTATCTTCCTTTCACTCAGGGGAAGATCCATGCAAGTCCAGATAAGCTGGCAGATGGAACTCGTCATTGCTTCACAATAATGTGCCTCGTAATCCTGTCATATAGGGACATTCACCAGTAAAGGACGGGCGGCTGGGAGCAGGTCGGCAGAATGAAGCAAGATGATTGAACGTTAGAGAGCAGCTGATGAGATGTTTTGTGGTTAAATCCAGGGCCATGGTTTCCCACCTAGCTAAATGCTACATCTATCTAGCTTAATTATACTAAGCACTCCCGATTAAAAATTAATTCATCGAAAAGAACCAATTATATTTTCCAGCCTTCGGTCGTTTCGGCAGTAATTTTGCTTTGACAATACAAGTGACATAATGAGAAACATACAGCAACACAGCACATTAATGTTAATGATGGTACTAAAGGTAAACAATTAAATGGGAGCACTTGGACTAGCTATCATCAATTCATACCAATGCCCCACTATAGTATCTTGACAACTGAATTGATTTTGCTTCAAGTTGGCCCAACACAAAAAAAATGAAACAAAATTGCCTAGTCCGGTATCGGACAAACAGATAAACTTTCCAGAGCCCTTGCCAAAAAACCGACAATGAATGGTGCCAACTTTTCTAACTTTATAGAAAAATAGTGACACAAATCTCAATTGCTTTTTCACTCCTGCGAGAGAAGAGAATCCTTCCCGTGCATTCACGTCCAATACACACATACACACAAAGACATCAAGATGAAGGCTCGATTACTCCGATGTGTTGTTTGAATCTTTTTTTTTTCATGCCAACCATCAATCCTCACGTGTGACAGGTATGTAATCTTTCCGCGTGGCTGGCTAGGGGACGTGCTTTTTTGGCAAGAACGTGTCTGAGGGACTCGGGAGTTTGCCAAACAACTTCACATTTAACGACCCAACTTGTCAGAGTCTTCCTCATTCGCAGCTGCCGCCACGCCACAAAACATGGCACCAGTGCCTTGATCCGTCTGAGGAGACAGGCAATTAAACCCGAAGGCACCTCAATCAGCATGTCCCGCTCTTGCCCTCGATTCAAGGCGAGTTTCCTCAAAAGCTCAACCTCTTCGCCCTCTTGACAAATACACTACTCTCCCAGATCATTCCCATGGCAGTAAAGCCCGGTTTAAAACCCTCGGCACGAAGCGCTGCATAAGTCTAACCCATTCATGACCTTTTTGCATTTAATAGGAGCTCTAATGCTACAGAGGCCACTGGAGCCACTTTATTAATTACTCCCTCGCCAATGCACAAACAATCGTTAAGGGATTTTACTCATAATGAAGGCTTAAAGTTTCCACAAAAAGATCTACTTATTTTTTTTAAAGATGGCAAGAGTTGACCCGGAGCTAATAAAATGGTTTGAGTCAAACACCGATTCTGTGTGTGATTTTTGCATCCCGCTCTTTTTGCACTACCGATGACTAGGGGATGTACTAAATGATATGGGTGGATTAACTTCCGATGAAAAACTAGCAGCAATGGAGAAGGTATAATAGATTGTTGATGAGAAATTAATTAGCTGTAGCTTGATTGGGAGAGCTCTTAGTGTTCTTAATCCAGCTTTCAATCAGACCGCCTCCGCGAAAATATCAATTGCAACAAGCAGTGTATGAGTGAGACCTGCACAGATAAAACAGCTAACCAATTTCCAGAATTAAGTCCGAAGTGGATCCCATTGTTATTTTAATGAATCAAAGCTATTTAGATAGATATAGGTGTGCTTCATCAAACTCTAATGTTATTCCAGAGCAGTGAATCCAGTAGCATTAAGGTAGGTGCTGTAGTGGGGCAACGCCTGAGTAAAATGAAAACTTGTGTATACTTCTACAACAAACCTGTGCATCACGCTATTTGCCATACGCTACTAAATTGGCTTGACTTTAGCTTGCATGCGGTATATCTCTTCCGGACACACAGCTTTTGCTCAAGTTCACTTCAAATCCCAGAGCCAATATTAGTGAGCAAATAAACGAAGCTGGGGCCACAACTGCGATGCTTTGTGTTCCTTCAGATCAATTCCAGTGCAGGAGGACCCCGATGATAGAACTAAAAACCAGTCATAAAAACACGTCACAATAGTTCCCCCAAACCATACTACCCTCCCGAGAAATGTTATCAAACCATAGTCAATCTCCCGACCAATGAAACCCTCTATTGATGCTATGAATATTTTACAAGGCTTCCATTTCAGGTTACCGAAAAGGGCTGGTTAATAGCCAGTAGCAAATGTATGAAAAATAACTTCATTTTGGGCATCATTGAACCATTATCGGCTGGCTACAGTGTCCCACGACTATAGGAAGCCCTAGAAGTGAAAGACCCCCAGAGGACAACATGCTGAACTGGAGTCATTGCGTGATAAAGACAAGTAATCCCATGCGGGGCTGCTAGATTTCTCTTACGGATTGGGAATGGAACCTTCAAGTGTTACAAATGATCCTCCCCCTTTGACTTCCCCACCAACACGTTAGCATCAGTATACAGGCTTGTGGCCATTTTACAACAAGCAGGTCGTTAGAGTCAATGGACAAGTATATAAAGGAAAGTTACGAATTAAAAAGGAAGTGGGTGGTGGCAATTTTGCAAAGGTTGCATGGGGCACTTCTGAGAAGTCAATGTAAATGAGACTCGGTAAAGGACGAAAGCATATTACTACAGTACATGATACCATACTAATGAGGTACTAAAGCCTTACTTGTTAAACCTAGATCATCGAATTACTGATCCTAATAATGAGATGAATGACTTCTAGGTCATGTACTGAGGTCTAATCAGCACGTATACTAGTCACTGGAATGAGGGTACTAATGGAAACGACTATGGCGGCAAGAAAATAAGTTAGGCATAAACTCTCCTTTTATGAAAGGGAGGAATTTCAATCTACTCTTTGGCAATATTCATTGACGAACCACGAACATATCATCAGCCAAACCGTTCAAGTCAATCAGAAGACAACTATTCAACGTATATAAGAAAACAAAAACAGTTAATGACATACGGTATCTATGATAACAGTCAACAGTCAATACATCTCTAAAGAGCTCATTTAAACAATGGTAGGTACCTTCCATGTCTGTATGGGATATGACATTATCAAGAGACCCTTTGCCACCGCCTTTTGCTGAGGGCTTTAACTCACCATGATTTACATCAACATCTCCCCAAGGTTGGCCTATTATTTCCCGCTATTTTCACACAACGCCAGTTTAGTTATTCACTAACACGCCTCAGACATTGCCTTTTGCCATGGTAACAGCGAACGCTGTGACAGACAGTTGACAAGCGCTGGGTATATGGCGCCCATCAAATCATCAGAGATGACAGACATCCAAGCCATGGAAGAATGAATCATTACACCAACCAATAAACCATCAAAATGCCAAGTAATATAATGTATTCAGCTTTAACCTTTTGCAGAACAGGCAGTACAGCAAGTATGATCAAAGTTATCGTCAAATGTAGAAGTGGAAGATGGTAATTTTACCCCAGTTTGGGTTCTATTCTACCCATACCGTAATTTTTTATTCGGAGGGGTCGCCATCATCTTTCTTCATTTTAATATACTTTGTTACATTACAACAGCTGGGTGATTAACCTACTTACTTCGCATGAATAATTCTGAGCGAATGAGCTCATACAGTAACCTCGGCAATAACCAGCATGCCCCTAAGAAACATATTTAATAAGGAATTCGTTTCATAAAACATCCATTATGCAAGCCATGGTTGGCTTTCTTCTTTGCTTCGCTCTGTATCTGCTACATTGCCTGTCACTCTTGCTGTCTTTCTCTTTCGCTTTATCTCTAACACCATTGCGTTAACATCTAAGCGCATCAACTTCTTGACATCAGGAGAAACAGTGTCAATTCTTGGCTTGCTCGACAGAAACAACTCCTCCTTTGTCTCCCCCCTCCATTCCCTTATGTACTATCAACTAAATAGTCTCTAGTAGTGATACAATCGCTGAATGGAGTCAATTCAATCCAGTGAATACTTTTCCCTTGAATATTTAATACTGTAGCATCATCAATCAAGTATTCCCGAGCTAAAACTTCTTGTTATCATTTCCCAAGGCTTCATTCAACATTTGCAAATTAATTCTCCGAACTGATGAAAAACAGGAACCAGTTATCAAATGAATTACCTAAGGCCAAATACCCATGTTTAACGTATGGCAATATTGATTTCAACTGGTGTTGGAGGGTGTTCCAGTGATTTCAATCATTTTTTAAAAACAATGATGTGTAAACAGGCCAATGAAATTATTGCATGTGCTGGAAGGCAGGCGGAAGACCCCCATCAAATGATCTTAACATACATAACGATACAAGTAGGCATTGGGACACAAGTCCTGATTTAGTGCGACGTTAGGTTACGGCGCTTCCCGTTCTCCGGGGGATATCCTCGAGAAAATATGGTCCTTATTCAGGTGATGGATACCTTTTCAATTTATAAAATGAAGCCGCCTAATTGATTTCATATCTAATGGAAGTGAAAAATTCGTACCTGATCGGCGTGGAGATGGCCCGAGGCAACATGTTATATCACAACGCCTGATTAAACAAGGCAACAGACATAAAACCCTACTCTTGGCTCCAATATTCCAATGGGATGGATTCTAAATCAATCATATGTTTACATGACGTTATCCGGCGGCCAGAGAGACGATCCTTCCTCGCCAACTCGGGCTAATATCGGCCGTGTATGACTTTACCGCAGAACACCCACAACTCATCCCCGACTACACAAACCTATTATTGCACTGCGAGAGTGGCATCGGTTTATTATATTTTTCCTCCGCTGACATGGCTCTGATAGCTTGCAAATAACATCCAGTGGTGTAGGAGTAAATCAAATTGATAGATGACATGAGAAAGCAAGCACTGTGCGAGACAAACTGCTTAATGAATGGTACTCAGCAGCAAATACACGATATACAAATCAATATCAATTTAGGAAGAGACCATACAAAAATGCACTTCCAACATTTGGTGTATCTCTGGTACTACAATTTGTGATGGCTTCTCACGCACAATTCCCCAGCCCATATCATCAGACAATCGGTGGCACAAATAAGATTAAGAAAGCAATACTCAGCAACTGAAAGAAACCGCACCCAGGGACCCCTAAGAATTCTTCCTTGACAAGTATTGGAAACCCTTGGGTCTAAAATTTAAGGAACGCCAACGTGCGTTTGGCCAACACAAACTACATTCAAATAAACTGAATCATGAATGCCCTCAGAAATAAAGTTAACCCCTCATCTTCACATCGCATTGCAGAAACACTTATTTTCTCAAATCTGTATTAACTTGTTTGACTAGATTCCATTATCTTCTCCTAATGTACAAATGAAGAGGTCATTGTCAAGGGTTCCTCATTGCATGAAGAGGCGGGCTAATTCATTTAGGCGAGAGAGAGAGAGAGAGAGAGAGAGAGAGAGAGAGAGAGAGAGAGTACACAGGAGGAATGATAAAACGTTACAAAACAAGTGATGATGCGTGTAAGTAATTATAGGCGAATGATATGGTGGAAGGAGATGGACAGAGCCTGCAGGCCTGCGCAATAACACTGTGCATACATTCATGCTCATACCGAGAAATATTACCATTCTTAGGTGAACCTGAGACAGGCAGGGAAAAACTAAATACCAAATGAAATGGATATATCCTTTGCCATGACAACAACTGCGAAATTTTGATATCGATATAGCTTCGAGCATAGTACTAAAAATTACGAAAGAAATTGGAGTGTGATGATATGAGGATAGAAAAATACAAATACACAAACATCAAAAAGTACAAATTAAAACTAATTCAAAATTAAAAGTAGTCATGACCCTCGTGTAATTCTATATAGAAGATGATGTAGAATTAAAAGACCACTATTTACAACAAATGATAAAACGAAATAGAAAGGATAACCGGACCAAAATTTAAGTCTTCTACAAATACATCAATTGGTTGAAAAAAGCATCCATATTATAAAGGCAATTGATCAATGACACAAGGGTTTCAGTATGTACAACTTTCCCGCTGTGTGACCTAATTCGGGCTTTTGCGCAAGCTGCTCACATTTGGGGGAATTACTCACCAAGTGGGTACAGCCTACACAAGATGTATTCTAAACAAACTTTCGATTTGGCAAACTGAAAAGTCGTGAATGATTTTAATTTTTATTCTAAAAACCAATATGTTTAAAATTCAGGGCACTAAATAGATAAGACTAGTTTAAAAGAAAAATGTTCAGTTATATTCTGGGCTTTCTTTGCAGATGCTAATACAATACATTTTTACAGGAATAAAAGAACATATTAAAGGAATCCAGAGGGGGAAGACTGATTCTATTCATTATGAAAAAAACAATTTGTTGTACTCCTAATGAATAAAGCATTAAGGCCATCAATCTTAACCCGGCGACCATTTTAGCACTTATTCAAATTGATTTGAAACTAAAGACTTTCTAATTTTGCTATCTTAGCCAGAGGTGAGATTGCCAACAAGACATCTGTTAGGGATTTACAGGGATCTCAGAGATGGGCAGGCTATCCATATAGCCAAGCCTCGCTTCGATAAAATCCAGTCTTCAATAAATTTACATAATCATTAAAATAAGGTCGAATGAAAGCACCTAGAATGTTCTTGATTATAATTTTAACGACAGTAATTCGGTATACTGGACTAGACCAATGTTGAGGTCATGAATTTGAGTAAAAGCGAGATTTAATCACAGTGACAAGTATTCTTAGCATCAGTTATCAAAGTAGACAATGTGTAACGAGTCATAAGAAACCCGGTTCCAAACAATCAGTAAACAGAGGAAAGATGTATGTAGCAATCACGCTTCTTAAGTTGGTTCTTGAAGACTAATCGGTCATTCAATCTTTTCAAATTGGGGTCAAGGCTTTGGATGCTTTGGTAGACGAGACAATATAGAGTGTTATTATATATATATTGAATTTTAAGTTTTTATCGTACGAAATAACGTTTTCCTTATATATGAAGGGGTAATACCTATGGGAAAAAGCAGGAAAGTGATATGAGACATTCAATTTATTAACTTGGGCAACGTGACTTGAACAAATTTCATTTAGAGATAGGTCCAAGGGATGAAGGAAATAAATGTACATTCAGCCATTCGAGAAGAGCAATCGCCTGAATTCAAATTTGACATGGGGTACAATATGAAGACCAGTGCTGGAAAGGCACATGCAGTTTGCTCAACAACATTCAACATTTTCCAGAGTACCATGTTATAATGTAAATATTTTGATACCATACTTTCGTAAATTTGGTTATCCTATCAGGGCCAGAGAAAACACGCTAACGCGATGAAATGCCCTGCTATTTCTGAATATTAGCAATGGTTCTCATACATGCGTCTAGTCGGCGTGCTTATTGTGGGAGGTGAAATGATGCTTTGATAAGTCATTATCATTTATGGGATTCGAATCTCGAACCTCACAGTTTGGAATCCAACCCCATCACCAGTGTCGGACTCCCCACTCCGACCCCCCCCCCCCCCGACCCCCGACCCCTAAAACAATTGCGTTAATTGACTTTCCATATTATATGTTATCATATACACATGTACAAATAGACAGCATTTATTTGAAACATACTTTGGGGGAAGAACGCTCATATTTCTTTCATACGCACCGACCTGTGCGGATATTATATGCGCGCATGGTAATCACGTTGGTGTTAATAGTATTGCAGACCAATGATAAATCATGGGAAACTAATATAATTGCACATCATCTATCGCGTATTGTGCATTCCTGCAAACCCATTGATCATAGGAATGATTGGAGACACTTGGGAGTCCAAGCCCGATAATAGAACATAAAGAGCAGGACTAAAAAATGTATGATATGAAGTCTTTAATATTGCCACGAACTCTCGGATTTATAAATCACCATCGCCTTTGATTGTGCTTCTGTGAGATGGCTCTAAATAAAGGGGCGGAAGGGAGGGTCCAGGGTTACCTCCTAAATTCATCACAGTGGTTTTATATGCGGAGGTAATAATGATGCATTGGTCGAGTCCATATAGATCTACTCCGCCAGATGGAAGAGTGGGCTTGAGAGGGACTCAAGACTAGAACTGAGTTGGTACAGCAACTATTTGTGCCCGAGCCTGTCGGGATCGGATTTAGTAAGAAGTACATTAAAAGTGTACTGAGGAAGAGAGAAAGACACCCTAGAAGCCAAGACTGGCCTTCAGTATACTGTCTGGAGCAGATAGAGACAAGGGTGAATGCGTAAAAGAGTTTCAACGAGGTACTTTGATGTCCGGGTAGAGAATACTATTCAGAGAGACTTATGTATACATCCCGTCTAGCTTTTCTCTATATGATCATCTATTACATGAAAGGTCCTATTTAGCCAAATAGAAAGCTTAAACAAATCATGTATGTATTTATTTTAGGCACTTCATGTAAACCATATACAACATTTTAATCTAAGGCAGAACGCAAGTAATGGATATTGGCGATTGGGTGTTTTCCCCGTAGGACCTTTGATATGGAGGCCTTTGCATCGCGCTTTCCGCATATAACAAAGCATGAGAAATAAGGTAAATACTTACAGTGTGTGCATTAAACAATACCTTTTAGAAATCTGAGCATTGTTCAATCAAAGCGAGCCTTTGAGTCTGCGTTGCCCGGGTTTTAAGCCAGACATAAATAAACACGAATCATCAATAATTGGAATTCGATTGGGGCTTTCTGTTACTGTTTTACAGCTCAACAGTTGTTTTAAAGCTCAGAGCAATAGACTTGGGGAAGTCAATACTGCAATAGAAATTAAAGTATTCCCAAGGAAATTGTAATATCAATTTTCAGCCAGCAATTGCTGAATAACATTAGCTCTGATTTTGGCTCATTAATAACAAAGCTTGAAGTAATAATACAATCCATGCATGAATCTTGACACCCAGATCTATATCCATTATCTGTTCCACATGAGAACAACCTGGCCCACCCCTACTTAAGGGGTCACCTCAATAAATCTTTATTCCATCATCATAAAGGATTTACCCAGAGGTGTCACCACTGCCCTAACAGACATGCGCAAGAACAGACTGGTTCAATAGTCGGGAGATCGTGTGGTGTCTTATTTTTGCAGTGAATTCAGAATACCCAAAGGCAAACCTAAGAATGGCTTATCAAATTTAATTCGATGATGCGCTGCGCTTTGAACGACGAGAATGTTTATGTATTCACAGACAATTTGCTGAGTGCTAAAGAAATGCCTAATCAAGCTTTGGGCAAAGGCGCGGAGGGATGTAATGGCATTAGGCTGGGCAGGAAGAAAGATTTTTGGGTGTTAGAGGACACGCCTGTTTGGGTCGAGATTGATCTTATCTTGGGAGTAGACACAGGAAATATGAGTGATTATTGGGGCAGGCCTTGTGGGGAGAGAGATAGCTAGCTATCACGAACGTGGCATCAATAACATGATATTAGCTGTGAAAGAGTTTCCTTTAGTTGCCTCTCCGGGTTATCTAGCCAAAATTGAATCCAAGGTGTGTCAATAAAAAATAATGGCCGAGAGAATGACAAAAGCCCCTGGGCGATATCGTGCCAGCGGCTAGTTATGTGGGAGAGGGTGAGAAATAAGGATAGATATAGAGTCAACACGAGGTGGGATACTACTCCAGTTTGTGCCTCATTGATGTTATGAATCATAAGCAATACACTCATCAGTTGTCAAACGATGGAGTTATGGGACTGGACTTCAAAGCGATGAAATGCAAGGCACACAATGCGTACTCTTAACACCATCCCCACCCACGCACCTCACCCAGGGATGGAACCAGGATTAGGTCCCCCTGGAGCTGCAGAAAGATGTAAGCTGGAGTTAATCGTAGGAAGATCTCGGACTAAAAATATGGGCCGACAAGTTTCACGCTTCAGTGGTTTCTTTTCAATCTCTTCCGATGAATAATTGCTTAACCTCGGTGTACTGGGAACAACATGTCCGTCAGCTAATTCCCTAGGGTGATGCCCACTTGCCACGAGTAGGGGGAAGTAAGAGATTCACTGTCTTTCTTTAGAATCCAAGAACTTATGTCGTCTCGGGGTTTCAATGCATGCCTTTACTAATTAGGGCGATAAATGAATTTACAGATAAATGCAGTCATATTCCTAGAGATTGAACATTTATATTCTAGGCTCAGATTTGAGAGAGACCCTCCGCTCCAAACAGCAAAGTCATTAAAATATATACCCCATTATATTAGGAAGCCCACTCCAGGGCCAGGAGACAACAATTAGCGCAGTAGGCGTCCAATCACTGATATACCATTGTTATCTAATGAGAGGCTGTGATGGACTGTCTAGTTTTGGTGTTTCGCTCCACCCCCCCCCCCCCCCACACACACACACACACTCCCGCACCCACAGCAGGTTAGCTCTAAAATGTGGTATCCTGAGAACAGCTAGACCTATATTCACTGCTGTACAAAAAACAGTTATTGGTTGAAATTTTGTTTCAATTTTATGCTGGTTGGACAGTAGTACTAAGATAAATGAAGCTAAATTAACATCCGCAAAGCTAAAAAAAAAACAAACCCACCCACCACAGTGTCCATCTTCCATTAACCCAGTGTTCAGCTATTCTCATGTGCACAGCAGCTGTTACTCTGTGCCAGTAATAAAGCAAGGCATTTTCAATAAATGAAGCCCTCCAACAGGGAATGATAGCCTTGCATTCATGGCCGACTCATTAGGAGAATCACGAGTCCCTCACATAAATTTATTAGGTGGGCTAGATAGTGGGTAGACCCTGTTACCAACATCATAAGAAGCAGGAAGGTAATCTAGTTCATAGCAATGTAAAACTGGCGTCAGCCATTTGCATTATGACGATTACTTTCTATGCATAATATTCTAGCAAAGATTACTATTTTATTTATCATACCTTGGTCACTCTCACTTCTTCGGGTTGTCTAATAATTGATATTGAACTTTGTACATCAAGTTATCGAATGAGTTCAGGAGTGTGTAATGAATTTAACCAGACTCCGTTGGATTTATACCACTAGATTTACATTTCAGTATTATTGTTATCGTGTGAAGGAAGATTGCAACGGATTTCCTCAGGTTTCTGACAAAAACTTGCAATATTGATAAAACAAGTTTACGGATAGAAATCTTCACATTTAACTCATTTAAACATTTATAATAGAGAAATGTCAATGACCGAAAGATACTTGGAGGAAGATATAGAAGATCGTGTTTTTCCTATTTCCCAGACAGAATATATATGTTGCAGTTTCATTAAAATTATCAGGCGCCACCTGAATCCGAGTGATAGCATTATACAGAAAATAGATAGCAATTTTAAAGTTATCTGCATAAAATACTTAATATGCTGACATCGGGTAGGTTTCATATCAAATATCTGCAGATGAATCTGAGTAATAGCTCGTGGATATCATATCAATTTATGATCCCCATGGATGCATTTGGATGATGTCAAAAGCATCATGTTTATTATATGCAGGCACATCACATACGACTCCCATAGCTCGTGTGTCATACGGAAATATCTCAATGATAGATCACATCACACCAAATATGTCCTCTAACCGTAGGCCTACTCTATTCTTTAAAAAAAAAGTTTATTTGTCTTAACTAGAACCTTTCACGTTTTCTATAAAACACAGTGTGGAACAATGCATAATAGAGGCGGATACTGTAGACCAAGAAATGCGTCTCCCCTCCTTGTACAGTTGGAGCCTTTAGTCAAGAAGATTTAAAGCAATATGATTGAATGTATGGGTGAAATTCTATTCAATCCATTAAGGATGTCCTTCATTTCTATATTCATAGATTCCACTCCATCCATCCAGGTGATAAAATATAGAAATCTAGCGATAACACCTCTTCCTCCTGCTCCTCCCTTCTCCTACACCCCACACCTACCCAAGTGTACAATACGTCAAGCCCATGCAGTGGGCATTGGACAGAAAGGTACATTGATCTTGAGAACGTGAATATAGAAGTCGAGGAACATCGTGACCTATAGAGAACTAGGGATGAGCATCGCGGTCCTCCTCCCCAAGACTTGACCCTGACATGTCCTGGCAAAAAAGACTTGGCAGCCGGGGGCAGATTCCAGGAATAGGGGAGGGGTAAATCTCAATAGGGCATCAAGGGGAAAATAGGATATAGGGTGAGATGGTTGGCCAGGGCAGCAGCGGCCAACACCAGAACCATGAATTGGAGACATACAATAAGATGACCTCCCGTCGAAAGGGAAGCTGCCTACACGTAGATCCACCCCTGGCTTTGACAAGGGAGGATGAAGGATCCCATATGTGTGGGTCGTGACAGGAATGCCGACCTATTTTAACCATTAGGATCTGTCAGAGCACATCGATCCAGGCCAATGCATATCTCCGGGAAACCAAGCTCTAACGACCCTTAATGCTCCTTCCATTGGAAAGGCCCAGTCACAGCCACTGTAAATATCATAAAAACATGCTGGAGGATAGGGGGCGGGGCGGGGGTGAGAGGTGGAGGTGAGTTGGGGGTAGAGAGTGGGTCGGGTGGGTCAGTAGGTGGGTGGAGTAACTATGAAGGCCATGCCAGAAGCAAATAATACAAAGCTCCCCCAGATCAGAGTCAGGGTCAGCAGAGGTGGTCCTTTTTGTTGTTGAAAGTGACCACTGGACTCGAGTGGATGTTGATCCCCGTCTAGGAATTGTTCCCAGTCGTGAGCTTCGGGCCAGCTTCGGGGGCAGCAATCTCTGGTTCCATTGATCAGGCTAAAACGCCCTTGTTGGCCACAGAAAGCTGTGAAAGCACATAGAACCGGTCCAGCAAGCTTCATCCCAGGTCACGCAGGTTGCTCACACTCAAATATGCCTATTATCACCGAGTTCTGGGCTGACCGCCTCTGTCCCTGTCCCCAGCCGGGTGTGAAAAATAAAAAAAAAATGTAATTCTTTTACACCACAAAATGCCAGAGCGGGATGATCAAAGGCCCATGCAGCGCTACTACTGCCACCGGAATGTCTGGCATAAATACATTCCCCAGAGACATCTCGACTATCGACGCGAGCGCTGAATTTTTTTTGGACAAGATCCTTTGAGCCATTTTATACCTCGATATTTATGATAAAGAGTGCATCTAAATAACAATACCAGTGCCTAAAGAAGATATGCTGAAGCCAGTGCACATAAATTGAACCCAGGACCAGTAAATGTCCGAGAAAAAGGCAGAGAAGAGCATATCCTTGTGACATATCCCTGGTCTGATAGATAGAGCCCATTTGGCTGTCTAATATGTCTAGAATCGGGGCTCCTCCGTCAACCAAAGTTACCCCAGCAAAGTAAGTCCTTCTACTCATTCCCATTTGTAGATACTACTCGTGGACAAAAGAGGGGGAAGCAAAGGGTGATCACTGAACGCCAGGACACATTCCACTAGTTGAGGAAAGACATTATCGAGACAGCGAGACGATGAGTCACTCCCTCACAGAGCTTTGTAGTTCCTCTTTCATTCCAGCGAGACAATGCTCAGTTAAAAGTAGCAGGCCTCATACGTGTTGGCTGTCCCAAAGCGATATTACTGAATGTAAAGTCAAAGGATGGACTTGCATACTAATGAGACACCGCAGACGTTCAGCATAATTTGTATAAGCATATTATATGGTTCCTGTAATCCCATTTATTATACACCGTTACCTTATTCAAGAACGTTTAGTATCTTTTAGAACGTATTCATTTCGTTAATGGAGCCTTCTGGCTGTCATCAATTAATCAATATTGATTAATACAATATCATACATAGGAAATGGTGAAGGTATACAGTAAAGATGCTGATTTTTTCTTTTTACATTTTTCTAAAACCAGGACTATGTTGGTCTTCCTCTAGTACCTGATGGGCAAAAAGAGGAATATTCCTATCGCTTTATCATCTGTTTCGCTTTAGCATTGCTTTATCATCTGTTTATTTAGCACCAGACTGAGACACGTAGGCCTATTGTGTCTTATTCGAGTTGAAAATTTGTAAGGATTTACATACGGAACAGAGCAGACAACTTATTCCCCGTATCATCTACATAATATTAGAGACCAATTTTATTTTAGGAAACGGATCCCCATAGCCTTCTTAGTGAAACAAGCTTCATCTATCGGACTATATTCCATATATATTATCAGTCATTAGAAATGCGTTTGCATCATAAAGGAGTGGTATGGTTAAATTTTTGTGTTTGAAGTGTTTCAGACTGATGGAGTGTTATTGAAATAGGGTCCCAGAAGTACAATTTATACCTTAAGACTTTCGAACAATCGTTATTGAATTTACATTTTAAAATAAACGAACGGTTCAATAATTCATAATGGTTGATTGTAATCTTCAAGTTTACCAATTAGTTGATGGTATCCTTCCTCGCATCAGAAATAACAAATGGCGTTTTCATAATGGAAACCACAGGAGGATTCTCCCTGCGGAGATCCAAACACAGTGTCAGGCTAAACAATAAACCCCCAACAGTTTACAAATACCATACACACTTTCATTAAAAGCACCTGCTGATAACATACAAACGTATAGTGTATTCTTCCTTGCAAACATACAATTGAAAATACACTCCCCCAGTCTCTCATGTGGCGCCATATTCAAGTGGTCGCCAATATTTACATAGTGCCCGTGCAATCCGATTACTCGTATGTCATGCAATACACCGGGATGACAAGGGTTGAATACATGAACAGAAAAGAGTGCTTTATTCTTGTGGGTATTTTAGTTTGACAGAGCTCCAAACAGCGCCGCTTTGAATATTTATGTATGATCCAAGGCTGCATTGCGAGAGAATAATCTTTGTCTATTTCTGACCATGACTTTAAGTTACTCGAGGGGGGGGGGGGGGGAACTTAATCAGCCAAAAGCAAGACCTTAAGAAAACCGTTATTGCTCTCCTTTATTAGGATATTTGTCGGGTTTAGGCGTGTACCTATGTGATGTTATAAGTGTCCACAAGGTTTGGTCCAGTTGTGGGTCTTTAGTGCGTGTGTCTGTAGATATGAAACTGGGACAATGAGCGAGTGAGTGAAGAAGGACATCGACTGTAGATCCCATGTAGATCCATATATGGTTGACATTTAGAAGCAGAATATTCTCGTATACTTGTATATATTGCCTATGTATATTGCCATTCACCTATCACAACTGGTAGGCGCGCCCTCTAAGCCCTTTACACCAACAAACAAGTTGATGTAGCGGCGTCAAGGGCATAAACAAATACCGTAAACCCAACATATTACTACTGCAACGTGGCACCTCTCTTTAAAAGTAGCCCGTTCTGTCACTGCGTCTACGGCATGTACACAAATACCAACCCACAAAATAGACAAGTTCTTCTGGAATGTCCTGTGAAGTTCTTTTTTTTTGCTTTTTAAGGACACTACTCAGAAGTCACGAGTTTCATATAATGACACACGAAGTGGGCATAAATCGAATAAATGTTCGTGTATGTACGAGTAAAGGGAACCAAGAACATATTTATCATCTCTTTTTATTGGCCAAAACACCGGTTCTTTATTCCTCTAAGTCCGAATTCTCATAATAATACTTCCGCTTTCAATTTAAAATGTATCATGGCACGCAGGAACTATTCTGTGCCAGGGTAAATCATAACGCTATCAGTCATAACAAAGTAATAAAAAATAACGCGTGTTTGTTCTGGACGCTGAAAACCTCCCCGCCACCCACCAGGAAAACCATCGCTTAGATCAATTTTATTGGATGTACCACTTGAATCAATTAGCATTTTATGGACTGGCTGAAACTTGAAAGTAGGCCTTCGCTCCCACGCGCAGCCTAAATAATAACAATCATTAGACCAGTTTCCTGAATTTTTAACGTCGAACATCACCACATCTATTGGGATTCTAATCTCTTCACATAAAGCAGGTGGATACAAAATGGGTATCCCACAAAAAGCATGCCATGTTACTGATAAAGATGAATGTGTCCTAAGCACATATATAGTGTATACGTATTCTGGCAGGGTTTGAGCTATCCCAAGTTGTAGGATTTTACTGCCGGCCATCTGGTTTGACTCAGGCCAGCATCTCTTCTATTATATCTGATCCATAGCTTCAAAGTCTAGACAAGGCATTCTGCTGAGATCAATTGTAGAACAATAGTCTACCTCGAGCACAGCTATTCTTTTTAATAATCAGGGAACAAAAGATGAAAAACCATAGCAGCTAAGCAGTACAGAGGTAGTACCATGATTCATCACGATTTTCCTCATTCAAGCAGCAGTAGACTGATAAGGGGATGATTTATTTTTCAAGTAAAATACAAAAAGTCTCCCTCTGCATTCAAAGTGCAGCAGCTCAGTCATCTTATATGTGAAGTCAGTTTTTCCCTTGAATCAAGTGTCACAATGAACACGTGATTAATTCAATTTCCCGCATTGTAATCTATTCAGAGACAACACCATACACGTTTGGCGGAGTCTAGAATACATTGTATTTAATCAGTGCGTGATGCTATGCATACAGAATGGCCATATGAAATACGATTAACCTGGAGTATGAATGATGTCCTCGTTGAATATTTTGTAGCACATACAGTGGAGCATCTCCGGGGCCTCTTACTTGGGAGGGGATGCCTTGATTGAGAGGAATAACAGAGAATGCGAACACGCAAAGAACGCAGGTAAGTAAGTGATAAGACTTACCATGATAAATGATGCCACCATTATGATGAGAGAAAAGGAACAACTAAAAACGTGAGGTCTGTCGTTAGTTCTTTTTTCTCCACAGCAATGCTATCTGATTTTAAAATGTAGTGACCCAATGCATTTCTTTTTCATTTTTTCCTTAACAAAGACGACTGAATTATGGTGTTTTCGCCCTAACAACGTGCAAGTTTAAATGAAACAAAATAAAGTTATGTTGAGTTCAAGTACACCACATATGGCCTACGATATCTGCTGTGAAAGCAAAATAATCAGATATATCATATGCACCAAAGAATATGCTTCCCAGATGTGAATTCCGGTCATGGATGAAATTATATAGAACACTACATATGCCTGCGACCATTCGTGAAAGGAGGATAACATAGAAATCCTGTTCTATAAGCCCATTTGATTTATAGGTATATCACAACTTCGCTTAATTTTTTCTCTTTTAAAGTGCGGATAATGCCAAGTTTAATACCAATTTTGTTATTTGTAGTGCCCTGGAGAGAATTAATAATCGCCCGATACTTGTTAATATCATAATACACATGTATACATGACCAGAAGGGTTTCCCCTTTTATTTAATGGGAGAATTATGTACCGAATCAATATATCGATCAATATTGAACTGTGATTAAATATTTTTAATTTCATATGAATACATGTACGATCTTCATATTATTGATCAGTATACCAAGTATCAAGGGTTTGTTTGTTTTGTTTTAAATCTTTTATTCTGTATAAACATTACATCCAAGCGAATGCTGTTCTCAGTTTAACAGATTTGGCTTTCAAAAAACAACTCAAGAGATACTATCAGATAAGGGTTGTATTGATTGTTGTTATTGTTCCAGGACAAAATGTGTTGTTCAGCAATTCATTGAACCGGCAAAAAAATACCAGGGAGGTGTAATTCATATCGTTCAGACGTCACACAGACTATACTAGATCTATTGGGGTTAGGTAAATGATATCCTAAAAGAGGAATGCTGAATCTATGTTAACTGCACACAGCTATAAAAATCTAAATCATAGCCAACTTACTAGGTTACATATCTCAATATTCATCCAACCACAAGACTCTGATTTGACAACAAACCCGGAATGGTTAGACTCACTTCATTTGTCCTTCCTCCTTTAAAAGCTCTACAGGGAGAAATATAAGGTCTGATTCAATTAAGACAAGGGCTGAAATTGGGGTTTGTCAAACTCCTATCTTAATTAACTGATGACGTGAATTTTCGAATCCTCTGTGGGACCATCGCCTGGAGTTCCTTATACATTATTGACAATAATATGAGTACCTGCGCCGCTAGTGGCAAAAGGAAACCAGTTCCCTTATCAGTATATAATTGATATAGTGACTCATACAATCACTAATATTCCATCTAGATCAACATACATAGTCAACGCAGCGTGATAACGATTAGGCTGTAAGTATTATTTCCGAATGGTAATTCTAAGACTGAACATTTTCATGACTTATTCGAATTAAGTATTTAGCTCGAGATAGCAACATCTGGCACTTATTTCTTACATGGGGCAGGGCCAGTCTGAGGGTGGATGGGGCTTTGACCAAAGCTATAGGTATGTGCCTCCATGCCCCCCCCCCCCCCCCCCCCACACACACACAGTGCAGGCGCATGCATCATGCACCCAACCTGCACCTACATACAGCGCATGTACAATGACCTATTGATACTTGTTCTAGTATTGGTTTATATCATCAAGTTTGGTGGCAATATTAGATGTGGGGCCCTCACTGCGTTCATTGGAACCTGCACCCACATAATGTAAACACAGGTGGCTTGGCCCCTGTTCCGGGCATAATTACCCGCCATGCTTTGCTTTGGCCCCTCTCCACCAGTCACCAAATCTTAATTCGGATAAGTCCTGCCAAACTTAGCAAAGGCTATATACAGACCAGGACTTCTTACATACAAGATTGAAGATCTAGGGAATATAGATTCTTCTAGGGTTAAGAAGACCAGAGGTAAGAGGTGAGCTGGGGTTAGTTAATAAGAAAATGAGAACAAATTAACACTGATACCAATGTAAACCAAAGAAGTTGAGATAACAAAAATCCAGCATTGGGTTATGTCGGAAAATTGACAATTAATTAAATTATTTAAAAGTGTAATAGCTCAATAAACTCGACAGAAAAAAAAAGTATTTTCAAGAGACCCATGCTTAAAACGTATGTTGACCTAATACATACATAAGGAGAGTGTACAGAGCCACAAACAATACTTTTAAAGATATCCCATGAAACATGGTGGGAATTCGAGCGCAAGTTGTGTGTGCATGTAATCAGCTGAAATAGATTGACAATTTTGGAGTGATATTGAAATCAAATCCCCAAGTTGCCTTTAAATTGTTCACTTCTGGAGTCGCTACATAGTCGTAAACATATAAATAAAATAATTATCAACCAGAGCCCTTTCAAGGCGAAAATCAACACTATAATTCTGAATTTATAGCAAAATGTAGTCAATCTACAGTGAAGCTGGGTCAGATGAAAATTTCGACGAAAGACCACTGGAGCAAAGTGTACTGGAGCAAAGTGTTGGATTGTTTTAGAGGACTTTGGTCTAATAAAAAACAAGCCATTTGAGATTGCTGAATCTAGAAGAGGAAACACACATGTTAACGGTATCTTTTTTTCCCGCAGCAACTAGGGAAACGTATTGGTGCTAGAGTGAATAGGAAGCCTTACTGCCTAGACTGGGTTTAGCACTCTCACTGAGCCCCCGGGAAAACTATGTCAGCTTGAAAAGAATGTCATGCGGGTGTTTCAGTTTAATGCATTTCCCTGGCCAAGAGTGCAGTCCCAAGTGACACTATCATGTCACTATGTAAAACTATTTTCCGCTTTAATTATCCTCGTCCACACTATTCATGACACTATTTTCCTCGGACGCCTGAGGCCGTGAAATGATGAATGTAGTGGAAAATGTGAAATTTCCCTGGCTAAATGTCGGGCTATTTTTCTGCCTAACTTACTTAAATTACGAATCCGAGATTAATCAAAAACGCTTGCTTAGCCAAAACAGATTTTCCCCACGAACGCATTATCTTTAATCAAATAAACCATAGAAGACTAAAATAAAACGTGATATGTACTAATGTATTCAAAAGAAATGAAAACCACGAAGGTTCAATGGTACCAGAAAAGTTCAGATCATGAAATATGTGACAAGACAACGCAAGCTCGTGCTAAAATCCCATTGGAATTTCTACAATCATGAATGGTCTGCCAGCCATCTCACGACAACCATTCCCATTATCGGTAAAGGATACAACTAAGACTTTGAATGAGAGCGGTCACATCTGGAACTATTATTCATAATGTACTTTATATCAGCGCATGCAGATAAAAGAGCCGGTGATAGTTGTTATTACCATGCTACCACGTTTCCCATCACCATACCTAGCTAGATACGTGTACACTTCTTTCCTTTCTTGGGGAAATGTGTCCTCGAAGGCCAACGAAGGCTAATGGTTGTTACAACATTAAATCTAGGTTTTAAATGATATGAGCTTAAAGTAAGAGTAAGAAATGCATGAGTATGAATACACTTAAATAAATGAATAAGCGAAGTCGGAGGTTCCTTGTGCGGTGGTGGGTGGGTGAGTGTTACCACTTAGAAACAGCATTTGTCGATCATAAGAAACGGCTATGTTAATTGGTCAATCATTACCAACGTTTGTCGACCATAAAAAAACTAGAAAAAAGGGTGTTGACGTCGATTTAAGGCATCAGGTGCTCTTAAGTCGATCAATATACTTCAAATTGTATGGCAGGTAAATGATCTGTGACATTTACAGGCGAATTATTAAAAGCTGTGTACCACTTAGATTACTCTAAATCCTCCCTTCATTGTGCTACAGGAACAAATGAAAGACGACCGTGTAGACACATGCAGGTGACCTTCCCTCCGACCAAGGAGATACTAGCCTACCTGTCGGCCTGTGCAAAAATGAGCCGGGCAATTACAATCTCATTGATCCTGGCGCTCTTCATCAAGTTCATGTATCAGTACATAATATAGTTTACCTAATTCTAATATATTTTACGTAATTCTAATGAGATGCATATACCAAACTACCCAAAGATGCGCTAAAACCTAAGAGAGAGGTAGTGGAGTTAAATAGAACGCTGTCTCCGCCGTTACATCAATCCTAATTACAATTGTAATTTGTAGCAGCACGGAGTAACGTGTATGCAGTTCCATCTGCCTCGTTGGCTGCATGGTGCGATAACTTCAGCGTGGACCAACGCATAACCATTCCCCGTATCTTTACCGTTAACTTGCATGATACGAACATGGGTACAGGATCCGACCAGAATCAAGATAAGTCCTCAAACATTTCCTTTCACACTTGGTAGATAGAAACTTACGTCTAGCAGCAAAAAATAGCATAGGCTGAGTTATTCAATCGTCCATACAGCGATGCGGTAGAGAAGAGGCTCGCTCTCTCCCTTATACCCACATAAATCATTAAGATCCTACGATACGCGCATTGTATAATGTATATTTATGCTTTCTGGACGGAAAGCCAGTTTTTAATTGCCCAATTTTGTCTCTTTAGCCTGATCCATATGGGTTCATATAGAGATCACACATGCCTTTTGTTTGCTATGGTTATGCATTATCGATATAAGGAGCGATATGTTTCATTGATTGGAATAACGCATCGATCTCCTGAAGCATATATATTAGATATTGCCAATATATCTGTCTATAATTATGTGATACCACATACTAATCATTAATTATGTCCAGACCAGGAAGGAATAATCAGATTATGTATGCATGGGCCTCGGTGTACGGTACTACAGTGTAGGTGTAATGAAAACGACGCCATTATTCAAAAATACTAATATATTATGATTTTATATAGCCTAAGATGTAAGTTGTAAGTTGCTGTTGGTCAAACGAAAAATCCTCAGGTGTCGATCCAATTATACGGGATTAGTTAACAGACCATTAACTTAAGGTTTGGGTAAAATAGACTTAATTTATACTCTCACAGAATAGATAAGTAGGCTATCGTATAGAAAGGAATCGGAATGGGTCTGTACAGGGGTCAGGCTGACTCAGGAAACCGATCAACTAAATCATTTTTAACCTTTTTGTTGCAGACCATAATTCTTGATCCCATGAATGGAGGGGGCGTAGGCCCTATATACACAATACACATAATGACATATACACACCCCACAAGTCAAGAGTCCTTAGGGATTACAATATCAAAAGTCAGTGATATTAAATGTTTGACTTGTGATATTGTAAATCTTAATTAGACATACCGGTATATATGTTCTGGCTGATCTAGGCCTATTGTCTTCTAATGCCAGCTCGTGACACTTACTCTTAGATCGCATTGGCAATAAATACCCCATAATTCAAACTGCAACCCAGAGACTTGGAAGCATATTTCATGTGCACGATCCGTCAGTGTGTTTAGGCCAGGGCTGGTGTATGATGCATCAGCATTTATAAGTTGTACTTGTAGTGTTTCTGTTGTTGTGACTTGTGTGAGCCCACTTCAGTCACTCTTAGCCTTAGGAACAGTGAAGCAGCGAGTGTGTTTTGCAACAGTAATAGAGGCCCGTGGCCATCGATTGCCTACAATCAGTGTACTTGTCATCGCGACTTGTCACATGTGCAATCCCCATAAAGGGGGCAGGTATTTTTTTTCGATAACTGCTCATCCCTATAACGAACATCCGCGATATAGATAGTGGTATATATTATCATTGCAATTAATATAATTGCCATTGCCATGGCACTCCAGGATAACTCAGAATTATATAACATTAACAGGAACTTTCCCCAGTCCAAGGTGAGTATGTGAAACTACCACACTGAGGAAATAATCTTCACCTCGCTTTATGTTAAGAAGATTATAGAACTTGGCAACTTACCCGAAACATGATTGATGTGTGGCCACACTCCCGTCAAAACACAATCGTGTGCCCAAGTTGGCGAGCGGGGTACAGTCAGATGGACCCTTGCAGTAAATACACCAACAAGTGAATATCCACATGAACTCTACACGTAAATCCAGCATACAAAATAGAACTTGGAGTCTTTAGAGGGACATAGCAGCTCATAGTCAGTGGATCATTGTGACCGTACGAGTTTCATAACATGCACACATGTACGAAATGAATCGATCACACGGAGAACTGTCTGCTCCTCCCTCCGGTCGTGGCCATCAACACTTTCAGCGCCACCGGATGTATCAAATGCTTATGTTAGTTTCGTAATTCAAAATGACTAATATTTTGCAGGTGTTCATTACCAACATATAGGTTTATTTATCTTTGATAGTTAAATTGATTATTCGATTATTATTTTGCCAAGAAAATTTAATAATATGTAAAAATAAATACTAAATCTTTCCTGAGCAGCTTTGCTAGCTATCACATACATCAAGATGGAGGCGTTGTACAGTGTCCCTTTCGCCATTCTCGAGGTTCCAAACCTCAAAATTAAGAAGCCAACATGGGTGAAAACACCTTCCTCGATGGTAATGTTTGCCCTGGTTCTCCTGTCATACTTTCTAGTTACTGGAGGTAAGTGTTACTTCGAATTTAATGCAATTTGTGTTGTGTTATATGGCGTACCGACCGGCGATTGCCTGCGTGGCAGTTGTTTGGCCGGGTTGGCCTGCCACATCCCCATACGCAGATTATAGAATACAGTAGGACCTGGATCTGCCTTGTCAATCCATGCGTGACCAGCAAGGTTCAAAAGTTTAAGTGCATCGTGAGTAGGAATGAGTTACATAAAAACACAATTTATTCTTTATTTGTCCCCTCTCCAGGGACCAGGCTCTTACTCTTGAGTTGAAATAGTACTTGCTCCCGGACCCGGGTCTTGCTCCTGGCTTAGTTAATATAATGACATGACCCAGACCATGGGCATGGCCATGCTAGTTATGTCTTGACGTTGCTTGCAAACACACAAGGAAATGGTCTGATTCTGAGAGTGAATATGTGTCTTGTGTAGTGCGTGTGTTATTGTAACATACGTACAAAAAATCCTTTTTCTTTGACTATATTTGTTTCTTTCAATTTGCCAATTTTTATTTGGCACGGCGTTAAATCACAATTACTAATACTGAGTATTACTATTTATTTGTGTATTAGCAGTCTACTCAATCTCTTTCGATTTTACTATCCTGTCCAAAACGGTTGAAACATAATCCTACTAGT
This sequence comes from Sthenelais limicola, assembly GCA_942159475.1. Lineage (NCBI taxonomy): Eukaryota > Metazoa > Annelida > Polychaeta > Phyllodocida > Sigalionidae > Sthenelais > Sthenelais limicola. The sequence goes on from OW804096.1 coordinate 66,722,784, forward strand.
AGTAGTAGGCAATGTTTACGTGGATGAAAGGCATAACCTATACTATAGAAGTAAAACAACTTCCGTGTTGTGCTCACTTATTTGGGTAAATAGTTTGTTTTTTCATATAAGGGTACCGGTGTATCCATTTTCCAGTAAAACTACAACTGTTCATTTTTCTTCGTCCAGGTATTATCTACGACGTCATCGTCGAACCTCCGAGTATAGGATCTACAACAGATGAGCGGGGAAATTCCAAGCCTGTAAGTATGAATGTTAATTCAGGATTCGAAAAGTATGGTTGCAGGTCTGTTAAATTGTTATCCAGCTGAAATGTCACCTCCCCCAGGCACTAAAGGGAATACCAGGTCTATGAGCTGACTGGGTAAAAAAGTAATTGATAAAAAACAAACAAAAAAAACTTATCATTCTCAAGCTGTGTTAGAATATTTTTTATTCATTCAATTATCATTTATGCATACCGTCATAAAATAACTGGTTTAGATTATATTATTGGAACTATAATCATATTAATTTATCTAGTTGTGGAATATTTGGGGTTACATTAATGTCATGGAGAATATATGTTAATTTGGAACAATATCTATTTGCAGGTCGCTTTCATGCCATACCGCGTCAACGGTCAATACATTATGGAAGGATTAGCCTCCAGCTTTTTATTCACCATGGGTGGTTTAGGTTTTGTCATTCTTGACCAAACCAATAAACCCATGACACCGAAACTAAACCGCATTCTCCTCCTCTGCATTGCTTTCGTCAGCATTCTTGTTTCCTTCTTCATGTGCCGAGTGTTCATGAGAATGAAACTTCCGTAAGTATATCTTGCAAGTTCTACCCTTTTCTAGTGGTTAGATATTTCTCTATATATGCGTATTGTTCTTATTACAAATTAATTTTTAAACCTTATTTTAATCAAAACGGAGGCATACATCTGAAAAGTAAATTTCATTCCGGTATGCTCCTGGTTTATGGAAAAAAATAAAAGTATAAAGACCAAACCATCTACATTTTAACAGCGATATGATTAGAATCACTGCCGGTATTTTGCGCTACTGAACGTCCCATTCAAGTAAATAAATAAAAACCACAAAATAACACTTCCATATAAATTATGAAACTTGTGTAAAGATTTGACCACGTTGTTAATACTGATTTCTCTCTTGTTACTTCCAGGGGATATCTACAGGGTTAAGCGTCGTCTCATCGAGGGCATCATATATGTGTGAAAGAGAGTCATGCTTGCTGAGCGAGTCAGAATAATCATGTTATGGATCGTTAGTGTGTAAATTCATCAATAAACGTGTAAATGTAATTTAAACTTATCGTCTTTTGTAATTTGTAGGGGATATCCCCATGTATTTGATTGAATTTAGATTATTTTCGCATTTCCAATAGATTCCCGATTAGGGAAAGGAATGAATTCCTATATATTAATGGGGGTCTACAATAATCGTTTTCGCATACACCTTGAAAAAAAGCTGCGTACGAGTTGATTACTTAGCCATTACAGTGCTCATTTCAAAATCTTCAGAAACTTGCACTTACTGAAAGACGACTTCATGTAGATTGACGGATTCTTGTGCAAACAACTATATTATCCTTCACCGACAGTCCTGTCCATTATTCTATTATTTATTTCAAGGTAAAACAAAATAAAATATTCCAAGGTATTGGAGCAAAGTAGGAAAGAATACTCAAGTACCGTATTAGAATGGCGAACTCCAAACTCGTTTACTATTGTTGAATTAAGACGCGTGAATATTTATAAATTTTTATTCAATCAATCGTTCACATTTCCAATCACGCTCACATGTTTTTCCGATTAAGAACGTTCATACATAACAAGTATAGTTCAGTGTCACAGCATACATTTGCTATTACTAGTAGAGTAAATCTCTCAATTCGAAAATTAAAACTCGTGAATGTGATTCACTCAAAATCAAACTACGTACACAGCATTCAGTGCTAACACACAAGCCAACGTGGTGAAGTTAATCAATGGTGCACGGCCCACTAACGAGGGTCGTCAATAATGAGGATGGTTATGAATGGTAATCAAGATCATCTGAAAAAACGCTGGAACCAGTTTTCCGACAAGTGAAGTAATTGCACTCTTTACAACTGAAACCAAGACGTACTAATACAGAACGGCCTCTTATAGCCGGATAGTATGATAATTACATGTCACAAAGTGCTCATAGCGATCTAAGGCGGTACGAATGCAGTGAAATGAGTAACAATGAAATCTAATGAAATAAGGGAACAATATAAAGGTGAGAGCAACTGAGGTTCTAGGGAATGTTTAAGGAGAAGTGTTCCTAGAATTGATATTCTAAAGAATAATGTGTATCTCATGGAGGCACATTGTTTTCGATTTTATCTCAGATAACGCATTGTCACGTAATCGGCCACCGTGTACACATCTCTGAGGAATTGAATTTTTTTCAAGTGAATACTAGGGTATCATCTAGACGACCTCGATATAATAGGTATCACAGACGTGTGAGATGTAGACGAATTTCTGAAATAACAGATAATTACAGAGGTAAAATTATGAAAGATATTCCAATCTGACAAAGATATTGCCATAGGCAAAAAGGGTTGACCATAAAACTGGTAATGAAATAGGGAAGGTTCAATTCCCTTGTCGAGAATTAAAAGCAAGGAAAGGTCGTTTACCTTTATCCTACAATTCGATGGGAAACTGTTTAGGGTAAGACATTTTTGCTTCAACAGTCTCCTCTGTCGATTGAGTCTCGTCCAAACAGGATTCATCACTGCAAAAATCCAATAAAGTAAATTTAGTCTTAATTATCTTTAGGATGATCTCTCAGGAACATGTCGGGGTCAACTTCATGTTATGTATAAATAAGAAATAACAAAAATATGGATAATGTATTTACCTGCATGTTCTCTCAGAGGCACTTGTGGCATTAGTGAGTTTAATATGAACATCGACTAGTTCGATATTTCTAACGCTGCCAAAGAAATCGGTGATCAACACATCTCTGGGGTTCCTTCTGAACAGATCGGATCTTACACTCACAGTAGAAATACACTGACTTCTGGGACAAGCTTTCAGCTACGTATATCAAAGAAAAAAGGACAGTTACAAAACCAGTATCTATTTTGTGTACTGATTAACACGTATATAATAACGATTTATAAAACCAGACATGGGACAATGGATACACTTAACGTCAAGAAAAAATATTCTATATATACAAAAGAAAGTCGATGAGACAATTCTTAAAAGCAGTTGTCTATTAAGAAAGCAATACACATGAATAGAACAGCCATATTTGTTTTTGAAATCTATCAGTAGATGCTAAATTCCTACATTTTAACGAAAAGGAAGTTCTGTCTTTCCATACTCACAAATTGCGCCATGGTCTGTTTGCTTTCCGGAGTTACACGTTCCAGGAATTCCAGAGCGTAGTATGTGTAACGGTCAATAATGTACACGCCTATAGCTGGATCCACATGGTGCTGAAAGAAATAAGGCACGTGGAATGAAAATAATATGACATCCCATGAAATGCTCAGTGTATCATCCTTTCAACGAATCTTTATTGGTTTGTTTTCAAAGAGAATCATAAGGGAGACTTTTAAATCCAATTTAAGCTTCGAATATCATTATTTCATACTGTAGAACAGGATAAAAATTGAGCGCATTTCAAGAAAGAATACCCGCTTATCTTTAAACGAAGATATTAAATGGTAAATAATTAAATAATGTTTAATAAATCCACGTACCGATAAAGAATCTTCACCAACGCGACTAGAAGCAACAGCTAAAATATTTGGTGAATAAAACATTTGATGCATTGATTCTGCCTGACAGGTATCAATCATAAAGAAGACTTCGTGATACCTGAAACAGAGAAGCACAGGGACAAACTATGATTAGTAAGTCGAGATTACTCTTAAGAAAACATGCAAGTTGAGTATTTCTTGTGTATAGATATTAAAACAATAAGGAAACAGCATGCAGGCATGAAAAACTGAAAGGTGTATTTTATGAGACTTATTGACAACACATCTCAGATAATTTACCTTTGCTTTTGCCACATTTGTTCGAATGCATCAGCGAGCTCAACATTAGAAATTTCTTCCGCATCTTGGAACTTCAGAAATCCGTCACCACCGTGACCTGATGAACACAAATACGCATATATATGAGAACATATTTTGTCCTTTATGAAAAGCTATAATTCTAAAAAGTTAAACTGAATGCCACTGAAAGATCTAAATTATCTTGTAAATCATGCTATAAATTAGGGATGGAAGGAAAAGGGTTTTACCTGTCATATAAACAAGGATATTGCTTCTTTCATCGGATAACAAACGTTTGGAACGAGGAGTGCTTGGGGGTAAACGTCCAGTCAGGACTCTTATGAAGTTTTCAACTGTTACCTATATAACAAGAAAGCAGTACTAATTTATTGATCCTGCTATCCTCCTATATATGAATTTATGAGTTCTTAAAACATGTATGGTTCCGATATTTTTTTTAAATGTTTTTAACTATACTAGGTAGCACAGAGTCCCCTTCTCTATTTATCCAGGCAGTATGGAAATCGCATATCATCTACAATCCTGCTCGACATAGACAACCTAGAGTAGAAGCAAGTTGTGGCAACCTACGGCCTTTGTCAGGGAAACAGGACTGACCATATGAGAGAGCGAACGAGAAGAACATAATATTTTAGACAGACTACATATTAACTTATCTGTCCAAAGTCCTGTAGAAAAGGCATGAAATTAAGGTAGTAATACTTTAAAAGTATATCTTAAGTGAGACACGTTAAAATCGTTTATTTGTCATGCCTCATACACATGTATATCTTTGACAAATAAACGATTTTTCAATTAATTCAATTCAAAAAGACATATTTTTCACCTCATATCCGCGATAATCGACTTCAATGTCATCTCCGTAGACATTAATATGTTGGTTTGCGTTGTTGAAAACAGTGGCTGAAACAATCAACAACAACATTTAATTATTGCAGAGAACAACACTAATTTTCAACAGATCAACAAATTAAATGGCGTTTTCCCCGTTGATATCACCCGGGGTAGACACTATAATAGGACCATCATTTTTTTAAAACATATTAATGAGCTTACCAGGTCTTGGATTACGAGGGTTGCAGGCCATATCGTCTGCCACCATCAATATTATCTGACTAACATGAAAGAAAAGGAGAAAAATGTTCATGGATTTTGTTCAAGCATGAATACTTTAGCTAGGTTACAATAAGTATACTAAAGACACGAACAATCAACTAGTTATGATTTAATGCACAAACCATATTTTAAGCACAGCTACAAATATAATCTTACCTGTCAGGAATACCTAGGCGCTTTACGCTTCGGTATATGGAGAGGACGTTGGCAACATGTCTATAATTGAACCAAAATCTTGACGTATCCACTAAAACGGCCCAGTTGTTGGTGTGTCCACTCTTAAAGAATGATTCCACCTTTTCCTGCAATAAGAGATCATGAAATAGATTATTTCTACACTGGGTTTCAGTTAAATTAGAGTAAGTTTCCTCTGTTCCTATGCGATAACCTCCTTGCTGTTAATGTCACACCTTAGAGCCCTGAGTGGGGTTTCAGACACCACCGTCCCGGTTTAAAGTGGCTAAGATCGCTGAGAATGAAGATCGGGAAAAAAATTCTAGATTCTTCGTAGAAATGTACAGTATTGCGAAGAAAATACGCAGAGGGTTGATAGTGTTTAAAACTTTGTAGAATTTAAGAAATCCAGGATGGAACTTTGCGATTTTAACCCTGGTCCCTATGGGTTGCTATGGCATGTTTGCACCAGACCCATAGTCTGGGGGGTCGAGTAGTAAACAATGGGCAGAATCTAATCATTGCAGCTCTTTTATCAAGAGGAATGTCTTCGGAAATGGTGACAATACTTATGATAGGTAGATTTCATGATAGAATATATTTTTCTTTTGCATATTAATTTCGAAATATAACAAAATGTGCTGGTTGCTAGACCCAAATCGCTACCAGTTACAATGTGAAACGTGACCGGAAAATTGCCCACCCAACCTGACAAATCACTCTACCCAGTTGCTAGCGGAAGCTTGGACTTTTGTCGGAACCTTACGATAACACGCCATACTGCGGTGGGCGGGGCTTAGCGGATCCAGTATTGCTATTACCGTACTAGTCCAGAAAATACTTTTATTAGTCAGTTTTTACCAGGAACAGTCTACTGACTTAGGGCCACCAATTTAGGGTTAGGTTTAGAGTTAGTTATGGTATGGATTTTTGTTCGTTCATATTTTCTATGATTGTGACAGCATCACTAGCCCCGCCTTCTTAAGCTACAACAACCAATCAGAGGTGCGAAGTCACTGAAGTCACTTTCAGCCAGCCGGCGCGTTGCCGTAAGGTTCTGCTGCTTGCCTTGGGATTTGTCGGAACCTTACAATAACACGTCAAATGAAGCCAGACTGTGGTGGGCGGGGCTTAGCAGATCCAGTCTTGCTATTACCGTACTAGTCCAGAAAATACTTTTATTAGTCAGTTTTTACCAAGAACAGTCCACTAGTGCCTTTACTGACTTAGGGCCACCAATTTAGGGTTAGGTATAGAGTTAGTTATGGTATGGATTTTTGTTCGTTCATATTTTCCATGATCGTGACAGCATCACTGGCCCACGCATTCTTAAGCTACAACAGCCAATCAGAGGTGCAAAGTCACTGAAGTCACTTTCAGCCAGCCGGTGCGTTGCCGTAAGGTTCCGCTGCTTGCTTGGCTGCCAAGGGAGTGATGCAGGCTGCCACTGTAGGCCTACAATACATAGATAGCCATGTCTATCTCTATACAGTTGAATGCTAGTCATAGCCGGACGCTTTGACAGTGGGACGCTTTAACCAAACCCCATACAGTTCTGCTGTACTAGCCTAGCCTAATACAGTTAACGTAGTACTGTAAAGGGGCAGTATGATTGTACGATGGAAGCGCCCGGGATCGAGGCGCCCTGAGACCGAGGCGCCCTTGGTGAGACCCAAGCGCCCCGGCCTAAGTTCGAGGCGCCCACCGCATACATCGAAGCGCCCCGCCAGTGTTAGATCGAAGCGCGCCTGAATGTTTAACAGAAATCAATGCTAAAACTAACCCTAAACCTAACCTTAAATTGGTTGTCCTAAGTCCGTAAATTGGTTGTCCTAAGTCCGTAAAGGGATCTTGGGCGCTTCGATGTAAGCGGTGGGCACCTCGATCTTAGGCCGGGGCGCTTGGGTCCGGGCGCTTGACGCTTCGATCTTGGGGCGCTTGCGTCGTGACACCGGCAGTATAGTTGCCTAACAATATATAGCTCTCCCGTATAATTCTAATACAAGGGTTGGGTCAACTCTGGGGTAGATGGACAGGTACTTTGCTAGTATATAATATATATTTTATGATAAACACATATTTATCAAGTGGGAAGGTAGGTCCAAGCAAGTGGGAAGGTAGGTCCTAGCGTCCAAGGCCGGGACCCCAACGTCCAGAAAAGTGTACCGCCTTGAATTGGATTGTTCTAATAGTTTGGTTATATTTCTGACCGCCTAATATTGTTTTTATATATACAAATGAAGCATTGTCGCGAAAACGACCCTCCCAAACCGCCCGGGAATCCCGATTACTAAACTATTTCTAGCTGCTTGGTCACGCCAGTTACGGCATGGCTACCGAGTCCCGTTCTCGTTCAGACATTTTGCTTTGAGTTTGTCTGCTCAGTTCGTATGGGTTACACCAACCCAACGGCCAGCAGACACTAAGATTTTAGCAGAAGAATCTATAATTTGTTACCTTTTTAATGGAATAAATGATAATCCCGGATTTTCTACCTGCAACAGGCTATGTCAGCTTTGTTTTTCTGATCGGAGGGCTTCCCCGACCTGCCGCTATATATGACGTCATTGTCCCCATGGTCACGTGACCGATTCGCATGATCTGATTGGCTTAGAGCGGCAGTGTCTCTTCTCTGGTTGCTCGTCATCTACTTTTTGTTATGGCGGCCATTTTAAACAGCCCTCGCTTCGAATATGCGGTTAGCGATAACTTTTTAATTATTCATTGAATGAAACATTTTTCCATTTGAACCTTGATCCCCTTGACTCGATCTAGCATCTGAGGTCAGTTAGAAAGTTCCGGAAAAAAATAAAGCATGAAAACAGGTCGATGATAGGGAGTTTCGGTATATACGTCGTTTCTCCCTTCGGTCAGTGCCCCGGTCACGTGATTTGAGAAACATAGCGGAGTAGCTACGATCATAACCCTTCATGATCAGGGTTACGGGAAGGAAGCGCTTGAACTGGGGAAGGTGGATTTGCTGTAGTTTGTGTAGAGTTGTAGAAGTGTCTAACCCCTAACGAAGACAATAAAAACAATGTCTAATGTCTTATCTACCTACTTGTAACCTTTCAACGCTTGATGTGAAAAACTAATAAACTAGAGGCAGAGTTTTCATCTGCTCCACCCAAAAAACCCAGTAAGGTAGCCATTTTGTGTCTAGGTTACAACGTTCCCGCAACGTTCTCCATAATGTAAGCCCTGCAGTTGCAGCCGCTCACCATTTTTTCACTCATTTACATACTTTTGGGCATGCGCACTGAGACATGAACAAGTCGGAGCGCCGAGTTTCAAAATCGAGAGGAGAATGGAGAGGTTTTGCTGATAATAAACCAACTAGTTCTCTGTTTTGTGGAGGACATCCTCTCCCAAGAATCTACTCTAAGCACCACAAAACGTTACTGATTCAGGACACATATATATGACAGGCGTTGCTTGAGTATTTTGTCTGGGCAAACTAGAGAACTTTCTACTACCCTGATTCTAGCACGTCCAATTGACAACCTAGTATACACTGCTAATATACTCGGTTGTCTGAGATGGCTAATAGCGGAGCTATTCCTAGCGGAATAGCGGTAAGGGGGCTGTTCGTCCAGAGCCGAGGCCCGGGCCGAGGCCTGCCGCCAAAGCCTAAATTAAAACTAGAATTGTCCTGGTGCATGCAAGCAGGTGATACTCATGTTTATTTTACTCACCTCGACATTAGCTAAAGACTGTGATGATAAAAATATCAACAGAAGCCATACAGGTATCCAAATTTTCCCCATTTTGCCAGGTTGTTTCCTCAAGTCAAAGAAGCCGCAGCAACAGAAATTCCGGATGTAGAACTCTCTTGTAAATAACAACAAAAAAGATAGAATTGCCTCCAAATCATATGGCAAAAATCTTCTGTAATGTCATCTCAAAACTATAATATACCAATTTCAGCATAGATTTTAACCAAATGGCAGTAAAAATGCCACTATAATGCTTAACGAATAGCGTTCCCTCTTTCTGCACCATCTGGTCCGGAGAGGCAAGTTGACACCTGCATTGGCGCCGCTGTCACGTGTGTCTCAATGATCGAAACTCGTCTGTCATTTTCCCTGGATTCGTCGACCAATATTTGGTATGTATAGCTAAAGTCTGTGTTGGACAAATAGGAGGCATGAAATTTGTAACTTTCTGAAGTCTCGTGTAAACTGAATTTCCTATGTTATCCCTTTAGTAAAGTTTACTTCAAAGAAAAAAACAAGATGGCATGATTGGATTGCCAAGAAACTGGTCCATTCATTTTTACGGACACGTTGAGCGAAACGTAATGTAATACTAACATACTAACAGTAATAAGTTAACGATGTACCACAGACGTGGTGTATTGTTAGTGGCCTATACGTGTTAAGGATTAGATTTTCCTTTCCGGCAATATCGCATTTATCTTATCGGTAGGCCTACTGTTCAAAACATTCAGTCTGCTGTCAGTGATTGTACGATGGAGGCGCCCCGAGACCGAGGCGCCCTGCCCGAGACCCAAGCGCCCCGGCTAAGATCGAGGCGCCCACGGCATACACCGAAGCGCCCTGCCGCCCGTAGACCAAGGCGCCCCGGCCTAAGACCGAGGCGCCCACGGCATACATCGAAGCGCGCACGGCATGAACATTGAATATTTGAGGAAATGTACCTAACAATAATCCATACCAAAAGTAACCCTAACCCTAAATTGGTTGTCCCACTAAAGGCAGTAGTGGACTCTTAGGCCGGGGCGCCTCGATCGGAGACCGTGGGCGCTTCGATCTAACACCGGCAGGGCGCCTCGATGTAAGCGGTGGGCGCCTCGATCGGAGACCGGGGCGCTTGACGCTTCGATCTGGGCGCCTCGATCTCGGGGCGCCTCCGTCGCATGGCCCTGTCGGTATGGTATTATTAGTAGACACAGTATCCATCTCTACTCGGGAATGAGGGGCTGGTTATACTGCTTACTATGACTATGTATATTTACTATGATACGGTAGGCCTAGTTATCGACATACTATTTTTACTAGCTAACGGATAAAACCCCCCAAATATTGCTCTTTCAATTTAAATGTCCTCACATGTGAGGTTGCACTGGGTCTCACAGTCACAATGTTATTATCACTGATATCAGTTGTGCAACTCCCCAGACATGTCACATGGTTTTCAGATATTGTTTGCCCGCTCCCGATCAGAATAATATATAATAAAGTTCCTTCATTTAATAAGGACACTAGTCTCCTGTACAGGTGGGATGGCCATTACGGCCATGGCACTGGTAGCATGTGGTAAGATTTAAATAATTTACTGAAAATAAAGGAAGTAGAAAACATATTTTCTTGAATTTACTTTTTTCTAAGAGTTCCGTTTTAGTAAAGGAGAATCTATATATACATGTAAATTTTGTATATCATGCAGTTGATACATGTTTCAGATGCCATATATTTTTTATAATTTAAGGGGGAGTCAAAGAAAAATTAAAAGCATTTTAAACCCCTTCCTGTAAAGGAAAACAATCATATCACTGGGCCCTGAAGGGGGATCATTGGTATTTCCCTGAAAATAACCTTGGATTAAAACTTAAATCTGGACCGCCTGGGCAATAAACCCTTTCTTTGTTTCTCGTGCTGGAGGTACCAGGATACAATAAGGTAGGGAAATACCTCAGAAGTTGCCCGGCCCAGGAGTTACTCTACTTTGGTTGATTGAATTATCTGGGTGGGGCTGAACCTGGAGCCTTATTCGGAGACAAGCGCCGGAACTGCCATCTTCAATGTTTGTTTAGTCTACGAGTATTGCTTTGCAAAGCCTGACATGCATTGAAATGTGCAAAATTGGTTGATTGAATGTTTTGGATATGTTCCTAATTCTTTTGAAAAAGAAAAGAATTTATTTAGATTATTTTAACGGAATTGCAACTATATTATCTTTAAAACTTATTTTGGTGTCGCTCTGTGGCAAACAAAGCCTATAAGCCATTGTAAAAAGAAAAAAAGCCAGATCACTTTTGCACATTTCTCTGTTCTTTACAGATAAAGATGACAGACGACGAGGATCCAGTTGTTCAAGAGCTAGACGTCTACCTATCTAAGCAGTTAGCTAACCGACTCTACTTGTTCCAGTACCCTGTCCGTCCTTCTACTTTATATTATGATGATGTAGCACACCTTGCGGCTAAAATCAAACCCAAACAGCAGAAAGTTGAACTCGAGGTATCGGTAAACATCCATAGCCCGAATTATTCCAAAAGTAAGGGAGAACAGATAGCTCTGAATGTCGATGGCACAAGTCTGTCATCAACTGCACAACCCAGGACCTACTCCAGTGATCTCATGGACAAACAGACATTATGTTCACAACCATCCGTAATATCCCCTAAGCGATATCTCGCTGGCATAATTCGTGATGGCGAATTGCACATCACTCCTCTGAAGGGTCTTCTCCACTTGAGGCCCAGCTTTGGCTACCTGGACCAAGCTGATGCCAAAGGGCGTGGCCCAGGTGGAGAGAGTGAAGAGGTGGTGGAGGAAGAGGAACCTGAGGCCAAAGCTGTGCAGGTCAAATTTGCCAGGCGAGAAACTCAGGAAGCTAAGGCTAGGAGAATGGCCTCATATGAATACATAACTAAGAAGAGGGATGAAGAATCTTGGATCCATGTTCAGCACCATCAAATCACGACACCAACTGCTGAGAGGGAGCGTGGTCTTCTGTTTGCTCCCCAATCCACATCTGACATGAATGAGTTCCAGCTTCCCCAGGAACAATATCTTGAGAGGCTTATTCCCAATGTTACTGAGCAGGACCAGTCTAGACCACCCATGCCCACCAATGTCCTCTCCCTCGCTGAGCTCAAAACCATGAGTCTTGCTGACCAAGTGAAGGCTCTGATGATGAATGCCAAAATTCTCCGCTTCAGTCAACTCTTGTCATTACTCCCGAAGAGTACAGACGCCACATCAGCGCTAAGGTCCTTGCAACAAGTTGCTCTCCTCGTGCAAGGATGCTGGGTGGTGAAGAGTGAAGTCCTGTATCCTAAGGATACACTTAGTTCCTACAGTGGAGTGCCAGCCGAGAGCTTGTGCCGGGGCAGGGACTATGTGATGTGGCGATTTACCCAGAGTAGAGAAGTGATCAGGAAGGATGTCTCAACTGTAGTGAAGCTGCCTGCTGAAGACGTTAAGGACGTTCTAGAGCAGATGAGCAAGCTTAAGGTGCACAAAGGTTGGGAGTTCATGCTTGACTATGACCACGAGTTTGTCAACCGCCACGTGGAGGTGGTCCAGAGACAACAGATGCTGTGGGACGCCAAGTTCCAGCAGCTGTCCAAATCGCTGAAAATCTCCAAGGCCGACTTAGATAGGAAAGCCAAGAGTGCTGAAATGACCACTGTGTCCCCAGAAAAACCCAAACGCAGGAGGACTATGTCGAGGACCAAAAGTGGCAGCGAGAGGTCCTTCTCAGACCACAGCGACACTGACACAGAAGGGCAGAAGGAACGTAATAGACGCCTCTCCGGTGGTGCTGGAGGAGGAAGATCGAGGAAAAACTCTGGGGCAGAGAGGGTGAGGAAGATGTCTGGACGGGAGCGTGGTCTGAGTAGCTCACAAGAAAGCCTAACAGAGCACCCACTGCCTGTAGACAAGATAACCATCAAAGTGGAGAAAACAGACAATGTGGAAATGACGGCGGCTGCAAATGGTGAACACAGCAGCGATGGTGCTGCTAATAACACTCTGAAAACTGAGTTGAATAAGTTTGTCCGAGAGAAGCTCAGTACAAGGTTTGTCATGACTCTCGGGGAGTTGCGGGTCCAACTCCACCATTTTTTGGCTGGTTGTCCGGCCGGCCATATCCTAGCTACAGGTGTATCTGATAAGTTATTAGAACAGGCAGTCTATAGTAGTGACGGTATTAAAGCTGGTCAGACACCCCAAGATGACGCTATATTTACGACTACTAAAGTTGGAGATTCTACAGATCGCATTAGAGAAGTGTTGTTTGACAAATGTAGTGTTACTAAAGGAGTGGCGGTGGCTACTCTGAAGCAGCTTATAGAAGAGAAGGGGGAAACAGTCAGTGATAATGAAATTCGCAAAGTTTTGCGCCAGTATTGTGTCTCGCGTGGACGACATTGGATTCTGAGAGGAACTTTAACAGAGTCTTGATGAAGAAACCCACGTAAAGATAATCGTAGGTTCCTGTTGTAATAGGCTAAATCTCAAACATGGCGTATTCTTATATTTTTATATGTTAAAAAAAGTTCTACTGAGATCTCTGTTAGAGGGATGTTTATTCTTTTAATAAACTAACAATGCTCAGTGTATCATTTTGGTTACACGTTTAATACAGATCGACGTCTTTTTAAAATTCTTCGAAAATGTATAAATACTTTGGGATTATTTTGTTCCAAAGGTCTGACAGAGTTATACGTATGTAATTTAGCATTAAACAAGTCGCAGTCAAGACTTATCAAGGGTAAAATGATTAAATCGCTGTTTATGAGTATCTCCATCCTTTAATTGTCTTTGCTCAATGCTCATTAACTTGTGTGTTGGATTCAAAGCACCCTGGTCCTCCTGTTTCTTTTTGAAGATGCTGCTACTTATACGAGATAACTGAACGTATGCATGATCATTCCTGTGTGTTCTTGTCAAGCCTGATATTGTAGATGATTGCCACAAGACTTGACATGTCAGGGTCCCATTATCAAACGCATTATTTCAACTGAAATATGAAAAGATTAAAATAAAAATATAAAATTTGCTCGCGTATTGTCTACCTTTGTCTATTCCTTAGCTGGTATATAATTTGTATTGATCTTAAATATTGATTAGATTTGATATTGATTTAATATGTAATAGATATTGATTGCTTTAATATTGAAAAGTTATTATGTTGTAGATGGTACTACTCAGCTTTTTGTCTTAGTTCCTGATCCTTTATTAGGTTGGGTTGTGTGTCGGGGGGGGGGTGGGGTTGCGATGTTTCATTCCTTGGACAGATGTGGGTGAGAAACCGGTACGTTTAACTTTCTCAAAGGGGGAGAGGTCATACCAACCTCAATGCCTGATCATTACTGTCAGTGTGTCTACCATCCACTAGGTGGCGGTAGATATCCATTCTCCGCTCTACACTATTTGAGACTTGTGGGCAGCGGTACCCGGTAGGATTTAGCATTGCCCGCTTTGATGCGGGCTTGATGTTTACTGCCTAAAGGACTCAAACAGAGTGTAAATATTGTAAAGAGCGCTAGGGAAGCGTCAAGAACCTGAATAAGAGTTTGTTATAGAAAAGAGAACCGCATATTTGGCTACCGATGTTCCCATCCAGAAGTAGGAGCAATTTATTATTATCACTTGCGCTCAAGATCGGTATTTATGAAACTATTGTAAATCTATAAATCTACTAATAGTCATACCTTCTTAAAGAGATCAATATGCGTAGCATATAGTGGTTCTAAGATAAGCAAGCTGAACAAATAATTACTTAAAATTTCAAGGGAAAAATCAACCCCTAACTAGAAGGACCTACGAGAAAGTGGACCTAATTCCGTTTGTTAAATACTTTTATAATATAAATTCAATAAACCTTGGTACATGTTTTTTGGCTGTATTGTCATCAAACGAATACCGACCTGAATTTTGTTTAGGGACAGACATGTATGAACGAACCCCAAGTACAATACGTTTTAATCAATGAATTAGCACTGCAGGATTATCACACGATTTCTCATCTAGCCAAACGTCCACCCACCATATGGTATAATAAACTACATTCCATGGGAGGATGTAAAATGGGTAAGATCAGCAAGACTAATTTGGAACGATATCTGGTCTTTACAAACTATTTCCACTCTAGAGAGGACTTGCCTAATCATGATAAAAGGGCTATGCAGTCTCTTTTTGATTTCGTCTAGCCGTTTTGAAGTCCTGCTACATGTATGTGTGATTTATTTTGACTTTTAAATGTTTTTATTGGCCATATCTTTTAATACAATTACAAAAATACGCATAAGCACATATATGTTTTTTCTACATATTTTTATGACCAGGAATATTTAGTTGTATAGGAATTGCTCTTTATTGCAGAAACAATGGCCAGGGTAGGGAGTCGATCGCCCGCGATGACTAGACGCTCTGAGGCCTCGGCTAATGTCGGCGGCCTTTTTAGTGATGAAGATGTTAGCCTCAATGTGACCAATGTGACCAGTAACTCTTTCTCTGGATCCGAGTCTAGTTTCTCCAATACCAGTACAGGATTCCATGAGGATGCTAGATCAGAAAGGGCGTCTCGCTCACGGACCAGAAATCTTAACCGACCGCCCTTACATGGGGGTGGGGGTGGGCACCGTTCTCCAGCCACGAGTCGCAGTCCAACTGGGAGGGATGAACCATTTGTCCCTTCCCCGGCAGGTAAAAACCGAAAACAGACATCGACACCTTCTCCCTCGAGACTAAGTAATAAGTTTGGAGATCTAAGTGACCAAAGTCTTCCATCACCTAGCTCTCTTTCACCTGAATCTTACGGACGATTGTACCCTGATCTCGCTAAGTTGTCAGAGTACCCTGACATCAAAACTCATATCAAACATCGCTTTGATCCAACAATACCAAGTCCGAATAAAACTAGTCCTCGGACAACACCCAAACCTAGGTCTAGCCGCCCACCCCCGACACGGGAGCGGGAGCGACCACTCCCTAACAACCAACTGAATCTTTCTATATTCGTGGCCGTGGCCGTGATCGTTATTGCTGCGGTGGCATATGTTTACTTCGTTAGGGGCGAACCTGGGCCTGACATATCAGTGATGGAGAAATTTCTTGAAGGCATGTTCGCAATGAAGGGACACTTCGCTGATCAAGAAAAAAGCACATGGAAAACCTTTTCAGCCTCGGTGAAAAGAATTATCAGAGAAGAATACCCGCTTCAGCCATCAGTGATTCTCATGGCAACAGCTAAAGGTGGTCGCAAGGAAGCTGATTGCCTGGCAAGGAAACTTGCTGAGACAGTCAACAGTGCCTTCAATTCTTCTGCGCCCTTGATCATTGATGCCTCCACTGAATACAGGTCAATGACCCCCGACGCGGCTAAACTGAACATGGAGAGTAAATTTGATAAGAATTTCAATGCGGGATCTATGAGCGTCAGTCTTTTGGGTCTGGAGGATTTGGATGGCAACGCTGCCATGCTTCTCCACAGCTATTGCGACAATGAGAATGCGCGACGCAAGAGGGCAGTCTTTATCTTCACATTTGAGGTTGGCACCTCTAACATCCCAGGGGTAACTGCTAAAGAGGCTCAGAAATTCATGGAAGATCAACTGGAGCTTATTTGGAAGAAACAACTGAATGTGGACAATGCTAACGCTTTACTGAGCCGCGTTGCTAATAACTTGGTTATAGTGAAGAAAGAAAGTGGCAATCTGTGGTCTACATTCTGTGGCCTTTGAGCTATCCCGAAGCATAAGCACTATTATTATGGTCCAATCAAAGCTTTTTGCCTAAATTATTCTTTATCTACTTTCCCCACCTTAGTCCCTTTCTAAATGATCTGAATCATGTTTGATTAGCGATTAAACACAATCCGTCCTTCACAGAGGCAAGCACATCTGAAATAGTTTCCATTAAGTCAGTTCTACATTTTTAATACTTTATAGACGTGAACTCTATAGATTCACAGAAAATTACAGATTTCTCTCTGCTTGGCGGCTATCAACACTGCCCAAAATATATATATGTGCAATGTATAATTCCAAATGCCTAGTAGGGAAAGGTATGGAGACGACCCGAATTTAATATGTACGTATATATATCCCAATTTTGTTAAGAGAGTACATGGGTGTTTAACGTGTGTTATTCAATGCGCGTGTTATTCAATTTCAATTATTGTGATAAGATCAGTTGCACATTTATTTGCTTGGAGCTGTTTGCTATACATTTATTCTACCGCCACCTCGTGGGGATTTCATCTATTAAATGGAAGTGTTGAGTTCTTTTACTCTATATTACTAAGTTTTACTGTAGGTGATGGAGGAATGTAATCGTGAATTAATTTCTGACAAAAAACGATTCCACCTTTTCACCTCAGATGTATTATGATGTCAGCATGAACTTTTTTGTGTACATGCATCATCTAAATGAAAAATAAAAAGTGCCAATGAGTGAGTAAATAATTGAATAAGATTGAAATATTATTTAAATATAATGAAAGATATGGGTTTAATTAAATAACATATCAATATTTGGTTAATAATACTTGCAATGCAATATTAGATATGTTACCTTGTTATGTACTAAGTGTACCATAATGTATATAAATCTATCACATTAATTAAATTGATGGCTGTTTTGTGATGGATTATTTCGAAACTATTTTACTGAATTTTTGGATCCCAAATGTGTTGTTAAATTGTGGGGATTGTTCACTTTTGTACTGTCATTGTTATCTACTCATTCCAGCTTAATTCAGCTCCCATCAGTTGAACTAAAATTTACTTTGCTGTGTCATACAGTGTCATGCTTTTGGAGATATCTCCGATATCAGATTTTGCTCCTCTCAATGCCAAATAATGGGTACTATTATATCTTATCAATTATATGTTTACTTATCTTTTGTACTCCCTATATTGTCGACAGTTCAGGTATATATGTATTTCATTGGACCCCCATAAATCCGAGCATGTATCCCTATTCAAATTGAAGCTGATTTGAGTTTATCTATTGTATATATTCATCTTGGTGATTTAAAATCTTGGAAGTTTGGTTATATCAATAAAAGCACGAACTATAATCTGCTGCCTTTTTTTTGTGCCTGCTGCCATTTGTTGTGCCTGTATGAATTAATTACTCTTTTTATAAAATTACAATCGAGAAGTGGCATGTGGGTTTGTGCAGGGAGGTAGTTATATGATACCTCTCTGATTTGGTTTTTAAAAATGACCGACATAATTTAAACCAAGTACATAATTTCACTCTTTAAAGCATACCATATCCAAAACATATTCCGATGTTTATTACGTGAAAACCACCCAATTCCAAAAACAATTGGGATATCCGTGTCAAGGAATATCCATGGTTGATGGAAGGTTTACCTAAGTAAAAGGGCGGGGTGGGGACTATAAGGCAGTTATTTGTGGGTCCAATTGCAGTAATAGGTCCACATAAATTATATCCCCGGGCAATATAAAATGTATATTGCAATTAACTTCCTTGCCATTGATCACATTACATAATATACAAAAATCAGTAGGAACCACAACTGCAAGTTTGTTTCATTATTAAGAGGGAAAGGTAGAATGCAAATTGTATCATTGTTTAGATAGAGTGCCTCGGCCCGCTCAGCCCCTCCACACCCACACTGTGTGCCAAGACCGTATGTGAGCTGCGACGAATCCACGCTACTTGTATGAGCTACCAGAAAGGAATTCCCCGCTTCTAAAAATAGTCTGGAATTCCAAGTATGACACATGTGTACACTCACTAGTTGGCCGTCTTCTTATTACATAGGTGTTGAAAAAAACATTTGACTTTTCGAAATACATCATACATAGTATAGACTCAATTTATAATTCGATGACATTAATGACGTTTATGGCAAGCTGGATATGAATTTAAGGTTGTTATTATAGGTTTCTAGGAAAGAGCACTGCTCCTTACCACACCTGGTGTACCACTTTCGTCCCTCCATACAAGGAGAGTTCTACCAACACCTTTGTGTGCTCACCTGTGCATGTCATTATTGCTGGGGACGGTTGGGAAATCAGGTCATCCAACCCTCAGTTTGGCAAGATGATTTCTCGGGGATTACCTCTCCTTATCATCTGTTATTTCACTGGGATTAGAGGTAGGTCATTATCTGGAGTGTGTTTATCTAGTATCGGTAGGTGGTAAGTGATACTGTCACTTTTTAGTTGTATGGCACCTGACAGGTGGGATCGAATATGATAGACTTGACGGATCCTATATATGTAAATAGGTCATGAGTTTCTGTGAGACAGAATGAACCAATTCAGACTGTTGTTTTCTCTTTATCTTTCATTATCCCATTCGTTTAGTCGCTATCATATAGAATGTTGACCTATCATATTTTAGAAAGAAATAATGATGAATCATATGTAATACATGAACGACCTTTAAACTTAAACCCCCATTGCCATTGGTACTGTAATGATGGTGCCTTGCGTCTGGGTTTGGGTCATACAAGGCTCTTTTGAAATAATCCGATTCAGACTGGTATTTTAAAAAGTATTTCTTCTACAGCTGATTATATCTCTGTATATGAGTACACCTGCACCCCCCCCCCCCCCTCCGGGTACCTATATACAGTTAAGAGTCAAATGGTCTCTATGATATCTGATCAACCGTGTCCTTGATCAGTACAAATCAGACAGTCGGATCATTATTAATAATATAAAACCGATGTTTTCTCAAATATCGTGCCAGATGGGACAAAACTTAATCAATTACTTGTATTATGTTTTACAGCCCAGGATAGTTCGCCTGAAATTAGTGTTCAACCGAGTCCAAGACTTAAACCGAATACGGATGTCAACATCATTTGCAAAGTGAGTATTAGGAAATTATTTCCAATATTATTAGTTTTTGGGGGACCCAGAAAACCTTGGGATTCTCATTATTATGTTAGACTTATAACGTTAGGAATGGTTAATGGAAGCTGGGTTTGAATCATTGCTGGGAAAATAGTAATCAAAGATATTATCATGATTACAGTGGAATAAGAATATATCTGTTCTAACATCTATTACATAATTGGAAACAATGTTGCAAATCCAACATGCAATTATTAATTAATTATTTTAATATTAAATATAAGTTATTTTTCCCCGAAATATTATTTCCCTGAATTGATTCTAAATCATAATCATTAGCTTTATTTTATGTCAATGAGTAAACAATTATAATATTTCCAAATGTTATAACTTTGCATATTTTGTTATATACATGTACACAGCTTGTATCGGGCAGATTCTTTTATGAAATTTTATTATTCTATACTTTTTTTTTCAAGATTGATCCGAAATGGGCCAGCAACACAGTTTACTGGTGGCGACGGACGGGTCAAATCACAGAAAGAATTGGCGCAAATTCTGTCTTGGAAGACGCCTATATGTCGACAAAACGCTACACCCTCAGTCAATGGGGTCAAGAGACCGGCATTAGCTACCGACTCACTATACAAGGTAATTTCATATGTTTTACCACTCGGTAGAAAAATGTAATTAATTATCATGAGTAAAACAATGATTAGACGATGCGATACGTCTTGACCCGGTCCGTGTAATTATCATGAGTAATTATTATATATTTTATCATGTTTTCAGCAGCAAACTGCGAAATTTTTCAGTGAAATAAGCTTTCAGCTTTCCTCATTTCTTTTTATATTTAATATTTTATTGTTAATCATAAGGACAATATATGACAATGCTAATATAAGATTTTTCCCTCCCCAGAGTTGCGTTTAGAGGACTCAGCTGAGATTGGATGTTCAGTTCGGGGATCAGATGCAGATACTGTTTTCGCATCTCTGGCTGTGTGTGATGACATTGAAACATTTGAGTGCAAATGCATGCAAACGACTGGATGGACAAGCCCTAACTGCTTCACAGTAAGTACACAGATCACTGGCTTGGATTAGATATTTTAAATGTATAGGCGCTGATGGCTGGTAGCACAATAGGTAATTATAGAGTGTAGATATAGGGGATAATGGACATTTGTCTAAATGTTGTTCCCCTATCCCCCCCCCCCCCCAACGCACACACATACCGCTCACATTCAAATTTCCTCATTTAATTGTAGTGTTATATCGTTCTCTGCCGGTTGGAGGTCTTCAATTTAAATAAATGCTATTCAAATTCAATTTTCGAAATTCATTAATGGCGTCCACAAGTTAAGATCTCTTTTTTGGATTGTATGTTTTAGGCAATCGTACAACACTATCACTAGCGAATGAATTTGTAAAAACCCTGGTTCATTCATTGAGGCAGGTAGATATGATATAATATAGGTACTTTCTTGGTTGAGGTAGAGGGATCCAGCAGATTAAGGGACCTTGATGGGAATTCATACTCATCTTAAATTCTCACGACATTTGTTTCTATTCCTTTTCCACAGAAACACCCATCGCTGCGCGTTCAGGAGGAGCATTTCAACAGGACCAAGACTGGTCTCGGTGTTTGTCTTGGTATCGCCATATTCTACGGTCTCATAATGACTTTGCTCGTTGGGTGGGACTGCACCGCCCGCATTGCTGCCAAGAAAAAACGCGAGATGGAGCTTGCCAAACTAAGGAAGAGCCACGACCCCAACATGTATGAAGGAGACGAAGTGAAGCTTGATCCAAATGACACAGCTAGTAACATTGATTTCGAATCGAAGGGCCCAATGCCCCCTAAGGAAGGAAAGGTTGGTAGTTTACCAACTATAATATGTATTTATTTAATATGATAATTATGTATTTCTCAAGTTTGATAACATACCTTGGAATTACAAAAGAAATAGACCGACTATTAAATCAATACCGTACACTATTAGTGCAAAATTATTGATACCCAGATATTCATGAATGAATTAAGCTTGTTTAGTTGTCAGCACATGTATTTTGTGTGGTTCCAAAAGATCAAAGGTCTACAATTTGTAAACAGTTTTCGTTACAACCAAAAACATTTAAATAACACATAGATTTATAAGGTGGGAAAACTATCACTATAATATTTGAGCACCCTAAATAACACATATTTATATATAATATTGCGTATAATGAAATACATATTAATCGCTTATTTCTCTAATGATGCCTTATTTACATTACATTATATTTACTATAATTTCATTTGTCAATTTTTGGTCATTTTATCGGATATTTCTCATTAGTAACCATGCCTTTTTTCATTCCACAGAGAAGTAATTACACCAAACTCAATTCCGCGGAAGCTTCCCAATCTAACCCAGCCTTCAGCCACGACGAAGATGGTTACCAAGAAATCAGGGACACAGCTAATGGCGACCCCTATAGAAGATACCACGACGTGCCCCCCTCAGCTCCACAGCCAAAGGTAGGTCCCCAGGTGAGTGGGGTCCTGCCTCCCAACCCTCGATCTCCGGGTGGACCACGCCCCCCTGCCGACGGCTACGACGGTGCCTATGGGCCCGATCCCTACCCCAGGTCTCCGAGCTACGCTCCTTCAGGCTATCCTAGGCAGGACACTCCCTCTGGGGCGGCAGGTGGATACAAATACCCAGAACAGAACCAACGGCCTTATCATGACGGCCAGATGAGCCCCAATCCAAGGAGTGGCTATCCAGAGCCTTCTCCGCGTACGCATGGGTATAATAGCTCTCACCTAGCGCCAAGGCCTCATATTGTGGATGAAAACCAGTCATCTCCTTACAATAACCTCAGCCATAGTAATTATGAGGAGTATGCTCCTAATCATAGTGGCTCTTTCATCGACAAAACCGATACAGTTGTTTAAAATAGAAAATTTAATTACAGACAACGTGTTTTTTTCCACATATTGATGAACTATTATTAAAAAGGATAGGCGATACAATATTATTTATTGATATTTCTCATGGATATGAAAAACCAAAGCCAAACTGGGACTTTGTCCTGAGATTTGTGAAGCATACATGATCAAAATTGAAAATATGATAATGTTTGTCATCGAAACGCTGTGCAGTCTTGAAGGTGCAATTTTATTCACTGCCAGTAATTAGCTAACCTTTGGAAGATTTGCTGTTTTCATTTTATAATTCTTGTCCGTGTGCCTGATGGATTATTGGGATATTTGGAAACACCTTAGAAGATATATCTTGGACTTTTTTGTGTGTATATTATACAGTTAATATATCTATCATTATTCAATTGTGTACATGTTATCTCTGTCCACTCGATATTGTATTCCTATCTAAAGGACTTGTCCTGGCTTAGGTCTGTTTTTTTCCGGGAGCAGAAAGGTGATATTCTATTGATTTTGAGTGATGTACTTTTATAAAAGATGTATAGTTAAGTATTTGATGTACCTCTTCTGCACCACTGCGCACATTAGTTAAACTTTCGAAATATATAGCTCACATGAATATTCCAATACTCGCTGATGGAAAATGATATTCAAGAAATTTAGTTTTTTTCTATATTTTTTGACTACGTAACACTCAACAGTGGCAAAGATTTTGACTGTTCCTAAATTAGCATTTCAGATACATGTATGTAAGTTTGTTGGATGGTCTCATAGCATGTTTTCACATATTTGAAAGTTATATCAGAACTATGCATAGCTCTGGTTATATAATTATATCGTGTGCATCTAATGCGAATTCATGAAATTATACTATATCATTATGTGTGCATTCCGTCATTACTAATGCTTCCAGCATTATACATGAAAATTATACGCATTATATATAATACTGAATCCAATAATGTTTGATAGAAAAAGGCGTGTTTCGATATTCATGTACACGTTTTCGCAAGTAGTTACTGACCAGTCCTTGATATTTACGTCCACTATTATTATATGTATACACATGAAGCATACATATACTTACATACAGAAACAGACATACGTCCGTACAATTGATTCACGTAGGTAAGCGAATTAACTTAGAAGAAATTGTAGTTACTAAAATAGTTCAACATAAATATTGTACATACATTATTGGTGAGTGGTAAATCTCTGTTTTGTAAATTTTGATAGGTTCACTGCAAAGATCTGATGTAGACTTTTTGTTAGAATGTCCTTGTATAAAAGGAAACTAGCTTCAGGCTTTTGCTGGAAGATGATGTAAATACAACTGGTTGATGTAGATAGTCAGGTTTCTATATAAACTTCTTTTTCACGTATTTTGGTGTATAGATCTGGATGATGTAATATTTTGATTTAAACAAAGGAATATACAAATGGAACCGCGATCTTTTTTACTAGACCAACTACATTGATCCGTCCACATTATACAGGGGATTGTAGTAAAATTAAAAATTATCAGGTGAAGTGTGTGCCTTTAGATATCAACATGGCCAAATTTATGAAGACCAAATTTAAGACATTTTAAATACCTTTCTCATGAATGTCCATACAGGGTTTGTTATTAGAATACAAGATTGTACATATAAATCCCTTCTACTGGCAGTTGTTAACGCCGGATGTACTAAAGCAAATACGATGTTTGATGCTGATAAATGATTATGGAAGTTAGTTCTATATTACTATGCTCTTGTTTACAAGAAATATCTTTACTAGATAATTTATAAGATTATGTTATCAAGGGTATTGTTATTATGATAATACGTAAACACAAAATTAAATGCATTCTGAGCTTCCAGCTGATAGTCGCTACCCAGAATACAAGAAAGCAGTGCGATGTAAAAATTATTGCTCTATTACATTCACGCTAAGCTCTCTGTAATTTCTCTTTATTCATTAGAAACTGGTGTTACTAATGACGATCATTTCTCGTTATATTTATTCAAGTTCCAGACATGTACTCATGTGGAGGTATTGTTTAATGTGTCTACCGTCTGACAGCTGAAATAAAATGTCAATTATATTGTTGTTTTAAAAAAAGATAAATATAACTTTCATGTAAATGAAAAGTAAGGATATGTACGGTAACTGATGTACATATAGGCAGTTTTGTTAGAAAACATTCATTAACTATAAAAAATAGCAAATCAAATATGTATACTGAAAATAAAAGCGTCTCAACTTATCAGTATCTTTTATTTAACAAAATTCATTTATAACCAGTTTTACTAATGGTTCGACGGAAAAGTGGAATTATATAGTACATTAGATAATGGTAGATGAATTATGACATCGTCTACCCTCATTAACAGCCTTTAAAACAAAAGCATAAAACGGAAAGCTGTTAAATAAACAATGGAGCAAAGTCTGAACGCTCTAAATATTCTACTTTGACATCTTTCTTTATTCATGGCCATTAGGTACATACTGCGTCTTACAACCGGCGCAATGATAGAAGCTTATACGCAGTTATTTACAAATGTTCCTTCGTTTATTACTCCCTGTAAGGAGTGCGCGGAATTTAAATCTATTTTACAATACGGTGTAGACCAAATAAAACCGTACACATTTCATGCATTGATATCAACATTTAGCAAGCACGACACTATACCTCACCCCTTCACCTGTTTATCACATTTAAGCATGGGGAAGAAAGGTTCTAGCTCGCTTAGTAAGAACATTTTCAGCGATTTGAAGGATCGGTGGAGCAAACGAGTTACATTATTATTATTCCTTTTGATAAATAAGGAGCCTGGAAAATTGCCACTTGAAGCATGTCTTAACCTCATGGTTAATCCCATAATTTTGATTTTCAATCAAGCTTAACAAAAAAAATAACATGAAAGAAATCTATTCTAATTGAACATAAGCAAGAACAAATTATATTCAATGGGACCAAATTGACAAAGGTGAGGTTTCAGTAAGGGTATATGAAACAGAATTTAAATCTTGAATCCAAGATATGACTTTGATTGTAACCACTTTAACAACTGAAAAAAAAGCCTAAAAACAACGAATCCGAAGAAAAATTTCCGAACTTCGAAAACAAGGACAGCCGTTTTGTATGTAGGGGGTTCCCCTAACTCGCGGGCCGAATTCAAGTTAACAATGAAAAAACGTATAGGCTAATAAATATGGAAATGAGTTCATAGCAATTTAACTAACAGCTACGCCATGAATATCTGTCCTTCCATCTAAGAGTTCAATTTTACATCCATTTTTATAGCTAATTTATAGCATAGGAGCGACAGGAAAATGCGTAATATCAAGACAGTTACAAGGTATTTTACCTATGTGAGCAAAGCAAAGAGATCACTTGATAGGCTCAAAGTCGAAGTTTTTTTCAGGATCATGAAGCCTCAGGAGTAGGATTTCCAAGACCATCTGGATAATTCCTCCGAGTACAACGTCAAAAAGAAAATTTATTCTAAGGAGACATCGCTGAACAAGCAGACAAAACAAGAGAGAGTTAGGGCATTACACTGGATCCTTCCTGTATAGTTATTTTCTCTCGGAATCAAACTTTACATTATGATATGAGCAGAATAATGGTCATATGCAGACACAAGCAAACACATCAGCAATGCACCTTGTGGTAATAATACGATGCAGGAGTATCACTTCTTCTTGATACCAAGGACATTTCCCCTCGAACCCTGCTTATCATAATATCTCTTAAACAAAGAGGACATGGCATCATACGTTACATAACAGGCAATGTTTCAGAATGTTTAAAGTTATTATTTAATGAAAAAGGTTACACTAGGAGCATTCGCCATGGACATCACATTACATAGAAAAGATATATTCTATTTTGACTAGATATAATCTTTGTGATTTCAAACAATTACGATGTTAGTCTAGGGTATATATGTATAGTCATTTCGTTTTGGAATATCTTTGTTCGTGTTTTGTTTGTTATTCCTTCAAGGTTATCTATTACTTTCCTAGTTCACACTGCCAATTTCCCACTAGATACTACATAAATGCACAGGATATTGTGGACAATGTTTTCATAGGGACTGATCTGATAATGAAAAGTTCTCGAAGGCCGAGTAAGTGGCCATAGGGCAGACAAGTAGTCCCATGGGGAAGATCAGTGTTCTTTGACTCATTATTCCCTGACCTCCGTTTCGTTATCATGTCGAGAACAACTAAATTATCGCACAGCTCGACGAGTGTTAAACAATACCAGCTAGTGTATGTACTCTCGACCCAAATCCTAAACCAAATATACAGAACACATCGGATAACTCAGAACAAGGATACTCCGCGATTCGGTTGGATGGCAATTAAGGCTCCTATCATGCATCATAAGAGAAAATGTGTATCAATTCATGAAACGCATATCTAAATCGAAGTCGATTGGTACTGTTCCTTACTAATAACATATTGCACATAGGAAGAGGATATTCTACCTCATTCATCACATGGACAAAAAAAAGATAAAGAGCACACAGTGCCGTACATGTAATGGCACGAGTAGTATTGTTAAGTTAAGTTATAATAATACGCATATTTATATATCATATACTTCTGTTTTTGAGTGCTTGCACTGGCTTAGATAAAGGTGTGCTGTCCATGGTAAAAAAAAGTGCACAAAAACGAGGTCATGAGCACTATAATAATGTCCTTTTATCTTAATTATTATCGCACCATTACACAAAAAATCCACATCTCTGGCGTTGGCATCTAATGCATCTATTCAATGAAACGTCAATAGCGATTACCAATATTTACGCTTGTCATAGGCATAATGATATAATCTTATACAAAAAACGGCCGACTTTCCCAGCCTCACAAGGGGGTCAATTGATTGGACAGGTCCAGCTTGCATAATTGAAAGTTTTAATTGAAAGTATTAACGCTTCTGGAGAAATTCGACCCGTAACTAAACCTATAGTAATCAAACAGCCTGGCCAATCAACTGAGTCCCATATGTCGTAAGTACCATGTCTCAATCCTATCATATCAATACTGGTCATTTCTTAGAACCAGGTGGGCAGTTTTATTGGTCATGCCAGGAGGAGTCTTAACATGACCACTTATCGTTAAACTAACGTCCATTCACAGATTTCAACTACTCCTTCTCGCTCTTCGCTTCGGGCTTTTCCACCTTTTTCTCTCCTTTAACCTCAACTTTCTCCCCCTTTTTGGTGGTCACATCTCGGATGGACGTGAGTGTCTTCTGGAACCAGGTATTTTTGGAGGATTGGATCTCTGTGATAGCAGAATTAAGTTGATGGGTCAGGTCCTGTGTTTTACACTCTGATTCGACGAGGGCTAATTTTGTTTGCGCAAGCTCCAGTTCTAGCTCGCGAACGATGCGGTCCTTCTCCACAATGAGCGGGTGGATGTCTATTTCATTCAGAGGTCCGTCTATCTTCTTAAACTGGCCGTCTGGGCTGACAAGTTGTCCACAATTATCGCAATTTTGTATCTGGTGCTGTAATATCAACAACAAATATAAGTGGTATATAATGGTGAATGGTATTTCTAATATGAACGATGCCAGACTATATTATTCAGAGCGGTATATCGCATTTGTACATATAACTCAATGGTTTCATGGATACCTTTGGAATCTAAATTTTAAACAAAACCCAGGCAATACAAATTTGGACAGACAATCTGAAAACAGAATTTGGACAGACACATCTTCGTATGACAATCCATTCAGTAAGGAAAGGGGTATCAAGTTCCAAGAACTGATTATCATTCCTTCCAAGTAGGGACCAACGAGATTAAATAGATGTAGGACCAACGACTACAGAGATATACACTTATCTTTCATATAATAAATTTGGATATACATGTACCAAATGACCGAGAAAGAGCAACTAAGGAAATACCTTTATTCTTTCTAGTTCATTTTTAAAGGACGCTTGTTGCTTCTCCAGTCGCTCGCTCAGCTGTGAACAGATCTGGGGGAAAAAGAAAGTAACATACAATACAGAAAGTAAACATACAATGAACATGACAGCAAAGAGTATCACGGCATAGCTACAGATGTACGGAAGACGGATCCTTTAGTTTATAATGTAATGAGGGATGAGGGATATTATCAAGGGTGGTCATGTAACTTGTAAGAGACTCACCTGTTTATAATCAGCAATGATGATGTTGTTTCGAGAAGACTCTGATTCGGACCGATCCAGCTCTCGCCGACACACATCTTTCAGCTGACTGGCCTCAGCCTCCAGTCGCGCCTTCTCCTCTTCAACCTCAAGAAGCTGCGATCTTGTCTGAAGCAGCTCTTTGTTCAGCACCTCACATCTGTCTTCGGCCTAAAGGAGAGAACGTCATGTCAGAACAAAACAAAAATATGCAACCAAAAGAGAAATCCTAAAGTAATAAACATATCAATTAAGTCAGAGTCGGAGAGAATTAGGGACATACATTGTACCGTTTTACCTATTTGTAATATCAAAACGAAATATGGTCTCATAATAGACATCCAAGGGGAGATATATATGTTAACTCGCTGATATTGACTAGACACAAGTTTGTTTGTGGAGACTACTCATCAACAACTAGATAATCAGAGTGAATGAAAATGGGCAATCAATTCAAGATGTGCTTGTCTTAATAATACATATTAAACTATTTTTAGGTAACTTACATTATCCAAATCGTTTCGCAGGGCTATCTTAGAGGTGACCAGTTCATGAGCGAGGTCGTCATTTTCCTGCTCCAGGCGCATGTTACCTTCGAGGAGGCGCTTGTTTTCCCGCTGAATTAAAAAAGATACCCACATTTCTATGTGCACTCAACTTCCAGAGTTCTTGGATACAACAGAATCATTTTTAGGGCATAGCATGATACAATCATGTTATATCTGGTTACATGTAATTCTATTATTTTAAACGGCTCATACAATATACAGCGAAGCTGTGCCATTATAATTTTAGTTTTCTCTAGGAGATCACACAGTACATCCCGGCTCTTTGGCGCCTCAGCTAACGCGAGACAATTCAATATAATGTGTTCTAATGATATGAGAGGATATTTGAATACTAGTAATAAAACCTCCACCTTCAAGTGTGGAGAGAATGATCATGTAACTCTCACTATATAATTTAATCGATGTAATACTAACCTCGAATCTATCGACGGGGTCCTCATGTTGCATTTCCTGCTCTTTCATGGATATATATTCCTTCTCATACTTTTTGAGCTTCTTGCTGTTCACCTGTATAAATAGAAATGAGAGATCATTTAAACTCACTGTTCAAAATGTCTGCAACAATTACAGTCGGTTTCCTATGTGTTAAAATTCCATTAACTCCGTTCCATATGAGTTAGTATGTGTAGATTCCACTAGAGGCCCCATGTGTCGCCTGATTATTAAAGTTGTTGACAACTTGAGCAAGAGGATTCCCAGAAGATAATCCTGAACTTCCCACCGATATGTATGTCCGATCAAAGCAAGGATCAACGGATAAAATAAGGTATACACGACACAGAAACAGTAATGCTACCGTACCTTACTACTGAGTAAAATACCATGATTTCTCATGCACACACGGGCGAGTGGACAACAGCCCAGAGAAATATCAGCTTCTACCATTGTCACGTTCATTCTATCAAATGATTAGCATATAAAGGGACTGCATGGTCCCTCACTGTATTCATTCTGAATTAATACTTTCTGAATTAATGCTCCGAGATATTCCTTACAGCAGGAGTATTCATAGTCCAATGTAAAATGAAACAGTTCGCAGAACCAATGTACTGCTAGTTTGGCTAGTGACATGGTCCATTTTTCAGGGATCACTGAGTAAATCCTACGTGGAACAATAGATGCTATGCATCGCTGCTATGTGTAGGCTACGTCCAATCGCAATTGGCAAGGGATCTTCAGGACGTAGATCTTGGCAAAAATCTCAACAAATAATATTGTTTTCATCACAGGGATTGATGTTATTCAAGACGTCAAATGTAAAACCAGAATTAAATATATTATCAAAAACAAATCTTAGATCGTCGGATCACCGAATGACAACCAAACCATTGATATTGCTATGTACTCCATTCTTATTTGAATGTCGAAAATTTGAGCTGCGTGAAAAAACTACAGTCCCATAATCCATAACTTGAAATATCCACAGTTGCTATTGCAACTGACCTATAAATACTGCGACTATTACTAAGGCGACAGATCACTGAGATCAGTGTTTCATATGCCACGCCTATGGTGCTGTCTCTATTAATGTCAACCCATGCGTGACCACATGAAATCACTGGAGAGATAGTCCAAGCCTCAATGGAGTCAAGAGTAGATGGAAGTAATCATGATGGTAGCTATAGGTAGTGTATATCATGACAATGCTCTATTTCCAACCTCCCAGTAATAGGAAAAGTATCACGGTCACCAATCATATATCCTAAACGACAAACTAGAGTTTGATATCATTCCCTGTGGAATAGTGTTATGCTAGAGTGTTAATCTTCCTACCGATGATTATGAGTTCATTTGCTAGGTTCATGGCTTTCGGATGGCAAACTGACCATAATGCGTGTTTAAATGCTTCAAACGTTTACTCACCTTGAGGCTTATGGCGATTTGCAATAGTTCTCTAGCATTTTCCTCTGCCCGGTACTTTTTCGGGAGCTGAACACGGAAGTATTTTAAAATGCCTTCGAAGTCCAAGGCCAAAAGATCCTTTCGAGAGGTCTGTGATAGAAATGTAATAGAAAACGATGGCGATGAAATGTGGTGGCAAATCAAATGGAAGAACATTTAGGTAGGATTTGAAAATTCGAGTTGAAAGCCAGGAAAAACATGGAAACTTTCTAGTTACCTTCAATAATGCCAAGGCAACACTAAATATTGTATCTCGCCCCTGGAATAGGAAATTATGGACATCAATAACTATCAACTATTGGACAAAGCAAAAGATAGTTGAGTTTGTCGAAAAGTAATGGCTACTTTTTAAAAACATACAAGTAATTCGAAACAAAATTGCAATAGTTATAAAAACCACATTCATGACAGAAGTTTAATTTCAAAGACGCCTCAAGTTAAGTGGGGACTTACATCACTAAGGAAAAGATCTAGAATGTGGAACACCATGAAGAGAGGGAACTTGGCTGTGAAGAGCGTTAGGAACCACTGGGAGGCATACATATGGGCCTCGAGTCCAAGGTCCATGAAGTGATTGAAGAGATCAGGTAATTGATCCTGAAAAATAAAGATGAGTTCAATAGGTCTGTACTTTTATACAGGTTTCTCTATTTCAAGCTACAACCTTTATCCTCAGTAAACAAGGACAGGAGTTGAGATTAAAAGATTAACATATCCTGGTAATTCGTCCGATTGTATAAACATTTTGGACTTTGTGTTTTAAAGTTCATTCATTACAAAGTCAGCCCGCTCTTAAACAGCACTACGGTCACTTTTTCCCCAACACCAATATCGATGCTCAGGAACTTTAGGTACTATAACGCTGTTACCGTATTCAATAAACAATTAAAGGTGAATACAAAAGGCACCCGTCAGATTATCAATGAATAAAATACGTACCTGAATGAGTCGTTCCAACTGATAGAACTTGAGATGCAACTCTTCAAATCCTTGTTTGAAAAGGTCGCGTAGTCCATAATCAAACATGATTTTTACCAGAACGCAGAAGGCTTGCTCCTCGGGCATCTGAGAACAAGGAATTTCAAAACATTTTTAAGATTCAGTATACATTTAACAATATTCACAGAGTGACAAAATAATGGAAGAAATATTAACCATATATGTTCGTTTAAATAGGATTAGAATTCACTGACGAAAATATGTATCATTCTTAGTCTGCAGGAACTGTTTCTAAATGATTAAAAAACTAACTTCAATGAGAAATTTCCAATCAATTAGGACAAAGCCATATACTTACATGTAGTAGGAGCGCAGCGGCCAGAAACGAAAGACCTTGACAGTAACCAACTTCTTCGTCATAGACTGAGTATGCCTGAATTTTCAAGTATACATTATAAGTACCAGTATAACATAAATGGGAGCCGCAATGGACACGTATACGATAGGTACAGCTCTTGATCTAGTATTAAATATTGCCACAAAAAGTCCCATATATAGGGATTAGTGCATACTATTTTGTAACGATTCTAAACGTTTTATAATACCTTCGAAGATTTGTATCTAGTATTTCACCTTACCTTACTAATCTTGTACAAGGCATCCTGTCCAATTCCGCCTGTTTCTTTGAAAAAGTCGTGTGCTGGGAATGTGCGATTTATATCACGTAAGATGACTCCCTCGCAGGGTGAATCCTAAGCGACAATTATAAGGAGAAACATTAATGCACCTTCAATCGAAAATAAATATTGAAAAACAAAAAAAACTACCTTTAATAACGTAACCTTGTAGTTATTATTAACTTTTATTTCTCTGCGGTACCCGAACAACATTCTGCACTTCATAAAACAGATAAAAATGATGAGGTAATAAAGCCCGAAATACTTCAAATCAGCACACCGGTTTCCCATTGTGAAAACACTACATTACACTTAGGTTTTCCTACCTTGGATATGAGTATACGGTAGGCTTCCAGGAGGTCATGAGAGTTGGAGCAGCCCGCGAGTAGTTGCCAAACCTCACCACGGAGAGCTTCGGGAATGCCTTTCCTGGTCAGCGTCTGTACCTGTCTGGGACGCTGACGCAGGTTCTGGTGCCATCGAGTGAGTAGCTCGTGCCACGCCTCTAGCAGGTTCTCATCAGTGACGTCCTTAGACACCACGCCAGAACCACTCAGTAATGGCTCGTCCCCATCTGACAATTAGAACAGGACATTCCACGTGATGAGCGTGAGGTGACGTTCATGGAGTCCACAGTGTATACAAACAGAACATCCAGATTGAATACCGAATATTTTTTATACAGATTTTAAAAAAGAAGCAATGCAAAATGATTTAAATGGGGTGTACAAGTTTCCATGTAAATGTATGGCCATTTACATGGAACATACACATATGACAACAGAACTCTCATGGTTCAGACCAGAGGATCTCAAATTTGAATGACAACTGGGTTGAATATAAGAACACCACATTAGAAAAACAGGATGATAATTTGAATGGTACATACAGTATATAAGGGAACATTTAGGATGAGTGAAAGGTAATCGAAAATGGGAACCTCCAATGAATTTCTCCTTTTAGCAACTAAGTTGATAAAAATGTAGTGCGATCAATACATGAATGATTTATGACTGGAGTGAGAACGTACGTGCAAGGGCGACACATCGCCAGCATAAAATCCAAAATGTTTCTCATAATTGGCACTATGCCTTTGGAAAAGTTGATGACTGGTAAACAATCAAGAACATTTTGTGACATGGGTAAAGATTTGGAATTGAAAGGAAGAAAAAGTGAAAGGTACATTTTGTAGCGTGAATGTTTTTATACATTTTAGTTGATATTAATGCTGCTTAAACCTGTCTTTGCCACCTCATTATAAACCAAGAACATGCAACTGATTTTTATTCTGATATAAATTGCTGAGCATTTCCATACCTGATTCCTCTCCTTCTGGTCCATCTTGCGGAGTCTGGATATCCTCGGGTACTATTTTGTTAGGAGAGAGGGAAAGGGTAAGTCCCGCTTTCTTTCTATCAATCTCAGTCTGACTCTCTATACTAACGACTTCATACTGAGCGACAGGGCTTTCCTTGGCAATAGAGGAAGCTTCCATCTACAATGAAAGAAAAGATATTTCATTTAGAAAGGCAAGGTTAAATATTGACAAGTTCAATGCAATACATATGCCACAGAAGGAGAATGACACATATTTAGTGATTGTATTTAACATTTCTAAAAAGAATTGTCGCTACACACAATAAAAAGGTGATAAATAATGATGATATAATTATGTAATTTCTACATCGGGTGCTCGCTCTTGATATGTAAATTTGATATACACAACAATGAGGAGAAAAAATACAAATACTGTACATGGGTCACAAAGCATTTTGATTTTTACGGTATTAGTGAGAGATCATATCATTTGAAATAAAATCTTTGAAAAATACAACAAATCAATTAAAAAACACATGGCAAATAAAACAGAAACAAAGGAAAAATAAATCTGGCTTGAGATCTGCATGTCCACAATTATTAAGCAATGGCTTTTATTTCAATACCTTGTTCTATAGAAGGACTTACGCAAAGATTTGCCAATCATGGAATCTTAAGTCTAGGATCCTTTCTTAGTGCATTTAAAGTGTCCTAATAACCTTCACCAAACATGTAACGATTAAGATAAAACAGGAAAGAAGCAGAAGGCGGATGCTCTCAAAGCAATTTGAAGGAACCAGGATTTTTGAATATAGTGGAAAAAAATTGCAGGCACTCACTGCAGGTTCTTCCTCGACAGTATTTGGATTCCAGACATTTGACATCATAGTCTAGAAACACACGGTGATAATGATATACAGACTTGGAATAAGGGAATTAGTCATAGAATGACATGCTCATTTACATGTAGGACAGCAAGAGCCAAATATACAGGGGAAAATCCGGACGCAACGGATACATCAAATCAACAACATAATCAATTTACATGGTGCAAAATGAATAGATAATTCCTCGTAGTTTCACTTCCACAATCATTCTAAAACAAACCTAATTTTAAGTAAAAGGAGAAATCA
The DNA here is from genome assembly GCA_942159475.1 of Sthenelais limicola. Classification (NCBI taxonomy): domain Eukaryota; kingdom Metazoa; phylum Annelida; class Polychaeta; order Phyllodocida; family Sigalionidae; genus Sthenelais; species Sthenelais limicola. The sequence continues at coordinate 66,758,340 of OW804096.1, forward strand.
ATAATTACTCATTTCTAGAATGCAAGTTATTTACAGTGGTTAAGAGACAGGCTAACTATAATGCAGTTAGAATCGAAGTTGCACAGCTACACTAAGATAAAAGATCCAGCGCAATAAAAGAAAAAACAATAAGAATGATGCTCAGACTCGTGTTTGGTTCGTTTCAAGTATGAACTCTGGTCTTTATCTACCTTCTCCTTGTCATTATCCTGACACGCACCGCTCATTCATACACAAATACATGAGCACGCACATGTATGAGCATGCAAGCTAGGACCCACCCCCTTACTACCACCACCACCAACGCCACCGCCCCCTCGTACATGTACATAATCATTACCTCATAAACAGGGACGTATATTATACATCTCCCAGCGCACAAACTCATTGCTTCACATAGACGGGATAGATGGATATGGAGCACAATTGTGTTCTACACGTTGGCCAGACTATAAACTGAACTGTTCAATCATGCAGGCAGCCTTGCTCTTGGGATCCATGTTGATATCGTATTGTAAACACGATAGTCTCTCTGTATATGAAAGTGGGTCAGGTCGCTCTTGCATTCCTCATGCACCAAGAGATTCAGAATAGGGGAGGAAGCCCAAAACAACTTCAGTCTAAGTTAGCTTTAAACATATTTTGATATGTTATGTTTGTATATTTCTAAATACCTAAATTCCTACTGTCGGTACACGAAGATCACTGATTTAAATCCTCGTAACTTTCCTCCCGTACACTGTTACAGTGACACTTGTGATTCAAGTGTTACACCGATACAACGTGCCGCGGATATCTAAATGAGTTTTGAGTTGGACAGGAAGTTTATAAGGCCCCCGACAGAGGTATCATAAGGACATCTAAGTATCATATGTGGAGTCTAAATTGGTTGTAAAAGCTATTCTAAAGACAATCAAATGATCACTCGACCATAATATTATTTCCCTTTTATATAGACTATATTGCAGTTTTTGGCATGGTATCAAAAAAATGATATAATCATGGGTGTAAGTCGAATCTCGATTGTAGATGAGATGACATTGATTTTTCTACATACAAGTGCAAAGATATAAAACAAGGTCAAGGGTGAGCGAAGATCATTATCTACATTGCTAATGATAATTGATAACGGTTAATTATAGGAACCTACAAACCATTTAGTTCATAATTACACTAATTATTAACGCTGTTTTTAAACTGAAATTTAACAATTTGTTCCCAGAAAATTATTGGTTTACTATGTTAATATTTGTTTGAATTAGCACCTATGTGAAAGCATTAACTCAAGGACATGTTTTTCCTATTTTTTTTCAATAATTCAAAAATCAATTTCGATAGTTTTTTTTACTTAGGGCATGATTACCTCAGATGTTCACATTGGATAATAAGCAAGAAATAACTTCCGCTTTTTTCGTTCAAAATATAACTTCTTTCACCGCCAGATTCCGTTGATTTCTTCTTGGATTGCAAATCATGCAAAAGGTGTATATTATATATTATAACAAATTGACGGCAGACAAAGTGCGCACTGACACGCACTACTCTTTAGTATTTTGAATCTCTCTATGAAAAGGGGGGATACATTACACTTAATTTTCCCCAACTAATTGGTTATTTTAAGAAAAATCATAATTTAATGCACTTATAAAACTCAAAGATTTGTAATAATTCTTTTATAGAACTTTAACGTCGACCTTAGTGCTGGTTAGAAACAAAAAGTAAACATCCTTATATATATTACATATGTATATAATTCGCCAATTTGTTTTCCCGTTAGTGACTATAGTGTGCGTGTCAGTGTTTGAGAATACGGGCAGTACATGCAAAACCGTGACATATGGACACCACAGGGCGGTGATGTCATACACACACACACATACAGAACCCAGGAGAAATGAGGCACAGAGCAGGGTTGGCACCAGAGTTAATACAGATGGACACGGATTAAATCGGTCAGAGTATACAGATGAGCTTACGTAATAATAAGCCATGGACCATGCATTCCACACCATGATGAAAGCGCCAAAGCCATAACTTGTCCTGATCACAGCATCCCGCCCCACTCACACATACCCCTCGCACCCACCCACCCTCCTCTGTCTGACACTGGGTTTTCACAACACCGCATATATTCATGGCGGGGGTGCTTATTAACCATATGTGTCTCCCATCGCGTCTCTGATATTAAATTGGATGAGTCACTTTTATTTGGGTACTTGATGTCAACGTGGGTAATATGGGTCAGGGCGTTCAGATATGCATTATCAGATGCATTACAGATATTCTTAAACCATGACAGTAAACTGAGGTATTGGGAATAGAAAAATGATGACGTTCGAATATCTGAGAATAAATGCTTTCCGAACATCAGTTCAAACTTTATGTTCTGTAATTGCTTTGGGCATTTAAACAACGTACCGTTCAAACAACTGGAGTACTGACCCATATACAAAACTAAAGCACATGGCTGAGGTAGGATTATGGGGTGTATTGTATTTCATTTCAGTATAGGTCAGATTGTCAATTTTCAGTTAAATTAGCTGGACGTAAGCATGATCATTATGTATTGTGAAGGAACGATTTAACTAGCAGAGTCGGAATGGTGAAGCTACTCTGACTGATATCTCAAGCTTTAAGACGTATCTAGATTGTTATCAAGACTTCTAGCTATGTGAAGAGTGAAGTGTTATGACCTATCTAAAATATTCATCACTGTTTTCAAAAGAACTACGTCTCCGTCGTGAATCTTGATTTAAAATGGGTTCGGTGAAACAAGCTGATTAATATATCAGAGGCTAATGATTATTTTCCTCCCCTATTAACGCATAACGTTCTACACTAATATTTTCCTATAAAAATAGGTGTCATCTAGATGAAATGTGATACAACCAATGCAACATGATAACGGAAGATGCTGGGTCAATTTCCATGACAGTTAGGCACTAGTGTTTAATGTTTCATTGGCATTGCGGCACTAGGTATTTATAGGAGTAATTTCTTAAGTTTGAATTCTGTGTTGTAAAGGTATGATCATTAGCTTAGCTAACTTCTTATATCAACCTTAAGTCAACGTCAACCTTCAACGTACACGAAACAGTAAACCAACATGCCCAAATGAAATATATTTGGGGTGGGACCAATAGGGACATTACATGGAAGCGACTAGGCAGATAGAATTTCATTTTTGAGCAATTGATTAATGTCGATATTATTATTAAGATACTATAACTTCATAGACGGTTACTTATGTTTATAATAATTGCCAGAATAGTTATTCGTGACCAATGAAATGAAGGAGAATGAAGGCACCAATTTTGCTCCTACAGGCCAATTCTTTTAATCTTCGACATTACATATAAGGCAAACAAGAAGAAATGAATAACAATAATCATAATAATGATAAATAAATAAAAATAATCCCTTCCATGTAAAAACATCTTCCCCGTGCACCTTTATACGTACCATGAACTATAAATACAACCCGAGAAAATCGATAGTCATATTTAGTTTGTGTATTAGAAGGAAAGTATGGGGTACATGTTCATATACTAAGAACTCTTTTTGAACGGCGCTTTAATCAAAGACTATGAGAATTTCATAAACTAACGAAACATGGCGTATATTTGGAGTATATTTTTTAAAGCAGTAGTAGGGCACAGTCTATCAGAGGTACGGTACCTATTTGTAATACATGCAAAAATAGTGAACTTCAAAACAGAAGTAGCGGTGCAATAAACGTGTAGGACTTAAGTCGTAACTAGAGTTTAATAAACACTTGAAATTGGATCTTAGACTTAAAAGAAAGCCTCACTGACTTAAATCAGAAACAATCCTACGAAATAATATTGTTATTTCCACACTAAACCCTGATTAAATGGTTAAACCAATATTTAAATTCTACCACCAGGTGATTCCTTTTTTTCATTCTTTTTTGAAAAGGCAACAGTAAGAGTTTAATTGGGCTAACCTTTGTAAGGCGCAGTACAAACTGCTCATGGTGAGGTTTTTTGTTGAAGTACCAGAAACGTTCGTTCATGGGGTAAATCTTGGCTTTAGTTTCGATTAAGAAACGCACTGGCTCCTGTATTCCTTCAATTACCAGGTCTACAGCAATCGTAAGGAAAACGCGCATATCTGAAAGTTAATGCACGGGACAATTAACGAAAGTGATTTTAGCTCGATATAGACAAAAAATGTTTTTACTATTTCTATTTGAATAGAAACAGCATTTTCCACAGTTTTTATTTACCTTAAACTACTTAAAAAATGAAGTTCGGTGAAATCAATATTTCATTGATCCCTGGACAAAACAATGGACATGGGAGCCAGAACACCATGATAACAACTTAAGGTAAATGGGTTATATGATAACTGGTGATAATACACTATTTATGTAAGAGATAATTATTGGGTCAATCCTAACACTAATTATTAACCGTATTCAAGTCTAAGTCTATCCCCAGGCACCCAAAGCGTGAATGGTTAATATTGCATTGGAGAGCAATTTTATTGTAATGTCAGTTTATTTGTATTTACCTTTAGGCGTTTCAGTGTTGAGTATCTGGAACGTGGGGTCAGTGGGATCCCAGTGGCCAGAAATCACATAGGACTTGCCGTCACTACCAATAGTCGTTGACACCTGGTCAGCATGTAACGGAAAGAAGAGGAAAATAGAGCACCTACCACATCATAATATTCGAAATAATTAGATTCTTCTAGAACTCTTGCAAGACTGGAACTCAAATTTCATGTCTTCTATTTCATGAGGAAAGCATGAAAAGAGAGGGGGAGAAGAGAGGGAGAGAGAGGGCAGACAGAGAGGGGGAGAGAGGGGGAGAGAGGGGCAGGCGCTGGAAGAAAAGGAAGCAGAGAAGAAACTAACGATACAGGGAAAGAGGGTATGTGTGTGTGTGGGGGGGGGGGGGGGGGGGGAGAAGGAGATTAACTCGGGAGTATCCATATAATATACGGTAGAGCGATTTCTATGAAAAGAGGTAGAAAAGAGGGGTTTCTTTGTGTCACATGTTCTCGGAATCTGGGGTCTCCCCATCTACTTTGTTGGTCTCTACAGGTCCGTCGACCCTGTCTGGAGGACATTATATGTGGTTTGTGAAGGTATCTGGGGTGAAAATGTGATTTTGAAGCCTTTTTTAAATTGGGATCTCTACACTCTATTTATAGCCCGGGAAAGCCCCTGTGAGACACTACGTCATTTCCCACAACCTTTCAGGGGGACCTAACTACATGCAGAGGAGTGGGAGAGTGAAGAGGGGAGGGAGAGGGTGGGGGTATTGGCGAGAGGGAGGGGATGGAGAGGGTGTAGGAGGGGGAGAGTTAAGAAAAGGGAGGGTGGGGGAATAGGAGAGGGGGATCGAGGGGGAGGGAAAGAACAGGGGGAAAGAGGCGAGGGAGAGGATGTAGGGGAAGGGAGAAAGGGGAGGGGGAGCATGAGGAAGAGGGGAGGGAGACGGGGGGAGGGGGGATCGGAGATGGGGTTGGGAGAGAAAATCAGGTATGAAAGACAGAGAAGAGGGGGAGGGAAAAGAGGCAGAGGGGGAAGTGTGGGGAGAGAGAGTGACCGTCCAAGAAGAGGGGGAAAGAGGCAAGGGAGAGGATGTAGGGGAAGGGAGAAAGGGGAGGGGGAGCATGAGGAAGAGGGGAGGGAGAGGGGGGGGGAATCAGAGATGGGGTTGGGAGAGAAAACAGGTATGAAAGACAGAGAAGAGGGGAAGGGAAACAAGAGAGAGGGGGAAGTATGGGGAGAGAGGGTGACCGTCCGGAGGACGGGTACTTTGCTAGTAAGACCAGTTAGACCAGTTAAGGTCCAATAAAAAAGTGTAACGTCCAATCCACAGCCCTCTCTTTTCAACTCAAGTATCCTACTCAACAATTGGAATTTCAAACGGTTGGCAGCCCCCCTCCCAACATTTGCTAGTAAGAGATAAATATTTACCATATCAATGAGATGCATGTCACTATGTTTCACATTTCGTCCTGGGCTCACTAAAAGCCCGAAACACCTAGGTTATAAAGAAATAGACATACAATAATTAGTCAAGTGAAACAAATGTGATTCTCCAAAACACAAATAGCACGAATAAATTGGTACTTAAAAATATTTCATTTTTTACCTACCGTTCTATTTTAAGTTCCTTGTTTGAGATCTGCTGGACAGTAATAACAATTTTCTTTTCCACATTACACCTCAGCTTAAATACATTCTTATCTTTCGGCACAGTATGGAAATTATTTCTACCATCGTCCTCCTTAAATTCCAGCGCCACATTAAATCGGAAGGTGCTTTCCTCTGCGTTGCTGGATTCAGACAAGGTGCTAGGCGATTTAGGAACTCGCCGGAAAGCTGTTGCAAAGCTGTACAATATTTTGCCCACCTAAGGAATGAGTCAAATAAAATGCATCCCATAAATAGGAGTAGTTCTGATTGTTGTAAACACGAACTTCAGTCAAATATTTTGATTTTTTTGTACAGGTTTTCTTTATATGTAATATTACACTAGCACACACTGAAAATACGCGTTCAGGCGAGCCAAGTTTCATATTATCAACAGCGCGGTGAACATCACATTTACTCTTCAGGACTTATTGAATTTGATTGGCATCGTAGCACACAGATAAGATTTAAAATGGACTACACGCGTGAAGTAAAAAGAATTTCTTTCTTTTATTTAGTGAAAGATCGACCACTATTTCTAACATTTTGCCTACCATCAATGTATTTATTGTAATATAAGTATCCTCACCAAATCATGGGCGTCGCATCTGAAAACGTGGCACTGGAAAATAGCAGTTTCAACACTCTCTCCGTGGCTACAAGTGAAAGCAAAGCAACATCGTTCTTCGCTATCGGCAGGGCCCCGCGCACAAAATAAAATACGATGAATCCTAAAAGATGCTATCTCAGTCTTACTCTCTGGGTCCATTAATCTGGTAAAATACAAAGAATGAACACATGTAATATACAGGTCTGTCAAATTCAAATGAATCCTGATAAAGAATTCTTTATCAGGATTCAAATTGATTTTTACATAGCACATGTAATTTCAAAAGCTTTGGAGAAAAGTAGGAGAAACCCGGTAAATTTTGCGATGTTTAGGGAAGTCCATTGTCCCTTCTTCGGGCGATTAGGGTGTTGAAATTTAGCATATGACAGTTTGAATTTCAAAAGGTATGTTCTTACCTAACTGTGCCTTCAGAAGTCATTGGGACATGCAGGGTTACTTCAATAACTTTCTGTGACTGTTCATTAAGAACTGCCATATTTCTGTTTATTTCGATTTCACTACGTGGAGCATTCACAGAGGCTGAACCAAGGTAGGTGACGCCCGTGAATACAATACAGTCATCCTCGCCATACCCTGGTGTTGTAGGCATAGAAGAAAGGCGTCCTGGAGAAAAAAATATTACAAAATCAACGAATCACTAAAACTATATATAGTGCTGAGAGAGTCCCTCCAAACTGAGGGAAAGCCTGTCGCTCCAATTGATCAAACCGCAAAATGTCATCAAAATTACATTAGGACGCCTACTCCAGGGCCAGGAAAAATATTAGCGCAGTAAGCGTTCAATCAATGACATACAATTCCTATCTGATCTGAAAGGCTATGAGCCTAGACTGTATGTATGCACGACCCATAATTACAGACGAAGTTTGATTTTAGACAGGATGTAATTGAAATAGACAACGAAGAGTATTTCATGAAAAAAAAGCAGAATGATAACGAGTGGCTGATGATACTTTAATACTTATATTTATCATGTCATATTTACAAGGTTTTACATAGACTATGAATATATGTTGATGGTACAAGAACAAAAGGCAGAAGAAAATACTTACCAGATTCTTCCTCACTTGAGGGAGACTTGCTTTCTCCTTTTTTGTCCCCAGTGGCATCCTGATTGGAAACACCACTGAGGACATTCTTATTTACAACATGATCCTTTTGGTCAGAGTCGCCCGAGCTAGCCTTTTTGTTGTCTGCTTCTACTTTGATTTCAACCATGTTTGCACGGTCCCCCATTGGTGTATTTTTTGATGTTCCACTACTTCCAATGGAGTTAGTATTGTTCGATGAGTTATCGTCACAGAGTACTTCGCTTAATTTCTTTTCCAGGTCCTGTATATCACCATTATCAGCAATCTTTAAACGTGGTTCTGCATTGACCATTACATACTCATCGCCCATAGATAGTGAGTCGAGTGAACTACGGCTTACGGTGTCATCCATGATCTAGTCATTCTGGGAGTAGAAGTTACAGTCCCATGACCAGGCAACGACGCCCGACCAATTCTTGTAACTTGATTCAACTGAAAGAAATAAGGTGGATGGTAACCAAGTTCATGTACGTATATTGTACATACACTTATGCACTGAATGAATATATTGACTGATGTACACCCCACTCAATCTCCTCCTAAATATAAAATCTGGAGAAATAGAACGGAGCCTTAATATCATAAACACATCTTATCTTATTTTAAGTGTGAGTGTAACTGTTGATGTTTCCCCGAATAATTTTTTTTTAAAAAGTTATATATTGGGATATATATTCATGGTAAGATAGCTGTCTTCCTGGTACGACTAGTGGTAGTATTGTAGACTATTCAAGGTACGTAGTCTAGAAATTGGGCCCAGATATGTTTTGGCCTAGAATGTCGATGTATTGGGTGCTAGACACAAATAAACTGACGAACGAAAAATGTTTAACAATCTGAAACGTTAATTCTATACGGCGATGGGCGAAATGACAAATGTTCTATATACACCCCGCCCTAAACACATCATATATATATATATATATATACCACCCTGATTAGACCTCTTATAGTTCACCAAAATAGCTATATATATAAACCCCATTTTCCTATAACCACCATCTGCCATACTCATTGTATTGACTATTGTGTGACAGAAATAAGCATTGTACCTTCATTATAGTAATAGTCTTAGATTTCATACCAAATTATGGATGAGTGGTATAGACTATAGTACGTGTGTGATGTTGTGAAATATAGGCTACATATTGTGAAACCATTAGTCCATGGAATTCTTCGTTCTGCAATAAGCTTAAGGTGGCTCTACCTAGAAAGAGTATACCGGTAATCAGTGTTCTAAAAGTAGCGAAATGTATGTATAGGCTAAATATATTATATCACAAATGACAACAACAGTATAGCACAGAACTATTATATTCCCGGCCCCGCCCCTTTGTTTTTGCTTACCAACATGGCTGGAAATGTTCAAAACTGATGACTATTTTCTATTCTGGTTCACAAAATTCAAGCAAAGGCAGGTTAGTTTTTAAACGAACGTTCAACTAACTCCAACGTCGAATAAACAATACCAATGGCAGAAAAACTAGTGGTCTACTACCAGACTTCGGAGTAAGGGATTCCATGCATGTATCATTGTATGGTTGGGTTTTGTTTGCAGTGACAGAATGAGTCAGACTCAGAGGAAGCGAATGTTTTTACTCTGGTTTAATGGTTACAGTAATAGGTAAAGTGTGATATCAGTAAACTTATGCTAACATGATATAAATCAGTGAATTCTTGGCAATTTTCAGAGACGAATTATCTTGTGTCAGTAGTGAAATCGCAGAAAGATAGATTGCGCTACTGGGCTGAGCAAAAGCCAAAACATCATTATTCAAGCATGACTCAATCTGTTTTTGTTCAAGGCCTCTCCTGACCCTGTCCCCAGGGATGCTTACCAACACCGTTTATCCATAAGTTGTTGCAGGAGAAAACGTTCAGTCTTAACACTAAGTAGATTACCCCGGGGCAGAGATCTATTAGAGGTTCTGAAAACAAATGATGTTCACTCAGGAGTCAGACTCAGAGTCAGAGTTGACAACGCTGAAGCCTGAACAGACATACTGTTATTCATCAAGATGGAGGCTAGACTTAGTAGTGGCACAGTTAAGTTCAACCCTGCGCATGTTAACATACAACCAGGTTGAGACACATAATTATGAGGGATACATTATCCAGTAATGTACGCATCAACTGACAAGAGATGGAAAGTCTCCACAGTCGGTGGGATGACGTGATGAGCCCCGTCCCTGATCTCAAACCATCGAGCAGTCAATGGGAAACAAGAGGCTGAATCCGGGGCTGAATCGACATCTGTCACTCTATTTGCGGGAGGTTTCAAGGGGTAAAATTCAATTGCGTACAACGTGTCGATACAAAACTATTATATCTTGCTCACCTTCGATTGAAATAAGTATTCATCCGCGGAAAAACGATCCTAATTTGACCAAAGAGCTTTTCGGAATGTAAACATCGGATCATAACATTTTCACACGTGCCGTACTGCGCACGCGTCAAAAATGATCTCACACTCTTCGCGGAGCGGGCCGAAGTGCAATGTGGGTAGCTTGCTTGAGCCTTAAATTACAATTACAAAATAAGATTTTTGATGTACATTTGCGGTAAATCGTGACAAAAAGCTATAATCACATCTTGTAATTTAGAAATACGAATCTCTGTTATGATCTCTCCTGAGGCTCAGCCAATGAAATTTCATTCTACTGAAGCGTTACCATGACAGCGCGACACCCTGGTATATATAGCGCAGCAGACAGCGTCTGACTTCACTAACGAACGTGTTGAGGTCCATTATACATCTCTAGCGCGGATTCCCACCCCAAAAAATTCAAAATGGTATGTGTTTATTATATCTACCGTATTTTAAAACATTCATTATCATTTAGAATTTCTACTACTGTATTTGTTCTAAATTGCAGAAATTTGTTTTTGCGACAATTTATTTTTTCTCTATTTGTAAAGTGTAAGATAGGATTAGGTTAGGCACGTCCTGTATCAATCTGAGATTGCGATGAGCTTTTAACTTTATTTTAATTACTTCATCTGCTTTTTCGCTGATTGAATGATTAGCAGCAGAAGCATCCCCGCTGTATTCATATATGTACCTATCATTTTTCTTTCTTTTTAGCGTGAGTGCATCTCCATCCATGTCGGACAGGCCGGTGTCCAGATTGGTAATGCTTGCTGGGAATTGTATTGCCTTGAGCATGGAATCCAGCCTGATGGCCAGATGCCAAGTGATAAAACCATTGGAGGCGGTGACGATTCTTTCAACACTTTCTTCAGTGAGACAGGAGCTGGAAAGCATGTCCCCCGTGCCGTCTTTGTAGATCTGGAACCAACCGTCGTCGGTGAGTTTATTTTGATTAGAGTTCGCGGGGCTTGGGCAAGTTGGTGCCTAGAATTTCTATTTGGAAAATAAATTCAAGTCTTGGAAAATGGCCATTTTGATCGATGAGCCTGGAAAATCATTGGCATGACATTTTCGAAGATTCTGTTTCTTTAGATTCACTTAATCCTGACCCGCCCCCTTACAACAGTGAGTGACTCACACAGTATTTAAGGTTGAAAAAAACGGTGATTGACGTATAATCATAATATAAATCGTATACATAATCTAGTAGATACAGATCTAGAGGCCATATATAGCCTAGGTGTGTGTCCAGCATTCTAAGGTCGAAGGTATTCAAGGGGTCTGAAAAGGTTTTTTCCCCCAAATCTTCTCTCATTGGGTCTGTACCGAGCATCCATTATAAAAGTGAAAAAATCTATTGAATAGATCTAGATGTACTAGCCTTAGAGTTAGGTAGTCAGTTAAATTAGTCAGTTTTTCAAAGTTGCCTGCCTGTCAAATTTTGGGCCAAACTGCTTAGCCTCATTAAGCTGTACAACACACAACCCATTCAGGGTATAGGGTCGATGGTTTGACTAAGCCTCAGTAAATCTTTTAAAAGCCAAGAGATAAAACCATCTCTAAACTGCATGGTATGTCCACACGGTGAAAAGAAATGTGGACAATGCTCCGCAGTGCTTCTTCACCATTTCGCTACGTTTGTAAATGGGGTTAATAGCAGGTGAACCTTATCTTCTGTTTCGATATCACCATAGTAGCCATTTTCCGAATGTACATGTTCTCAATTGAAAACAAAATGATTGTTTGGTTGCCATGGAAACTATCCTAAAGGAACCATTTTTAAAATCCATCAACTCTTACTCCCATTAATTTGATTCAACATGGAAAGCTGAATAGAGAGACTTTTTTTTGTGTGTGTGTGTGTGTGGGGGGGGGGGGGGGGGGGGGGGGGGGGGGGGAAACAAAACTTAGACTTTCTGCCAATTATGCCGATAAATATTGCATGAATAGAAGTCAATTTAGCGACATGGTATGGACAAGGAATCTTGCGTTTTTGAGAAATAGCATACTATATTACTGATTAGGAGCCTAGCATTTCTTGTGACGAAAAGTGCGGAGACATTGGTTAGGTAACAAGATTAGGTTTCCCCCAATTTCAATAGCGAACTCTGCTGAGTTGATACTTTATATATAAGTATTTTTATTTCTCTTTGGTATATGTATACTAATTTGAGTAAAAATGGGTGGACCTGTCAACTAAATAGTTGTTCTTTCCAGCTGTCCTTCAGCATATTGAAATACCAGTTGTGGGAACAATACACTTGATATGCAATACTTCCGAAATTGTAAACACAAAACGTAACGATACGAATTAGATGCCTATAATATGAGTTATGCCTAAACAATTTTTTTAGTGTCGAGGCGAAATTGCCACTTTCTTCTTAACACATTTCTTTCTCAATACTAATGCAGATGAGGTGCGCACTGGCACTTACCGCCAGCTCTTCCATCCTGAGCAGTTGATCACCGGCAAGGAAGATGCGGCTAACAACTACGCTCGTGGACATTACACCATTGGCAAGGAAATCGTTGACTTGGTTCTTGACAGGATCAGAAAATTGGTAAGTCCCTGGTTTGAACAAACTTGAACGCCAGAATTTCGAAAGAAAATATTTGAAGAACTGTAATGCAGCTGTTTAACTTATGCTTATTGGGCTTCGACGATCATGGCAGAACCGCTTATAACTTGTATTATTACATACGACTCTAGGAAATTCCCCCCCCCCCCCCCCCCCGAAATAAATATATAATACTGATAATTGCTTTGATTAAACAGGCCGACCAGTGCACTGGACTCCAAGGATTCCTTATTTTCCATTCATTTGGAGGTGGTTGCGGATCTGGATTCGCTTCTCTCCTCATGGAACGATTGTCCGTTGATTATGGCAAAAAGTCGAAACTTGAGTTTGCCATCTACCCAGCCCCACAGGTAAGTTGATTCTTCTCATATTCACATGCATTTCCTTATAATTTTCACATGCATTTCCTAATAATTTTAAACTAAATAGTGGTTTGACAGCATACGTACCGCATACTGTTTATTTGTTAATATGTTTGCATACGTATTATCGTACCATTTTTTATTCAACAATAACTTTACATATAATTCATTCATTTACTTGTCTAATCCATCTAATATGAAATATAAGCCAGGCCAGTTGATCAAACAAAAATCACTCCTTCGATCAGAATAGCGTGCAGGGAGACCTGGAAGACCTGTGTATTCACAGATGGTTCTGAATATGATAATTGCATTCTTAGACTTATCCCTATATGTAACTGATGGGGAAAAGGGAAATAACACGTACTATTACATGACAACAACTCATTGCTTTGAATGTGACTATTGACTATCACCCAATCCTTATTTATCCATGCCTATTTTTATTTATAGGTTTCCACTGCAGTAGTCGAACCATACAACTCCATCTTGACAACCCATACAACACTGGAACACTCAGACTGTGCTTTCATGGTTGACAACGAAGCCATCTATGACATCTGCCGTCGCAATCTTGACATTGAGCGTCCAACGTACACCAATCTCAACAGGCTGATTGGCCAGATTGTCAGCTCAATTACTGCATCTCTGCGTTTTGATGGTGCTCTCAATGTTGATCTCACAGAGTTCCAGACCAACTTGGTTCCATACCCCCGTATTCATTTCCCATTGGTTACATATGCTCCAGTCATCTCTGCAGAGAAGGCCTACCATGAGCAGCTCTCTGTTGCCGAAATCACCAATGCCTGCTTTGAGCCTGCCAACCAGATGGTGAAATGTGATCCTCGTCATGGAAAATATATGGCTTGCTGTATGTTGTACCGTGGTGATGTTGTGCCCAAGGATGTCAATGCTGCCATTGCTACCATCAAGACCAAGCGTACCATCCAGTTTGTAGATTGGTGTCCAACTGGATTCAAGGTCGGCATCAACTACCAGCCACCCACTGTTGTTCCAGGTGGTGACCTTGCTAAGGTTCAGAGAGCTGTTTGCATGTTGAGCAACACCACTGCCATTGCTGAGGCCTGGGCTCGTCTGGATCACAAGTTTGATCTTATGTATGCCAAGCGTGCTTTTGTCCATTGGTATGTAGGAGAAGGTATGGAAGAGGGTGAGTTCTCGGAGGCTCGTGAAGATCTTGCTGCCCTTGAAAAGGATTATGAAGAGGTTGGAGTCGATTCCATTGAGAACGAAGCCGAGGAAGAAGGTGGAGATGAATACTAAATACAAATCAAATGAGACAATCTGAAGTAGATATGTAGGATAAAGACTCATCCAGTAAAAATGAGACAATCTGAAGTAGATATGTAGGATAAAGACTCATCCAGTAAAACCAAAATCTAACTAGAAAATCTATCGCACCAGTGAATTGAATGTACCTACAGACCAATAAATACCATAAAATTCAGTTTGTGTCTACTTTTAATTTCTAATATTAAAGCAGCATTTCCATATTTAAAAGAATATTTTCCACCTATGATAATGGCGACGTGCATTTATTGATATCGTATTATTTTTTCATCCAAATATCGTCATAAGCAATTCAAAAAACGAAGGTACTTGAACGAGTTTCCTTACCTATATAAAAGGCTTACCTTCTGATTTGTCCACCCTGAATCACATATCCAATTGATAAAATAGCGTCACCCGAAGTCATGATAAAAAGCGTTCCGCTCTGCTCTTATTTCTTTTTCTTTCCATTGTAATTCAAGTCACCTTAACTGAATTCCATCAATTTTTAAATATAGTTATTTCCCAAATGACGAGAGCATACTATTACTGGTAACGTGTTCGCTATCAACCGGGAGTTGCATTTTTATTTTTACATGCTAAACTTAGCAATTTATAAGAAATAATACAACCTTTTATAAAAGCAATAAGCTACAATACATGCAATCTGCGTTTATGGGACCCATGCACTTCAAGTGAAAAGATCCCGATTACAAATAGCCTTATATACAAAGCTATACAAGTGGGAGGGTCGTCGGGCCGTCGTCGGGAAGGCTATATAGGAGACGGGGTTAACGTCTTTATCATTGAGAGTATCATCACAGTTAAATGGTGGAGGTGTGTAACTTCTTGAAAGAGAAAGACTCGCAGCGCACGCATATTGCCAGGCGCATAACTTGTGTTGCCTCCCGACAGCAACAGGATGAACATTAATTTGTTCTTGAGCTTGAAGGCAATGGCATCGAATTGGCTTCACGTTCTGCTGCTCTTTTCCAACAATCTATCACGACACAAAGGACGTAAGGGTTCAATTTAGATTCGTCATTCGCATGGATTTATGGGACCAATGATATAGTAAAGCATGTTATGTTCAGCAAGAAATACAGTATTTATCAATGCTCTAATATCAATATGCATTGTTTATGTATGTTTCCATGACACATATCCCCATCTTTCCCATCATGCATTTTGTTAACATAGATCATTAATACGAGCTATGACATAATCATTGGTATTGTATTGTAATATTTTTTTTTTTTTTTTTTTTTTTTTTTAACTTTTTATTCAATCTATCAACAAATAGCCTTCTTCTCTCCTGGGGTCGATTACATGATATTACATCGTACCCTCTACTCATCTGGCGTGGATTTCTGGAATATAATTTTACCTTAGTCATGCACATTTAATTGAGGTGACATGTGAAATAATTCTGTTTGTGGAGATATTTATATATTGAAACGAGTTATGTAGCACATAGTTTAGGAATACATTTTACTCGTTCAGACTCTTATAAGGTCAGAGTGGAGTTTTCTCCATGCATTAGCATTCTCTTCCAATAAATTCAACATTTTGTTCTGGTTCATTTAATAGTAGAATGACTTGTTCTCTTTTTTTTCTTGCTCTCTTTTTAATCTTCTCTTTTAATTCCCAGTTAGGTCCAGACACCCCACATTCCTCGATTCCACATCCAGCGATAAGCTTAACCGCAAGGCTAAGACTAAGGCTAAAGTGTTAATGACTCCCTGAAGCTTAGGTGACCACAACTGCCTTCTGAACCTGACTGTTCCGGTGCTGTACATGTACCGTACATTTGTGAATGCAGGAAAAGGATAATTAGATTCTTTCACTGAAAAAATAACCTTCTGCTAATGAAAGCAGTTCTTCCAGGCCACCCTCTTATCATTGTTAGTTAGCGCCAGTCTAACTCTATCCATGATCATTGAGTAGAGGCAGGTTCGACTGACTAATCATTGTCAGTGTCTTTATCTTTGTATTGTTCTAATTATCTGTGGCTGGTTTTTTGTGATACTATAATTATAGGTCCTATATCCTTCTACATACAATTTTTTTTATGAACTCTACACAATTTAAAATTTCAATAATACATCGCTTCTGGTTAGGAAGTTTTCTTATAAATTTATAAGTCACCATGTGGCTTATGGCCAACATTTGTTACAATTTCATTTGTACACCTTAATTAATTATTGGTTCCTATAGGAGCAGGTAACATATATCTTTTCATATTTGGGTATTGTTAGTCCATGGGTTTTCAAACCAAAGTATTGTTCTATTGCAGTTCCTCTATCCAAAATTCGAGTAATAAACTAGTATTGTTTAGTATTTATTGGCAAAATTAAAAAGAAAAATGCGGAAAAATGATTGTAAATTGAATGTGTGGTGGGGTCTTAAGATCGTTCAATCATTAATGAACGAAATTTGCATTGCAAGTCCGGAAAGGGTTCAATAACTATTTTACAAGGCATCCACTAGCTGTCACTAGGCTACGTTTAGTCTAGCCCACGTCGCTGGCCTTGCTTCCTCGGTCCCCCCCGGTCCCCCCCCCCCCCCTCCCCCCCCTCCCCCCCTCCCCCCCCCCTCCCCCCCCCCCTCCCCCCCCCCCCCCCCCCATCTCTCCGGGCTAACTCAGCTCAATGGTGTAGCCCACGGGAGTACGGTCGTCTCCCAGAGTTGGACTTTTGGTAACTACCACTATAGCTATAATAAAATAGGCTCTCAGACCCTGCATGTAATAAATTGGGACTTTTGATTAGGCTAATTCAATCCTTAATAAGTATTGATCTCTGTTCTTCGGATTCTTTTTAAAAACAGGATGGTGGGGCTCAGCCCAATGATCCTACAGCTCAGCCTCAGTCTAATATACCGGTACTCTTGTAACAGTGTGTGATCTGTAACTTTTTACCGCTAGGCTATATTAAATCGCGTTCTCGTTGTGCTTCGCATCTCCGTCGCCAGATGGCTCCATAAAGAGGGTGCGGAGCGCACGTTTCTTCAGTGACGTCATTGAAAGTTTTCGCAGCTACTACATTTTAAGGTGGCGGCGATCAGGTTTGAATCGGGGGTTTAAATGCGGGAATTCGTGAAATTCCGTAAAGTTAACCCGGTAGAGGTTAGTCTTTGTCATCAAATTATTGTCAGGGAACTTGTTCGGATTCATATCTTGGTGAAAATCCCGTAGTTGCATGGATTGAGGCCCTTTCCAGTTTGGCCTTTGGGAAGTTCGAGTACCGGTAGGCCTATATGCAGTCGACATGAGTCGACAACGACGTTGAAACAAGTTGAATTCAATACGCGCGTTGCGACTTCCCTAGTTGGCTCTTCACAAGAGGCAAAAGGAGGTAGAAAAGGTGCATCCAGCACTACTGCGCCACACAAGCTCACTTCCGCGCCTACGGCGGCGGGAGTGCGACCTTTGTTCCCATTCTAATTTACAATTGTACCTACACCAATAACTTCGGAATTATACATTTTCTGGGGTAGAAAATACTGGTCATTTTGATTCTGAAGTTTGTTTAATGGTATTTGAATAGGAAATTGAGTAATCAATATTAACATTTTGGCAACTGGGAATCAGGCCTAGACCGGAAATATACATGTAGGTTGTTCTTGACCGGAAATATTTCTTTCCTACCTCTTTTACAGCTGAGGATAGTATGTCGAAATGATCGTATTTAAGGAGGCTGGCCACTATTCCGCGCTGGGGCATAGTGCGCGATTTGTTGCTCGGAATTTGCCGTTATACGGTCGTCATATTCTCTCTTTTGCGACATATCTAGTCTAGTTATTAAGAGCCAGGACTCCACAAATCATATTGAAAACCAAAATAGGAATAGATTTATGTTGTTTGTTTATGTATAAATGGTTATTGTCATGGTTTCTGTCATTCTGTTATATTTTACGACATATGTATGGTTTAATTCCCAAGCTAAATCTCGCGCTACTTTTTTGTTGACAAATCAACAACGGCCTAGTTTTACAGGGTAACGTATTGAAATAGCTGTTGGAATCAATATGTAAAGGACAAGTAAAGGTTGTAGAAACGATTAGAAAAGTGTTATTTAGGTCTAGCCTATCTAACTTATAGTTGACAACATCAAACAACGATGTAAACAGTCAAAATTACGGCAAACTCCACCTACAACTGAAACTTGACCTGTCACTTGCAACGCTGTCTACCAAAAAATCAAGAGTGGGGACCCCCAATTTATTTGACTGTTTTGTAATCTAAACTGTTATGAGAATATGATATGTGAATTTGAAAAAAATCTGATTACTTTTTCCTGATGAAATTTTCGAAAATGTGTAGAATTATGACATTTTCTCATAGCCACCAATAGTAAAGCTCCCTGCAGGAGATCGGCCCCACAGTGGTGAAATGAATATGGAAAGGTCATTTATAAATGGCATTTTCGTATTCAGGATACTTGAAACTATCCCTGTATCAATTTGGGGGAGAATCTAATGACTTTTCGAAATAGTGGCCAGCCTCCTTAATATGGCGTCATCTTCCAAGCGAACTTCTTGTTGTTGGTGTCTGTGTCTGAATATAGATATTAGCTGATATTTCTAGTAATCATCGATTCCAGTGAGTGGCAGCTGCTAGTCGGCGCTTTGCGAATGGATATATTTAGGCCGTTTTTCTGTAGCACACAGTGAAACATTATTATGGATATTTTGTTTTTCAAATCACCAGCCTTCCCCGTCCCCCAGCACCCAGTGCAAACCCACCCTCCGTCCCCGCCGCCGTCCCGTCCAGGCCGTGTAGAGTGACAGCTCTACACGGCCCAACAAGTAGAGGATGATAAAAAAAAAAGCTGACGGACCTGGGCGAGGTTTGAGCTCTCAACCTTCACGCCTGGAGTCCAGTGCTCTAGGCCCTACGCTATAGAATTGGTAGTAGCTGGGTGGCTGAACTTTGCTAGTGATATGAGTAGGGCCGACGCTTGCGTAGCGTTCGAAAGTGGCCGAAATCGTTTGTTCTACAAGTGTGCAGACATCGGCCTTAGACTAGCAGTAGGGTTATAGGAGGGGGAGTCTGAATCCGGGTCTGGAACTGTTCGTCACATGTGTTTTTAAAAAGTTAAATGCGATATAGGTGGAACCCCTCTCTATCCTTGTCCCGACCGTAGAGGTCTGGCACGCCTGCGCCAACTCTCAGGGGAGTTACCTCGACGGCAACTGGGGGCTGCCATCTTTTGGGCGCTCTTCGTCCAGCGTAACGGAATCACATTGACACTGGGTAAATGTAAATAAATCATAATCCCAGTCAAAATTTTCATAGGTGAATAAACTTTTTTTCCCAAGGGCATGAATGTGCATCAAATACTGTTTTTTATGTAAAGATTGGTATTTCATAATAGACTATTTTGTCTCTGCTTCAGCTTCAAATTGCCGTAACAGAATCACCAGCACAATGTGCGCTGAATTGAAACATGCCACAAGACATGGTTCCGTCCGCAAAGTACTTATTTTAAATCATCAGTTATGTTTCAATTACAGTTTTAACCTCTTCCTTAAAATATTAAAGATGCATGTCTGCATATATACAAAGTATTTTTTTTCTGAAAATCCATCATTGAATTTTGCAGAGCCCTGTAACGGAATCACCTTATGAGTAAACACTCTCCAAGGCCATATATATTATATAGCTAGCCTTATGCCTTTGTCAGTTTGGTTATATGCGTACACTAAAGTAGTGCTGTTCAGGGGTGCCTTCAGGTTTTTGTAAACACACATGTTCTATTATCTTGTCATGGTGGGTAACACATGACCCAAATGACGCAATTTGATTGGTTTATGATGTCAGACATCGTTCCAATAATTTGGCAAGAAATACAATACTTAATAAGTTTGACCCAACATCTTGGTTGTTATATTCATGCCATGAATATATTTATTATATTATAAACAGTAATCATTAATTACTATATATGTGAAATCACTAGCATACTATATATCCTGCTTGTAACCATTAGCTATATATATATATAACCACTCGTGTGTATGTTTCCTAGTCACACTAAATATAGTTCCTGTACTCAACTGACCTGGAGAAAGGATCCTTATATGGATCTGCCCATATATAGACATATGGGAATGTTATATTCATGCCATGAATATAGTTACTAGGTACCAGTTTAATTTGCATGACAGTTGTTACAACTTTTGTACTGGTCAATGTAAGCACCTGAATACCAATATAACCCCATATATGTGTATGTACCAATGTAGGCACCTGTATATCAATATAGCCCCTATATATGTGTATGTATAATCCCTAGGAATATATATCCTTACATAGGCAGTGTCAATGATAACTATATATACAACCACCCCCATTGACTGTAGAGGTGTGTCACTAATGTATCCATACATGTGTATTCTATAACCATAGTGATGTCAATGTCCCAATTTATTTTTAATAATATTTGAGTCTTATGTATCTGTTCTATTTATATGTATTGTATGAACATGGTAGTACGATCTATAGGTTGCAATGACCAGTATGATGAAATACACCTTAGGTATTGCTAAGAGCAGTTCCTCCCTGTGAGTTAGTATGTATCATGAGTGACTCACACAAGCTCCGCCATTGGCACCAGAGGTGATGCAATGTACTCGGCTTACTCAATGCCATGAGAAGCTGATGAAATACCCACTCTACATTGCAGGGGGCCTTGAAAAGATGATGAAATGTACCCCAAGTCTGTTGCAATGTTTAGAGTATATAAGGGCTCCCAGTCACTGTATAGAGCAGACCTTTCCTGAAGAGCTGAAGACCTACCATCCACTGCTATACACTGAAGACATCATGCTGACTGACTGGAAGCCCTGGAGCCCTGAGAAAGCCATGTTCTAATGTTTTCTGTATATTGAAATATTAACATGTGAATTGTGGATTAATAAAGAAGCCATCCAGTACTTCAAGCCTTATTCCTTCTCTACTGAAGTTACAAGCCAAGCCTAGTTCCCATTGGAGATATCATTCTATATGAATATATCCATATTTATATATATACCTGACAAGCTCCTAAAGATAAGAGTAACTCCCTAAGACTAATGGAAGTAATCCCTTATTGTAGTGTCCCCGCTCTACGGACATTAACATTTGGTGAAAGAACCCGGGCCTGGAGTATTGAAATAGAAATCCTCTATTTCATAAAGCTGAATGGCTGAGAAGTTAAATTGAGAAGATAGATGAATGACCAGTGTGTATAGCCCCTTGGAGGAGAAGAGCAGCTGCCAGATGTTTACAGGAGAGGAGGCCTGAGTGTTGATCTGATTACTCACTCACTTAATTGCCCCACTAGAGGAGGGTTGGAACGATCTACAGCACAGGGAAAGCCTGGACGAATACCATACTGAAACAACAAGAAATACATCAGGAATAAGAAGGAGTCACTATGGCGAATTTAGAGGGTAGGATCCAGGCTTTGATTATGTCACCACCAAAGTTCTCTCATTTAGAGGGAGAAGACCCTCGTGCATTTATAGAAGATTGTACTGCTTTGGCTCAGCGTTTACATCCAGGACAGATAGACAATTTCTGTCCACGATTTGCCTCATATCTAGGAGGAACAGCAAGACATTGGTTGCAGATAGTGGAAAACCCAGATCGATTCCAGACATGGGTAGCCTTGAAGAGGGCTTTTCTTGCAAGATATGAAAATCTCTCAGACATGGACAAAAAGGCCCTGCGACAGGTCAACATGGAAGAAGGTGAGAGTCTCACCGATTTTTTCAAAGGTTTCCAAAGCAGAATGATAAAGGCAGACGTAAATGACCCAGATCAGTTGAAGGAATATTTCATGGCTTCTCTTCTCCCAAGGTATCGTGATATGTTGATAAATAAGCAAGAACTTATCCTGAGCAAGATGATGGAATATCTCCTCCAGAGAGAGAAAAGTGTCCCTGGTGGTTATGTCACCTCCAACCAGTTGAAGGAAGTACAGAAAGCACTGGAAATATCCATAGCAGAGTTAGCAGCGACGATTAAAGCTTCTATAAGAGCTCCTGTGGCCATGGCAAACGTCCAAGCAGTGGAACCTATGTATTCCAATAGTTACCAGCAACAGCAAGGATCGTGGCAGCAGGAAATGCAGCAACAAGGCAGTGCACCTCCCATATTCAAGCCAGAAGTTAAGTGTTACAATTGTTCAAATTATGGTCACATAAAAAAATATTGTGCTGCCCCAAGAGTTTATAAAACACATGGGGGAGATAGATATTGCACTAAGCAAAAAGTAGGATCAGTACAAGATGTATGTAAGAGAAACCCTAGAGGTAATGGTAGCAATTCTGGCCCGTTTTTCATCTCTGAAAGAGCAAAGTAACTTGGCAATGTCATTAAGGTCTAGGGGAAAGATTATCCATAATAGAATTAAGGTAATATGAAATAGGTGTACACAATTTTTGTCTCTGATTATCAATGATTTTTTACCGATATTTGCTGTGCCATGTGATTATGATAACATGGGCATACAAGCCAATAAAATGGCAGTCTAAATATTAAATTATCGTCGCCGCGTAACGGCCGCGGGGAGATGGAAATATATGTGTTATGATCTTGTCCTAGAGATGGGACGAAGCGCAGGTATACCAGCATCCTGCAGAAATTTGAATTTTGAAAATCGAGTGAAAACCCATGAGTCAGTGACCATACAAGACAGGCAAAATATTAAGATTTGACCGATACCAGTCGTTATATTGAATTATGGTCGCCGCGCGTAATGACCGCGGCCGAATTGTATATATGGGCTATGTCCTTCTCTTGCATGCCAAACGAAGCGCGTGTATGTCAGCATCTCACAGGATTTTGAATTTTTCAAATCGATTGAAAACTCATGTGTTAGTGAGCAATGTTCCAAATAGTGAAAAATATAAATAATGTGTTGAAAAATAGCCCAGCAATTTTGCTCTTATGTTGATTTGGAGAGTGATAAGTGTCTAATTGGAGAGGAATGTGCCTCCAACCCAGTTGAATGGGAGGTATGCAATACTTGTGAATCACTATCTTAATTACTTCCATTAGAGGGGGTTGAGCTTCTGTGCCCATCACATTAAAGGGGTAAACATCACCATTCCACCATCAGTATACTATATCTGGGGGCAAAGGGTATGGTATGTGTTATCCGACATCCCTGGTATGGAGATATGTGTGGGCAGTTCTCATGAAATGTGGTTAATGTACATGTGGGCAAAGAATCAAAGGCTGGGCTTCATGCTATTTTTGGTAAAAACTAATAGTCATATTGTTGTATTCTCTGAATACAACCATAAAATCTGAGGACAGTTGGATATTTAATGCATTTTGAATTTTGTAATAGTTCTGAAAGGATCGCTATGAGATGACCATAACTATTCAGTGCACTCACGTACAATAATATTATTTGGCCGGCGGGTGGATTGGTTCAGACCTGTTTCCCTGGTTTATTTTGTTTTTGACCAATTTATAATAGTGTATTAGTATTTTGGAAAAGTAAGCTATAACAGAGCAGTGGTCATTCATTGCAACGCTCTGCATGGGAGAAAAGAAATATGAAGAGCTAGAATCATGGAGGAAACCGTAAAAATAGGTAAAAATTAGCATTGGAAGTCCCTTAAAGGAACATGATTAATGTTGGAATATGAATTCATTTGAATGTAGAATGATTTCGAAATATTTATTGATTAGCAATGAACCATTGGTTAATTTTGGAAAGATTTTCGAGACAGGGAAGGGTTATAGGGAAATAATATAGGAAGGTAATAATTAGGAATCTATTGGGGCTGAAATATGTTTGGAATCGTCCATATGGGGTGGATGAATGTTGCCTCCCGATCTCATTAATGGTCAGGCCTCAGTACCTGGCAATGCCCAAGTTGTAAATACATGCTTAGAGGTTGAGGATCCTTAGAGATTGGTGTTGCTAGGCGATGGCTTCCTTAGCGATGGGTCACAGGGTGTGCATTCCGCAGCTCTAGATGCGAACATTCCACACACACTAAGGTGTCCCAGTGATGGTGACTCAATTTAGGTGTCATGCAGTGCACTTCTTGACTTATGGATCAAGGTATTTTGCTCACGGTGGAAGAGCAGGGGGTGTGGGCTATAATTAATTGCCTGTCTCTGTGATCATCACTAATGTAAACATCAACACTCCACCCTCAGCATATATTTCGTATATGTATGGCATGTATGGCATGTATTATCACAACATGCCTAGTAAAGAGTCAAACAAGGAAAAGATCTAACCAATAATATGATATATATATTATGGCTTTGCTTTAGACTGATCAATTGACTAATTCATATGTATGGTCGCCCTGGGTAGATCCTAAGGGTTTGGCTATGATATTCGCATTATTAAGGGAATGACAGACAGGTAAATATTAATGTTTGAAACATTGACATAAACCATTTGGACATAGGATAATTTCGAAATATAATGTTAAATGGACCATATATTTGAAAAGGATTTCACAACAAGGAAGGAGTAGGGATGTTCAGGAAATGCATTCGCAAACCAATAAATGACCTTTAAAAGCTGAAACACTGTAGAATCCTTCATATGTTATAGCTGGACCATACCTCAACTTACTACTTGTTTAGGGTGTTGAGGCTGTACTTGATTCCCCATGCTTATCGTTTTAACGATGTAAACATCACCCCTCTCACTGATAGGCTGACCTTAGCACCCAGTAACATGTGTCAACATAAACAAACGCTTGATTTGGGCTAATTACCACACATGCACAAGACCCGATATTTGGGCTATGGCCGCACCGTTGCTAAGCGTTGCTAGGCAACGAATTTGCTGGACGTTGGTTCCACCTGGGTGGCAGTACAGCATAGACAGAGATATGTGTGTTTCTGAAAGAGGTAAATGACTTACTTCTCCAATATTTTTTTGAAAGTCTTTGGTACAATTCTTATGTTTAGGTAGGGTTTACTGTTGTCTTGCACAGGCATATTTGGGGGACTATATAATCTCTAAGTATAACAAATATCGTTTTTCACCTTCATAATGCTCGATATTGAGAAAGAACCCCCTTTTCAAAACAAAAAATAAGGTAAAAATTTCAGGGATGAAGGTATGAGACTGATAAGTCTGAAACGGTCCACAAAATAGGGATCTGATTAATCAAGTTAAGAGCAGCTATACTTGATTACCCATGTCGGTGATCATCACATTACTGATGCAAACATCAACACTCAAAGTATTATACCTGTGTTCATATGTGATTCGGTCATTGTGTTTTGGAGCAATAGATATGTATAGATCTATATAGGGTGGTTCCAGTATGCGGGAAAAGTCAGCTTGGACATAACTCTGGTGGGAAAATATTGAAAGCTAAAACCAGAGAAAAGTATTAAAATTTAGAAACAAACTGCAAACTAGGAAGGAATTTGACTGATATATAGGTTTTCTTTGGGGTGAAATAATGTTTTGGAATGAATTTCAAAGTAGGGGAATATACATTACAGAAAATAAGTAATTGGCTTGTAATTGAGAACCTATAGTGAGCTGGAAATCTGTCTGGAATGACCCATGGAAATCTTTAGACATTGGCGTTGCTAGGTAACTGCCTCCCTAGCAACGGGTTCACTGGCAGTTCTTGCATCGATTAATGACAAGTTTATTTGACTAGTGAATGATTCGGAGGCTATACTTGGGGATTCAAGATTGGATATTTGCTTATTCAGGATATGATATGGTTTTTGATATTTTAAATAAAGAAAAAGGTTATTTGTGATTGGGTCTTGGGAAATTTTGGATTCTGGAAATCGATCTGAGGGGCATAGGAATTGATCTCATGGATTGACATGACAGAGATCGTTATTTGGATATGACCCTTTGTTGTGGGATATTTGTTGATTAGATATTTGCATGAAATAAATGGTAGAGGGTAACCTTGACCACATTGCATAAAATGTGGAATAATTGTGTACCTTGACAGTGACCTGATTAAACAGGGTCATGACCTAATTTGTTGGTCTTCCATCTGTTTCTTATCATTCAGGGATCACAAAGTATGAGTACCTAAAAATGGATTTGTATGTAATGAGGGGATACTCATTGCACTCAGGAGAGGCATGACCCCATGGTTTGTGTGACCCAGTCTTTGTTGTTTACTAGACATGCATAGGGCCCAGTAGTTTCGGATGAGGAATAGGAACATAGGAACATGGACGGATATATAGGGAGACATATAGCTTGATTCACAGAACAGAATTAAAAGTTTTCAATCATGGGGAAAAGTTAATTTTAATTGACCCAAATGTTGATATTTTCGAAAGTGGTTATCTTAAAGTATGCTGATTTCCCAGACCCACCCTTGAAACCCCCAACCTTGACTCTCCCATTGAGGAGGAGTCAGAGGGTGAGGATGAAACACTGGACGTTCCAATTAAGAAGGACAGCGCATCGGGTGATAAATTACCCAAAGCGGCCAAGGTCAAGGGTGACGGCGATTCCAAAGTATTATGAAATTACCAATATCCTAGATATAGTCAAATAAAAAATTATGGTTTAAGATTCAAAATAAAATTTAAAGATAAGTTGGTAAAATGGGTTGAAAATGACTGCCTAAATGAGGCAGCAAAAGAAAAGTACCTTGATCAAACTTTAGAAGCGAAACCTGTTCCAAGATTACTTAGATACATGTAAAGGCAAGAGGGATAGCATAGGTATAATCCCATTCCAACCTCAAAGAGTTAATATGTCACAGAAGAACTTTAGAAGGAATTATGTCATTTAGAGGTATTAAAAGCAAGTCAATGTTTGAAATTAGTCAGAATATGCAAAGTATAAATTTAGAAAAGAAATATTTTAGGAAGAACTTGATCAGGAAATGTTTGAAAATTATGGTTATTATTATTAAAATTATTATTAAAGGTTATCAGGAAGATCCAAGGGAATGGAATATGGATAAGAGGGACTCGAGAAATTTATAGGAAATGCGAGATATTTAATTACACAGATATTAGGAAAAGTAATTTGAGGGGGAATAAAAAGTTATTTTAAATGTTTATAGATAAGTTATGTCCCTACCTAAAATAAATTAAAGGTTGAGATTGGTGCATTTTTGCAAGAAACCTGAAGAAGTTATGAACTTGGGAATATGGAAGTTAAGGGTTTTTAAGTTCTAGACAGGGCCTAGCCCAGAGCGGGAGGCCATGATTCTTCGAAAATTTGCCCAAGCCGCGCCCAGATAAGAAAAATCCAACACGCTAGGGGAGAGGCTTGGACGCTCATTAAAAAGCACCTACCCACCCATGATTTCTCGCTAATGTGATTGGGTTCAAATCAAGTAAGATAGCAAGAGAAAAAAAGGCAATGTGATTCGATGATAATGATAAATACAAAATTATAATTCCAGAATTGTCTTGCGGTTGAGTGTACCACAAGGCCAGAAGGAGAAAAATTAAAATAATCCAGAATGGATTTTTGATTCTTATACCAGAAGGCGGGAGGCTGGAAAGTAATTTCAAAATTAGTTTTGAGGAAAAAACCTCCAGTTAAACTGAGAAATATTAGGTTGAGTTTTGTAAGATATTCCGCATAATCACCACCAATTAGTAGAATAAGGTACAGATTTTAATTTGAGAAGAAAATGATGTGAAAAGGATCTTGCAAAAAGAGGTTAAAAGGTTAGAGAATATTAAAGAGAAATCCACAGTTGAAAATGATGTACTGGGACAAGGAAGATAACTAAGGTATTTGATTTTGATTGTGAACCAAGAAAGTTTGGTGATTTTGTCATTCTCTTTTTCTGAAGAATTTCTGGAAGTGGTGAAAGGACAAGATGACATTGAAATTCTAGGAATACAAAGAGACCTATGACTATGAGTCAGCACAAAAATCAAGAGGACGTATTGAATTAAAGGAAAACTACTTTGTTTTTAGTGATCTATAAAAATGAATAATAATCACAGGAAATACAGAGGTCTAAAGGAATATATCACCAGGAACTTGGAGAAAGTCGGGTGAACATTATGATATCAATTATATGAATTGCTGTGAAGTTGAACACCCCAGAGGGATGGTAAATATTGAATGTAGACAGATTTAAATGGCAAGATGGGAAGCATAATTAATGGGATGGATCCTTATATTTTGAACTCTTGATGCAAGGCTTAAAACAAGATTTTTCTAAAGGAATAGAGTTGAGATTAACTCAGAAACAATATGTTTGAAAGTTAGAAATAAAATTATTTGAGAAATAAAGAGGATTGCTCCAAATACGATGCCTTGGCTAAACACCATGTGGGTCGGGAGCAGGTGAATTTTAAAACATTCATCAGTCAAAATATTTTGAATTTTATATTCTCCAATAATGTCGCCACAGCTGTTCAGCACAGGTGGCAGGAGAAAATACTTAGAATATTTATTTACTTCAGGAGAAAATAGAAATAAGACTAAGTATAAAAAAGGAATAAAAAGGAATAAAAAAAAGGGAGGGCCCTGCAATGGGATTGGGACCATCAGAGTTGCGGGAAGTAGACTACAATAGTATTACTTCTCGAGGAGATTAAAGAATTATGAACTGGGATACAGATGAAAAAATGGAGAAATCCAGATGTACCCCAGAACTATTTTACACAGATGAGAACACAACAGTTGTGATTTCAGTGTAGATTTTGATAAATTTTACGCAGATGTGAACACAAACAACTGTAGTTCCAGCGTGAAATTTATGCCGGGTAACCGGGTTTTATTGGAGCATTCCTGTCACTGCAGCACACTGGAGAGAAACCACCCCTTATCCTGGGACAGTCATGTGGGAGTCAGAAAATATTGTAAATAGTAATAGTGTAAATATATGTAGGGCAGGCCCCTACTAATGTGTAGGAGAAAGGGACCTTCCACTGACTGACTAGAGGTCAGGGGTAGCCAAACTGGGGGATGTGCACAATCCTTTAGTTTGCCAGGTGAGGAGCGATGAACTCCACCTTCGGTGTGGGCAGGATGTGCTGATGTAGCTCCTTTTTAGAGAGCTGATTTTGTAGCTCCTTTTTAGAGAGCTGATTTTGTAGCTCCTTTTTAGAGAGCTGATTTTGTAGCTCCTTTTTAGAGAGCTGATATTGTAGCTCCTTATTGGAGAGCTGATTTTGTAGCTTCTTTGTGTAAGCTGAGTTGGTAGCTTCCTTGTAATGGAACTAGAAAATTGATTGGATATGCTTCCCTATTGTTATTATCAAGTAAAGGTAGACAGTGATACCTCCTAGCCAAAGGTTGAATCTGCCATACTAACAAGATTTGGCAAGTCTACCTCCTAGCCAAAGTTAGATTTTGCCATGCGAACAAGATTTGGTGAGTCTACCTCCTAGCCAAAGGTAGAATTCACCATACCAAAATGTATCTGAAATAGTTGATTGACTGAAGCAACAGTGTCGGAAAAAAATCGAATATGTATATGGAACTCCATTAGAAGGATTTTAATATGAATAAATATTAAGGAATAATGGAACCAATAATGCTGTAAGCTCGGAGACCGAGCTTTTCTTAGTGGGGGAGGATTTTTTGGGAGGGTGTTTGTCAAATTCCACTTGGTAATGACATACCCTCAGCAAGATCAAGTTACCCCATAAATCAAAGAATGATATTATCATTGTTTATTAATAATTAATAATCAAAAAGTTATGAATATCATTAATAATTGCACCTGGAAATTTTTAATTGACCAAATTAGCCAATTATGAAAATTAGGATAATTAGGATTTCTTGAAAGTGATAACAATCAAGTTATTAGGCATAATAAAGAAAGGATTAATTTAACAAAGGTCAGAGACATAAGATTAGATAAGATATAAGTTTAAACAGTAAAATTTGGACTAGACACTAGATCACCATAGTATGCAGTGCCCAGAGTAATGAACAGAAGTAGGTGCCTAATTGAATGGTGCTACAATTTATTGCCAATCACCTGATTTCTATTTAAACTCTTAACAGAGGGAAAAGATTGGTTACCTTGGACGAGGGTCCACTGAGCGTCAGCCAACTCAGGCATACCTTGACAACGCCAGTTGCCATGACAACCTGGGTTGCTGGGGTGTTAACTGACCATCAAGTGCTTGTTTGCACTCAAAGCAGTGACCTGATTGGTTGACAGACTCACAGACCCATGTTTATTTGAATCACGAGTGTTGCTAGGCAACGACCTAATTTTGCTATAAGGCAAAATGGATAATAAAGGGCTAATGAGGTGATCGATGTTGATGTATACAAATAGCAATTTAGACAGGAAAAATGTTTTGTGTTAAGAAATAAAATAATAAAGGAAATGAAGGAACCATTTAGAAAAATCATGAAATTAAATTTATAAAGAATCCCGAATTGCCTAAAGGATTGCCTACAGAATTGTTAAAAATGAATACCAATAGTATGGAAATGATATTTAGTGACCATTGTATTGAACTGATAATTGTGACACAGACTTGGCATGTTTCATAGGTGTTACTTGCTGAATTTGTGTTGTTTGTCATGTATATATTCTGCACCACTATAATTATACTTCCCAGTTCCGGAGGGGAGCTACCCCTGCGACAATCGTCAATGAGGACCAACAGGACCGGAAGGATGTAAATACGAAACGAAAGAAACATGAAAAGAAAGACAGAAAGGAAGGAAGGAAGGAAGGAAGAAAAGTGAAGAAACTAAGCCAAAAAGGATCATCGAAGCTGATCATCGAAGCTCAAATTACAATAACAATATGAGAATTTTCGGCACCCTAACAAATTCGGGGCCATGCCCATTAACAAGAACCTTGGAAGGTGCTTGATCTACCTGGGCATGTCCATCAGAGACAACAACGAAAAGCACTATCTATTTTATTTTATGCTCAAGCCCGAGATGAACTGCAAGCTGTTGGTAGCTCTTGCTGCCAACTGTAACAAAGAGCAATGAGAATGTGCAGAAAGTTCATGACTTATAAACAAGAAGGACAGCTCTCCCATTACAAAATGATAGCAAGTGCTATAAAGTTAATAACAATGACAAATCAAAATTCCGAATTATGAAGAAGTTATGAAATTTGAACAAGAGAACTGAAACCAACAATTGAAGTGTCCTGAAAACTTAACTTGTTAATTATATATAGCGTGTGCCTTGAGTTAAAATTATTTGTAGTCGAATATACCTTATAGACTGACGTATTTTTAAGATTATGAGAAGGGATTATGAAACAGACAATCTAGGTTTCCACCGGGTTGACTCCCAGGGGACGACTTCCAGTTTTGATACCCCTAGCGGATAGTTCAACAAACTTTGAGAGACAATAGTTCCGGCCTTTTCCGCTAGGTGGCAGCACCTGTCCTCTCTAAGAGGCAGGCAAGGTTAATAATCTCGAAGAATTAAAAAGACTTAGACTTATGGTTGTTCTTGTTTTGATAATTGTTTTGTTCGCAATTATTTATTTGTGAAGATATTTATGTACTTTTATAGATGTGTTTTCATGTTATGGCTGGGACAGCCATTCTTCTTTGTCGGGGAGGATGTCAATGTCCCAATTTATTTTTAATAATATTTGAGTCTTATGTATCTGTTCTATTTATATGTATTGTATGAACATGGTAGTACGATCTATAGGTTGCAATGACCAGTATGATGAAATACACCTTAGGTATTGCTAAGAGCAGTTCCTCCCTGTGAGTTAGTATGTATCATGAGTGACTCACACAAGCTCCGCCATTGGCACCAGAGGTGATGCAATGTACTCGGCTTACTCAATGCCATGAGAAGCTGATGAAATACCCACTCTACATTGCAGGGGGCCTTGAAAAGATGATGAAATGTACCCCAAGTCTGTTGCAATGTTTAGAGTATATAAGGGCTCCCAGTCACTGTATAGAGCAGACCTTTCCTGAAGAGCTGAAGACCTACCATCCACTGCTATACACTGAAGACATCATGCTGACTGACTGGAAGCCCTGGAGCCCTGAGAAAGCCATGTTCTAATGTTTTCTGTATATTGAAATATTAACATGTGAATTGTGGATTAATAAAGAAGCCATCCAGTACTTCAAGCCTTATTCCTTCTCTACTGAAGTTACAAGCCAAGCCTAGTTCCCATTGGAGATATCATTCTATATGAATATATCCATATTTATATATATACCTGACAAGCTCCTAAAGATAAGAGTAACTCCCTAAGACTAATGGAAGTAATCCCTTATTGTAGTGTCCCCGCTCTACGGACATTAACAGTTATAACCATACATAAACCCACATGTAAATGTTCACTCTCTAGGGAGTAAGTGTATTGAGGGCCAATCAGAGGCCAGGACACTGGTAGGAAGAATTAATCATAATCCTGCATGCCCCCATATACAAGTGCATGCACTGGTATCAACGTTCATAACAGTGTACAGGAAGAAGGTATATATAGAGAACTCTAAATGAAGGCAGAACAGACACTACCCAGAGGAGACACAACGCGGAGGCTGACATGGACCATTGACCCACCACCACTACCCGCATCTCTATCGATGGAAGAAACTGGGACAAACTATTATCAGGAGCAGCTGAGCATGACCACTTTCCATGGATAATGTGTGAGCTACAAGTGACACATCAATTATAAGGCCTGTATCCATCACAGCCTGTCTGAATTTACCTGAGATTTGTACACTGCCTTTGTAACTGCAATGGGATCTTTATTGTTACAAATAAACCAAGATCTTTACACACAAATTGGACTTATTAATCAAACGGAGTCACATTGGCTATATAATACTCTGTATTTTAGTCAGTGTTGAACACGCGCGATATATATTATTAAATTAAATTCTTTATGTTCTCGAGCAAACCCCCTAGTTCGAAACATAAATGGTGACCCCGACGTGATTATCCTGCCTGGATGTGATGACCTTGCCGTGCCAATCCATGATGCCCTAACTGTGCTGACCGTGACCTTGCCGTGCTGACCTTGGCCTTGCCGTGCCGATCCATGATGACCTTACCTAGCCGTGATGACCTTGACCTTGCCTACCGATCCATGATGACCTTACTGTGCTGACCGTGACCTTGCCGTGCTGACCTTGGCCTTGCCATGCCGATCCATGATCACCTTGCTGATCCACAGTGACCTTGCCTTCCGTGATGACCTTGGAGCTTGCCCTGCTGCAACGAAGCCATACAGGTGTAACATCGCCCTAGCACGACCGCTACGATCTGACCAACCAACTTGGACTCCAAAATGACCTACATAGCTGTGACAGCGTGCATCGCCTGGTAAGTTCACTTGATTCAGCAGCTGTGTGAAATAGTGCATTATGTTCAATATCAATGTTTCAAAAACTCAAAACTCAATTTAGTCCTAAAACATGCAACAAGTTCAGCCAAACCGATACTTAATCCAGGGTTACAAGATAATCCAGTTAAAGTAAGAATGATAAAGAGAGGAAAGAAGGTAGATTTCACGGCCCAGACTGAAAACATATTTGTAACTATGTCCTATATTGAAGAAACCACTGAAAAAGTCGTAAAACACACTGATCCCACTATAATAGACGAACCAAAAGATTAAAGCGAATCTAAATGTAAAATCACATTTGGAGCCAGTTCAGAGAAATTTTAATTTTCAAAAGCACCCTCCGGCCACACAACTAGCCATCCCTCCTTCAGCTTATTCACCCATCCCTCCAACATTTTTTGTCTCAAAGACGATTACAACCTTGATATGGAAAACGGACTGCAACAACCAAAGGGAACCAGAATGGCACAAACTATCAATATATTTGCGAAAGAAGGCGAGGGTCCCACACCCCAAGCCGAGCAGCTTTTAACTGAGGAAGATAAACTCATGGTGAAATTCATGTCAGTTGTCGCCAGCTCCCAGTCAGCGGAGTGACATTGCAAAGAGGTTGGTCATTGTGGAGTATTAGGAGGAGCCGCACAACCTAGGGTGCGACTCGATATAGAAGGTATCCAAGTCGAGGCACTTGTCGATACTGGCAGTACGCATACACTTGTAACCAGCAAATTATATTCCCGCTTAGCTCCGCTTTATGCAGCACCAGAGCTGCAAGGTATTACTGGCCATGGCCTGCCCATCCGTGGCGCCTGTGTATTAAAAATAGGTGGGCTTCCTACCCAAGTCCTCATTTGCAAAGAAATGGGGGACATTGATTTACTTATAGGAATGAATCTGTGCAAAGATACATGCATTTTAGACTTTGTACATGGGGAGATGAAGTTGGGTCACAAAATGTACCCAATCCGACAGTCTCCTGGTCTAGATGTTGCCCCAGCCATGGCAACTTCAATAGTTCCGCAGACAGACTGCGCAGTTATTAATGAAACATTATTTAAATGTAGAGATATTTTCTGTCACAAGCAAACGCCTGTCAACAGTGCTCCAGCGCTGCCACCCGCAGTGATTGAAACTGGAGATAATACACCGAAACGGCAAATCCCGTACCAGATGCCATTGTCAAAAAGACAAAAGGTTGAGGAGTGTGTACAAGACATGCTCAACAAAGGAATAATCCGACCAAGTTATTCCCCGATAACACTGGTCCCCAAGAAAGATGGGTCAACAAGGTTCTGTGTTGACTATCGCTGTTTAAACGTGATCACCACCAAAGACGCGTTACCACTGCCCCATATCCAGGATGTCTTTGCCCAGCCACAAGGAGCTATAGCATTTAGTCCAACAGACTTAATATAAAGTGTGGCTACTGGCAGAAAGCCATGGTTGAAGGATCAATCCCCAAAAAGGCCCTCACCTGCCACCATGGTTTATTCAAATTGGCTGGCTAATGCCCTGGCATTTTCCAGAAGCCACTGACAACAGTCTTATAAGGCCTCATTGAGTGCTGTTGTTTAGTTTGTATTAATATTGTAATATTTAGCCGAAATGAAGTGAAAGTGAAGAACATGCACCACACCTGGCTCAGGTGCTTGACAGGTTACACAAGGCAGGCCTCCAACAGAAGCCTAGCAAGTGTGACTTTATTAAGAAGCAGATAGAGCTTCTAGATTATACCGTTAGTGGAAGTGGATTTCCACCACAAGAAGCATAAGTAGAAGTTATAAAGAACCTTGATCCGCCCCAAGACAAATCTGCCGTCAGAGGTTTCCTTGGGATGGTAGACTATTATCGCCAGTGCATGCAAGGATTCGCGACCCTGGCCATGCCATTTGGCAGAAGTTGCCATGCCCAAAACGAAGGTTCATTGGGGTCCCAAATAATAAGAAGCATTTAATCAATTAAAAAAGACTACAGGCAATCTAACTTGCCCAGGAGCTATTACAGGATTACCAACAATCCACTTGAGCTGCATATCAAGCAAAGGAACCGGCGAGTGCCAAAAGCCTCCCAGTAGGTATCTTTGTATCGGTATGTGCGCTCAATCCCAAGAAAGGCCAACCAGGTTTTCAGATACTCTCTAACCCTGAGGGAGTATTCTGTGTAGAGGAGATCGAAACTGGACGTGTGGTCCGAGTAAACCAGAGGAATGCCAGAGCCATTCCAGAAGTTAAATCATATGATGAGGTAGACCCACTACCTGCCAGACAATCAAGAGATAAGCTTCCCCCAGCGAAGCACCCCCACTACCGGTGGAACTAAACCGTTACATGCTAACGTATGGCACCAGCTGCTGTGATAAATGACAAGGTAGACCCATTACCTGGGTGAGAATTGCGAGAAAGCCTTCCCCCTAGCGAAGCACACTAAGTGCGAGAATTGCAAGAAAGCCTTTCCCCTAGCGAAGCACACCAAGTGCGAGAATTGCAAGAAAGCCTTCCCCCTAGTGAAGCACACCAAGTGCGAGAATTGCAAGAAAGCCTTCCCCCAGCGAAGCACACCAAGTATTAGAATTGTGAGAAAGCCTTCCCCCTAGCGAAGCACACCAAGTACAAGAATTGCGAGAAAGCCTTCCCCCTAACGAAGCACACCAAGTACAAGAATTGCGAGAAAGCCTTCCCCCTCAGCGAAGCACCCCAAAAGACTAAATGTATAGCACCAGCTGCTATTATAACCAACAAGGTAGACATGCTACCTGCTCAGGATTTTCAATAACTAATGCTCCCTCCATTCCCAAAACATGACCCAGCTCATACCTAATATTGTTGATCTATCCTGGATAAATCTGACTTGCTACTCAGTTTTGGAACATAAAAACTTAGGTCTCCCATAACATAGGCCCTGGTGGATCTGGATTATCGTATCGGTGGTTTGGGAATTCTAGTATATAACGTAAACTATCTAAGGGCTAAATTCATATGCCAATTGTACACTATGATGCACACAAATGCTGCTGTTCAGGTGGACATGCTTGAGCCTGCTCCACAATAAAATTATCAATGGTCATGTACTGAGAAATCCACATATTATAGATATGTCAACATATAGTGAATATATATAACCAAACTTCTGTACCTTTATTGCTTATTTCATTGAATGTGTTTGTCCAGAGAGTCCTCCAGCAACACCACCCGTGCCGAGACCACAGACTTGTGACAATATAAACAATTGAGGCTTTGGGACAGAAACCTTTTTAGCCTGTGACATGTTGATAACATGATAACCCAAAGTAATATCAACATTACGTCCACCCAGAAAACCCACGAGAAGGATGTTTAGCAACGAAAGAAAACCGCATTCGTCATCTAGCTAATAACATGCACTTGTCACACTTATAACAAAATGTACTCCAGTTTTATGTATAACATTTCTATGAAGTATGCCAGGACATATGTCATCCTGTTCGTGACCCACTTCTAAGAAGCAACCACACTGTTAGAAAAGGCTGTCATAACTTCATCTTTTGAGACTACTGGAAAGAGTGTTAGTATATTTTTGAGACACTCAAAAATCTTCAAAGAAAGGGAGGAATGTTATATTCATGCCATGAATATATTTATTATATTATAAACAGTAATCATTAATTACTATATATGTGAAATCACTAGCATACTATATATCCTGCTTGTAACCATTAGCTATATATATATAACCACTCGTGTGTATGTTTCCTAGTCACACTAAATATAGTTCCTGTACTCAACTGACCTGGAGAAAGGATCCTTATATGGATCTGCCCATATATAGACATATGGGAATGTTATATTCATGCCATGAATATAGTTACTAGGTACCAGTTTAATTTGCATGACAGTTGTTACAACTTTTGTACTGGTCAATGTAAGCACCTGAATACCAATATAACCCCATATATGTGTATGTACCAATGTAGGCACCTGTATATCAATATAGCCCCTATATATGTGTATGTATAATCCCTAGGAATATATATCCTTACATAGGCAGTGTCAATGATAACTATCTATACAACCACCCCCATTGACTGTAGAGGTGTGTCACTAATGTATCCATACATGTGTATTCTATAACCATAGTTATAACCATACATAAACCCACATGTAAATGTTCACTCTCTAGGGAGTAAGTGTATTGAGGGCCAATCAGAGGCCAGGACACTGGTAGGAAGAATTAATCATAATCCTGCATGCCCCCATATACAAGTGCATGCACTGGTATCAACGTTCATAACAGTGTACAGGAAGAAGGTATATATAGAGAACTCTAAATGAAGGCAGAACAGACACTACCCAGAGGAGACACAACGCGGAGGCTGACATGGACCATTGACCCACCACCACTACCCGCATCTCTATCGATGGAAGAAACTGGGACAAACTATTATCAGGAGCAGCTGAGCATGACCACTTTCCATGGATAATGTGTGAGCTACAAGTGACACATCAATTATAAGGCCTGTATCCATCACAGCCTGTCTGAATTTACCTGAGATTTGTACACTGCCTTTGTAACTGCAATGGGATCTTTATTGTTACAAATAAACCAAGATCTTTAGACACAAATTGGACTTATTAATCAAACGGAGTCACATTGGCTATATAATACTCTGTATTTTAGTCAGTGTTGAACACGCGCGATATATATTATTAAATTAAATTCTTTATGTTCTCGAGCAAACCCCCTAGTTCGAAACATTGGTCATCTCTCTTTATTTCCCAAACATGAACATATATATTTATCTCAACATCTACCCTATGAGACAGAAACAAAGCTTTAACCCATTCAAACTGAGCGCGGGAGGTTGCGACGTTGCTAAGAGGCGAGAAGCGTTGCTAACGTCAGATATGCGTGACGGCGACATCACTGGTACCGTCATAGCGATATGGGCGAGACAATGCGTAATCTGACTGGCATAAACATGACAACCTGTACATTTTCTTCGCTCCTGGATTTATTATTATTATTACCACCTTCCTATTTCGGAATTACAAAGACAAGACTTTCAATTGAGGTATGACCATAGAAAAAGCAGTACAAATCCTGTATGTTTTCATCAAATTAGCTGACATTTCCTCCTCGAAGGAAATCATGACAGTTCTTTCAACTGACAAGTCATGTGCATGTAGATGTGAAGACGAAATAGAGTTTTTATTCATGGAACTGCAGCATTTCATTAATAAACTCTTGCCGATATTTGATAGGAGGTTACTTGAACTAATACCAGTTTTTAATTTCTGAAAATCTACACAATATTCAATGTTCTGTGGAGTTTTCAGTCAGCACACACACTACGGTAAATCTGACATGCAGGTGCCCGCAGGTGCTCTCACAAGGGCCGTCACAGGATCCAGGGCCCCCTACTCAGGGGTCGCATTTTTGTTGCAGCTTTTGAAAAATATCGTCAGACTTTAATATGCTCATAAACTATCGTTTGGGATAGTTTATGGAAGGGAAGTTGACATGGGAAGTTGACATGTCTCATTTACACAGATTATATGGATATTATTTTATCGGCGCGCATTGGTGAATGTGTGTGTTTTCTCCATCATATGGATGTCTGTCTTAGCTTGTCTTGTCGTCGTAGCAGACAGGACAATGTATTCACAGATTTTACCATTGGATATTTCACCAGGAAACAGTGAAAAGGCTACAAAACAACAGGAAATTACATTTACAAAAGCCTAGCATAAGTTTATAATGACTGACAGAATATATAATAGACCTAAAGAACAATGAACGTGGATCTGGAATTTTCTTGATCAGATGATCGGTTCGAAACCGCATTATATATAAGGAGGTCGATCATTTATGCAAGCTTTCAACGAGCTTTATTTTGCTATGAAAATCTGTGAAACATTGTGGAAGACATGAATAAATGTACCAAAAGGAATATCGTCAGACTTTAATATGTTCCTAAACTATAGTTTGAGATAATTTTTTAACTTGACATTGCTCATTATCAAGGATTATTTTGATATTTATTATGTCAGAACCCTACAGTGATTCTGCACATTTTCTCCTGTCATGGCTGTCTCCGCAGTTGTCGTGGCAGATAGCATAATATATCCATGGACTTTACCATTGGATTTCTCAGGAGAAAACAGTGTTAAGACTACAAAACAGCAGGAAATAATATTCGCAAAAGCATAACATAAGTTGATAATGACTGACAGTGGTCAAGATAAAAATCTTTACAGACACAACGAATGAGTAGAGGGCCCGGGGTCACTACCATGTCTGCTACAGTTTGCTACAATGTAGCATGTAGGACATGCTGCTTTGCGCTTATTTTCACCGCACGTTTACATGATTTGTGACATGTTGCCATGGAAACATTTTTTTAATTCTTTTTTAATATTTAATGCAACTAAGACCTTCAACGTTTTATGGAAGAAAAACTTGAATTTTTGTATTTAGAATAAGAAATATTAGAGAAAAAACATTGTCACGTGTTCATAATGCCTTAAGGCAATACATGTCATCCCCACGGGAGTGCCTGAAGGCAATACACGCCCTGAATGGGTTAATAACTCTGAGAATAGCAGGTGCTTGTTGATATCAACACCAGGAATTAGTTGCAGAGGTCACAGATGTAGGTCACATCATCAGAGCTAATGCCAGCACATTCTTCATGTGCCCATTGAAGGCAAGATGTGCACTGTACCCACACCTCCTTAGGGGGTGGAGCAGAGGTGCGAGTCCGGGTCTGTTTACTGGCAGCAGGGCGGGGGGGGGGGGGGAGCAGAGGCGTGAGTGAGGGTCTGTGCACTGGCAGAAGGGGGTGGAGCAGAGGCATGAGTGAGGGTCTGTTGACTGGCAGAAGGGGGTGGAGCAGGGGCGCGAGTCCGGATCTGTTTACTGGCAGAAGGCGGTGGAGCAGGAAAAGGAGTCACGGAATTAGTCTGTTCACTGGCAGCAGCAGGTGGATTGGAGGCAGAAGGCCTGGTGTTAGTCGGTTCACTGGTAGAAGGGGATGGATTGGAGGCAGCAGTCACAGAGTTAGTTGGTTCACTGGTAGAAGGGGGTGGAGCAGAGGCAGCAGTCACGGTGTTAGTTGGTTCACTGGTAGAAGGGGGTGAAGCAGAGGCAGCAGTCACGGTGTTAGTCGGTTCACCGGTAGAAGGGGGTGGAGCAGAGGCAGCAGTCACTGTGTTAGTCGGTTCACCGGTAGAAGGGGGTGGAGCAGGGGCAGCAGTCACTGTGTTAGTCGGTTCACCGGTAGAAGGGGGTGGAGCAGAAGCAGCAGTCACGGTGTTAGTCGGTTCACTGGTAGAAGGGGGTGGAGCAGAGGTAGAAGGGGGTGGAGCAGAGGCAGCAGTCACAGTGTTAGTCGGTTCACCGGTAGAAGGGGGTGGAGCAGAGGCAGCAGTCACTGTGTTAGTCGGTTCACTGGTAGAAGCGGGTGGAGGAGAGGCAGCAGTCACTGTGTTAGTCGGTTCACTGGCAGCAGCAGGTGGATTGTAGTTGGGAATCACATGGTGAACTTTACCCTCATTAGCCATTGTGTAGAATTTACATTTAATTGATCTTACACCACCATCATCTGGAACCATCGCTACACGGTGTGTATTGATGGTTCCAGAGATTGCATGTACATTAGACCAGGCATCATCAGTCTTTAGGTACTTGTTGAGGGATTTGATCTTGTCCGTGGTCATGACCATGACTTCAATATTTGGTCCCCTTGCAGCCATTTTGAAGGTTTCAGCATCAATTACATGAGCCTGTCGACCCATGATACGTCTCTGTACGGTTCTTTTCACATTTCCACCAAGGGCATCATTTGGTCCCTTGCCATGGCTTGTAGCAAAATAATTCCACTGAACCTGGAATCCCATGGCACTGAGCATAGCGACAAATGTGAAGATGTAGCGATTCTCAGTGTTCCGGAAAACTTTTTAGTGACGCCGGCCAATGTGGCCGACGTGGACAAGCCCCATGTCGGCCATTTGTCACTGACACAGGCCATTTTTTACCTACAAAAAGAATTGTAATGGTACCTGCAAATTCTCATGAAAAAACTCCTTGTTTTAACATTGGGAAACAAGCATGAAGGGCATTGAAACCCCAGATAATTTACTGAGCTAAATCACTGTGCGTACGCCTGCCACCGTAATTCGAATTACATGGATACCCGGATAGTTCAGCTCATATGTGTTTTCTTTCAATTATAGTTAAATGAATGGTTTAATACAAAATCTGACTCAGCAGATATCTTGCAATGTTGTTTAGCAATAGTTTGGTGTGCATTAATAGGGCAAAAAACTTATTGTTGCTTCATGATCGGTGTTTAAACAAAATCCATAGTACCACTGTAATTCTGTTTTTGCCGATTCGAGGTACCCCTGTAATTTACTTTTAATACCACTGTAATTCAAGTGTCTAGTATAGCAGTAGCTATGTGTGGGCTGAGTGTAGGCCTGCATATGTTTTGTTCAGGGACCATGTTGTGAAACTTATGATG
Organism: Sthenelais limicola; assembly: GCA_942159475.1. Taxonomy (NCBI): domain Eukaryota; kingdom Metazoa; phylum Annelida; class Polychaeta; order Phyllodocida; family Sigalionidae; genus Sthenelais; species Sthenelais limicola. The sequence goes on from OW804096.1 coordinate 66,800,590, forward strand.
CGAAACCAAAACCTATGTTGTTATTGCTTAAATGCTGGGTCAGCATGATGCTTGATATTGTGCTCAAGTATTTTCCCTCTGTAAGAAACTGAGAATCCCCGAACATTTCAAGGCCATTTAAAACATTCCAACAGGATTCAAGGCCATGTGATGATATTTCAGGTCTTTCGACCTATAATGTTAATTTTCCAACCCCCATTATTGGAATACAGTTGATAAAGTCCACCACAAAATACCCTAGCTTGATTTTGAAAAGGAGAAGGCGCACGCCAACCCCACCCACCCCCCTAAATCTGCCCCTGAAGTAAGCAAGCATTAAAGTGTGAAAACCCCCCTACAAAAGCTAAAATTCATTAAAAATTGAATCAAACAACTAGGTTTAACATGTATATGCCACGAAGGCAGGATATTTTGAATAAAACAAAAAAAATCAAAATAGAATTAAGGAATGGGGTTTTTAGTTGATACCCATTGCTTGGAGAGTAGGAGACTCCAACATTAAAGGTTGGAACCTCCTGACCAATTGGGTGAATTACGGTGGTACTTGCCAGAAGTGTTGAGAAGACCAAGATGGCGGAGAGTGAGAACGCTTACTCAGATCGCTGCCTACCATATATAGGATATATTCGGCTCTAGACCGATACCCAGGGATTTATTTGATCACCCATATATCAGCAATAGCCTTCACTTCAACCTCATCATATCAGATATGTATTTGCAAACTTCATACAGCTATATTTACCTGTTTGAACATTATCCTGATTGACTCAAACGATATTTGTGGCGATACCATTGCTTGCATAGGCACACCGTTACCTATGGCTAGGCCAGGGTGTATGTATTCATAGCATAACGAATTATCATGGCTTACTATAGTATTGTTTTCCAGATCTGTTTGAATACCGATTACTTTTGTTGGCTCACGATAAAAGTAGACTTTGTATTGCTTGTTACGAGTATTAGCCTGGTTTTTGTTATATATCACAATTTATTCGTAAGAAACGTACATCACTGGGCTATTTTCAAGAGTCACAATGAATGAATTAACTGAGCGAGTTAGAAAGCTAGAAGTTAGGCAGGAGAAATTGGAGAAGTACACTATGTATCTCGAAGATTACTGTATTTCATTGGATTCAAATCAACATAGCTCAAATGTCATTCTGAACGGCCTTAAGGAACAACAAGGCGAAGATGAAAAAGGTAGTCAGAAAACTTATGATATTGTATGTATTATCCTAGCAGAAATCTCCTGCTTGAAAGTCTGCTTTGTGAACACTAGAGCCATCACAAAGCAGACTTTCAAGCAGGAGAGGAGAGAATCATTCCACACCTATGTGGGTTCACTCTCCAAATCCACTCCTATGCGAAAAGTATTCCAACTGATTCGGAAGCTTAACGGGGACCCTCCACCTACAGTACGTCATCTTCAGGATGGACCTGTAAAGGTGGAGACCCCTAAGGAAATTGCAGACACCATGGCTGAGCAATTCAGGAAGGTGTCATCTAGTGACAACTGCTCAGACCAGTTCCTGAGTCATAAAACTAAATGTGAGAGACAGAAGCTCAACTTTGAATCCCGTAATGAGGAAAGCTACAACAAGCCTTTCACCAAGGATGAGTTGCAGCATGCGCTCTCACAGGCAAAAGACTCCTGCCCTGGACCAGATGACATCCATTACCAGATGTTGAAACACTTACCAGAGGAAACCATGCACCTTCTTCTGGAGGTGTACAACGACATCTGGGTCACCGGAAATTATCCACCATCGTGGTCAGAGGCAATAGTTGTGCCAATTCCTAAACCAGGAAAAAACCCAACATTGGCCTCTAGCTACCGTCCAATAGCCATGACCAGTTGTATGGCCAAAACAATGGAAAGATTGGTGAACAACAGGCTAGTCTACTTTCTTGAATCGAAAGGGCACCTTTCAGTTCACCAATCCGGATTTCGTCGAGGACGCAGCACAACAGATCACCTAGTGAGCCTGGAGAGCTGGATCCGAGATGGGTTTGCTAACAAAGAACATGTGGTCAGTGTGTTCTTTGACCTGGAGAAGGCATATGATACCACCTGGAGGTATGGGATCATGAGAGACATTCACAAGCTGGGTTTGAGAGGAAGACTGACTGGATTTATTGGAAACTTCCTGATGGATAGATCTTTCCAAGTCCGCCTAGGGTCAGTCCTCTCCGAAAGTGAAGAGCAGGAAATGGGTGTACCCCAAGGCTGTATCCTCTCAGTGACCCTCTTCAGTGTTAAGATCAACAGCATCACTAAACAACTTCAACCTAGTGTTGAATGCTGCTTGTATGTGGATGATTTTGTCATCTGCTACAAGGGCACCCACATGCGAACAATTGAACGCATACTACAGCAGACTCTGACAAGACTAGCTGAGTGGAGCACCAACAATGGCTTCGTACCGGCCACACCAAACTGACTCACAGGCACCTTCTAAAAGGTGAAGTGGCTCCTGTATGTCAGACAACTCAACTGAGTGTAGAGCATCTCTTAATACATTGTCAGGCAACCAAGAGAAACAGAATAAAATTCCTGCAAAATCGCAGGACACTGCAGAGTATTTTCCGGGAATCTGGGAACAAAAATATTCTTGATTTCCTACGGGAAACCAAATTGTACGACAAAATTTAGGTAACCTAAATGAAGCCTGACTTCGTCAGGCCAAACCCTGTTTCATGAAATAGGGAATTTCACAGAATAAAATAATAAAACCACAGTATATCTGTGTTGGTGTGTAAGGCCCTTAAGCTACATGTTACCAAGCCTAGGGAGCAAGCACAGGTCAAGAGTGTAGGTCGATTGAATGCATGAATAATAGATGTTGTAGTTCACCTATATTAAGAGTGGAGCCCTGACAGCCATCAGAAAAGCCGAGAGCAACTTCCCTTTCCTTGACAGGGGTGTATTCCCTGTGGGAGTTGAGATGATTAGGCATTGCCTCGTGACGTATGTTGTGTGTAACGGGGAGTGATTGGTTTAGATGGAATCATGCGATGACGCACGTGTTGACAGAACAAGCAGACATTGGATAGTGTAAGTCAGGCCATATAGTAGAACTAAAGATATGGGCATATAAATATAGGAGAGGTGCAGAGACTGGACACTTCTTCATCTCCTACCATCATCATCTTCTACTGATATAGTCTTCAACACCACTATATATCAGTTAGGAAGGAGCCATTGCCCTTTAGGCCTGTTTGCCTAAGAGATAGAGACAGATTGATAGATCCAGGAGTATGGGTGAAAACCCCCATTGGAGACATTGATAGAAGAACTACACATAGCTAGAACTAGCTAATATGGGACAGTCTCCTGATTCAGTCTTCAGAACAATAGATAAGTACATCTACCTGTTTATAACTGTGAACTGTATAACTGTATGATTGTACCACTGTATAACTGCATAACTGTATCAATGGATACACCTGAACATTGACCATTGGGTTTGATCTGTGACTCTATTGAAAGGTATACCTGTATGTATTTATATCCAACCTGAACATGTGTGTGAGTAGGAGTCTCACTGACCGGAAGGAAGAAAGGCATTGTATTCAAGGCACTCTATATCAATAATAAACCTAGTATTGCAAAACACACAAGAGCTGGTTAAGATTCTATTTTATGGTACAGGAATTGTGTTCTTATTGGGAAAGCAATGGGTAAAGACTAATACTGCACTAGATAGACCTATAGAGAGAGAAGCAGATGCAGCAGTACCAGACAACTCTATACTCCTTACAACCCAGCGAGGGAAGCTACCCCAGAAGAGATTTAACCCATTGATAATAGGGGGAGTATCCTCTCTCCTATAATAATCAATCCAGACTAATTGACTAATTAATTGACTATCTAATTAACCCCAGAACACATCAACACTTGGTGGAGAACCCGTTTTGCTCTTGTTTTGCAGATAAATTAATAGAAAATTGAGTGCTTTTTGCCTTTGTGAATGAGTACAGACAAATCAAAAACAGTTGGTGCACGCCCACAGAAAAGGGCTGAGTTTCAGTTATCTACAGCCACAAGATCGGGCTGGACAGACACAGATTCACAGGTTCAATCTCATGAAAAATATTTAGCAGAAAAGAAAGCTAAAACAAAGAAGAGTACTTTAGATAAGAAGGGAGTTTCTGAAACGAAAAATACTAAGACTGGCTCATTGCAGATGAGCACGGATAAAACATCTAAAGAAAGTACATTAGAAGAGGTAGCAGGACCTTCGAAAGGGACTGGTAAAATAAAAAATTTAATACAGAGGGCTAGGATTGGTAGTGAGTCAGATGATAGAAGGGATAGCGGTTTCATCCCATCTAGCCCAAGTACTGCACAAGAGAGTGAAGAAGAATATGAACAATTATTAGGTCCAGGGCCAGAGAGTAAAGCACATACTCCTCTCATAGAAGAAGAACCGTTTGAAGACGCAGAAGAAGATATATTAAGCACCTCAGGGCAAGAGGGGGATTCAGAGGAGGCAAGTTTAGACAGTGATCCAGAGAATCAGCTATTGCAACCGCCACAGGGGGGTAATATTGATAATCCTATACAACCAGACCAAAATCAGGGAAACAACGCAGGTATGGCGACTACCTTGTCAGATGATACTATTGAGAAATTGGCTAAGGCCAATGCAACTGAGAGTACTGGGAACATAGATAAAATTACAAAAGAATTGGCCGTCCTAAAAGATTCGATGGCAGATATGAATCTGGGGAAAAGCGCGGCGGCACAGTTGAGGTCGGCCCTTCAAGGACCGAGAAGATTCTCAGGCGAACCAGGGGAAGATCCTAGAACATTTTTAGGGGACTGTGAGCAGGTATCAGCTGAATTACACCCTGGGGAGCCGAATCATTTTGTTGAGGATTTCCCTAGATATTTGACAGGATCTGCTAGGTGTTGGTATCTCATGAATGGCTTTAAGAGAGGCGACAGATGGGATGACGTAAAGGGTGCCTTTATGAAGCGATATGAACCCTTATCCACTGCAGACAGAAAAGCTATTAAATATGAGAAAATGCATGAGGGGGAATCTCTGAGTTCCTTCTTTGATAAATTCCAGGAGAGAATGGTGAAATCAGAAACTTTTAATGCAGGTGAAATAAAAGAATGTCTACTAACCACTTTATTGCCCAGATACAGAAACATGGTATCGAACAAGACATTGCCAGGCGTGAATGATGTGATGGAATATCTACTGCAGCGTGAGAGCACAGACATGTCCAAAAATTCTGCCGAATTGAGAGGACTGAAGAACGAGCTAGGGGAACTGACTTCCCTGGTAAGGGACCTATCGGGAAAGGTCGATACCTCAACCTCCAAGAGACGGGCGAATGCGGTGATGCAGGCCGGGGCAGCCGAGCAGCGCAGACAGGGTCCGCCGAGAGACGCGGGGCGACCGTCAGATGACAGACTACGCCAAAGGCAGCCAGTTAAGTGCTATTTCTGTGGAAAGCTTGGCCATTTCAAAAGGGACTGTTATAGTTATAAAGCAAAGTTCCCGCCTGTAAGAGGTAATACACCAGAAAGACGAAATGGTTTTAATTCTAATGGTTATAAGAGAGAATATAATAATAACGGATACGGTGGTAATGATGGCAATCAAAATAATGGGAGCTCACCGAGTAGAAACCAATCGGGTCCTCGACAGCAGGTGGGGTATACCACACCAAGGGTACAGCCAGCATCGGTAAGTTTTGAAGGTGGTAATGTTTATAATGCTGAAGGTACTAAAATGCTTTTCTACCCTGAATTTGATGCCCCAAACGGGCAAACCTTCCCTCAAGAGGGCACGGTGGGGGAAGGCAAAATGTAAGTGTGATCTCTGTGCCAACGAGTCTGGTTGGGGGTGCATTTGAGGAATTTGATGTGCCACTATATGAGGATCCACTTTTGTTTACAGATATTGCCCATGAAGATAATGATTTTAGATATAAAACTCTATCCCTGGATAATAAAGGTCATACTATAAAGGGGAATATTGCTGGTTGGGGAGTTAAAGCTCTGATAGACACCGGGGCATCTATTTGCGTGATGGGAGCCACCATGTTTAAGAAAATAAATAAGGGCCGATATGTCGATCTGGGTCCTAGAAGAATGTGTTATTTGGCAGATGGTAAAACAGTTTCTGCTTTAGGAACCTGGACTACTAAGATACGTTTTGGCGACGTTTTGTACCCAGTGACAATTTACATTTGGCCATATTTGTATGAAGAAATAGATGTGATCATAGGTAGGAATTTTCTTATGTCACACCAACTAGTTTTGAGTTATAGAGGATGCAGGCCGACGCCTGTGCAAGTTTTTAGGATCATAGCTAAGGAAGATGTATTGATTCCGCCATATACAGAGGCTACAGCGGGGGGCAAGATTTTCGATGGAGATGTGTGTGAAAGTACAGAGGTCTGGTTTGATCCAAAGATAGAGAATTTGCAGGATGGCATGGTAGCCGCTAGATCAGTGGCTACAGTTAACAGTAATGGCGTTCCGGTTCGAGTAATGAATTATACACGCGCTCCAAAAGTTATTAGAAAGGGTCTCATGTTGGGATGGATTTCTACCGCTGAGATAATGGAAAAGGTTTCGGTGGCGCGCGCGGCGCGAGAGGGACCAGTTGCGGCAGAGAAAGGTAAGTGGATCCCAGAGGTTGATCTTAATACAGATTATTTGTCCGACGAGCAGAAGGACGCCTTGCGAGAATTATGCGCGATATACTCAGATGTTTTTGTTGGCCAAGATGGTATGCTGGGTCTAACACACCTGGCCGAACACAAGATTAGGCTGAAGGACAACCACGAGGTTATTCATAAAATGCCATACAGACAGTCGCCTGTAATGAGAGACATGATGGAAGAAATAATACAACAACAGCGGAAACAGGGCGTCATCGAGCGATGCTACGGCTCTGAATGGGCCTCACCAGCTTTTCTGGTGGCGAAGGGGAATGCTGTTCCAGGTAAAACAGCTTCCTGGAGGCTTGTCGTGGATTTCAGAGGGTTAAATAAATCCACAAAGGAAATGTACATGAGTATACCACGAATTGATGATATACTTGACAATGTGGGTCAGAGAAAACCTTCAATTTTTAGCTGTCTCGACCTGCAGTCTGGATTCCATCAGGTGGCACTGTCAAAGGATAGCCGAGATTACACAGCGTTTCTGTCAGCTTCTGGCGATAAGTACAGGTATACCAGTCTGCCGATGGGATTGGCGAACGCGCCGCGTTCGTTCCAGTTGGTAATGGACATGGTAACCGCTGGACTGAGGTACCAGACATGTCTGTGTTATATCGATGACTGTATAGTTTTTAGCCCTGATTTTGATACACACTTGAAGGACCTGGCAGAGGTATTTGGCCGATTGAGGAATGCAAACCTCAAATTGAAGCCTTCAAAATGTGTGATGGGGCGCGACAGAATAAAGTTTCTGGGGCATACAATATCAGCAAAGGGCATTGAGCCACATGACGACAATCTGAGGCCATTACAGAAATTAGCAACACCAAAAAAGGTGTCAGATATCCAGCGATTCCTGGGTATGGTTGGATATTACAGAAAATTTATACAAGGTTTCTCCTCCAAGGCCAAGCCACTGACGATACTTCTGAAAAAAGAACAAAAGTGGATTTGGGGGGAGGAACAAGAAAAAGCATATGAGAGCTTAAAGGAGGAATTAATGAAAGGCGTTGTGCTTTCATTTCCGGATTTCTCAAAGGAGTTCATCCTTGAAACGGATGCCTCAGGAATTGGTTTAGGGGCAACCTTATCTCAGTTCCAAGAGAAGGGCAAAAAGAGGCCCATTGCATTTGCGGCAAAAACATTGTCTGACACAGAATCGAGATGGTCGACAACAGAATTGGAATTGTTGGCAGTCGTTTGGGCTGTACAGCATTTCAGGGTCTACTTAGAGGGCCGGAGGTTTAAGTTATATACAGACCATAGCGCTTTGTGTTCACTGCTAAATAACGACAAGAAAAAGGGGAAATTCAGTAGATGGGTAATGATCCTACGCAATTTCGATTTTTCAATAGAACATTTGCGAGGATCGGCAAACACAGTGCCTGATGTGCTTTCGAGAAGCAGGTATACAGAGGATCCAGACCCAGCCCCAATATCAGATCTATTGCCGGTAGATGCAGTAATGATAGTTGGAGCGGTAAACAAACAGAAGAAGAAGCGTAAGAAAGGTCGGCCAAGAACTAAGCGTACTATAGATATCGATTGGGAGAGCTATAGCACCCTTCCGACAGACAAAAAAGTAATGGCAGAAAAACAGCGGGAGGACGCCGTAGTGGGTGCGCTGATTAAGTACATAGAGGAGGGAGCACTTCCTGATGAAAAGAATCTAGCAAGGGCTGTTGCATTGAAAGAGCCCGATTATTTTATAGCAGAGGATATGCTTTTCAAATACCCACTGGTGAAGGCCAATGGAGTGGTGCTGAGGGCACAAATGGTAGTGCCAAAGGAATTGGTAGCACCAATACTACAGCTATACCATAGCTGTGAGTTAGCAGGACATTTGGGCCCAAGCAAAATGGTCCCAATACTACGTTCCAGATTTTACTGGAAAACTCTTTATGGGGATGTGAGGAAATATTGCCATTCCTGTGATAGGTGCAATAGAACTCGGCGTATGACACGACCGATCCGTGCACCATTAACATTAAGGGATCCAGAGACTAGTCCATGGTCCTGTGTGAACATGGACGCACTGGAGAATTTGCCAAAAACGAAAGCGGGAAACAAACACATAATAAATGTGATTTGTTACTACAGTAGGTATGTTATATCCATACCAGTGCCTGATTTAAAGGCGGACACCTTGATTAAGAATTTCTACAATAAGGTGGTACTGCGATTTGGCGCAGTTAAAAGGATCATATCGGACAATGGTTCACTTTTTATTTCTAAAGCATTTGAGGAGTTCTGTGCTCGAGCAAAGATTAGCCAATCCTTCATAACCTCGTTGCACCCGAGGGCCAGCGGGCTCATAGAAAGAGCCAATAAAAACGTGTTAGACAAGCTGCGTTTCCTAGTAAATGACCGACAGGACAATTGGGATGATCACCTTCCTCTGGTGGAATCGATTTTGAACATGTCACCGGCCCATGCCACCGGTCACTCACCATTTTTATTGCTGCACGGATTCCAACCTGTCTGGCCGATGGAGACACAACTAATAAATCCCTCAGAGGATGAAAGAAATATGCGTGAAGTTTTCGTAGATATGCTGAAATTGCAAGAAAAAGCAGCAAAGGTGGCAAAGGAAATACTCCTTGAAAGGCAGAAACAAATGAAGGAGGCTTATGACAAACACTCCTACTACCCAGATATTACGGAGGGAGATATTGTTTATTTGTTCTGGCCTAGGGTATCAAAGCCTGGCATAAAATTAAAATTAACTTGCACTTATCATGGTCCGTATACATTGGTCCGATTTGTAACAGAAAAATCGGTAATTTTTAATTACTATTAGCGGAGGTGAAACTAACCAAACCAAACCAAACCAAAGGTAGGCACAAATGATACTTGGGACAACATGATGATTGAGAGAATGTGTGATATAGTTGAAACAAAATTTGCTCAAAATAATGACATTGCAATATTCCTGATTTCCACCAAAGGTAACGACTTAATGGAATGCACGTCTGACAAGTTCTGGGGAGGGGGAGTTTCTATATCTTCCACCAAATTAAATATACCCAAAGCAAAATTGCCTGGAAAGAATAAGCTTGGTGCAATTCTAGCTGAAGTTAGAACCGAGTTGATACGTGAGAATGTACACCAGCCTGAAGCCCGACTCATGACACGCTTTGCAGTAAAGCCCACTGGACGAGGCAGGGGTAGAGGAAGAGGGAGGGGGTCTGGTAATCCAGGCACCTATATGAGAGGAGTGAACGGCAGAGGCCACTCACCCAGAGGTGCTTTCGGACGTGCCCATATCGGTGACAACTATAGGCATTTTGCACAAGAGGAGGAGGAATTTGGCTGGGCAAATTATATAAATAGAGACAATATCAGAGACGTAAATCAATTCGAGGAAGAGGGAGAGGAGGCTTGATCATGCAGCTACAAACAGATGAGTTCACCTGATTTTTTAATTTTCATGGATTCACGTGGAAGGCATTTGCAAAATTACATCAATATGCCTAATGTGCTTGTATTTGTGTTTCCTGGAGCTAGGATTCTGGACTTGTATATCCAAGTAAAACTAGCCTTGCTCAATGAAAACCTCTCGCCCAAAATTGTCATGATAATGGGTGGTATATGTGACATCACAGTTCGTCGTTGGTATGACAAAAAGGTAGTTTTGAGAAATAATTCTGTAGCAGCCTCTGCTAATTCGGTTTTAGGTAAAATCAGAAACGTCTGGCTGGAGGCAGAGCAGACATTTCCAGACAGATCCAGGGATATGCGGGATGGACTTAGCGAGATATAACAAGCAATATAGTAATCCCTCACAATCACGATTAAATGAAATCGTTAATATGGTAAACATGCAGCTGCTCAGCTGGCATGTTTATAAAGGAATTATCTTCCCCACTATGATGAGCAGAGTACACAGGCGCACTAGAACCTCGGTACATCAATTCTATAATTATATGCATGATGGGCTCCACCCAGGAGGGAGGCTCCTCAACGAATGGGCCAACAACTTAAGAAGATTCTACAAGAAGAACATTCCCTTATGTTGATTGAAGTTATAATATTATATATGAAAATGGCAAATGCCTATTCATATTATCGTAGATCCTTTTCTAACCAAGAACAGAAGATAGACCATTTATTCTATGAATTAGCACAGGAAATTACTTGGCAGAGTCTTTATATCTCAAAAGTGTGCAGTTCAAAACAAGCCACGCCCACCTTCACTATAAGAACTATTGCTAAGCCCCGCCCATTCTGCATGCTATCGCACACTTTCATGACGTCACTGTTTGAATCGGACCATTGGAAGATTAACATAGGAATCACTATGAACGAGCACAAGGCAAATGCCTATACTTGCAGTCACATCTCCCTATCTATTCACCAATTCCTGTTGATAAATTATGCTATAAAAGCTGTGTTCCATATGTCATTGACAGCACATATAAAAGGCAAATGCCTAATTAATAAAGAAAATAAATTAATAAGATTTTTCAGTCATATATCTCAACTGTTTGCTTATCGCATTGCTCAAGTGGCACATGCCATTCATGATACGTTTGTTTCTTCATCTGATCACCTTTTGTCTCTCTATTTCTCCACAAGTGGCATAGGCCATTCATATGTCCAGGTATTTCTAGATAATTGTTGTAAGAATTATCCAATCAATCCAGTGATATGAGTATGTACGTAGATGAACTCACCAAAATAAAAGGGAAGAAATTCATTCATATGAATGTAAGATCTCTCACCAGCAAATTACACCTCCTCCAAGCTGACTTCGATAATTCAGATTTTGAAGTAATTACATGCACAGAATCGTGGCTAAATGAAAATAACGAAAATTCTGTACTCAACATCAAAGGTTTTAACATAGAATGCAATGATAGAAAAATTGCAAAAAAATGGAGGAGGAATGATATGCTACATAAATACAGCACTAGAATATGATATTATTGAAAACACTAACCAGAGTGATGATAATCTAGAACTACTTGTAGTGAGATTAAAGTACAAAGAGATGAAAGATATTGTTCTAATGAATGCATACAGAGCACCGTCTGGCAATAGGAAAATTGCAACTGACTGCCTGTTTGATAAGTACAAACAGCTAGAGAATGATTATAAAAGAGCAAATATATACATAATAGGTGATCTTAACATTAACTGGCTTGCTACAGATAATGATGCAACCTACTTTAAAGACAAAGTACTCACTAATGGACTAGTACAATTTATTACAGGTCCAACTAGATATAGCGACAATCCCACATTGATAGATGATATCCTGGGCAACTCCAAAATTATAAAATCAGCAAGAACGATTACATATTCTATTAGTGATCATTTACCAGTTTACATGGTTTATAAAAAGGGGAAGGAAAAACTAAAAAAGACACTAGTTAGGGGAAGGTCCTTTAGGAGGTATACACCTCTACTCATGGAGGAGCAACTACTAGCTCTAGATTGGGCACCATGCCTAAATGAGGAAAATCCAGACATTGCATGGGAAATTCTATATAATAATATTTTAACAATCTTAGACAGATTATGCCCTATAAAATCATTCTATGTAAATGCCACACCCACACCCTGGGTAACGCAAGAACTATTAGAAATGAAACATGACAGGGACCATTTCCTACATAGATACACAGTAACCAAGGATATTAATGACAAGATGAGAGCAAACCAAATGAGAAATGAAGTTAACTCTGCTTTTAAGAGAGCCAAGAATGACTATGTAAAAACAAATCTAAGATTGAATAATAGTGACCCCAAAAAGTTTTGGAGGATTATAAATGACTTAATACCAGGTAAAACTGGTAAGTCAATCAAACAGGTTATAGACCCCAATACTGGCACACTGGCATCTTCTGAGAAAAGCACAGATATAATTAATGATTTCTTTGTAGCGATAGGAAAGGATATAAACGAGAACACACTGACTGTTGTAAACCCAAATACCATGATACAATCGGACAAACCCCCCCTTACAATTGAAACCCCAAATTTAGAAGAAATAATCAAACTGATTAATGAAATTGATTGTAGGAAATCCTCAGGCTGTGCAAGCATTAATGCACAAGTTTACAAAGATGCTCTGAAAGCTATACCGAACATCCTAAGGCATATCATACACAGATCATTAACCACCACGGTCCTGGGTAAGACCTTAAAGTGCCTGGTCCTGGGTGAGACCTTAAAGGTGCCTTTCTGTCTCTTTTCTCTGTCTATCTCTTCCTTCTTCTCTATCTCTGTTTCCTGGGTATGATCATAAACTGCCTCCCTCTCAGCTCTCGGGTCCTGGGTAAGACCTTAAAGTGCCTGGTCTTGGGTAAGACCTTAAAGTGCCTTTCTGTCTCTTTTCTCTGTCTCTCTCTCCCTTCTTCTCTATCTCTATTTCCTGGGTATGATCATAAACTGCCTCCCTCTCAGCTCTCCCGCCCTTGATATAACACTACAAAGTGTTGATTAGGGCGTAAAGCAACCAATCTCACTCACTCACTCACTCAGCTCTCCCGCCCTTGATATAACACTTCAAAGTGTTGATAAGGGCGTAAAGCCACCAATCTCACTCACTCACTAATTAGCATATAACCAAAAAGTTCGAAACATATTAAAACATTTGGAAAAACCAGGACACAACATGGATTCCGAAAACATTTCATTAATCATTTCATTATCCTCACGGCCAAGTACATAGCCTAATGGCTTCATTACATGAGTGCTAAACACCTGTTGACTATATTAGAGGTATGTGTATTCCTGCAATGTATAAATAGTGAAATGTACATGGACTGGCTATTATAAGTCCCAATTGAAGACACTACAGATGCCGCCGTTGTAGGTGGCTGTATAGTGGGTGGGAAGGTGTCAAGATATGTACAGGTAGCTGTAGGAGAGAGGGGAGGTGTTGAAGGTAAGAATAGCGGTCGCGCATGCGGGCTGTACAGCCGGCTGTGCCAGCAACATGCAGCACAGCTGCTCACTAGACCAGCGGTACGGGGTCAAGCTGAAGACTACTGTCCCAGCGCGACGCTCGTACAGCTGGGCAGTGGACGTAGTATTTAGGTACTTTTCCCGCATCCGACGGCAGGTGCCGTGTCACTCTGGATGGGTTAAAGGGCCTTTCTGTCTCTTTTCTCTGTCTCTCTCTCCCTTCTTCTCTATCTCAATTTCCTGGATATGATCATAAACTGCCTCCCTCTCAGCTCTTCCACCCTTGATATAACACTTCAAAGTCTTGATAAGGGCGTAAAGCCACCAATCTCACTCACTCACTCACTCACTCAAATCAAATATGACTTTGGAGGTGACGACGGCGTCGGCCACTTTGGCCGACGTGAAAGGAGCATACGTCGGCCAATGAAATTTTACGTCGGCTTTTGCCGACGTGCGGACGTCTTTTCGGGAACACTGGATTCTTATACTGAGAACTTGGGCCATCAGTCCAGATCTGGAATTTGTTGACGGAGGGTGTTTGAGTCACTATTTGCACTAATGTTGCAAATGTGAAGGCAACTACAGATTTTTTCTCAATGATCTAAGTTGTCAGAAACAATGACTTTTGATGTTGTTGAACCTCTGTGGTACCACATAACTGTATAAATTGTGACCTGCCTCCTCTTCCAAATGGGCAGAGGCAATCTCGTCCTGAAAAAAGATTGTAAAATTTTCCGAAAAGTCCATCCGCAGTAGACATGTACCTGAAGTTGGTTGGAGTGCTTCTTCTTTGATGTTCAGATAGGCATTACTTTGCTCAGTCTTGAGAAAGGAATGCCAGAGAAATTTAGGCAGCTGGACTTTGAGTTTTAGTATAGCGACTTCAACGGTCCCACTTTGGCTTTTCTTAACTAAGAAGCCACTCTCATCCTCTATCCATTGCTGCCAGTTCATTTCTTTTTCTAATTCTGTGTCATCAACTTTAAAATGCATATCAAATTTGATATCATTACATGCCTCGCAATTGCCTGACATACAGATTTCGCTGTCTATATTGCAAACACAATTGCTCAAAAGAACCTGCTGGTTGTATAAGGGGAAAACTCCCGGAAACTGGAGTGCCTCAAGCATCATAATAACGTTATTGTGATAGCAACATCCACAGAAACCAGGTTGACATGTTTTGGCCTCAGAGCAGCAAATTTTGATTTGCCAACTTGAATTTGATGATCTTTGAAAATCTCATATGCTTCCATGACTGTCATAACCATATGGTGCTTTTGGACTTGTCGTTTTTCCAGACCTTCTTTGATGGTAACAAAGTCTGCCTTTCCTGGTGATATTCGAGAGATTGCAGTGCTTTCATAAAAGTTGTGAATGATTTTAATGTCTTCTGAACAGAGACTATTGACTGGAGTCCTAGGGTTTTTGTTTTTTTCAACAGGTATTCCAGTCTTGTTAGCTACATTTTGGATAACCATAGACTGTTTAGTAGGGAAATTTGGCAAAGCCCGCATAAATAGATGAAACGAACTTGCTAGTGCAAGCCAAGTCCAAGCAATAGATGGAACGAACTTGCTCGAGCCTATGCCGAAAGGATTCTCGGGCTAAAGCCCTCGAATCTTTTGCAGTAGTCTCTCGGTGCATAACAAATGAACGTACGCACTAGCAAGTTCGTTCCATATTTATTACATCCTTTTTTATTTCATTTTTTATTAATAAGAAATATAAATAAATCAGAAGGAAGCCACCCTACCATGTTCAGCCATTTTGTATGCCTTTTTGCGCATCTGCAAGAAAATAATCCCTCCGATGCGGCGACCTACTTTTGAACTTTCGACTGTCATTGACCATTCGCTTTAAATTTATTATGTTTATTTTTATTTTTTATTAATAAGAAATATGAATAAATGAAGAGAAAACAAATAATTACGGTGTTTAGCTGTTTTGTACAGAAAATAGTCAAGGCGCAGAAAATAGTCCCTCTTGCGGCGACCTACCTTTGAACTTGTCACTGTCAGTGAACATTTGCTTCTTCGATATTGGATTACTCACTCGTGTTAAGAAATGCAAGGAACAACAAGGTATTTCAATAGTTGGAAGCATTTATTTGGTGTTAAGGAGCCATAAGCTTCCCCAAACATAATAATATAACATTTGTGAGGCAGTATTTCATCGATAACATGCAAAAATGACTGAACAAAAGGCGGCGTGGTGACTGTCACCTGGCCTCAACCACTTGCAGCCGGTTTCAATGACAATGTCCAAAACCCCCAACAAGAATAAAACGTGTTCAATTTATGGCCGACTTTGGTGATACATTTAACTGAGATGACATAGCATGTACATTGTAGTTGATATTTAGATTAACATTGCCGTGAATATGGGCAGAGCTAAACATTCCGTTGGTTGCTTGGAGGTTATTGTTGCTTGGAGGAACCGTCTGTTTGGTTTCCGACCACTGCTGTCGACGACCCGGCCCTTGCTAAGTTTCTCGTTAAATCGCAGGTATTCTCTCCCATTTTCCTCGCTCATAATCTCCCCACTGAAGGTATCGGGAGAAGCCAAATGCCATCAAGCCAATGGCAGTGACAGCAAGGACTTTATTCCGAGAAGCTGGTGTACCAATGAAAAGAGTAATGACTGAAAAACCACCAGAGACTCCACCATGGGAGCAAAAAATACCCCTGGTTATCCTGGACCTTGACACAAACAAGAAAACTGAGACTCCTGTGCATGTATTTGAAAAACAATACAGTGAAATCAGGACACAGTTTGAGAGCCATACAGCCATTTTCACTGATGGTTCCAAAGATGGTAGTCGTGTTGGATTTGCCGTGCAAGATCCATCCTTCTTAGTAAGGGACATCAGAAAGAGTCCAATCTTAACATTAAGGTATTCTGGTTGCATCTTCAATGTTTCTTGGGTTCCTTTTTGCTCTACGAGCCATTCTACGAATCTGCTATGCACCTGAATAATTAAATATTGGACTGAATATGAATCTCTTTTATTTCTAAATCTGTTTTGAAATAATCTATACGCTTAGAGTATTTGATTAAAATAAGTATTATAATTATAAATTCATTTGGACATACCTGTCGTGTTTTCTTGTTGGTATTCTCGTTTCTTTGACCCCGCACGTAATCTTGCATTGCATCTGCCTCTGTTTGCCTCAATTCTTCCATTTCTTGCTCATTTGTCTCCATTTCTTGGTTATTTTGCTCGATATCACCTTGCAAAATGTCGTCAATTTCCTCTTGAGACAGTATAATCTCTTGGAAACCTTCCATGTCGTCAGCTTCAAAAAAATTCTCATCGACCAGGTCGAACGATGTTTGTTCCTCAGCCATACTGTCAGGAATGAACTCGGTTTCAGTGTTTGTGTCGTCTGCCTTACTCAAAAAGCCTGCACTTTGTTTATCATTTTAGCATATAGTAATATCCATTTTACATCGATTTGTTTTTACAGAATTAATGATTTAAATCTCATTCCTTGTTAGAAATGTATTTTAAACTCTTAGCTATCTTATTTAGAAAGAAAACAGCGATAACGATCGACTATTACTGGGTGGGCGATAATAAGAGTCTCGATAAAACGTAAACAAACAAGTTGATTCGTCGAATGTGGCTAGCTAGTGAAATGGTAGGATCTTTGTTCATGGCGGGTCTACATCGATATAATTTAGCATAAAAACATTTTTTAATGTGATTATACGGTAGAACTTTTCATTTTGAAGCCCTAGGTTTATTATTTCGAGAGAAAATCGGGAAAACGATCGACGATTTACCGAGTGGGCGATGATATAAGCTTCGCAAAATCAAAACACGCACACCCTGGCACTGCCTAGGTTAACTTTAGAATCAGTGTTCCTGGTGGGTCTACATGCATATACTTTAGCAAAATCATTTTTTTAAATATCAGTATTCGATAGAACTTTTTATTTTGAATCTTTATATTTAGTTTTTCCACAGATATTAGCTGAACGATCGACGATTCCATCGTCGGAAGTGGCAGCACATGAATACAGAATTTGACTTCCGGTGATCAGGCTTAGCTGCCGGACCTACTTTCGTTATGCACCTGGAGGTGCATAATTTACATGTTATGCACCTGCTTGTCTAGGCGGTGCATACAATGCTGAAGGTATAGGCAACTACAGCAGAGGGATGTAATAACCCTTGTCACTACCTTTCCAAGCGATGATCCTGACTTATAGCCTCCTTCCTGGGCTTCTTGCGCAGGCCTAGCTTTTTTCTCCCTCCATTTTCAGGTTGCCTCAGCACCCCTGTGTCTTTTTTGTTTCAACATAAGAGAACCCATATTCTCTCTCTCTGACACTTTTCATTCCCTATCTTTTCTTTTTATTTCTTCATGGATAGCAGGATTATTACGAATCCTTTGCCTGTAGGCCCTCATCCGCTCGGCCGCGGAGAGGATACTTTGAGCCATACTGTCTGCAAATAGTAAAGCATGTACAAATTATGTAACAATCTTGCACATTATAAAATTGCTATATTTGAATGGTGGGGCAGTTTGAGGCAAATATTATATCATTCTTGGATTAAACATGGGCTGAATTTGAATTGTGATTTTTGAATGGTTGTTTTTATCATTTGAATGGCATAGACCAATCCTTGTGATTTCCCCTATAAAATTTGATTCCATTACAGTGAATGGTGATTCTGTTACAGTGAATGGGGATTCCGTTACAGTAAATGGTGATTCTGTTACATGTTTGGTGATTCCGTTACAGCACCTATAGTAGGTACCAGCCAGATTCACACTGGCTGTCATATTATTGAAATGATAATAGCTCTGATCAGCATATTTTCACATATTTCACATCTCAACTACACCAGAGTTGATAAAGTGTTGATAATAATAGTTCTTAATTGAGTTTTTAAAACCCATCTCACTCTTTATAGTCCTAATTCTTTCAGGCAGCTTATTCCAGGTGCTTGTAAGTCTAGCCATAGTTGTTCTATTAATCTGCTGCTTTTTCCATCTAATTGACTTTATTTTCTTTCAACATCCATTTCTCAATAAATGACCACTATCATCATTAACAAAATTACCTGTTCTTTTCAATAAGTTAATAGCTCTGCAATATAGGTGTTTGAGGGAGGGGGTCGATGAGTAACTCATACTGCTTGGCTGGATAAGGCGAGTCGGTCTCGTGGATCTGATTATATGCTACTGGTTAACCCATTCATGGCGGGGGCAATTTACACATATTTTGCCTGGCTGACGGAGGCCCTTTTCCCCCTTTGAGGATTAGGGATTAAAAACACTTTAAGAATATTTTCTTTAAAAAATATGTCATATATACATCGCTTCTTTTTGTATGCTATAAAAATCATGTGTAACACTGCAGAATATATGAATAAATGTACAGGATGTTTAGAAAAGATATATTTTGAATCCACATCCAAAAATTTTTTTTAATAGTTAAAACTTGAATTGACAACCGAATGAACAATTTAAAAAAAAATCATACTCAACTAATTGAACGAACAATGAACCGCATGCTGACTCTACCTAATTGATACTAAACCAATCAATATGGCTGACTTTATATAATTTACATTTTGCTCATTTATTGATATACCTACATGATTTCGGATGATTGTTACCCTCTGAAGAAGCCCAAGAAAGGCGAAACGCGTCAGGGTCGCCAAATAAAAGACTACAAAACTACGAACATGGTCGTTTTCAGTTGAGTTGCCTCAATCCTTCAACTATTAATTTTTCAACACAACTCAGTATCCTTAGTGCGAACCTGAAACAACTGTGAAGGCGGAAAGTGATTGTGCGGTCACCCCCACAAAACGACTTCCAACCCTGGACTAACGGACCGACGTATCTGTAAAGATCCAATCACAGAAAGGTCCAGACAGACCCACCCAGCGCCAACCACACATTTAAACCTAACATTGCCATTCATAGATATGGCCGAAAAAAACCTAGAAGAAGAAAAATCACCCAACAAACCAAGCAACTACAGCAAACCTCGTATACCAGACAACGCTGTACCATACTACAAAGCGTACCGCAAGGTAACGCTGAACGCCCAAAGATACAAACACCACGTAGACCATCTACAAGCCTGCATTGATAACCATGCAACCCCCAAAGGGCTGCAAGTTCGTATCATCCCGCAGATACCAGAAAAGGACGTAGACTTCCTTTTAAAGTGGGAACAATCCCACTGGGATTTCAGTCTGAAACTTACTCACCAACTCCTAGGCTATTACAAGATAAGATACAACACCAACATCACGCAGAAACAATCTGCGATTGAGCAACTAGCCAAAAAATGTACCGTGGAAACCATGGAATACATTCACGGGCTAGTCAATACACTAGTAGAGGACCAAGCCTCAACACTAGGGAAGAAACAACAAAGAAAAACCGAAGATTCAAAAAATACACAGAAGAAGAAAACCCAAAGTACATCAAAAACCTCTCTAGCCGTTCCCTCAACCAGCACCACAACTCAGTCCTTGCCAAAGGCCTCAGCTTTGTCCCAACACCAGGGAACCCCAAAAAAATACATGTAATCAAAGATATTCTACTATTCAATAGAAGAGTCAAACTCAAACATTTCTTCCAGCACACGACCAGCTCCAATGAATACCTGAGGGATCCTTTTCCAAAGGAACCCACAGGATGGCTACCTCCAAATGGACTCGACCCAGACATTGACCAATTCACCAATCACATGCTAAACCAATCTATGAAGAAAGCCAAAAAACCAACCACCAAATCTAACCTCTCACCTGAAGAAAGGGAGGCCCTACACGAACTAATGAAAGATGATACAATAATCATCAAACCCGCCGACAAGGGCGGGGCGATAGTAGTATTAGACAAGACGGATTATGTCATTGAAGCTGAACGACAACTAAACAACAAATCCCACTACGTGAAACTACCATATGACACCACTGCAACCAATGCCCAAAAAATCAGAAAGATACTGGAGAAACTTGAAGAAGAAGGGGGACTACCGAGCAAAGCTGCGGTCAGACTCCTAACCAGTAACATAAGGACATCACCAATATACTTTCTACCGAAGATACATGAAGCCAACAACCCAGGCAGACCTATTGTATCTGGAATAAACTCTCCCACAGACTTCATCTCTAAAGCTCTAGACTCCATCTTAAAACCTCAACTATTCAAAATAAAAAGCTACCTGAAGGACACCCGAGACTTCTTGAGACACATAGAAAAAATCGGACATCTCCACGAGGACGAAATCCTTGTGACCATTGACGTCAGTGCCCTATACACGTCCATACCACATGAGGAGGGGATAGAGGCTGTCAAAAAAGCCCTTGAAACTAATTACTCACCACACATAGCACCAGACGTGGCAGCAATACTGACGAAATTGGTACTTGAGAACAACACAATGAAATTCAATGATGAATTTTACCACCAGATTCAGGGAACAGCAATGGGCACAAAAATGGCCCCGACATACGCAAACATATTCATGAGCTATCTAGAGAACAAAATCCTAGCTAGGGCAGAGCTACAGCCAAACATATGGCTCCGATTCATAGATGACATCTTTGCCATCTACCGATGTTCGGAGGACGAACTCACACAACACCTCCAGTTCCTCAATAGTCAACACAACCAAATCAAATTTACTTGGGAATACAGCAGATACACAATCAATTATCTCGACACAGAGGTATTTGTTGATACAAATCGTGCACTACAAACCAGACTTCATAACAAACCAACTGATGCACATCTATACTTACACGATTCTTCATATCACCCTACCCACCAGAAATCAAGTATAGGGTACTCACAGTCAGTCAGGATCCGGACCATCTGCTCCAGGGTCGAAGACTTTGATATGTCTGATAAGAAACTCCTGAGGTTCTTAACACTTCGGGGTCATTCTCATAACACGGTCAAAACGTCCATAGCTCGAGCCAGAAGCCTTGATCGCAAAACGCTCCTACAAGATAATAGAAACCAAAAATCAACCCCAATCATACCACTAATAGTGGAATTCAATCCACTCAACATCAGGATTAACAGGATCCTACATCACGGTGCTCCTATACTGGAGAACAAACCAAGGCTAGAGAAGTTCAACACAAACAGAATGATGACAGCTTATAAACGAGCACCAAACCTCAGGGTCATATTAACATGTTCCACTTTCCCATGCCCCAAACCCAAGAATGGGAACAGACCATGCATAAGATTCACATGCACAACGTGCCCAAACATTGTAACATCTAAGTATTTTCGCTCCAACAGTACCAACGAGAGACACAAAATAACAGGCGACAATACTTGCACGACCCGGTCGGTGGTGTACACCATCACCTGCCCCGTTTGTAATATGCAGTACATCGGGGAGACCGGCTGAACCCTTCACGAGCGAATACGAGATCATAAATACGACATTCGCTACAGGAGAAGAGAACTACCAGTTCCCCAACATTATCTCGACCATGATGTCCAGGAACGAGAGATGTTAATCACCATTTTGGACTCATCAGCAACAAACAAGAACACTCGTCTCCGGCTTGAAGAAGCGTGGATACGGGTAGCCGCCACATTGCAGCCACAGGGCCTCAACAAGAAGTGGTGACGTAGCACGCGCTACACAAGTTACCACGTGGTCACTATGGACCAATAACAACGCTCCTTATAAAAGGAGCGCGGCGCCGGGACTCCGCCCATTCGATCGTCAACCTCAAATGAGCCTACACTCAGTTCAAAACAACAACAAACCCACGCGGCTACTCAGCACTCGACGCTCGACTACTCAATCTCTGTAACCATTGATCAACCGTTCTACCTCTAATGATGGAGAATTTAGTTAGATGTGATATATGTAGCACCTGGCTCGGCAACCAGAAAGCGCTACTTCGACATCTAAACGCCAAACACTTGAATCACGCAGGTGGAAACAAAGGTAGGTTTCCCTGTGTTATCTGCGATAAGCATTTCAGCAGCAATTATAACCTTAAGCGCCACCAAAACAAAACCCATGAACAGCTTACCGCTACCCCACCTCAAATATCAGTAAAATTACCGTCTAAGAAACCATCTAAATTTGAAAGTGATTTCTACGACCTCAGTAAATGGGAAAAATACGGCCCATATGGTGTTAAATTCCGTATAGTACATAAAGGTCCTCCCTTTTGCAGCTCCAAGCGGCGCGCCTCAGGGAGTGAATCAACCCCACAACACACCAGTTCCATCGTCCACGCCATGCCTCCCAGCAAAGGAGACACCAAAGAAGAACAAGGAATACAAGTTAATCCCGTTCTCACTACCTCCCAAACCAAAGATATCTCCAATCCTCAGCCCCAGTAAGCGTATTGAACAAATTAAGAAGAGATTTGCCAACAACAACAACCAAATGAAACGCAAGATCATCACTCTACCGCCACCAGAATGTGATCCCACCAAAAGACAAAAGATGAGAACCGAGCACCCTCTGAACCAAATTAACCGCAACAAAATGAATAAACTGAACAAGCCATCTGAAAGCGCCACCCCAAACCCGGAACCAACCCCCGAAACAGACACACCCACAAAGACAGCCAGCCTCGCTGAACTCATTGACATTGACCTCTGCGTCAGTGATGATTCATCCGACGAAGAGGAGACTAAAGGACTACCAGACATGCCCATTCTAGTCGACACTCCAGTTGCCCCAAAAGCCACTGACCCAAAACCAATAAACCACACCCCCAGCCGAAGTGAGAGCAGCCTTAGCAGCAGCTCCTCAGACAGCAACTGCTCCTCGGTGAGCAAAACATCTCGCAGTTCCAACAAGTCCAACGCGTCTAAGAAAGCAGACAACCAGGCGAGCAGCTCAGCTAACAGCAAGCCAACTAGCCCGATAAAGAACTCTGAATCTAAGAGCCAAGTTGATGAATATATACCAGTGAACACTGACAATAGACCCAGGGATTATCCAAAATACTCACCTACCCCACGTAGACGTGAGTTCAACCAACCACCCGAACCCAGAACCCATCTCAGAGCAAGTGAGGTACTCCAGGACTTGCATAGGATAGTCGAGAAAATCGACAGAACAGTCGCAAGGGCGATGTATAACGCCATGAAACATCGTGGTTTTACTAAACCACGAAGGTACTAACCAGTACCAGTATCTATCATACAACGTATGAATACAAAATTTTTTTAATAGTTAAAACTTGAATTGACAACCGAATGAACAATTTAAAAAAAAATCATACTCAACTAATTGAACGAACAATGAACCGCATGCTGACTCTACCTAATTGATACTAAACCAATCAATATGGCTGACTTTATATAATTTACATTTTGCTCATTTATTGATATACCTACATGATTTCGGATGATTGTTACCCTCTGAAGATGCCCAAGAAAGGCGAAACGCGTCAGGGTCGCCAAATAAAAGACTACAAAACTACGAACATGGTCGTTTTCAGTTGAGTTGCCTCAATCCTTCAACTATTAAAGATATATTTTGTTTGATATTTTCTTTACCTCATTTTTTTTTCTATTTCTAGTCACACACAATCAACGATTTTATTTGTTTTTTGGCAACTGTATGGAAGAGATTTTATTCAGAAGTATTTAGTGCGGGTGGAATAGAGGTGTATTTTAGCAAATCTGAACATAATTCTTCAGCCAAAGAAGTACAAAACTCATATAAAGTAATTTTCTTTTCGTTTACAGAATTATAAAGGATATGGCTATTGATTTTCATATGTTACAAAGTATACCTTCAGACCACTCGTTGGCAATGGCCGCCAGTGTGGTCAGTGTGAATATTTCCAGTGTTTTATAACATAAATCATGACAAAATTACCTAACTTTCCATGGAAACATATTGACGAATTTTTATTTCATATAATTTCCTACATAAGTACTAAATCTCATTCAAATCTGTAGATTTTCTGCTGAGTTATAACATTTTTTGTGATTAATGACCCCATGCTGCCTCCAGTTAGCCTCCCGTCCTCCAGGCCACTTATGGCATGCTGCCTCCAGGCAGCCTCCCGTCCACCATGCCAATTGAAAAGGCTGCCTGGAGGCAGCCTCCCGTCCCCAATGGGTTAACTTTAGACGAATCTGAGGTATTTAGGTGAATCTGATGTTTCAAAGTAGCTTAAGTCTCTGACTGTGATATAGCAACGTATAGTATCTAGAAGTATCGATAACTCTCTCTATCAGGAACTGTCTTCTCTCGAGCAAGGGAACAAACAAGGTGCTTTGCAGACAGCCAGGTTTATTATGACAAGAAACATGTAAGTTGCAGGTATTTATACACATAACATGGACCCAAAGCAGTCCCGAGTCTCAGGCGACTCCTGCGAATCGTGAGGCGATTCGCCAACAAATCAAGAATTAATGTAATGAAAAGCGACTCGCACCCGAAAACGAGTCGCACCCGAATCGTATTCGCGATTCACTATCAACAAGACATGTCGTAATTTGTATTAAAAATAGAAAATGTGATGTAGAATTAACTTCCCCAGATAACCCCTCATTACGATTCTGCAGCAACACATACATGCATGTAGTACATGTATACATAGGTACATACACGCACAGAAATTTAAACATACACATAATATAAACAAGTATAATGTATACATAATATATAATATTAACCTAAATTCATAAACAAATGAGACTACTTCAAAGTTTGTAGTTATTAAGTGCAGAACCATTCTAAATTTCAAGTAAGCATGTGCTACTAGACTGCCTACACCACCACCGCCACCACTACAGTACTCCCATATACAAATACTAAACTCTCTCTCTCGCACCACACCTGAGCTGGCCTACTTGTACTTAAACACATTTAAAATTTATATAGTCTTATGTTTCCCAGGACCCCATCGTCCATGGCTCTCCCCAAGTCACTGTTCCTCAGAATGAATGCATCATGTGCCCGACCTGGCCGCGACGGGTCCATGTTGATGAACATTAAGTCAGAATCGCACACCACCTAATAATAATTAGATTGACATGTACAGCATGCATTTTGTTGCCGTTCGAAAGTTAGATGCAGTTAGGTATTAAAATGTTGCATTACATGTATTAAAATGTTGCATTACAGGCTATGAAGGTTTAGTCTACTTTATTTCACGATTTCCACGATGAGCTCTTAGATCAGAAGTCAAAAACCTTATACCTTATCCAAAACCTTATATCTTACCTGCACGTTAAGCAAGTGCTGGTGGTGCCGGTTGATGAATTGATGTTCATTCTCCCGAGGGCCCACCAGATTCACTTGTGTCCTGTCAACACAGCTGAGGACCCACTCGGGAACTCACTGATGGCATAGAAGCCCTGGATGGTTGGTCGCACTTCTTGCCTGAATGCATAAAATAACATTTTGTCATTTATGAACTTCTAAGGACTGTTAAAATGAATAAAACTGAAAACAATACAGTTGTTGGTCAGAATGATCAGATGTTTTACACCACAGTTGACAGTATATCTGCTAACTTTTAATTACTATTAGCGGAGGTGAAACTAACCAAACCAAACCAAACCAAAAGACACCATGTCTCTGTCACCGTTGGCCAGATCTCCATTATATTTCACATGCACATTGCCAAAAATGGTGCGAGCCATTCCACTATGTTTCATTAACACTTTTTCAGGGTTATAAATGGGTTCGAAATGACATGGGTCCCCATCGGTGCCTGAAAACAATCCCCTATCAGTGCCCCTACACCAGAACGAGGCAATTTGCATATTGTGTGTGTATATAGATCAGTAAGATATCTGCTATGCCTGAATAGATAGTGTTTAATGTCTTATCTGACATCAACTGAGAGAGGCTATGATGGCCCAGTGGTGTTTAGATACATGTTAATACTTGACGTTCATTTAGCATTTCTCCTGTGCATGTATTTGAAAAACAATACAGTGAAATCAGGACACAGTTTGAAAGCCATACAGCCATTTTCACCGATGGTTCCAAAGATGGTAGTCATGTTGGATTTGCCGTGCATACACCATTTGGGAACTTGAAGAAGGCTCTCCACAAGGAAAGCAGCATCTACACTGCTGAAGGAAAAGCACTGCTTCAGGCACTTGAATGGGTACAGGTCTCACGGATGAAGAAATTCATCATATTCTCAGACTCACACCCATGTCTAGAAGCTGTGACCAACCTTTATCCTAAGAACCCAATCATACAAGCAATTCAAGAGACATACACTGAAAACAAAAGACTGGACAAAGAAGTGGTGTTGTGCTGGGTGCCAAGCCACATTGGAATAGAAGGAAATGAGGCAGCAGACATTGCAGCCAAAAATGCATTGAGGCGCCCTGTTGGGGCTGACCAAATGCCATACACAGACATTGTACCTGTGGCGCAGGCACATGTCAAACGTAGCTGGTCATGGATTGGTGTTAACAGTAAAAAGCTGCGAGCAATCACACCATCAATCACACCAAAATTCAAAGATGATAACCTGACAAGACCCGAACAGGTGATACTGACCCGTCTTCGTACCGGTCACACCAAACTGACTCACAGGCACCTTCTAAAAGGTGAAGTGGCTCCTGTATGTCAGACATGCAACACTCAACTGAGTGTAGAGCATCTCTTAATACATTGTCAGGCAACCAAGAGACACAGAATAAAATTCCTGCAAAATCGCAGGACACTGCAGAGTATTTTCCGGGAATCTGGGAACAAAAATATTCTTGATTTCCTACGGGAAACCAAATTGTACGACAAAATTTAGGTAACCTAAATGAAGTCTGACTTCGTCAGGCCAAACCCTGTTTCATGAAATAGGGAATTTCACAGAATAAAATAATAAAACCACAGTATATCTGCTAACTTTTAATTACTATTAGCGGAGGTGAAACTAACCAAACCAAACCAAACCAAACCAAAATCATTTAGCATTTACTGAGAGATCGGCGGGGGGATGAGATCGGCAGGGGGATGAGAACAGCGGGTGAGAGCTAAACGGGGGGGTGAGATAGGCGGGTGACAGAATGCATCTCAGCTGTGTCTCTGTCTGTCTGTCTCTCTCTCTCACCCTTTCTTTCTTTGCCTAAGTCTTCAGCACTCTGTACAGTGTGTGAAATTAATTTTTTTTTCTTTGCCTGCTAAGTTGGCGGGTGAAATCAGAGCAGGTAAAATCAGAGATTCCCGACCACACAGAAAAAGAATCTAAACAGGGTTCCATTTTTGGTATGATGTTAATACAGATACTAAGTTATAGAGACAACTTGAAAGAGAAAGATGGTGGGAGAGGGAACAAGGAGAGATGAGGATGTGGGCCCAACTGTCCCACTAACTAGCAAATCCTGTGCGTAGCACGGGTATTTGCTAGTCCGAAGTAAAACTCTTCTACATGATCTAGTTGTAGTTATTTAGGTTTGAACGTTGGCCGCACTCGGCGTCGTAAATTAAGTGGATACCTGCAGCCCCCTGTACTAGCTAAGACTGTTTGCTGAGCAGTTTTCTGGGTTGTTCCGCATCATTTTATATAATTTATATAAAATGATCTTCCTTGTATTATAATAGGACTGGTAGGGGCTTGAAGGCGGGACATATGACACATAATTTTTGGTAATTTTACATGTTGCAAAAAGTTGCGGAGCAGAAAGGTTCTATGATCTATAAATCGATCGTGTACAATCAATAATCCACAAAACTGTCAGCATCATGTAGAATTTTGAATGATCCAATTCGGTGAAGATCTCGCCACACATCGGCAATTTGTCTGACACTGTTTATAATGATTACATATTTAATTGTGATCATTATTACATATTTATTTGTGATATATTCTAAATTATTCCATTGCTTGTATATGGGATTACAGATACCAGAATGAGATATATTCAGAATGTCAATATTATCTCCTATTCATAATTAATAATTACATCTGGTCCTGGGTAAGACCTTAAAGGGCCTTTCTGTCTCTTTTTTCTGTCTCTCTCTCCCTTCTTCTCTATCTCTATTTCCTGGGTATGATCATAAACTGCCTCCCTCTCAGCTCTCCCGCCCTTGATATAACACTTCAAAGTGTTGATAAGGGCGTAAAGCATCCAATCTCACTCACTCACTCACATTTGGTTTTAAACAGATATGACAGTAATTATTGTGCTTTAATAATAAAAATTAATGCCCTTAAAAAATTTCGTTGATTAACCAATTTTGGGTGTCTGAATATGGGAATCTATAAGTAACGTTCTGCTTGGAAATGTTTGGCTAACATATATCATAATATATCTTTTATTAAGATTTCACCTCCGCTCTAATGCTATATCTCAATGTTTTCTTTGACCAGGAAATGTAGATAAAGTCAATTATCATTCAATTATGATTAATCAGTAATTTCAAATCATACGTGAAATACAATTAGGCACTAATGAAAGTTAATCAAATGTAAACCGGCGATCAATTATCAGTCAAGACATGTGTAATTGAACTTCTTTTATTTGTGATAAAATCAACATAACAACAGTTTCTTCAACATATCTTGGTTCAAACACAAGTTTATTGAGCACCGACATTACACATCGTATCGCTTTGTTGGGCACCCCTTTCTAGCCGACACCCGTTTTGTTGTTGCACCACTGACGGCAGCACTGAAATAAAATAGGGATAGATAATAATTAGCTGATGCACAAAATTTCAATGTCAAAGATATTTCGTTATACTTGGGCAAAATCACATTGTAATTTATGAGGCCTTCATGAAAATATAATGCTCAGTTAGTATATGACTTTAAAAGATTTGCATGAACCCTAATAGTTGTACATATCTACCATTTTAATAATAAAATTAATTATGAATTGCACCTTTCCTGTTGCTCTTTTTGCCCAATATCACGTATGATTTGCATGCAGTCACGCACTGCCGCACCTAGTATTTCCCTGACTTCACCCAGGCACTGGTCTTTGAACTCCTGCACACCTGAAAATGACAATCAATGAAACCAGCGGTCCTGGGTAACACCTTAAAGTGCCTGTTGATAAGGACGTAAAGCCACCAATCTCACTCACTCACTCAATGAAACCACCTGGGTAAGACCTTAAAGTGCCTGGTCCTGGGTAAGACCTTAAAGGGCCTTTCTGTCTCTTTTCTCTGTCTCTCTCTCCCTTCTTCTCTATCTCTATTTCCTGGGTATGATCATAAACTGCCTCCCTCTCAGCTCTCCCGCCCTTGATATAACACTTCAAAGTGTTGATAAGGGCGTAAAGCAACCAATCTCACTCACTCACTCACTCACTCAATGAAACCATTTAGTAATTTGTACTGAAGTATATATACATATATGACTAAAATACGTGTACTTGACTAAAAAGCTGAATTGTTATATTGGCACCCCATGTGTAAGTGCCTGGACCATGTCATCATGATCGAGGGGGGGGGGGGGGGCCTTAGACTCAGCCATAATTCAGAATTGTATAAAATTCGAAACTAACATAAAATATTATACAACGGCACAATGAGAATCATCTCCGGATGAGATTGCTGTAATCTTGTTAACTTCCTGAATAAAGAAATTCGATCCCAAAAAATACAATAAGACATGTCGCAGTCCAAGATTATGTGACTTGACTCATAATTTTAGTATAGACATATTGATGATTTACTTACTTCCCTGTACTTCAGCTCTGACTTCCTTGACCATCTTGGAACACATCTGTTGGCACATGCGCATGCCTACAAATATGACGCATTACTTTTTCATGAATGAAATTACTATAATCACTAAATACTTTATTGAGTTGCTGATTGACGCACACAAAACATGGCCTATATTAAAGTGAATCATAACGTTTCCCTTAAAAAACATGCTTGCTTAATTTGCAATCAGCATTCCAATCAAAACAGTCTTAGAAAAAGATGGTTTGATTTTCTACCAACTGCTTCTGAGCTGTAACTATGGTTGACATTCGAATTCTGGACTTATGTAAAATACAACAGTTTATGCTAGTAAATATTTATTTAAATGTGGACAAATTCCTTTTTCTCATATTTCGAAACAAAAACAATTAACACATCGATGCCCATATTTGGGTCCACTGGGCGGCACATATCTTCTGGCCACGCCCACTTCTGCATGGAACAATCAGACTGTTCCCGAAGGTGATTATGACGCATGACTATTTGTCTCAGTCACTCCCACCCATTTCTTCGTCGTCATGGCATTAAGCAACCATTACTCACTCACTCACCCATTTCTTCACAGTATGCAGATGTATATGCAAAATTTTTCTTTTACTTGATTATTGTCTAAACTGTGTATGGTAAATAAACCATTGCTTTGCTTGGATCTGTCCAACCTTGTGTCTCCGTTAATATATCAAATCATATCCCTCTCTCATCCAGCTATGACCAGGACCCAACATATGCAATCAAAATTTGGATTTGGATTCGCAGTCTGTGCCATTACTGTCAGACTGTTAATTTAAGAGCTTTAACAATATCTTGGAGATGCTTCTGCCCTTCTTCATTGTTAGAAGCTGCACCATCAGAACAACTGGTATCCTGTGCATCTGGTGTTACCTCTACGTTTACTTGGGTAGCTTCCTTCTCTTTTATTTCCACCAGCCGCGACCTAACACATTTGTTGATCATTTTTCAATTTGGAGCGAAGACGACTCTTGTGTCCCTTAAAGACACTGGCACCTCTTTCTGACCAAGCATTGCTTACAGGGGTTGAAATGCAGACCTCTGCGATGTAGGCCAATAGAGGGTAGTGATATACATATGACTCAGGCTCCATTCTGTTATGTTATGCTTCCTTTCCCTTTCTAATATCTTCTGGGAGTTGTTCTTTCCATGAAAGCATGTCATACTTTGCTTTTGCAAAGTAACAAAATATTATGTATTTTTACCCTTTTTCGATCACATTCATATATTTTTAATTCATACAAATTACCAAATTGGTAATACTAATATTAAATTTTGCATTCTTTTCTATACAAACTCAGCATACTCTCATTTTCACAATTTGATATACAACTATTAATAAATACATATAAGTAATTTCTTCATTGACTTCAATTCACATAAACTTTTTACTCAGGCTTATAACCTTGATACAAGAATGATTTAAATTCTTTTATGGTTAACATTTCTTGATTTTCTGGGGCCAAGCTTTTCCTGGAATTGTGCAAATAAATGATCTTTTTATTTTTTCTGTTGATGGAGTTATTGTCTTTAATGTTTTCCCTTTAGATAGACTTCTTAGATTTATTTTTCTCTCATCTACATTATCCTCAGTTTTTGATAATTTAAATCCAATCTCCAATAGATGAATTTTTCTCCTGGTATCCATGGGAAGCAGATCAAGATTCTCATGTTCTTGATTTGTATTTGTTCTTTTTTCCATTCTTTTTATTATCCTAATTGCAGCATTTTGCAATACTTGAAGTTTTTTCAAGTTATAAATATTTCCACCATTATACAGTAAATCACCAAATTCCATTAATGGTCTGATGGCTACTTTATATATCAATAAAAGAACATCATCTCCAGCCGAATATCTAAGTTTAGCTAGCTTTTGTATTTTGTTTCTTGCTGTATTTACTCTAATAGCAATATGTTGGTTAAATGTAAGATCCTCATCTATAGTAACTCCAAGATATTTGTAAGTTTTTGTATTTTCTATCTCTGATATACCAATGTAATATTTTGCTCTATCTTCTAATTTTTCTTTCCTTCTACTTATCTCCATTATTTTACTTTTCTTAGTATTTAGAGATATTCTCTCTACACCATAAATGTACCATATTCAGATCATATTGAATTTCTTGTTTCACAGTGACCATATCTTTATTTGAATTATAAATCACTGTATCATCAGCAAATAATATTACATTGGAATATTTTATCCACCTTTGCACATCATTTATGTATATCTGGAACAGCAATGGCCCCAGAGCAGTTCCTTGGGGAACCCCACAGACTACCAGTTCTTTTTTAGAAGTTATATTATTTGTATGAACAGTTTGGAATCTATTTTCTAAATAGTTTTCAGACCATTTTATTGAATTCTCTTGCATACCCACACCATTAAATTTTTGTAAAAGTCTAATATGATCTACCGTGTCACAAGCTTTTTTTAGATCTAAATATGCCAGAAGTGAAATTTCTTTTTTATTTAAATTTTGATAAATTTGAGAACAGTGTGCAGTGTGCATCAGATAATGAAATACCTTTTCGGAAACCATATTGATGCTCATATAATATTTTTTCTTTCTCCATATATTCATATAATTGTCTTTGTACACATTCCTCTAAAAGTTTAGCTGGTAAATTTATTACCGATATAGGTCTATAATTTCCTGGTTCACATTTATTTCCATCCTTATGTAAAGGAGTAATAATAGCTTTTTTAAAAGCCATTGGTACTTTCCCTAATTGTAAAGATAGATTAAAAAGGTAAGTCAATTGAATACCTATGGGTACATATGGGTAAAATTCGACACGATTGACACGCGACACGGCCGCTAAATCATGGGCGACACGGCGACACGGTCCCCTTAACGTGCGACACACACAGCTTCCAAAAAGCTGATAAAATTTGACACAAGACATTCAGAAATGTATTAAAAATTGACATGAGACACAGTGATTTATTTAACAGGTGACACACGACATTGTATCAACCGTTAGTATTAATTAATGTATTGCTTAAAAAGTGACACGAGACATCATTGAATTGTTTTAAAAAGTGACATGGGACATGGAAAAAATTCTTATCGTGCGACACTCAGACACAGTCATAAAAAATTGGACCCATATATACCCCTATACCTAAACACATCAATATAGGTTTCAGTATTTTAGTAGGTACATTTGGCACACCTGAAGCCTTGTGTATACTAGTTTTATATAGGTATGTCATAATTTCAACTTGTTCTATAGGTTGAAAGGAATATTTTTTACTATTTTCCTGTACATTTTTTTGATCACATATTCTCATACCTTTTTTCCCACTTTTCACATGAAAATCTGTATTTTCTGAACATACATTTAATAATTCACAATCCATGTTATCCTTTTCGACTTCAGTCAATGGTATTATTTTTTTTGCTAAGTTATTTCCAATTGATGCAAAATATTCATTCATTATGTCTGGAACCTTTTCTGTATTAACTAACTGACCATCAGAATTCATCTGAATTTCACTTTTTTGTTCTATTTTGTCAGGTGATATTACTGAATTTATAGTATTCCAAAATTTTTTGGATCGTTCCTATTAGAATTTATTTGATTTCTCAAGTAATCATTTTTTAGTTTTATTATCTGTGAATTCACTTTATTCCTACATATTTTTGCCTTATTCCAATCTTCAGTGTTATTACTTTTTTTAGCCTTTTGAACATTTTATCTCTTTCCTTAGACAATTTTATAAGTTAATTTGAAGTCGTGATAACACCAAAACCAGACAACTAGCAGTTTTTCATGAGGTTGTAGTTTATTTGTTGTATAAATTCAAGTGGTTGATTCCTACCTTTCGATCACGTGGCGGATCTTCATCAGGGAATATTTTTTATACAGAGATGAATAGGGGGTATATAAAAAATGTGTAACATAGGTATCCATAGTAACATGTCAACAAGTTAAAAGCAGCATTTTCATTGGTTAAAGTTAAACAAGCTATATCTTAGTGGATTTAAGTCGTAGAGAGACCTAGTAAAGACGGATCTGTGTAGAATTATATAGTGTTCTTTCTCATGGTTCTTGTGGGTATATCTTGATGAATCATTACAAATTTTTTTTTGCATATATAATATGAAATCTAACTAGAACATTGATAACTGTAGGACTCGGCCTCAGGAACAGTTTATAACGATCCATGTGGTGACACATATGTGTACAGGTAGGAGTCTGCTATAGGGTGCGATAAGTTGGGCTTAAGGTACTCTTTTACCACCATAATGCCCTGCATTGCTCGACCCACATCCTGGTTGATGTGACTTATTATTCTCCATAAGTCGTACATCAATCGACCCCTGGCTACGGTGCCATGGTCGTGATGTTTTATCGGGGTCGGGTTGTAAGTAGGCTAGTTGTAACTTGTGGGTTTGGGGATGTATTCTTCAGGGTTGGTCTTCGGGGGTTGTGTTGATCTTTTGTTGTCGTCGATCCATGGTCGGAATGGGCGATTGCGCTAGTGATTTGGTCTGGTGTTGCTGGCCTGGATGCCAGTTACTTTTCTGGCGGGTGATTTTCGTCGTTTCGGTGTTTGGGTTGTTTAGTTTTATAAGTTCTTTTGTATACCATAGTGGCCTGACCCTTACATCTTTGAGTTTCTTAACTGGACACATCCTATCCAGATAAATAGATATTTTATTATACAATAAATTCCAACAAGTATCTATATCCCTTGATTCATAAAATTCAGTCCAATCCTCATTAACAAGTATTTCTTGAATTGATTTTGAATCTCTGGCTTTAAATGATGCTTGTTGATATCTTGTCCGTTTCTTCTTTAAATCTAAATATACAGGCAAATAATCACTTAAATTATTTTCAATGACTCCTGATACACTAACTTTTGTGCTATTAGTAAACATTAAGTCAATAGTTCTTGATGACTTGTGAGTGACTCTAGTATTGTTTTTGATATATTGTACCAAGTTATTTTTTGAAAATGTACTATACATTTCTCCCATTTGAGAATTTTTATTAGCTTTAGACATTTCCATATAATCGATATTAATATCTCCAACAATTACTATTTCTCCAGGATTTATCATATTATTCAGAATATCATCTAGTTTTTGTTTACATTCCAATATAGAGCCATTCGGAGGCCTATATAAATTCACAAGGGTAACCTTTTTCCCATGCCCTTTCACAAATTGAATAACTTGTAATTCAATGTCAGGTGATGATATAATGTTTCTCATATTATCTCATATATATTATTTCATCAACCTTAATATTTTTCTCTACATAAATAGACACTCCACCACCTTTCTTTTTCCCATTCCTGTCTTTTCTGAATATATTATAACCCTGAATTTGCACTTGATTATCGTTTATATTATTATTTAGCCATGTCTCCTGCAATGCTAATAAACTTGGTTTGAGCTCATTTACCAATGTTGTGACTCCCATAATTTTGGGTTTAAGACTTCTGATATTCCAAGAGATTATAGATAATCCCTTGAAAATAATTTCTCCTCTAGTAATAGAATTTTCCAGTTGTAATAATTAAAAATTCCAAGTATATAGTACTTGTTTTAACCACATTTGGATTTTGGGAAATATAACAATTATTTCTATATTTTTACATAAATCAATATTAAACAAACAGCATAACTCCTATTTAGAGTTAATAATTTCCAACATTTAACCTTGAATCGTTGAATTATATAAGTTTCCTCTCATTAAGCTAACCCTCTTTCATACTTCAATTCATACTCTAGATCATTTACTGTTATCCATATCTGTAAATGATCATTTTACATATCAGCATATATCACTCTGTATATATCATATTATCACTTTTACTTTATACAAACATGAATTTCATACCAAATAAAATATATATTAAACAACATCAAATTGTCTTTTTTTCTTCTCTTCTCCTTCTTCCATCATATTTATGTTGATTCCACCAAACACGTTACAGTTTATTTGCTATTTTAAATCTTACCTTCACTGACTTAAAATATCCACATGCTATATGCACATAGTTATTACCATCAGATCAGATGAAGAAATGTTCAAGCACCATAATATCCTAAGATATTTCAAAAATATTATCCTCTCTTACCATGTATTAATATCTTTCCTCATTGTACCTACATGCAATAGGCACGTAGTCACTCAAAGTAAAACAGGAAAGTATTTTAATAGAGGTAGTCCTTACTTGTTGATGAAGTTTTCTGTCATTCTTCATTTTGTCCAAGGTCTTATCAGATTATTATATATCAAACATCACTAATTCTTTCATATCTACATGCTATATGCACATAGAAATTCCAGAAAAGCTCAGCTTGTCCTGATTTCATATCTGAATATCACCTTATATTTGTTTTATCACCTTATA
The DNA here is from genome assembly GCA_942159475.1 of Sthenelais limicola. Classification (NCBI taxonomy): domain Eukaryota; kingdom Metazoa; phylum Annelida; class Polychaeta; order Phyllodocida; family Sigalionidae; genus Sthenelais; species Sthenelais limicola. The sequence goes on from OW804096.1 coordinate 66,837,251, forward strand.
TTTGTATTAATATAACCCCCTTTGCAAATACATGCTGTATGCACGTACTTACTCCAGGTTAATACCAATATATATAAGTGACTTTCTAAGTTATTAACTCAACATTCCTGTTAAGATTAGGCATAATTTATCTGGAAGGCTCATAAATACAATATTCCAAAAAACTTGGAGCATAAAAGATCCACTTTTCAAAATTTTAATTATAGAATTATGGACTCATATTCATATGAGATAAACACAACCACAATTCTACTGAGCCTTTGTATAAGCAATATATATCTGATTCGCATAATCTCTCTTTAGGTCTTCTGAGAGATGACATCCATCTGCAGAAAGTCTCCCGCAAAATGCTGAGTATTTTAGTTACTCCACTTTTTCTCTTCTTTTTTCCTGACTTGCTTTTGTGAACTGATTGTGAAACATAAGGTGTTGGCGATCCTTCCTCTGTATTTATTCTTTTTGCTATGTTGTTAAACAAGATGATCCTCTCGTTTATAGATCTTTGAATATGTTCATAAATGCCTCTTAATGCAGCCAGATATAAGTTATATTGATATATGATATATCAATTCCTGTTAACGTAGCTACAGAAATTATCGGTTGATACCCATTCACACTCGTATAACCTTTCATAGCCACAATAGAACTATCAAGCGTGGATCTTATAGCATCTTCGAATAAAACATTTGTGCTATGTTTTAGCTTCACCTGCTCTCCTGGGTCATTTCTGTCCCTAAATGTTATATTACAGATCCCAGCTACGATGAATATGTGTCTTGATCTGTTTCTTACAATGATATTTCGAGCTTCTTGAGTTAAACGTTCTATGGTAGCTCCTCTCATGACGATGACCTTAACCCAGGAGCTCGGTAGTCTTTCCTGCAGTAATCCCTCTATATCGTCTCCCCTTGAGTCCATAAGCACTAATAAATCCATCTTCAAAGAATATTCAGATATTTCAGTCTAAATATGTAATTAATTTAACAATCTCGCTCTCACTAATTCTAAAATCCGGCCAAATGCGTTCAATATCGCCCTTCAATATCTTCTCGTCAATCGGTAACCTGACGCCATCTTGAATGTTAATGTTTACTTCCGGGTGGCGTAGCCCGGCCGCCCATTTACGAGAAGTCGTTAATTCGAACAGTTTTTTCTCACCCGTCGCTAATAATTTTGCCTTCAAATCTTCATTTTGTTCAAATTTGTTGAAAACAATGTCTTCAAGTATTTCTTTCTCAATTGATTTCCATTTATTTGATGTTAGGAATGATTCTCCCAGTCGCTTAGCAGCCAAGGGGTTCGAATCTCGGCATATCTCGTCTGCTAGCGAGAGCTTCCCTTCCTTTGACGCTTTGGTTGCTTGGAAGCACTGTTCAGAAGAATCATAACATCTTCCGTGGTATTCGAATCCAATATCATAAAAATTAGACAAAAATGAATGTGACCCTTTGAAACCTATTCCGTTCTTTCCGACTTTTACATGATAAATGTCTTCTGGTCGACATCCATCCGGTAAGCTAGTAAGATCATAAATTGAATATGTATTGTTCCCGATAACAATATGGTTTACCTCTATCCTTGCTTCGACTGCATTTAGTCGAAGAAGCTTATGGCAATTTTGGAGAAGGTTCATTTGGTAACCATTTGTTTCTTTGTTGAAATTATTCAACCAGAATCTTCCATACGATTCCCTAATTTTTCTGCTAGCTCTAATGATTTTAACTTTCGTTTCTTCAGATTTCAATACAAAGTAAATAGCCCTTCTTCGGTCAATCGTTGCTATTCCAACTCTATACGCTCTGTCCACATCTTCTTCCTGTATATTCATGCCAGCCAGATTTATAATATTCAATACTTACATTATGACATCTTCATTCCTATCATTTCTTTTTTCCATATCATTTAAATCTTTTAAAGATTTTATATTTGCATCTATCCAATCTTCTTCGATACCCTCAACAATAATAAACTGATTATTTCCAGTTTTGACACCTTCTCTCTGCATATTTCGATTCCATCGATCGTTTCTTCTTTCATCAAAATATCTGTCATTGTATTTGTTGTTAAACTAAATTCGAATTTCTTTTCCTCTTTTTTACTTGTATTTTCTTTTAGCTCATTCACTAATTTTTCAAGCGATTGCAACCTGTCATTTATAGCAGATATGTTGATTTTAGAATTCTCGAGATTCTTGATCCTATGCCCAAAATTCTCAGTAGTGTTAGAATTTTCACAAGCATACTGTTGGAAATCTTGTTCCATGCATCCTATGTCCCTCTTTATTTTAGAAATAAAATTACTAAAACTTCTCTCAATGTGTTGAACTTCTTTCAACATCATCCTCACTTCAGGAGTTTGTGATAATTCTAATTTTATCGTATCAACCTCCATTTTTCTGTTGTTATTCCCATCTTCATTCATATCACTACAGCTGTCACTTCTCTCTCTCGCTCCTCTTTCATTTGAAAATAGTACTTTTTTTATACAATCCAAATCTTCCTCCAAGCGATTTTCAATTTCTACCCTTTGCTCTTTAAACTTACTTGCTTTTTGCAGATTTTCAATCGTTTCTTCCATCTTACTAACAGTCATATCTGGCTCTTTCAAGGTAATCTTCTGTACGATGCCATTACCTTGCGCATCGGTACTGTCATAGCCGCTCACCTTCTTAACAGCTTTTTTCTTTACCGATCCACTTTTCCTCGAATTACTTAAACTCATGGCGTTTTTCATCCTTGAAAAAATATTTGGAGATTCCATAATGATAATGGAACAACTTTCTCGCTTTGACTTCTTTTTTTCTTCAATTCCCTCCAAATGCGGTTAAAAAGAATTCTAAGCTGATGTAAAGGCCTGTTGCTGCCTCGAAGCCATGACGTCACCTGTGTTTCATGAAATAGGGAATTTAACAGAATAAAATGATAAAACCACAGTATATCTGCTAACTTTTAATTACTATTAGCGGCGGTGAAACTAACCAAAGCAAACCTGTTCTCTAATAATCTTTTTAATGAGGACAAAATATATTTAAACTGTCGGAAATCATGACTGTTATCAATATCACAAGACAATGTCAATGTAATCAAATATTTCTTACAAGTTGATATAGAGAATTTTGAATTGCATTAAAAAAAAAATTACATCATTAAATAGAAGAATTTTGGAAATATGAATTGTTTTTATAAATGAAAGAATGATATTAACGGAAAAGCACTGCTTAAGGCACTTGAATGGGTACAGGTCTCACGGATGAAGAAATTCATCATATTCTCAGACTCGCACCCATGTCTAGAAGCTGTGACCAACCTTTATCCTAAGAGGTCCTGGGTAAGACCTTAAAGAGATATACCACAGTTCAACTTGGAAAAAAACTGAAAATAACATTTTGTTTAAACTTTGCCTCGTGAAAGAACAAGGTTATGTGAATTCAAAAATCCAATAAAAACAATATGTCACCGGGTTAGTTTTCATTTCAGGGAGCCCTGAAATTTATGGTTGTTCACTATAGAAGTCTATGAGAAATAGACAGTTTTTTGGGTTTTTTTCAGTATAAAAAAATAATTGAAAATAACTTTTTCTTAAAAATCTCTATAGGCATAGCTAAGATATTGCTTTACCCTCTCAAGCAATAAAAAATGGGGGTCACCGACTTTTTAAAAAAGTTATTGAACTGAATCTGCATCCTGATGAGTTAAAAACAGGAATATTGAAGATTTTCAATGCTGAATAATATCTTTCAAAATATGTTGATACCCTGTTCTTTCATGCATGAGCGTAAACCTGTATAGTGGCTATGTTTAGAAGTCATTTCAACTGAAAAATGTTATTTGTCTGTCTGAAATCTTTTTTTTTTTTTTTTTAAAGATTTTATTTCCACTGGGTACATCACCTCCAGGAGGAGTAGGATTTTACGGCGGACCCAGCTTGGGTTAGAAATTTACAAATGTACATGCCGTAGTGTAGGTATAATACATAAAGTGATAACAGGTAGCAGATAGAAGGTAGAAGGTAGAAGATAACCTCTTACTATGAGAGAGACTTCATAATGTTTGGACCGGACTATTGGTAAAATCAATGTTAAAGTTGAATGGCTATACAGAAAGGTGACAAAAACGATAGCTGTTGTCATAAAATTAGTGGTAACACATTAACATTTCATGTTTGGACCGTACCATTGGGAGGAGTAGGGTAAGGCTATAAAAGAGGTACTGTGCTGCACTAGTAGGTGAACCTCTTTCTTATGAGAGTGACCTGACTATGAGCCAGTAGACAGAAAAACTAAATAGAGCTGTGGTTTACATCAGTGTTTGTTTTAACCATTCCTTTTGCAGAGACTTAAATGCTTCTATATTCCCAATATTTCTAGACCTGGGGGTCAATTGATTCCAGGCTTTTGCCACCTTGTTAATCACAGAATTTTCCCCACATTTGGTTTTATAGAAGAAGGATGATAGTAAAGGGGCTTCATTTGCTCTAGTTGGGTTATTGTTATTATGGGATTTGTATTTGTTAGATTTTGATCTCGCATAGCCAGTGATTCTTAGATGACTCTCTCTTCTGTAAAAAAGGAGGGGAATTTTCAGGTCTTTGTGCAGTTCCGCGGTGGGATAGAGGGGTTCAGCCCTTTGTATTGCTCTAAGAGCTTTATTTTGAATTCTTTGGAGTTTATTAAGGTTATTTAGATGGGTGTTATGATAAAGAATGTCTCCGTAGTCAAAAAAAGGGAGAATTTTGCTTTTGTAGACCAGAAGTGAGGCTTTTGTAGTCAGTAGGTGTCTGACTCTTAGAAAGAGAAAAATCTTATGAGAAATAATTTTGATCAAGTTTCTTATGTGAGGTTGGAAGGAGAGTTTGTTATCAACTAAGACTCCTAGGTATTTGTAGACTTGTACTGTCTCAAGAATTTTGTTGTTTAGGGATATATTTGGGGGTGGGGGGGTGTTTTTGGTTTGGGTTCTACTTATTAACATTAACTTGGTTTTAGTGGCGTTTATAAGGAATTTGTTCTTGACACACCACCTCTCAAGGTTAGAGAGGTCTTGCTGCATATTATGATATAGGGATGCTTGAGATCGATTAGAGTGGTACAGTACTGTGTCGTCGGCATAAAGGAGGTATTTAGTATGTTCAAGATGGGCACCAATATCATTTATAAATATTAAGAACAGAAGAGGTCCAAGGATTGAGCCTTGGGGGACTCCTGATTTGATGAGGGCTAGGTCAGATAAGGTATTGTTAACAATAGTTTTTTGGTATCTATTAGATAAATAAGATTTAATCCAAGAATGTAATTTTCCTCTGATTCCTATATTGAAAAGTTTAAGTAAAAGTATATTGTGGTCTACCATATCGAAGGCCTTTCTAAAATCAATAAAAGTAATAAGTGTGGGGATTTTTTTTTCATAGGCATATGCTAAATCATCAGTGAGATTGGAGATTGTATTGATAGTCGATTTTTGTGGAAGAAAACCAGATTGGTTAGGGTCAAGGATATTATAAGTGTTTAGATAAGATAAAATTCTAGAGTGTACAATTTTTTCTATTAGTTTGCTGGGTGTGGGTAATAGGGATATGGGGCGATAGTTATTTATTTGAGTTGATTCCCCTCCTTTAAAAAGAGGGACAACCTTGGCTATTTTCCATGCATTGGGAAACATTTGGCTGGAAAAGGAAAGATTAATGCAAAAGGTAAGTTCAGAGAGAAGGGTCGCAAAAGAGTCTCTGATTATTGAGTTAGATTGATTGTCCAGAGCTGATGATTTAGAGATATTAATTTTAGTGATGAGACCTAGTAATTCAATCTCATTTACAGTGATTTCACAGAGACTAGATTGTTTGGCTATATTGGGGGTAGGCCAAGGACTATTTGGTAACCCAGTTAGTAGGTTATCAGTAATGTTTGCAAAATATTTATTGATAAAATTAGGTAGATCATTCTTATTGACAGGCTGGTCATTGTCATCGTTCAAGTTAATTTCATTCTGTGGGGCTTTGGAGGGGAGGAGATTATTAATAGTCTTCCAGTATTTTTTAGGATCGTTAGTATTTGTCAGGTTCTGATGTATGTAAGTTCTTTTGGCATTTAAGATAAGCTTAGTAGTCTCTTTTTTAAGGCGTTTGGCTTCGTTTACATCAATGAGAAGGCCTGTACGTTTGGCTCTCCCTCTAGCAAGATTCTTAGCTCTCACAGCATCAAGGATATGCTTAGAGATCCAGGGATCATTGTTATCTCTGATTAAAACATTTTTGATAGGGCACATGGAGTTTAAGGTGGAGGTAATTGCGTTAAGAATAAAGTCCCATGAAGTATCAGGATCAGGGATCGATCTAAAATATTGCCAGTCGTGATCATTTCTAAGCTTTCTCTGGAAGAGATTAATATCAAGATTCTTGTAACTTCTGCATTTTTTCATGGTGTAGTGTTTTTTGATTTTGATTTTCTTGCGAATCAAGTAGATTGCTTCGTGGTCGCTAATATTGTGATTAAGGGTACCACTGTCTGATATTAGTTGGGAATTAGTAATCACTAAGTCAATTAGACTTGGTATTACCAGATTATCTCGTATGGGGAGCCTGGTAGGGGAGTTAATATGTTGAGTGAGCCCATTTTGCTGGTTAAATAATTTTAGTTTGTTTTTGTACGGACAGTTGTTGCTGAGCATATTTATATTAAAATCTCCTATTAGTATCGTCTCAGGGGTGTCTCTTTTGGCCTGACGACAGGCCACCAGAAGGTCAGTAAGAGAGTTGATGCAGGTATCAACTGATCCAGAGGGTGGACGGTAGATGGAAGTGATGAAAAAGGGTTTTACATTATCTGGTTTGAGTTTAATGGTAAATGCCTCTAGAAATGGTTGAGATATACTTAGGTCATTCATGATTTCATAGTTAAGATTGGTGTTGATATAGAAGAGAATGCCTCCGCCTCTCTTAGTAGAAAGAGTATTTGGGTCATTAAAGTTTCTATCTAATCGTATAAGATTATAGCCAGGTATTGCTACAGATTGATCAGGAACCGACTTGTTTAGCCAGGTTTCGGTCAGAGTGATAACTTCAGGCCTAAGAGCTAATATATTTTGTTTAACGGTGTCAAATTTGTTCTTGAGGCTTTGACAGTTAAGGTGATATAACATCAAACCATTTTTTCTGTTCGATAATGACATAGCTTATGATATAATTATGTTTGAGAAGAGGTATTCGAGGAAGGCAGGAGCCTGACTGAGTGCTAAATGCACAGTCAGGTGGCAATACTACAGCGAGGGACGGGTTAGAGAGGAGAGATAAGGAGACCCATGACCGTGGGACCAGGGATTGAAAGTTAAAATAAACGAAACACTGATCAGCAAATCAAGTAAAGATAGGGTTAATTATGAAGAGATTACTTGGGAATTTGATCCTATATTAGTTGGTAAGTACTCAGATGGTCCGTAGCGCCGTTAGGTCCACTGAGTAGAATAGGGAGATCAAAAATAAATAAATAAATATATCTAAAACAGTGCAATGCAAACATCCAAATCTTTTCGTGATTATGAATGTAACTATGACTATGACTATGGACCGAATCACTAAAGCTAGAGTGTGAGGTCAAGTCAAATTCAAGACAATAATAATATTTATTTGCATAGAACTGGCTATTCGGCTGTAGGTACAGTAACAAAAACAGATCAAGAATGGTTTAAGCCGTGGAGACCTAGAACGAGAAGTTCGATGCTCGGTGCTCGGTGATCCGCTGACTACTGAGAGACAACGTGTCCGATTCCCAATTTATATGATCGCAATGTGTACGGTCCAAAACCTCCACAAGTGGAGGCGCCATCTGACGTATTTGGCACGCACTAGTTAAACAGATATCGCAGAGTAATCAAAAAAATCTTGGAAAAACTGAGAAAATATCCATTTTCCCCACATACTTAAGTACTAAACTTTGATGGTCTCTAGAATAAAAAAAATATATGCTGAGATCCATTTTTTTTGCTTTTTGTTATCCCCCAACCATGTTCTTTCTCAAGACAAAGTTTGAAAAAATTATAGTCACTCCTTATTTTTCATGCATTAGTTCCTTGAACTCCCGCCTGCAGCAGTGCATATGACAGTGGTTTATCTCTTTAAAGTGCCTGGTCCTGGGTAAGACCTTAAAGGGCCTTTCTGTCTCTTTTCTCTGTCTCTCTCTCCCTTCTTCTCTATCTCTATTTCCTGGGTATGATCATAAACTGCCTCCCTCTCAGCTCTCCCGCCCTTGATATAACACTTCAAAGTGTTGATAAGGGCGTAAAGCAAACCAATCTCACTCACTCACTCACACCTTTATCCTAAGAACCGAATCATACAAGCAATTCAAGAGACATACACTGAAAACAAAAGACTGGAAAAAGAAGTGGTGTTGTGCTGGGTGCCAAGCCACATTGGAATAGAAGGAAATGAGGCAGCAGACATTGCAGCCAAAAATGCATTGAGGCGCCCTGTTGGGGCTGACCAAATGCCATACACAGACATTGTACCTGTGGCGCAGGCACACGTCAAATGTAGCTGGCAGCGCACATGGAATGGTGTTAATAGTAAAAAGCTGCGAGCAATCACACCATCAATCACACTAAAATTCAAAGATGATAACCTGACAAGACCCGAACAGGTGATACTGACCCGTCTTCGTACTGGTCACACCAAACTGACTCACAGGCACCTTCTAAAAGGTGAAGTGGCTCCTGTATGTCAGACATGCAACACTCAACTGAGTGTAGAGCATCTCTTAATACATTGTCAGGCAACCAACTTTTAATTACTATTAGCGGAGGTCAAACTAACCAAACCAAACCAAACCAAACCAAACCAAACCCCTTCAACCCCTTCAACCCCTTCAACCCCTTCAACCCCAGTCTCCCCAGGGGAATTTGGGGGTAAATTTCCTACAATTAATATGCATATATCTGAGTAAAAACTACATTTCAACGTGGTCCTGGGTAAGACCTTAAAGTGCCTGGTCCTGGGTAAGACCTTAAAGGGCCTTTCTGTCTCTTTTCTCTGTCTCTCTCTCCCTTCTTCTCTATCTCTATTTCCTGGGTATGATCATAAACTGCCTCCCTCTCAGCTCTCCCGCCCTTGATATAACACTTCAAAGTGTTGATAAGGGCGTAAAGCAACCAATCTCACTCACTCACTCACTACATTTCAACACTTTCTTTCACCATAAGATGTTTATACCACCTTGAAGCACTTCCCATAGAGATCCCAAATTTGAAAAGGTTATGTACTAAAAATTAGTTACCATGGCAACGCATTGTTTAATTAAAACTGATTTTAGTCTAGGTACACCAAAACCATCAGTCAGCAACTTCTGATGTTGTAAGTTTTATTGAAGTTTTATATGGTTGTACATTCGATTCCTACGTTTCGGATCTTTATGGACGATCCTTCGTCAGGGAATAATTACATGGATCAAATACAGGGGTATATCAATTTTGTGCAGGTGCGTTGCTAGGTTACAGTATCAACAGGTTGAATACAGTCAATAGTATATATCACAATAGTTCCTTTAATAATTGGTCTAGGACGATCAGGTAAATTTTACTAGAAGCATATTCGAACGTAGAATTAGTCTCTCAGAATTTTTTTTAATGCATATATAATATGAAGTTAAAACATTTGTGCGCATTTTGGCAACCATTAATTCTTGCAAAGTTACAACTAGCTTAATCCAGTTTTAAATATTCCTTTTTGATCATCACGGTTTGCATGGCTTGTCCGATGTCTTGATCTATGTTATTGATGATGCGCCACATATCGTATATAATGCGTCCCTTCCCGATGTTGCCATGGTCCGGGCGTATCGGTGTAGGGTTGTATGTAGGGTAGTTGTGTTTTGTAGTGCGAGGGATGTATTCTTCTACCGGGGATTTTTCCAGGCTGTATGGTTTTGGTCGGGTCGTGTGGTGGGTCTTCGTATTTTCCCAGGGTCTGAATATGGTGTGTCGCTCGTTTTGTCTGTGGTCCCTGTGGTTGGTTTTTCTTTTCTTGGATGATGGGCGATGCTTGGGTTCCTTGTTTTCAGTGTCTTCCCATGGTCGGTGTGTGGTTTTGGAGATGACAGAGGCAAGGGCTGTGGTCTTCTTCTTTTCCTTGTCTTTTTGGTGGTTGGTGGTTGTTTCTGTATCTTTAGGCTTTTCGGCGTTTATCGGTTTCATTTCCACATCATTAAGTTTGATCGGGCTTAGGTCATTGGTGGGCTCAGTTTCCATACTTTTCTATTTAATTGAAATAATTAGTTTAATTTTGGGTTCATACAAAGATGCTTTATTATATGGTTTAAATAATCTTGAATCTAGATTGGTCATGTCACTAGGAACATTTTGATAGCAAACACATCAGGGGATTCCTAAAGGTTACCTTGGAAACGTCATACAATAATACCTACCCCTATAGGGTTTACCAGAATACCATTATAGAGAAGGTATGAGAATATATACCCCTGTATTCAATTTGACAATTTTCCTACTTAATGCAAATCTGTTGATTATTTAAATTGTTTTGCTCAAGTCCGTCTAAATGACTCCTGTTAAATTAAGTTAGTTTTTACAACATTATATGTGGCTGTTACCATAGCAACCAAATGAAAACACATGTATTAACAAATTAGAGAAATTTTCTGAATTCTCCTTGTTGAGACCTTTCTTCTGATACCAAACTTGCCTGTATCAGGAGATTTCTGAAAAATCATTATTTTTCTGAGACAAACACAGACAAAAAAGGATTCGTTCAACTAATTTTGATATGCCTGGCAACAATTGAGAGTTTCAGCAAATTTGGGTGAATGTTTTAATGGAAATTAATCGTTTCAATTTATAAATAATTTTGAGTGAAAATTGATGTATTTTATCAAAATATGTTTCCATGGAAACGGTTTTTCAAGTAGAACTATATTTTTTCGCTAGAAATATCAAGGTATCAAAGACCTTGAAATCTAATGTTTTTATAAAGACAAATTTCTCAAAATAGCTAAATACAAACAGGAAAGGTGATAAAAATAAGCCCGAAATTGTTACATTGTTCCCATGGTTACCATTCTATCCTCCTTGAGTTGCCATGGAAAAAAATACTAGAAAATGAATTTCCACTATGTATGGATCTGACAGCTGCTTATGGGAATCAACCTTTCTCCTCAGACCATAAAAAAGCTGCTAATCATATAGATAATGCTCACAAAATTCTATTTGGGGGTCATGTAAATGTCAGCCAGAAGTGCAAGATAACAAAACTCCATGATTACACAGGGTTTGTACCAGCAACACAGGTCAAGGATCACCCTTACGGAGCCAACAGTATTTAAAAAAAGACCAAATCTTCAACAAACCCGGATGGTGCTTACCGGATGGCCAAGGGTTCCCGATGTAAAAACAGTCTTCGGGCACCATTTTCAAAGGAATGAGACATTCAGTGTGGATGTTATGAATCTTGCCTAGGTTCTTTCCGTGGAGATATGTGGCCAACATTTCACGTTCTGTGTATCGTTTCCGGATCTCTTCCAGACTAAAACACTATCGATATTTGTTGATATATTTGTGATCGTATAGAATACTTCTCTGAATAGGTATTAACTATATCTCTTGCAAGGAAAGTGGTGGAAAGAATCTGTGTCCTTGTCTAGGGGCAAGGGAGAATAATATTCTAAGTTCAAATCGCTCCTCTGTAAATAATAATATAGAGAGAATACTTTTGTGAGTTCAGTTTTATTATGAATCCATCTTTTTTTTTTTAAAGCTTTTATTTAGACTGGGTAGCTCAAGTCCCAGCAATTGGGCTTTTCACTTGCCCCAGGTGACAAAGTCCTGTATATACAATAAGGTACAATATTTACATTTATAGAAGTCGTTGCTGTGCCACTCTTAGCTGGAGTTTTTAATCATGAGTGTTGGCTACGCTTCAAGAAAAGAAGAGTCTGATTTCGTTGTCTTAATTCAACATACCAAAATAATCAACAGGTTTTATATATAAAAATGGGTTCGATTTGGAGAGGTAAGAGAGAAATGGGTACATTAAGATAAGATAAGACACTACTTTGCCACTTTGTACTCGGAGATTGTACTCTTAGTGTTAGCAGGTCTTGGTTTGAGTAAGGGGAAAAGAAAAGGGTCAGGAGAAACAGAGGGAGGTCATGCGTTGGAGGGCGGGAAGAAAGGTCGTGGTCCTTAGTCTATTGGGGTGAATAGGGTGTTTAGCCATAGCTTTTGATTCGACTTGAAGGTTTCAATCGTTCCTATATTGCGTTGTTTGGCAGACAGTTCGTTCCAGGATTTTGCTGATTTTACCTGGATTGTGTTCTCACCAAATCTAGTTCTGTAGGGGGGGATTTTCAGTGTTGGGGCCTCGTTCTGTCTAGTTTCTCTTTTGGGGGGATTTGTGAAATTGGCGTCTTTGCTTCTTTTGAACGCTAGTGTTCGGAGGCGAACTGTTCTTCTGTTGATTAGCAGGGGGATTCTAGCTCTGCTATGGAGTATATTTGTTGGAGTTTCATGGGGTAGTCCAAGTGATAGTTTAATCGCTTTGTTTTGGAGCCTTTGTAATTTGTCTAGTGAGGGTTTGTGGGTGTTATGGATTAGGATATCCCCATAATCAAAAAACGGTAGGATTTTTGTTTTGAAAATTTTGATTGCTGATGTTGGGTTGATGTATTTTCTTATTCTGTGGAGCTGATGAATTTTGTAGGTTACCGTCTTAATTTGGTGAGCTAGTTGGTTTTTGAAATTTAGTCCCTCATCAATACTTAGACCTAGGTATTTATAGCTACCAACTTGCTTTAATTCATTGTTTTCATAGGAAATAGACCTAATCTTAACTATTTTTTTATTCTTTGAGGATCTGGTGAAGAACATTAGGTTTGATTTAGCTGCGTTAACTAGGAAAAGGTTGCATTTGCACCAACTATGTAAATCATCAATGGCAGATTGCATCTGAGTAAATAATTCGTCTACTTTTTTACCGTGTATATAGATGATGGTGTCATCCGCGTATAGTGAGAGGTGGGAGTTTCTAATTCCTTTGGCCAGATCATCAATGAAAATAATAACGAGTAATGGGCCAATTATGGAGCCTTGAGGTACGCCTGTTAAGACCGAAACCGGTGTTGAGGTGAGGTTGTTTACTATGGCAAGCTGTTTTCTGTCATGGAGATAGGACTTGCACCAGTCAAGTAGTTTACCTCTAATGCCAATATGATTAAGTTTTTGAAGAAGAATTTTGTGGTTCACCATGTCAAAGGCTTTTTTGAAGTCGATATAAGATACTAGGGTGTCTATGTTGGAATCAAGGTTCCAGGCTATATCGTCTCAATTTGCTAACTGCACCTATTGTGGATTTTCCTGGACGAAAGCCAAATTGTTTGGGATTTAGTATGTCATAAGCTTCAAGATATTCATAAATTCTGGTGTGTACAATTTTTTCTATGATTTTACTAGGAGTGGGAAGTAATGCTATTGGTCTATAGTTATTTATTTTATTTTGGTTACCTCCTTTAAAGAGTGGGATGATTTTGGCTATTTTCCAGTCTGGGGGGACAGTGGCGGTGCTCAGGGATAGATTCAGACAATGCGTGAATTCATTACATAAGGTTAGTAGGGCTAGTTTTAGAATTCTGTTGGGGAGGTGATCGATGGATGATGATTTGGTAGTGTTTATATTTTTCACAAGTTTCCATACTTCGTTTACGTTGGTACTAATGTTTTCTATAGAGCTGAGTGTTGGTGGGTAATTGGGGTTCCAGTTTGGTTGTAGACCTTTGGTTAGAGTAGTTGCTATGTTGATGAAGAAATCATTTACATATTGGGGGGTTTCTTTTTGATCTATGGGGTTGTTCAAATCATCTGTTAGATTTAGAGTATTGGACTTCTTGTTTGAGGGGGATACTACATTTATAATTTCCCAGAATTTTTTCTGGTCGTTTGAGTTATTTTCTAATTCACTTAAATTAGCTTGTTTTTAGCTACTTTTCTGGCTCTGTTTTTCTCTTTTATTTGGTCAATGATTTCTTGTGTTATCCAAGGGTCGTTGCTGGTTTTAATTTTGATTTTCCTAAAAGGGGCTATTTGATCTAGGAGGGTAGTTATTCTAGAGAGGATTAGTTGCCATGCTTCAACTGGGTCTGTGAGTTCCGAAAACTTGTCCCAAGCAAATTCATTTCTTAATTTGAATTTAAAGTCTGGGTCATTGAAGTTTTTATAGGGTCTACTCATTTTGATAGTCGATTCAAATTTAGTTTTTGCTTTCTTTCTAGTCACGTATGTCATTTCATGGTCGCTTAAGTTGGAGTTCAGGACTCCAGCTTGCGAGACTATGTCAGAGTTCGTATAGATGTGGTCTATTAGGGATCCTGTTAGTATTTTATCTTTGTTTAAGTGGAATCTGGTGGGGGTGGTTATCTTTTGCGTTAAGTTGAAGTTTGACTCAAGTTCTTTCAAAAGTTTTTTATGTTTACTATTTTCCAGATAGTTTATGTTGAAATCACCAATAATGAAGACTTCCGCTTTAGCGTTTGAGGTTAACTGAGAAAGGGTGGTAGTAAGATACTCTATTAACTGGTCAGTAGAACCATTTGGTGGTCTGTATAGACAGCCCACGAAGATGGGTTTGGTGAAGTTTAAGTTTAGTCTAGCCCAGATACATTCCACATGTTTTGAGCTGATGTTGACTTCAGAGATGAGAGTACAATTTATGTGGTTTTTGATATATAGTGCTTCCCCTCCCCCTCTCTTGGGTTGGGGATTATTATTTTCTGTCCATGTCCTGTCTACTCTAAGCATGTTAAAATTTGGGATATTTATTTGGTCGTCTGATATCTTGGTATGTAACCAGGTTTCTGAGAGCCCTATTATTGCTGGGTTTAGGTTGGAGATTTCTATTTTTAGAGTATCGAATTTGTTTAGCATACTTTGAGTATTTAGGTGATATCCGCTCGTGGAGAAACAGACAAAGAAGGTGGGGGGGGGGGGGGGGGGGTGATTTAATATTGGATTCATCAATACTTTGCCACAGTGTATGTGTTAGTATGATTCACTAATATGATATAAGAGGCCGGTAAAGATGATGGAGAAAGATAATAGGCAAATAGGGGATTTTAACTTAGAGCTGAGGTTGAGTTCCAAGGTCTCAACCTGTCGATACAAGAGTTCCGTTCATAAAGATATGATAAATATAATATTCAACATGAACGAAGAATTAATGATGTAAACCTTGGTAGCAGTTTAAACAATGGAATATTAACCCACAAGTAATTATTACATGAAGTAAGTAATAATATTAACATTTATAATATTCCTCCTCCTCTGACACCTGGTGGCATCCGGAGGTATCCTATCCTCTCCTGGAGATAATCCTGACATATTCCAGAGATTACCCAGACATATTCCGGGGTTTGTCAAAGCATACATAGAATCGTTACACGGACACAAATATGACATTTAAGTAAGTGTGGGGGTTAAGTATGATGATTGAATAAATATAACCTCCAGCATATAAAGAGGAACCCGAAAGATGTAATATAAACAGTTAATAAGTGATGAAATTATAACATTATCTGTGAATATCTGCATTGGAGGCAGCAAGTGTTATGGGTTCAGAAGAACTTTAGAGATCTCATTGTAGCAGAGTAGTATAGCTTTCATTATTGTTATACTTTATTTTAACAATGTAGTAGTGTTACTATATTTTGCTTTTGTTGGTTGAGAGATGTTGTGTTTATGGAGAGGTACCTTCTAAAAGGTGAAGTGGCTCCTGTATGTCAGACATGCAACACTCAACTGAGTGTAGAGCATCTCTTAATACATTGTCAGGCAACCAAGAGAAACAGAATAAAATTCCTGCAAAATCGCAGGACACTGCAGAGTATTTTCCGGGAATCTGGGAACAAAAATATTCTTGATTTCCTACGGGAAACCAAATTGTACGACAAAATTTAGGTAACCTAAATGAAGCCTGACTTTGTCAGGCTAAACCCTATTTCATGAAATAGGGAATTTCACAGAATAAAAGAATAAAACCACAGTATATCTGCTAACTTTTAATTACTATTAGCGGAGGTGAAACTAACCAAACCAAACCAAACCAAAACTGACTGAAGGACTATTGATAATCATTATTATATCTTTTCGTTCTTTTGAATGAGTAGCCCGATAAAGTGGGCCTCGCCCCTGGGTGTGGCACTAAGGCTTGCTGCCTTGACAATGTTCATGGCATGTTATGCTATGATAATGATATGTGAAGGGAGTGGAGATGTCTGATGGACAATTTTCACATTAATATGTGTCTTAAGAGAAATAACTTTTGGGTGTTTGGGAACAGCCGCCTAGCATTAACTTTTGGTGTTTTTTACTCATGGCATTATATGTTTGATGTTGTACGGAAGCTAACTAGTAGATAACTAGTCGATAATATATGCTCATGGAGCTCAGATCGGGTAGGAGAGAGTGACTCAATACTACTAGTTTCTAAGATTTATTATATGATTTATTATGAACTTATGATGGATGCTATGATACTCTTAAAAATGGCTAGGCCACCATGCGTTACCAATGATGTGGACTCAAGTCCAGTCATGTACACATCCAATACACTTCTGGAACAGAAAATAACAACCTTTTGTTAAAAACTTAATACAGTATGGTCAATTTGTATATTTTGGGTCAATCTTTTGCAGGTAATCCATATTTACATGAGTAACCCAGCAAATAATACTGTGCATGCTGTCATGATGAAAGCTAGGTATTGCAGTACAGTAATGTATGCAAACTGACTCACAGGCACCTTCTAAAAGGTGAAGTGGCTCCTGTATGTCAGACATGCAACACTCAACTGAGTGTAGAGCATCTCTTAATACATTGTCAGGCAACCAAGAGAAACAGAATAAAATTCCTGCAAAATCGCAGGACACTGCAGAGTATTTTCCGGGAATCTGGGAACAAAAATATTCTTGATTTCCTACGGGAAACCAAATTGTACGATAAAATTTAGGTAACCTAAATGAAGCCTGACTTCGTCAGGCCAAACCCTGTTTCATGAAATAGGGAATTTCACAGAATAAAATAATAAAACCACAGTATATCTGCTAACTTTTAATTACTATTAGCGGAGGTGAAACTAACCAAACCAAACCAAAAGCATAGGGGGAGGTCCCATGTTCCTCCCTAGAAACGGGAAATACATTCAGTCGACATTCTGTATGGAACTAGTATACAGCTAGTGGAACTACTACTTTAGTGTTGGCTTGTTATTCATATATAATTGCATTGTGCCATATATCCTGGAGGATATGTCTAGACTACTATACAACTTCCTAAGTATCAACCTATTGACAATTCCAACAGATTCGGAAGCTTAACGGGGACCCTCCACCTACAGTACGTCATCTTAAGGATGGACCTGTAAAGGTGGAGACCCCTAAGGAAATTGCAGACTGAGCAATTCAGGAAGTTGTCATCTAGTGACAACTGCTCAGACCATTTCCTGAGTCATAAAACTAAATGTGAGAGACAGAAGCTCAACTTTGAATCCCGTAATGAGGAAAGCTACAACAAGCCTTTCACCAAGGATGAGTTGCAGCATGCGCTCTCACAGGCAAAAGACTCCTGCCCTGGACCAGATGACATCCATTACCAGATGTTGAAACGCTTACCAGAGGAAACCATGCACCTTCTTCTGGAGGTGTACAACGACATCTGGGTGACCGGAAATTATCCACCATCGTGGTCAGAGGCAATAGTTGTGCCAATTCCTAAACCAGGAAAAAACCCAACGTTGGCCTCTAGCTACCGTCCAATAGCCATGACCAGTTGTATGGCCAAAACAATGGAAAGATTGGTGAACAACAGGCTAGTCTACTTTCTTGAATCGAAAGGGCACCTTTCAGTTCACCAATCCGGATTTTGTCGAGGACGCAGCACAACAGATCACCTAGTGAGCCTGGAGAGCTGGATCCGAGATGGGTTTGCTAACAAAGAACATGTGGTCAGTGTGTTCTTTGACCTGGAGAAGGCATATGATACCACCTGGAGGTATGGGATCATGAGAGACATTCATAAGCTGGGTTTGAGAGGAAGACTGACTGGATTTATTGGAAACTTCCTGACGGATAGATCTTTCCAAGTCCGCCTAGGGTCAGTCCTCTCCGAAAGTGAAGAGCAGGAAATGGGTGTACCCCAAGGCTGTATCCTCTCAGTGACCCTCTTCAGTGTTAAGATCAACAGCATCACTAAACAACTTCAACCTAGTGTTGAATGCTGCTTGTATGTGGATGATTTTGTCATCTGCTACAAGGGCACCCACATGCGAACAATTGAACGCATCCTACAGCAGACTCTGACAAGACTAGCTGAGTGGAGCACCAACAATGGCTTCAAATTCTCAGCAGAGAAAACTTGTGTTGTGCATTTCTGCCGAAGGCGAGGGTGCAAAGAGGAGCCAACACTATATCTCCAAGGAAAAAATCTGGTAGTCCAGGAGGAGGTAAAATTCCTTGGCGTGGTATTTGACAGGATTCTTTCCTTCAAACCACACATTGAATACCTCTGGAGGAAATGCCAGAAGGCAATGAACCTGCTGAAGGTCCTCAGTCACCCCAACTGGGGTTGTAACAAAGAGACCTTGCTGACATTGTACAAAATGTATATCCAATCAAGGTTAGACTATGGATCTATGGTGTATGCCTCTGCTCCAAGGTCTTACCTGGACAGACTTAAGCCCATTCAGAACCAGGGACTGAGACTTTGTCTTGGAGCCTTACGTACAACTCCTTCACCAAGCTTTCATATTGAAGCTGGTATACCACCTCTGGAGTTTCGCCGGGAAAAGCTCACACTGCAATACACTATACGTGTCAGAGCTAACCCCAAAAATCCAGCCCACAAACTCATATTTGACAACAAGAACACCGTGTATCGGGAGAAGCCAAATGCCATCAAGCCAATGGCAGTGACAGCAAGGTCTTTATTCCGAGAAGCTGGTGTACCAATGAAAAGAGTAATGACTGAAAAACCACCAGAGACTCCACCATGGGAACAAAAATTACCCCTGGTTATCCTGGACCTTGACACAAACAAGAAAACTGAGACTCCTGTGCATGTATTTGAAAAACAATACAGTGAAATCAGGACACAGTTTGAAAGCCATACAGCCATTTTCACCGATGGTTCCAAAGATGGTAGTCGTGTTGGATTTGCCGTGCATACACCATTTGGGAACTTGAAGAAGGCTCTCCACAAGGAAAGCAGCATCTACACTGCTGAAGGAAAAGCACTGCTTAAGGCACTTGAATGGGTACAGGTCTCACGGATGAAGAAATTCATCATATTCTCAGACTCGCACCCATGTCTAGAAGCTGTGACCAACCTTTATCCTAAGAACCCAATCATACAAGCAATTCAAGAGACATACACTGAAAACAAAAGACTGGACAAAGAAGTGGTGTTGTGCTGGGTGCCAAGCCACATTGGAATAGAAGGAAATGAGGCAGCAGACATTGCAGCCAAAAATGCATTGAGGCGCCCTGTTGGGGCTGACCAAATGCCATACACAGACATTGTACCTGTGGCACAGGCACATGTCAAACGTAGCTGGCAGCGCACATGGAATGGTGTTAACAGTAACAAGCTGCGAGCAATCACACCATCAATCACACCAAAATTCAAAGATGATAACCTGACAAGACCCGAACAGGTGATACTGACCCGTCTTCGTACCGGTCACACCAAACTGACTCACAGGCACCTTCTAAAAGGTGAAGTGGCTCCTGTATGTCAGACATGCAACACTCAACTGAGTTTAGAGCATCTCTTAATACATTGTCAGGCAACCAAGAGAAACAGAATAAAATTCCTGCAAAATCGCAGGACACTGCAGAGTATTTTCGGGGAATCTGGGAACAAAAATATTCTTGATTTCCTACGGGAAACCAAATTGTACGACAAAATTTAGGTAACCTAAATGAAGCCTGACTTCTTCAGGCCAAACCCTGTTAATAAAATAATAAAACCACAGTATATCTGCTAACTTTTAATTACTATTAGCGGAGGTGAAACTAACCAAACCAAACCAAACCAAACCAAACCATGGAAGACGTGGGAATCGACAGTGAGATTGATGTCACTGGTGAAAGGAAAGTACAGACTGAAAATCAGAGCTTGGATACTACCCTAAAAATGAACGATTCATTGGAAATAGAGGAGGATATGGAAGCTAAAGGAAATTCGCAAGTAACTTCTATTGATAATACATCAGAATATGCTACATTTATGATGAATATTTTGGATGAAGTCTGTGAGAAAGTGAGCGACTGGAAAACGGACGTCGCCTCGCAGCAGGCAACCGTTCAAAATACCCGTGACTTGCATCCAGGCACCCACGACTCACATCCAGGCACCAGCCAGCCTCTGGATTTGGCGAGTCGAAATGAGCCTTCAACGTGCGAGCCTAAAGTGGGTAAACCTAAATCATTGAGTGAATTATCTTCTTGTAGTTTCATGGATGACATGGTAAATACTATTTCTAAAAGGGTGTCTGCAAAAATACATGAGGATATTGCCAAACATTATGGGGAAAATCAAAATGCATACCCAGTAAATAAAACAACATCTAGAGTCAAAGATCTGGAGGAACAGGTCCGTAGTCTTAGTATGGAAGTTAAGAGAATTAGGAATGTTGTGCCAACCACAGCAGCAATCGAACAAGACTTTAATGATGGTATTCTCATTGACCAAGACCTACATAGTCTAAATTACAAAATGAGGAGGTACGATGAAACCGTTGTAAAGTTCAGACGTAGCTGGAGCGATGAAAAGAACCGGTATGACGGGGTTCTGCGTGCTCTCGAACTAGATACAGAAAATCTCGACAAGAATATACGGGATAAAACAGAGAAGTTGCAAGAACAAATTGATAAGATGGTAAATGAGAGAAATACTGTGGAAACAATGGTCCAAAAAGCTCAGGTAAAACTAGACCAAATTGATAGAAATCTAGATGAAGAAATAATGAGGCCCCCTCAAGAAACATCTACACATTTAATCGTAGAAGGTGTGCATGAGGCGTGGATGGATGAAAATGGAAAACCACCCAAATCTATGGCAAAAAATCAAGAAATATATGCTTTTAATGAAAACACGAAGCAAATAATTCTAAGCATGTGTCAGTCCCTTGATGATACATTCAAGCCAGACCACATTGTCAAGGCCTATAGAATAGGCAAGGCGAGGATGTATGACAACCGAGCTATCTATGTGGAAATGGATTCTACTGACAGGAAGAAAATAGTAATATCTAGGGCGAAAAACCTCCGTTCGCAAGACAAATACAAAGATCTATGGTTGAACAAAATGGGTTCGAATCTGAAGGATGGTAACTACGAGTTACTTAAGAATTGCCATACTCTGCTTAGACTTCAAAATAAACCAGCCGAACTTATTTTAAATCATATTAAAGTGGGCGACAAGACATTCACGGTGAATGATCTCCATCTACTACTGCTGTCGACCTGGCGATGCTATGACAGTGGCTGTCGATGATGACGGCTTAGGGTTTAAGGGAGAAAATACGATATGTTCTAACTTTTACCCAGCATCATTTTATTTCGAAAACATCGCTTACTCATCAGCAGAACACTGCTTTCAATCATTAAAAGCAAGAAGATCGGGTAAGGTCAGTCTCGCCGAACACATCAGAAAAGTCGCAAGCCCTGTCGTTGCCAAGCGACTAGGGGACCAGATAAAGACTTCCCCTGAATGGAACCAAGGTGAGGAAAAACTGCTTGAAAACATAGTATTCGCTAAATTTAGATCAAATGGTGGAATAAGGAAGATCCTCACAGAAGAACAAAAAGCAGTGAAATATTACGAAATTACGACATCGCTTAAATGGGGCACTGGTTTTCGATACCCATTAGCCAAGGTCAAGGACGGGCACCGAGTAAAACTTGAATCTACACATTTTAAAGGTGAAAACCGGTTTGGCGTGATCCTAAGCAGAGTGAAGGCTAAACTAATAGCTGAATTCAAGATCAAAAGGAAGTGAATAATAACGTACTAAGTTAATATGCAACGATTGGAGCTTTTAGTAGTCGCAGACTCTAGAGGTCGAGGTTTGGATAACTTGTCAAGGAGCATGCAAGGGTCTCCCGTGAAAGTAATATCTATAGGCGGCCTTACTCTCAACAGAGTAGTGAACGTGGCTGCCAACACGGTTCAAATACGTCGACCCAGATGTGTCATCATCATGGTAGGACTTTGTAATATTACTATGAGAACGAAGTCCAACAAACATCAACAAATATCGATCAAACATGAGCTTTATTGGAAGAAGAATTTATTCCCATCATCCCTACCATAGTGGCAGATCTGAAAGGTATGGTACCCATTGAACAAGAAAAACCCATTGTGATCTTCTCAACGATTATGGGTTTAGACTTGAACAAGTACAATCTTTTCCTCGCCACTCTTGCTAGAGTTCAAGATGATTTCATATCATACAACAGTGATACGCAAAAGCATTTAAACCAGTCAATAGTTGCTATGAACAGGTACATAAAAGACCAGAACAGGATCCAAGATGTCCCTACCCCCTATGTCGGAGAGATGATCCATCGTAACAAGCCTAAAAGAAAAAATCCAATCACTGTTGAACCCCAAAAAAACAACTTTTATTTACAACTCGCTGAGGATGGCTGTCATTGGACAGATCGACTCAAACAGCGAGCCACGAATGTTTTAACATCAGCCTACAACAAAGCCATTCAACAGTGAAGAAAAAGAAAGGAATAGAAATCACTCATCTATAAATAAAAACATGACTGAAAATATTGGGGCCTCAAATCTAGCCCTGAGCATAGTAAAGCGTTTTTCGGAATACTCATCTATTGCAAGGGTGCTAGGTTTGAAGGTAAGATTTAAAATATCCTTAGAAAATTAAGAACTAATCTCAATAATCAGAAATCTGAATATGGACAAAATAATGAACACTTAGGCAAGAAGACAGAGAAGAAGAAAAAGAAATAGAAATAGAAATAGACACTTGCAAAGAAACAACCCACAAAACAAATAGACTGGTATTACGATCCATTAATAGGTTGTAATAATAATAGGTTGAGTGAGTAGGTTGTGAGATAAAGATGATGAAAAATTACTATTAAAATAGTAAAATAATTACACATCAATGTATAATAACAAATTGTCTAAAAAAGAAAATGTTAGTATTGTGGTTGGTTTTAAAATGTTACACCGATAGAAAATAATTAAAGGGGATAGTCACGAGATATATTTCAATATATATTCTATTTATTTGAAATGTTTTGTACTGATCGAGATATCTTTATATAGGACAGATTCACTTGTCTACTTGATCGCGATATTAAAACGTACATAAGGGTATAAGAGTATTGATGAAAAAAATGAGACGAAGAACGATAGAGGTCAGAAAGAAACAAATCATTATTACCTATAGTGTTTCTAGGAATGCTCACTAACTTACTAGCTAATAGCTAATAAATAAATAATTGATTTGTTGCTTTTCTACCCTCTGAAAGTAAATGCAAAAGAAAGCCTTTGAGTAGAAGTAAAGAGAAAACCTTTGGTTGCTTTAATATAGTATAAGCAATACATTTAAGGCAATACGTATATAGTCAAGAGTAAGCCTTAAAATGACAATGTGTTACCAATCCGCAGTAATGACGATATTGGAGGTAACACATTGTTGTTATATTGTTGTAAAAATGTTTCTCATGAGTGTTGGGTTAAAACCTAATGATATGTTATTTAGGTATAGAGCAAACTTTCAGCAATTTGGCTGGATTATTTTTGTGAAGTCAAATGTCGATGAAAAAGGGTAATATTGCTAAAAAATGTGATCTTGATGCTCCTGAGGAGGTTTTAGCTGATACAAAAGGTTTTAAATTGGTATCGTGGAATATTCGAAGTCTCCCACCGAAAATATTACAAGTCGAATCATTTATGAATAATACAAAAGTAGACATTCTTGCAATCCAAGAATCGTGGCTACATGGAAATATAAGTGATAACCAAATATATATTAAAGACTATCAGACTAACAGGTTAGACAGAAAAATAAAGAAAAGAGGAGGAGGACTTATAACTTATATACATAATGATTATACTATAAATGACTCAATACTACGGAAGACGAGAGTGTTCATGTGATGAAAAGTAAAATTCAGTTTTATTTTTAAAAAAGAAAATCATTTTCGTTTCCAAAATCATTTTGAATTTCAAAATCATTTTCCATCTCATTTAAAAACTAAAATTCCTTTTGTTTTAAAGTATGTTTCAAAAGACACAGGCGTTTTGATTTCCGTTTTGAATTTGATTTCCGTTTTCATTTCCATCTTGATAAATTTATCTAGCTTCATTCCAAGTACCAGACAGAATTTCTAATGAAGGATTTATGTTTGAAGAGTTTAGTATTGATCAAATTGTAAAGTTAATTAAAAAGTCAAGTGACTCTAAGGCATCAGGAATACCTTTTTTACCTACAAGGGTGCTAAAACCATGCTTATTGGCCATAGCAAGGCAATTTACATATCTGTGTAATCTAACCATTATAAATGGTGACATTCCTAAAGATTTTAAAGAAGCTTCAATTACCCCATTATACAAAACAGGTCCAAAAAATAATCCATCTAATTATAGACCAATTAGTGTGATTAAAATGCCTGCTAAGATTTTGGAGAAAGCTATTCACGGTCAGCTATATAACTATTTAGAAGAAAATGATCTTCTATTTAAACACCAATATGGTTTCAGATCGAACCTATCAATTAATCAAGCACATCATAGACTTTTCCACCATATTTATAAGAATATTAACGAAAAATGTATCACTAAATTGGCTTTTTTGGATTTCAAAAAAGCCTTTGATACTGTTGACCATGGGATTCTTATTAAAAAATTGAGGACTTTTAACGTACATGATAGTGTGATAGCATGGTTTGAGAATTACTTGGCAAATAGATAAATGTGTTATATTAAATAATGAAATATCCAGTCTAAAAAAGGTAAGATGTGAAGTTCCTCAGGGAACTGGTCTGGGACCATTACTCTTCTTAATTTACATTAATGATCTAGAGTCTGTAAAAACAAAAGCATTTTGCAGACGATACTGTACTTTATTTATCATGTAATTCATCTCAAGAGGTTGATGTACACCTTCAGCAAGATTTACAGAAAGTCGATATGTGGTGTAGAAAAAATAAAATATCAATAAATATAGATCAGAGCAATATAATGGAGATACTACCTAAGAAAAAAGATATGGATAAAACCAGATTCATGTTTAAACTGGGTGATACCATCATGGATTATTGTAACACTTATACTTATCTAGGTTTAAAAATTGATACCAGGTTGAATTTTAAAGAACATTATTTTACAACAAAAAATATTACAAATCACGAAAAGATTAAGAGCCATAATGAAAATACAGGGGGCTCTCACCACAAAGAATATTTTAACTCTGTATAAAGCAGCTGTCAGGCCCATAATAGATTATGGAGATTGTATATATATGGTAGCACCCAAAAACTTATTAGCCAAATTGCAAACTGTACAAAATTCCTTTATACGGATGGCTTTTAAAATGAATAAAAGAGATAGTGTATCAGAGTTGCAAAAAGAAATAGGTATAAACTCTCTAGCGGAACGAAGAGAGGATCATTTATTAGAACTAGCCCATGGATTAAGCTTAAAACATGAATTTATAGACACTAGAGAAATAAATCTTAGATCACTATCCAATGGGAAAATGATGAAAATACCAAAGCCAAACACTGAGATGGTAAAAAAATCTTTATTTTATCAAATACCCATCCTGTGGAATGGGTTACCAAAAGAGGGAAAATCGTGTATATTGAAGGAAGATTTTAAACTTTTTATGTCAAGAAGAGGTGAGAAACCGAGAGGTAACATTGTTAGTGCGGTATGATTAGTAAATTAAGGGAAAGTAGAGTAAGAAGCAGAGTAAAGTATCAGAGATATTAATGATGATTGTAAATGATACTTAGAGTATCATTAGTATATATATATATAGGGAAAAGCTAACTTTGGCATGTAAGTCCATCTACTATCTTATCTTATCAAATCTTAAAAAGGTTATGTACGATAATAGGTACTAATGTACAGATTGAAGGATAATCTCGAGAGTGATTGGGATATCTCTAAATGTTCGTTTTCTCTTATAAAGAGATTTTATGTTAAACAATATAGATTGTATCGTAATAGATTTGGAAACAGTACAAAAATGAGAACTACATCAGGAATAAGAAATATTTGTTAGCTGATCTGAGATTCAAGGGACGCCCTGGAAGATCTGCGAATGCGAATCCGCAGATGGAAATTGTTATTGTACTTAGAAATAAGCTATGAAATGATTGTCCTATTTCGAGAATAATGAAAATGTAAAAATGATTCTTGAAATAAAACTATTACAACAACAACAACATATGGAACACCACCATGTGTAAATCTGCCAAGTGTAACACCCCCATCTGTTACACCATCTTGCATAACACTACCAAGTGTATCCCCCACCCTCTGTAACACTACCATGAGTAAAAAGTAAACCAAAAAAAACAAAAGTAAACCAAAAGCAAAATCTATGATCTAACTTAATCTGTGCAAAGAGGAATAAATCAATGTTTTGTATGAAGAGAGAGAGTTGGAGCAAGGATGAGAAGAGGGAGGATGAGGAAGAGAGGGAGGCGGAGTGGGAAGAGGAGTTGGAGAGGGTGAAGGGGGAGAGGTAGGACGAGGAGTAGGATCGTAGAAGAGCAGTATGAGGAGCTGAATTGATGGTGGATAATCTTTTCGAAAAGAATTTGACATTTTACACTTTTGACACTTAATTGGTACAAATAAATTCCACTGACGTTCTTAGAAATGTTATCTATTTTATCTTTTTGTTGCGATGTTGATATAATACCCAGCAAACAGACAGATGTAGACTATAGGATACTACTTAATGGCGTTTTACATGTTGACATATTAATTGTTGCAGGGCCTGTCAGAAAGAGTAAATATGTGATGTGTTTAGGAAAATGAGTCACAAGCCGCAAAAAATGGATTTTGAGATACAATCATATTTGAAAAGATGAGATCAAGGCGATTCCAATTATGGTAAACATTTTATTTTTTTTTAAAGATTTTATTTTCACTGGGTACTACACCTCCAATGAGGATAGGATCTTCTGGTGGAACCCAGCCTGTGGGAGCATGTATCTACATTATCAGTTGAACAAGACAGTCATATACATCAATGAATATTTTAAACCAGATACAAGTAAAGTTTTAACTTTGATTTGAGGTTATATATTATATCAGGTAGGGTAGCCACTTTTACTAGTGTGACCCACCTTCTCTAGTCTATATATCAAATAATAGTTGAGTTATACATATTTCACAATTTGTTTTAAAGCAATAATATAAACATGATCATTGTTGGTGTATTGGAGAAAGGAAGGGTTAACGTCTGTCAATGAGAGTGACTGCTTCATAAGGATTTAGTGAAAGATTATATTATCATTATTGGTAAACTATAAGGGATTAGCTGATTAAAAGATTAACATTTCAGGTTTATAGTGGTATAACATGGTGGAAGGGTTAACCTCTAGCTAATGAGAGTGGCCTCTTCCATCTATCTACATGATGATAGCTTAGTAGCAGTAATACAGCTGGGGTGACAACAGTTTGATTTTCTTTATATAGTCTGCAGTGGTGTGCTAGGGTGTTTGGTTCAAACATAATAGACCTTGACGCCATCTACATTAACTGTTTGGACCGGACACTAAGTATCTTGAAGTTGCTTATAAAAGAGTCAAACATGATATACCTTAATGCTGTTTACATTAACTGTTTGGACCGGACACTAATTATTTGAAGTTGATTATAAGGGCTGGTTTAACGTCTTTAACAATACATTAGGACATCTAATAAGTGTTTCTATAGTTGATGTTTGATTTATGTCACTATTCTTCTGTCGGAAAAGATAAAGACTTCAGCTGTGGGAAGAGCTTTAGGTTCCATCGTTATGGAATCTTTTCCTGACAATGAGAAAGTGTGTGTTCTTCGTTCTCTGCGTCACTATTTGTTCAGAACGTCAGATCTTCGACCTAAGGACTCAGCTGGAAATTCAGTGGGCCAGTTGTTCATTAGTCATACTGCGCCTTTTAAGCCGGTTCTGACTTGTACTTTGGCTAAGTATGTTAGATGCATTCTTTCGGCAAGTGGACTTAATACTGATGTATTCAGACCTCACAGTGTGCGTGGAGCCACTGCTTCAAAGCTAGCTGCGTTGCATGTCCCAGTGGACCAAATTATGAAGACGGCTATGTGGAAGGATGAAAACACCTTTAGGCGTTTTTATCATAAGCCTATCAACGTGACAACAGCTACTTCTACTCATTTGTTGTCTGCTTTTGCCAGCAAGGAAAGAGACAAGAAGCAGTCCAGAGCTGCTTCTCGCATTTCTTCTAAGTAGTGTTGTTTCCTTTTCCAAAGGAACTTTGAAAGTCCTAGTTATGCTGTCCGAGACTTACAGCAAAAGGACTAGTTATCTTCGTCTTAAGACTTCGAACTTTAAGGAGAAAGGACTTAACGTATTCATCTTTGATGGTAACCGGAGGAATTGTGAGTTAAATATCTCATGTGCTGCCACCTGACGGTGGCTGCAGACAAGAATTGATTAGATGTACAATACTCACAAGGTTCGTAGTAGTACATCTGTGATTCCTCCTCTGCAGACAGCCGTCGGTGGGGGGACAAGCCCACCATGCCCACCCAGGCGTATGTCCCCCTTCACCGGGTTGTCAACTGTCTACAGTCAGGACAATATTCTTCTGGACTCAGAATATTGCTGTTATTTCAATTCCTCTGTGCAAGCTACGTTTCCCGATTTAAACCCTGCCTTGGCCTCGTTCTCCTTTCTTTTTTAAAAAGTTTGCAGTATTTCTTGGTGGGCAATTACAAGCAAAGTAACAAAAATATACCCCATAGGATGACCTTCGAAACACAAGGATATATTGAATGCATGCAAATTTTGGTACATTAATTCATATGACCAAACATGCTAAATCACCCAAAGGGGAAAACATTCCATCAAAGAGATCTCTTGAGAATATGTGAATAAATAACTTTGAAAAATCTCAATTTTGCAACTTGTGACTCATTTTCCTGAAACACATCACATATGATGAAGTATGGTTGAGGGGATTGGAGAGGAAGTGGTGGTGGTGTACGAATGAGAGACATGTAAGTCAGAAAGAGGGGAGAGGACAGAAGTGGGAGAAACAAAGAGTAAAAGAAATGAAAAACTGATATTTTGTATTCTTTTGAAAAGACCTAATCACTCCGCCCCCCCCCCCCCTGTTCTTCATTCCATACACCAATAAAACCTATCTCAGACCTTCAATACATCAAAATCAACAAGATTCAGTCATATAATTGTCTTATTTGTCTCATTTGTGTCTTTACGACGCCCCCATCGTAGAGACAAATAGCGAAAAAATAGAAGATCAATGTTGCCGATTTTAAAGTGTTTATATTTGATTTTTCATCATGAAAAGGCTTGAATCTATTCATATTGGATGGCATAACTTCATTCAAGCAGAAATAATGCTGTTACATGCCAATGGAAGAAGGCAGTAAAGAAAAGAAAAATCACGTCGTAGAGACAATTTTAATTCGAGGAAAAACAAAGACAAAAATTGTTAAAAAAAATTCTAATTTTTGGGGGGAAGGAGAATCATTCATTTATAGATTACAAAAATGCTATTTTCTAGAATTGTGACTTATTTGCCTCAAAATGCGGACGTTTGTAAAAGCGTTGTAGGGACATGACAGGATTAGCCAAAGTCATGTTTTTGCTTACTTGATGAGATGAAAGGACAACCATTCTGTTTTGGTGTGGGAATATACGTTTTTGTTGTAACGATCATCTAACAGGATATAAGCAGGCACGATCATGGGGCTGCACTGTGGTAGCCCTAGCTCGGGGTCACACACCTGACCACTCTTGAGGGCTGTATGGGGAGGGGGCAACACATCCTTAACAGTCTCTGTGACTAGTTTTGCTAGCGAGTCACACATCCGTGGGGTCAGTTCCCACTGGACGAAGCGTGACAAACCCACGGCCGTGGCCGTGGCCTACTCCTAAGGGTCACATCAGGCCCCTCGGGTTTCGCAAGGACCATAGTACGGGACCCAGGCAATATCGACCTGTTTGCATAGAAAACACGTTGTAGGCCATTTGACTGATTCTCAGACTGATTCTCATAGATATTGATCCCCTCAACACGATTATGAAGAAAAATCTTAGCTAACTTACTAATTCTATTACCTGTAGTACATTTTCTATTTAAGACTCACTCGTCATGAGTCACCCTAGGCGTATGACTCCTAGAATGAAGCCCTGCACTCCCGACCAGGGCAGATAGCCCAGTTGGTAGCACGCCTGCTTAGGGAGTGAGGGATCGCAAGTTCGAGGCTTGCCCGGGTCTCACAGGATTTTTTTTTATCTCTGGGTCGCGTAGAGGCTATGTCACTCTATGCGACCTGGGCGGCGGGTGGGTTCGATGATTTGTGTTGAGGGGAAAGGCAGAAGAAACAAAATATCCATATAATGCTTTAACCTTTGCCAACAATAGCCTAATACAAAAACGGCCTAAACATGTCTAAATAAAATTCGCAAGGCGCCAACTAGCAGCCGCCCCTCCCTGGTCCTGTCTGTCCTCTGGTGATTGGACCATAGGGAGGTGGGGTGTGGAGAACAGTCGATTCCTCCCTCTGAGGTGTTGGTGGTTGCTGATCCTCTCCTACTGTAGCCTCCTCCTGAGGCCCCTCATCCTGCCCTACTTGGCCCACACCAATCCGCCCCCTCTGAGACAGTCACAGTGTAATTTCCAATTAATAGAACTTCTCCCGAGTTGGGAGGCATCATAGCCTTGCACTATTAGCAAGATTATGACATATCTAAAGTGATTTCCCCGAGTTATTTCATTCAAACAGAATAATGTGAGTATAAGTCACTTACCTTTTCAGGAATTAATGGTTGTCAGTGAGAAATTCCATTCGATTCAGTCAAACTAGTTTTGGATTTTCAGTTGAAAATGATGTAAACATGAGGCCTAGCTGGGCAGGAAGTACCAAAGATGGTAAAAGTTGTTATAGGGACCTGTTGTAACGGCTCTTTCATAGTCAAAAGTACTGTAGTGATAATTACTAGTATTTCTTTAGCTTTGTATAGTAACTTGGAATTCAAAATGTGATGGGTTTTGCAAGAATTGAGTTTTAATGTTGTAAAGCGAGTATATACTTGGCTGACTGTTCTCTATATGACGGAACTAAATCATTGTGCGCAGTGGTACACTGGCCAATTCATTACCGCACACCGGAGCACAAAGTAGTGCTGGCTGCTATGGGGCCTGAGGCCCCATTAGCGTTTAGCAAAGTGGTAGCAGCGGAAATCCCGCTCCAGCTATAGCCCAACCTGAGGAAAACCAACCCCGACCTCTTAACTAGTATAACAATGAGTTCATGGTTATAATTTTTCACCAACAGTTACTGAGACATGAATACACTATAACATATGCCTTTGAGTTTTAATTTTCTCAATCATCGTTTCTCTTCTTAGTAGTCTAGGTCTGGACGGTCGGCATCCATCCGCGTTTGTTTACAACAAAGCGTAGCTTCAGATTGAACGTTTCGAACGATGCCTGATAAATTGGGTTCAACGCCTCATAGTAACACTCGCAAAGGGGCTTTGTCTTTTTCGCACTTTTTTTCCAGTAAAACCCCGCGATTGTTAGTCTCTATCGACATTACTGCTATTAATGAACAACTTGGACTGGGTGAATTGCTGGATACACCGATATTTGAAAAACGAACAAAAACAGCGGTTACATTAAATTTTTCTTGGCCGGCTCACGAACGCTACCGACCCTGATCATGTGGTCCCTCCTGACTGAGCAAGGTCAAGGCCGGGCAGCCTCTCAGCCAATGACGATGCTTGCAAGCTGTCACCTGATCAGGAGACTGTGGAATTAGGTCATAGCTTCAATCTCGTCAATGGCATCCAAAACCAACATAAAGAATCTAGGATTATCACATTAAAAAAGGTACCAAAATATATAATCTAATTGTCTGCGCCGTCTTATGCTTCTTGCATAAGATTGGTGACAGACATGGCCAGGCAAAACACTTGACAACCCTTCTTTCAGAGCAGCAAAACAACAGCCGGGTCTCCGGCTTTTAGTACTACGGTAATAGTAGCGGTGGGACGGCGGGCACATATCAATGCTGTCATTCAGCAATTCGTAAGGTTAACTATTACTCACAAGCAACTAATTTATCACAGGAAAAAATATATTCTGGGCGGATTTACTTCTGGATATCTTCAAATAAACCATTACGGTTCCACATCCTTTAAATAAAATCAACTATACATATCTTTCTAAATTTTCCGAATACAGGCTACAGTTTGTACATAAAGCCCCATTCATTGTCTTCTTTTCTTTGGGATCCGCATACTGCGGTAAGTGAGAATTATTCGGGAATACATGTTTATATTGCTGTTCCAAGAATGAGACGCAGAGACGTAAAAAAGAGAGTAGTATATGAAGAAATGGCTAATTGCCAGGCGAGTATACATGCACGCATGCAATTGTCTCGGAGATGTAGCCTACCAGGAAGATGAGTACACATTACATTCTCTCCAACTTGTCACAAATAAACTTATAGTCGCTTATGAGAAAATGTCATTTATTTTAGTTTGCCAAGATACGGGACTGGCGGGGAAAATGTATATCGTGGAGAATGCGGCGGGGAGAATCAGACCTAGAACCAAATTCATGTGACTCGCTTATATGAAATTAATACCTGTTATAACGTGTGTAACATAAAGGAGAAAAGAAGATATCGTGTTTATTCCAGAGTAAGTGAGGCACCTTGCACTATGTGCATTCATTCTTCAATAACATTCAATACACTATATTATGTTGAAGCGTTCAATAACATCAACGATCCTATAGCTGTCATAGAGTCATTATCGTTACAGATCACAATCGCTTGATTTATGTATATCAATCTACAATTACTTTCTTCCCTAAATGATCCCATTTATTATATATGCCCATGCTGTAGGGGGGGGGGGGGTGCAATATCAACAATAAAAATACTTATATTGGACACGTATATTTACATCCCATGACTTTGAATTTGTTTTCTTTTCACTTTATATACTTCATTGGGAGCCAGGATAAAAAACGAAGGTTTATTTCTCAACTTTATTTGTGTGTTTGGGGGTGGGGGCTAAGGGCATATGATAAATAGTTATTGCGTCGAGGTTTTAGTAATCGAACATTTATTGGACGGGATTCCGGAGCCATTAATTATATTCTGATTTGATTAGAAAAATCGTTATTAGACTGAAGAGATTTTACATTAATAGATAAATAAATATTATACAAATAACCCATTTCTTTATGCGTCGCCATTGTGTCTTCTATGTATAAAACGCGCATATCTTGTTAATCGTTGCAACATTAGCCGAGGCAAAAAACGAGGTCAAGACAATATATAGGCTTATTAGATATGCATTCCATGACTGTGCCATTGCTTCATATACTTTTTCCGATGTCTACATAACAATGTCCATGTACCACACTGTTGTACTGACCATACTGAGAATAATAAAACGAAATCACATGTGAGTGCTAGTCATATATTCAGGATCCACTGTGGCGACCTTCATGTCTTTTTCCGCATTAGATCTGAAAATATCCAATTACATACCTTCATTGTTGTACTACGAGGAATTGACTAACGGTATGCATTTTGATTTCTCATGACATAATATTCGCCCCTTGCAACTTTGGAATGTGTAAGTTAAATCATTATAAGATTTTCGACGAATCCACCTTATTTGTGCACAAAATCGACAAGAATATTAATAAGAATACCTAAAAAAAAGATAACATCTATAGCTACATCAGTGAATGTTGGTTTTTATTTATATAAAAGGGATTTAATAGTATCAGTATTATACAATTTTAAATGTGATTTTTCTCCCCTAAAAGCTTGCGTCCGTGACTTTTTGTGTCTGTAAAGATGGATAAATTGGTTAAATAATTAAACTGGATCATACCTGCCGAATTGCTCCCCCTCCTGTAGGGTTTCTGGAAGTTTTTTACCTTTAGTCTCTGGCAGTGGGAATAGGAGGATGGCAGCCACGATTGACATGCCTCCCATGGTCATATATGGGATGAAAATACTGACAGTTTTCTGTAACAAAGACAGTAATACTGTACCCCACTGTCGCTCTTTAAATGAGATCGTACACTGATCAATCGACACACAATTTCCCTTTTGATAGCAAGGCAAAACCGCGTGGTGGTTAGAGAAGACCTAATGCAAACCTTGTTAAAATACCGTTGCACACAATATGTGTATACTAGAAATACTTAACATTGTAAAAACAGTCAGTATGATCAAAACCATATCATCACTCAAACTATTCATTTTGGTGGACACCAAAATCACTCTCTTTTCAATATGGGTCGCATTCATTTTCACCATTTTGGGGAATCCTCGATGAAATTGAAAATGTTAGCAATTTACATTAGTCCTTTATACCGGACATCAAATTGCCTTTTATCGGAGAGCAAAATGCAAACAGTAAAACAATTGATTAAAATCCATAATTTCATTTTTTTAAAGTAGAGGAACACCATGTTTTCTTCATTTCCATTATTCAAACGCTCCATTCTGCAGTGCTAATGATAAATAGAATAGATAAAATAGCTTTTGGTCGATTTAGCAGCTTTAACTCATTCAAAACTCATACAATTGAAATAACTTACAGCTGCCATAAGGTAGGGCGCAGCTATTCCCCCGATTCTTGCTGTGGCTGAGGCAACTCCCATGCCCACACTTCTTACCACGGTAGGTAAAACCTCGGCCGTGTAGAGATAGATCATTATGAATACCCCAGTGGCGCACAACCGTCCAAGTAAGGACAGAATCGTGCTGATGATGTAGGCATGCGCATAATCTGCAAGTAAATATTATACGAGAAAGATATTAATTAGAGTTAACGTTTCATATTTAGTTGAAAAATTATGAACTTGAGGATTTTGGATAAGTATTTTGTTTCTAAATAATTATTGTGATTGTGATACATGGATATTTTGTGATTTCGAAGAGTAGTTTGTTTTCAAAATCTGTTTTAAAATCTTATACTTAACAATGATGAATTCACCGACTTATGCTAACATATCCCCTCGAATGCAAACTTACACTTTGGTACAAAGGATATGCCAATGAGGGAAGCTCCTCCTATGATATCTAAGACGATGAGCACGACTTTCCTGCCAACAAAACGCTGGGAAAAGTGACAGACAATGGCTGATGGAAGTTCTATAGCGACCCCGAGGAAGAAGTTAAGATATGGATTCCCACCAAGATCAAAATCAGCCGAGCTGTAGGCTAATCCATAATACACCATTGTAACTGCAAACCTAGGGAGAGAAATATTTGTTTATGTTCTAGTATTCGTTAATTCTAAAATAAAAGTTTACGGCCGTAGCCTTTCTTAGCCTCACAATATGATAATTATTGGCTCCCCCAAAGTATTCACATATTTGCTTTTTAAAAACACATTTATCCCAACAGGGGTATTTCTTCTGATGGTTACCCCTAGATTTAGATGGGGCACATATGATATGCATCCTATTGCTTGTGCTAAAGTCGAACAAATACTTCAAGAAACATTCCAGAAGTTAAAAAAAATGCTGACATATCTCGGTGAACCATTGGTGGGATATTTGACTGTATAATTATTTCCTCCTGTAATTTTATACTTTTAATTGATAAGCTTTTGCACTGCTTATTCAAAAGTCTCTTTTGTTCCCCGATGGAAATAAATTTGTAAAAGAAAAGATCTTTTTCAAATGTCGTTGGGAGCAATTCAAAAACAATTACCATGATATCATGATAGCCTGAGTCAACAAGATTAATTACAAATGTAAGGTAGAAAGGAAGAGACAGCAAACTAAAAATCACAGAAATAAATAATAAAAGAACGGTGTGTCAGTAAAGCGTAAAAAAGTAACATAATCTAGGTTTGATCATTAAATAATTTAACCAATAAATCTTAACCAATGTTTAGAATTGTACATGACCAGATGGCAGGATATTGAAATAAAGACTTATGTTAATGTTATGTTTATTTCGGATGATTGTTACCCTCTGAAGAAGCCCAAGAAAGGCGAAACGCGTCAGGGTCGCTAAATAAAAGACTACAAAACTACGAACATGGTCGTTTTCAGTTGAGTTGCCTCAATCCTTCAACTATTAATTTTTCAACACAACTCAGTATCCTTAGTGGGAACCTGAAACGACTGTGAAGGCAGAAAGTGATTGTGCGGTCACCCCCACAAAACGACCTCCAACCCTGGACTAACGGACCAACGTATCTGTAAAGATCCAATCACAGAAAGGTCCAGACAGACCCACCCAGCGCCAACCACACACTTAAACCTAACATTGCCATTCATAGATATGGCAGGAAAAAACCCAGAAGAAGAAAAAACACCTAACAAACCAAGCAACTACAGCAAACCTCGTATACCAGACGACGCTGTACTATACTACAAAGTGTACCGCAAGGTAACACTGAATGCCCAAAGATACAAACACCATGTGGACCATCTACAAGCCTGCATTGATAACCGTGCAAGTTCGGATCATCCCGCAGATACCAGAAAAAGACGTAGACTTCCTTTTAAAGTGGGAACACTGGGATTTCAGTCTGAAACTTACTCACCAACTCCTAAGCTATTACAAGATAAGATACAACACGAACATCATGCAGAAACAATCTGTGATTGAGCAACTAGCCAAGAAATGTACCGTGGAAACCATGGAATACATTCACGGGCTAGTCAATACACTAGTAGAGGACCAAGCCTCAACACTAGGGAAGAGACAACAAAGAAAAACCGAAGATTCAAAAAATACACACAAGAAGAAAACCCAAAATACATCAAAAACCTCTCTAGCCGTTCCCTCAACCAGCACCACAACTCAGTCCTCGCCAAGGGCCTCAGCTTCGTCCCAACCCCAGGGAACCCCAACCACATCCATGTAATCAAAGACATTCTACTATTCAATAGAAGAGTTAAACTCAAACATTTCTTCCAGAACACAACCAGCTCCAATGAATACCTGAGAGATCCTTTTCCAAAGGAACCCACAGGATGGCTACCTCCAAATGGCTGGGTCCCGGATTATAGTTCCGGACGGGTATGCCACCCGCACCCAGCGCCTCCACAGGTGGCGGATAGTGGAACGGTCTTCAGATATGGAGACCAGCTGCAATAGCAGTGGCGGACCAAATGGCAGTGTGTGCCTGTATGCATGAGCGGATGAGGAACGACTCTGTGTCCCTTCTAATGGAGGGATGCTGTCTTCCCAACGGTCAAGACCGGAAGAAGGTCACTCATTGACACCCCAACGGTCAACAGGCAACCCAAACACACATAGCACCAGAAGTGGCAGCAATACTGAAGAAATTGGTACTTGAGAACAACACAATGAAATTCAATGATGAATTTTACCACCAGATTCAGGGAACAGCAATGGGCACAAAAATGGCCCCAACATACGCAAATATATTCATTAGCTATCTAGAGAACAAAATCCTAGCTAGGGCAGAGCTACAGCCAAACATATGGCTCCGATTTATAGATGACATCTTTGCCATCTACCGATGTTCGGAGGACGAACTTACACAACACCTCCAGTTCCTCAATAGTCAACACAACCAAATCAAATTCACTTGGGAATACAGTAGGGATACAATCAATTATCTCGACACAGAGGTATTTGTTGACACAAATCGCGCACTACAAACCAGACTTCATAACAAACCAACTGATGCACATCTATATTTACACGATTCTTCATATCATCCTACCCACCAAAAATCTAGCATAGGGTACTGACAATCAGTCAGGATCCGGACCATTTGCTCCAGGGTCGAAGACTTTGATATCTCTGCTAAGAACCTCCTGAGATTCTTGACACTTCGGGGTCATTCTCACAACAAGGTCAAAACGTCCATAGCTCGAGCCAGAAGCCTTGATCGCAAAACGCTCCTACAAGATAACAGAAACCAAAAATCAACTCCAATCATACCACTAATAGTCGAATTCAATCCACTCAACATCAGGATTAACAGGATCCTACATCACGGTGCTCCTATACTGGAGAACAAACCAAGGCTAGAGAAGTTCAACACAAACAGAATGATGACAGCTTATAAACGAGCACCAAACCTCAGGGACATACTAACATGTTCCACCTTCCCACGTCCCAAACCCAAGAATGGGAGCAGACCATGCATGAGATTCACATGCACAACGTGCTCAAATATTGTAACATCTAAGTATTTTCGCTCCAATAGTACCAACGAGAGACACAAAATAACAGGAGACAATACTTGCACGACCCGGTCGGTGGTGTACGCCATCACCTGCCCCGTTTGTAATATGCAGTACATCGGGGAGACCGGCAGAACCCTTCACGAGCGAATACGAGATCACAAATACAACATTCGCTACAGGAGAAGAGAACTACCAGTTCCCCAACATTATCTCGACCATGATGTCCAGGAACGGGATATGTTGGTCACCATTTTGGATTCATCAGCAACAAACAAGAACACTCGTCTCCGGCTTGAAGAAGCATGGATACGGGTAGCCGCCACATTGCAGCCACAAGGCCTCAACAAGAAGTGGTGACGTAGCACGCGCTACACAAGTTACCACGTGGTCACTATGGACCAATAACAACGCTCCTTATAAAAGGAGCCTGGAGTCGGGACTCGGCCCATTCGATCGTCAACCGCCAATAAGCCTACACGCATTTCAAAACAACAACAAACCCACGCGGTTACTCAGCACTCGACGCTCGACTACTCAATCTCTGTGACCATTGATCAACCATCCCACCTCTAATGATGGAGAACTTAGTTAGATGTGACATAGTTAGA
Organism: Sthenelais limicola; assembly: GCA_942159475.1. Classification (NCBI taxonomy): domain Eukaryota; kingdom Metazoa; phylum Annelida; class Polychaeta; order Phyllodocida; family Sigalionidae; genus Sthenelais; species Sthenelais limicola. The sequence continues at coordinate 66,876,329 of OW804096.1, forward strand.
TGTGACATATGTAGCACCTGGCTCGGCAACCAGAAAGCGCTACTTCGACATCTCAATGCCAAACACTTGAATCACACAGATGGAAACAAAGGTAGGTTTCCCTGTGCAATCTGCGATAAGCATTTCAGCAGCAACTATAACCTTAAGCGCCACCAAAACAAAACCCATGAACAGCTTACCGCTACCCCACCTCAAATATCAGTAAAATTACCGTCCAAGAAACCATCTAAATTTGAAAGTGATTTCTACGACCTCAGTAAATGGGAAAAATACGGCCCATATGGTGTTAAATTCCGTATAGTACATAAAGGTCCTCCCTTTTGCAGCTCCAAGCAGCGCGCCTCAGGGAGTGAATCAACACAACAAAACACCAGTTCCATCGTCCACGCCATGCCTCCCAGTAAAGAAGACACCAAAGAAGAACAAGGAATACAAGTTAATCCCGTTCTCACCACCTCTCAAACCAAAGATATCTCCAATCCTAAGCCCCAGCAAGCGTATTGAACAAATTAAGAAGAGATTTGCCAACAACAACAACCCTATGAAATGCAAGATCATCACTCTACTGCCACCAGAATGTGATCCCACCAAGAGACAAAAGATGAGAACAGAGCACCCTCTGAACCGAATTATCCGCAACAAAATGAATAAACTAAACAAGCCATCTGAAAGCGTTACCCAAAACCCGGAACCAACCGCCGAGACAGACACACCCACAAAGACAGCCAGCCTCGCTGAACTTATTGACATCGACCTCTGCGTCAGCGATGATTCATCCAACGAAGAGGAGACTAAAGCACTGCCAGACATGCCCATTCTAGTCGACACTCTAGTCGCCCCAAAAGCCACTGACCTAAAACCAATGAACCACACCCCCAGTCGAAGTGAGAGCAGCCTTAGCAGCAGCTCCTCAGACAGCAACTGCCCCTCGGTGAGCAAAACATCTCGCAGTGCCAACAAGTCCAACGCCTCTAAGAAAGCAGACAACCAAGCGAGCAGCTCGGCCAACAGCAAGCCGACAAGCCCGATAAAGAACTCTGAATCCAAGAGCCAAGTTGATGAATATGTACCAGTAAACACAGACAATAGACCCAGGGAATATCCGAAATACTCACCCACCCCACGTAGACGTGAGTTCAACCAACCACCCAAACCCAGAACCCACCTCAGAGCAAGTGAGGTACTCCAGGACTTGCATAGGATAGTCGAGAAAATCGACAGAACAGTCGCAAGGGCAATGTATAACGCCATGAAACATCGTGGTTTTACTAAACCACGAAGGTACTAACCAGTACCAGTAATTATCATACAACGTATGAATAGAAATTTTTTTTAATAGTTATAACTTGAATTGACAACCGAATGAACAATTTTGAAAAATCATACTAATTGAATGAACAATGAACCGCATGCTGACTCTACCTAATTGATACGAAACCAATCATTATGGCTAACTTTATATAATTTACATTTTGCTCATTTATTGATATACCCACATGATTTCGGATGATTGTTACCCTCTGAAGAAGCCCAAGAAAGGCGAAACGCGTCAGGGTCGCCAAATAAAAGACTACAAAACTACGAACATGGTCGTTTTCAGTTGAGTTGCCTCAATCCTTCAACTATCAACTTATGTTAAAAAACAAAACAATTACCACTGCACACATAAGATAAACATCCTTGTCCTCAGTCTGGGGTACTTGATGAGGTCAATTATCCTCCCTTTTTGTGTTTGCTGCAAACATAATGGATATACTATTGTCAATAAAACGTCATTAGAAATGTCATATTGAAGAATTTAAGGTCATTCTTCAATATAAATTTAGGGTCAGCAGTTGAGCGAGAAATGAATCAACGCAACACACTGAGAAGGATGTTTCAAATCCAGAACCGAACCAAGTAGAAGAGGGTCGGTGTAATCATGTTATTGCTTAAATATAGACAGATTACAGCGATTACACAAGCCGCGGCTCGCCATACTATGGGTCAATAGTAGGGGGAATAAGGCATCAAAATGGCCACAACCGTGCACTTTTGGTTAAAAGCATCAAACTTCTCACGATTGGTCATTCACCCCTGGTGATCAAAATCTGATATGGATCACTGAAATTCGAGCTGGATTCTGCCACTAGGGGGCGTTTGTGTATGACCTTCCACACGTTTTGTCTTATAATAGCTACAATTTTAACCTGAGGTATTTTGTTATATTAAACCATAAATAGAAGACATTATGAGCTATCATTTGATATAAATAACATTATTCTACCATAAATATTTGTGACGCTATGAATCTTTAAAATTTCCCATAATATTAGAAATTTTCCCAAACCAAATATTATTTTAACTATATTATGGGAATTGTTCAGTTTAGATGTTAGTGACCATTAATAGAGTTAAAGAACTCTTCAAGAGCTCTCATTTGAGACCAATACCAAAATGATCGGACAAATATTTGTCCTTTGACAATTGATTTTAGAAAAAAACATAAAATGGTGAATTTTGTAGATAATTGCCAGTGATCAATCAAAAAAGAAAGAATCATGGAATTATTTTAAACTTTTGATTCAGAAAGAACATGTTTGTGGGAACCCAAAAGGCCCAAAAAAACATATGTCATAGGATTAGTTTTTATTTCAGGGACCACTGAAATTTTCTATGGGGAAAACGGGTATTTTCTCCACTTTCCCCCCATAGCAGACGATTAAATTATGCGATTTCCTTTCAAATTTGCATATAGACAAAGTTTACATTATTTTACACTTCATTAAAAAAAATGTGGAGGGGGGTGTCAGCCAAACCTTTTTCATGATGAGTTAAAAAAAGGTACATGTGTATATATATATAGTTCAAAGCTGAATAATATTTTTTTCCTGATGTATGTCTAACCCTGTTTCTTTTACCTGATATCAGGGATCAATCAACTGTGGAGAAAGTAATCAGATGTATGCAAAGCCATTTCACAAATCATAATATATAACTGTCAAGAATAAGAAGAACACCAGTATCACATCTACCATTTGTCACAATAAGGAAAGAGAGGACACATAAGGACACAAAAACTTCATTACCCATCTACATGGTACTAAAGGTGATTCAGCAACAAGGAAAAGGGCTGTTGTTGACACCCTGCATAATCTGGGTTTATGTATATCATACAAACATATGATGGGTCTCAGTACTGATATAATAAATACAGTCTGCTTCCTATTATGACACTGGTTTGCTCTGTCCACCCCATTTGAATAAGTATGCCTGTACTACTGGAGTAGTTGATAATATTGATTACAATCCCTTTTCAACTACTTCTACTGATTCATTCCATGGAACTACAATTTCACTAACACAGCATCCTCAGACTAACCTCCCTCCTAAACCTGGATGTGGTATCATTGATACTAATAGTCTACAGAAGCCTGCCATTCCAGTATCATACACCAATGTTCCTCCAACTCTTCTACTAAACAAGAACCAAATCGTCGCATATCAAGAGTGCTTGAGGTTTGAAATTCCAACATCTGTGAATGAAAGGTAATGGGAATGGCTAAATCTTTAGCAATGCCTCTAGAGCAAGATGATTCTGAAAAAGAAAATTCTTTGTCATAGCCATCTTATACTTTGCTTCCATTCAGATGCAAAAAGTAGAACATGTATCCAATACTGCACTCTTGCCATTGTTCACAAAGTTTGCTCATTCTCATTCCATGATGAAGCATGCTATGGATATGGTTAAGGCAGCTACTATGCAGTTAAACCAAAACCAAGTCCCAGTTATTGTTATGGGCCAACCACTGTTTGCAATCACAAAAAAACTGCAATGGAACTTCAAGGAAAGACATGGAGAAGACAAGTATGTGGTCATTTTAGGAGGACTCCATAAAGGTTATAGGAAACTGATTAGGGGGTAGTGGCTGAACCACTGCATTGGTTTCAGCTGGGATTGCAAGCAGTGGTATTGCTGATTCATTGATAAAAGGATCCCATCTTACAAGAACCGCCATGTTCACTGTTCGCAGCTCTCCATATCCTCAAAAAAGAGGCAGACTCTAAGTACAGTGGATGTTGAGCATTGCTGAGCAGCAACCACAGTTAATTATATATACAGGTACTATTTTTCTGAATTATTTTAAAAATAACCTGTACAGTTAGTGCATTTCAATCCTATTATCATTTCATGGCATTAACAATGTACAAGATTGGAAATGGCAGTATGTTTTAGCAACTTATCAACTGTCCTTTCGTCATATCAATTAATCTAAAATATTCACTTTTTTTTGTTTTTATTAAATTAGGTGGTAAAGGACAGATATTTGTTTGATCTGTTTGGGATTAGTCTCAAATGAAAGCTCTTGAAGAGGTCTTTAACTTTTTTAAGGGTCACTAACGTCTCAACTGAACAGTTTCCGATCTGTAGCTAAAGGAATATTAGGTTTCTAAAAATTTTGAATTATGTGAAAATTTCAAAAATTCATAACGTCGCGAATATTCATGGTAGAATAATGTAGTTTACATCAAATAAAAGCTGATAATCTCTTCTATTTATGGTTTAATATAACCAAGTATCTCAGAGTAAGTGATTAGCTGTTATAACATAAAACGCGCGGAAGGTCACACAAAAACGCCCCCTAGCGGCAGGATCTGACTTGAATTTTAGTGATCCATATCAGATTTTAATCACTAGGGGTCAATGACCAATCGTTAGAAGTTTCATGCTTTTAACCAAAAGTGCACGGTTATTCCCTTATTCCCCCTACTACAAGCTTTGTAAACGCTTAGAGTATGTTTTACTCTAAGGTAAACGTTAGCTGGACATGTGTGCTCTAAGCCTCGAAAATGCTGTTTTCCAGACGTTTTCACCTCGAAAAGTTTGAGCAAATGTGATATAAAGTATGCTGATAGGTTCTTTCTTGGTATGCTATTTGTTGAATTCTGAATTCTTCAATTCTGTGTCTACTATAGGATTACTTCTAAACCAAATGACAATTTGATAATTCATATTTCAGCCGATGAACAAATGTTGTACTCATTACGTAATTTAACTTAAAATGTAACCTTACTTTTATTTGCACATCCATTTTATCAGGAAATTCTGTCTTGTTGATTTTCGCTATCCTCTTCATTATGGCATCACCCTCTTCTTTCCTATCTTGAGTATACAGCCATCTAGGTGATTCCAACATTATGCTGAAACATAACTTGGGCACATTGTAATTTAGGAAGTTCACAATATTGAATTACCAATTACTGAACGCTATTTTCGGCCATTCCATACCTCGCTAAACAATTATACCAAACTTCAATTAAATTGAATGAATGAAAATGTATTTCCGAATATTTGAATTTCTTTAAAGATTTGCACAAGTTTATACTTGATGAATATGTACATAAATATTTGAAATTCGTGACTTACAGTGAAGAAAGTCGTTCACAAACAATTAAACTGACAAACATAATGGTTACCTACAATATATTGACAAACTGAAGGACACTGGGGATCGCCATGGCCAAAGCAAGATGTCTCCAGTTGCGTATCAAGTAGGCCACGCCAGTAGTCAGAAAACTTGCACCAACCCACATGTAAGACCCAACCATATTTATAAAACCTCTCCACTCAGTCGGCACTTCTTCCATCACTGAAAGTTCAGATAACACGTTTCGTCCACCGGGATGTATTTATCGTGTAATTATGTGTTTTTTAACACTCTACCCGTTAATCATGAGGTGCATAATTTATTGATTACCAAGAGAACGACACCAACACCAATATAGAGAGGGTGAGACAATCCTCCGGTATCTAGTGCGTGTCCAATATGAATATTTCTTTATCCCCTCTAATGGCACGACTCGTGTTTGGGTTTAGTTCAATTTAAATCTAACAGTTTCGGTGAGGTTTTAAAAAGAAAACAATAAAGGCGATTATTCAATCAATTCACCAATAACTTTCATAATTATGTCAAGAAATGTAACAAGCTTCAACTTGGCCAAGAATAACCAATAATCAGATATGTATTTATTGCTATGCCTATATAATGAACTGTGTTAATAAACTTCCTATATCATTTCATTGCCAGGGAAATGTATTCTAACCCCGAAATATTAGGATCTTATTTACACTTAATGTTGTCTAGTCTTAATTTGGATTAAATGAAGTAGAATTTAAATACAATTAAGTTAATCATGAGATTTTATAGTTAAATCCCTATACTAGACATTATAATGTATAATTCCTTATATGTATTTGTAGTAGGATAGTAGGACTTTACATACCGAGTACATAAGCAACAGTGAAGTTTCCTATCATGGCAAATCCAAGAAAGAATCGGAATGCCAAAAAACAACCCAGATTCGGTGAAAGAGGTATAAGAACATATGCAACCAGCGTCAGGATTGTGGTCCCGATGTATATTTTCTTCCTTCCATACCTGGAGATGGATATCTATACGGTTATTATTTTGTTATCATGAGATTTTCGTTTGCAGTATTGTGGTACATATCCCATTTAAACCGAAGGTTGCAAAAATGATTCAATCATCTTAAAACTTTAATAGAATGATTGGGGAGGCACTGTGAGTACATGGAAGAAATTTGCTTAAATAGGTTCTGAGATATAGGGTGGGTCGAAAACGACCCCTCTAGGCAAATATGGGGGCAAATACGGGGTTAAATCTGGGACCCCAGTGGAGACTAGGGTCTACACAGCAATGATATAAATAGAGAGAATGGGACGAGCCGGCAATAATCGAAAATTTATAGGACGAGATTCGTCCACGTACATAAGCACGATGCCGTAGGCAGAGTGCTTATGTGGACGAATCCAGGGGAGTTCCATTCTATATTTATTATATGTGCATAAAATTTGATCATATGTCATCAGATATCACTGAAAAAATACTAAAGAAGTCTCAGAGAGCCCCGCTGCCCCGCTGACAGCCCTGTTAGTATATTGATGAATTAAAACGTTGATATCATGGCCATTCCTTGAGCTACATTAATACAAATAATATCATTCAAAAGAGAATTTAATGCTCTATTTAATGATGTAGGTTTTATTATGTATTTCTATAATTATAGTACCAGAATCACGGGTTGATTACCGATCGAATGAAAATGAATTAAAACGTTGATATCATGGCCATTCCTTGAGCTACATTAATACGATTTATATCATTCAAAAGAGAATTTAATGCTCTATTTAATGATGTAGGTTTTATTATGTATTTCTATAATTATAGTACCAAAATCACGGGTTGATTACCGATCGCGGGGATTTGTTTACATGCTCCGCGGAGAGCCAAAGCTTCGCGAAGCATAAAAAGAGAACTATTTTTAGACAACTACATTTCATATAGGACACGTCCTATATGAATATTTTCATAGCACCCCACTTATAGCACGTCTCATATAGAATGCGCGTATAATAATAGAGCATATTAGTGGAGTTAGTGGAAGCCCCCAAAAGGCTAATTTTGAGATGAAATTTGGTACAGAGGTAAATGTGTTCATCCTCTATCATTTTAGATGGGACCACAATCTAAAATATGAAAATCGTTTCCATGGCAACCGATGGTTGGTATTTTCCTCACATTTTGGGAAATAGCTAGATAATTTGATCTTTTCAACATAAAACAGAAAGCAGGCATTCAGTATAAAAGGTCTCTTCATACAAAATTAGATGATATTTATATTCCTAGCTTTACATATTTTAGTTACCGTGGCAACCACAATTATCCTCAGATTTTCCCTGAACAATTGACTTGATGTGTTTGTTTGAATAACATTAATATCCGGAAATTCCACAATATTAGTAATGTCCCTTATTTTTGGAGATCTATGAAATAAATATGTCTAATCAATTGACATGGCAACCAATATATTTTCTTGTATTGTTGTTGTGCTGGTCCTGTAGGTGATGAGTTAACTGGCCTATTGATTTGATTAAACGGAGCAAAAACAAACTCCTCTCCCTTTCAACTGCTACCATGGAATGAGAGAATAGAATTCTCCCTTAGCGATAGTGTGTCTCACCTCGCTACTATCTATGATGTCATAGATAGGTGCACATGTGTCCAGGTGCAATGTCAATAAACACCTGAATTTAATCTAATGTAATTATTTTTCATATAGATACATAGATGTGGGCCCAAATTCCCAAAAGATGCAATTTGATGGTTTGAAAAAATATAAATTGTGTTGTTTATTTCCAAACTCATGCCCTGTGTGTTATCAAGGCAGTAGCACTGGGGGGGGGGGGCCTTCCACCATCAATATGGTTTTGCCTCTTTGAGAGGCTCATCAGGCAGATTAAGGTTAAAGTGAGAAGTAGCATTCTCAGAAGGAGCAGAAAAAGTTGGGGCATTTTTATAATATTTTATTAAATATATTATAAATTACCAAGGGTGGTTTCATTGAAAGAAATGGCCTATTGATTTGGTTAGAACCTGCCTGAATTAAAAAGGAGTTTCAAATTACATCCACTATTTTAAGGGTTTTCCGCATTTTATGGTTTATTAATTCTCATACAGCTTTAATGGCCAAACTCCAACTTTTGGGACAAATCTGATTATAATGTGGTTGCTATGGCAACTAACCAAGGAAATCATATATCATATGATTCAGCATCGAAAGATCTTTCATATGAGGGCCTGCTTACTGATGTAAGTTCAATAGAACTCATTTTATGGGCATTATTTTGCCATTTTCCCTTAGAAAGCCCATTCTCACCTTTAAAACGGTTGACATAGCAACAACAATGTGTAAACTGTATTAAAACCAATATTTTCAGATTCTCTATTACTAGAGCTTGCTAATGAATATCTACTCATCGATTTATGTTTATTAGTTCAAAGTATATGTCTCTTTTCTTTCCAAAATGCCATTTTTCACCTTTAAACCTGTTGCCATGGCAACCAATTTCATATTCCAAAATGTGGACCCTTCCAAAATGATAGAGAATCCAAAAATCTACCTCTGTACCAAATTTGGGGATTTTTTGCCCTCAACTTACTCTACTAGTAGAGGTTCTCTCCTTAAGTACGCAGTCAATAATAATAAGGTTTTTTTTACCCCATGTTGTTCTATTGGGGGTCGTTTTCGACCCAACCTCAATGAACCTTCATTCTTTTCTTACCAAATTTTGATAATTCTGGTTTAAGTATGAAAATAGATGACTGAGGTATTGGTTATTTCATTCTATGATTTTTTTTTGTAAAATTACTTATTATATTGCCATTTTGAATCACCTTTTCTGTTTAGATATCTTTTTTTTGTAGCAAGCAGACAACAGTGATTGTCATGAAATGACCTGAAATAGTGCGTTATCATGGCGTTGTCATGGCAATGCTTGTTACGCAATTTGGAGAATCTATACTTCCCATACATATCATTTTCATTATACTTATTTAATTTGAAATCAATATAATATTGCTGTTGAAAAAAACATCTCACATGGGTCGAAAACGACCCCTTTAGGGACAAATGGGATATTGTAGATCCGGACACCAGGCTAACAAAACATACATTTAGACACCTAGAATGTATCCCTAGCCTCATTAGAAGCAGAGATAAGCCTGTTTACCGATTTGCTGGATCGGTTGCAGCCAAATTAAATTATTTTACTCCATAATGCAATTTTCATTGGAAAATGTTGGGTCAATGATTTATTTAATCACTGTATTGCATTTGTAGGCAAATGAAACATGCATTTAGACACCTACACCCTGTCCAGCCTCTGAAGAACCGAAACCCCAATGCTAGCCTCTACTGGTACTCTTTGAAGAACGAAGTCTCAGTTCTACAGAGGCTGGACAGAGTGTAGAACATATTCCTAGCCCCATTAGAAGCAGAGATATGCCAGTTTACAGATTTGACATCTTCGGTGGCGGCCATCTTGAATATCTCAAATTGCTCAAGGTCAGGAACTTCACATTACACAGGAATGTGATATAGGGACCCCATAGATGATAAATTTTTATTTATTTTAACTTTTTTACCAGTGCTAGTTCAGCGTTAGCTGTTCTTCCACAAGTGCCTGGGAGGACGAGAGCGATAGCGCAGCCGCACCAGGGTTCGAACCCACAACACTCGCATGCCATGAGCCGACCCAGCGCGTTAGACCACTCTGCCACACCGTAACCTCGTAAATCAAGAGAGAAAAAACTTTATCCGGGATTTCCGGGTTAGGCTCTCCCACTACCGGACTATGACACCAAATTGTGGTACAAGGGTGTAAATAATCTATCAATGAGTCTTGATATGACCACACCAAGGTTTAATAGAGCTACAGAAGTACTGTCCCATGAGTAGGATGGCCTTGGAACAGAAATCACTATAGGTGATACCTGTGTATATTTTTTTTCGTCGTTTTTGCAATGGATAGAAATCTGATATATCTTGAACGCAAATCAATTGTGCATAAATGTTTATTTTTCTAGTAGTATTAGTAATAATTAAAGAGTTGTATTCTTTATGGAATGCTGAGAATATTACCTGAATGGTGAAATACTTCCAATGAACATTAAGTTTACATTAAAAAGGGAATCCCAATATGGGAGGGACATACTACGAGCAGTAGATAGACCTAATTAAGGAGACAACGATAACAAGTACTAACAAATGGGCAGCTCCGATTAATTTTTGGTTCTCAAGTTTATTCTTGATATGTATCGTCCTTCTCCAGCAAGTGTACAAATGCATGTGATACAACTACTATTCTCCGAGGGATAATTGTCGATGGTAGAGCTAGCAATATGATTTTGATGGTTACCATTAAATTGGTTGGGTATTGTAATATTACCACACATGCAAAGGAAAAACTGGATATATAATCATATATAAACCACCTTTTTGTTGATTGTTCTAAGACAAATCATCAAGAATTCTAACAAACAATCAAATAAGATATATATTATTATAAAGTAGAAGAAAAACGAATGCGTCACAACTTTACTAGTGTGAGTGCTGGATTAGGCGTAAATATGTAATACTGTGGGTCAGAGCCCGTTTCCAACATTTATTCGAACTATATAGCGTATACGCCTTAATTGGCGCATCACTCTCTATTATAGAAACAAAACATACAATCCATTTGCAATTAATTGATATATGAAGAACACACCAGTATTCTTCACTGGCATCGTTTTTATTGACCTTCTAGGATATATTTCTCCCACTCGGCCTGGCACTACATACAGAGTGCTAGAGTGCCCATTTCTTATATACACTTATGGTGATGTATTATTCAATTTCCAGATACTAATCTGTGTTAAATGTTTTAATCATGTATGTTTGGCAAGTATTTGGTGAACGTTATAGGCATGATAATTCCTACAGCTATTTGCAATGTATAAACATAATAAATAAATAAATAAATAAATAAATAAATAAATATACTCACAAATCGGCTAATATACCGAAGGATATTACGCCAACTAAAAACCCGGCCAAGTAAACGGATTTTGCAGTAGCAACCCACACTTCCATACCACAAACTACATCCCACTGTGAGAATAAAGACATAGATGATTGAAGAGATATTTCGCGTGAAGCTTGCCACTTCAGTTATGAAATCCATCAATCCGAAATAATTATTATAATCGCAAAAATTGATAATGATTTATCAATAGTTCGAAACACAGTGAAAGACCGCAAGCCATACATACCTCAGTAACAATTGTTGACTTGTAGATTGAATCATCGTAAACCCATCCTGAAGTGCATTCAACCCGCGAAGTATTTACCTTTGGCCCAGACATCATTCCTAGTAATTCATCCTTTGTTCTATTGGTAAAATCCAAATCATACTGTTGACATTGGCTATATTTCAGATGTTCCACAGGTCCCTCTGTCGGAATAGAAATGTTGCGTATCTCCTCGCCTGTCAAATTGAAATCATCCAACTTTGGTGATTTGCACCAATGGTCCGGGGTCGCTGTGAGGAAAACGATGGGCAGATTTCCCCATACTGACACCAAAGTAATTATTCCCATAGACACATAAAATAATGTTTTCTGGTATCTTCCGAAGCCGCCTATCTGAACCAAAGCATCCTCGAATTGGACCATGTTGATGGATTAAGCTATTATATACACCGGCAAAAATGATAGGTGAAGGTTGAAATTTTTCTAAGGAGTTTTGATATACTTATGATATGTAGTGGATATGTGGCAACGGGATAGAGAGAGATATGGCACCGACAAGTGGAGGCTTTATACTGAGCCATCAAATGCGTTGCCCTAAGCACACACTACGTCCTTCTGTTATGCCTATAGGTCCCTCCTCTAAAACTGGACCCCTATAGCACTCGTTTTTGAGTCATTCAGACGTAGATATTAGTATGTGCTATCCCACCTTGAATTCACTGGGTGATGTCTCATAGTCAAAGGAAAAATTCTTTATCTCAAAGTAGATTTACCACTTGGGAAATACTTATTTTTTAGTGGACTATTACAATCATGGCATTAACAATAGGAACACATTTATATGAGAACAAGTTTGTGAATTTATACCATAACAGATAGTACGTTATATATTATTTGTTTTTGGTATCCTCTTGAAATCATGATATTCATAAGTTATAAATATACGGGTTTCTTTTGCAAAACGAAGAAAAAGACATTGGGGTTGTAATGAAACATGTAAGATGTGCATAATTATTAGAAAATAAATTTTCTTTTCAACTTAGAAATATCATCGGCTATATAGTAAACGAATGTAGAAAGAAATGCTTCCGAAGAAAAGCAAACATATACACTCGAATGGTATTTTAAAGCGTTTACCCCAACAGCTGCAATATCATATCGGTAATTATATATCCCTAATTTCTCTCTCCCTCGATCTCTCTATCATGACCTTCTGATTCACTTCTGCGTTATAATAATATAGTCCCTGTACATGTATATAAGTATATACTATATGGCATGATAAGTTTTGCATGTTTTGTTTAGTAAATGCTTGGAAGTATTATATCATTATAGTTGTTCATTTCCTCATAGATAAAATCTGCAATCGAAGCCGACCCACAGACAATGCACCCTGTAACAAGAAAGTGATTCTCATTGGTGGTTCCCTCAAGTAAACCTTTTCTACCTTTCCTTCTACCAACCTGTACATATGTGTTCAGCCGAATAAGGCCATCTCGCACGTACAAGGCAAATATTCAGTTGCATGGTTACCTGCATCACATTGAAAGTCCCTTTCCAAATAGCATGCATGAATACAAAAAGATGCTGTGCCGGTATACGATCAAAATTCTCTTTTTATTTAATATATATTTAGGTGTGTGATATTGTTAAAACGGTCCCTTCTGATAAAGTTATTACGTACATACATACGTCAAGGAGGCATTTAAATTCATTTTTTTCCATGGTTGGTGAAACTTTCTGAAATACTTGATCGTGGCTATTTCGGCTATATATATCCATTTGGTGATCTAGGAGCACGTTTCTATCACTTGCATGAGGAGAAATATTGCTGAGGAGTATCTAAGCTATAAATAATAGTTCATTTGATTTTCCTAAATTAAGTTTGAATGGAGTACAATTTCTAAGTCGATCCAAATCTGGGAGAAGAAGCTAGCTTTATAACAACCGACCGCTGCCCTCAGACCATGCATGGTGGAGGGCTGGGTAATAGCCTACAAGAGAGTCAGGGTACATATATAACTAATATTCAGATGTACCCCAGATCAAGGGGTGTATATTAGATTTATTTCGTCGTTAACACGTATGTTATGGGCATCCTGTGAGATATGCTTGTACAGCAATAAAACAGTAGTTAACGATTTTTCCCCATATATATAGGAAATATGGTTGAGAGTATTTTATGTCAGCAGATACAGTTTTCCTGTTTTCCAATAAGAAAAATTCAAAAGTCATCAATAATAATACAAGGTGTGCATCCTGTGATATATATGCGTGTACAGCAATAAACAGTTCACCACTTTATTTATAGGAAATATTGTTGGGAACCTGCTGTCAGCAGATCTATATGCGGTTTTCCGGTTTTCCAATGAGAAAAATGCGGAAAAATACTATGTGAAGGTCATAAAAAAAGTCATCAATAGGAATACAATGAGTGCACGCACGAGCTATATATATATATGCAGTGCATCCCTTCGATCTTTGTCTGGTAGTTACGGAACATTATTATTACATTACTGCTTGCTAGATCCAAGCGGCTAGATCGAAGAATGAAGAATTAAGACTGGCAATATTTGGTTACAGAGAATATAAAATGGTTTGCGATCACATGTATAGGTATATGTCTCTTTATATTGGCGGATGGTTTTCCGCCTCTGGTGAAACTGGAGGTTTTATGAGGAAGTCGTCACCAAGAATGGGTGAAGGCACGCATAGGGACCAAGAGAAAACATTATATTCAATGATAATAGCGCCGGTAATATGATAGGATTCTTGTGACCTTCTTCCCTACACTATTGAATTCGCATATATACAACGCCATCGAAGCGATTCTGGTCAGTTCAGTGGTCACAGGACCCTTAGGGCTTATGAATATTCAATCATAATTATACATTTTTGAGAATTGGATTGCGTATATGAAAGACCGACTATGGTTCACATTTTCCTCCTCGGGGGGAATTGGAAACGCCACTACGTAAATCATGGGGTAAATCCGGATCAAAGACGCACACATACAAAATATTGGATATATCAAATGATTCATCTTTACCATGCATGGTCTATTGTTATTGCGATTTGATACCCAAACTCATCATTGATAGGACCAACGCCTGTGGTATCCCATCGCAAATAGATTCACTAGATTTACATGAAATCCCTGTCCTCATTCCAAAGTGAACATTCTTTACACAGTATCTTGTTTCATCTAAGGAATCCATGGTTGCATAGAAATCATGTTCCACAATGGTTTTACCAAAATTTAATCTAGACACATTTTAATCACATATACATACATTCCGCCGGCGTAATTTTGTCTGGAAATGTTGACACAAACCAAAGTTACGTGAAACCATCAATATTGAATTTTCTCGCTTCGAGGAAAACCTGTTTGAGTTTGAGTGTTTTACATGAAAAACCTGCGGTATACCACCTATTAAGTAGATGTTCGTATGCCAAACCATGAAGCGATGTTCCGGTAAATAATCCTGCATCAGTTGATTACGTATAGAGACAATGCTTTTGTGTTTCTCTGTAAACTAACTGTTATTGGTAAGTTAGGTCATCCAGAACTAACTAATGCACTGACGTCTTCTTCCTGGCCAACTGAAGGACAAACTGTCCTTTGTTACAATTACATACATATGTACATATAATTCTAGAATGCAAATAGAAACTGTTCGCCCGTATGGTTGTCCACGATAATGCACGCACCTCTGGGAACACTCTTACACCCGATACTATCAGCGCATTCATTTCAACTTTAATATCAGTTATTTGAAGGGTGTCCGGTGTTTTCCCCGCCAACATTCTCCCCGCCGACAATCTCCCCGCCGCAATCTCCCCGCCATACATTCTCTTGTTGGCGGGGGAATGACCTAGAACCATTTGAAGATAAGTAATTGGATCTTCAATGTATTGTGCGCGTCGCAGAACTAGTTTTATACGTGGTTTCATGCATACCGTATGAGTTCTTGCATTTGAACAACAACAACTTATGTCACTGCTACTATATGTGTGCTATTCATCACCATAATTATGGTTTACTGTAATGCAAAT
The DNA here is from genome assembly GCA_942159475.1 of Sthenelais limicola. Taxonomy (NCBI): domain Eukaryota; kingdom Metazoa; phylum Annelida; class Polychaeta; order Phyllodocida; family Sigalionidae; genus Sthenelais; species Sthenelais limicola. The sequence continues at coordinate 66,892,018 of OW804096.1, forward strand.
ATTTCAATACACGTAGGGTAAGTTGAGGGCAAAAAATCCCCAAATTTGGTACAGAGGTAGATTTTTGGATTCTCTATCATTTTGGAAGGGTCCACATTCTGGAATATGAAATTGGTTGCCATGGCAACAGATTTAAAGGTGAAAATGGCATTTTTTTTAGAAAAGAGACATATACTTTGAACTAATAAACATAAATCGATGAGTAGATATTCATTAGAAAGCTCTAGTAATAGAGAATCTGAAAATATTGGTTTTAATACAGTTTACACATTGTCGTTGCTATGGCAACCGTTTTAAAGGTGAGAATGGGCTTTCTAAGGGAAAATGGCAAAATAATGCCCATAAAATGAGTTCTATTGCACTTACATCAGTAAGCAGGCCCTCATATGAAAGATCTTTCGATGCTGAATCATATGATATATGATTTCCTTGGTTAGTTGCCATAGCAACCACATTATAATCAGATTTGCCCCAAAAGTTGGAGTTTGGCCATTAAAGCTGTATGAGAATAAACCATAAAATGCGGAAAACCCTCAAAATCAATATATTCTGTAATTTTGGAGACCAAACCAGTGAAATAATACAACACGTGATGTCGTGTATTAATCTAGATGAGTTGATACATTAATTCTGAATTTTGTGTGGAATCACAAGAAAAAAACATAGCATAAGTGCAGAATTTCTCTCTCAAAGAACTGAGATGGGAGGCATGGGTCTTAGACTAATGGCAGATTATTATAAAGTTAACAGATTAATGTGGATCCAGAGAATCCTAACATCCAGGGTAAATTATGGTTTTTAGTTTTAGAGTGTGATATGAATTAGACCAAGGAAGAGATTTTTTTAATAGAAATAAACCAGTAAAATGCCTAAACGGTTTCTATAAAGAATTGTTTCTGTACTGGAATAAATGCTTTTATAGTAGAGCCCCCCAAAATATCAGCCAGATAAGAAAAGAAAGGTTATGGTCTAACAATAATATCAAAAAAAGAAAAAAAACCTTTGAGTGGCCGAAATGAAAAAAAAGGGAGTTATTGTGCTTGGAGACATTATTGATGACCAAGGCAAACTGATGACGGTTGATCAACTTAAGAATTACTATAATATCAAAGTCACAAGGCTAGACCTTGGTAGAGCTCTGCCTAGTAGACAGTGGGCCATATGGGGGATTGATGCTTTTTTTTTTTTTCGTGACCACCATCTTGGGGGTAAGTTATTTTTTGTATATTAAAGCAGTATGACCCTAGGAACAACATACTATTTTTCACAAGCTCAACTCTTGTTCATTTTTCTGAAAATTGGCCTGCAATAAGACCATTGCTATAATTACCAAACACCCTGAGAGGCACACAGATTGACATGAAATTGGAGCATTTGAAAGAAAAACATTTTTAGTTGGGGGGGAAATCCTGCACTTTATTGCAAATTGTGCACTTGGTGATAGATTTTTGAAATTTGGCATGTTGTTAGAGCAGGCCATGGGATTTTCGAAAACCACTTGCTAGAAGTTGGCTGACACCCCTGGTGGCCGGTAGCTGCAAAATTCAAAATGGCTGGCACCAAACCCAAAATGCGCTATATCTTTGCTTCTACTGACTACAATTTCAAGTGTAATACCAATTTTTAGATGTCTTTGAGTATGAGGAATTCATTTATTTAGTTCTTTTTGTGTTTCAAGGTCATTTCAAGGTCAAAATTAAATATGGCCCTTGCCATGAAAAGGCAATGGTTTATCTAGGCTCCTGCTAGCACCATATGTTTGTATGTCCAAGTCTCCATGTGCAAAGATTTTTAGTTTGACATCTATGTTTAAAGTCTTTTTACCTATTTAAAGTCAGTTTTAAAGTCAAATGCTGCACATGCCCTTAGCTTTCTATTTTTGATAGGAACTAATTTCATTGATGCCCCACACCCCCATATCCCCAGCTGGTGGCAAGATGGAAGTGATTTTCTGGACAGCCCACTACAAGAATTTAGTTTTAAAATTTAGAACATAATAGTTACTAGTCGCCTTGAGCCTTGTACATCCTACAGCACAACTGGCTGCATAAATATTTTTTCAAAAAGTAATAATCAAGGTAAATCAAGATTTAATCCCTTTTCCTGGGTAAAAAGAGGCATAAACCCATCCTTTATTGTGGGAAAAGGTTTCATGTGAAAATGCAGGTACATTTCATATTCATACTGTACTTCCTTATAGGTCTTAAACAGATTCCCTTCTATGACTATGTAGCAGGTTCTTGAAATATAGTCAGACTTTGCTCATTTTGTGAGGCTATTACATAAATTGATAGCAGGTTTTGAAGTTCTGACATTGTCTTTCTTTTTTGTTCTCTTCAAGTACTATCTTGAATAGTCTTTCCCTGTCCCTATTTAACTCCTTAACTTAGTTCCTAATTTAGTTCCATTGTATACCACTGAGGTTTGTCACTTCTATGTTTAAATTCTTTATAAGAGACCAATTTATTCAATGCATTCAATAATCTCACAACAATAAACTCCTAACACCCATTTGATACATTGATTCCAACCAAACTCCTGCCCTAGGGCAAAACCTACTACTTACCCAAAAAAGATCTAATATTCAGTTTTCATGAAGTCCAAACCTTTGTATACAGACCTCCAGATTTTTAGATTCCACATATTTTGTGAAGGCTTTGAATTTATTATCCTCTATGCCTATCAAAATCACTGGTTATAATAATATTCTCATTAGATCTTGTTATAAATAGTTTTAAAATTACTTCCAAATCTTTGATGAAATCACATACAGTCCCACTTGGAGGGCGATATACTACTATTACTTCATATACTGGATTAGTAGTTTTCCAAATTTTAACACCAATTAATTCACTATTGCAATCAAATATACTCCACTCTGTAGGACTGTGTATTATGTATTCCTCCTTAACAAAGCAACACATTCCACCACCTCTATATCCTGTACTTTGGTCCAGTGTGACCAGTACATAACCTGGGCATGCAATAAATTTGTTATTAATATCGCCAGTCAACCAACTCTCAGTATAAGCAATCATTTCAGTATTCTTATTCATACCTTCATATCTGAAGGTATCAATTTTTGGCACAATAGATTGCACATTATAATGAACTGGCTTGAAACCATTGATCTCACTCAAATTGCTCCATTGAGATATTTACACCATTATTTAACCAGATATTTACACAAGTACACCATCAACAATAGTAGTAAAAACCATATTACCTTGTGATTGCATATAACCATGGTATATGAATAATCTAGGCAGAGAAGCAAAAATGTTTGTGCACTGCAACTTGTGTGATACATTAGTTGACATCAAATTGACTATGTCAGGCTCTGAAATTGAGTTATAATTGTGCTGATTGTTGCATTTCATACCATAAATGCAAGTACTAGGTATTAGTATAGGCCCCCACCTAGGTGCCCATATGTAAAGTTACCAGTGTAATCATATATAACCCCCTATACATGTATAATCACCTATACCTATATAATCACCAATACTTGCATGTGCCATTAAGTACTATGTATGTACTATATATGTTAATCACTAAAATGCTATAGATATAACCACTGGTATACCCATTGGTTTGCTGTGTACACTATATTTAAGTTCCCATGTACTCAACTAACCTAAAAGAGAAGTATCTGATCTGAACCTAATATAGACATGTAGGTCAGCTAAAAAAATGTGTCCTATTTTCTGAACTAGGTGAACCAATGGAGGGAAGGCACATTATGTTGTGTATAGTGCTGTATAGTCCTATATATTGTCAGATATGCTTATATATACAGATATATTGATGTATATCGGTATATACTCTTGTGTGAATATAAAAGAGATGGAGAGCAGTTCATAGGCAGTCTTCACCACAGACTCAACCAGGGAATACAATGCGAGGGCCTCTTATCTCATCCAGCAGCCGCAGCAGACATTAATGGCCCATCAAGGAGCGGCCACATTACAATAAATCACTGGTACGAGCAGTGAGGAACCTTGGTTAAAGCTGAATCCACCACGGATTATATAACCTGTATCTACTGTTGTAACTGGAATCTTTTACTTGCTTACAAATAAACCAGATCCTTATACACAAATTGGACTTATTAATCAACGGAGTCCCATTGGCTATATGATACTTTGTATCTTACTCAGTGGTGAACACGCGTGGTAATATATATTATTAATTAAGTGGAGGACAATATCCAATCCACTATTCTTCATGTTCTCGGATGACCCCTAGTTCGAAACACTGATCATAAGAACAATTCGTAGAGGAATCCATGATGTGGAAACCTCTACACACCATTTAACACAAAATAATATAAAGAGGAGAACATATTGCTTCTCCACGATAAAGCAATGAACCTACATCTTTTCAGTTGAGTCGGTACACCGTTCAGGATATCATAGCAAGAACAGCATAGTATAACGTCTGAGGGGGGCTATATTCTCCGAGTATGGCCGAAAACTATGAGGCTGTAGGCCGAGTTGTTTTTCGGCCATACGAGGAGAATATAGGCCCCCGAAGACGCGATACTGTGTTATTCTTGCTTTGATTCCATGATTCTTAACTTATCACAACTTTATTTGATTTATTTCATCAAATTGTGTTGTCTGCATAGCTCACCGATAGTCTCGAACGGTTGTGACATCACTGTACAATACAGAGAGTTTATATTGTCCACCTTGTGAGCGGCAAGTATATCGATTATACTGTCCGCTCACGGCCAAATCATGGAATAAATACATTAGAGCAGGTGCCCAATATACACTCTTGTTTCCCATGACCGTATTGATCAGAATAAACACACACACTGCACACCTAATTTTGAGGGAATGGCTAAGCTTGTGTAGGGTAAGCACAGGAGTTTCCAAATGACAACCGAATCAATGTACAAATTTGCAATGAAGTCATTGATATTTTAAAATGCTCACATAAAATGGTCTATTGAGCGATGGTTGAGAGAAAAATGGTTAATCGTGTTAAATTTGATAAATGGCAGGATTATTTAAGTGTATCTGATCAAGTTTTTGAAAATATTGATTGGAAAATAATGTTCGCCAGAGTATAATAATACCAAGTGTGTATTGAGACAAGAATCCAATCCTTCCAATATAAATTGATACACAACGCAGTTACTTGTAACAAGTTCTTATATAATAATAGAATAAAATTAACCCCTGCTAGCGAATATTGTAACCTCAACTGCTGCGAGAGAGACGTCACAAGATTTTACACCAAGACCCATTATGTTACGTCATGCCTTGCCGCTCCCTGCAACCTGAGTATTATCCCCACCACAGTGGTCAGTGCTGTACAGGATGGCGCTCCTCTGACCAATAGCTACCAATCTCCACCATAGGCTTAATTATATTATATAAATGTAACCCTCAGTAGCTTTTACACCTTCCACTCTCCTTCCTCCCCCTCTCTCTCTCTTCTCTCCTATTTCTATCTCCTTCTCTTCCTCCCTCTCTATCTCTCTTCTTTCTCCCTCACTCTCTCTTTCTCCCTCTCCCTATCTCTCTCTTTATCCCCCTCTCTCTCTCTCTCAAGTGCCAAAGGCGCTTGTTGGTTATAAACTGGCTTGCCGATGGTGGCGCGCCAGGCGGCTATGAATGTAAAATATACACTGTTTTATGGTGTCACACGGAACGGAAACATTAACTGTTTAAGATCAAGTTAAGACCAACTGAGATTTTAAATTATCAATATGATAACCTTAACAATATTCCATCCAATCACAAATATATGATGTCATTTCTAACTAAAAATAAGAACCCCCTAATACTAATTCCATCTTTTCCATCGTATGAATATTTAGGCATTCCAACAACATGGCGACTGCCTAGCGCTTTGACAGCTAGAGGTCTGCCATGAAATTACGTTTACGCTTAACTGGAAGTAATCAATTGTAAATCTGTATACTGCTAGAATATAGAGTGTAACAAATCTTCCAAGATGCAGGCCGAAGATGCCCGATATCTCAAAAGGTGAGATCACGAATCTTATTTTATTTGGTGATTAACATCTTGAGGCTTGAAGCCGACGACTATATGCCGTTCGCAGTGGAATGGTTGTAAAATTTAACAACAAAAACATAGTAACCGGGATAATCGCGACGAGAAAATTAGATAAGTCACTGAAAGCGAATCACTTATTTGGCCTGTCGCTATGCTACACGATCAAAACTCGTGTGTTCCACGGTCTTTACATCAAATCCTTCCGTCACATTTTTGTCAGTTGAGTCGTCGGCCGACTAAAAGTCAAAAGCCCCCTCATTAGTTCATATGATATTAGGCTAGCCTGGCCCTGGGTAAGAAGACGAATATGTTGTCTACGTCTTATGCCATCTGAGCCTAAGGTGATTCGCACGACTATTAATTAGCGTCTGTATTGGCTATTGCTGTAACAATTCTAAATATTTCGTCGCCAATTGATAGGCCTATCTACCAGGGGTGCTTAATTACTACTACTAATAATAATACTACTATCAATGACAATGTCAATTAATGTCTGGGTACCGGGCAATGGTAGTCTATAAAGTCTTTTGTATTGCCATAAATTGTAAATCCACATTAACGGCCAGCGCGATGTAGCCTAAATTTAACATGATATGTAAAATAAATAACATTAAGAAAGACACCTGCGGGTCCAACTTGTTCTTTACACTAAAGTTACTGTAAGTCTATAGTGCCGACAACAGACTAAAATATAAATGTTTGCCTTAATTTGTGTTTTACAGGAAAGTTAAGGGGGGGAATATCGACGTCCATCCGACCGAGAAAGCCCTCGTCGTCAACTATGAACTCGAGGCAACTATTCTGGGTGAGATGGGTGATCCCATGTTAGGAGAGAGAAAGGAATGTCAGAAAATGTAAGTAAATAATAATTACAACTGATTTGATTGTATTTACTTCAAGTGTTTATTTTTGTTAAAAAGAAATATAAAGCCCAATTAAATCAAATTGAAAAAGAAAAAATAGGCCTACATATTGTAGTCTAGGATATATAGACTTGAATTCTTGAGCTTGATATATTGAAATTATTTCATTTCACCTCATCTTCCAGAATTCGTGTAAGAAGTTTGAATGCCAACACTGATATTTCTGCCCTTGCGAAAGAGATAATCGATAAATGTAAACTCATACATCCAAACAAATTGCCAGAAGTGGAGCAGCTTCTCTATTATTTACAAAACAGAAAAGATGGTGGAACTAAAGCAGGTAGGAAAAGTTAAATCTTTTTGTCCATGCACAACTCAGCTTTATTTGTCACCAATTTTTTAAAGTGACGAGTCACCATTTGATTTATGTCCCCAACTCAGAAATCATGAAACAAGCATAATCACACGTTCCTACCAACAGCATCCCAGTTTCATCCTCTTTCAACAACTCACTCACTGTTTTTTTTCATTGAATAATGAGTGTACATGTTTATCAATACTAGAGAGTATGTAATACGTGTATGGATAACAATAACAACCCGAAAAGAGAGTGAAATCCTAGTGCTGTCTGTAAGTCACCAATAAAATACTAGTAAATAATGTACTTGTAAATTTCTTTTATAAAAAGTCTGCTTATTTTGGCATAGAATTGGGGTTGTGTAGTTCAATGATACATGCGAAAACATGTATTTGGAGTGTAACTGTTTGTCCTTCAAAAAAATAAAATGTTGATGTAATATTTTCTAGATAAAAAACAGGGTGAGTTAACAGGCCATCTCAACGAACCATCGCCTTTTGACAGCACAGAAATTGATGAGGTTGCTAATATAAACGACATTGATGATTACCTCGAACTTCTTTATGAAGATCTACCAGAGAAATCTCGTGGAACAGCCCTGATACTTCAATTGGCGAGAAACCCAGACAATTTAGAAGAATTGTTTCAGAATGGTAGGGATTCGTGACTTGTTTATAATCATAAGAGTGGATGCTCTAATATTCTATGAACATGGTGAACAAGATTCTTTTTTCTTTTTTTTTCTAAAGAGCAACTATCGCGATACGCTTCCTAAAGTGTTATAATTGTATCCTCCTGTCTTAAAAAGAAAAAAAAATTGTTGCTTCTCATTTAGTGATGTGTTTATTTTGCCCATCTTTGCAGAAACTGTTGTTGGGGCGTTGGCACGAGTTCTCAGAGAAGATTGGAGACGAAGCACGGAGTTGGCTACCAATATCATTTACATTTTCTTCTGTTTCTCTAGTTTTTCACAGTTTCATGGTGTGATCTCACACTTCAAAGTTGGTGCCCTTTGCATGTCGATTATCGACCATGAAATCAAGAAGTATGACATGTGGAAAGAGGAGCTTAGCAAAAAGCGAAAAGCAGGTAGGTACAGTGATTAAACATATTTTCCCTATCTTTTTTCTGCGAACGCACAAAAGTAGGATAGAACAATAGAAGTGTTTTTGATTCAAATACTAATTACCCATATATTGTATATAAATCATTCATATAATGTAAGAGTTATTAAATTGTTCCAATATTTCTTAATGATTTCATTGTTATTATTTTCTAGTTGAGGCTGACAAGAGTAATACACAGTTGAAAAAGGAATACGATGCGTCGTACAAAAAATTCCAAGGCATACTACGAAAACAAGAACAACTGCTTCGTGGTGGGTTCATAAAAATGATCTGTTACTTAACATATTGGACAAACGCAATTTTATTACATGTATTACACGTCCTGCGAATGAAGATACCTGATATGATATTCGCCCCTACTGATGAATTCCTAGATTTCCTCACACTCCCTGTATCTAATGGAATGTCTTCCGTCGTTTTCAGTGTCATACTATTTATTACTTAACTTGGCCGAGGATCTGAAAGTGGAAATGAAAATGAAAAACAAGAACGTGATCATTCTTCTCATTAAGACGCTAGATAGAGATAACTTTGAACTGCTCATCCTTGTGGTCTCGTTCTTAAAGAAACTCAGCATCTTCGTGGAAAATAAAAATGAAATGGTAGGTATACTGACCTATTGGGATTTCACCTGTTCAGTATGATATTTCTTTGACCCATTGCATCACCAATGCTAAAACTCTGCAATTTTATATAACACCATCCACACATTTATTTGATAAATGATTTACACAAGCTACCAGCTTCAGGATTAGTTTACAACCGATTCATCGTGGTAATATAACAACTAGAGATACGCAACTTTAGTTAGATTTTGATTTGATGATTTTTGTTATCCAGATTGAAAACAATATTGTGGAAAACTTGGCCAAACACATTCCATGTGAGCACGAGGACCTCCTTAATATTGCTCTCCGACTGCTACTGAACCTTTCTTTTGACAAAGAACTTCGTGGACGCATAATCAAAGTTGGACTTTTGCCAAAACTTGTTGGTCTACTTAGTAAGTGTTCCACCTATGCTGGCATTTATAAGCGTTTGAAACGAAAATGTCTTTAAGATTTTTGAATGTATATGCAACGTATTTTTTAATTCAATTCGTTCAACGTCTGCAAGATGCAAATGACTAGTTGTTCGTGTGCCTAACAGGACTTCTCAAAGTCCTTTAGATCGTTAATAAGCTATGAATGTAGGGCTCTTTGAAAGTATCATTCTTTCTTTAATTATTTCAGCAAATGAAAATCACAGTTTGATTGTCTTATGCATCCTGTACCATATCTCGATGGATGAAAAGTGCAAATCTATGTTCACCTATACCGACTGCATTCCAATTGTAAGTACCTTGGAAAAAAGTAGTTCTATTTCCTCCTATTTTCTAGGGGAACCGTTTACCTTTCTAATGTGGAATGGTTCGAGTTGGGTATGAGACGATGACCATTAAGGTTTGGGATAAGAATTCTGAAGGCATTTTCTAAATTTACCATTTATAGGATGGTAATGATACATCAACATGGCACAGGGTTTAAGAACTTATCTGGTCCGGTATCTTTATTAAAAATTCATGTATTTAAAATGTTTTTTCGGGAACAATATTAAGATACAAGGAATTGCTCTTCTCAAATAAACCTGATACATATTGGACATTTAAGTTACATAGGAAATATTACAGCAGCATAACTCTTTAGTTTCCATGGGAACTAAGGCATCTTACTTCCCTGTATGCCACTGATAAAGATACCAGCGAGTCAGTTTACATCAAAAGTACTATAAATCATTATTTAGGTGATGAGGATGTTGTTAGAATCTCCGGACGCTCAGCCCGACCTCGAATTGCTGGCACTCTGTATCAACCTGGCGGCGAATAAGAGAAACGCTCAACTCATCTGTGAACACAATGGCCTCAAGCTCTTAATGAAACGATCTTTCAAATACAAAGACCCGCTGCTAATGAAAATGATTCGAAACATTTCCCAGCACGATGGACCAACGAAGAACTTATTCATTGTGAGCAAATTGATTAGTGCTTTCTTAAAATGGTTTTATTTATTTTATTGCCTGAGAAAATGGCAATGTTAAAACACTCAACCACTATAGACGTTTACTTCGCGCTATATGCCTTTTCTGATTTATAATTTTTGATCAACATTTTTCCGTAAGGGACATTTTGAAGTTGACAATATATTTTACTCTTCTAGGATTACATTGGTGATCTTGCCAACATTCTACAGAAAGAGGACAATGAAGAGTTCTTATTAGAGTGTGTTGGTATTCTTGGCAATCTGACTATTGCTGACCTTGACTATGAGCTCCTTCTCAAAGAATACGATTTGGTTCCTTGGATACGAGGAAAACTTCAACCCGGTAGGAAACATATTTTTAAACAGTCAATCAATGACTTCCATGATAGTTTTAATAACAATTTCTTGACGTGAATGTAGAATGATAGAAATGAAACTATTTAACCAACTCGAATTCCAGATTTGGATTCAAGAACTAGAGGTGACGGGAGTTCCCATTATTGAACTGTTAAATTGAAGAAATGTTTATTGCAGTTAGTAATAGTCTTGGGCGGTTAAGAAATTTGAAAGTTGTTTATTTAGACATTAAGAATTTCACTGTTGTGATACGTTTCAATCCGAGAGAAAAATTATATAGAAAAATCAATATAACATTTAAGATTTATTGTTTACTCAACTTTTAACATTAAATGATTAGAATGGAAAGTGTGTGTATATTAAAGGAGCGGCTGAGGACGATTTGGTACTGGAGGTTGTGATTCTCATTGGTACTGTCTGCAATGACGATGCTTGTGCCAAACTGATTGCTGAGGAGGGTATTATTCAAAGCCTTATTGAACTACTTAACGGTGAGTTAATCATTTATCATTTCATTCTGTATTGGTAGATTCGTGATGCCAAACGGAAGCGGATGCAATCTTGAATATTGCTATATAGTCCTTATCAAGTAACTTATTTCTCACCTTAGTTTTTATAAACTGTAGGTTTTTTTTGACATCATCTAAGACTGAGAAAAATGTATAATGCATGTTTTCAGCTGAATAAATATATCTAAAACAAATATATCCAGGCATCTTATCGCAAAAATCTATAATGAAAATAATAATTATTGTTTTCTCGAGTTGTTACTCTCCTTGTGCAGACCTATATTTATTATATCTGTCAATTTCTGTATGGATTCATTTATGCTTTTGCAAACCACTGAAAGACTTACATCTGTCTGCATTTACCCCATTAAAACATTTTTATCTTCCTTCTGTCATCAGCTAAACAAGAAGACGATGAAATGGTTTGCCAGATAGTCTATGTATTCTACCAACTCATCTTCCACGAATCGACGAGAGAAGTTATCATCAAAGAAACACGTATCCTTAATTATCATTGCAGTTAAAATATATAAAACGTTTGAAAATATTTTCGCTGTGAATCTGAGCTCTGGTCTAGAAAAAAGTTGTCACTTTATTAGTATTTCATAAAATCTTAATGGTTCTTTTCTTTTCTTCAATATTTGCCGTGAATTTGAATTTAACCATATTTAGAGGCACCTGCGTACCTAATCGATTTGATGCATGACAAGAACGCTGAGATACGTAAAGTATGTGACAACACTCTGGACATAATATCAGTAAGTACAATGTTCTGATCTAATGTTAATCCACTTTGCCACCTGTTATTCCTTTGCATTATCAGAGAAGGCAAAACTGTCCAAATGACCTTACAATCCAGGTCTATGTATAGTAGCTCTATACAAAAGGAGTATAGACAATTTACAACATAAGACCTTTTTTATGAAGTGATTTTAAAAAATAATTATATCTGCGATCTAAAGCTCGTCCCCTTGTCAAAATCAAAAACAAATTTTTTTTTAAAAAAATCGAATCCAATCTACCAACATACTTTTGCTTCTCTTACCATTTTAAATATACCAACGGCCATTCTATTAATTCAATGACTTTCGCCTCACGACTAGGAATATGATGACGAATGGTCGAAGAAGATCCAGCTTGAGAAGTTCCGCTGGCACAACTCACAGTGGCTAGAGATGGTGGAATCGCGGCAAATGGAGGACATGAACGATGCCTACATGTACGGAGATGAAGGCTTCGGCTATATTCAAGATGCTGACATACTGGACAGACCTGACCTCTTCTACGGAGCTCCAGGTGGGCCTTTAGTCATAAGATTGAAAAGTATTAAACATCATAGGCCTGTGATAATGCATCCATATAACCGGCCTAGCCAAGAATCAGGTAGCAAAAAGGCATGGACTGCCAAGTCTAAGAAGGCCTTATTTCAGGCTAGACATGCTGAGCACCATACTGGAGGACTTTATTTCAAGTTCGCTGATAAGCCGTTACCGAACTGCTGGTATTTACTGCCACCACTTAGCCATGATTTAGTTGTTGTGGACGAACATTTAATTTCCGATGAGTTCTTACATTGGACCAATGGTGCTTCATCGTCTGTAACTTCTCCGCCTTTCTTCTTGTCTTCCTCTGAGTTGGAAAAGGACTTAGTCGTAGAATGCTCCTCTGTGGGATTGTATTTGTTCACTCGCGTTTACCTTCCAAGGGAGAAAAAACAGCGACGTTTTTCATTTGCTGATGACTTGGAAGTGTCCTCGGTCGCTGATTTGGAGTTGCCCGAGGACGAGGTAGGGGAGGGGCCGGCCGCAGTCAGAGTCCGACCCTTCCAGGCGCCCACCTTCCCCCTCCCTCCCCCAAACATACCAAGTAGGTGGCGCACTGTGTTTGGGTGGTGTTGCTTTCCTAACAGCTTGACAGCTGCACAAGTCTTTCAATGTGTAAGGTCAAGATACTGGTGTGTGGGGGAGTGATCATCAGAACTATTACAAATATATAAATCCTCCTCAGTATCCACCACCTCTTATTTCCCCTTGTTGCTATTAAAGAGCTCCTTACATGTAAGCCCTTGGTATTTGACAAGATTTTGCTTATTCCCTTCCTCCCAGTCATGGTTACTGGAAGTGTCTACATAGTTATAAGCGCTGTTAGAAACTGAAGGATAGCTACGAATCTAAGTAAAATTATTCCATTCCCTTATACACCTGTTCTGTGTTCATGGTATTACGATTAAACCTCTTATATTATCCGGGAGGTATATTTACATATATCTCCCTGATAAAAGAAAGATATATATAATATATGTCAGTGTGACCCCATAATCCCCCATTTTCTCTTGTTTGAACTTCATCTCTGCTTCTAACGTACGAGGACTTCGCGACTGTGTGGTTTGTAACGTGCAGTCAGGAATGCAGTGAAATACATGTTGTTTTGTCCTATATTATACTGGTCCATATCGACCGCTCTTTTAGGATATCTTCAAGATCCCTGGTTTCCCTTTAAGAAAATGCCCTCATATACCTCGAGGATTCCTATTCTGATTCCCATCATCCCATTTCTTATAATGATGTTCATTCCCCATATTTGCATTTTCCTAATTTGATGTATGATTGACCTGGAATCGGGATATTATTTTTTTGTCCATTGTTCAGTTTAAAAACGTCGATATAGACGCTTGTTCATTAATCTACTTGGTACTTGTAAAAAGAATCATTATTAATATATTTGTTATATCATTGAGGAGTGGAACAAGTGACCTAAAAGTTCTCGGTGTAAATTTGATCTGATGGTATATAATTTGGTACATGGTGCACTACTGAGTGCTGTAAATATAATCCATTGCACTCTATTAGTATTTACCTCCACCATTAAGCAGTATATATGTGGGCCTGGCATTTTTTGTTTCATCAAAATGTACAATAATATCATATATAAAAAGGAAATAAGATTTTTTAGTATGGCTGTATGGTCGTCAGGTTATTTCGGTTGGAGTACGATTCTACGAATTTGGTGGAAGTTTATATTGATAGAGTGTATATATTCCCCTGAATAACATAAAACGGGCTTGATATGTATGATATGTGAACCTGTTAATTCATAAAAAAAAAAGCCTTCTAACTGATGCTGCCTGTCTTAAATCTGCTTCCTTCGGTATTGATAAAACGCACGAAAGACTCTTCGTTGAATCACCACTACTTAATATTCATATGAGGTTCTCCCATGTTCTTTCATTCGAAAAGAAATATATTGTATTGGTAAAATGTGTTTGAAGGTGCCAAGAGACGTAAGAGAGTTCTCGATTTTATGCCTATGTCTCACAAATTTGATTTCATACCCAACCCTTGTTTTGACACTGATTATTTACAGAGCTGTATGATGGAGATGATGCAGGCTGGGCCTGTGAGTATATTAAATCCCCCTTCAGAAGTAGGTCGACGTGACCTAGTTAAATGGCTTTTAAATAACCTCCATTTAGTCCTAGAAGTCTAGAGCGAGCAGATTAATATTAATATGTTTATCTTCCTTTTTCTTGGTATTCCTTACTTTTGATATGAACAATAATGACTGTCAAAAACCCGGTTTGTGTCTACTCGCAAAAGCTTTCTCGGTGTATGCGTTGCGAGATATGAGCGAGCTGAGACTAAGGTGTTTGCTGTGGTTGATATATCTGTATGCTTCTGGATGACTTCCATGTTTTCTTAGCTAACTTCTCTATCCCTCTGTCTCTCTATTGAGTATGTCCCCGCGCCATGCCTTTTGCCCGACGGTGATGAATGTAACTCTTCTTTACAGCTTTATATGGCCAAATAACATGTACTAACCCTTTCTTATAGAACCTGATATGAATTGCATTTCTTCAGTTATTTGTCCCCCAAGTGAGATTCGTTTTATTTTACTATCTCTGGCGATGAGTGTATCATATTTATATATGAAAAGAGGGTTGAATATAAAATTGTATATCGTTGATAAATTCTTTGGATACCATGGGAATGCAGTTCATTTCAAGATGATCATAACCTTATAGTTGACTACCATTCTTATTCTTGTCCTCTCCCTACTGACTTTGCGTTCGCGTTTCTTGAGTTCCTTTTTTTCAGTTTTCCTATTTTTGCCGTCGAGTTCTATTGGCATATTTTTGCGCGGGTATCTATTTACGTTTATCAACGGATTTTTATTGTGATTCATTTTAAAGATTGGTCGATGTTGGTCGTTTTCGCAGCGGATGAATGTACATATATTTCTTTTATCAAAATTCAAATGAAAATTGCATGCAGGCTCGCAAATTTGATCTTGCGAACTAATATGTAATACATACAACTTTTAATCCTTCGAAATTTGTACTAATATATTTTCCCCAAAACTGGTGGAATAAAACTTTTATTGATCCTGTGACATTTCTTCAAAAAAGTATAAATGTGGACACTATATCTTTTAGCTTATATTATAGCTGTGTTATATGCCAAGCACTCAAAATGGATTAAATCGCCTGAGCATGCTCGGAAGGCCAAAGGGGCGCACGATCTTTTTACATAAATGCGTTGAACATGCTAATTAAACCTAGTTCATCAACGTAGTATTGGT
This sequence comes from Sthenelais limicola, assembly GCA_942159475.1. NCBI lineage: Eukaryota > Metazoa > Annelida > Polychaeta > Phyllodocida > Sigalionidae > Sthenelais > Sthenelais limicola. The sequence continues at coordinate 66,907,860 of OW804096.1, forward strand.
AGATTAGTTTTGAAAATTAAATGTAATCAACACTGCCATCAAAATATGTACATAACTGAATTGCTAAGTATGGCTGGCAAATTTTGCTTTAGAAAATACTTCGCTTAAAAGGATACAGCGTACATTGCTTATTCGATTATTGGGAATGTGTTTAAATCTTTTTATTTACAGTGCCTATAAGGGGAGGGGCTTTCTCTGGATTTTATTTGATATTTATATCTTCCGAAAATATCTTTAAAATTGTAACTGTAACAGGAAAGCGGCTTATTTGAGCATAATATTCTTCTCTTGATTCGGTGATCATCTAAATGCTATACTCACCAGAAATCGCCACGTTTTAATTAATATTCTACTTATAATAGGTATACCAGGATTTGCTCTGCTACGGCCAGTCTTTTGATAATCATATTATCTATACATGTTATGTTATTTCTCTCATTTCATCTAACTTCAGATGGTTACGATGCTGGCATGATGATGGATAATGGCCTCTCGCCTGAATACGAGGATGCAGGATTCTACAACGGCAATCCAGAATACATGATGGCGGCCGGAAAGTTAGTATATTTCCATTATAGTCAGAGAAACCTAGGTTTTCTTTTAAGTGTGATAGAGCAAAGCAAACTAGACTTCAAATCTCAACAAATACAGGGCCAATGTTCGAGGCGGTGGAATACGCGAGGAACTAGTCCAGATAGGGAAAAAAAGAAAGAATAGAAAATGCTCAAAAGGTCGTTTGGACAATTGGTTATGGTATGTCATGGTAAAATTGTTTTTGCAGTTTCCCCGACGACTACGGCGACCTAGATCAGGGAGAGCTACATGCAGGGTTGGTGTTCAGCTGGTTTTAAGTCACATATTCTACAGGCTATTTCTGTTAACATTGAAATTTTGAACAATTACTGTTTCGGTATATTGTACGTCTATTCTCATACATGCAAAACGTAGATGGCCTGAACGGAAAAAAATGTCATTGCTTTGTCCCAAACCAGGGAGTGTTTGATAGATTTATTTTCATTTGCATTCGATCTGTTGACGTAACCTAGCTTAAACAGGTTTGTTTCCATTAACATTGTCCTATCATGCCAGACTATGAATCCGGACATTTTAAGTTGCTTGGTTAGTATATGCAACCAGATCTCTGTTTTATAAGAGCTCTTGTTTTGATATTAGAAAAATTGATCATTTGAAAAAGTATTTCGATATCTGTTTAGTAGTTCTGATATTACAGAAGCACTGGCTTTGCTTCTCTGTTCACATGACGTTAAGGCCGTTACTTCACTCTACATACAAACTTTATTTTATACATGCTTAGTTTATTTAATATCAGCTTGAAAGAATACCTCAAGCATGCATCTGTACATCCTAAGTGACTTGGCTTCATGACTTGCAATCACTGAATCATCGCCAATTAATTACTTTGGCGATTAAATTAAAGCCGAGCATTTACGATAGTTGTACGCATATGGGATGTATTCATTGATTCCAACTTGCCTGAACTATTGTCCGATGGTACCTAGACTTGAAACAGGGCCAAGGCAGGTTCCCAAATGTAGTCAGCGCGTTCCAACGTGTCTGTCTGTAATATAGTAATTCGCGAACATGTGAGCACTACAACTAGCCGCTCCAATGGCACCAATATGAAAAATATACGAAGTCGCGAGAAGGTTAGAGAATGACAATGTGAGTTTGTAAACCATGGCCAAGGAGTTTGGAAGATTAGTATGGTGTCATGGTATTACTTGTCATACGAACCATAGGAAGGGCCTCTGGTATTTTGCTAAAGGTTTATGCTTACCATGAGTAGCTATGTGTCAGTTGATCATTGATAATGTCCCTACCCCTCTACTCCGCTCTCTTTGTTGTGACGTTATTTAACATTTTTAATTAACAAACCTGCCCACTCTAATCAAGTGTATCTCAATTTGTTCAGTGTAGTGCTGCCAAATACTTAGCTATGACTTGTTTGGTCCGTTTTAATTCCAAAATGTCATTGTTTTTAAAAATATTAATTTGGGGATGACAATTCATTTTCAAGGGGTTATTCATATGTAATAAACAAAAATCACTTAGATTCCAAACGCACGTGAATGAGTTATGCCGACTAGACTTTTGAAATTTGAAAATTTTATTTGAATTAAATATTTGTGTTAATCTCGCAGTTGAAACTGCATCTTTTAAATATGAAAATTGTATTTAAATTAAACATTTTTGTTAATCTCACGGTTAAAACTACATCCTTTAAATTTCAACTTCAGCTGTAATTGTACGTTCAATGGCTTTCAAGCTTCATCATTTCCCTCATTCCGGATTGCTCCCCGACACCCCTTCTACCTTTTACATTGTGTTTACATTAACTCAAGCTTGGAACTGATATAGTTGGCTTGTTGTAAGCATTGGTAAGGCATATTGCATCGTGCATACGTATATATATGCGTGCATACCCTACTTGTGCATTCTTGCTTAATATGCTTAATAACATTTGTCTTTATTTCTTTCCTCAACATTAAAGGTATCCAGACCAGTACGATCCCTATGAGCGACCAGAATCCAACATGGGCTTTGTAATGGACGGAAACCAGGCTGGGTCCTATGGACAATATGGCCAAACGGCCGGCTATCCTAACGGGAACATGGATGACGAATTTGGCTACGGCTATGGCTAACTACCAACCTCTTATTATCCTTCTTAGAACTTTATTTACTCGGTAGATCCACTTTGACCACCTCACAGAAACAGAGTAAATATTATACTATGCCTCACCAAAGTGGAACTTGTTGATTTCATGTGTCGTCGTTCTTTGGACTGAAAGTCAGGGACCTTTCTTATGCTTCTACATGATAATATACATGTATTGTATATTTATATTTCTACATGCCCAAAGGGATCGTTGCCCTATGGGCCCATTCGGAAGGACAGCTCGGAAATGAATATTTTTTTCTTGGGATAAGTGGGGTTTTATGTGAACAAAATTAAGTGAAAGTTTTCTTCTTATTCACTTTTAAGATATTAAGCGAGTAAATTTCTTTAAAAGGATTGGCTGTAGTTGGTAGGTTTGAAAGGACACTTTTTGGTCTCAATAAGATAATATTCCCGATTGATTCGGTTGCATATATTTATCCAATAAATTATACATACCAATGCCTAGTAATATCCATCACAGTCATGCCTTCCTAGATATTGATATTGACGAGCAGTTGTACTCAAATATATCAGTGAAAGATAATCTTTCATGACAATAACTTATATTCAAATATCCGTTGCAGTGTTAATTTTTTACCGAATGGAACTGATTTGCACACTGTATTTACCAAATAAGAGATACGCCTCATTGTTTTATGCTATGATAATTAATTTAGTTATTTCAGATAATCTGGCGTTATCATCTAGTCTTGCATGAAGTCAGCTGTGATATGTTGGAAATGTTATTCTGTAACGGTACGATATGCAATGTACATACCCATCCTGCGGCGATGAATCGGCCAAAAATACTTCAGTGTGTATAAAACAGTGTTGCTTACCATGTTGTCTATCACAGAAAGCCGAAGCACTACTTGTAATTGCTGCATTTCTTCACCTTTCTATGTGAAGCTTATTTTATATTTGAATAGTTCGCCACAGAAATTCGGAGAATTGAAGTGAAGGAGTGTGTTGCTTAAGAATGGATTAAAAATTATATGTGAAAAAAAATATGATATTTTCTTCAGGAGTCATCCTGGATTAAACCATGCAATACGTAATACACCTAAAGATTTTTTCTTAGGGGAATATATACCGTAGATGAATTGTATAATTTATAAATTTGTTTATTTGAAGCTGTTCTTCAAAGATTCGTTATCAAAATTAATATAACTTACCAATATTACCTACCAGTCAAAAAGTCACATTGGCAATATCGATTAATTTTATGAATGTGCATGTAGATTTCTTTTTCATGTTATTTTTTATTAATTGCCTGTAGCTGTACTGCATGAATGAGGAAATAAACCATGTCAATTAAGTTAGATAGTTGTTCAAACTTTTCTGTGCTGATATATTTATGTTTGAGGTAGTTTATATCCTTCCTAGATGTACATTCTTCCAGGTAGTAGTTGAATTCCATTACCTCAGATCCCTGTATGTACTTCATTTTATCTTCATCTTTGTAAGATATCTAGCTCATAGATAATTATCCAGTCACGCGAAATACTAAGGAAACTTTTTAATATTACGCTATAAAAACAAATTGGCCGATAATTATCGCCAGAAATTCGTACAAGAAGGATTCCTAAACGATAGGAAGCAAATTAAACGGTTAAACATAATGACAGGGTCTCCGCGGGGCCGGGAAAAGCCTAGAATTTGGAGGTTCGAGGCCTGGAAAATGGGAATTTTGGCCAAAGAGCCTGGAAAATCAGTATATGGGCCTTGGAATTTTCGAAGATTCTGTTTCTTACTGTACACTTTACCCTGATGCACCCCTCTCACACCTTCCACAGAGTGAATGGTGATTGATATAAAATATGAATATAAAATCTGTTAAATACATCATTGGCCTATGAAAACCAATAATTACAACGCCCACGTTCTGGAAAATCATTGATATAAGCCTGGGAAATCGCGGAAAAGGTCGCGGGTTCGAGGCCCTAATCGGTCCATTGACTGGGAAATGGTCCACCCAGCAAGCAGTGAATGGGTACCTGATTGAATTCAGGGAAGATATTTCTTAAAAGGCAGCGGAAGGAGAGGATCGGCCCAGACCTTTCATAAGCAGCGCCGCCAGAAGTACTCTTTGTGTACGCGCGCAGTACGGCAAAGACCACAAAGTGGCAATGGAGGCAATTGGAAGTCTACGACGCATCTTACCTATCGTTATGTTAACCCTGTCTGATGGTGTAATTACGTCATAGAACTATGACGTCACGTTTAGCGAGCGTTTGACTCATGTGGTAGCACATCGCAGCGACAGCATCGTATTTTCGTTATGTTAATAAGAGCCGACTTCTTATCTATAATATTAAAGTCATACCAAAGAGAAGGAAATCCTTGGGGTTTTTCTTGGTGGTTTTATTTAAAGTAAGTCTATGTATTTACAACTGAAGTCATTACTGTAAAGCACACAGTGTTCCAGCAGAAGAATCCAATCAGGAAGATCCGTCTATCACAATATCGGGATGGCTGCGCAGATGTCCGATTGTCTACACAGCGAAAGACCTTAAATATGTATATGCTATCAAAAACTGCAAATAGCACGACTCAATTAAAACTAGCGATCATTAAAATGCATAGGAAAAACTAAACCTACCAAGATAGCAGCAATAGGTGTTTTTGCATGAAGTGAATGTATTTTGTTAAAGCGATAGCAAGAGTGATGTACCAGTCAAGATATTACTTTCATTTATCTATGTCTAGAGCTTACACGACTTCTATGAAAAATGCATGCGGATGAGAAGCCATCATCTGCCCCTTCAATTAATTGTGAAGGGTCAACTTTTCAATGATAGAAAGTTTTAAAATTTCTATGAGGTGAGTAAAAGCTAGTAAATGCTTATCACAGAGAAAGGTAGTAGTACAAGAACTGTGGTAGCTTTAACTATCTACTCTTCTTTACTATCATATGCATAAAGCAATGTCAGAATATTTTGTCTCTGAATCCATGTAATTACATACATGAAATGTTCTACGATCCTTGTATAGGCCTACTATCGCTAACTCCAACGATTTATTGCTAACCATTTTAGTTTGTATGATCGGTCTATTTTGTGTGGTGTTGACAACACAGTATAAGTCTTAAGTGGCAAAAATGAGGCATTATTGCTAACAACATACTTACCGCAAAATGGGCGTAATATGAGTCTATATTGGGCTCAGTATTGCAAATCATGCATTAGCATGCTGAATACTGTCCTGCTAAAATAAATGATTTGTGATCGAACTATATGAGAAAACTATTAACAAATCATGGAGAGTTGGTCCTCACATAATTTTAAAAGTCCACTCATACAAAACAACAACTAGTATAGGAGGTTCCACAAATTATAGTCTCAGCGCCGCAGGGGGGAATGGTGGCCTTGACCCCAGGTCAGGGTCAAACGGGGCGTTCCTCCAGGCCCCACAATAATATATATAGATTATGTCAATATATACCTTCACTCTATTGGTTCTTCCCACATATAGGGCCTAGTTCTCCGTGGAATTTCCTGGAAATTCGGTTGGATTATCAAAAGATATATTTAGCGCAGTTGTAGCAAATTCTAAGGTGATAGTTTAATCTGCCCAATCTCATAATAGAGTAACATTATATACCGTAATCCACACACAAAAACTTGCGCGTCGGGGCAGAAGGACATGGAGGGGGAGGGTTGACGGCCAGGTGGGCGGTGGTGGCCGCGGCAGGATGGATGGCTAAATGACCAGTATCTACCAGTGGACAGCCGTGAGAGCAGCTCTAGAGTGCCTCAAACTGGACAGAGGAGGTGGTCCCGGAGGTGGTGCAGGCACAGAGCGGGACATGCTAGCCCACACTTATACTATCTTAACAATGTGTGGAGCCTCCTATGTAAAATTGGAATTCAAATACATTATACATAAAAGGAATGTTGACAATTTGCTCTTGGAGCGAAGTCCTTGGAATGTTCCCCCGAAACATGTTCCACTGAATGATACAAGATTTCATTCACACAATATAGAAACAAAAAGGGTTAAGTGGAAAACCCACCCGGGGATCTTGAGTTTAAGTCCAGACAAAATAAAACAATTCAAAAAATAAATGACTGTGCCATAAATATATCTACAGCGTTACGCCTCTCACTTTGACTTCCACAGGGAGAGGTGTTTCTGGCAATACGTTCACTCTGTTCATTACTTCACTAAAAAATTAACAAAGATAACACAGATGGCAGTTTTAATCAGGTTTTCGCCATCCTGTATCAATACACCTGGAATTGGACGTTAAAAACAATTCCTCACATGTTTCGCTCCGAGTCCTAACTCCTATCATCGCCATCAATAACAAATCCAAATGCAAATGGCAATGAAACATAAAATAATGATTTTAATTTTAAAATGTTTTAATTAAAATGTTCTTCTCTTGGCAAGTTGCACGCGTCACAATGCAATCCAATCAGGGTAAAAATAGTCACTGGGGACAAAGCCCCAAGCTATTTGTGAGCCCCGGGTAGGGAAATCTTTGTAGTAAATGGTTTCACCTCCAGCAAGCCATGCTCCCCACCATCCAAACGTCCCAACAGTCATTATGGTATGATTGGATTTAGATAAGAGACAAAGGTCCATGGCCGCAGAATCATAGGGGGAGAAAACCACTAAATTTTTTAACGAGCCTACATTGGCCTTTGTCCATTTTTTATCATCAGAACAAACAACGAATATGACATTTTTGTATTTGTTTGCAAAGTAATCCATTGCCTTTCGTATGTAACCCGGTGGGGCTACTGTGTAACCTCGATCGACGTTATAAGCATCCACAAGGTCCCCTCTTCGAACATGGATCCCCACATAAACTGGATTTTTTTGTTTGAACTTGGTAAGATGTTGGTTGTAAGTCTCTTTCAGGTAACGATCACACGCTAATTCTGTTTCATCAGTGAACTTCATTTGCTCACGTATATCTTTCTTCACGCCTTCGAAGTATCGCCAACTTTGGAAAAATCCTTCCATTTCTATGTTCTTCATGAAGTTCAAATGGTAGGTCCTGCGGTCAAACATGTTAGGATTGCGCTCGCGGAACTTTGGCCACCTCTTTCCTGGATGTACGTCCATGACAACATCAGCCCAAAGATTTGGAAAGACAGAACTCAAGTAATGGTGATCGGGTATCAATGGAATGAGACCGTTGATCCTGGCTGTGCCATACATGGAAGCATACATGAACATCAGATTGCCGAGGCCGCCATTAAAATCTATTGCTAAATGATGAGTGTTGCGGGAACTGTGGTTCAGCATGAAGTGTTCCACCACTACATGGTCATCAGGCATTCTGGAATTTGTAAAGAAATTCGTCTCAACATAATTTGATTTGATTGATTTGATTTCCATTTCTATTCTCCTTCATCAAGGGTGAAATTCCAACTTTTTATTTCCAAGTATGAAGTATTAAGATATGGATGATCTGACAACATAATTATTCAAAGACCAAGTATACTTTCAGTAAGAAGAGGGCGACTAGCAGAATATAATTGTTTCTAAAATGAATTAGCTATTTCAGAGGGATCTCTTAATACGAAATACATTAATTTTAACATGTGTGTTTTTAATATAATTTGAATTGCAGAGATACATATATTATAGCAATATCGCGAGTTGCCACGACACCAAACGGAAATCAAGAAGTTTGTGATTAACACTCTAGACTATAACAGAATATAATTGTTTGTAAAAATGAATTAGCTATGTCAGAGGGAGCTCTTGATATGAAATACATTACTTTTAACAATTATGTTTAATATAATTTGAAATGCAGAAATATATATATAGCAATGTCTTGAATTGCCACAACACCAAACGGAAATCCAGAACTCTAGTTGTGATCAATACACTAAACTTCCATGAATGAGGGACACGCGTATGTCATATGGTACTCACCTCAGAGGCGCTCCCATGAGATACTGGCCTATGCTGTAACCGATGAAGAGGCTGCCGATTGGTATGCTCACAATGAAGCCGAACAACATCACCGTCATACGAGGACTGGTTGGGTCTGCCCGCCGAACTGAAGGTACAATTCAAAGACATGACATAACGTTATTTTTTAATCTATTAATAATGGTGAACTTTAATAATAATCACTGCCAAACACCGGAACTGCCATTTTTTTTATTGTGATCTAGCATGTGGAGTTTCAATGAAGATAAAGAATCTTCGAAATTGAATTATTTCTTATTGATTGTGGTATATTCAGTGCTTCTAATTATCATCATGATACAGATCTTTGACCATGATCAAACTCTGGAGCTGTTAGAAATCTACATATGATATCTGAGATATATTTGTTAACTCAAAAGCGTGAATACATTATTAGTCGTTGTTATTTCAGCCGTCTCATATGTCAGTGATGTCGATATCGATATCCCAATACCAATTTACTAATGAGAAATAGCAAGTGAGCCCTTTAAGTCTTTAAAAGATTTCCTGCCTCTCCATAGGCCAATTACATTTGATAAATTGTCAGATAATAAATTGTAAGATGCATGACACGTGTATACTAATGGTGTTTAGATGTAAGTAAAATATATTAGAACCCCCCCCCCCCCCCGCCACCACCACCACCACCAGAAAATCATATATGGCACAAGCATCGGAATAGGCTATTTATTCCTTATAGACTCTCCTAATAGGATAAAAGCCCATAATCGCGAATGATTGTTATCGAGCCATGGCATGAATAGATCAATTAACCATCCGGGCAAGGTATCTGAAGGTATCTCTAATTAAGGCTATAAACTTTCACCGCAAGAAGATCGCGCGATACAGCCCCCAGCGATCTTGATATGGGACGACCTTATAATCACAATGTAAAAACTTACTACTATTCGTGGAAGAGCATAGCCCTCACTCATCATAATAGAAATCATAATATTAGATTCATAAAAGGATGTTAATCAATATATATCTATATATGCAATATGGGTGTGGACACATTTTAATGGCAGATCCGTTTTTTAGACCATCCTAATGGCGTATAGCCGTGTAGCCTGCCTATACATAGTAAATCATGAATGGTTACATGCCTCTAAAAGGGGATAAGAATGCCTTTCCAATACTGACAATATTGGCACCAATGTTTTAGTCATGCAACATTTACCTGTCAGGGTATTTCTTGCCTAATCTTGGTGTGTACCCAATAGGTATGCAGGTATTTGATAAATGATATGTTATCTACCATTGACCCCGTCAGTATACCGTCCATCGAATCATATAATATCATTGTTTCTATATAGCTATATATATAGTAACAACTAATATAGCGATTAAACCCTTGTGATTGACAGTAGAATAATTTCAAGCTATTTCAGTCAATACACATGTATAGCCTATGTATAACCAAACTTAAACAAATGCATGGTGTCGTGTACAGATCAGAAAACGAGTTGTCTAAAAACTTACGCGGTTTGTAAGCACATTTTGCCTTGGCCATAACCATGGCTCTGATGCAAAATTTGAATACACTTTGGAGCATTCGGACCGGCAGTGGTGATCGCCTGGCCATCTAATATCGCCCAGTGTGTTTTTATCTCGTCCCACTATAGTACACCTAACCTAACCTAACTTAAATTTGGGTGACATAACCACGTGACACATGACCTACTTCTAGGTCACATGGTGTCAACAAAGGTGCGATGCCCAGGTGGGCCAACAGGTGTATTTATTTACCATAGGATCGGACTACCACTATCAAAGGGTGCACAGAAGATCAGACAGCTATAGGTAGCCTTTATTTGCTAACGGTTGGAATCAGTGCACTCTGCTGACCTGGCTGTTCTGAAGGGTTTCTTAATGATGGGCTAAATATGATTCCATGCGTCAGTGGCTATTCTATCAATGGTAGATCAATAGTTATCCTGAGCCTGAGGGGTATCAAAGTTGATTATATGTATAGTGCCGCCGGCTATGCCAATTGTGGGATGTGGAGAGTTAAGGTCACATTGATCTCCTGGATTTCTAGGTCTACACAGCCACTTGAAGTCAAACAATACACTTTCACAGGCTGAATGATTTATCACAAGCAAAAATAGAAAGCAATTAAGCGACCTTAATGAAGTAACAATGATTTCTTAGAAATCGTCCATATAATAAGTGGATATTTTGAAATTATTCTATTCTATTTACAAAACATCGATATCATTCAATATGTCGCATTCATTAATCCATAATTAGGAGTTTTACATTTTTAGTAGGGTTATACTCGATATTCCACACAAATCAATCCCTATTTATCAATATATAATTCATTTACATTTGGGCTTGTATATACATACATATTGAAGTCAGAGTGTGTTGCAGGACAGGAATTTTATTACACCGTAATGTCTACAACTAAGGCCCCGTCTCCACCGAGCTGATTATTTGTCGGAGAAACAGCTACCTCCCATATAGATTGGATGGGGCCTTAACCGGCATCAGGATCAGACTATTGTTTGCCCAGTTATGTAACCCAAATGATACTTAAGCCTCGCCACATTAGGCGTGGATTCTGGCCAGTTATGAAGTGCTTTATCGGGGTATGTCAATTGCACACATGTATATATATAAACGTACGCAAATATCTAAACAGCGCACATGAGTACAGAGCATTTAAACCAGAAATATCCCAAATATTTTTAATTGGATGTGGCTATGTTAGGAAAGACCAATACGTATTTGTTTGACAAGTAATATATAAATTCCTCTCATTATTCCAACACTGCTAAAGACTTCAGCGAGTGAAGGTATAGTTTAATTTATTATTTCAAATCGGATTTAGCCGAAGGGCATCATTTTAAATAATTGAATCTGTAGTCCAGTCGTCTTGGCATGTGTAGTGTCTATGATTACTTTCAATTGTAAAACCGCTTTCGTGCCTGGATAGATCCACTACAAATACTAGAATGCGCTAATAAAATATTCATCGAGTAGTAGCATTATAGTCACATAAAGTACTGGCACCGGATAGTCGCCAGCCTTTCAGGAGCCAAACTCCATCTCTGGTCGGGTGATCTATTTGAGGGTATGCATGCGAATGGTCTATGTTTTCTTACAAAGGACGAAAGAATTTTCCCCTCATACAAGTTGGAATACAGACTGGCGTATATGATAGACATATGCATGAATGCAATATTGGATAGCTTTGGATCGAGTACTACATCTATAATACATACGTATATTTTTAGGGGGTGGATAATGTTGAACATAATTAGCACACGATTTATTATTTGCAATTATGCGGGTGCTATGAAATATTTTACGGGTGTTAGGTAACAATTGATGTAATTTCGTTTTCCACGAAATAAAAACTATGCCAATACCAAACGCGGACATTGATATTGCCCACTAAACGAAGAACTTGTGGACTTTTCTGGAAAGTGACTATACAGATTTAGTGAGCGGCCGGTCAACTGAGTCTTATTTCCATTTGACCAAGTAGAAGTACAACTCAATACTACATAGGCTTGGGGAAGAAGCCACTGCCCAGAAGCGTTTTTCAATACTAATCGACGAAGAAGCAGTATATTTGTCTGGTGTGGCATTACAACGTACTGCAGCTTTTTGGACTCCTTCCCTGATCGAATCAATATGACACAACTACTGATCCCTTCGACCCTTGCATAATACATATAATACGATTAGCATGTCTTGTAGGTTGGTTGAAATAAAAGAAAACAGATCGATACTTGTATGGAGTAGCAGAAACAAGGCAAGGAATTGTAAAAGATTATATATCGCAAGTGCAATACTAGAACGCAATTGTAACGGCGCTGCAAGGCTCCAGCAACAGACATCTCCATAGGCATACGCCCCTTCCCCTATACTGCTTACCACCAGGAGCAATATTTGGAGCCACTCACCGAACCTGTGTGCTGCTCGTCTCCCCATGGTTGAATCGGTTCCCTTCGCAGAATCGCGAACTTGAAAGCGCCTCCATAAATTCTGCATCATAGGGCCATGGCAGGTCTCTATTGGCCCTTACCCAGTCCGAGATGATGATAGCGGGGGGTCTCGGCGGAGGAGGAACATGGATCTAAGATGTTATTGTAAAGGCAGGGCTATGTACTCTGTTGGTTCCACCCCGCAGGCCGTGATAAATGACATCTGTTGTTGTAGTAGCCCTAGTGCTGGTGGTGTTGTATGGAAATCCAACGCTTATGAGGAGGAGTCGGAGGTGGCTAGTAGTAGTTTAAAGATAGTGCCAGACTTGACCACCACTGGCATTGTCGGCGCCAGTGTAGGCCTACACAGCTGGTGCACTGGCTGTTAGGCCACGAGTTAATTTCCAGGATCCATTACACGGGGCAGCACCGAGCCCAACGGGACAAGTGAAAAATGAGGCCTGGAGGGGAAGAAAAGCTTGTAGAAGGGGACGGGAGTGCCAAATACATAGATAAATTGATGGTAGCCTCTTTGTTATTGGCAAAAAGGGTGATCAATTGATGGAAGGGCACAGCGTTTCAGGGGAATTGAAGGCCAACATCAGCTGGGAGATTGGGGAGATTGATATCTCAGATGAATATAACTGAGATTGATATCATACCAATCAGTACCTTTTTGTGCAGTATATCACAAGCACTTAAATTATCTATCAATGATTAAATATATCATATTTAGGCCTATAGATTAATAGGTTTGACAATGAGGTATATATGCATTATATATAGCCGGGTTATGGATTGTAAAGTAACTGATTTGGGATGCAATTATAATTGGCTCATATAATACTAGAGTCAAAAGAATAATTACTTGGTCTCCAATTCCCAGAGGGGTGCTGTACTCATATGGCTAGCTACATAGAATCACATAATTTATAGCATAATTATTGCAAGAGTGGAGATGTTTGTGTTAAATTATGTGCATGATTATCTAATTTGTGTGCACGATGGTGCATAGAACATTTTTGTTGTTGCTGTATACATTATTTCAAAGTTATAACTGCATGAGGTTATATGCACGAGTATATATATTATATATAGAAAAATATTACACATACCATGTATTCTAAAATGTATGCAGCCGTGTTACATTGAAACTCTTGCAATGATTGATTGTAAGTTTCCACCCAATCATTCTTCTTTCACACATTATGCAATTTACATCATGCAATCGTGCTCACGTATGATTCAACTCTGTTTTGTTGTAACGGCAGCTGTAGGTCGTCAATGGTATGGTGCTTTTCATTTATCAAAATTAGTACGCTTGGTATTTTATTGAAATCAGACATGCTTACATCAGAGGTTATCTAATGGTTGTCTAAGTTCTCAATTCGTCTGTTATTTAGGTTAAAGAAAGTTATGTTGTCTATATAGCAAGGTTATGAGAGTGGAAACATTGATGTATATATATATAATATGAAATGTTTATATTTTATATTGTATCACACATACGCACACTGAGTAATTGGGCACTTCGTTGTATGATTTCGGACTACCGAGTTATGGCAAGTCTGTTTTCTCAGGCGTGTAGTTGATATTCCCATGAGGGCAACTCGGATAGGACCAGGAATTTGCTATTTGAATAAAACATAGACGCTGTCTATGGAATGCGTGAAAGTCATTCTCACGCGTCACCCACCCGAGTTGGCATCAAAATGTTGTCATCATTTTCTTCGATAGACAAGTATTAGCTGCATATAATATGTGTGTGTGTTCACCCTTTTTACTTTATATTATTTATTTCATTATCATTGGGATTTGTACGTATTATAAACTTAAAAAGAAGTTCTCTATTCTAGTAGGAAAGAATTATATGGTGGTAACAAATTTTGTCTTCTATGTTCCTCTCTTTTGATTTTATATATGGGCCAAAAACTAAAAGAACTGTGTACTATATTGTGTTAATTGGTACTCGATGAAGGATCATGAAAAATGGTTGTCAAACTCTATATATATTGTAATCGTTGACAGCCAATGTGATGTAGTGTAACAACTTCTACAAACTTATATTACCTGTATTCTATGAGCTTAAAGTTAAAATATAATTATCCTTGATGTATAATTAGAAGAGAATTAGCTGGACTGGACCATCAACAGAAATCTCCAAAAGTGGTTAGGAGAACCCCCCAGCTTTACTTCAGTAGGCCTCTATAGCAGGACAGCCAAGCTTCAGCTCTCTCTTACATCTGTAGTGGAAGAATTCAAAGTAGGGAAGGCTACACTGATTATGACCTTGAAGGACTCAAAAGATGACAGGGTGCAGCTCGCTGGAGTGGAGGTGAGGACAGGATGGATGTGGTCTGCCACCAAAGCTGTGGATGCAGCTGAGAGCAGACTGAGGCATAAGGAGATTGTAGAAACAGTAGCTAAAGGGTGACAAGGGCTGGATACAACAAAAGCCTGCTACTGGAAGAATGCTGAGGCAGCTGAAAGGCGGGGCATGGTCCAGAAGGAAATAAAAAGCCAGAGAGGAAGAGGACAGGCAAGTCAGGGCAGTAGAGATGGGTTGCCAAGGAGCGTGGACAAAGTGGGAAACAGAGCAAAGAGTGCTGAACTGGGCAGAAATATGGAAGTAGGCCTACCCTCCCTTCCAACTAGTTTCTGCTTCAATCTGTTTATGATGTACTGCCAACACCTGCAAACTTGCAAAGATGGGACCTTGCACAAAAACACCAGACTGCCCACTATGTGGGAAGAGAGGAACCTTAGGGCATATCCTCTCTTCATGTCAAGTAGCCCTTTCCCAGGGGAGGTACACCTGGCGACACAATCAGGTGCTACGAGAGCTTGCAGATGTGGTGGAGAGAGAATGGAAGAGTGAGGTGAGGCAACCAAAACAGAAACCAATACAGATCAAGTTTATGAGGGAGGGAGAGACAGTAGCCAAGAGTGCACACAGAGCACTGTCAAGTAGGAGACTGGAAGCTAGCAGTGGACCTGGACAAGCAACTGAGATTCCCTGAGATAATACCAACTAATCTCAGGCCAGATAGGGTCTTGTGGTCACCAGGTACCAAGAAAATCATCCTCATTGAGCTGACAGTCCCATGGGAAGAAAGATGCAGTGAAGCCCATGAAAGGAAGAAGAAAAAATACGAAACACTGCTTGGGGAATGCAGAGAAAGAGGGTGGCAAGCATGGAGCTATACCCAGTGGAGGTGGGGTGCAGAGGATTTCCAGCACAGTCAGTATGGAGGATGTTCTCTGCACTAGGAGTGACAGGGCGGGCAAGGAAATCAGCTATCCAGAGAGTGGCCCAAGCGGCAGAGAAAGAATCATGCTGGGTGTGGATGAGAAGGGACACCAGTAGCTGGAGGCCCATCACCGACGCGCAGTGACTGATCATCACTGTGGACCCCCCATCCTGAGAGCGTACCAAGGTAGGGGTTGAAATGCACAATGAGGGATGGCCTCGGCCTCGGACGTTGGTGGTGCAGCAGCAAATAACACCAGTGCTGTATTCAACATATGAGCAATTCCACCAATTGGTCGTCATTTGGCCTTCCACGGCTGAAAATTGTTGATTTTTTAGAATTGCTTCTATTGATTTATTCTTTTTCATACATAAACTACACATATTACTGATGTTATAGACGAAATTGGGTATGTTAGTGATGAATATTGTAATCAGGGCAGCTTGATAGAGTCTGTGATTAGAATTATGATGATATGGGCAACAAAGATGGGTACATATTTGTACATAAAAGAGAATTGAAATTTAAAAAGAAATAAAAGAAATATGCAAATAATGTTTTAAACTATTGTCTACTTGATAGGTCTCGACATAAGGGTGACAACACTTTTTAGTTTGTGAAAATATTCCAATTAGAAGGAAAGTTATAGCCGAATAACCATTCTAGTAATGGTAATTATAATGGCAGCGGCAAGGGTGACAGTTAATTGACCCTGTGCCTATACACATACCTATATAACCGATTATGTTTGGAATATATACACCAATATATATAATAGTTATTCCCATTGTTTTCTTTTTAAGTCAACTTCAATGAATACCTGTAGTGGTTGTTCATGAAGGATGTGCGTGAAATATGTATTCATAGGAGAAATCATTAGAAATTTATTTATATATATATATAGGTTCTCTGTATGTCCCAAGAACACATGTCAGTGTCAGTGTCAGCATCAGTGTCAGCGTCAGTGTCAGCGTCACGTGTGGAATACTCACGTGACGCTGACACATTTCTCATCCTACCATCTGATTAAAGAGAATTTGGGTGGATTTTTTGTATTTGAAATGAAGTATGTCTATTGTCTCATGCATATGGATATTATTATTTATTAAATTCCTAATATTTATTAAATGTGATATAATAATAATACACACGTGACGCTGACAGAAGAGCTGCCCAACTCCTATGTTAGTATCTATTATTTGAAAGTATGAACAGATATTTGAACAGATTTGTTCCTAATATTTCAAGCCCATGTAGAATTAACAAAATTCGTGTATATTGTCCATCTCTGGGTCTTACATTTTTTCAAGGCCTGGATTTTATTTTCCACACGTGACGCTGACATTTAGACTTCCCAACATATTTCTACATTCTTATTATACCAAAGAGCTGTTGGAAACAAATAAAAAACAGATCATATAGTAGCTAGGGTCAAGGCGCAATGGTAAAAAAAGTTTAAACTATATTTGACTAACCATTTTTATTTATTTCCAGTATTTTATCGGGTCTCCCCTAATTTTTCTTCATTTTTAAGGCCCTAAAAACCAGTTTTTCGACCCCCATGCATAAAATCCTAGGAAAATATATGTAAATAGGGGGTATTTCTGATGTATTTTGGGCGGGCGGATACGATAAAACTATTAAAAAATGTCTCCAAATGTTTTTTCCCATTCAAATATGCAAAAGACGATTTTAGGGTCAAATGACGACCAAATGGTGGATTTGCTCACTGTATATAACTATGACTGATTATTGTATTTTTTATCTTTTTCTGACAATGAAACGCATCACAAATGTGAAATTTGTCAATAAAGCCGTATTTTAAAAAAACAAACCGAATGTAGATAGATATTATATATATTATACCCGGCCTGAATTACTTATTATATCATGTAGTGATCGAGATTTATTCTAGGTATAAGTCATGAGAGGTGCAGAAGATTAATTGTAGAAAAAATAAAAACAGATATATATGCCAGTAAGAGAAAGCTGATGCGTATTTTGAACAATCTTTTGTGGGAAAAGAAACCAAATAAAGATGTATAATTTTACGATGATAGAGGGATTATAGATTAATTTATAAATATCCACATGCTACCCGGAACCAAGAAGTTTGTTGTTACACTTACTGGTGTAGAGTAGCTCAACCAAACGGAGATGTATAGTATTGTGACTCTAGAGATCTTTTATTAATTGAAAAAGGGCAAATGTGCCCGAAACGTCGGACCCCAATAAAACTGAACAAAAAACTCAGATCCCTCTCCTGTCCAATCCGTTCTGGGGCTGAACCCCAATAATTTATAGGCTTTTATTAAATAAACTGGACCCAGTGAGGGACTTCCAAACGTAAAATGTCCAAATCATAATTAGTATCATTGAATTTCAATAAAGATGGAAACAATTGGTTTTAACACATTGATTAACTAATACAAATTCTTTAATATAAAATTTAACATAACTACTGACGTATTGAACTGAGTGGGTGGGACAATCATGGAATTCAATTTAGATCTGCATCTGCAGGTAATGATGTAAGAGGAGTGGTGAACTGTTAACGCCAATTGTTTGATGTTTTTGCCCAGAAGAAGAAGAATATTTAGTTAAGTCAGTCATTGACGTAGGCCTGGACATTAATCCCGAGCTAAATATTTATATTCATTGGTCTACAAAGGATGGTGTATCAATGCTCCTTGCCACTGGGGGCTTGCCATGCACATGTTGATATAACAATAATTATTGACTATCGATTTATCTCATCCTCAAGCAATCGTATTATGAAGCAATCAAACTTAACATCCTACATATGATCTAGAATCACTTTGGCAAATCCTCCATGCACTTTGGCATAGTGAGGTTATAAATAATAACTAAATATATGTATACAATCATGTCTTTTCCAAGCGTGGCTGATGTGCTAATCCAAAATGTGTCAAAAAACTTCAAAGTTCCTCACAAAGTACACTATTATCTTGGGAAATACTTAGGATTCGAATTGTCGGGGTGCGGACTATGTTTAGTAACGTGCCGAAAATATAAGACCATGTGCACCGGTCATCGGTGAAAAATGCTTATAAAATACAAAATATTGCTAAAACTAGTAGAAGTATTATGGTGATATCGGGACAAAATATTTACTCCAGATTTTGATATCCAATTAACCTTTAAAAGCCATCCTTTCGTTGATTTTTCATGTAAACGCATGTATATGGGACGTTATCTGAAAACAGCAAAAAAGATGAAAACCTTTAGGTTGTAGGAGTGAGCTGTGAGGGAGTGAATGAGTGAGAGTTGAGCGAGTGCGGGGGTGAGCAAGCGAGTGAGTGAGAGAGAGAGAAAGTGGGAGGGACCGGGTTTGGAGCGAGAATACACATTGTAGATGGATCCCGGACACTTCCATGCAGGATCTCTGGATGGCGTTCCGTGTGCGCGTGTGGACCTCCGACTCGATGGGCAGCACAGCCATACGAAGAGGATCATCACTACAATTGTAGGACGATTGCTATAACCAGAAAGAAGGGTAAGCTTCTTTATACTAAACATATGGCATCGGATCTTTACTGTCCCAGAAGCGGTTATTAGAAGAGATGATGTCTCCTGTGAGGACTCAATGGATTCATTGACGACTTATTACCGGCCGTGTGCTACGGTGAATGCGGAGAGAGCAATAACGCCCTTGCTCTACAATTATCAGTATTGGTTTGCGTACAAGGCCGGGATAAAGCATCGGGGCAAAAGCACAAATTGAATATAGCAACCGTCAGACAGAGAGAGGAAAGAGAGAAGAGTTACCCCGGTCCAGGATTAACAATTGGGTCGCATGTCCCACTTTTGCCTTCACACTCACAGGTCATTTAGGTAGCCCAACTTTACATGGCAAGATCGCGGGCTGGTATTGGAGGGACACATGCCTACAAGAGGATTGTTGGAGAGCACAATGCTTATCCAGTGGATGAACTGTGTCATGGACTGGCTTCTTCATTTCTTGCCTTCTCGAGAGCTCTACCAGCCAAAAGCCTGCTCTTCTGAGAGCAGCACCGATTGAAGCTTGTGGTGGGACTGTAGGCACTATTTCCCCCTTTGAATGTAAGTCTAGTCTAGGTTTAGGCGTAGTGGTGTTGCTGATAGGATAGGGAAATGAGAATTATCCTCATCCGCTACAAGCACTTAAACCTATATGTGGGGAAGAGAGATCTAGGCCTTACTGAATAATGAAAATATATTGGTGTAAACTGCCAGTCGGAATTATCTGATAGGAACTGATTGTTCATTCACATTGAGATTGGATTACTTCTAGGAAGGATACGCCCTGAAGCCATCCCAGACTGAACCATGTAAGTGTACTCAAGAATAAATCCACCCAGGCACTTTTGTCTTTGTCTCATTCTATATTTTAAAGATAATTAAATTCACTCCGCGGTATGCTTACTACTATTTTATCTCTCATTTAGCATGAAATCCCCATTTCATTTACGAATAATTAAGTACAACCTTGGACATTTGTCCCTTTTTTTAATATCTTTGATATCTTCAACCATTTCTCTCTAAGATTACCAGATAGTCAGAGTAACAATGGGGAGGGATCGCACTGTGAATTTTAGAAGATCTCTCACGCAGAAGGCCTTTGCATGGCAAGGGAACAAGGACGCAATCAATTAGTTCTGCCACGCCCACACTTCAAGACAGGTATTAAATGGTGGATTGACGTACGATGCGGTATTTAAATGAGAGCTTGCTATCCCCTCATTTCCACGGTCAACTAATGCATGGGGTTCTCTCCTGGCGAGCATTGACTTTCCCTGGACTGATTATATCAAATCCTTATTTACTTTCCTTCCTCAGTCTTTTATTCAAAGAACTTCTATTAACCGCTTGATTAACAGGTAAATTTGAGTTCCTCCTTCGAGTTGGAGGTAAGTAAAGAAAATTGATCTTTTATGTTTGATATTTATGCCGTCACGCAAATAATTTCAAATTGTGTCGCAATAATCATCTTCTTTATACGAACAGTCTATAGACATCAGCATAAAACCACCTCGTTACAGCACAAATAGAAAGAATGTATGATTTGCATGCAGGGAAACTGCATCCACAGTGAAAACATCCACATTCTTTCTTATTACCATAGATTTCGAACGTTCACCTCAACGTCTCTTTCAGTGTAACAAAGGTATAAAAAAGTGTTTTTCCCCCGTGACCACAATCTATAATTTGTCCACGCACGTTGTCTCAGATAGGAATTTCTCTTTTATATGTGAATCATATAACACTTCCAGACACAGGCGCACATATAGTTTTTTAATTAAGTTTTTTTCTTTAAATCAGAACACACATGTACGTGTACATACATGCATAACGTACATGCATACATGTATACATACATGCAGACACAAGATAGACATAGAATTAGCTCCACCTATAGGTTTTTCCAAGCCATACAAATTAGCAATTAGTTCCATTTCATGACAAAGGTCACTCGGTCAGGCCTTGACCGTTTCTGTCTGGATGTAATTGTCGTGTGGTAGAACTCAAATCCTACTCGAGAAAACGCAACACAATCGGCGGAACAAAAAATTCTATCCTCATATATCCCAGGAACTACACATATCAAGAAACCATACGTTTCTGGAATTGGAAGTTTTGACACATAATTGTAAAGGATGAGCGCTATTCGATGACACGAAGTTGTAAAATACCGCCGCAAATGTGTTATTGATCCGAATCTCTGCGTGAGAAAAAGTCTGGCATAACAGTCATTTAGACAGGCTTCTAACGTCATCCAGGAAATCGTTATGAGGAATGAAATTCTGTCTTTTTCCGAGTAGAAGACTATTATCCATGCGGGAAGAGCATGATACGTCATTCCATTACCCAACACGAGGTCTTCATAACGACAATCAAACATCTGAGTCGACTCAACGAGCACATGATGAAATAATGCAGGCATTGCTGGCACATTGCTGCCTTCGTGTATGAGGTATCATGTTGAAATACACGCTTCTCTCACTATGAAGATAGTTTTTGGAAAGGATATCTATGTAGAAGTTATAACTATAAGGCCCAATGAGCATTTATAAGAATATGGATAATTAACACTAAATTTTGAATTATGCCCGAGTCAAAATATAGATGATGTCTTATATGTATGCTTCTCTTACAATATTATTGAAAGTCGGGCTTCCTATATGATCTCTGGGAGACTTTCCTATGTAGACTTTCCTATGTATGGAATATATGGATCCGAATATAACATGATGTATTAGCTCCCCATGTAGCAACACTACGTCTGCATGGAGAATATTTTTGTAGCCGATGGTTACTTTATCTATATTTTTACATGCGATGCCAATTAGTGGCGTCAACAAGGGATCATTTTATGTTGGATATTGTAGCACCTTGCCAATTGGAACTATGTTTTTACTCCCCCCAGGCTGATAAGAAGAAGTAACGAACCGACTTAATTTGACAAAACCGTGGATAATAATAGCACCCAGCAGTTGAATATGAATAGATGAATATGTCCCAACAATGTCAGGAGATCATGATAGGAAAAAGTATAATAAAGGGAAAAACAATTAAAACAGATCGAAGCCCTTAGCAATGCAGATTGGCAATCTTCTCGTTTACCAAGAATACCTTTCGGCTTATAATATATGGCATAACAAACTGTGTGTGCCTCAGCAGACCTCGTATAGTAAAAACACCAGATGTCTGCAACAGACGTTTGCCTTGAGCTGCCTGCATCTTAAACAACATAGCTAGGAAATATCACATTTGCTGACGCCAATATCCAATAGTTTTAAGATGATTAAGAAGGACGTCCCGCGTTAAATGGTGCACGATTAAATGTCATAGATAAGCAGGCGGGGATTGTATATATGAATGAATTACCATACTCTAAAGTCTAAGGTACTGAACCATGATGAAACGAGAGCCCTAACAAAAAAGTATTTGGCGTTTCTCTTTGGATGTAATTCAGCTTGCATCGTCAACATTAATCTATATTAACTCTTATCATATATACCATTGCATTACAAGATCCAATAACACGAATTAATAAGTAATAAACCGACAGCAATTAAAGTTTCAACAGTCTCTCGCTATCTGAAATCATACAATTAGCACTAAGACACTATATCACGATATGTGATGCCATTATTTACTGCCGCATAATAATATATGGAGTGCAATTGACAGTGGTTTCCCAATTTAGAATCATTTAGACCAAAACTATTGGCGTGAACAAAAACAAGTGATTCAACGACACATTGATTTCATATACAGCGAACAGATATTGATTTCCCGGGCATTCCTATCACAAATACCGTCGTTCAGACATTTTCCACGAGCTTGGTCGCATTTCGATACATTCCTACGAGTTTCCTCCTAGGAATACAGATTGAAATCGATGAGGAATGGCAAGTTTGCTCCAGTCGTCCAAGTGTACACCAAACACACTAACTGCATTCCAATATGATTCTCGCCCCCTTCTATATCATTGCCACCCTCCGTTAGTGTTTTGCTCCATTGGGACAATGTTGACTGTACCGAGAGCTCATTTAGTGCTGTTGTTAAGATAAGACGTATTTTGATTGATTGTATGTTTGAGTAAAGTGAAAGAGAAGCAATGACTTGACTTAGCTCCTTTCACAATGTATTCTCAAACTAAGGCTAATTGGAATTTGATCGATACAAGATAAGACAAAGCGCCAATCACAAATAATCCAAAGTAGGTTTTGGTAGTGCATATTATTTATTTTATCTTATTATTTATAATAGTTATGCAGCAAAACAATAAAAGCTATCACCTACTATCACATCACAAAGAGTCAAGTATAGAATGCATGGTCACGTTAGGACCGTCGACGTTGGCTCACAGGTAATTATTCAATGAGGAATAACCATGGTTTTATAATAGTAAGCAAGCATAATGTCTACAGTTGTAATGACAATTCCACAGAAAACATGTTATTATCCTACCGAGGGTGGTGTGGTGTACATATAGTTCAATTCGGATCCCTGGATCCACTACAGCAGGGTGGGGCCTTGCTTATGGCGAGTTACTACATTCTGGTGCTTGACATTTATCCAAAACTAAACACTGAAAAGGCAAAAAAGCTCTTTAAAGCCCATCCATGGTAGCAGTCGCAGAAGGGAAAGGGTAGGCCATGCCATTTAGGGCGGGCTTGGTTGAGCATGTTTTATGACCCTCAGTGACAAAAACACACTGTAGCTTGGACCACTTTAGGAGATGCTAAGGTGCCAGTCATATATATACTGCACCATAAATGTAGCCGTTCATTGAATACAAATCCACATAACTGAGTGCCAACTCTCCTCGCCTCCTTCATATGCAAAACCTTTGTTACAGGGACATGCAGCAGGAGAACAATTGCCTTAATTGGGTGCACTTAGTAGTTTGGAATTATTTGCAAAGCCCGTCATAATGTGATATTTATCATGAAGATAAATAAGAAGAAAATGTTCCAAATTGGAAATGCTGTCGATGAAAACGCAAGGTAATTGTGATAGTATTCAAATTATTACCATTATTCCTAATGCACAAATGAAATCTAACTCTATGATACCAATAAATGTACAATATGCATCTTCTTAGTGATCGGTTTTTATACAATGTTTTTCCACATATTGTTGCCACTGAACATGAATGACATAACTTGTACTTACGAACATCCACAAATTAGATGTCAATGCCTGAATTTGAATAAACAAAGCATAATCATATACATGTCTAGGAAGAGAACGTGATGACGGTACCTATTGTGAAGGCTAGCAATAGTGGCACATAACACAAGAGTACATCTTCATACAAACCCCATCGGCATACCGATTGTACTACCCTTGACAAGGGTACCAGCACAGACGACGACACCCACACTAGATATGGTCATTTTAATATGCCGTTGTTCTGTGCAAGCGAACCGAGGAATATTTAACCATCTCAAGTGAAGCAAGAGAGTAAACATCAGACGGCATTTCTATGTCAGCAGAAATCCATTTAATCAGGAGAATGGCGGTAGACAATGCTTCTTTTGTTTAATGGCTGGAGGGATGAATTGTTCAGTGGGGGACACGAGGACAGAGAGAATTATTGGCTGGATGGAGAAGTGACTCCATACCCCCTCAGATACGACCCATGTATTATTAATGAGGCCATGCACTGGAGTCCACAACCAGGGTATTGGAAGCTCCACATCGATTT
Source organism: Sthenelais limicola (assembly GCA_942159475.1). Lineage (NCBI taxonomy): Eukaryota > Metazoa > Annelida > Polychaeta > Phyllodocida > Sigalionidae > Sthenelais > Sthenelais limicola. Next base: position 66,932,892 of record OW804096.1, read on the forward strand.
CCCTCCGTGGTGGATGCTTTTAGTCCTGTTGGTGGTGACGGTGGTGGCGGAGAAGGTGGTGGCTGTGATAGTGGTGGTGTTGTACTCGGCCCAATATGCTCCCTCCAAGGGTTAGAGCCCTTAATGAAAGGGATCTATCGGATATCATGGCCACTCCATTTTGTTAGATCTGCTGATTCCTCAAATAGTAGCGCCAGGGTCACATCGGATTTGGGCGGTAGTTTTGCTAGAGCGAATAACATTTACAGTAGTTGAAGATCCAAGTCAATTTACTGTCGAATCTGTCGGTTGAAAATCCTTGCAAATTTGATAGAAGGGGACCAAAAACGCCTGGGGCTTTGATCCCACATTACTTTGATATCGATTTAATGCAATATCTATCTGCTGATATATCGGAAATCTCCATGGGACATTTATTTAGGTCCTTTACCGCGTGCGAGACCTTTTAATAGAATATCAATGAAAGCTTTCTTCATGAAAGGAACTGTGGAGATGCAGTCGACAAATATTCGAGGTATTTTGAATTTTACTCAGAATAACTTAGATATAAACAATATCATTAAGAAACTAAAGTGTAAGACGCTTAAAGCAATGTCACGGTATTAGGGCCGCTTGTACATCGCCTCCAAATGTTTACGTCAGTTCAGCCTTATCTTGTTAGTATTCAGTGCATGTCTTGCAATTGCATTAGCCTTGGGCCCCTATCCTGCTGCTTAAGATGGGATGTATGTATAAGACCTAGTTGAGGATTGGGGACTGTTAAAACCCAAGAAAACTGTCGATATAACTGCACATAGCTTGAGGTCATTGCACTAGCTGCCTCATCAGCAAAAGCTTTCGGTGTATGTGTTGTGTGTGTGTGTGGGGGGGGGGGGGGGTACGTAACTTATGTTCTATGCATGCGCTAACCATGTATGAAAAAGTGGCCTGCCAGCAATCGATATGAAAGTAAATCATTTATGAACGAACGATTCACAGCAGTGCCAGTTTATCACTTGAGCCTTTTTAGCAAACCCAGTTTGATGAGCACTTCTCACGGTCCTCGCTTAAACCGTGACGAGTGATGGACTTATAAATGCCCACCACCCAACACCACCAGCCTTACTTTTAGTGAACAGCAAGGCTCTCTCTCGGATACCCTCTACTCCACTCCTTGCCACCACCATGCCTTGCATTTGCCCGAGTAGCAGTTGCAGAAGCATCAGCAATGGCAAAGGCAATGGCAGCAGCCGCCGTTTGAGCAGCAGAAGCAGTTGTAGTAGCATCACCATAGACCGCGGGGTGTAGAAGCTGGCAGATGTAGCTTTACAACCACCCTACATCGTTCTCCTTCGTCTCTTCTGGATGGTCAACACTGGAAATCAGCTGCGCTTGGTTATTGCTGCTCCAAGCACTCTTCCATTACTATAACCCTCCACCTCTGTGCATGCAGTGTGTCCTCCTTCCTCACCATCTCTTCTTGCTTTCCTTGCCACACGCACACCAGAAATAACGTGGGTCTCCTCGAAAATGCTAGGGCAGTTTCTTCCCACAAATCGAGAGACATTAGGACATAGAGCTCATAAAAATAGACATCTCTAAAATTAGCTGTCTTCAGCAATTTGACGTACGCTTGGAGTGGTAACTATATACCAAATCTTTGGTTATTCATATCTAGCATGGCAAGGAGATCTACCTGGTCACCGTGACGACCATCACCTAGGTGTAATTGTGGATTATTCTCCCCCGGGATTTCGGTGTTAGCTCCGTTTCCTTTGCTTCATCACGAAAAGACATAATCCATCCTATTCAAAGGTAAAAAATTTATTTATCACATGGGGTGTGCGTGATCATTCAAGAGAAAGATTTACAAGTTGAATGTGTTTACATGATACCAAATTGCACGGAGTGGTAGGACTCAGGGTGTAAGCTTATGTCCTACCGATAAAATATCCCTCTCAGGAATGTAGAAGTAGTAAATAAGTCATATTTCTAGTAATAGGCTAGTAAACCCTATATTATTGTGGAACATATAGCCAAATCAACGGTACGACAGGGCTCCTTTATGCTTGTGTATATTTGTGTGATAGAATGTGATAGATGTAAGGATTATCTGATGATATTCGGCAAATGTCACGAAGTAGACCTTCTGGGAAATCTTATAGGCATGACATTTCCAATCGATTCGCTTCTCCAACTATTTGACTGCTGACTCTCATCACGTTTAGTTACGTATATATGTTACTTTGAAGACGTGTGGTCGAGGAATGTTACGATTGCTTAGATTCCTCTTGGGAGTCTTGAGAACTGCTTTTAAAGGAAATAGACCTTTTAAAGCGGTCCAAAGCAGGCGCGACCATTCCATCGAGCTTTATAGAACGAGAGTTTATACGGTGTACTATTGAACCACCAGCTAAGTCTCTATTGATCAATCATTGCATAGTCAGAGATCACCACAGGCACACGTAGAAGTTAGCTCCAATCCTCAGCTAATTCGTTACCATTATTCAAAGAAGATCGAGAGAAATCAGCTCAATAAGTGAAAGCCAGAGGTGCATGTACATATATGTATGCACCAAAAGACATTAAAGTACGTAGCTAGAACGCCGGTAATGCTGCTATATTGTTGCCCTATTTCATAATGATAACGCTCCCAGATCGAACAATGTTCGTAGAGTTAGCAAATGTTTACTTGGCCAATGTTGGGATAAGCTCCGCATCGTATAATTGAACTCCATGCGAGAAACTCTGACGCATGTATCTAATCTGCATTATATTATTACAATTACACGTTCTCCTATCGGCTCTTATATCTTCCATTTTAGTCCTCCGCCGATTTATATAAGATTATTGCGGGCGAATATAATTTCAGATATTGAGTTTAAATGGCATGACCTCAACCGCGTGGAATATGAAGAGATGGTTGCTTGAATTTCCAGCAATTTGGTAATATGTATTCTCTTTTTCAGAGGCGCCATCCGCGACTAAACAATTTATCTAATTATGCTTAGAAGCCTCTCAATAAGCAAATAAGCGGTCAAGTTGGCATATTATAGCATTAAAGATTGGGGCAAAACAACTTGTCATAAAATAATTCGCTGTAGAAAGTGTTAAAGTCATTTAATCGTAAAGCATTGTATCCATGAAAGCATAGAAACAATAAGAGATCCCAGATAATAGTATGATAAAACCATTCCTACTTTTAAAAGTTCAAGCTATGAGGAAACTGGCGGAGAAAAAGTCTCTAGAAGGTGAGAAGCCACTGACAAATCGCAAGGGATTTCATTAAACCAATCAATCACAACCATGGAGAATATCATCGACCGAAAACCTGTCAATTGACAGAATCAGTGGCTGGCAGGGCTAAGGTTTTGATATGATGCGATAATATGATTGAATAATTGATCGGCGGCCATGGCAGATATTCAGAGCAAATATACTCTATCGAATGAACATCTCTGCAAAGCATTATGTTTGTAGCACACAGCTGACCACGACGATTTAACCGCTGGTCCGAATTAAGATAATTTAATTTTACCTGTGTTAGCTTTTATAACATGCATATGTACGTACATGTATGTGGTATCAAACAGCAAGATTGTATAATGCTTTGCGTGATTGACATGGATAATCATAGTCACAGAGGAAAATAATACTGAATATCCTGTCTGAAGGGAAAGCTGAAGAAAAAGCTGAAGGAATATTCCTATGATTATATGGTCTGACAGTTGGGCAGCAGCAAGAATTTGACCAGCATTAGTGCACGAGACGAAGGGAAGACAGGCGTGGGAGACTGAAAGAGATTGAAAGATGAGACTTGGTCAGCCATCGCCTAATGGCCAGGCTAATAGTGATTGTCAGGTTGTTCATGACCATAATCAAGTCATTTACTTAATGGCCAGCCAGCAGATGAAAAGAACAGTACCATGTCCAACTCCAGACATAGGCACAGAATATATATGGTTACGTAGTACTCTAGAGTAGAATTAGTAACAGAATGTCAAAGGGGAAGACGTTCACGACACAAACATCTCGGCTGCTTTTACCCACTGCCTGCCTACTGGTTCCAATTATGCCACAAAAGCCCCCATTCATGATGGTCATATCGATAGGCAATATGTAGCAAGATGTGTAGTTCTGACGTACAGCCTGATGTGTTCTTGATTTAAGGCGGTCCTGTGTGAAGGAGGCCTCCAAGGGCGACTGAATGAAGCTCTTCAGCTTTAACATAAAACAATACTTAGGAGATCCGGGGCCTAATGATGGGAGCTATCTACCTGGCATTGCGGATGCAACTCCTGCATGGTCAAGGCAATTTGCGTCCACAATATCAATTATCTAGAAAGGTTGGTCACCAAGGAATCGTACTTTGTATGATCAGCCACACATCAGCAGGCTCAGATTATCTCATCTTCTTTCCTAATCCAGATGATTGAAGTCTCATTTTTGCGAGTCTGACAGTGTGAAATGGAGAAATTACCATCTCTGTCCTAAAGCTGACAGATGTACATTACTGGAATGAAATGACATAAATGACATAAATGGCATTACAGATAAGCGCCTTCTTGATGTGTGAATTGAAGTATCTTCCAAGGGATATTATCTGCAATGCCTTTTTTCTAAAGCTGCATGTGATTCAGTCACATAGTATTCCCAGACGTATAATATATGCATGGTATAGTTTATATATTGTATATGTACTTCATCATTATCTGGAATTCTTAGAGTAGACATACGAGAACTGGCTTGATAATTGACCCATTGGCAGGAAGGTAGTGATGAATTATAGTATTCATGAATATTGATATAGCCAAAGTCCTTACTGCACTATTCATCAAAGAGGTAAATATTGGTTGGAAGAACGCTTAACTCTCTCCACAATAGGCACCTAGAGACTCTTAATCATACACGAAAGTCGCAATAGGAGGTTATTTATCCAAATGAATCAATACAGTTGGGAAATTTACCACATTTATTCAATTGGGTAAATATTTATCATCTAAATGAGAAGTCCAGTTTTACCGATAATCAATTCATATTATTATATATACCACATTCTACATTCCCTTATTTATTTATAATACTAAGTTAGAATCAAAGATAAAATTCAAAGCCTCGGGTTCTTTGCGAAAGGCTTCAGTCTGTATCACGGCTCACCTAGGGGCAATTACATTGGAGTAGCAGAGGCAAGAAATTGCTACTATCAAGTCTTGCTCTCCATCCCAAAATAGTAGCGTGATCTAGCGATGAAGTCCTGATTTATTGGATTTACCACCCGGCTTTACCTCTAACCTAACCCTAACTTGCTTAGTCTTTTCCTCTGGTCTATTGCATGGCTTGTCGGGCAGTCTCTACGCAAGATTTCAACTGATTGTAGCTAGGGACATGTCTTTCATGTTAAGGCTCACTGACAGTCGACCTTCTGTGACATTGCGAGGTCACTGTTGGATTCACTTCACGAAAAGCTTTCCCTAAGATCGCCATGGCCTCATAAAATGCATTGATTGATATGCGCCAAGGATCCATATTATGATTATTGCAGTAGGGCTAATGGATTCCCTCATTCATGCACAGTTTCTTGTGATATTTCATATGTATTGGCTTTCTATACAAGAGCTGATATAAGGTCTGGGATCGAATGATATATACTTATATATACCTTCGAGATCAATGTTCTCATTTCGTCATTAGGTAGCATAGACGAAGTCAATTTGATTACATAATATGGATACACACCTGAGTTTATGGCAATATATCCTTCAATACCGCTGGGGCGTATATGTATTGGATGTAACCTACCATTAAAGGTATGAATAATTCCATGTAATCTAGTAAGAACAGCCCATTACGGCAATCACAAATAATTAAAACGCCGCGCTGCACAAAATAAACAATGTTCGCGGGTGATGGTTACGTTGTGGAATTATAAAGCGAGCGTGCACAGGTGGGATCAGCAAGAACAGAAGAGATGAAGTTCAAGTATAGTTTAGTTAGATCACTACAGTAAGTCTGTAATAAATCGGGTGTAATAAATCGGGTGTGGCTCAGTGTGCTATGTCAGACCATTTGCCTGTATTTTTAAATATCAAAAAAGGTAAGAGCTGCATTGTGAAGGACAAGATTGTTTCTAGAAATTTTGATTCTCTGAACTGGAACAAATTTGGTGATTTCTGCGATGATTTGAATGCTAAGTTAGATTGGGGTAACAACATTAGCACCAATGATGCATGGTCCAAATTCGAAGCTCCCTTGAAGGAATATCTCGATCTAAAATGCCCATCAGTTGGCAAGACGGTAGTACACAGAGGGAAAATGTTGCTAGATAGGGATTGTTTAGCTGCCATAAAAAGTAGGAATTTGCTATTTAAGATAGCGCATCGTTCTAAACTCCTAGTGGACAGAACTGCTGCCTCACGTGCTAGAGCCATTGCGGCACGGAAGGTAAGGAATGCTAAACGTACCTACATTTATGGGATTTTAAATTCCTGTAAGTACAACAGTAAAAAATTTTGGGGGGGTGTAAATAAATTGCTTGGAAAAAAGTCTAACAATCTTCCGAGTGAATATCTGCATGATAATAGACTGGTATCTGGCCTCACCGCATGCAACATCTTAAATGATGAGTATAAAAAAATGGGAGAGACAAATATATTGGATAGAACAGCAGATCACAATTATCTATCTGATATTACAGAACACCATGTTAACATTGTCTCGACAAGAGTAAATATAACTGAAGCAGAAGTGCAGAAATATATTACCTCAGTTGACGACCACAAAAGTAGTGGGATGGACTGGACTAATGCTAAGATCATGAAATTCTTTCTTAGTAAGTTATGTTTGAAGTTCACTAAACTATTGAAATTATGTATCAGATCATGTACAGTGCCCTTGTCCTGGAAAGAATATACTGTTATACCGATACCAAAATGTACTAACCCAAAGAAGTTTAATGATCTGAGACCCATTGCCTTGGAACCCATGCCTTCTAAGATTCTGGAATTTTTTGTATGTAATGCTCTAAGAGATCACATGGATATCAACAAGTTGTTTGCTGCAAAACAGGGTGGTTTTCGTAAAAATTTCTCTACTAATAGAACGGTTTACGAATTTATCGAACCGATTTTAAAAGGGATGGATAACGGAAAAATTTCGGTAGCCTCTTATTATGATGTGGCAAAAGCGTTTAACTGTGTTGACCATGACATCTTGATGAACAAAATGAATACCTATGGGTTTAATCCTGATTTAATTAGACTAGTAGGTAACTACCTCCGTGACAGATACCAGAAGACCAGGTTGGGTGACAATGTCTCTTCGTTTATTAGGATAAATAAAGGGGTACCTCAAGGAAGCTTGATAGGGCCCCTAATTTTCCTCATTTACGTGAATGACCTGCCGGCATGTGTAGATATTATTAACAATGAAATTCGTGGCGTGTATAATGATATAGATATCAATATATCAATGTATGCGGACGATACCGCCATATCGATAACAAGCTCTGATTTAAATGCATGTATAGAAGTTTCACAAATTGCAACTAACACTGTGAACAACTGGATGACTGCAAATAAGCTGCGCTTAAATTCCAACAAATGCCAGCTGCAAATTCTAGGTACAAGATCTAAATTAAAACACATAAAAATGGAAAATCTTGGTAAAAATTATATCAATGGTAGTGAGGTAAAAATGACTAAGGTTGTACGATATTTAGGGTATCAAATTGATCCTTTCCTAACCTTTAACGACCACTTCGTTAAAATGCGGTACACACTGCAAACCAAATTGTCCAAGATATATAGGCTTCGCTCTTGCTTGAGTAAGAAAATGACTGAGATTATTATAAAAAGCCATGTATACTCCATTGCGGAATATGGTAACATATTTCACAACATGGCAAGTGCGAACTATATAAATAAAATACAAAGCGTATTAAATAGAGCTGTACGATTGATATTTGTCCATGACAACAACCATACATTGGATGAGATGTATAGGATTACTAGAGTTACGAAATTTCGTAAGAAAGGTGACATTGCAGTAATAAATCTAATGTTCAATCTCAAAGATGTCACAAAAAATGTACAGGATATGCCACGTGCAACGAGGATGGCAGAAGGAATAAACCTTGTGGTGCCAGTTGCTAAAACTGAAAAGTTGAGGAAATCTCCTCTTTACCAGGGCCCTCGATCGTGGAACAATCTACATGTAATGGTAAAAAGTATGTCGTGGCCGAACCTTAAAACCCATCTGAAGGTAACTGAAAATTGGATAATATGATGTCTAGATAACCTGTAATACAGGTCTTACATTGCTATGCATGATAAGAACTATTGTATGCACTACAAAATCGGTGTTAATATGTAACCAATTATTTTTTATCTAAGCGAGATTGATGTATTAGTTTTTAATTATGGGCCAAAAACAAAAAAAGTGAGTTATGTTGATATATAAGCTGTAATTGGTGTAATCAAGTGGATTTGATGCTGACATCCACTTTAATTATATAATATAGTATACCTGAGTCGATTTAGAATGTTTTTGTTGTAAATTATGTAGGTTATAACAAGGATTGATTCGTCACGATATTTGTGTTAAATTAAACTATGTAAATACCTTTGTAGGAGATGAGACCTACCACTTTGTTGGAAATCTTCCTAATAAAATTAAAAAAAAAAGTCTATTTATAGCTGCGCTGTGCAGCTAGGATCTGTGGATTGGCTGTCTTTTATAGTTGGATACTGACCACTGGTTGTGTCATGAACATTGGTTCGTTCCGTTAGATATACTTTCCTTGCAGTAAATTTAAATGTTTCCTGTATATCTAAGGATTAGAGGACACGGTTTCTTCCTAGGGTAGCGGGAAGTAGGCATAACCCTATTGTATTTTAACTTTTTAAGAATGTGTTTTGGACGTCAAACTTTAAAAGTATGGTTATACCTTCATTGCGTGTGCATTCGTTCCATAATACTTTAATTGGTCGTTGAAAGTTCGAACTGATGGAAGTGTCTGCCGTTTAAATCTCCTCGCTCACTCTTTAGAATGAAGGATATTTATAAACAAGTGTAGTACTCATATCATGTCATTAATATCCATTGTACAAACTATTTAATATATAGGTCTGATCGAAAGAGTCAGTACTTTCCTTATGCTTCACATTCCACAATGAGTATTACATTTCAAAGTAACCAGTTCTGAACTGGGACCTCCTATACAAATACCTTGGAACTATCACTTGGCGCAGTAAGCCAATTCACTTTCTGATTGGTTGAATCTCAAAAACTATCAATCACTTGGTGCAGTAAGCCAATTCACTTTCTGGTTGGTTGAATCTCAAAAACTGATTCACTGCGGCTCAATTTGACACGAACAATATTGACGACAAAATTCCTTCTTATACACACCGTTCTACTTCATTTATGGAAATGTAAGTTTCACATTAACCTTTAGTTAGCATGAAAAAAGTCATCTGGTCGCAATTGCATTGATACCATCCTTAGTTTATCTGTTTCATCAAACCGGCTACTATTGCTTCTGTATCCCCAATCAATCACAGGCAGATCATCAGTATAGGTGTTTGAGACCGTGCTAGAGTGTCAATAAAGGCCAAATCATGCTCTAATGATATGTCAAACATATTCCAACGTTATGTCTCATGCATACTGCATTGCTCAACCGTTGCTCTCTTTTTCAGGGAAGTGGTAAAGATGCAGCGTCTTGGTGGCTCGCGAGGTCTCGAAATGGACGAGACTACGTCCATTTTGGAACATATGCAGGTGAGAATCTTTTTACGTGTCCTCAGGATTGCTGGAGGATTTGATGGAAGAGTACTATGCATATATGAGTTTCGCTCGACACATCACTTCCTTTCCTTTGCGCATATATTTGTCATAAATGCCTAGACTTTGCGCAACCCACCCGCCCCCTACAGGGCGGATTTAGACCACCTCTAAACTTCCTTACATTGCTCAAATACCCCTGGTCTTCTCACTTATACAGAACTCGCAGTCCTGGCCCTGTTTTTTATGTATTCCCATATAAATGGGTACCATTACATCGTCTGTAAGGCAAGTTGTGTTCCTCCTGATGCCTTTTTAGGGGACGACTTATGTATAATGTGGTACAGGAAAGTTGCAATTTTAGATATAAAAATTGGTTTAGACTCCCACCCCTGTCGGAGCTCTCACACACACTGCACCTTCACTCACTCACATAGCTTCACACAACCCAGTACCACACACTGCCCCTGCTACTGCCTCTCGCTGCCTGCCACTGCCTGCCACTAGTGTGTGTGTAGCCTTGAGGCAAGGCTACACACAGGTATCAAACACTAACACATATGGATTCTAATGGGACGGGAGGAGTGAAGGGTGGGTGGGTGGTGGGCATCCAGTGTCATTCAAGGTGAGAAAAACGACAACTATAAGAACAAAAACAGACAATAAAATAAGTACACCAAGCAAAAGTACTAGCGGGTAAAATTTCTGGATCCCTTGCTATTGCTGACATTGCACCATTAAGTTCCCATAATTAGTTTTCTTATCTCAAATGATATAAACTCACTAGAACACGCATTGATAAGTGAAGAGAGTTTCGGTGCAAACAGCCTCTGATCACTCAAATTATCTCAGCAAATCAATCCACAATAAAACCTATTTTCGACCAAGAACTCATATGAAGAGCTTCCCATTGGAAGTAGATGGAAAGATCTGCCTGCAACCTACACGTTGGCAAGTCCAACAAAAAGGCCTTCGATACTGCTTTTATGTTTCATTGATCGTGTGAAGCAATTATTGAACAAATTTAGAGGTCCATATAATCAACACGTATAATTATGCACATGTCGGATCGGATATACGTTATCTATGGTTCATTTTATTTTGATATACCTCAAAGTTTTATCATTCAGCTTTTTCGGTGCAGGTTTTAATTGCATTGATCGGATTTCCTAGGGGCATGTCATATTTGGTCGTATACACTTTAATGTAATTATCGCTTGCTATAATCATTCTGATCATAATGGCGGAACCTCGCCTGGTTCCAATCTGCATTGAATATTAGGCGGCTTGCTCTGCGGGAGCTTCCGTATAATATATGCATGATTTTACCCGAGATAAGTGTACAATATAAAGCATCCCATCCAATGCTATCACGGTACCTACAAGAAAGTAATACAGGGATTAACACAAGTTTCATTCCAGAAAGGCAGATGCTTGCTTAACTCATAATTAATCACGTTTTGATAGGGCCCTAGGCGGTTGCTCTTGAGCGATAGGAGGGTTTTTAATTCCTTTGTTGCAGATCTTTTGCTTACACTTCAAGTTAACTTTAAGGTGTGGGTCCCAAGGTATCTTTGTATGTGTATTCGATACTCATTATCCCATATCTGAGTTGAAAATGAAAATGATTGAGGACATAATTATATGTACACCTTTCCCAAAGAAGGCTCAAGATATTGATATTAATCCATCTGTATACCCACTACTCCCAAATTTAATTCTACTTATCGTTATCCATATGTTTCTTCAGTAATTTAATTTGGTACAGTTTTGTCTCAGATGTAACAATACATACATAAAGTGTCTTAGTGATTTATCATGGGCTTGAGCATACTTTCTTATGACATATGTTAGCGTATCAGACGTAGTTCCGGTGCAATGGTCTCTGATACGATTATAAGTATTCCTCTTAAAGGTGTATGGTAAAATGTTTATGATAAAAGTGCTTTTCAAGATTGCTTAAGTAGATATAATCTTTTATTTTTAAGTATCGAGTATATTTCCTTGAAGTCGTTACATCTACTTTGAAATCCCTGTGTCAATTCTGCCATCAAATTGATGGTGTGAAGATTTGTATGTAAGCCGATAATATGGTACAAACGTAAGATCGATGAGAGTATGCTTATGTTCTGAACCCATGTGAAATGACATTCCTCATTGCAAGGCACGTGCAACGTCTTCTATCAGATGTATGAATATTTTATTTACATATGCCATTGAATTTTCCAGAACATTCAGGACTATGTAAGTGTTTCCCAGGATTAGAACAGCGTTACTGTGAAATATGTTATGTAGCTATGTCTGAATACATATATGCAAACTGGCAAAAATGGGAATGGTCTTTTCTCTGATGTTTCTCGCCCCCTTCTTAGAGTTTATAAATTATCTGTAGGGTGGTTTTATACCTCTACAATAAAGTAACGAAATACAAGTTGGCAAAAACTTTATACATATTTAATTTAAAATCTGCCAATTTCTCTATATCATATTGTCGCACCCTTCCCTTTGATGCCTGCATCTGTTTCAGACACTGAGACAGATGCATCAGATCTGTACATGGGCACAGGTAGAAACTATCCCATGTTTGCCAGACCGTCCCCAAATCACTGTCAGATGTTAGTTCTCACAGATCTTAGTATATGGTAACGGAACACAAGGTCCAATAGATGCACACTGTTGTCTGCTGCACCATTCATTAGTAAATAAGACTTAGACAGTTACAAGTTACTTAAATTAAGATACCTTAAATGAGTAGGTTGTCTATTATAGAACAGGGATAGATATTGATTGATTTTCACACGTTTGGCATTGATGAAGCATTGATATCGATGTTTATTATATTCGGTAGAACCGTTTAGTTTATGTAGAAAAACCAAGCCAGCTGTAGATTATACACTGATAGCTGTAGTTCTTATATTGTCTTGCACTAAAAGAACACTGGTGAAATGTGACCACTTTTAAATGATAACCCTATATTGCTGTTAAAATCGATATTTAATACGGTACAGGTTACCTCGTTTTCGATGTGTCCTTTATGTTGTCATGCCATGATCAAAATAAATGACATTGTCATGATATTTTTCATGTACATAGGTACATAGAATTTAGTTTGAAGAATTCTAAAAGTTGTCATACAGATTGCATACACATGGACAATCCATGCTTGAATTAAAGTTTGCATCCCATGTTTAACATGAGTTGTCCTTCTGTGATAGGCTTTCATTAGCAATTGGCTTTGCTCACACATACACATGTGTCTTGTTTAAAATGTCTATTTCGATGAGTGTAGTACTTGTGTGTTTGATGCATGCAGGCTTATATAGATTGCCCATCACACATGACGATACACTTGAAGTAATTAAATTGAAGGCATTGTATTTCCCTAAAGGTTAAGTGACGCAAATAACTCATTGCATATGTCATTCATATGTCATTGCACCTTTACCGGTACACGTGTTTCAATTTGACCTAGATGCAAAATACACATAAGTAAACTATACCTCCAATGTCCTTGGTGTATTAAAGGATAAGAGTGTGTATTATTTTATAAGGCTTTATCTTAAAAGTTGTGAAGGTATACAGATATCAAAACACTTACATATCATAGGAATTATTTGGTTGTAATTTCTAGGAAGATCCTAAAAAAATCATTGAAATTATCGTTAAAATATAAGGCCGAAAGAAAAGACATACAAATATTAGGCCAGAGGTCCTTTCATTTAGACCCCATATGTGGCTAAGATATCCCCAATTCATTGTAATTGCGACCTTCTTTTTTTTTTAAAAAAAGAAGATATGACTGCTATAAACAAGATGGGGACCATAAGGCAGAAGATAGATTTTTAATCATTTGTTTTGGACAATTCGTCCGTGGCATGGGATAAAACTATAAAGGTTATACTTCTGTACATGCCGTTACTCATCGGGAAAACCTCTTATTAGGGTGATGACAACTGCAGTAATTAAGCAGAGGAATTAAGGGGAAATATCATCCGGGGTACGCATGTTATCCGTGTGTTAAAATGGCCCGGATGTCACTACAGTGACAGTGGTTTTATTATGTTGTAACACACGACATCGCAAAGTTTCAGATGTCTCTTAATTCACTCTTGTCGAGATGATGATAATTTACCTGGTTCGGTTTGCGATTTTCAATACCGACCGTTGGAAATTAATTATAATTTGTCATTCATACGACAAGATCCAATTAGCAACCGAAATTTCGAGTAAGAGGAGGAGGTTTATAATGGAAGAACTTGAACATGGGTCCATGAATGCGATCCCTTTAATCAATAGTTAATTTTAAGAATAATGCACAAAAACCTTAAATAAAGCAAAAACAAATAAAATATTGAAGTCAATCAAAAGTTGACACAGAGTTTTCCCTTGAGATTCTGAACATAAGCTTTTTTGATTTGAAACCAGACGTCCCATGTGTCACAATGATGCTGTACATTTGCCATGCAGCATTTGGTTTGTTACTATAATAGGTAAGTGAGAGTAGAGAATGCTAGACCTGGGCACCAGACAATACCTCCTTTGGTGTCCTTCCGTCCTTCTGGCAGAGAACACAATTGTATGGGAATATATAGTTCCATCTGTACAGATGTGAAAGCAAAGACCTGCCAACGCGTTCCATAAGTGGAAATCCAATAACATGAATCGCGATTCCATTTCAGTAAAGACTGTGTTTGAATGGCTGGTGGATTCTCATGATTTATAAAATATACATGCCACATATAAAGTAACAAACATAACTATAGAAAGATCCAGTAATGGTTAGAGAGTACCTAGTCATAAAGAAATAGACAAATGCGTCCCACCTATCGAATCTATGTGAAAATGTACGGTATAAGCTATCAATATTATACATGTATGAATAATCTATGTAAATCTGTAAAACATACTAATTTGTCATAAAGTAGTCATAAAGAAATAAACAATTGTATATGCATCGCATCAAGAATCTTAAGTGTAAATGTAAGCTATCAGAGTATAATGTAAATACCAATGAATGTATAGTAATATAATTATAACAGAAGGTAATTGTAATTAGGCTACTGACGAAAAATGGTGAAAACCAGTAGATTTATCTGGTTAAAAGAAATAAAAACGTTTTCAAATCAAATCAAATAATATGTATGAATAATCTATATAAATACATAAAACATGCACAACAGAGCGGACTGATGATTTAAAGATAACACTTCCACCAGGCCTAAGGAACTTAAGATAGAAACTGGGATATGTCAATGTTTACTCTTCATTAGTGTAATAGGATGCCCCCGGGAATGATAGAAAGTAGTTAATTTGGTGCTCTAGGCCATGTGGAAGAGTAACAGGACACTCTGCATTTGGGAATGTAAAGAAAAGTTCTCTAATGGCATGCGGGTTCATGTACAAGGGCCGAAGCTTCAACAATAGTATGCGATCAGATTCCACTGCGTTTATTCCACCTCGCCTGTGCTATACAAACTATTGCCTCACAGCCAAGGGCAGAGAAGCCATAACAGAGAACTTGAGGCAAATATGTGTTCAACGCTTTTTTCCACCTTGTTTATCTTTTCTTTTACATCGCAGAATTCCCTTTGGTGTAATTGAAATATCACGACTCTCTTCGAATTTTATAATGTATGATCGATGGAATCTGAACCATCCATTCATTTGCCGTTTGCCTTTGTTACTCTTTATAATTAGTATGAAGATGTTACCCAAAGGTTGGAAATAAATATAGACGCCACCCAATGATACTTAAAATATCTTGATGATGGCAATAACAATCGCGGAGACGTATGCCATGGGTATCAATATTCCCACTAATTAGCAAATAGATGGCTAGCTAATCGAGCAGGTAGCAAAGATATTACAGCCAATGTTAGCTAGGTCGCATGCAGAATGTGTAGTTTTATTACCGGAGCTTTCTGTACGTGCAGTAATAAATATCCCCGCTCCCCGGTATGTGAGAAACTCAAGGTTTGGCTCCCATCTACAATCTGCTTTCGGTCACTGCACAAGGTAGATAGGTATGAATGGCGGCGATAGTCCCTGTACATGTATATTGTATGCCTATAACTGCAGAAATATGTGATTCGGGGCAAGGTTAAAGGCGAAGCTTTGATGACTGAAGAGGGTTGATGAGGATGCTTATTAAACGATGTTAATAATACTCATCTGTGCAGCTTATTGAATATTTAAAATCACTTTGGGCCAGATTTGATAAATATGTTTGTAATGGATTTTTGTTTCAATGCCCAGATATTGTATTCTCTAGTGATGGCAGGAATGAGTTTCAGCTGTGGGACACTAAATCCTACAGCCTCGCTCCCTAGCCCTTTGCAATATGCAGTGCTACCATAAACAGTGATATAGATTTCCATCGCTCATTCCTGTATTCTTTGGCTTTCCATTTCCCAACGATATGACGAAACAATATCATATCATGGTCTATAAAAAGTTATTCACATACGTGTTTCTCTATGCATGGTGAATATCCTTTTATTTCCGCAATGATGAAGCTTAGGCAGTTTTATATCTACCCTTCTAATCCAATGTCAAATATAACAGCTTAGATGTATTTATTAACATTTTTGTGCCATTCCTATAGCAACAATGAAACTTGAATTTTCATTTTCCATTCGTTTTACAGCAGATGCCCGATACTCCGGAATCTTCAAAAAGTGGAATCAGTGACCTACACCAGCTGGTTGCTGATGATGATCCGCAGCCAGATAAAAAGCGCTCTAGCATGCCCATGGCATCTTTTAATTTCATAAACAGCATCATAGGATCAGGGATTATAGGTATGTAACAGGTGATGTGTATTCGAGCATATCATATTATGTAGATGCAGGTAGACTTCATTTCCTTTTATAATTAATCATTATAATTTACCCGATGATATATGATTGTGTCTGATATATGATATATGATGATTGTGTCTTAGGAGGATGGCGACCTGCCTATTCGTGAAATTGTCCACGATAGGGGGGCCGTCTTCTTCCTTTATGTCATTTGGGAACTTTGTTCCATTTTTTATTTTCTTGTATTGTTCTTATATTAGATATACGCGTTCAGAGTTTATTGCAATCCCATTGTATAATGACTGAAAGAAATGACGAAGTCAGTTTGCGTAAAGGACTGAAATATGTCCACGTTAACATAGGGAGCCTGGCATATAAAATTGATAATGTACAACTTGAATTGATTAATGGCCTTTATGATATTGTTAGCGTAACTGAGACCTGGACAAATGTTAATACACCTCCGAGGATAGTTGATTTAAAGCATTACCACTATGCACGTCAGGATCGATACAATGACTTACGTGGTGGGGGTATTATGATTTATTATAAGAACACGTTTGTGTGTGAGGAGGTACCAGAATTAAGAGTCAATAACAAAGATCTAGAACTACTGAGTGTCAAAATGAAGGCAGGGGCACGTAAACCCATATTGTTTATAACAGTCTATCGTCAGCCGAGAGGGAGTCTTGCTTCTTTCTTTGACCAGCTAAAAGGTATACTTGATAAAGCAATGAGGTTTAAGTACGAATTGATTTTTTCTGGAGATATTGATATAGACATGTTGAAGGTTGATGAGCGTAATGCTAAAAGGCTGATTAATATGTGTAACCTGTATGGCCTTAAACAACTGATAAAATCGCCAACTAGGGAGAGCGCAGCTTCAAGTACATTGATTGACGTATTGTTCACCAATTGTAGATTTGTTGCTAGTCAGGGGGTTTTAGACGTCCAACTTAGCGACCATAACCCGATCTTCTGTGTTATGAAGAAAGGGAGATTTGTGACCAATGAACATCCAAGGATGCATAGGGACACTAGGAGATTAGCTACCCCAATGATATCAGAAGCCCTGAGTAATAGAACGCAGGAAGGTTGATACAATAGCAGATATGAATTCGGACGATATGTGGGACTCTCTATATGTAGACTATGTAGGCATCCTTGATGATTTGGCTCCCCTTAAACAACAGGCTAGGAAAAGAATAAACAAAATCACTTGCTCAGAGGAACTAAGGAATGCCATTAAGATAAAGAATAGGGCTTTTAGGAAAGCGAAAAGACACAAAAATGACCAAGCCCTATGGACTGAAGCAAGAAAGCTTAAACGTGGAGTGAAGGCACAAACTATAAAATGTAAAAAAGAATATTTAGCCAGGGAATTGGATAGAAATATGGAGAACCCGAAGAAATTCTGGTCCATAATACAGGGTGTATACAATAACAAACCTCGATCCCACAAGATAAGCTATATTCTGAACAGTAATAATGAGAAGTTAGAAGGCCTTGCCGCCGCTGAGTTTAGTAACACTTTCTTTAGTCTGATAGGAACAGAAAATTGTGATGCGGAACCAACACTTGCTAAATCAGTTTGTGGTTCTACGTTTAAATGGGATGATCAGGTTACAGTGAATGAAGTTAAAGAAGTGGTGCGTGAGATGGATTTCTCAAAGTCTTCATGTATTGAAGGTGTCAGTTCTAAGGTTTTAAGGATGTGTGTCATTGCAGATATTGAGAACATAGTTGCTCTTTTTAATAGGATTAGGAGTGCGGGCCAGTTTCCGCAAAAATGGAAAGACGGGATCTGCACTCTTATACCTAAAGGGAAGAGTACCAAATATGTAAGTGATTTGAGACCAATTATTTGTACGCCTGTTATCAGTAAGATTTTTGAGAAATTACTTAGTAAGATCAAAGATTATTTGAATGATAATGGCTTACTATCAACAGAACAACACGGGTTCAGAAAGAATAGGGGAACAGACACAGCCCTAAAAGCGGTATTGGACAATATTTTACAGTATAAAGATTGTTCTGTAAATAGTGCGACCATATTTCTCGATATCTCTAAAGCGTTTAATAGCGTCAACATCAAGCTATTACTGAGAAAGTTAGAGAATCTAGGCTTTAATAACAACATGATGAAATTGCTCACTTCCTATTGTACAAATAGAACGCAAAGAACTGTATTCAATGGTTGTATGTCTAACAAAATCTGTATGAAAGCCGGTGTAGCACAGGGAAGTATTGTAGGTCCCCTGATGTTCTCCATTTATTTGAATGACCTGATTAAACAGAATTTCCACATGAAATTGGTACTTTACGCCGATGACTGCGCTATTACAATGCCCATTGTTAGTAGAGATTCGGTAAGGTTATTGCAGTTTGATTTGGAAAAATTCAATGATTGGGCCATTAAAAACTTTCTTAAGGTGAACGAGAAGGAGACAAAAATCCTGATTTTTCGTTGTACTGCCAACCTTTACATACGCAATATGCCCGCCGTTTATATGAATGGCAAAAGCATAGAATATGTGGACGAGTTTAAATATTTAGGCACTTGGTTATCTAGTAATCTGCCAATGATTAAACAGATAAGTTGCAACTATGGTATTGCGTCCAGGTATTTAAATAGGCTAATGAGGGTAAAACATCTGTTTACAACAGACAAATGTCTTTTGATATACAAAACCTTTATACTGCCGGTGATAGAACAGTCTTGCATATTTATTGATATGGCACCAAAGTCTAGTTATATCAGACTACAAAAATTACAAAACAAGGCGATGTGCATCATATATGGGAAATTATATAAACGGAAAGGACTCTTCGAAATGCATAAGATATGTAAATTACTGCCTCTCGCTATGAGGAGGGAAGTCCGGGCTCTTTGTTTGATAGCTAGGACGGGCATCTTTCTCAATCAAAATGTTAGATATAGGCTAAGAGGCGGAATTATTAACAAAGTTAAGGTCCCAAGATGGAAAAAAAGCCAAATAAGTCGATCAATGGCAGGGAGAGTGTACAATTTATGGAATAACTTACCAGAAAAGATAAGAGCAGAAAATGATCCATTGATACTGAAGTCTATGTTAAAAGCTAAATACCGTCGCACCTTTATTACTTAGACTATATACTCTTACTGTATTCACTTATAGATAGATTATATTTGTCTGTATTGCTTTCTTTTATTGAAGATGGAACGAATGAGTCTCACTTCTTTTTTTTTATCTATTTAGAAGTATAGAACAAATTGTATACGAGAGTAATGTGTATTTGTAAACCAAACCATCAGGCTACTCTGAGAATATTTATGCTAGATGTATAAAAATGTTTAATAGTCCTGAATAAAATATTTACAAATCAAATCAAATACGTCAACTAGACTATTCTGTATCTAATAAAAAAGGTGTACTCCTTAAAGGTTACTTTCGTTGTATTGCGAACTATTGATTGAATCAAGGGAAATATGTGCTATGAATCCCAATGAATTTTTGATAATCCCCCAATGAATCTTTGATAATCCAACAAACTCAAGAAATAAGCTATTTCGGTGAATTCGAAAAAATATACCAATGTGATTAACAAGTTACACCCAGGATTCATCCAATGAATGGAACGGATGGCTTACCTGAGCAGCACTTAAAAGTGTCGAGGGATAAGAGAAAAGATTAAGATTTTAGATATTTTTATTAAGAAAAAGCATTACATTATTTTCATTTTCATAAAAATACTATCTATTGTCAAGGACTATTCCCTTATAACTTATTACTGTCGACAATGAATGGGGCTCAAAATTGCTACAGCATTTTGTGGAATTGTGCACAATCTTCATGTGGGGTGGTATAATTTCGTGCAGTGCTAGCGGCCATCACCCAATTGATTCTCCTACATCTAGTAATGTACAAAACATTGTTTTAAGACGTCTAGGAAGGGCAGGAAGATGACAAATTTGACCTCTTTGTTTATTCATGTATTTTGTCTTGGGAGGAGAATATCGTGGTTTTTCACTGCATAAAGTTATGTAGAAGGGGGATTGTATCTTGTGCTTGGTGACCACGAAACAGATTTGGGGAATTGCAAGGAAATGTTTGCCTTTCAATGGCTGACGACTCAATGAATCTTTGATAATATTTCAACAAAATGAGGAAATAAGCTATTTCCATGAATTTAGGAAAACAATTATAACCAATGTGATTATAACATCTCGGATTCGAAATCAATTAAAAAATATAGATGAAAATATCCGATGATTGAAGGGGATCGATTTACCTGAGCAATGCATGAAAGTGTTAAGATATTCCTATTGAGGTTTAAAGGATCCTGGTGGGGAATAATAAGGAGACATGTAAGTACTGTTCCAGGTTTATTGAAGATGATGTCCAAAGATCTATATGTAATACACTGACACTGAGGGTACTCCAGGGTACTGTGGTACTTAATTCCAAACCAAGACTGCCTCAAGAGTCCAACAAGAGTGCCCCAATCCCTACCCACGCTAGGTTTAAATACCCCAGGCTGATTAACATATAAATTAACCCAAAGCTTCCAATACAAAGGAGAATGAGGTTTAGGTGTAGGTGTGACTGCCCCCTCCTCCAGGGTCACCTCCACCAAGCCCCTCACTCTCCCCCTGGCTCATTAGTGTGTACGATCATGCCTGTTTCAGTCCTGAACTTGTTAACCCCTAAATACCACCTGTACCTCAACCTCTATCCCTTCCCACACTACCATGTGAAACTACAAAACATGTAACAAAAGTGTCGAAATATATTAAGGATGAATTTCATGTGAATAGATTTGCAAAGATGTAGGCCGCTTAAATGCTATCATTGTCAAAGACCATTCCTTTGTAATATGTTACAGTTGGCAATAGTGGGGCCCAGGGTTGATATTGCCTTTTGTGAAATTGTGCACAAGATTCGTGTGCGGTGGTTTAATTTCGTGCAGTGGCCGTGGCCAACATCCAGTTGGTTATCCTACACCTAGAGATATACAAACTAGGCTATTCCTTTCAAACCTATACAAAGAAAAGCCAGCATGAAGAAAAGGATATTTGACTTCTTTGTAATTTATTTTGGGAAACCTTGTCGGTCACTGCATGAAGTTATGTAGAAAGGAATTGGATCTTGTGCTTAGTGACCACGAACAATATTTGGGGTATGCCCTACAGTAGGAATAGTAGCTAATTTCAGGCATTCTTCCTACTTTTCAAATTCACAAAAGCCTTATTCAACCAAATGGTATCGATTTCTCAGTAATTAACTCATTTGTAAGGTCAGACAGTAATTAACGTGTAGTTGGAATGTTCCACTTTGTAGGTATGCCCTTTGCTCTCCGAGAGGCCGGCTTTGGACTTGGTATAGTACTTGTTATCGTCGTGACAGTAGTTACGGGTAAGGATAAATTCTTTATTTAATTGACTATTCATGACCGTGTAATTAGAAGATTCTAAGTGCTCAAAAGACCCTTCACATGTAGCACAATATACTTCAACTACTCCTGTCGTTTTTTACCCGCAAACTCTTATTATTAATCAAATAATTAAGTAAAGGTAAACTACAGGATGTAATATATTCCAAGAACGCTCTTGAAGCACATAAGGAGCTTACCACCTAATGAGTTCCTTGACAATCTATTATTTATCCATAGTAGAGAAGCAATCATGTATTCCCAGGGCATTAATCCAAGACTATTTTGGTGCGACTCCAACCTATTATCTAAACCTAGGCACAATACCCCTAGTGACTGTTCAAAGGATGTCACATAACATTATACAAAATCCTATTTCGCTATGTCTCTAAGCATTTTATGTAATTGCCATAAACGATTGATAACATTGACGTCCTCTCCCATTTATTAGAAATCTATTAGATAAAAAATAATGAAGACGGAAAGACTCTTGCCCAGTTTTCAACCAAGATCATGTAACAAATATTTTCACAGCGACCCATTTAAAATGTCTCTAATTTACTTACAGACTACTCACTGGTGCTTCTAATCCATGGAGGAGAAATGACAAACACCAACACCTACCAGGTAAGCTATTTGTTGCAAATATAATAATACTGTCCATAATTGTATTGCACCCATTGTAACTAAATGTTGTTCGCTGAATATAAAGTATACTTGATAATAAGAATATTGAAAAGGTTTGTCTATTTAGCGGTTAGAGCCTAAGTTTATTGTCCGAACTGGCCACTAAGCCTGACGGGAAGGCCGAGGCGGGACGCCGAGGCCGCCCCGTCAGGCTTAGTGGGCCAGTGAGGACAATAAACGAAGGCTCTAACTGCTTTAGTCCCCATTTGGTTGGGCTGCCACTGTCAATTACGTTCATTCATATCACTTTCGACACCAACATCGATCACTAATAAATAGGTTACTTACGGGTTACAAACATAGACACTACCGCCATCCCTACTCGTGCGATCGTTCGGTGGCGTCGCATAGACTGGGTTCGTGTTTTCCTAGATCAGTCCACTTCCGTGCGGTAGGAACGGAACAACATCTTTCCCGCCTCTCAGTAAAACTTTAGGAAACACCATTGCAACATATCTACACGGCTTGGCTTAATTATTACAGTCGGAGGTGACGTTAGACACCAACAATACACTGTTTCAACTATTTAACTGTATTCAAACCTTTACACAGGCACAGAATCACCTATTACCAAAAAAGGGAGACCCTTCCGTTTCGCGCGCTACCTTCCAATAACAGCTCTTTTACTATGCACCTGCTCCCGTTGGCCCAGTCAGCCTCATTCAAACGTAAACAGTCATGGCTGCGGACGCACACGTCTATGTTAGGGGCGAACATGCTGAGGCTTTTCTTAACTGCCGTTGGACCGTGGGTACAATTGGAGATGTTTCAATGACAGGCGAACATTTACTCTATCAGTTTATACCGTCGGATGGAACTGTCAAGACGATGGTCTTTGCACATTCGCTGAGAGCTAGGAGCGAGTGTCGGCAAGACTACCTCCCAAACTTCGTGTTAACAGACCTATCTTCGGACGACAACATGACCTCAGACCCAGAGCCAATCTTTCACAAGGTAAGAACACTTCGGATTGTCATACACTTAGTCAATATACTTCAGGAAGACTCTTAGACGGTTGTAAAAGCAACATCGCCATTAACAACACATTTTAATACTTCGTTCACAGCCAAAGACTCCGGTCAGACAGAGACGTCCGGCCATTAACACTCCGACTCGTCACGCTGATCACAATTACACTACAGGTGGGGAGTCTCCATCATCAACAGACAACAATGTACACAAGAGGCCGGGACAACGATATGTTTCTGTACTCAAGCCACGCAATATTGCAACCGAGCCAGAATTCCAGGTTAGTTATTGTAAAGGTTATATTTATGTAAACAATAGCATTCGTCCATGCAACCAACGGTCCTCTACCATTACAACCCTGTCGTACATCACTTCACACTCCCACACACTGATCAGTCAAAAACTAATACAGCCTTCAGTCATTTACCGTAACATACCAAGGTGGAGAAAACAGTTCACCCATCTAACGTTGCACTTACTTTAAAGGACACCATTCAAAACATTTCAAAGTACAGTTAGTAAACCACAAACACAATAGACTGGCGACACTTGTACTCATACCAATCTAAGCTATCACACTTATTTTCAAGCAGGACCCTTCCTCGTCAGACGAGTTCGACCTGTCGTCCACACCAAGGCCAGGTGTTAAAGCAGCTGGGGTGTCGAGTCCAGCAAAGAAAAGGAAGAAGGCGAAGGAACCCAGATTATTCAAAAAGAAAACACCAGACCAGATTGACGCACTGATGGCAAAGTGCTCCTCACCCAAGACAGTCTCCAACACAATGTGGGCATTGGGCATATTCCGAGGTGAGAACATCATCACACACATTATTATACTCGGATGTTACTATTCTGGCCGAGCAAGCATCCTCTTATAAACAAACGTTCTTACACGCACACATATTAATGCTTTATACGCTCCTAAATTTACTATCACACTCGGTGAGCAACATAAAGTGATTTTATTATGACTGACGTCGGAGATTAAGTCCTCAACAATAATAAATGTAACACAGATAAATTAATTTTATTGTATGTATACTAGTCTCATTGGATTTATTATATACTAATGTGGGGACAATTAAAGGCTGTCTAGTAATTATTGAACCATCTTATACAATCATAAACAACACAGTCAACTACAAGGATCATCGTTATTACACTAACTTTATAGTACAACTAAGGCATCGAAGAAGTTTTTATCACCAATTAACTAACATTATTCATTACGTCTAATTACAGACTGGCTAACGTCTGAAGGCCACGACACAAAATTTGAGGACCTTCCAGTACCTGAACTAGCTAACCTACTACAAAACTTCTATGGCGAGTTGTGCTCTGCTACTGGCGAGCCCTACGCTATCTCTTCTCTCCAGGGAATCAGGGCTGCTATTAACAGACGAATCAATGACCCGCCCTTCTACAGAAACCTAAACCTCAGCAGTGATGCAGCATTCACATGCGCTAACCGTGTCCTTAAAGGTATGATGAGGCAGTTATCTGAGGACGGTCTGGACATAGACAGGTCACACAAACCAATCAAACGGTGTGACTTAAAGCGTATATACTCATCTGGCGTCTTTGACACACAGACATCGGTCGGCCTGCAGCTTAAAGTTTTCTTTGAGGTCGTCCTACACTTTGGACGCAGGGGTAGAGAGGGTTTGGTAAAGATGGAAAAGGATGACATTATTTTCGAACACGATGAAGGGGAGAATGAATATGCCACGCTGAATTTCAAACCATTAGAGAAGAACCACAACCCTGCAGCAAACAAGCGTGTAAAAGGACATGATCAGCGAATGTACGCTACTGGTGGGCAGACATGCGTCCTGGCTGCTCTAAAGAAGTACTTGTCCAAACTACACCCCTCATGTGACAGATTGTGGCAGCGCCCGAGAGTAAAATATCAGGAAAATGATCCGACATGGTATAGCAACTCACCGCAGGGGAGACAAACCATAGGTGATGTGATGAAGAATATATCGGAAAAGTGTGGTTTGTCGAAAGAGTACACAAATCATTGCATTAGAGCGACTTGTGTAACTCTTCTGCGAGAGGCAGCCTTCCCGGCTCTCGACATTTGTGCTACTACTGGACATTTATCTGTCAGCTCAATCGACAGTTACTCACGCACTACTGACAACACACGCAGATCCATGTCTCACACCCTATCTGGATGTGTTGGGTACCAAGTTCAGCAACCTAACCACAACGTACAGTATGCACCACCACCACCTGTGGCTTGGGTTCAGCCACCAACTCCACCACCTGTGGCTCACATTCAGTCACCACCTCCACCACCACTCCCTGCTGTGCATATGACATCTCCTTTCCAACAAGTTACTCCACCCGAGGTACACAATCATCCTAAGGTACCTACTCCTCAAAAGGGCCGTCTATCGTTGTCAAAATCAACAAGTAGGCAGTCACTGCAGCATCCAACGCATAGCAGGATCAGTTCTCCTAACCTGGCCAAGACACCATCAACTAACAACGACAGTGTCAATGGGAACAACCTACACAATGACTTCAACCAAAGGCCAGCTGTAAGGAAGAGGCTCCCAACAGCTACTGTTTCCCGTCCTCCTTCACCAAGGCCAACAAACAACAACAGACTCCCCGAAGCTACCGTCTCACGTCAAACATCACCAGTGACAACAACGCCAGAACTACTGGCAACAGCTACCGTCTCACGTCCAAAATCACCAATGCCTACCAACACAGTTGCAAGTGACAAATCCGTATTGCAACCAGAAACAGACAGTCACACAGAAGATATCGATACCCACGATCGCCCCCATGGTGAACAGATGGCTAAATCACCTATCCCATCAACCTCTACACACCCTTTCCCAACTTGCTCCGATGCCATCCAGACAGTTGATTTAAAGCTGGTATTTGACTCGACTGGTAAACAAACAGAATTCTCAGTCTCTGAAGCACAGGACCAGGAGCACAACTATAACTTCCATGGGCCCAATGACATGGCTGACGACATCAATCTATTCTTATCCCAGGTAATTAATTATATGTATTATTAACAACCTCCTAAAACTGAC
Source organism: Sthenelais limicola (assembly GCA_942159475.1). Lineage (NCBI taxonomy): Eukaryota > Metazoa > Annelida > Polychaeta > Phyllodocida > Sigalionidae > Sthenelais > Sthenelais limicola. The sequence goes on from OW804096.1 coordinate 66,959,584, forward strand.
AATTATACACATACATTGAGTTATTTCATTTCAACTATACAAATGCAGTTATGTCTTTTGCCAACACATCGGGAGACTAAGCTAACTTGACCCCTTTTACATAATATGTATATGCATCAACAACTGTCTCAATGCAACCGATAATTATTGAAAAACGTTAGTACAACCAGAATACCGAAAGTAACCTTATTTCCTTACATTATACTTGGCAGGTCACCGCTTCACCACAGGATGATGACGACGACATTCCTCTCACTCAACGATCATCGCAGAAGACACCACCACCACACACACAAGAGGAAGAGATAGCCATGGAAAATGAATTGTTCGAAGACCTTGCCATGGTGAGAAGGGTTAACTTGGAACACACCAGACAACAGCTAGAAAGAGAGGCAGGGGACAGATCGACTCTACCGCCACCACCTGAACCCTACCAGCCTCCTGCGCGAGAACATTTCGTCCCGGACCTACACCAACAAGATAGGGATCCAGCACGTCCTGATCCAAGCATCAGAGGTAGTGTTGGCGATGTGGCCGCTGTGCAAGAGCGCAGGACACCCATTCCAAATAGGGCAAGGAGAGCTCCGACACAAACACAAAGGAGAGTTATATCAAACGAGACTGTAGACCAGGTAATGGGCGGACACAACTTCAGGAACTGCAGTGTTACATTTATATTTAAATAATGAACGACATCACTTTGTTATGACTTTTTTAACAAGAACACACTTTCGTGACTTAAACGTTAATTGAAGACACATGGTGCTATACACGCGCTGGCGCAGTACCTGGGTTCAACAATACGTAACTGACGACCGGAACTCAGGGTTTTTTTTAAATACTTAAACAGTGATTTTAAACATTGCATTTGTTATTTGGCTGTTTGTAGCCCATGTCACGATCTCAGTGCAATTGCACAAATAGGTGATATTGTAATCGGTGACATTGCAATGGTGACTCTTTGTGAGCTTTTTTAATTTACTGTCATGCTAGTCGCATTGTCATTCCAATCAACAAGTGCACCGTACTTTCTAACAATGTAATCGTTTCTAGACGCTGTAGGCTAATTATTAGGAGACACTACCTCCACGGTTTTTTACCAGGTAATTAATCATAGGGGGCACTTTTAATCGGTCACAAAACTGTTTTTATAGACATTAGTATGCACCACGCTCAGACATTTTTGTTGGAGGGTTATTATAAGCGTACACAAACTACTATTAGGGAATTTTATTCATCGCTGTTATGCAGGACATACCATGAGAGTAATTCGTGCCTTAGAGTTTGCTTAGTTATACCGCAATTTATTCCAGTCAAATTACAATTGCATGTATGTTTATGTTTATGTGACTTAGGTGATTCACATTTTGTTAACGATTCTTGCCTTAAAGTTTGCTTAGTTATACCTCAATTTATTCAAGTCAACTTTAAATTGCATGTATGTTTATGTTTATGTTACTTAGGTCCTTCACTTTTGGTTCAATAAAATAGAAACTTTATAATTCCTTGTCCTTGTGTCTTACTCCCTGTATCGCAGCAAGGTCAGATGACCACTAAATCACACAGGCGTCGGTATCAACACACCCCTATAAACATTGCAGATTTTAATCGTAATCAGAATAATTAATATTGTAGCCAACACCTCAAGATAACACCCATTAACACGTACAAAGGATTAACTATAATAACGATGGCTTCAATACCATTGAACGCAATCAGTACAGATTGCTGATACCTATGGCGTACCTATCATAAAGAATCAGTCAACCACACCTAACACAATCGGTACAGATTGCTGAAATAGTGCTGGCATAGAGAGTCATAGGTAAACCAGGTGTCAGCAGGGAAGACGCAATCCAGGCGCGCGTTAGTCAAACTCATCGCGTGCCTAGATCTGTTAGTACAGACGTCACGCACAGGTGGCAGTGCACTCACACCCCACTGCTATGTCAACACGCTAGGTGGTGTGGCGATAGCCACGCCTTCACAAACAACAATAACATGGCTCGCACGCTATGGCATCCAGAATCAAATGACACGGGCCGACTTAGGGACTGTAGCGTTGGTGAAACAAGCGGTATGGGGGTAGAACAATATTTAAATCAATTTGCCCGATTCAGAAATTATACTTGGTTCTTTATTTAGTCACTAGGCACTTGCCAACCCTTGTGTTCAAAACCGGAAGTCACACGGGCATAGAGGGCGCAAGAGGGACGCTCGTTCCGCCATAGACTAGCCTTCTATGCCTTTCTAACGGCCCACCACAGACCAACCAACGGGGACTAAAGTACATTCACCAAGTCATATCTGACATATACGAATGTATGATGATAGTGATAAGTATGGATCTGGTAGTTATGTCCTTAATATAATCCTAAATGTGAGGTACCGATGTTCGTTCTTAAAGGTTCCAAATACGTATTAATTAATGAGCAATTAGCACCTACGTGCTAATTGATTGTCCAAATATAGGAAGGTGATTTCTATGACGATTATGCAGAGCCTTTAGGCCAAATATTGACTTACAATCGTTTTTTAAATACAAAAACAAAAAGAGTAAAATTATACAGCAGTTTTAGTGCATCAGAATGCATAGAGGCATCGCCATATATAGCCTGTATGATTTTGATATGAGAATTTCTGTATAGGTCGTTCAAACCTAGCCTCTAAATGTTAAGCAATTCTCCGCGAAGGCACCAATGTAAAGCCCTGAGCAAAACAAGGGAGAACATGCTTCTCTCCAATGAGCACGTTCTCTTACACTAATAAAAGGATCATTGTATCTCTCCCGCAGGATGTCATGAGGGCCGCGTTTGGGCGTCCTGGGTTTATTGTATTAACTGTGATGCAGTTCCTTTATCCAATGATAGGTAAGTAGCCTTGGGCTCTCACCAACTGGGATTATGGCGTACATAATGTCTCTTGCAACCTTTCCACAATATGATAGTCGGGTGGGGTGGGGTGTAATTCAGAGGAGTGTAATATTATTGTGTCAGTGTCCTCGCTTTTTACATGCGTAATGGTTGCCCTAAGCGAGGTCCCAAACCTAAATTGTTTTCTTCATAATTATGTAGAGGCAAGGCGCACTAAAGCAGTTTTAGCAGTAACAATATTATTATCTGGATGGGTCGATGTGAGGTAAACATGCTACAAATATCAGGAGGCTTTTGAATATATACTGGCGAAAACCAGAACCAACATTTTTGCCCAACCCTAATCCTAAGCTAAGGATAATTAAAACTTATACTTCTTAGATTGGTAGTCAACTTAGAGGTACAAATAAAAGGAAATTTGATGGAAATATTTTGATCTACCCGAAAACAAGTTATCAAACCCAGTATGAAGGAAATGGTTGCATGGTGATTTTGCTAAACATTGGTGGAGCAGCGAGGAGGGCCTTTAACTCACCCAAACAATCGCTGTTCAAGTGAATTATGATGACCTTTTTGCCGGCCTTTACGACCTATTGTAGGCTTGGCCAAACCAAATAACCAATGGGGAAAAATCCCGTCCTTAAGCTTAACAGTTCACCACAATACATTCATGCCAGAAGAGATGAAATTGATTTATGCTTCGCTGGCTCACTGATGATTCTGTTTTTATTAGAAAGGTCACTGCTGTTGCCGAACGCCTGGGTTCCTTAAGCCACTAATATGATTCCTTTGATTCTTACAGACATTTTAATCATTAATCAAACGCTCTTTTCAGCCATGATTAGTTACAATGTGATCATCGGAGACACGATTACGAAAATAGTTCTGCGAGTAGGAGGGGGTAAGTAATAATTACGACTGTTGTCACGAGAACAAATGTAGGATGATTTTTTTCAATATTTGGAAAGATGTAGAAATCAATGTAAACATGCATTTCTTCTAAAGGGCATGAAAGGCATGCATCCATGCACCCTGCCGTCTTTCGAAACAACATCTGAAATTCTTGTCTTGAATTGCAATCTAGATTAACATTTCTTTTGCTGATATGGTAGATAATATGCCTGTGTGGTGTAAATTCAATGGATTATAACTTGTTCCCTACAGATTCTGTCCGTCACACCATAATAGCAAGTCGTCAGTTCGTCATCATCATGACCACCATCATTTTCACACTACCACTATCATTCTACAAAGACATTACTCGTCTCGGAAAGGTAAGCCAGTGCGAACATTCTACTCCAAAGACAAACTTTACTTTTCGATTAATTAAAGCATGGTTTCATAGGACCTGAAGCAGGACATGTGTTTCAAATTATTTTTCTTCTAAGAAAGCATTTTTATCAATGTATTTTACGATTTCACACTTACTAATGAATGCGTTGTTAACTGTTAAAAATCACGTAGATTGTTCAATTCGTCAAATCAAAAAATACATACTAGTAATAGCCTCATTATTATTGATTAGATTCTTCACATATCTCCCCATCTACTTTTAATGTTCAACAATATCTGTTAGCTGTATGTACCAAAGGAAGCAGTTCCATACAGAACCCTATACTAATTGAATATATTTTCAATTATTGTATTTAACAATTGGTTATTAAGAATGGGGTGTGGGGTTGGGATAAAAGGGGCTTATAGAAAATAGTCTTTATTTCTTCATTTTTATATGACAAATTTCCTTCCAGGTGTCGCTAGTGTCGATAGTGTTTGTAGTATTCATTGTGGCTGTAATGATAGGGAAAGGTTTCGCCATGCCAGTGTAAGAGTTAAAAATCCTCAAAATTTGTTTTTATCATATTTAAGTGTACAATACTTTCATTTAATTTTCTTATCAGTTCCTACCGTAGTTCTCTTGTAAACTAACTGAACCTTCAATTCTTTTTCACGTATTTATTCAAGATTTCTCGAGCTGGTGTGCCACCCCTTGGTGTTCGTTAGTGATTAAATCTTAGTCTTAAAAATGAACCTCCCCCTTTGAACGTGTATACCCTCATCCCTTCTTCTCTGGAGCATGATTCATGAATCTAAATTCCGGTTGATTATCATTTGAACCGATGAAATATATTCAACCTATGCACGCTCAAATGTTTCCAAGAATCTCTCTTCTTGGCTTCGTCGCTTTTTGCCATTCTCTGTAACAGTGCATTAGATTAAAGCAATATGGTGAGGCCCGCCTTAGGTTGGAGACATTGTAGAGTTGGGGTATTGTCCTATAGCAGTGAGTGTCCGGAGAACGTGGAAGGATGAAGTATGTAGATTTGAAGGGTGCTTGCAGGTGTCAGTCTGACAGACAGCAACATGGCCAAATGGAATTAGGTACACAGTCGCTGCTTGACGTGTGATTAACACCTTGGCGGATATACTCCATAAGGGCAGTCTATATTTAGCATAATCATTGATACTATATTCCATCACCTTTAGCTCTTAATTACTGGCATTAAGTCCAAAGCGTGCCTGGATATTTAAAATATTTTAGGCATAACTACTTATCTCATGGAAGTATATGGAGTAGACATACAATTGATTAATTTCACTTTCCTGTAAATGAAAATTGAATATACATACGATTCGCCGGCTGTAATCACACACATGTATATGGAAGGTTTCCTTCACATATAAGGTTCCTTCATATAACCCCAGTAAAGCATAGACACACGCCTTTGGCTCTGATATCAACTGTAAATAAGATAGACATCATAACTTGAGAATGGGGAGGTCGACGTGTTGGGGAAAGATATTAGTATTCAACCTAAGGGAAAAAGCATGGTAAAAGGGTTAAAGTGAGTGTGCGTGAGTGATGCAATCCACTCTTTTCAAATTTACCTCTTGTGTCTAAGATACATGTCTGCTACTACTAATGACTAAACTGACTTCGCCATCTGATCCCCCTTTTATTCTTTCAGTATGCATGCGTATCAATTTTATTAGTCTTGACCATCGTCGCCTTCATAATGGTGCGCCGCTTCACAATGACCGTGTAAGTCCGCCAAGGCAAAAAAAATCCAAGAAACATGTTTAGCAATACTCTAGATGTGAACACTGTATGGTGACTTATGATTTTGACCCTTGAGTATTAGGCATTAATGATAACAAGTACATGCGTGCAACTTAATTTCAAAATTGGATATTTTCTAGAGCTTTTAGAAAGTAAAGATCCCTCAAAATAAGTTAATCCTACCCTGCATCGATATTCGTCTATGCAAACAAGTTGTGGTAGATGAATATTATACCGAAGGAATGACTCCAAAGTTGGTCTGAAGGGCGCAACTAAAATTTTCATTTTTAATGTATGATTTAATAATCTCTGTTAATGTATGATTTAAACTATTTATTCATAGTTTTATAGATTCTATTTTTTTATTATGCTCATAAATATTCTGTAAATTTGGCAATTGCCTCATAGTTAAGGTCAATTAAGAACAATTCAGGTGGCATGCACAATCCACTCGACTACTAGGCCGTTTTTATGCAGGGATAATAGCTGAGACTTCAGGTCTGCTCACGTTAGTACATGAACCCTGGCAAAGTATCTATTCCAGAATATGAGTGGTTTTTAACATGAATATTTACCCAAGACCCCTCGAGAATTCTTCAATCCATTGCTCTTACTCTCGATTCACCCTCGTCAACTTTTCCCTTCTGCAATACAGTTACAATTGTAACTTATTTCGTACTGGATCCGTGGGATGAATAGGTTCAGTGAATTTAGGCCTAATTCGTTAACTTACGCTATTTTAAATTAGAGTAGACAGTTTCTAAATTTATTTCACGGAAATTCTGTCTAATCCAATTCTTAACTGAGGTTTTGTGTGTGCCATCGAAATTAGAATCTAGCCGTGGTTTTGCATCCATATTAATAAATCAAAAGTAAATATTTCGTTACATCCCTCTGATGTTAGAATATTATACTAATGAATCAATATAGAATCTGTTTGTTTACATTGATATTTTACGGAGAATCCTTATAAGCGAATGTTTGACCTCGTAGCTGGAAAGCCTCTAATTTAACTAACCTTGATTCAAAACCTTGAACTCGCTGAACAGACCGCCGACAGAAGACGCTTGGCAATTCGCTAACACCGGAGTAACGAAGGCAATAGGGATCATGGCGTTTGGTAAGAATCGTATCATTAATCTTCGTGCAAAGTCACCAAGTCCGCATTCTCAATGCCTTGGTTTAGGCTAATTTTCTGCATGTTTTAAGTGAGGGTAATGTCCGACCTTCTCCGACACGAGCTTTCAAGGCTTGTCGCCGTGATCGCCCTCTTTTTATCATCCTCCAATGCGGCTGGTCTAATACAGAGAACCTTTTAACCAATTAAGAAACTCAGAGATAATGGACTGCCTTTGATTTAGTCGATGGTTTTCTCAGAATAATTCAGTCGCCTTCGATGAATATCGACGAGGAAGGGATATGGCCATTGATTTGGATACTAAACGTTCATATGAAGCAACACTTTTAAAATCTCATTCACCATTTTGGGTTCAATTATTGAGATCTGAAACCATAAATGTTTATGCGTAATAAAATTTCGAATACCAAAACCATAATACACATGGATACTTTGAATACATAATTCATGAACAAAAATGAATAGTACACCGAAATTGAATAGTACTTTAGATAATGTTGCACAATCGACACTATACCATGATAATTATTTTATATTCAATCCTTGGTACATTACCATTATATGTATTTTTACCTCTCCAATAGCTTACATGTGTCATCACAACTCTTTCCTGATCTACGATTCCTTGGAAGAGCCAACTGAAAAGCGTTGGGGAATTATTACTCATGCCAGTGTACTCTTCGCTATGGTCTGCACCCTCGTGCTTGGCATAACAGGCTACGCTACCTTCACCGGTTACACTCAAGGTAAAGCTATTTTTCATTGCTTTTATTTTTGTCATTTAGTGAACACTCCCTGTGTGATGTGGCATTTGCACGTTGATTTAAAGTCTTTGAAATGAATGGCAAAGCGATGAGGAAAAGGGATTCGCGGATAAACATGACAGTGACATTAATTAAAATGGCGATCAATTTTTAAAGACCGGAAACACGTCAGTCGATATCAGTTCTTGCTTCTCTGAGTACTGCATGATGCATACGGTATAGACAGTATCGAATCAAAGAGAGGGTTGGAGGCGGATTCAGTCTCGCTGAACGAGGAACGCTTGTTATTGTTTGTCTTATAAATATGAAAACCAATAACGTAGTTTATGTTGATATTATTATATAATTTGCATTTATATGAAAAGTAGTTTCATGTATACGGTCAATATTAGTAGCTAACATTAACAGGGAGGGGGTAAACTATATGGTAGTGGTATCTGGCTACGCAAAGGATGTTTGAAAAGATCCTTCCCTTGTTCCACATACAAAAATAAAAGGCACATACTATTATATGATGTATGCCAGGTCACACCAGATTTGCTCATATTTAAATATATTTTCATAGATTCTATTATCTTAAAAACGTGTCTTGCATATTTTGTTTACTCTGTATTGGGAATGAAACCCTTGCTATAAACATGTTTTAAATTAAAATGAATATACATTTGTGAGAACCTTTTTTAATTAATGTCTTTTGTAGACTGGACTGAAAATGATAATGTTGCGAGGTCAATATGAAAAGGGCCCTCCACAACCACCTCACTGGTATATCAATAATATGACATGCGAGTCCGGGAAGTATTTGTGCCATCTTAGGGAATTTATGGATCCACCACTGCATGGTGGTCTACCCCATCCACTCGCTAAATGAGACCAAGTTCCTTTAAGAGAATTTAGGGAGGGTCCCGTTATAATTATATTTATGGCAATGCCCCGTCAACCTATTATCCATGAGTCGCTCTCTTGCAAATGGTCCGTGGCCACAGCTGGGTTCCAGTGACAGAATACAATAGTGAGGTACTTATTAGTACCCCCCCCCCCCCACGCCTCCCTGCCATCACCTCCCCCTCCCCCTGCCGCCATCAACTCCTGGCTTGTCATCCCTTCCAGTTTATGTCTTAAATGGACCTGTGAAATGTGACGGCGCTTCATGTCCCACCGCTCTTAAAGGAACCTGGCCACATCTCGACTCTGGACAGAGTAAAACATTGCCCGATTATGGAGCTAAAGATTGCGTGGGTACCAATTTCATGCGTGGGCGTTGGCACTATGTATCTATAATATATACATGTAGTTCTAAATGTATTCAATGATAGCATGTATAATAGTCAATTATCGTTTTCCCCTCAGGTGATGTATTGGAAAATTACTGCCACAAAGATGATCTGATGAACGTAGCCCGCGTCCTATTTGCTGGCACAATCATGCTGACATACCCGATAGAATGCTTTGTTGCCAGACAGGTAATGGAAATTTAAATCGTGTCATTTACTAGTCAAAATACTCCATCATAAATCATGGTAATGATCGCATGCATTCACAATGATACCGATTGGAAGCTGACTATTTATTTGTGTTGTTGCCTTGGGTCAGTATGAATAGACAGTGGTCCAAATTGAGTATATTAAAAATGGAAGGTGGATGTCACCAGTCAACTAAACTAGTTAATATAAATTTGATATAATAATTTGACTTGTGATTTGGCAAGACATGTCAATCTATAATAGCAACGATGCCGTTAACGTGGTCATAAGATGTTTATATATCACAATGTTGTCAATAGTGGAAATGATGAGAAGAGAAAGGATCCGTATATTTTTTTTCTCCCCACATACACATACAGGTCATAGAGAATGCAGTGTTTGCCTTCAAGCAGCCTCCCCCACTCTGGCGTCATGTCCTCATCACCTTTATCATCGTCTTCATCTCGGTCATCATCTCTTTGGCAACGGATTGCCTTGGTGTCGTTCTTGAACTAAACGTAGGCTAACTTTTCTTTTTTATAACATCTAAGATACATGTAAATTTGTCAAATTAATTTTAATTTATGTTAAAAATATACTTTATTATGTCATGTAATTTTTTCCGAGCGGAGAATTTCAGAATGATTTTCCTGCAGTTCTTAAAATGATCCCAAATTTCTATACTCGGAAATTGCCAATATCAAAATAATACCCATTCATTATATGTTTTCCTATTACCAATCAACAGGGTGTCCTGAACGCTGCTCCATTAGCATACATTTTCCCTGCACTTTGTGTCATGAAACTACAAAATGAACGTCTGCTTAGCTGGAAGAACATCCCATGTATTCTGACTGCTACCTTTGGAATATTGGTTGCAGTAATTGGTTTCATTATGGTTGTCATTGAGATTGCCAATGGTGTGCACTGCTCTCATGGAAAAGAACTTGCATATTGCCTGGAAACTGATAACCAATCAACTCCCTTCATTAGACCAGAAGATGTCATGACCTTTTCTACACCATCGAGTATCCTTGGGAATAACTCCTACGCCGGCTTGGGAAAAACATAAGGTCATCGGTAGCCATTCGGAGGTGAGGTGTGAATGGAACGAATGGAGAAGCGAATGTTCGTATCTATGGTTATATCTATAGAGGTTATTATTTAGTCACTGTTGGTAATTGTGATGGTGGTATGTGGTTAAATCGTGTACTGAGAAGTGAATGATTGTGGAACATATGTCAGTTAAATAGAATTAGTTATTATCATACATAATATTAATAACCATTGTTTCACGATAGTGAATTTACTCGAGGGAACTAGACTTAGTACATATTATATTATCATCATCATCTCATCATTTGGTCTACATATTAAAGTTTGACAAAAAATAATGGTGAAAATACCAGTTAAAGTAAGGCAATGCCCTTCAAAAGCTAGCAAGTGTCCCATATCTAAATAACTGCTATATTTTCTAAGGAAGGCAGATGAATAATGTCCATCTATTGTGCTTGAGGACTTGGCAGTTTCAAGGTTTTAAATCAGACAGGCTTCCGGCATAATCTAAATTTCACTCTACTGTATTTATTTTCTCGATAAGAATATTCTAGTTTTATATCGCACAGGTTCTTTTCATTACAAACAAAAAATCTGTGGATGAATCTCTCTCTACACTATGTATTTCTGTATTTTGTTTGCAGTCCGTGAACTCATAGTCATGCCTAGTGTTATTATATAGTGTTACCGGTATACATTTTGTTGATATAATGTCTTGTGAACATAGATCGCGGTTGAACTAGGATGCTACGTTGGGTAATACAAATACCACACGATGAAGTTTAATACATGTATATATGTAGTTTGAGTGTCAAAGAATCGAGCTTAAAAGTCTAACTGTCTGTCGTGCCGTGGATCGTACTAGACACTCTGTACATGGCCCGTGTCAATCACTTGAATAATAAATGCATTTGCTACGCGAGGGCATTCAACGAAACTGCATGGAGCCAAAACAGTTCTGAGCTCTACTATCTGGATAATTTTAGACGCAGATACTCAGCCATTTCATTATGGAAAAATGTTCTGTGCCCGTCCTCGTTGCTGGCCAAGTTCACTGTTCAATGATTTACCAAAGGGATTGTTAGTTTTAAGAAATAGCTGAATTAATTAGATTTAAGCCGAGAGGGGACAGAGGGACCAAAACAATCGTTTAGGATATAAACGTGTTAGATAAAAAAAAAAGAGACTATCTATCTATTTTCCAGGGAAAGAAAGCCTTAGATGTCTGTTCTAGGAAACCCGTGTTATTTGAATCCTTTATTATGGTGACTCATTAGCATAGGAAGCCAATGTTTGTTTTATTTTTTTCCCTCATTTCCCATTTTGTGAATGAATGGAGAGATGAGTGTTTGAACATACATGCAAATAGAATCGGCGCCACATGTCCACAGCATAGGTATCTTACAATCATCAGTAGCATAGAAAGTATTATGACTGTTATCATTTCTCTCAGCCCAGAGAAATCGCTAGTTAGTGGCATAATTATAAACATGCATGCACAACAATGTTGGTTACTCTTTTGAACGTAATATTGTAGTACAAACATATTCTACAATTTTGTTCCACTCTTAAATATATTTTCCTTGTAACTTCAGAGCAGGTCTATGTGAAATAGAAGCTATTACAAATTATGAATAGTCTTCATTGTACATGTAACCGTCTAATGCATCTATGATCCCCACATTATGATCATGAATATGACAATTCCTCTTCTTTACGACTGATCAATCAGAGCAAATTGATATGGACAATATCTATACATATTGTAAGGCTATATAATTAAATGGTGAGTTAAATATTCATAGTTATTGGTTTGTCGCCGTAGTCCTGATAACAACATTGGAAATGAATGCTCAGAATATGTAATTAATGAGGTACAAGGCCTTATAATATTGTATGTAATATTACAGCTTTATCCGGTTAACTTCACTTTTGTTCAAGGCTCATCATGAATATACATTCCATGATATTTAGATATGACTCATACCAACGTGTAGATCTCATTGTAGTCAGTGTTTAGTATACACGTACGTGTTGATGTAGCGACGTTGATAGCGTATGAAGAATATAGAATATGATCCCTCCCCATTTAAATCACATAGATCAATACTTGTTATGTGTGCTTCATTCGTTATAATTTGTTACCATTAATATGGAGGGATGGTCACAGGATATTCTCTACGATACTATGTAAACCTATTTTTCTGGTATACCATTGTATTTAATGTGATGCAAATTGTTGACAAAATGACATGGTTATATATAAAACCCTCACGGGGATTGTTATTTATCCTTAAGGTACTAATTATTATTGTCTGGCATTAACTCTAGGAGTTAAACGAGACTTATTGTTTGATTCATTAGCTACAGGTCTAATGATATGAGACTCAATTGATTTATGTTGACGATTGTTAGTGAATATTTTTCTCTCTACCATTCTAGGAAAAAGCAATTAATTGACTATACAGAAGATGTAAACACACATTTTGAACATCTATATCGTACTATATTTTCAATAACACATACACTACTCTTTACTTATGTGTATGAAACAAACTTACAGATATAGATCAGATAGAAGGTTATAGTTACAAAATGCTGCTGCAATCAGGGGGTAAAGTGAATAAATATGATTAATCGGTATCGTGATATATGCCTACACCATGAAGCAAATCGTGTTGTGCACGTTGCCACCATTGCCCCTGAGATTTAAAAGTGTATAGACATGATTAATGACTCGTATAGAAGAATAAAAAGGATATTGTAACACATACATTAACCGCAATTCGAGCTGGTTGTAAAAATAGCAATGCTTGAGCATAGTTATGCGATGGATCTCAGATACTTCAAATCTGCCTTATACTTCTACAAATTCGTAAATGTTGCAGACTTTTGCATTGGGTTTAATGTTACAGTTCCATTTCCGTCAAACCTGGCAATTATAACGACCAATAGCAAGAAGGGAAATGAGAGATAATTAGTTTAATATTTGAGACCTTATTCTGATAGTTGAGACCTTATTAATTTAATTTATTTGAAGCTCTGTTATCGGAATTAGGCTTCCACTATTTAGTATACGTTCATATTGCGCAAAACTTATATTTTACCTAATATAAACGCCTCCATAAAAAGCAAGGTAGGATGTTGTTCGCCAGTAAAAAAGAAAAAAAGCTAATGCACCGGAACAATGTTTTTTGTATAGAAATGTGTGGCAATGTCACCGTCCAGAGTATAAATCAATTGACAAGCAAATATGAATGGGTATTTTAACGTGTTCTAGTTAAAATTAATGTCGGAAAATATGGATAAGTCAACTGAATAGTAGAGTATATATTTTCAGTAAATTAATAATGGAAAACAAGCACATACTAGAAATGATAGCGATCAACCTCACGTGTCGAATTGTGTTATTCAATATATTTTCTCTGATAATACAAATGAAAGACTTAAAGGTGATCCAAACCAAATATATTTATTCCTAAGCATATATAATTGTTCATTAATAATAATGAACCCAGAAAAACAATATTTAGTATATTAGAACTGGACGATACACTAAATAAATGTTGTGTAAGGCTACACATGTGGACTGTTATTGGTCGTTGTATACGGAAGGATAACCCCCTTCTCGAGGATTCGAAGTCTTAAATGATTGTTGGCTATAATAGCACATTGCATGTGACCAATATCATATAATATATGGACCTACCAAATTCAAACAGAAAATATGGATTCAAATTATCTCTTACTGAAGCTATATAGCTAGGTGTGTGCCTGGTTACAACTTTAACGTGTACATGTACGGGTATGCAGCAAGCACCAAAGTTGGCATCCTAGAAACCATTGACTAAAATGTTTTATATGTGTAATAATTGATTTACTCATATACCCACTGGAGATAATATTTAATTTTGGATAATTTTTGTATAGTAAATACATCTATAATCGAAGGTGGAAACATGATATTCTTGCACTTTAATAGCACGCCATCGTGGAATCGAATCTGTAAAATTCCTACTGAGTTTCTGGGGAAGTTTATATGAATGCCTTTTGGTAATGAATCTGGATACAATAAATGGGTGTGTCTGCGCTACAACCAATGATACACCCATTCTAAACGCATACAATATATTAGGTGCTAGACATTCCCTTACAAGTACACGCCCCTCCGTCTTAACCTCCCTGTTATATCCTATCGTTATTCCCCTTAGGCCATCCACCAGAAAGAAAAAACCCTTAATTCTATATTCTTGGGAAAAACCTGGTGGTAATGGCAACGCAATAATAAACAAGCTTCCCTCCTTATAGTTGTCCTCACCTTCGTAGTGGTGTTGATTCTCCTTCCGGAAAGTAGGTGGTGCTGTAGTCTGGGGAAACCTGTCTCGTCGATACATGTAGAAGTGATGTACGTGGAAATAAGCGAAATAAATTATTCAAATCAATTCAATCGTTTCCTGTTTCCGTGTGTATCGTGTGGAGCATCAATGCTCTGGGTTCTTTATTAAATCGCAAACATGCAACCCTAATTCGAGGAATGAAAGCACCTACTTCACATACTCAAGGTAGGGAAATTATCTGTCGACCCGGCTGAGAAAAATAAACCATGATTACAGAAAACAAAACCTTATTGGGACCGGTACACTGGATTCGAATGATCATTGCGATCTTCGTATCTTTTGAAATATATGCACTAATTTTTCTTTGCCTTTTAAGGTCCAAGTGAAACCCAAATATACATTCAATGGTTGTATCAACGATTATACTGTATGGAAATTCGCAGTGCATCGAGATACTTGGAAGAGATTTTGTATATAGTCACGGACAACTGCGGAGGTGGCCATAATTAGTTCTGGGAAAACTACCATCCCGAACATTAATTAACGTTTACCTTTATCTTAGTTAAATAATACAATTGAGTAATTGCAAACACAAATCTTTCCTTTTTTTGCAAACAAAAATCTTTTATTTAGTAAAGCGTACGCGTGATATAAATAACTTGATGGGCAATTGGTATTTGAAGTAATTTAAATAAGTCTGATATCTAACCTTATTTATTTTTCGTTCTCTAAAACGTTTTTAAAGGGAAAATGTTAAGAGAGAATTCGCAGGAAGGCCTATATCATTTACGTATGTAGTTTCGTGTTTTCCTAATGGATATCTCGGGTATGGAAGGACGGAAAATTAATAGCAGATTCAGAAAATTGGTAGGCATATTGGTAACATAGAAAATTGGAGAATCCTTTATCACTGGACAAAACATTGAATGTAAAACAAACACATCATATTGGTTTTCCCAACATTTTATTGAGCATTAAATAATTACCATAATAATAGCACTCTGTACTCCATGGTTCAAGTGCTACCTTTACACCTTGATGCCACAACTTGCGAGCAAGCCCCTTGATAAGAGTTCTGGAGGCTTAACAGTGGACCTCCTAACCAGAGACACAACACTAATGTGCCCACTATATCACACCTTATCAGGACAAGTGAACCATCAAAGAGGGGAAAGATGATGGCCAGTCCATGACATACTGAATCACCTAGAACCGCTAGCTGTAAGTAATGACACCGTCATGTTTTATCACAAACGCTACAGCTCCTGGCCTTAACAGACAAGTTGGTGCTCAAAGAAGTTTGGGTATTTTCTCGTTTTTTTTCCTTTTAAATAATTTTCTTCCACTTTACATCGAATGTACAATTATTTTTCAATAACATTAATAATTATGGCGGTGGCTCACTCCCGAAGTGCACCTTGCCAAAGTCACTATTATAATATACGTGTAATACGTATATTACAATCATGTGTCGGATGGATATCTCAGTTGCATTTTTCTCTTAGGTTAAGTATTTTTTTTATTACGAAAAACATCATTTTGTTCACGACCGATTATAAAAAACACATATTGTTGGTTGTGTTGCTGCTCGTGGTAGCATTTACCATGTTGGGGTTGATATTTTGTGTCACCCATTGGACGTTAGTCAAGGTGCACTTCTCTAGAAGCGGCACTTTCTCTTGACACTGGGGCATCACCTATAATGTTTTCCAATTCCAATAACCTCCACCGCCTGAATGAATAGCAATACTCTCCGCCAAACTGACAATACTACACTTAGGCAAATATTTTCCAAGTCCTTAGAGTTTATATTCGTTGAACTTTGCCACAAACATAATAACGGCACCAACGTAAAGCACAAAACTATAGGGCACCAGCAGGAATCAAGTCACAATATCCATTTAGTGGATTGCTTCTTTGCACGTTTCCATAATTTAATGTTTTGCCTTCTTATGATATTAGAATATATAGAGGGAGTGTCAAGGAATGCAATGCTTAATTTGTACACATATAATAATATTAATAATAGCTCTGTGTGTTTGCGAGTGATACCATAGCAGTGTAATTATCTAGTTCATTTCCCAGTCAGTAAATGGTGTCCCAGTGGCAAGAGAAAGTTAAAAATCGCAGCGGCGGCGACGGCGACGGTTTTAGGCGGCAGGAGGACATAATAATACACAGAATCCATATAAATATAATGGCAGATTGTCTAAGTGAAGGCATGGAAGGGGAATACGAGTTGTGCCCACTGCGCAATAACACCTATCATGCAGTTTTGTATTCATTGAGAATAATTAAAGAACCTGAACTAAAATAGCAGGGTTTAAGAGAGCAGCCTGCGTAAAAGGAGGAGCCTCACAATGAGGGGATCGACCACACCAAGGAATAATCGACCACGAAGTTTTGTCTTCAACATATCAAATACAAGACAATGCACGGATAACAATCGGGATGGTTTTTTGGTTGGTGTTCTTTCTCAGATCTAAAGCATGAAGCATATACACTTTTTTTCTTTTCATGGTCACATACTGATGGACAAAAAGGTTTCTCAAGCATTAACTACTCCAATAAGCGAATCTGTTTTAGTCCGTGACTAATGTTATAAAGGAGAGCCAGTCTTTAAACATTAATCCGTAACCGACACTGAAGCTACAATGCGGGTTGCTGACAATATTACACGACAAGGACTCGAGGGAAGGAATCAAACGCCTGCACAGTAGCACTTATAATGCTAACCTTATAGCATTAATAGAGCTACAGACAGAGCATTCTCTAACGACACAGAAAACACCTAATAATACGGGGTGTAAAAGAGAGGAGACTCATTTGTATATAGAAAAAGGATAAGAGGCATCCCCTTTTCAGAATCAAGTGATGTGTTCTCTACTCATGTTGCTATGTATAATTCGTTTCAGTAGAAAGGTATAGTAATAGTTGCACCAACTGTATGTATTTTCGTCACATAGATAAAGAGATATGGATACAATCATTGATGCATGTATTATCATCATTATAACAGTACATCAGAACGTTTTTGTTTTCTTTGGGTAATTCTGACAACATGTGAAAAGTGCTTCATAAGGTAGGTTATCCATAATTAGCTATTGATATATTTTTAACTTCTTTTTCTTGGTGCTCACAAACCTATAGTCTGTTGTACACAGCATGCTAACACGCTGAAGAAAGAGCGCTTAAGGCATCGACTTCGTAGCTCTATATACCATTTTATGTTTATGATATATGAAACCGTGGCATCCAGTGACAAGTCTAGACACTAAGGGAAAAAACTCGCAAAAAATGTTTGAAACAGCACATAAACACCCTTGGCAAAGCCCGAACGCGGAGATTTTTTTGGTTTTACAAATTAGAAGCTTACACAGTTTCTAGCTTTGTTTGGTTCATCATCTTCATTCATTATAATAATCAGTATATTTATTGTTCTACATCACATCACATTGTGGCGCCACTTGAGAAGAAAACGCTCACCACAAATGGCGTCGCCAAGAGTAGATGTAGTAAATGTACTAGCAGGCACTATATACAGGAAAGCTCAGTAGTTGCTTGTCATATATAACTAACACCCTAGACAATAGAAAACTACCGGTCGGCATCTGTCATATATTTATATATTATATGTACTTCACATACATACATACACTGTGTGAATGGGTTTGTTATGCTTTTTTTCTTCTTAAATAAGGAGGCGTTTGTGGTGGTGGTGATAAGTGTGTTTGTTTGGTCTGTAAGATAATGCACATGTAGTATTTTTATTCATGTCTGAACCGCATGTTTCTTTTTCCTATTTTATGAGGGCAATGTATGTATATGCAATGTATGTATGCATGTATGTACGTACACATGAGCATGTACATGCGTATGCACACACTCATACATTATTTAGACATAAATAATAGTAGTATGTATATAGATTGCGAGTGCGGAACAATACAGCAAGGCAATGACGCGTCTGCCAAAGATTCTCCAATGATTACCCTTTCGGCCTACAGGCTATACCATGATTATCACTAGAAAAGTGCCATATTTTCCTATTACTCGTGGCTCAATATGTATCAATTGTTACAGTGAATGTTTGCAAGGACATATATTATATATATCATCCATATATGATCCTGATTCCATAATCATCAAACTAAACTTTTCAATATCAATACTTAAAGCTTGCTCGTTTTTATGCTTACAACACATAGGCGGCATCTCAATATTATTATCATATATATTCTAAACAAGTGAAAGTGGTCTTCGAACCTCCTTATTAC
The DNA here is from genome assembly GCA_942159475.1 of Sthenelais limicola. Lineage (NCBI taxonomy): Eukaryota > Metazoa > Annelida > Polychaeta > Phyllodocida > Sigalionidae > Sthenelais > Sthenelais limicola. The sequence continues at coordinate 66,978,550 of OW804096.1, forward strand.
TTAAATGTATATTCCAGGACTTTGTTCAGACAAAATATCTTCCATCGCCATACATCGCTGTCAGATCGTTTCAGGTTTGGTTTTGTTTCGACAAGACTTCCTACACTTAAAATAATGGCCACTCATATTGAATAAAAATTCTGATCGTCAATTGCGATTATTTATGTTCTTCTTTTTATTCGATTCGTAAAATCTTCACCATAGGTAACCTTGACGTGATTGTCACCCACTGACGTGAATTCATGCATCTGAATTGCTGGTGAGAACTGGTTTCCACTCCAGAGAGGGAACCCTCCAAAAAGCAGAGGGAGACCCTTCTCATTTAAACGAACACCTCGTTATTTACACACGCCTGTACATTGAAACCTTTGCATTTGGCTTTCTCTCTATCATGTCATCTTTACTATGCATTGAGGCAACATAACCCTCGCCACAGGATAAAAACAATGACAATAATAATTATAAAATAATTAAAATAATTGCAGTAATACCATTTACAAATATATTTGTGGTTTGGACACCACTCAAGTCATGTGTGGGTAGTAGCACTCGCTTTTAGATTTCGTCCTCTGAGCTTTAACCAAATCAACGTAAATCCCAGAGTAAAAATCAATTACATATATATGCACAATCTTTTGTGTTTACTCAAGGAAAAATATCAAGTACCCCAAGATTTTTAGCATAGACAAACTATGTACAGTATTGAACTAAAGAGCAAATTGCAGATTTTCAGGGAACTTCTACATCACATTGTTTTGCATTCAAGTAGCATCAAAGTAAGACTGGCATAGTTTTACTTTACCACCTCTAACACCTTTTCCCTTTCCTCTATTTCTTCTCCTTTTCCTTTTTACATTTGGATCTTTAAGACTTGGTCCTCTTAAAATGTGACTGAGTGTAGGAGCAGAGGCAGTTGTTTCGGGGATGGATCTCGTCAGACTACTAATAATAATACCTCTATATTTACTCAGATCTGGGACTCACACAATAAATACTTTCAATGTGAAAAATTGAGTCATCCCCTGCCAAGGTATCACAGGCCACTCTGACCTATCACGACGTCAAGGTATCACAGAGTGGTGCGAGTCGAGAACACTGCGACATAGGCCCAAGAAACTTCCCAACGCGAGGAAGTACACTTGAGCCGACTCCATCTCTTCGAAAGTCTCTCTATTCGAAATAGGACCAGGTTAATTCTCTCTTACATAGGTGAAGAGGGTAGGCAGCAGTACTTACTATCTTTGGATCTGCCTAATATTTGTGTTGTCTTAGATTACAGTAATTACACGTTAATAATAGTTATTTGTACAGGAAAGAAGTTGGCTGTACAGTGTTACTTTTAATGAAGAAAGATCGACCTTTGTTTGTGTTTTATATATGTGTGATAATTCAGTAGTTACCTCTCCTGGTAGTATCTTTAGCATGTTTATAAGTGACTGCAGTTTCCACCATCCGCATCTAAGAAGCATAGCTAAGCTACATCGTCAAGGTTACCAGGATTTCTGACTCAAAGGATAAATAGATTCCATCTCCTTCACACTCTACCAGTCACGATCCATTTCTATAAGTGTACTATGTACTAACAACGATTCATTACAGCGGACCAAGGCAGTTCCACCGCCCGATCCCTGCGCGCATACTCCCCCCCATTTTCTCCTTTTCTCCCGTGTATTGGCTTTTCCCAAAAGACACTACTTACAATCAAAACTATAATGAAAAGCAGACTTCAGAAGAAACAAACGCTCCAAAAGTGCTTTTGAATTGTAGAAATGACAGCGCAGAGATGGCTTAATGAGTCGCCGTGGTGATAGAATTATTCTACATCTTGTGGCGTTCCAATGACGTGGTAACTGAGTCCCAGCCAGCGATAACTTCACTACCGGTTATTACAGATAAGGTTACAGCATACTTAACTGAAAGAGAAAATGAATCAAGAGAACAGGCGTTAAAAATAGGAAAAAGTGCAAGTTTGTTACTTTGAAAAAACACCAAAATTGACACTGAGAAAATATTTTTAAGGTTTGGTGCAAGATTTCTTAATTACGACTTAGGCTTTATTTTCTACTCTCACTGACGCCTAAGTAAATATTTACTTATTTATTGATCAGAAGTGTTGGCCCAAGGTAAGATATACTTATTTTTATTATATACACTTAACCTTTATATATTATATACAGTTGTTATAGAATTGATGAGTAATACTACTGGTTGCATGAAAAACAAATTAAGCAAAAAATAATCTACTTATTTATTGGTATTGATATGACGTAGGAAGGCATAACATAATGTTTGGTGATAGGATTTGAGACATCTTAAATTCTATGGATAAGTTCGACGTGAGGGGTGAAAACTGAGTGAATAATAAAGATATCTTTTCACAAGGGCGAAGGGGGTGTATTTCTTTAACGTAGGCCTATGAAGATATAACGAGATGGGTCCATATTCGAAGGACAAAACTAGGCCCAACTTTGATCAAATGTCTCGCTAAAATCCATGCAGGTTAGTTACGTTAATCTAAATGCACTTCCAATGTATTCCCATAAGTCATTCTGGATGTTATTTTTTCCTCTTAGCATTAACCAATCTATACCCAGATTAACGACAACTGGCTGAACATTAGATGATTTCTTTTAAATTGTAATATGGCATGACCAATAAGGAGTAACTACAAAAACGAACCTATGATACATAATCTTGTCACACATTGAGGACGTTACGCCTACTGAAAAATAACCCGAGATACGATATGGCATTAAAATAAAACCCCTAGTTACCCAAATACTTCTTTAGAGTAAATATTATATTAGAATTCTTGGAATTTTGTTGAAATGTTCTAATGGTAGTATACATCACGATCACGGGGGGCAAAGTGAAAAACAATTGGGGGCGATAAATAAAAAAGGATTGTAAGTGTTTTCAAAACAAAATAAATTTTCTAATGACAGGTGAACGAATGGATGTCCCATTATCAAATAATTCAAGTGACCAAAAATAACATTTCTAAAATGGTTTGACATATAATTATAAATCAGTGCGATATGACAAGAGACGATTCACGACATTTTAAAACACCATGAATCGGTAAAAATTGAAATATTTCTGGCAATACCAGACCAGTTTACGAATTAAATACGTTGTCTTCCTCCGAATATACTCAAACATGTATACATGCCCAATGAGGTTTTTGGGAGGCCTCATTTTCTATTGACCAATTCATTCAAATACAAAGACGATTCTAAGAAAGGTGTTTGTCTATAATCAAATAAATGAAGAATTGTGCTATACATCTATACAACACTGTGTGATTGACTAAGATAACATCCCAATAGAACATAAAACCATTGGGAGTTAATCATCGAGCAGAGGATGAATGGGGTACTTACGCATTATTAGCGGCAGCAGGTCGTATTGGTACAGGACCGTTCTGGCCCATACCACCACCTCTGATTCCAGCACCAGCGGGGGAAGGATGGTGACCTGCCCGGATAGGCTTAGCTGGAAATAAATACAGGTAATGTTAGACTTAGTATTATCTATATCAATAAGTATTAATCCTAGATATTATTAATCTTACTAGTACGGAATTTATTATATTTTCATTGTGGATTTAAAGTGGTATTGCAAGCTGAATAAAAAAATCTTTCCTTCATTTAATATACAATTGAATTAAATTAGACAGTTCCTTGAAATATAAAGTGCCTCGTCTATACATTACATGGTTAGGTGGAGGGAAAGTGGAATAGGGTACATAGCTACTACCCTTGGTTACTTAGTTGAAGAATTCAATTTTGTCCACAAGAAGATGCTCAGAAAATCAATTGCTAAGAGTTAATTTCTAACGTACCAATCTGGGCTGCGTGTCCTCGCCGTTGTAAGTTCTTCTGTCTAACGGCTTCCTTGATACGATCAACTTCGTGTTGGTATCTAAATATGAAAAATGACATTTAGTACAAGAAGACTTGGGAGCAAGAACATTCAACTCAATGCACACACAACTCAATGCTTTAAAAAATTAAACAAAGCTTTTAAAACTCAACTCACATAAAATTTCTCCAATTATGAAAAATGGAGAAAATTAACAAACTTAACAGAAAATGTTGAACAAAGACATAAGACATAAAATTGTTCAGTGTCAGTAGTAGCAAGTTGATACATTTCCAGTTCTGCAGGACGACTAAATCTAAAACACGTATATCTACATAGTTATCTAACCACTAAACAAGAAGCAAACTGATGTCACATACACAGGCTTTTGCAATTTCTGTACAAAATCCGGTACCACATACAACGAGTTTAGATAGAAGCACTAAGGTCATTTATGGGGCGGGTTTATGTTAGACTTAATTCTTACAAGCTAGGTCAATGCAAAGCTAAGCTCTTACCCGTTACCTTTTACACCATCAGGAGGAAAACCTTAATTTACTGAATCATTCTAGAGATGAAATTTCTCTAACATTAATTTAAATACAGGGGTAAACATTACGACTAAGTTATCTTTGAGTTAAGGCCTGATTAGAAAAAAGAAAAAAAACAAAATTCAAAGTTCCCTTAGAATGTTTTCATGCACGTTTCTTTTTAACCATGCTGGAAATTAATTAATTATGGGAGCTTTGGAAATTAGAATGGGGATGAGCGAAAACATTTTCATCGATCTTTGACATCACTTCTGCGACGTCAAGACGACGAGCTAAGACGATACAAATACACACATATAATACTGGCATCATGCAAATCTGGAAATGACTCACTCATAAAAACAGTGAATTGAAACCCAGTTACAATGACTTTTTTCTCTCAACGCTGTCTTCAATAAAAGAAGGCTTCTTCTTTCAGAAACCATTCTAACTTTCCGTTTTTGAACTGTTTTTGTTTTGTTTTGTTCTGTTTCGTGTACCCTCCACCGAATTATATTTGAAGAGAAACAAGGAGTTAAAAAACTTTCCGTCGCAACAGCAACAAGCTCTGGCAATCAAATGAAGAGCATTCCGAAAGAAGATGAACTTAAAGTGTTTAATTCACTGTTCTCTGACCTCTTTTTGTGACAAACCAAAGAGGAGTTATTATTTTCATCAGTGTTTTCATCTGACCTCTTGCGATCGCGCATGGCGCCCTCCTTGGCTTCCTTCAGGGCTTGCTCCAGGGACTTGACGCGCTCCATGGTGGCACGGAGGCGCTTTTCCAGTTTGGGAAGCTCGCATCGGAGATCAGCATTATCACGCACCAACTGTGTAGAGGTGAAGGAGAGGGAGATGGTAGGGAGAGAGGGGAAGAAGTAGTAATGATTTTATTAGTTAAGAGAAAATGTATATAATATGTTGTGTATGAACTGTAAAATGTGAAAAGAAAATTGCAATGCCTAAAAACACTAATGATGTTCGCGGTTATTATCTAAAAAATGTTTATTGTAGATTTTTGGTCAGGTAAAATTAAGGTAACTGGGTTTTAGTTGATATCAGTTTTGAGTTAATATTTTATTTCTACATTTTACTTGCCCTAAATTTTGTTTTGGGTTTCCAGCTTCTTTCCCATTATACAGGATCAAAATATTTCAGGAAATCCTAGTTTAGATCCATTCATTTACAATGTAAATAGATATTTAACTGGAAAATCGTGTTGTTCCTATTGTTGAGATGCTGGAGAGTTGAATCTCTCTACACATACAAAATAGCTCGACACATACACTTTTATACAATTCTTAATACGTTGGGACAAGTTGAGTCTTCCTAACCTGTTTGTGGACCTTGGTCAACTGGTCCAGGTTGTTTTCGAGGAATGAAATCTTCTGCTTCTGGGCGGCACTGCCTCCAGCCTCCTCTTCATCCTCGTCCAGTGTCTTGTTCTGGGACTTTTTCACCCGGGACTGCAATTCCTGCACGAACAGCTTACGCAGGTTGTGGAGGGTCTGCAGTTCCTTTGCCTGCAAGAAAGAAAAAGGGAGATTTGTTAACGAATGGGAATTAGCGAAAATACACGAACATATGAGCTACTGGATTATCTGAATGAAAAAGGTTAGATTATAGGCCACACTTCCATTACGAGCATTTGGGAATAATTGCTAAGGATATACTCTCCATTGAAATAAAAAGAAAATTTGGCAAACATCAGATTTTTTTAGGATTACTTACAACTGTCTCTTCAAGTCCTTTAAGGTCTTGTTTGGCCTGCTCACGGCGGTCCATCTGTAGAGTGAGTTCAGCCAGGCGGGCTGACTTCTCAGTCTCCTCGGACTTAAGCTTGTCATAGTCAGACTGCAGCTTGTCGTGAGCCAAGGTCAACTTCTGGTATTGGCTGTTGGACAAGAGAAAGGGTCAAATCTTAATATTCTATTTATTCCAAAATACATTTTAACGTTCAATTCAAGGAGCAGATATATTAAGAATATGAAAGGTAAAAAGGGGATGAATGATGGATGAATACTGGCTTCCTTATTATTCAGTTGTGGTTAACCAATTTTGTCAACAATTATTTGAAACATTCGAATAATTCTAATCATTATTATTAAAATTTGAGATATTTTGTCAACAATTATTTGAACATTCGAATAATTCTAATCACTATAATTACAAATTGAGAAAATATTAATCAAGACCTGTTACCGAGTCTAGTTAAAATTTAACTCCAGGTTAACGGTTAATTTACCAGGGAAAATATGTTTTCACAGAACCACTTGACTGACACTTACTCTGTGATGTTGTCAACGCGCTGCTGTTTCTCGTGAATTTCACGTCTGAGTTCCTGGAGCACTTTCTGATGTGCCTCGCGATGTTGATCCATCTGCGATTCTAATGCATTCTTCATCTCGGCCGACTTGGCCAAAGAATCCTTCTCACGCATGTGCTTCTCAGCCTGGGGGAAAGAGAGGGGAAAGAGGCTCTCAGTTGGTTCGCCAAGTCATACATTACATTAAGGACATAGTGCATATTAACTCAAACATTTACTGTGATTGAAATAATATATTAATTGCGATATAGATATGCATAAAAAAATGACACAAAAGGAAAAGCTAGACAAGAGAATTCTCCAAGAGGAAGTAAATTTTACCTCTTCCTTTGACTCTGCAACCTGGGAAAGGATGAGCTGTTCCTGAGCGCGCATTTGTGCCAACTCTTCATTGAGTGTATCCAGTTTATCCTCCATAGACTCCTTCCTGTTGGTCATCTCCCGGAGGGATTCTGTCACCGTCTTAATATGAACCTCGTGCTGCAATAGTATTATAATGTGATGATTACCATCATATTGGACTGACTGTATATATTCATTTATAGGTATTATTATTATTCAAATAACATTAGTTTTATGTGGGTTTATACATGGGATAAGGTGCCACTCTAAAGGTACATAGTTTTATCACGCATCCTATATGGGAACCCGTTCTCCGGGAGAAGAATTGTAATTTGTCACAATTACATTCGGCAGGATCGCTCAACACAAAAACAAAATATTGGTTTTTGGATCGAAGTAGCGTGTTGTGCATGGGATGAGCATGTGGATTTCAATAGATCTGAGAGCTTCACAATACAGGACATCACAATACTCTGGTTCCCAGACTTGAGAAGGCCGAATACATGCCGAACAGAGAAACAATGAAGCTACTTGCACCGTCTGAAATCGTAAATTTCCGAACACTCTCCAGTGGCAGTACAGTGCTGATGAGGAAAGCCTCATGTTTCGAACATGGCAGGGGAAATGAAGCTACTTGGGCAATTTGACACCCGGGTAGAGGCTCCCTTTACTCGATCTTATTATAACACATTGAGAGATATGAAGAACCAAATTTCACATCCGTCAAGGAAATAACCCTACCTGTTGAACGAGCAATTTGGTCTCGGATAGATCACGGTCACGCTCTTCTAATTTCTTCTGTGATTCAGTCTGGAACGTCTCCAGGTTTTGACAACGATTTACAATTGTCTTCACCTCAGATTTCATCTTGGAGATGAAAAGTCTAGCCACGGTGAACTCCTCTTCAACCTTTTCAGTTCCACCAATAGAAGGCTGGAGAAAATAAAATAATACAGCTGAGTTACACACATACTTATACTTATAAAAAGAGAAAGATACTAATGCTAAAAACATCGAAAGTCAGCAATAGGAATACTTCATACATTTCTTACAAAGTATTCTCAAAATGTTGGGACTCTCTTCTTCCTTATATTCTCATAGTATAAATGTATACATGAGCAACGTAGTTTTCTATCACTTGAGAACCGGCATACACAATCAAGAGACGGTATATAATAGCTTAGTGAACCGTACCTTGATCTCAGCTGCATTGCCGCCGACGATCACGCCAATTTCACTAAGGTCTTTAAGGAGGGACACCATCATCTCCATGATTCGTTTCCTCTGGTGAAGGTTGTTGTCCTTAAGCTGAGAACACTCCGCTTCAACAGAGTTCATTTGGGACTGAAAGTGAATCATAGAGAACATAAACATACAGTTCACTTCAAATGCACTACAATAATTGATCATTCTCTGTTGATTCAAGAACTAATTCAAATACTATGAGAAGGGAAGAGGGTATATTTTGCATAACAATCTGAGAATAAAAAGACAAATATATAATAGAAATACTAAGGGTCGAGGACATTATAATTATAATTTCATAAAATTTGACAACATTCATATCTTCAAAAATAATCATGATTTTTTTATACTTCCCTAGAATAATTTATATATTTTATAAGAATTACTGTATACATTTCCCCGACCAAATAATCTTCTATTAACACCCTTACCAATTTTCTGTTGAGGTCTTCGCTAAGACTTTCATTTTCGCGGTTCTTTATCTCAACCTCCTGTGACTTCTGGTCGTAGTTCATAGCGAGTTCCTCAAGCGCCTGGAGTACCTCCTTAACCTCATCTTTAGCCGAGTCGTTCTCAGCCTGAATTCTGGCCATCTCCTGTTAACCAGAAAATAAGGCCTCACATGAATCAATGATTTGATGCCTAATTAATAAAACGGTATAAATATATATTGTGACCATACGAACGAATGCTTTGGAAATTAAAAAACAAATTAACCGGAACATAACATTCCGTCATGAAACAGCTACGTTAATAATATACTTATTTTCAGTTTAAAGACAAGCTTAGGTTGCTTACTCAGAAGCTTTCAACAGAAATCATTAGTCTTCTTCAGATATGTGATCATATCAGCTGAAGAAAACTTATGATTTTGGTCGAAAGTTTCTGAGTTAGCTACATAAGCTTGTGTTTAAACTGAAAATAAGTGTATCAGCTTCGATAAGGTTTCATTCTGGAAGTACTAGTGTCAATTGGAAATTTCCCGATCATCAATTAAACAAATATTGAAGAAATATAGTTATATAAAACATTGAAAGAAAGAAAAAAAAAGACATCACAATCGAAGGGCCAGCATCAATTAGCAGGTGTGTTTACCTGTTGAACTTGTTCATAATCTCTGCGGGTGCCGGCGATGAGTTCTTCTTGTTCTAGCATTTGTTCGCGCAGTTTCTCCACCAGCTGACACTGCTGGTTGATCTCGTCGTCCTTGTTGTCCAGCTGGAGGTAGAGGGTCTGTTTCTCCACCTCCCACTGGCTTCGCTCATCATCTGTGACCGCCGGCCCTGCCTGCGTCACCTGAGGGATGCTGGGCATGGAGCTACTCGGGGTAAGAGAGTCTGCTGTGGCCTCCTTCACACTCATTTGCTCCTCCGATGACACTTTCTCACCTGCAAGTCACCGTCCAAAGGCATGCATGCATGAAAGGTTCATAATTTACAGAGAAATAGGACAGTTTAAATTGCCAACTGGTGAAATACTAGGGAGGGTTGATTTAAAGATCTTCAAAGGACAACGATTTTATTCATACTCTTTTTAACTTTATCAGCCTTAAGATTGTTTAAGTTCTAATTTGGTATATATATATATATATATATATATATATATATATATATAAATTGGAATTAGAATGCGAGTAGACCTTGATAGTTAATATAACCCTTTATTATGATTTTTAAAGATATAGAAGAGGATTTATGAAGCGAGAGCTATAGATAGCCCACCTGCACGCCATCGTAGAAGCTCCGCCTCATACTGCTTAAGGAGGCCTTTCAGACGTGTGTTCTTGTCCCTTTCCTTCTCAAAGCGCCGCTTCCACTCTTCAGCTGTCAGCTCCTCGTTCACAGAAACTACATTCTTAATAGTTTTGGCTCTGGATAGGGAAAAAGCAATAGAATATGTAAACATGTCAAAAGCCAACGTTCATTTCCAAGTTCCGATAGGGGGAAAAGTATTTGGATCAGAACTGCCAATGTAAGTACCCTGGGTTTATTTTTTTCTTAATCAAGTTCAATCATATACTTCTCGCTTAAAACATATTATTCAGACAAAACAGTTTCCATATGAACTGAAAAATACTGATATCAAGTAAGTGTAAATTTTAATTTCCAACAGTCCATTAACGAACGTGAGATACCGATAATTCCTTTGTAGTAGTAGAGTGATAATAAGTTATGACGAATACTATACGTATACAAATTCACCACATATACATTTTCACAAAACCTTTATTTGAGGGAGGGGGCAACTGACCTCTGACCAAAGAGTAGGGTGCTTTTGGTCTCCGATTCATTGAATGAAGCTGGAGAGGCGCAGATAACCATAGTGGTGCGGGCATTACCTCCCAAACTCTCTTGGAGGATACGGGTTAGCTTGCTATCACGATATGGTACATGAGTTTTCTGGAATAAAAGATGAATTTGGATAGTGAATTAGGTGCATATTTATTAATATTAAATTAATAGGAAAGTGGTTGGGGGGACGCCACATCGCTTAGAGAAGAAATCGGATAAGATAGGAGCACTTCGCTCAACAAAATCTCACTTATGTCTAAATTTGAAATTCTTAAGATTTTAAAAATGTGCGATACATTTCAGTACAAAGAATATATATGCTTATATACGTTTTCTAGTTTAAGTAAGAACTCTACAGCTGAGAGAATGAGTGGATAACTTACGTTTCCATCAGCCAAAGCCGAGATTACATTTCCCAGAGCGGACAAAGACTTATTAATATTCTTAGCTTCATCGAGCACAGCTCCCTCAGCGCCGGTTTTGCTAACCTGAAATGTGAAACATAAGATTTAGAATAACAGGACCTAGATGACAATCCATGATGATGAGGATCCATCCAGACTTACAGTTACTAAGGCCTCTTTTTTTTTACAATTAACGAGAGCAAGTTACGTATAAGTTGTCTGCAGTTACATTAACGAGTTTCAGAACAAAATCCGGAGAGAGAATAGCAAAAACGACTTTACATGGTGTCTGTAACATAGGATGGTTTTAAGTGGATTTAGATAGACACTTACTTTTTCACTACCTGCCAAATCGACAAGGTACAGTTTCCCACTTAGTTTTTTCTGCGTTTCTACATTTTCCTGTTTCACGTTTAGAAGGAACACACTGTGGCTTCTTGATGAATGCTCGTTCATGTCTGAAACAACGATGATTTGCAATGGTTATTTCAAGAGTAGTGATCCACCTCTGGACTTCCTTTCGAAAGTGCACACCCCATTACGAACTTAAATGCAAATGCTATCGATAGGAACAAATGATGAATACAATAATATGTAAGCGTTTCTAAATTGTATCAAACTGGAATAAGAATCTGAATGGGAATATGTGACCGACATCTCAAAGGAGAACTACAAAATATGTATCTAATTTTCAAGGGAGAATCTTAAATCGTCCCTAATAGTCTTTTTTTAAAAAAATCCCAATTGAACACCACCAAACTTGTAGAATCCCTCCTACTAGACACAAAAAACATGTTCAAATAGTGAATGAAATAGTGAAAAGGCACAAATATACGATCATGAGTCAAAAAGTAAACAATCAATATATAGATATATCCATTCTATCAATATAGTCCATGTTGTGAAGAACTGTTTGTGTTACCAATGCAAGGTCACTCAATGAACTAAAACCACTGGATTCATCAAACGGCCGACAACATGCTGATTATGTTCCACTATACCAGGTGCACACCACACACACATAAATATAATATCATATATATTATAGTACACATACATCACACTAGGTAGGGCAATAGTACGGCCCTCCTTCCACTGTAAAACATATCCTAAACATATCTAGTCAACTACCAAGAAAAACATGCTTCCATCATCAAATAATTCCACATTTATCATGGATTTCCAAACCAAGAGTTAAAAAGGAATTCAAAATAAAGGAAGTATGCAATGACTTTGATGTTCAAAATGTCTTCCAAAAAATGATACAAAGAATCATGCTTTTGAGTAATTCTCGTAGGCGCTTTTTTAATAAGCAGTGCCTGATGGATTCTAATTCAACACTTCAAAAATTTGTTTTATTTTCCCCCAAAAGCAGGTGATGTATGTTACACTTTAAGCACGGGACGGAGGGAGGAGGGGAAAGAAAGAAAGTAGCAGACAGTGGGAGAGTGTGAAGGGGACAGTTAGTTGTATCTTCTATCCATTATTTTTTCTTTTAAAAATCTCCTTATCTAGGCCAAGTTTCTGCAAGAAACACGACTAAAAGAATGCTCCCGATAAAATTTCTCTGGAACACATAATTTAATTGAATTACATTTCCTCTAAATCCTCTAAATGATTTATAAAGACTCCACAAAACAGTGATGCAATTGACTTCAGTCACGTGCATCGATTCGTTTGGAATGACCTAACTAGGAACTAAAATTAGACCATGCTTCTCTTTTCTCCAACGGGCAGCAAGAAATTACATGGCCAAAAATCGTGAAATCTACGTCCAAAGCATGCAACGAACACTTGACAACAGCTGGTACTAGAGAAAGAAATCGACAACACATCCATCTTGGATTTGTTTCCAAGGGCAAAGGTTTGAAAGAATTAATCATAAGATCATTTACTAATGATAAGAGACTGAGATTGAGAATAATAATGATAATAATAATCTGAGCTGCCCTTGGTAGTGATCGTTTTTTGTTTTGCATTATTATTATCATAGCTCTGGGTTACCAGGTGTGCCAGGCCGGGTAGGTGTACACTGCAGAGGGTTGGATGAGATGGTAGCCGCCCAAGGTCAAAGGTCAACCGCCAAGGTCAAAGGTCAAGGCCGCCAAGGTGAGAGGTGAAGGACGGTGGGTGTGGGGCGGGTACGGTTGCTTCAGTTGAGGGCAGTACCCCTGGTCCATGGTCACAGCAGCACTGACCTCACTTGAGGCAACAGCTCCGCAGCGACAATCCAGCGGGCTTGCAATTGGCCCAGCTTTAGATAAACTTGGTTATATTGTTTTTTAACAACTACTATTATATAATGAGAGACATTTGTGAAAACACACAGTCATCCTTCACTCAAATCATATATACTACCCGCAGACACATACACCACCAGCATATATAATAGAGAGGGGTAAAACGAAAATGAAAAAAAAATACATGAACAGCCAGACGCTGGCTGGGAATAAGAGAAAATCACAAAGTATAAAAAGTGACAAAAATCTGTTGAATTACAGCTGTGCTTCCTAACTTTAAAGTTTTTTTTATAATTCGAATCTGAGAAGAATTAAAAGCAATCAAAAAGTCATCCCGAAGCTACCAAGGACACTATTCACTGCCTGGCCTTTCCATCAACATACAAATAGAATCTACATTTCGTTTGATAGATACTCTCAACACAATCGCACATTTCAAACTAAATAGTTCACATGTAATTTATAATTTAACTCTTCTTTAGTTACCAAGTAGATAAAGAGTAAAGAGTCCTAAAATCTAACTGTACTTTTTCTTTATTAAAGTAACTTTCTTTGATTTAACCAGGATTTAGTACAATAGATACCAACAACCATAAAGGAGTGTATACAAAGCCAAGGAGAATAATAGCTCCATTGCCAATCTCAAACCGCCAGAGGGGGTAAAACACCGGTTACTATGGTTACATAATAATAATCTGCTGATGAAGATCATGGACTACACTACGAAGGTGAAGGTCGTGCAGGGAATGTTGACGATAGGTCAGAAGAAGGTTATGAGGTCAGAGGTTATGGAGGTCGTTGTGGGGTCAAGCGTCAGTTGAGGTCATGACCCTGGCATCAAAGATGTTATCCAAGATCTGACCTCACTTGATACTCTCCCCCACACATGAGTGTGTTACTTAATGGTACTTTCTTCCCGAAGCCCAAAGTCAGCCGGTTTTCACTACATACATATATTTATGTACACACATATATCCCTACGAAGCTTTTTACATAATCTTCTTTTTTTGTTAAAATACTGGCAGCAGCCAAACACTAACAGAAGACATCAGAGGCGATGATGAGCTAGTTATAAAAGCAGGCATCCAGCTCCAAGAGCGTCTTACTCAAATACAACCATCGATCGAAAAAAAAAGCACCAAATGGGAAAATGAAAATCGGTTCCACCACCACTGCTACCATCAGTTAGAAGCTCATGCAGACAAAGCGGTTATTTGCTCTTGTTATTTGTTTTTAATGTTGTTTTAATTGCTTAGTTTATCATAATATAGCAGAACCTCACAGCAATAGATGAGAGCCTTATTAGATAGTGCGACCAAACTGTACTTCATGAGACTTGGCGATAATGCTGAAATCCTACGTAGGATATTTAAATAGATATTGTCATTATTGATTTATGTTAAACTAACTTCCCAGGAACCACCTAGATCCTTGTATGAGGATATATATTTCGTGGCGCAGAGGCCAAGGACGATTAGAAAATGTTGCAGGACACTTGGAAATCAGGCGAGCTTTCGGATGAATAGTACGTCCAGGTCCCAACGGGGACCCACATCCACTCGATTCAAATATATGCATTAATATGAAACCCCTGTGTAGAAAAGCAGCTCGCCTTTTAACAGGTTTCCTTCACAGGCTTAAAAATACTGTTAAAGTGGGACAATTTATAACATAGTATGTGTCTTATGAATGCCTGGGTCTTCGGATTGATACGACCCAAAAAAAATATTGCTTGCTGTCAATATTCTGACAATGTTTAAATGTCACTCGCTCGAAATATTATTAACATGAGCTGCTTTTATATCCTCATAATATATTGAAGTGTTGCTCTTCTCTCACTATCTCGTCACACATCTCCTCGCTTATCCAGGCCAGAAGATCTACTTCTAGGTAAATGCGAGCTCTCAATTAATCTAACGTTCGGCTAAGAGAGAGCAAATATGTGGCAATGATTTGCCTCGTGTGAACGGAAAAGGAGATAGTCTGCATTGAGGCATATTTGCCATGAGGCGAGGGTTAAGATAGTCCGTACTGTTGTGTTCCCATGCAAAGGCCTTTGCATGTATATCATCGGCACCTGAATGGATGTTGAGGTATTGCGCCTGCAGCAAGCAGATCAGAAATAATGGTCCGGACAATCAGCAGGCACTAAAATAGCTACTTCTTCGGAATAAAACATCCAGAAGACTTCGCAGAGATTCTTCGCCCTTCGCTGGGTCCCAAGCCATTCAATGGGCGTTTTTATGTGTCGCCCCATTGTTTGCCTCGTGTTCTTTACTAAAAGAACCTACATCAGCCACTTCTGCCCATAGTTTCAGGATATTAGTTTATGGGATGCTGCTATAGAAACGGGGGAGGAGTATTTGAATGAAGTAACATCTTTGTCAAGGAAAGGGCCAAAGACAGACACAATCTTTTAAGAATACCCATGTGACCGAGTGAGAGGATGAATGAGGGATGCATTTGGCACGGAGAAAATATAAGTCGAAATAAGATACTATTAGAGTACATTCTTTGCAGTTTTGAAATCATTTAGAATACACATCGGTGGGTTAATTTCTTCCGGAGGATTTAAATATGCGCAGATAATAAAAGTATTTAGTGCTAACTCAATCCTCCTTGACATTACATTCTGAGCCCCAAAGCTTGGCCTGTCATGATCTTCCTTTCTATTTCTTGCACGATTCGTGCTTCAACGTCTTCTAAAATCGCCGTCTAACCTTTACTATCTGAAATGTCAATTTCATTACCAAGCTCCCTTTCTCTCCCGGCTAGATTTTCTGTGGCGTGTGGCAATGGTGACGTCATACTTAATGAATCCATTCCCACCGCCAGTTCGCAGTGATGTTCTCGTCACCATGGCAACCGATTGTAGCATCACCATAGCGACAGCACAGGGTTATTGATTTTTATACTGATGTAGCAAGGTGAGCTTTGGCAATTACATTGCCAGCGTCCTATGTGCAACTCCAATTGATTCGCCTTCAGAAAAGCTGGGTATTAGTACAATAATTATTCGTGGGACAGTGTCCCTCCATTTCTATTTCAAGTCTCCTTTTCATTAACTTGGGAAAATACTGTTCCCATTCGTGGTACTATATTTCATCGAAATTCAGGCCAACCTCTTGAAAAGCAAATGATTTCTAGAGGAGTCTTCATGTCATTATGTTTCTATAAGTATTTTAGTATCTTTTTCGTAAAGGGCAATATATATATGACTACCTTGCAAATATCTGAATATTTTCCACCCGCTTTGCATTTGTTGAATCCTCTATCTGCTAGGTAATGGAACTTTAATTTTAATTGGTTATTTTCTTGCTTTTTCCTTCTGAATTTTATTTAAAGCCATGAAATGCTAGATCCTGACAGCTCATGTACCGCCGATGTCCTGCTATACAAATCAATATCCCATCCAAGAATCGACAGATTTCTTCTCCAAATATATAAACAGGGGAAATTATTTCTAAACCTATGTTTCATAATTCTCCCCTTCAACAAGTCTTTAACAAATATGATGAAGATCCTGAAGATCAATACCCTCCAATCACATGACTTACGGAGTTTTAGTATTGTATTCTGTTATTCTGTTCTCTACACCAATAATAATGAAACGCTGTGATTACAACGGATAATATTACAGATAATCATTCGCAACTCTATTGCGCAGTGACCTGACGAAACACTACATAAGTGTATCATAAACTAAATGCCCTAAACAGTTCACATCATGAAACATGTCGCCATAACTTCATTCTTTTTATTCTCAACTGGCCTTGTTCATCTGGTCTACATTAGAATACACAATAAACAAACGGGGGAGGACTTAGCCAAGAATGACACGTTCTAACTCCTGCACCAAAAATAACCGGACAGGGAAAAAACGAAAGAGACTATGAATCCTTGTGTGCATGTATACTCCACCCCACTCAGTAATGTGGACACTGACATCCCATGATTGGGGTTAGTCACTCGAGAGATAGAGAGAAAATATAAAAGAGTTTAACAGGTGACAAACCATATGGCTTTCAAGCACTCATATTGGGAACAGTTTTGTTTTTTTAACACTTAAGTGTGATTTGGTAATGATACTTACTAGTGACGGCTACATGGCGGTTGGCTTTCCCTTCATCAATCACTTCCATCACCTCATCTGGACTGGTTACAAATCTTTCTGTCACGCCCTAGAATCAAACATGTATATTTGACCATTAAAGTTCTTTCATTTCCCTAAGCTTGAAAACGTCTAAGATTGAATGACTGAACTGTAGTTTCGACTATTTAAAAAGAGTCTATTTGTCAAATAAAAACCTGATGATGCCTATTTATATTGTTTAATTATCTCCATTTATAATACCGTATCCTAAATCTAGGTAATGTCATTTATTTAGACTGCATATTCAAAGTGTAATCAAACAAGAGTTCTTATGAAATTGAAAGAGATTAGACAATTTAAAAGAGATATTATTGGAAGCTTTCAACGCACCTTTACGTAGGGAACACGGTTTTTGTCTTCGTGCACAGACAGGTTGGTTTTGGTGACTGCAAAATAAAAAAAGACAAAGATTGTGATGCCATTTCAATGGGCATAAAGACGCCATTATGGATTAATGTAACTCAACACTACTCGTTTATTCCTTCATAATTACGAAGTAAAAAAACGCCAACGAAGCTTTGAAAGATTTAGTCAGTATTGATAACATAAGCCATGTGGTTTTACACTATAGGCGGTATTTATAAGTAAGACTGTGGGGAATTTTGACTAGAGAATATCAGGAATACTTTCTGTCAAACAGATTAACACAATTCAAGGTGTTCTTTTCTCTCGGGTGGAGAACTAGGGTACCGTATACATTCTTCAGAGGTAACTAGGTTACGGAGATGTATATAAATATGAAAAAGAAGAAACACCTTAACGAATTAGGTCCTGTAAAATATGTCGGGTCTGCCTGAAGGCATACCCCTGTTGTATCCAAGCGAGTGGGGTCTCTCTTTATTCACTTTAAGATATAGACATTAACTGGGATTAATGGAGCGGGCCTCCTGTATGTTATAAAGCTTCACTTCACACAGAGAATCGGCCTTTATTCTAAGTTCAACTTACCATCCAAGAGATCGCGGATTTTGTCCATATAAATCTCGAAATAAGACACCTGTAAAGATACAACGAGATGGGTTAGATTAGCAAAAGGCATGATTTCGGAAGTTTCAGTCCCAAGAAAGCCAAGGCTTTTCCAGGTCGATGTCAGCACATTTTCAAGGCGGCTATACATATCTATATATCCCACTCTATTTGTTATTCCATAACTAGGGCCATTGAGGTGAAAGTTTATTGTATCTGGAACAATAGAGAAAATAAGTCCTCAAAATTATTTAGGCAGGAGGGCTGAGGACAGAAAAACTCTTCCCAGATATGACCGTCGGATGTGCTTCTAAAATCCAAGGCTTTAAAAAAAAATCAAGGATCTATGATAAGTTCAAGGCCCTCAGACCCATCTGACTATTGTCAAGGCTATTCCAGGCCTTGAATGTATTCTTGCAAATGCCAGGCTTTTCAAGGCCTCGGAGATCCTGAAGGAGAAGGAGGGGGATAGGTACACGTATACATGCTACACTTGGCAGCGAGAACAAGAAAGATTCGGCATGGAGGGAGAGAAAGGGTAAGGGGGCGGGTATAAAAATAATTTCAGCGTAGGGCAGGATCACGTTTGATGGGAAACAAAAAAGAAGCCGGCCGCATATCAACCTAATCACATTGTTTCCTTTACTACGTGCTTCTTTCTGGTAATGTGACGTAACTATGGCAACCGATTGGCATTGGGCAATATGATGTCTACCTCATGCACCCCCAAACCCCCTCCCGCACCCCCCCCCCCCCCCGTAGACCTCCTTCCCTCTCCATCAGAAATGCTGCTGAGCTATTTTTATCCCAAACGCGAGGACAACGCCTCTAGTCAATTTTTGGCGTTGTGAAAAGAAAAGAAACATTGCAGTTGTGTGCTGAGACGGGATATGGAAGTGTCTTCGACAGAAAATATGGGAAAAGGGCAAAAGATGAAAAAAGTTAATGCGTTGTGAAGGCACACTAACAGCTTTCCAGCTGCTAGAAAATGGATCCTATTAAGGAATAACAAAATTCTATGCTCCCAATGTCTACTTTTTAAGCCCGCCATTTTCCTAGTAGAATTTCCCCACCCATGCTGTACAGTTTAAGGCCCAGCTACAACAATAAAAATGTAAATTATGTTGTAAGCCAATTTTCAATGAAGCGTTCATTTTGTATTTGAATCATCCAGCAAATCAGATTCTCTATGATTTTAAGGGAGAGGAAGTCAGTGCCATTCGGCATTAGAATGCAATCTGAAAATAGATGGAGATGCAATCTGGACAGATTCCCACGAGCTGGGATGAATCAGTTCATCGTTTGGGTAGCATTCTCGTCTAGATCCAGGACATTCTCCCTTGCTTTCATTCGCCCAAAATCTTCCTGATCACGAAAGGATTTTGTCGCAGGTCGCAATATAAATCATTAGAAGAAAGGAGCTTGGCGCACGAACAAGTTTCGCTCGCAATACAACACCACAACTATTCAAGGTGATGTACGTCTATTTGCACAGGGTCAGATCTCTCAGGATCTATTTGCCTTGTATTAATTACCCATGATAATCATAATGCTTTCCGTCTCATAATTCAATTCATTCCCAAATATGATTATGGCAATACTTTTTATACCATCAACATTGGCGGCAGTGGAATTGAGATCGAATCGCAGACATGTAAATCCTATTGTTGGAATAATCAAAGTTCTTCAATATCATGAATTGTATAACTGCGGATCAAAATTACTAAGGCAAAGTTTCAGAACTTGAGCATTAGCCGTGCCTAGGACCGAAGCAAGACAATATATGACAAGTCCAGAATTAGTCATTTTACTGAGATCACCTGGGGGGATTCCCCGATCCCTAAAACATTATTTACAGGACAAAAAAAAGATCTCTGCATGCAGGACATATACAGTCAAGGGAAATCACCTATTTTGCACATTTCAATAAATCTTTCCCAAGAAGTAAAATATCCCCCCCTGCCTCTTTACCATGTCTAATTATGGTCAAAATCATCCCCATCAACCCTTTCACCTTTAAGTGTCTCAACAAACTTAAATGACAAAGGTAATCCGAATGGCGGGAGAGAACCCCCGATCTCACAAATGACCAAACCGCCCGCTTGCCCAACACCAGTCAGTGGCAGAATCGCGAAATGCGGCGCTTGCCAGCCAGCAAAGAAGGCCTTTCTTCATCTACTGCTAACCTACAAAGTCACCCCCTTCATCATGATTAGATTAGTTACAGTAATCAAAGAAATGAGAGTTCGTATAAACGGTGTTATTTTCGGCTGTTTTAATTGAGAGGGGAGGCTGGTGTTGGAGATTGGTTGTTCTTTTTTTATTCGCAAGCATCGTGTTTTTTCCGAGTGATAAGAGAAGGAGTTGAGGTATTATCTGTGGGCATGCGGTGGACTTTCATGGTGCCACAGACCGCCACTCCCCAGAGAGAAATGCTCGGATAACGAGGTTAATATAGGAGCCGCTCTCCCCCCTCTTGTTCCCGGTGAACACAAACAAAAACCTGGCCGCCGTAATGAGTCACTAGATTAGGTGGGGATTATGGGCCAGAAACAGAGATGTTAATGAGCCTTAAATCTCTTTAGATCAGTGCTAAAAGGTGTCCAGTAAAATGGCACCTGGAATGGTGCCGATGATGACTTAATATGGCTGTGAGATAGTTAGCGCACACAAAACAATATTTGTATTTATTTTTGACAAGTGGGTGCTTCGTCGATGCTATTGCTCGGCCTCAGCCTCCCCTGTTATCTGCATATAAGGTCTATCCTGTAATTTAGAGAGTAGATGCCTCTTCCACAGACAAAGAAACTTCATTTACGTCAGTCTAATTCAGAAATTAAAGGGAAAAAACGAAGAGATATGGATACCCTGTGATATTGCTTATTAGACCTAAGAATTCCATAAATGCAATAATGCAGGGACTCCCTCAGCGTCGATGGCCAAATTATCAACTGCCAATTAAATGTCTCCATTTCAATAATGAACATTTTTATTTCATTTTTCTGTTTTGCTTCTTCTTTTTTTAAATTTGCAACTCGGTTCAATACAAAGATTTGATGGGTGGAACAATAGGTGGCCTGATTTTTAATTGGAAACGTGGGTTGATTTCGGGCTATTCAAACCATACGCTTGCATAATGCAACCCCTAATTTGTGAATAATTCGCCTGGGGGTGGGACTGGGAAAGACTAGTTGGCACCTAACATCTGCACGCCAAAGTTTCGATGAGCAGTTTCTCCTAACAGAAACTAGCGAAATAGATGCAGGTTCAGGTTACATATTTAGCAATATGAAAAGGATTTTCAACCGTGAAAATAAACTGTTTCGAAGGAGGTCTAACTCAGTACATAAAGCTTAGTAACGAGCGAGGAGAGCCAGATTCAGTAAATATCTCCTTTCACATAAACCCTTTTAAGTAGATCCTAGATCCTAGATGTTGAAAAATGAGGTAACACCCACACTTTAGAGCGGGCTCCAGGGTCTGGACTGGCGGTGGTATAAGCGGTGCAGCAAGGCGCAACACTTGTCATATTGTAGCGATCAACAACAAGTCATTTGTTTCCCAAGCCTGGGATTTGGATCATCACCCCTGACAGCCATATCTGACAGAGCGCCAACAACATAAACACCAGCTGCTGCCTCTGCTTCTTCAGCAGCATGGCAGGTTTGGGGGTGCAGGGCTGAGGCAGTGGTGAGGTGGGAGGGACGCAAGGGGGAGGGGCGGAGCAGACAGGCGAGTGGGTGGTTTCCACTGGTGCGCGGCCCTGGCCCCAGCCTTAGAAATCATGGCGCTGATCAATAGAAGAGCCAGCCAGCAGCCAGCACCTGGCTGCATATTAATAATTCATGACACAGGGCCCCCTCCTCCTCCTGCCTCTCTCAGTAGTTGTCCTGGCGCCTAGTCACCAGTCTCTCGGGGTCTAATGCTATAAGGGTGGGTAAATGGGGCGATGGGTGAAAACGGGAACAATCAACCCCCTTCCAGGTCTAATGCCCTGTAATGAGTGGCCATCAGATTACGTCTCGCCCTTCGTCGTACCTCTCACAGCCATATCAAGCGCTATGCTCTGCCTTACCTTGCAGAGGAGAGATCCAATTCAGGGCGGGCTCATAAACCAGAATTTTCCGGTTATTCCGGCCATGGAATCAACAAATGCCATGTGCTGCTGCTTTTGTAGTATAGCACTCATTGGCGAATCTGTGCGGTTCTTAACAAGAGAGATATGATTTTACTTATCATACCCTCCGCTTCCTTAGCCCCCAACGCCTTCCTTAGTCCTCAAGAATAGAGGCCGACCTTTCAGGGAAATAAACTGAATTGAAGTAAAAGGATCCGGGTCCAGGTTGGGTACAAAGGGCCAGAGCCTCAGGTGTCATTATTTAGAGGAAATAGTCCATTCTCTGCGACCCCGAGCCGTGTTGTCCTAACCTTTGCACCCTTAAGACATACCAATTATTTTCATGCCGGATTTTGAAGATTGGATTAAGTAGGCTCGAGAGAGACGCCGTCAAAAGCTATTTCTCCAAAGGCAATAAGGTGTTGGCAGGGCTCGGCGCCATCCGCAAAAATCAGCTGGATTTTCCAGGCAGAAAACAAAGGGCTCATCCAACGGAACAAAAATCCCATAGATGGGCCCATATTAAACTAAGAAAATGCAATATTTGGTGGGAAATGCTTCGGTAAATATGGATTGCCAAGGTGCAAGGGTGGAGGAAGGGTCGTATTAATTCAGTTGAGGTACAGGGGAGTTCAAAGGCTGGCGTTTGCAATGGCCTCGGCGTACTTTTAACCTCTGAGAGCACCTCCTCACTTCAATAACCCACACCAAAGGCCTCCTCCTCCTCTGAAATATTCATGTCAACACTGACAAGGAAAAGATCTAAGTGCCGTGTGGACATAGAGGAGAGAGTGGGAGAATGGAAGGGAGGGAGGAAGGGATAGATAGAGAGAAAAAGAAGGTGAGAGGGCGAAGGGCCTTGTGTGTGTATGTAAGAAGGTCACAATGTGAGACAAGAGATGCAGTGTTGGCTTGGAAGAAGTAGAAATGGACAGACGTGAGAGCACATTGAATAGGAGCATGCTATATTAGTGAAGGGGAAAAAAAGAAGTTCGCAATACTGTGAGATGTAAATAATGAGTAATATATGGAAGGGGAGATTAGGTTGAGACAGTAAAAAAAGTAAAACATAGAAACAGAGCTTATATTTAAGGTACTGAGTGGGGAGGGTGTATGGGCGGGCAGGGGAAGGTTAACAAGAGACAAGAATCCAAACAAGGTTGCCAAAGCACCCACTATAGCGCTGCAACCTTGTCAGGACTCGGGGGTCACGAGCGAAGCCAGAATGAACAAACCAACATTCCAGAACATCCAGGGCTACTACTGATGGATTAGGAGCTTATTAAAATGCAAGTGGATCACAACCTCATAATCATAAGCCCCTAGTGAGGAGATCCAAAACAAGCCGACTGGAGCGAGCTACAAGGAGAGAGTTCATTTTTGAACATGGCGCCTGGTTAGGAGGTGCTCCCGTGATGTGGGGTTGGGGTGAGCACTTATAATAAGTCTGTGCTCCCCTCTTATAAATACGCCGCTGTGCAGTGGTGCTGTAGCCTGACAGGCTGGAGACACTATTTAAGGCTGCTCTTTGGCCTGGGGATCTATTATAGCCGGGTGTGCATCATTGGCGACAGTGCAAGAAGGGCTGGAGTGGTATAAGGATAATTTGTAGAGGAAATAGAGGGAAGATGGGGTCGGGGGGTTGAGGTGGTTGGAGGGAGCGATAGAAGTGAACGGAGGGTCGGTGAGCTGAGGGTGTTGGCTGGATGAGATGGGGGTATTGGAAACTTAGCGAGGAAAGGAAGGTTGAAGGCTGAGGCAAGGAGAGTGTAATGGGTTTCGTTTTAGAGAGGCTAGCATCAATGATGCTGCCCCTCGGCAAGCAAGCAAGCAAGCAAGTAAGCAGCCGAGGTTGGCTCACTCACTCGGCGATGCACTTGCTCTCACCATCCATCTATCCCTCCCCCTCTCATTCCCCCTCCCTCCCCCTCCCCTCTCCACCTCCAACCCCTTCCTCTTTAGTATAGGTTCAATGCGCGAGAGGCTGAACGGATAAGGAGGACGAGGAGGTGGCGGAGGAGAATAAGAAGAGGAGGGGAAACCAATGACGCTTGTAAACACTCCTTGCGTCTGAGTATCTGGGTCAGACAGACCCTCATATATTTATACATCTCATAAGACACGGCCCATAGGAGGGGAATAAAAAATCAATCATCCAGCACCCAGCAAAAGCTCCTAGGTATGTCCTCCCCAGAGCTGCAGAGGCATCGGATTATCTCGAGATAGATCTACGAGGACAGAGAACAGAATTTCCTTGCCCCCCCCCCCCCTAACAACCAATGTCGCAAACATTTCGCCGTTATCTTTCTGCGTACACCGGTTGTCTGGAACGAGTGGTTTAAAATAAAATAAAATAAGCAGCAAGAACCCGCTAGTAGCTTATCCAGTAGCTAACAGTTCCAGTATTGATGAGGGCAATATCTCCACCCTGTTTTTAACAAGAGATATGAGAATTCCCACAAGTGGTTTCTGTCAGAATTATCAGCCAATGGAATGGCGTCCATCTGCGGAGACCACAAGCACAGATAACACGGCCATCGCTCGCCTAAACAATATGCTCCTCGTTCCATTCTAGAGGTTTCCATGTCACTCAAACCGAAGCGTCAACCCAATAAAAGACACAATCTGGGGCTGGATGGGGAATTTACTAGCAAAAGCACACAGCTAAAATCTCTTACCATCTATTGGGTATTTTATCAGTCTCCATTTTGCAGAGAAAGAAGGGAATAACTAGTTAATAGTAGCAAAAATAGAGGTTTCATAATAGATAAACTATCAATTAAATGAAACAACCCGAATGCATTTAAATCATATATGCAGTTATAAAGTTTTAACTCTTAATAACCGTCAAGATATGAACCAAATTAAAACTAGGGTAAATCATGAAACTGGAACATCGGTCACTAAAAAATGCAAAGGAATGTGCGATCCTCCCAACCCAGTTGCCAGTATGGGCAGACGAGATAAAAATTAAAGAAAATAATTCCATCAGTTCGATATTTAAAGGCGTCCGTGACACCAATGGTTTGACGATTGCCAGGAGGATGACTCATCCGCCCTCAGTCAGAAAAATTGAGGAGTCACGAACACTATCTCAGGCTAGAAGTATACTGAATGGGCATTCTTCCCATGGCAACTGGAAAATCTCTCCTTTCATCCTCCTTCCATTCGATAGAGATGCAAGTAATTCTTCGCCAATATAATGTGGTATATTATTAGAAACGTATGACCAGGCAGGAGAATATGTAAAGGATAAATCGAACCGTTTGAAAGTAGAAATGCTTGAGATGAAAGAACAAGGAAAGGGAGGAGGAAGAGGAGGTGGCGAGCGCATGTGCCTGAGTAGTACAGGGAAAAGTGGTTTTGTCCCAGGCAATTAGGGACACGGGAGGGCAAAAAGGGCAGCCTGCTCCACACATTACCTTGTCGCCGATAAACCGAACATTCCGACATCAATAACCACTAGAGGCCCTATGGAATACTGCCTCTTAATTTAACTGAGACAAATATTATAGGAGGCCAAGCCAACAAGCCATCCAAATCTCCGCTAACATCACTGGCAGTGTCCGGATAATATAGGCCAATCACTACCACTCAAGTACCAATAAAGCTTGCTTGGATGAATTCTCGGCACTATAATTCAAAGGCGGTTATCTATGGAATGTTGCCATGTCAAGATTCGTCCCCCTTCTCAAATGACAAAATCTAGGAAGAGGGATATTTACCGATTTTGTGGTATTACAGGCAGTTAAATAACAAATCAATTTAAATGGATGGCCATTCATACTGTTTTCTAATGATTCCAAGGAGGTTCCACAACATATCCTAGTCGTAAGCGCCTAGTCCACTAAGCCGGTTCTTATGCGATTCTCCCAGAATTTAGTGCAAAAGAGTCCTCTGCGGCGCAAAATCGCATGAGAATCGGCTTGGTGGACTAGGCCCTTAATATGTAATTTTTTGATTAACAAATCAAATATTTAAAGCTTTTATATATCGATCGCCAAGGTCATTTCCTTATGTAAACCAAACAAACCGTCACGAATGTTAAGAAGTTTTTCACACATTATTTTTTCATAATTTTATATACAGCAAATAATATCAGCACCACGTTGACCTATTTGCTGCCTAAATAATTTAATGTCTAGACTGTTTGGATACGTGTGTTGCAATAACAAGGGAACGGGTAGATAAATAATCGATTAGGAGGCCCAGGAAACCAGGGATTCTTTAGCTAGGATTCTATTTGACCGGGCCATCAAAATAAGGACACCGAGTCCGGACATTTACATTCTAGGCATACTAAGAGTAAGACATTAATTTTAGGACAAGACGAATAGAAAAGTGCAATCCAGGCCACCAATGTCGCCCTCATCGCAAATGCTATGCTTAAGAGTTATCAATGACACTGGAAATGATGATACATAGTCGTTGTATCAGGAGCTTGGCAAATATCAACGGGCGAAGTATTATGTTTCGATTCAATATAGGAGATGTTCAAAAATCATTGAGCATATGAGAAGGCCAGGCAGACGGAAGCATGACATTCTGCCCCTGTTACCATGGAAACGAGCGTCTCATGTCCTTATTGGCTGGATGGCTTTGCAAGGTTTAGAGAGAACAGATTTTCAAGCAGACAGACTCGGCAAGTATGGGTTTTCTATCGCTTGATATAATTTCAAAACCCCCCTTTTCCTGATCAATAATTTAACCGCCTCGCCGCATTTCCATACTCTGATCTGATTCGAGGCATATGATTGGTCGAGTTGGCAGCTTTGAAGTCCTCCGTTGAGTCATTTGCCATCAGCAAACCTTGTGAGGAAAGGCGCAGAAATAGTAGAGGCGAGCGGATTAATGTGGATACAGCCAGCCCCACTTCCCTCACTGGCTTCCTTGTTTCTCAGCGGACACTTCTCTTGTTTTTAAACTTGAGTCTTTATGTCTTAACATGGCTTCGGCTTGTTGCGATTATTTAACATGAGCAATCGCCAACTGGAGAGAAGCGAATCTCGTAATATAAGTCAATTACCACTTTCTCCCATTATTCCACTTATATGATACAGATTTACACAATGTGGCGACTTTATAAATTATAGACCATCATTTACAAGCGTTTAGTACCGCTACATAATTGAAAACATTCTGCTGCTAGTGTCAGTTCATCCCGCAGCATCCATATTACATATATATCCCCGGAGGGACAAGGGGCTTTTATATACGCGGGCAATGCGCTGAATGTCTCCAATATGTCCCGGATAGATAGTTGGGAGCTTTATGGGTTAGCCATAAATCCCGCAACCTCACATTGTCCTCGTTCTCATCTTGCTCCCCTCCCCTGTATCGCTCCTTTCTCTCTGTCCTCTCTCTCTCTCTCTCTCTCTCTCTCTCTCTCTGTGTACAGCAGAAGCATTGCCATTTATAAACAAGCAGTGTGTCCTGGGTTTCTGACGTCACGAGGAACGTGATGGCGTGTAACGTGAGACAGTGCTTGCTCCTCGCCAGATAGACCCATCCTCTCCTCCTAGCCAAGTCATGAGGGCCAATATAATAACTGGCAGTTTGGATCACACCCTCTCAACCCCCTCAACATCCCACCCCCTCCCCCTCTCCCCAATAAACCACCCCTCTACTGCATGTAAATATATCTCTGCACTAATAATAAAAGTCAGAGTTTTATGGGCATGTCTCCAAAGCAGGGCTCTCTGTATTGCGCTCCTTTTTAATTAAGGGGCTTTTCTGTTGGGAGGGAGGGGGTGTGGGGATGATGGGGAGAGGAGAGCATGTGAGACAGGACAAGAAAGTGAACGAGAGAGAGAGAGAGAGAGAGAGAGAGAGAGAGAGAGAGAGAGAGAGAGAGAGAGAGAGAGAGAGAGAGAGAGAAAGAGAAAGAGGGGGGGGGGGGGGTAGAGAGAGGAAGAGGGAGAGAGAGAATGAGAGGGAGAGAGAATTAGAGGGAGGGAGAATGAGAGGAGTGAGAAACAGACAGACAGAAACAGACACGAGAGAACTAGAGACAGGGGAGCAGGAAAGTGGTTGGATGGGAGGACATAATGCGACACCCAAGCCGGGTTACCTGAGGGAAGAGGACACATGTTTAGTAGCGGTTCCCCGTGGCAATGAGTTGGAAATGAGTCTTGAGAAACCCAAGCCCATCGCATGTATTTTTCTCTGACTCGAAGCTGAGAGATCCAGCTTCACTCCATGGAAAGTATGATCGGCAAGCCAGCTTTACAACACTCAACTGCTGACATGGAAAGTCGCAATTTAAAAGCCAATTATCCTTCTCCATGGCAAAATTTCGGTATTGTAATTTTCTTAAAGACCGCTTCGAACTCAACCACGCAAGATTAGTTAGATATAAAAATCCAGAATACAGTGGGTTTCTTTTAATGACATACAGATTGAAATCGTAAATCGTGAAACCAGTGTAATAAATTCATTAAGGGCAATTGTTGTGGAAAAGGATTGTGAAACTGTGTTTTTTCTCCCACGTTTCTTCGGAAGCTTAAAAGAGCTGTTCTTGGTTTCTTTCATTTGATATACAACCTAGCTACTACAGTTACTGTTTACTGCACCTAAAGGCGTAGTTACTCTATCTCAACTGCTAGATTTCACAGTATCTCTGGCTTATGAAAATACGCCAGTGATTAGCATCTCCGTAGGGCACAGCACATAGCCTGATAGGCAGACACTGGGGGCTCGTGTGCGCCAGGAGATTTTGTTTCAAGCCTCTTTCATGTTCTAACATTGCTCGCATCATGTCCTACCTTTAGCTTTCCTATCTTTGCCTTTGTGAGATCTGCAATTTGTGGGCTTATCACTAATGCTTCCTACTGTTAACATATAACTCCTCTCCGCTTGCTAGCAGATGGAAAGAAGGTTGTAATGCACTTAGCTCGCTGCCCCTCCTTTGATGTGGAGGAAGGGATGAGGAGCGATTAAGGGATTGCCTAGAGTAATGGCTGCGGCATAAAATCAGACATTACTATTGCCTCTCGACTCTCTTTAGCCAAGTCAGGGCCGGCAATGCTTTATTCACCATTATACACAGCCTGGGTTGCTTGTCCCCAACATTTTAACATTAATAACTGTGTCTATAAAAACATTTAAAGATAATTCATCCACATAAATTAAGAGGCAGAGAAACACTCAGTCAAGCAGCACATGGGAATGGTCCTTGATTTCAAAAGCATAATTAACCCCACTGATTTGGGGAATTTGTAATTTGTAATCGTCTTTTTGCAACACGAATATAATTGGGTAAAAGTACATGGCACATTCGTGTATTGCAATGTATTAAAAAATGTGAAAGTAAAGCAAGTATGAAGGCTACAAAAAAGAACTGTAAGGCGAGATAAAAACACCCAGGAACTGAAAACGCCTCTCATCATTGGGACGCGGAACACACTGTAATCGGAAGGATTGCTGGGAAAAGCGGCGCGTCCTCGCTAACTGGACCCATGGGAAATAAGTCTCCTTCCCCAGTTTAGCTGCATGTCTCCTACACCAGGGTGCGTAGCCTGGGTCGGCCATGTCTGTGGCTATAGCACGTATTCATAAAATACTAAGTATTATATATCGGCGCCCAACCTGAATGAGGCACATACAACCTGCCAGAGTACCTTATAGCAATACAATCTGGAAAACACCACCCAGCAGGTACACCCAGGATGAATAAACAGAAATCAACTTTTAGACCATTTGCCTTCGATTTAGATCTCAATTTGCACAATGCACTTTTAAATCGTGGAGAATAGTTCGAGTCAAAATTAGGGAATATTACAGGGAAATTCCTAGAGTATTATATATGAAAGGATGCTATTCCAAACATGGTGAGACGTGCATCATAGGCATTTACCCCATAGTGCATTTCATTCACTTTTATATTTAAAGAGATGGCTTTTATTTATTTAGAAATTTTCAAAAAACTATACAATCCATCCCACAATGCTTTACAATAGACATGAGAAATGACGAATCCAACTGGTGCATGATTGCACTCAGCCCAACCCATAAACCTCTCTGCATGTTTTGCCTCCTACCTGCATTCCCATATTCCTGTTACGCAAATGATTTATGTTCTAGCAACAATAATTTCTAATTGCCAACCAGGAAGGCAATGACATTTGGGGGGAATCAGTCGCTGACTCCTACCCCTACCCGTCCCCTTGAACAATTACAGAGGTATGAATACATCATAGAGATGGGCTGGCCTCCAGACGGTTTCCTAAGCCATAAAAATTACGCATGAATGTGGCATTGAATGCCCTTGTAATTTCTTCATTACATAATTACGGACACTGACAGAGACAGGCTAAACAAGAGAAAATCTCCCTACTTCTTTTACACAGGGCTAAGATCCCATACCCTCATCCGATGATTGCATTAATTTCTGCGTCACTCTCTCCTTCCCGACTCAACCGCTCTCCCTCCCTCCTTTTTGGATCTTGTGGTTGCCATGCCAACCCTAGCATTGGTAATTATATTTGAGATTCCATCGGTGCGATTTTAACGTTTAATCCTTGGTGGAATAATACACTGGCTAGCGGAGGATGGGGTAGGTTTCTACAAATGCGGACAATCGAAATAACTACCAGGGGGTAAGCTCGTTTGCTGCCATGGAGACAGAGTGAAAAAAACTCGCTAAGTGCACCCAAGATGACGTCACGCTGCCCATAATACTCCTTATACTAGAATTCCCAAAGCTAGCAGCTAAACTATGAATAAAATGGTGGGTAAAACCTTGGAAGATGCCCCCAAAGGCCCAGAGAAATAACATATATAATCTCGTTATTTAATATTCAATGAAACAGTAATATATACCGAGGATTTTAATGTACTTGATAAAGTGGCAGTATATTAAATGTACGAGCATGGAATCGTACAGTGAATTGAGATATAAACTTAAGTATACTTACAAGACTCTCAGATTACTACTTTACTGTTTCAATATTTTTTATATTTCCGATGTATTAACAGCTCTATATTGCTCCTCAGACCTCTTTTCAGGATGTTAATATAAGATGATCTTCTTCATGGGAAATTATATTGTCATATCCGGCATTGTATGATAATGTAACAAGGCATTACCTTAATTAATATGATTTATGATAAAGGTAAAGTCTTCATACCTATCAATATTGTTTCAGATAGTACCGTAAGAAAACCAAACTTACCTTGATGTGGAATTCAAGGTTTTCGTCCATCTGGTAGATATAGGAGAAGATATCCTGGACAATACGTGGGATGATACCTTGCATCATCGAGTTTCCCAAGATACCCTACAATACAAGCACACCTTGCCTTAAAGCACATGTATTAAGTATATAAATACATTTCAACACGGGAAGGACAACTTGAAAACAGAACAACCCCGGTGTAACAGAACTAAATAAACATATTTTGACAAATGTAGAAACAAAGATAGAAATAAAATAATTTCTATGGGTGAAATTTATGAGTACCGGTAAACAATAATAAGTATAGCAACGTAGCCATAGTGTTTTCATAGGGTTAAGACATGACTCATGACATTTTCTCTTAACTAAACACTGAATAGGTCCTCTAGGGCCACCATGCATATATCCTTTTGATATTCCTGAGCTTAAGAAAGCTGTATCAATGCTGACTTCATCTAGAATATTGCTAAAGATATTTTCCGGATAGGCCCTACCAGATATAAGGGGCTAACAATATTGTAACATATTATGGGGTTTGTTTGGATAGATATGGGATTGCCAAATGGTCCAGCAGAGACATCATTTAAATAAGACTTTAATTCAGTTAATCGAGAGTATGGATTTTTCAAATTGCTTCCTTTTGAACAGATAACCTCTAATGGATAGATTCACCCTTACATCAACCCAATTTTAAACCATTTTAAGTGAAGTGTACAGAAATTCCAGGGAAAATGTATCTAGATGGGGGTCAACATTTCAATAGCAATCTACTCATTTCCAGACCGGTGGCCATTTGTGCGAAGCCTTAATGGATACCTCTTTCCAAGTACAAAATCCATGTTCCGAGGTAATGAGCACGAACAAAAAGCGCCACGTGTGACATATAATTCAGAACACCCATCGATTAAAAGCAGGGATCCGCTCAATGACGGGCCGAGCCCGCTGCATCCAACATCGAGTGGCCTTTACAGGGATCCAGAATTGCACGAGGCCATTCATTGAGAGCCCGTTTCCTTTCTGTGTCACACGTCAGTCCCATACCATTCACCCCATGTATTATGCCTGTCTTGTACCATCGCCATTTTTACAGCTCAAGTTGACAGGTCATGGATTGACACCGTAAACATACATACGGCACACCAGATCTTTACACATTGCCCATTTTGCTTGCAAGAACCGACTCGAAAAATATACAAGCCCTTGCTTTTCATGTTTTTTTAAATTTCTATTTTTATTTTTACACATCTGTCATCATCCAAGCACTTATCAAAATGTCATGATCTGAAGGCGAGCACGTCCCCATGAGGTCAGACCAGGTATTGACTGCGCAGTCATAAATGCAGATTTCTTAAGTACATACAGATAGGTATCGAATTCAGTAGAACTACTTTCACTGAGGTTTATTTCAATACCAACATCACCGCCACAATTTAAGACTTGCTGAAGTAATGTTAAGTCAGGAAAGCTATGATTTAACGACAACATATAAACCATTCACCTGTTTGTTAGGCGATGCTAGTAATCAACTAAATTTAATCGAAAGCATGACATCATGAGTATGGGTCAGAGATAATTTCACCATGATATCAGACAGTGGAATTGAATTATGGGTATGTAAGAAAAGAAGCTAGGGCTTGGATAGGGTTGATACCCTAATGATTCATCCTGTCTCCCTAAAGATATATCATGCCTTGAGACTATTAGCATAGTGCAATGGAGACGCGACTATGTTACTTCTAGAAGATATTGATTTCAACGTGCAGTCCCTCCCTAAAAGGATCTATGCGTTTATAATTCAGCTGGCAGTTTTCTGAGTCAGCGTCTGCTGAAGAACTGGCAGAATGGAGAAATTTTCCGAGAGATTACGACAATTTTTAAAGTAATTTTAAACGATTTTCAGAGAGCTTCATATTATTATGACAGCTATACCCTCGACACCCTCTAACACAAGGTGTTAACATAAAAGCCGAGGCAACATGTAATTAAAATACTGGAATACTTAAATGGAAATCTTTAATGAAAGACATATGATAATTTACAGTAGGAATGTATATGAAATGTATATACAAACACATATATTATATATGAAGAGATATTCTCAAAGGGTTAGTGTAGAAAAGGGGATATATGTAGAGTATAGGGAATTTAGTCTATGTTAGTTGATGTGTCGTACTTACATTGTACACTCCCTACAGGGATACAAGAGATCATCATAGTTACAACAAGCATTACACAAGGCCTTGAGATTCTGGCAATCGCAAGGGAATACCAACAACTACCCATGTACATTTATTTAACTTGATGCAATATGATGATAACTTCGGGGATTATCGAGAAAAATCAAGTGGGGGGTAGAGAGGGGATAACATCAACAAATAGAGATACACATAGAGATGAACAGTAGTAACATTATTATCTACATAATCACTAATAAATTATATTCAAAATGACAACTAAAAAGTTGGTTCATGACAAGAACAGCGAAGGGTCATTTATAGAATAAGTCCCCTAAAGCTGCCAAGATGCACCCGTGTCATCATTGTTAGCAAAAGAGAACACCAGTCATGCTACAGTGACAGCACACAATAGATTGCAGTAGATCTCAGCAACGATCCCAAAATAATTTAACTCAACCACACGCGATACTATGTTTAATGAAAGGTTTAAACAAACTTTAAATGTCAAATTATAGGGACAAAATTATGGCCAATTATTAATGCACACAAAAAAAAGATAGTGACAACACGTTATACAAGTTTGCGTAGACGCATCACGCAAAGAGACAGCTAAAAATAGTTTTATGAGTAAGACGGACAACTCCCTTCTGGTGTTTTCTTTTGCCAATCAAGAGAATCATAGCTTAGAATAGTCCCAACTTAAAATATACAGAAAAGAGGGCAATAATGGACAACAGGTCAGACGCCAACAGCAGAAGCGGGGTGGATGCTGTTTAGGTTTATCACAAAGGGCTAACAAGATTTATTGTCGGTCCCAGGTTTGAAACACAGCTGTTCGCAAATATAACATACCTCCATGGTGTGGGTTTTGCCGCTGGACGTCTGGCCATAGGCGAATATTGTGCCATTGTAACCCCCGAGCACATCTGCAATCAGAAATAAATGGCATCGTGATCAACATATCTCATAGAATAATTTTCCATAGACAATTGGCATTGAAAGAATATTACATTTTCGGGGCTTGGAACAATCAATCAAGACAATTAAATTGAAATGGTAAAAACAATGACCGCCTGGACAACAAATGCCGAAATTATTAATTAATTTATTGAGGGAACACTCAGGTAAAACAGGACAAAAACAATAATGTGTTCCCACATTCCCGAATGCATAACTATGTAAACATATATGTGTACACACACATGGTTCTACAAACTAACACAATCATGTAATCTCTCCCAATATTTGCCCAATGACGTGAAGGTGTTTTCTGTTACAAACAGGTGGACTTTCGCTACACTCAACCACACACATTATACACATCTATACCGTACTTCCCCGCATTTAAATAACACAAAGCTCCTCAGTTATACAGACACCATGCCTTGTGATACCCGATCAATACCAACAATGAAGGAAGGGGAGGTATATTGTCATTGGTATACATAGTCATATATATGCACTCCGCTTTCAATACAAACAATATGATGCATGTATTTTAATCATTGCTTTTCCTTTAATAGAAGATCATATCAAATTCAAATGGGATACAATATTAGATTCAGTGTGTTGACAGATCTAGGTTTTCCAACAATAATATAAAACAATGACGCCACACGCGTACAGGGATAAGAAGGAATGTAAACACACAAACGGGAACAGGAACAACTGAGAAAACATATGATATGGTC
Organism: Sthenelais limicola; assembly: GCA_942159475.1. Classification (NCBI taxonomy): domain Eukaryota; kingdom Metazoa; phylum Annelida; class Polychaeta; order Phyllodocida; family Sigalionidae; genus Sthenelais; species Sthenelais limicola. The sequence goes on from OW804096.1 coordinate 67,014,072, forward strand.
TTGATTTTGTTATTGTACTTCGTTTTTCTCAATACTCCGCCCCGATATAATATTTCCACGGACCAAAGAGATAACGGTTTTATATCGAAAATGATTTTCTATAAATCAGCTATAACCTAGACCCAGAATCTTCAGTGCCTCTTCAGAGTGGATCAAAATAATTTTGACAGCGAACATCAATCAGCGAAGGGCTCTCTGTAAATTATACCTAAAGCCAACCCCATTACTCATATCACCTACTTATCCCCATTTCTAAGAGCTATCATACACACATATATATACCACCCATGCATCCTCTTTCATAAATTGAGCTCCTCACTGCCAACCCCCTATCGAAAGCTTCTGCCTTTACTCCTCCTCCTCATCATCTTCCACAGACCAACTCACACAGCCTAGACCAACTCACACAAGGGCCACAACAGCTCTTCATCACCACAGTGGAAAGGTAGCTTTATTGAGGAGGACTGCGATGACATGGCTACGGTGATGCATCTCATTCCAGTCTCTCCCATGAGAACAGCCACACATTGGCCCAGAATTCAGCTCCACCAAGAGCCTCAGGAAAGCTTTCAAACAAGAGAAAAATGTGAGCTGGATCTCCTCCCTCTCTATCTCTCCCACACACATGGATACACACATATCCCTGAGATGCGATTCGGAGAGATGAGAATCTGAAAGAGCTTGCCATGCAAATCAAATGTTAAGTTCTATTACTGTCTACCCTCGTTCTTAAAGCCTTTGGGTTTCTTTCCTACGTCAAGACGGTTGTTAACACTGTTGAGCGCCATTGTGCAATTGCAGTTCAAAATTCAAATGGGACGTGATCAGAATTGAGACTATTTTTTTCCAAGGCTATCCCTCAGTTAGATCCAACAGAAACGGTCGCCTTGCAGTCTGGAAAAGGTGACGTTCAATGTCTAACCAAATAAAAGAATCATAAAATGTTCTATTTGATTCGCAGCATGTTCATAGTAATATGTGATTTTACACCGAGTATTTCAATATGTAAAATGGCAGTTTGCAATATAGGGCGGGTGCATTCACACATAATAAGATTTTTGCGGGAATAGCGTTCAGCACCGCAGGAGAGATCATGAGAGATGTCAGAACTCAGCGTGCATTATGGAACACTAGAAAAGTTTCAATACTGCCCGCATGCACTAACCTATGTAGGGTAAATTTATTAATACATGAATAAATACATAAACATAGCTTCCCCACTACTAATACAAACGATCGCTCAAGAGAAAATTACAGGCATTTGTTACGAGGTGAATAATTATAGATAACATCGCATGTGATGTGGGGGTCGAAATGTTAGTGTTTTCATGAACACAATATGATTTACTGAATTTGAATTTAATGGCTTAGCTCGGACATATTTCTTCTTTTTTTTTCCAGAGGGGGGTTAAAAGGCTGCTATTACGCAAACAAACGTGGAGGTATTCACGCTACTAGTGTGTTGAATTCCTACAAGAACCGTTGCACCAGATAAACTCCCGATAGTTTGTATCACCAACTCGGCCTATCCTGGGTGACAGAGGTGCATATTGAACCTAAACTCCCGAGTGTACAGTAAACATTTTGTTTGGACACGAAAACCCCCTCTCATCCTCAAGCTCGACCTCCCCAGACCTATCTGTCCCTAGTTGTATGTATGGACGTACGTAAGGTTGATAATATTCGACAGGAGATCAAGATGAATATCTATCTATAGTAGTATTACAAAGGGTTAAGCTACCAAGCGGTTTAGCCCCGTGGTAACCAGTTACCGTGAGAATTTTGAATTTTCTAAATGAGACTTTTAAAGGCTCTGTGTGGTGATTCATGCCGTCTGCATGCAGCGACAACCTCCAACCACAGAATGCCATTTGTTTTGGTCGACTCGGAAAAATATTAGGAGTACATGGGGCGAATAAAGCAGGTCAGCAGAGGTCCAGGGCTTGGAACCAAGTGGAAATGTAAGCTGTCACTCGCCATTACCTTGGTCAATAAAAACATCCATATTTCCCAGTATTATCGCGACTGGTCACAACATTTCCAAGTTTCTCAAGTTCATATTGGGGAGGCCATTTGGCGTCCATGCGATTCTCATAATGGCATATTAAAAGGGATAAAAATGTATAAGATCTAAAGCGTGTTTAGAAAATGTTTTATTAGCCAATTCACCTCTTTCTTTTATATTCCGCCCTTTGGCCAATACTTGGGGGGTAGTTTAATACCCATCAGCCATCAACCAGAACATTAAAATGAAACATTTAAAGAACCCTTAAAAGCACTACTACGGGTCATTCCCCAGCTTATTGCTATTTATAAGAAAAGCACAGTGACAGGTAAGCGGGAACGAAGCAATAAACTTCCGAGCTCAACAACAAAAAGAATTTATATAGGTGTGTATCTGGTATTTGGGGCTGAGTCAGTACATAGCCATTCATCTTTTCACTGTTTGTTTGTTTATATTTTTAATTGCTTGCCCATTGTTTTAAGATAAAGGGGACTGCCATAGATATGGTCCAGTCCTGAGGCACAGGGGACGAGGAAGAGTGGGAGGTGGTGGACCTCCTCCTGGTTGCTAAATTGAGTCGCCCACTTAATCGTGACGGAATTCGCCATACTCTATCAGGCAAATTGCACTGGTAACAAACAACGTCCGTTTGGATGGGGCTTGGGGTTAATACTATTCACAGAGGCATCATAGCCCGAACAAATAAAAATAAAACTTGCAGCGATTATCATTCATCATTAGACTAGCTCCTGGTGGGTGGAAATGGGGATCACTCATGGATAGAGCATATGTCATTATGCCGCCTCTGATTTTGTTATTTTGTTTATACGGTTGTTTGTACTATCTAGTCTAGTCTATAGGTGTTTTTATTGATAAGGTGAAATGGAAACTAACAGGATCTGATTTAGAATTGCATGCTTGTATGATAAACACTCCTTACACCTTAGAAAAAAGTTAATTTTCTTGAGGAAACAGCGCAGGTCTTGTCAGGGTAGGAAAACCGTGAGAAACATGTTAAAAGATCTGTTTTACCATGTATGGCCACCAGAGATATTTGTTGAAATTCCATCCATTTTCTTATCAGGGGAAACTGACTAATACGCAAAATAATATGAAAGCACTTCGGAATAAGTTATGAGTCCTTAGTCAGAAGTTACACATATGTTTTAAGTAAGGATCCTAGTACAGTAGGACAAGAGGTAGGTGTTCTTGAACACAAAAATATAATGATTCTTGGAGGCTCTTGTCTATTTTTGGCCAAGTTCCGGCACCCCCACTGTCATTGGGGACCTGTCTTACCACCCACCCTCCAACCCATACACATATACTGAGAGATCCATCGCATGCTAAACGAACCATCTAGGAAATACCGTACATACACTATTTCTCTAATGGGATCTCTCTCCGCTATGACGTAGTGTTTAGGTCATTTCCTATACACCGACCCCTTACTACATGCCAGTGAGTCTGGGCACTGGAGGGGACGTAACAGGAGAGGGACCCTGAGGAGGAGGAGGTTTAATAGCAAAGGGCAGCACTCCTTCCTAAATATACATATACATGATTCCGCGAAAAACCAGAATGATGAATCCTTTATGTTCAAACATGAATTTTTCGAGAGTGGGTTGAATGAATGAAGTGAAACATGGTGTATGACGACAAAGGCTACAATTTTGAATGAACACAATCATAGCGATTTGCAGAGGTTAGATGTTGTAACGTTTGTCAAACACTTGTACCATTGTCTATTGTGTGCGTTGACAGATTGCTATAGGTATTACAAAGCAAGTGCTCCCTTTACCTACAGGATAGACAGACCTAAAGGGGTCGGTCGGGCAGTGAATGTGTATGAATGTATGATAGGATGATGACTCAGTACCTATATGTCCGCACCATCAAACATGACCACAAACCACTTTTTGCAAAGTGGCGAAATAGATCTAACCATGGATACTATTTTTAGCAGCTTTGATCCAACACATGTATCTCTGAACTGGTCATCAATAAACACTCTCACTGATTAATTAAAGAATATATAGCAAATAATGGCATTAAAATTACCATATAGGAAAATAACAAAGGAACCTGAAGTGCTCTAAATCCCAAAGTGTGTTGAGTGGTAAGGAGATGGGTACTAGTACAAAGGATCTATCTCAGTGCATTGAACAGTAGATCGTACACCAAGCTTGGCCTCAACTATGGCAACCATCCAGCTTATTCAGTCGCTCTGCCACCACCACCACCACCACCGCCGCCACCACCGCCACCACCATCACTCTCCCTTATTGAATAGTGATCATTAACAGTATCTCACATACATAATCACGTCTTTACATCTTGGCACTGCTTGACACATCCAAATTATTCATCTCTCCTCGGTGCCACAGAAAGTGAGACATGTCTGTTAAGCACAGTAAAGTGTAATTTGCTGGGTTTTTTTTTTAAAAAAACAACAATAATTATGTGAGACATTATGAATAAAACTCAAGGTATGGATTTAGCCCAGAACAGAAAAAGGACAGGGACGGAGGAGTAAGTTGTAGGCTTGTTTATTGAGGGGTCCGACGTTTCGGGCTCATTAGCCCTTTATCAATTATTATTATAAATAAAAGATGCATGGGGTGATAGGAAAATACCCCAAGTATATAGGGAATTAAGAGGTGGTGAAAAATGGGCAGGCCATCATATAAAGCATCTACCAAATGGTAATATACGGGTACTTGTCATCTATTATTAAGAAATAAACAGTAATCGAATAATACATAGTAAGGGCGTGAGGGATTATATTGCCAAAGGCGGACCCGCTTGGGATCAGAATAGCCCTAGAAACCTACATATAAGCCCAATCAATAGCACAAGGACGGCGAGAAACAAGAGAGGGGCAGAGACAGTGTGAGAATGTATGACAATATCAGACATGGTTCCAACAAACCATCTCGCCCAAGCGCCTAAAGTTTGCATTGTGCGTTCATTGCCATCTCATATCTTTGTCTTGCTTGCTATGTAGGCATGAGTGAATGTCAGTTATACTATGGATAAATACATGGGAAAATAGCATGTTAGCATAATCAATAAGGAAGTGTTTACGTGTACATAGCCATTTACCAGTGGGGAGGAATTTCTGTTGCGCAGACAGACACTTTAACTTTTCATCTCCCTCTATATTATAAAGTAATTTTCAACCTAGCAAGACTTCGATGAATATTGTTAATTTCATTCATTCCTTTAATCAGCACGCGCTTTGATGTCAATTCAAGAATATCAGAGGGGTGTGATTAAGTCACAAAACATCTTGCAATTAATTCCTATTCTTATTTCTATCTGAAAAGAGTATTTGAGCAAGATGCTCCATATTATGGCTCTGCTCTCTCTTTCTACAGGCCATATGGGTTAGATATTGATACTCAAAAGCCTATATGTTTCATAAATTCTTAATCGCTCTTAATCAAATCATCCATCATCTTGAATGTAGGGAGTGTGCCACCCTATAGTAACTCATTTCATTCAGATTTGAACGATTCGTCCAAGTAATTGTACATATAAATCGGAGGAAGAAATGCTCTCACTCTTGAATCGAACGCAGTGACAAAGCTATGGATCAATGGAATACTAAGAAAGTGAATTAAAGGGGAGCATGTGGAGAACGAACTGATCAATTGCAAATTGCCAGTCTAAGAAGGGTAATTAATTGTTCGAGATCATGAATAAATCATAGTGCAGGCTAAGCCATTGGTTTCTCCTTCATTCCAAGAAGGAACTAGTGTAAGTTTGTCTTAAAATTAATTATTAACCGGGGACGACTGACCGGCAGCCATTAAAACTCTGGGTTCATTTGAGTCGTGTTACCCATCAAGCTGTTCTTCATTTTTAATGAAAACCATTTTTATGAGAGCGGGCTCGTGACATCTCATTACGACAGCTTGATACACTGCCCCATAATTGTAAGGCAAGCGATCCTGATCGGGTATCTCTCCATTCGTATGGAAACCATGTCATCTGAAGAGCAACAACAATGAACCAGTTGAACTCCAAATATCAGAAAAAAATCATAGAATAATGAAAAAAGGAAAAAAAAACACCCAGAGGCTTCGGCTGTCAGCAATTCAGATTTAGGATTTGGGCAGACGCTCAGAACCCATGGAAATTCATCAGATATCAGGAAGTTCATTCAAAGCCGCAGCTTCCAGCGGGTTCCTGATAAGATGAAAATGTACGGCCGCAACCGTCCCATTGCCCCCCCCCCCCCCCCCCCCCCCTTCCCCTTGTACTCATCGCAATGTGCACCACTTCAAACCACTACATCCCCATCTTCTCGTTACCTGACTCTTTAGATTTGCCCAGGAGGCAAAAGTATTAGACGGGCCATGATTCTAATCTAACAAAATTAATCAAAGCATGCGGACCGGTCTCGAGATTATCAACTCTTGAGCGTTTTTTAAAAGGCAAATCAATGCATTGCAACTTAAATTAGAATAATCTAATGAAGCTTGGTTGCGCGCAAGGTCTCCCTCTCATAATTAGTTTACTCACTCTAACCCATGGCAAACAGGACCGCAATGATCACAGGTAATGAGCATGGGGACAATCTCACTATTCCCTCCGTTTCATTTCTTCATCGGGCTCCCCCCTCTCCTCTTTTTTTTGTGTTATTCCTCGGAAGTCAACCAATCATTAAACATAATTGCTCACCTCCTTTGCTAGATGGAGGTGATGTGCGTCGCAAAACTATCAGCCCCATTCAAAGCGTTATCCGAGCTTCTTGTTGCGTTATTGGTTTTTGAAATTTTAATTAGGGGAGTGGGGCATGGGTGGAAAATGCAACGAGTTTGAAAAGGTCATTCACCGCCATTGGAGAAATGAAAAGGGACCCCATTGTTTAAGTAATAGCCCACGTCTTGCATGCTGGAAGAAAATAACAGTTCGAACCTAAAAAGCCTTGAATATTAATAATTTGGTTTATTGCACCTATCGGCAAAATACTAATCAAAAAATTTAAGGGGAGAAGGATGGGGGAGCCCGACGAAGAACTGAAACGAAGGGAATAGTAAGATTGTCTCCATATGCCACATGCTTCCGACTAATAAATGGCCAAAGCGAAATTGCAAGTGCCCTGTCCTACAACTCTTCGGATAAGCTTTTAGTGATTTCAATAATGCGGCAACCAGATCCCCCACCATATCATTATTCGATGAAAAAACAAAACAAGAAAAATGCTATAAATTCAATATTTTGAGCTCAGGATCTCGACCGTTTCAACACCCATACTTCTTCCGACTTGTATTGGCCAGCCAAGGTCAAATTAATATTGTATGCCCTTTTAAACGATATCAATGCCTAGTACCTCATTAGGCCATTCAACAATTTTTCACAAAAACGTAACAATAATTACACGACTGTGAAAGCCCTATTAAAATCGAGACTAAGCTTTGAGAAAAAAGCTGGACGGACCAAACGCAACTGTTCCAATGCCCGTTATAATTATAATTTTTAATGATCTCGATGGGTCAGACTTCAGAGGAGAGGGACAAGGGGGAGGGTATACTGGAGGTGAGTTGGAGCAAGTTGGCAGCCAATCGCCGTTACTGGCAAAGCTTTGAATATGATGACTCATATTTAACATAGCCCTGGGGCTATCTGCACAAACCCGGGTGCATCATTTCATTTCTCTTGCTTTTAATTCTCTCCATTTACGTCTGTTTGGCAATGGATGGAGTTTAATGCAATTGTTCGCTCTTGAACTTTAGCGCTCAGCCCACGACCCAAACAATAGGTGTAACGAGTGCAGAGCATAGAATAATGGCTTAGAACGGAACCAACAATCAGCATGGATTGGCCATGACACACATAGAGGGGGTGGTGGACTCAGTGTGATATTACATGACCATTGTTTGCAGTATACTTCTCACAAACTGTTACAATGACAGATATATATACTTCCCCAACATAATAAGGACATATTGACATGTATGTATACATAGTATATACACACAGTCATGAAAGTGACTGGATGATTATCGATAAAGCCTGATGGAAGAAAAATCAATCAATAATTGATCAACAAGACTGTTCGATAACCATATAGTATACAAGCAAGACACTGATAACTTTCCGTCGTCCTTTTCTTTTCTCTTTTATGCCAGCCGGTATAATATACAGCGATGTACTAAAGAATTGATTGCACGAGAGGTGGGAACAATTTACAGACCCTCTCGCGCCAGTCTGCTTGCCTGGCGCACATCAATATGAAGTTCTTGCCACGCGAGCAGGCGCCCGCGCCTCTCCTCCTCCACCCTCCTCCATACAGCGCAGCAGCTGTATTGCACCACTTTGAAGTTGGCTCCATCAAAAAAAAGATTTAGACCAGCAATTTTTCTTTTTTTCATCCGATTTCGCCTTTTTTCCATAGCTAACAATCCCTGATTTGCAATGCAATGTTCATCACTCGAATGATTATGGTTAGATTTGATTTTGTTTTAATTCACCGGTTTGTATTACACTGATTGGGAATGATAAACCATTAGTACCGGTAAAATCTAGATGAACGTAGAGCCCATGTGGGGATACGAGTACAAAGAAGGTATATAGTTTTTGTTACAGAAGCTGCATTGTTTTGGCAGTCATTCAAGAAAAATTGCCCCAGGAAGAATGACAGCCCAGGTATTTCACTCTGTAACTCGAGTCTTGTAGATCAAATTCTTCATCGCATGTACGATTCTTATAACCAAGAATATTTCGAGCTTCCATCCGAAATACTACAAGAGAATACGTTGCCCTATACCCTTTCCCGGCTTGGCCAGCGAAAGGGCACTGGGTCTATGTGAAGTATTCGGAGAAAACATTTGGTAAAGATTATTGCATATCAATGTAAAAGCTACAGCATTCCAGTCCGACCCAACATTTAATCTATTAAAAAGTAGGCCACTATTGACGCTGGCCATTGATGTGCACCATTTCATCCTTTTCAAGGACTTGAATGAATCAATTCATGGCGATAAAACCAACAATGTATTGGTCTGTCCCGCGAGACATATACTAGCACGTATGCATTAACCCAACGAGGAATGAGTCCTAGACCAAGGCCAAGGTATTTTCATTCATTCCAATGATTTTGTAGTGACCAAAATAGCAAATATATAGTAGTAAACATACTTAATTTGCCAGTGCCAATAAACATCATGCTGAAACTAGGAGAATACCAATAGTCGACATGAGGCGATAGGGTTGGAGAATCATGTACATTCAATTCAAGTGCGCTACACAGGGGGCACCGAACGTTAACCCTTCATGCCATAATTCACTTTAGTAATGAATGAATCCACTCCCTATACCTTCTGGCAAGGATATCTATTATAACATGTTATGGGTCGGTTTTCCGTAAATGATAAAACAGCCACTGTGGCTGCTGTAGTATGCTGTTTTTGAAATATGTTCAGCTTTCTTTTAAAGGAGATAAATAACAGTAGAAACACCCATAGTCTGCCTGGGGCGCATTAGCATTCTGGCAGTGATCCTGTCATAAATTGAGGGAGAGAAGTTTCTCGGCTATCAGGTTCGTCACCAGAATTGCTCTGGAGGAAAAAAGAGTGGGGACTTGTGTCCGGAAAACCAGAGCTTGCTATTCTTGTTTTCCAGTGGAGTGCAAATAAATAGGTAACAAATAGAGGGAGAGCCGATGATGCTGCTACGGTGAAATGGGGAGGACAGGAGAGACATGAGGGGAGAGATGGTGCTGTGCAGAGAGAGAGAGAGAGAGAGAGAGAGAGAGAGAGAGAGAGAGAGAGAGAGAGAGAGAGGAGGGGGGAGAGAGAGGGAAGGAAAGATAGAGAGAGAGAGGGAGGGACGGAGGGAGAGAGAGAGGGAGAGAGAGAGGGGGGGGGGGGGGATGAGGAGCGCACGGAGCACCAGACATCTCTCTTATACACACACAACACACAGTGAGCAATAAATACAACGATCAATACGTCCGTAATACAGACAACACAACCAATGACTCAGAGCTCCTCTACGCATCCATCTCCTCCCATGAGCCAGCTATACTCTCTTCAACTAGCTCTATTCTATTATTTTCTATCGAACCGAATCTAAATTATTTCTGTCTCTCTCTCTCTCTCTCGTCCCAACATTCTCTATCTAAAGCATTTTCTCTGCATCAGTCTCATCACAGTAACATATTCTGTCTGCCTGCCTGTCTCTATCTACTCCAGTCTCCTCCCCCTCGAAGTAGAAACCTTTAATTTGATTCCTACCTCGCTAAGTTGGCGAGGGAAGAAATCTTCCGAGAAAGCAGTTCTGAAATAGAGCCCTTGATGAGAACTGCTACTAATAGCCGACGAGTCTGAAAATGGCGAGATCTACTGACGACAGATAGGAGAATTCCTTATAAGGCGAACGCTGGGGATAAGCGTAGAGTGAGAGCTAGCTGGATCTGGTCGCAAGGCAGACATATTTTATTATGTACTATCATGAAAAGCCGTTAATGGGTCGAGGGTATGCTTCATTTTACAGAGAAAATTGATTCTGCACCACAATACAAATGTAAAAGCAATTTGCACAGGGCATTGATGCATAGCAGGAACAATATGTAGTGTTAATGATGAAAAAATGGTTCGATGTATGACAAGTGATCTTGCTGCACCTATGTATTATTGATTCTCCCGCAACTAACCAAATACATGTATATCCAATATCCGTACCTTTTGTCACTTGCAAGATCATAGTACACATACAGACATTGAAACACTTGACCCAAAAAAAAACATTATCCCAACAAGTACAAATATTTGCCAAATTGGTTCATGATATAAAAACATAATAGCAAAATTTATTCGAGACAAAAATATGCAGGGATGTGCTCTTTTGAAAAGGAAGTATATTAGATAAACACTAAAACAGCTGAGCAAAAATAACACAGAACAGACAGAATTTAGTGGAGACAAGAGAATATTTTCCAAATAGGGGAGGGCTAATCCAATGGATTAAGATTTAAAGGGGCGTATTGAAACCTGGAATATTTAGCAGTGAGTGATCCCTGTATTTACTGGGGCTTGATTACACAGAAACTAAAGGCCTAGCCAGATCATACAATACGCAGATTCCACTCTCTCCTTTTGTAAACAAAGGCCAACTTCCATGCATATATGTATGTGCCAAACCACAAATACACATCATGTGCCCCACTTACAACAAAACATGAAATATCCCATCTTTCTTTAGGTACTCGACAAGACCCAGATTATAATCAATCCATAGGGTATAAACAAATATTATACTTTTTCCATCTTCATAGGACTTATATAACCAGTGTTTAGTATTCAAAGTACCGTACGTTCAGGATGTGGGTTGAAAGATGAACATGTATGTCATAACTTAAAAACAGACTAGCTGCTTCCATCTCCACGATTAGGAAATCCGGGTAGTGGTAAACTGGTCACAAGAAAACCAAACTTTACTGAGTCTAAGAATATAAATAATTTCTTACCAGCGACGATGGGTTTGGCGACTGTGTTGTAGACTCCCTCTTGCGTGGCATTTGGCTTGAACACTTTATCGAATACATACACTTTTCCCTGTAGACACACAAGAAAAGGAAGCAATCAATTATCACTGGCATTACCTGAGGATTTTGTCTTATCTTATCACTGCAATCATTTCCCATACCGTACCGTACCGGTCTATGCAATAACGCAACACAGCAAATGGGCATAGAATTACGTGTAACGTGACGAATATAACGGCTATCCTGATAAAAAAAAGATATATGCGATAGTCAGCCAAAGGCAAAGCTGAGGCCAACATTTCTGTTATGATTCATAACTGAGGGGAAACAGGGGCCAAAGGTCCCTGGGAAAATGAATAGAAACTGAGATCACGATTCTGATTCGAGTAATAGCCTAACTTATTATAAATACTTATAAATGTATAGCCTATAGATAATTACATTTTCCTATTTATTTGATGTCCCAATCTAGCCTTTTGTTATGTTAGCTTAGAGTAGATGTGGTCAACTATTATAAGCTTCCCAATGATAAGACTGATGTAGCTTCTCTTCTGCTGTTGAGGGTTCTGCTCGAGCCAGCCTCTGAATCGGGATTGCCTCTTTGTATGAGGGCAGGACTGGCTGACTCGACGGTTCATTATTCAACCAGCCAATATTTACCCAATCTTAACCGGTCAAATCCACAACTAAAGCTTATATACGGAAACTAAACGCTCTTCTTGAGAGATCTAGTCCCCTAAATGAACGCCTTTGACAGATTTGGTGGTACCGCTCCACACAAAACATGAAAAATCATATTCAATAATTATGCTAATACACAGGGGATGACATCATTTTCGCCATTGCCTATTCGATAGTGCCTCATCGTTTCCAAAACAAAAACGGAATCATAAATGAGAAAGTAGAGATATGATAAAAAATAAATACACAAAGTTCTTCTTAATGTTTTCAACGCAGAGGTAGACAGGAACAGAACAGTATTTTCGCGAAACTAGTGAAGGCATGATCGCCAGACATACTACTCACCCCGAGTGAAATGGAGTCATCGGTGGGGAACTTCAAAACGAATTTGCTTCCAGCTTTTTCCTCACTCGCATTAAGCGGTCTTATACGGGCGACTACTTTGATATTACAAGCGTCCTCAGCTACAGGTGGAAGACCAGAAGGTTGTTCTGTTTCTGCCATTTTGTAAGAATATCACGATCCTGAAGGGAAAGAAACAATGAATATGTTGTGTAGGTGTCAACGGGTACTCCTCTTTGACTCCGTCAGTCTATCCGCCATGATCTTGACGTGAACCCTAGTTGCGGATGCACAGTCAAAGTGTGACTCAAACCACCCTCCCGGTCACACTTTCAAGAGACAGATGTGAAGAAATAGTCCCTGCCGAGCTAGGGATATGTTATCAAAGACTCTCTTCGCCCAAAATTTCGGGAAAATTGCGATCAAATCCGAGCGAGTCGAGAATAATTCATTCACCATCGGCCATATTAACCCGCAAGGCAGGCTGGGAAATGACGTCACCGATTGCCCATTTGCAAAACGCATGTTCCGGGGCCCGAATAAATTATAACCCCAAATCTTTACCTTCCCCCGCCGTGTCCCCTACAATAAATGAAAGATAGGGCCTGACTGTCCCTCTTATATGGGAACATCATAAAAATGGACGAAACAAAAAAATGTCTAATTAGATTCTCTTGAATGACAGCTGTCAATTTTGTCACGTGATTGAAAGGTCACATGATTTGAAAATGTCTGCCGCCGTGTGGAGGCCAGTCAATACTAAACCCCCTCCCCTACATTCTCTACAATTAAAAAGGCAAGATAAGGATGTGTTGGAAAGCATATTTGATCGCATAATTTCATCATGCCAAAATAGACAATCAACGCGTTGATATCACCTGCATTTGCTTCCGGATTTTGGTTTAATAGTAATTTTGGTCAGCCTGAGAAAAGGGGCGTGGTTATGATTGTGCTGCCAGCCGTCTGAGTAGACCACCGTCTTGGAGTGGGGGGAGGCTGCATGGGCTCATGTCAGGCAGGAGCCAGTGGGATATCTGCCCCCCCCCCCCCCCCCTGTCCTCTCATCATACCTCTTGTGTTTATGCAGGCATTGTTGCTGTTAAATTTGACTGCGTAATATTGTCAACACTCCTAATAACAATAGGTACCGTAGGCTACATTAAATTAATGTCACTGTGGCCTGGGCCTATCATATTGCATGTGCAGCAGATGTAGCAGCATCTATAACCATAGCCCATAGGCTTAGGTGATGCACTGGTGAGGACATTAAGAGGATTAACAATGTAAATCATAGACCTATAGGCCTATATGCTATGGATCTAGGTCCATGAATAACTCAATAAGAAAAGAAAATGTACGGTAGCCTAGCTACTTCTAATCATGTCCGTGCAGGCGTGTAGGCCTATACTATAGACGTTTAGGTTTATATATAGCATTATAGGCCTGCCTAGCTAGGCCTAACGCGTGAATGGGCACAGGCCTAGGTTGTTTTCAGGGCTGTCAATACAGTGTCATTTTTTATTTTCTTTCATTTGGCATAGATCTAAGCCTACACCGGTAATCGGCAATGACTGCACAATTAATACTTCTTACAAGTATATAGGCCTAGGCCTAGCCCACCTAAATCTTTTTAACATTTTGGTAGGTCGAAGCCTAGTGGCCTACAATAGCCTTAATTCAATGAGATAACGCAGGCATTAACGGTTACAATATAGGCGAGTCAATATTGCACAGATTTTCGCTAGGGTTTTTAATTTTGTTTAGCCAGGTGAAGGAGATAAAGTAGGGCCTAAGCCTATAAATGTAGGCTACTTTTACATATCTCACATCACATTTGAACGTCATAATTATGTTAAATTAGGGTTTCATAAAAATATTAACATCACAAAATGACTAAAAAAACTAGTAATGTGCCGGTAGGCTATATGCATGGCCTGTCTGGTAGGTCGGGAGAGTGTTTTCATTGATTTCTTACGTTGGCAATCAAACAACGTCATTATTCTATCGACAAAACAATAAATTAACTTCGATATTTGTCAAAATATTAAAGAAAATGTTTTAGAAAAATCAGTTTCTAGGCTACGTTCATGTACGTTCTGATACCAGAATCTGAGACGCGCCAGTCAAAAATTAAGACGCTGCCTGCATCGGGCAGGTGCCGCCTGCAACTGCAACATCTGTGCTGCCCTCTTTTGTTGTATATTGGGGAGGGGGACACCTGTAGCCTCGTTCTGAACTGGCTATTTTTAGTTCAAAAGAGGGGATCCCTGTCATCAACATATCTTACACAATGGCAGCCAGGCGGTAAGTTCTGGTTTTACGCCGCTCCTATATTTCTCTTTTTTGATTTGTGTCTGGTCCAAATATTGGTTTTTATTTGTATGTCTTATGTTCTCTTCTTGTTACCGTTCGTTGATTGTCCATCTAAATTGCGTCTAATCATTTAGAAAGTCTGATAAAGCGTAAGATGAAGTGTCTGAGCAAGACGCGAACCACAGTCCACACAGCTGCTGAAATGTGCAAGTGAAATGGGCTATACACAGTATCTCGGGCATCTTTATACTGTAGTAGCCTACGAGTAGTTCTATAGTACGGTACTGCTGAGGCCCTGGGGCTAAAAACCGGAGGTTATCCTTGCAACATCCTCGCCATGATGGCTAGTATTCAAGAATGTTTCCATTAATAACTGACATGTGTCTGTCTCTAAACTGAGGGTTTTTTTTCTGATTAATAACCGGCGCCTATAATAACCATATAAATGGCGCTTATGATATTAATTTAAGTTTAACGTTGGAAAATACGCCCCGCTAGATGAGATGGTCGTCTGAACTATATTGAGTAGCTTTGAGTTGACTGTCATTTATAGGTGTGAAAAGAGTCTGATCTGAGGTGTGTATTCTCTTGTCGTTTGTCACTTTAATTTTTTGTAATATGGACACTTTTTGTCGCTAAGGACTATTAAGGTCTATATGTCAATTTGTCAGACTAAGAGTAAGAAAGTGTTTTTGTCAATTGTCACTGGACGAACAGCCCCTTACCACTATTCCGCTAGGAATAGCTCTGCTATTTTTCTCAAATCACGTGACCGGGGCACTGACCGAAGGGAGAAACGACGTATATACCAAAACTCCCTATGATCGACCTGTTTTCATGCTTTATTTTTTTCTGGAACTTTCTAACCGATCCCAGAAGCTAGACTGAACCAAGGGGAGCCAAGTTCAAATGGGAACATGTGTCATTTACTGAATGATTAAAAAGTTATCGCTAACCTTGTATTCGAATCGAGGGCTGTCAACAATGGCCGCCATAACAAAATAGATGGAAGAAAGAGCCACTACGACTCTAAGCCAATCAGATCATGCGAATCGGTCACATGACTATGGGGACAATGACGTCATATATAGCGGCAGGTCGGGGAAGCCCTCCGATCAGAAAAACAAAGCTCATAGCCTTTTGCAGGTAGAAAAGTCCGGGATTATCATTTATTCCATTAAAAAGGTAACGAAATATAGATTCTTCTGCTAAAATCTTAGGGTCTGCTGGTCGTTGGGTTGGTGTAACCCCAACGACCTGAGCAGACAAACTCAAAGCAAAATGTCTGAACGAGAACGGGACTTGGTAGCCATGCCGTAACTGGCGTGACCAAGCAGCTAGAAATAGTTTAGTAATCGGGATTCCCGGGCGGTTTGGGAGGGTCGTTTTCGCGACAATGCTTCATTTGTATATATAAAAACAATATTAGGCGGTCAGAAATATAACCAAACTATTAGAACAATCCAATTCAAGGCAGTACACTTTACTGGATCCCCATGTCGATTTGTCCATCTAAGAAAAGGCCATATCGATTTAAAGGCCTCAAGAGCCCTGTCATTGGAAGAAGTTAGACCAATGAAGTCATTCTATATTCGTTGGTTAGACAGGAAAAGAGGAGGACAATGTATAATCTATACATGTTTATTCCATGATTTGGCCGTGAGCGTACAATATAATCGATATACTTGCCGCTCACAAGGTGGACAATATAAATTCCCTGTATTGTACAGTGACGTCACGACCGTTCAAGACTTGGGGGACAACACAGTTTGATGAAATTAATGCAAATAAAGTTGTTTTAAGTTAAAGTGGCTATAAGATCGCTGAGAATAAAAATCGGGATTTGTGTAAAATATAACAAGAATTTGATTTAGGCTATGCCAGTGTTGTCAAACATACTTCGAATTGTTTCTATCTATCCTGGACTGCTTTTTATTACGATTAGTTCATGGAGATGAGTACGGCGAAGGACTGACATGGTTTCATTTTGAAACGGCAGTAACTTAGTGAGAATGACGCACTGACACAGGACGTCACAAAATTGACGCAAACCTCCGCGGCAGGAACCTTGCTTATATCTGTTTGTTGTCTCTATTTAAACCTATATAAACTTCTATAAAATACTTCCAATATGCAAATTTTCGGTAAGAAATGCATCCCACAGGCTTTGTGCAGATCAAATACGCATTATATATGCATCCAGTGAGATCGAGTAGTTACGGTATAGCTTTGTTTACATAATGACGTTCCCTCTGACAATGCGTCAATAACGGCCGTCACGGAATGCGTGTGCGTCATTGGTACTTGCGTAACGGCCTCGCTGCACCAGAGTTATTTTGGTCTGGCAGGCCGTAGGCCGAGTTGTTTTTCGGCTATACGAGCCCCCCTCATACACGATACTATGCTGTTCTTGCTATAGTATTATAGCAAGAACAGCATAGTATCGCGTATGACGGGGGCTGTATTCTCCGAGTATGGCCGAAAACTACGAGGCCGTAGGCCGAGTTGTTTTTCGGCCATACGAGGAGAATACAGGCCGCCGAAGACGCGATACTGTGCTATTCTTGCTTTTATTCCATGATTCTTAACTTAAAACAACTTTATTTGCTTTAATTTCATCAAACTGTGTTGTCCCCCAAGTCTCGAATGGTCGTGACGTCACTGTACAATACAGGGAATTTATATTGTCCACCTTGTGAGCGGCAAGTATATCGATTATATTGTACGCTCACGGCCAAATCATGGAATAAAGTCTGTAGATCTAAGTCTAACAATCTTAATCCATAGATATTTCCGAATGAAAAGATGTCATAAATACCCCGAGAAATAGTGAAATAGATATCGTGGTACCAAAGTAGTTGTAGCCAGTACTATTACAGGTCAGTGTTACTGGTACTTGAAATTAAAGTACGGTACTATGACCCTCTCTCACTTCTAAATATGGCCATGGCGTCCTACAATTGTAGTACGGTAAATACCCATGAATTTCTGACTAAATTAGTACAGTACCGTACTTTAATTTCAAGTACCGGTAACTCTGACCTGTAATAGTTACACACATACAGTAAGTAGACAGGTTATCCATAGCCTATCTGCTGTTCCTGGCCTGGTGATACTGCATTACTGATACGGTACTTTGGTACCGCGATATCTATTTCACTATTTCTAGGGAATACCGTATGCCATTATTAGTAATACTAGTAGTAAGCAATATTAGACTTATTAAATCATAGCAGCGTCAGTGAATGGGTGGCCTGTGGTTGTACTAATACACATACGAATGGTAATGATAAAGATGTCTTCAGTTGACGAAAGAGTTGTTCGAACATGGGTGGTGGTCAAACGTGTAGGGATGGATCTACTCCACAGATATGCACCACCAACCCCGATCTTTGACAAAAGGAAGAAAGTGGCAGAAAACAGTTCAATGGACTGAAATCTACCTTAATCCAAATGTCACTGTCTCTGCTTTTCTTCTAGTTGTTTGTTTCAGTGTGAATAAAGAAATGCCTTTCCTCTGCCATAAAAATGTTGTTGTCCTTACAGTGGAGCTGGTGTTACATGTCCCTCTCATCCTGACAGCCCTCTCGTCGAGGATTACCATGCTGGAGATATGGTGTGCCCTGAGTGTGGGCTCGTTGTTGGAGATAGGTTGGTATTTTTACCTTTATTTTGTTTTATCGTTGGGGATGGTTGTAAAACGAGGCACCTGGTTAGAGCCTTGGCCTGGTAATCCGGTGTTCATTACTTTACTCACAAGTGTGCGATAGCTATCTTCCGATTCATTTGAATTTAAAAACAATGCATGCAATACCAGGACACATGTAACATCAAAGAACTATACAACCCCTGCCCCCCCCCCCCCCCTCCCCACACACACACACCTAGTGGGCTTATTTTTATCTGATTCATTAACACAAGGAAAGCCCTAGATCTGACCTCACCGTGTTGATCAAATAGTTAGTTCACTAGGCGATTTTATATTAACAAATCACATACCGGTAGTTTTGTATCAGGGACCCTCTGAAAGAGCTAGGGCTAACATAGAAATGGGTCACCTTTTTCCGGCAAAATTATATTGTTAACGTGATATTATACTCTTGTACTACTCAATCCGGAAATAAACAATATACAATGCACTGAGAATAAGGGTCGGGCAAGGTCGATTTGATTAATTGGCTTGGACCGGGTGAAACCAGTTTCTCATCATTATTCATTTCACTTGACTATGGTATTGAATTTCAGGGTAATTGATGTAGGATCCGAGTGGCGAACATTCAGCAATGATAAAAATGCCAAGGATATGTCTCGTGTTGGTGCTTCAGAAGTAAGTAAACAGTTGATTGATTTATTCTTTTCTTATGCCATCCTGGAAGATAGAGAAATGAAAAAATACATTCGATGAATGAAGATTGACTTGACTTCTCTATCTACTTTGTAGTCCTATATGCCAACCTAGTAGGCCTAGGCTAGACCTATGGTTTCGCAGCCTACTTAGATCTACTCTATTTTATGGAATTTAGGCTGTTAAAATGATTTAGGTAGGCTAGGACTATTACAAAGTATAATTTATGCAGTCATTAAATGACTTCTCAATTTTTAACTGTATTTGCACGTGTCATAGAATCAAGTGAATTGTTCGTTTAATCTGAAATTTACATGATTTCTTGCTTTTTCCCCTACAGAACCCATTATTAGAAGGAAGTGACCTTTCCACCGTTATTGGGGCTGCGACTGGTAGTGCCAGTTTTGATGATAGTGGTAAACCTATGTACCGAAATAGGAGACAGGTTGGTGTTCCTACTACATTTTTTAAATAGTTTCATTATTTTTACCCAGTGACCAAAATAAATGGGTTATACGTAGATTAAAATATCTCTTCGATATGGTACTACGAACCCGATATACTAACCAAAATATACTTCTTTATAACGTGATCAGTTTAATAGTGCGGACGTTATTCATGTTTAGTGTTTGCAATAATAATTTAAGCCTGTTGCCTCACGATTCTAATAGTGTAAACCTTTCATTCACACAGATGAATAGCTCCGACAGATCATTATTGACAGCATTCCGTGAAATAGCCCAAATGTCTGACCGTCTCAATCTACCCAAGATGATAATCGTAAGTCTTTATGTGTGACGCACTGATAGTAAAAAAGGACTTGTGAAAACCGTGTGTTACAAGTCATATCATTTGAAGTTCCACACATTGATAACTTAATAAGTGAACAAAGTAACATTACATAATATGTTATGGACTAAGTCAAATCCTTTGCAAGCAATTAATTACAACCTCTCTAGCAACGCTTCGTACAAACTGATAGTAAGGGGGAGGATAGTGGGATAATTTAGCACTTGGTTTGAAATGCCCTCTCGTCGAACCGGGACCTTGGGGCTGTACTTATGAATCCACTAACTGCCTCTTAATTTATTTGTAAGATTTACACTGTGTTGCTTAAACTTGTAAAAGTCCCTAAACCCGATATCGATACCGAGCAGATATTCCCTCCATCTCATTCCCTCCCTCCAATAATGATAATGAATAAGTGAATGGCGACCAGTATCTTTTTATCTTAGGATCGAGCCAACACATTGTTCAAGCAAGTACATGAAGGTAAAAACCTAAAGGGTCGAAGTAACGATGCCATAGCGTCAGCCTGCCTCTATATCGCTTGTCGCCAGGAAGGTGTACCCCGTACTCTGAAAGGTAGGTCCCGTCGTAGAATGTTTTTTTTAGATATTTGTTTCGTGTGAGTTTTGTATAATATATTAAATATGAAAAGTCAATGCATTTATTTACTGGTACCAATACAAGTCGTAACAAAAAAGCTGGGTACAATACTAATATTTATCATTTGTATAGGTTGTATAAATTGTGGAACTCTTTATTATATTTCAGAAATATGTGCCGTATCAAAGGTGTCCAAGAAGGAAATAGGACGTGTCTTTAAACTTATTCTGAAAACTTTGGAAACAAGTGTCGAACTCATTACCACTGGAGATTTCATGGTAAGTCGAGAAGAAAACATATTTCATTATTCACAGATATACTTAAGTCAGTATCACTTTAGGACGTCCTTTGAAGGGGTAGTAGATTGAGAAAGGATGAATTTCACATTATTGATTCATGTCACTATGATTGCCGATAGTTTAATGAGTAGATCGATTATTTCCGTCATCCTTTAAAATGAAAACACGGCTAATAGTGCAAAATCCTTGTGTCCTTTACAGTCAAGATTTTGTTCGAATCTTGGTTTACCCAATTCGGTGCAAAAAGCTGCCACACACATTGCTCGTAAAGCTGTGGAAATGGATCTAGTCGCTGGGTTTGTATACTTTCCTTTGATCATGTAATTATTCATTCTAATTAAATCATTGAAAATGTGAAATCAACGGGATGCGTTTTGATACTTCATGATTTAGGGATGGGGTTTTAAATCAGACCATTTCGCTCAGGTCCGTGTTTTTCTTTACACTTTATCTGGATACTGTCATATATATTTCATAAGTAAATAATCACTCGAACGTCAATGACTGCGTTTCGCTTGTTCTCTTGTTACCATGGGAACCAATACAACTGTGCGATCAACGTAAGTGCTACTCATATCAAATACACAACAGTTTCTACTTTATTTGAACAAATAGATCGTAGTTTCTCATTATATTTCTTATATTATCAACATTCAGGAGGAGTCCTGTATCTGTGGCTGCTGCCGCTATTTACATGGCGTCACAAGCATCGGAGGACAAAAAATCACAAAAAGGTAAGAAAGAAGTGTCGCTTCATATCAAAACCTAGAATGTAATCTTTCCTACACAATATCTATTTTTTGGATATTCATCCCACCCTGAGATTAGACTTTCGTATCTGATCTATCCCATGTTTTTTCTTTCAGACATTGGAGATATCGCTGGAGTTGCTGAAGTCACTATCAGACAATCGTACAAGCTAATGTACCCCAAAGCACACAGTTTGTTCCCCGAAGATTTCAAATTCTTCACTCCAATCGAGCAGCTGCCAGCACAATAATATGATTATTGCATAATTGGAGATTTGAAATCGTTTAATCACTAGTTGTTCTGTTTTTACTCTAATCAAATTTTGTCTGCAAAGTTCTATTATACTCTTACCAAACACTATCTTTTGTAACCTATGAAGTTATACAGTTTCTCTATGTTCGCTATTTGTATTTGTGATAGAATCACATGTAATATGCAGTTTCGACTAAAGCATTACACACACACATATATATATATATTTATATATTATGTTACCCGAAAATAATGCGGTTATGTTCAGCATGTAAATTCTGCTTGCATATAAATGCATTTAGACTGTAAGATTTCGGAGGCCAGGATTGGAAATCGCTTAAAAAAATATCCAACTTGTGTACTATGACTTATGATAACCAATTTATGGAATTACTTAGAAAATATTCAATATATGATAACTTATCAAAGGAAACTTTTCCCTGTAAGGAGTGAGGTGAACAACTTCCAAGTTTTTATTGAATCCAGTAGTGAATATTAATATTAAAAAAATGTGTTAATAAAGACTATATTTAAAGTTACAATTTCTCGCGTTGATTGTGCTATATTGAGAGTAAATTCAAGGATGGTGTACTAGTCCATTTTAGGTAATCAATTCCTATAATATATACCGTAAAAAGGCATATCTATATTGAGAATTTACCATTTTGCCATTTTAGAATGGGAAGCATGATGGCGTAGCAAATAAAAAGAGCACGTGGTTCGCTTTAACACAAGATCCATAATTGATAAATATCACAAAAAAAACTTTCTTTGTGACAAGTTTATTTTCAAATTATTAAGGACAATTACATGTCTACACCTATCAGCAGTTTCAATTATGACTAGGTGTGTTTAGACTTAATATATTGAGAATATTGTAAATATTAAATAGTTAAATGTAAAGAAATATGTAATACATATTAATTTAAATGTATGTTATATATAAATACATTCACACGATTATAGACTGATAAATAAATATCACTTCCATCACATTAATCTGAAATCACAAAGAGAACTCGCAATAAATGCTGACAAAGTTCGACATTTATATATAATATAATGCCCTTTACAAATCCTCAGGGTCGATTGTGTTCTTGTCAGTGGTCCTTGTAGCAGAGATTTAATATTGTGGTAGTCCATCAAGTGTTGTAAACAGTGTACTGACTAGAAAATACCAACTCCAATTAACTGCTCACTGAAACCCGTTGTAATCAGTACGTCCATTTAATTTATTCATTTGACAACAGGGGAGGTAGTTATCAAACCGGTTCAATATCAAAATTGCCGATTTTTGTCACAGTTGTGAAACACACAAACATTTATGCGTGTAGAATACTCCAGAATGATTATTTTCCTACCCCCCGCCCCAACCACCCCATGAAATAAGGGTGGGATATAAATAACCGAGTCTGGTGCATAAATTGGGGGCAATGAGTTTAGAATTGAAAGGTCAATGACTTTACCATTGTTAAAAGTACATAGTAATTTCTGTTGGGCTATGATAACATATTTTAATATGATCCTAACTAGACTAGTTTAAGTTTGAAAATATTTCATAATTATTATTAGATAGTATCTAACAGCCCCGGTAACCATAACCGATGTCTCATGTTACTTTGTAGCTCCAGGCAGTCGATACTAAAGCTTTAATCAAATTCCACTATTGTTAAAAGTAATCAGGTTGGAGATGTGTTAACACACAATTAGGGTAATTAAGACAGGGAAGTATGTCAATACCCCCAAACACCGAGGTGTCTTCGAACACCATCCAACTTATACATTAAGAGACCTGTGTGCCATCTGTTGATAAGATTATGCGCTATAGCCGCGCATATGTCTCAACAGTTGACGATACTTTTCCAACTACATCCAAACGCAGGCAACGATAATTTATAAAATTAATCATAGTCGAGGGATTTCACTTTTACATCCTAAATTTCTGAATAGATTGTTGGAGAAGTTTCGATATTACAGGTGTTTAAAGAGACACAAAAACATAAAATAGCTTTCACCCAAATCATTGTGTACGTGTCGATATGTGTAGGATAGAAAGCAAAAGTGAAACTAAGTACACCATCGACTTTCCTGGCGTTAAAACCTCATAACAATTCATTTGGACCATAATTGAGTAGTGGTAGCAGTAATAATGATAAGAAACTATGTGGGTTGACCCAGTTTCGGGGTCAAAGGTGAAACATTCACGTTGTAGGATTCTCGGGCTTTTTGACCAGCGAAACCCTCAGTCTGAGGTTGGGGTCAGGTCTCATGGTTATCAGCTGTTTGCGCTTGTAAATCACATTGGGAATGACGTCAAAGTGAAACTTGCGTATGAGGGAAGATAACACCGCTCGCATCTCCATCAGTGCGAATTTGTAGCCTAAGCACATGCGGTGGCCGACTAGGAAGGGCAGGAAAATGTACATGTTTTTCCCTTCGTCCGTCATGAACCGTTCAGGTTTGAATACTAGCGGATCTTCCCAGTATTCCGGTAGCCTTGTGTGTGGTAGGAAATAAAGAGCAATATATAGTAATCGCGTTAAATTTATAACCGGAATTACTCGTGATGTGTATTTTCCAGCTACCAAAATAGTTTAGTGAGCTATTGATTACCACTTTAAGTGTATTCAACCTGTTAATCATACAAAAAACCTACGCATGGGAAATATACAAAATATATATTTGAAAAAGGGGACGAGAGTCTATTGATAATCCTAGATTATGTAGAAAATATATTCCTACATCAGATAAAGCAGGAGAAACTTCTCATTAATTTCAGTCTTCTTGATTTAAAAAAGGTGGAATAAAAACGACATGCACAAAACATAATAGAACTATACCTCATCATACAGCCAGTATGTAGGAGCATAACCGTTCCTTTAGGTATAAAATAGTCACCAAGCTCGTCATCCTTTAGAGGCTGGCGCAAGGTCATTGTCACCGGTGGATAAAGCCTGTAATGAATTCATTAGTTACCCTAGTTTCAAATCATCAATGGCTATGTGAGTAAACTCATTCATCCTGTAAATTCTACCATAATTAAAATAAGGATTTGATAATACAACTTATATTGAATGACTGTTAATACAAAGCCTAATTTAATATTTTAGCTTTAGCTCTAACGTTTGGCAATCTTTTCCAGGAATTCAGTAAAAAACGATATCGATCTCGATATATACGGTACATCGAGCTTTCAGTGTTAGAAAACATATTATAATTTTATATAAAAACATATCATTATTTGTAATATATTTTCCACATAGAAATCATTTAAAACGGATCGGGGAGCATACTAAATATAATAAAATAAATATAATTAACATCCCTAAAGGGATAGGGCCTATACTGCGTCTTTTATTTATGTATTGGAGTAGTCTAATTTAAACTTGGCCCTTAACTGAATAAAAAAATTATGAAAGCAAAAATGAATCCTAAAAGAAGCTCATGATAGCTTATAACAATTTATTCTAAAAGGGGGAAATACCTGAGAGTTTCCTTGATGACACAACCGAGATATTCCATCTTGTCCAGATGCTCAACCTCAACAGTATCACAACTCTGGGGTACGATCTTGTTGATTTCTTGACGTACCTTGCTTTGGACCTCCTGATTCTGAGCTAATACTAATAAGGTCCAGGCCATGGCCACTGACGTTGTCTTCAAGAGGAGAAACCATCGTATGTATTGTTAAGTGACCGGAGCCATTATAATTAGATACTGATAATCGCCATTATGGGAGCTTTAACATTTATTTTGATGATCTTCCATTTAATAGCATGAGTAGATTTTGTCTAATCAAAAGTGTAATTTGCATAATGTCCTAATGTCCATAATGAGGTAGGAAACTAACTCATAACAGATGAAACCAAAGCGACATGTATATTGTTTATATTGATATTTCCAATGAGATTTTCAGTAGCGGATGAAAAACAAATGTTAGTTTAGTTGTTATTATTATTATTATCTCCCGTCATCATCGTTGTTATACCACATCCTTATGTGGCATTCCCCATCCCTTAAAGCGCTTTGAATAACATTAAAAATCTACTTCAGAAAAAGTGGAGACGGTACATTAGGCCACTAAAAAAGGATATGGCACAACATTGGACAATTCAAATGACAGGCCCATGCAGCCCCGAGTAACCCCCATAATCCATTTCTGAATAACCTAAGTAAATACACTACACTCTATTTGAGATCTACTTGGAGCACCTCGCCGTAGGGTTACCATTGGGTCGCTTTGATGGTTATTCTAAGTAGGTCTCAAACAGAGTGTATTGCTACAATCTCAATCATTACCTCATGACCCGCTGCCATCAAAGTCATAACTTCATCTTCAAGTTCTATGTCTGACAAACCGGCCCGGGTCGTCTCATCCCTCGCATTCATTATCATATCCAATACTACTGCGTCTTCTTTGTTGTCTCCTATATTATGAATACATTTGAATTATATTCCATTATTACTCCTTAAAGCATCCTTATTAGAGATTCCAATGTGGTTTGACGTTCCTTTGACAAAAACATAAATGCAAAGTTCTCCTTTAAAATCTTAAATCGTTTTCGAGTTATATCATGGGAATTTCAGTTCCTTTGGCAAGAAGACAAAATAATAAAATCAAAATCTACCTTCATTTTTAGCCAGTTTCAATCTCTTTAGTCGGATGATATCCCGGATAGTTGACTTCATTATGTTAACATCGTTGTGAAATCGTCGCACTTCGGGAATCCAAGTAATACTGTAGTAGAAAGGTATAGCCATTCTCCAGCTGAAAAGGGGATTATTTCTGTTTATGTTCAACCGAGCAAATTAGTGATATGGAATACACTTTCGGCTAAAAAGGAGCCCTGTGAAGAACCAACGAAGTCCCCCAATCCTGGTCAAGATTCGAAGTTCCTCCGTTCTCATTTCTCGGAGATCCATATATCCAGCTAACAAAATTCACTTATAAAGCAACAGTTTTTTTTGGAAAACATCGGTTCAGAGATGCCATTCAACATCCTTGGAAAAAGTCTGGGACCACGATTATTTACAAATCTCAAATCCATTTGAGCAGCCATCAGGAGTATGTTGAAACCCCGAGAAATTAAATTCGTTTACCTCAGCTCAGAACCCGAAAGCAGACGATTGAAGGCACTGGTTACTTCTAGATCGGGTTCGTGAAGACAATTAAATTCGTGCCCAAACGCAGTTTTCCCAATGATATCTAAAGTCTAAAAAACAAACAGCAATCATGATGTGAATAGAAATTGGTTATGTACTGCAGCATCAAGTATTCAATCTTTTCATATGTAATAAGATAAAACAAAAGAAATCTCTATATGTTGTCAACAATCTTATAATGAATGAATGGGAGAAATTGCATATCAGATTTGTTGATGTTCTGCGATTATAGCTGGACAATTTGAGGCTACAATTTGTGTTTTTCGTAAGATTGCGAAATATCACTTACAAGGCGAGTGAGATCTGCGTGCACTTGCAAAACTCCCCAGTCCTCTTTCCGTGGTCTATTGTCTATTGTTTCTTCCCATATTGACGATAATATTTCAGCGTAATGGACAAAATGCTTGACCATTTCTGAAATGTTTAATAGACACATAACACAGGCATCAAACGCAACATAGTAAATGCATAACAATTGGAATAACGATCATATGGAATCACCCATATTATCTTTCATTCAACAGATGGATTAAAATAATATCCGGTGATCGAAATAGGTAATTTCTA
This sequence comes from Sthenelais limicola, assembly GCA_942159475.1. Classification (NCBI taxonomy): domain Eukaryota; kingdom Metazoa; phylum Annelida; class Polychaeta; order Phyllodocida; family Sigalionidae; genus Sthenelais; species Sthenelais limicola. The sequence continues at coordinate 67,041,674 of OW804096.1, forward strand.
AAATGATAAATGGGGCACTAAAACGAAAGGTGTCTCACTGCGAATATTCTTTTGGTTGAATGCAGGACTCATAATCTTTTTGTGAGCAGCATGCGTAGCCCCTTCTTGTAGGACCAATCCATTGCCAAGCACCATTCTCATCAGCCTGGAAAATCCAATTACTCTTTAGATATTTGTTTCAACATGTTTGAGCTGCAGAAAAAGACATACATTTTCGCTGACCTTTCCCTTCCTGGAATGTGGCATTGTGAGGCTAAGTGATATTGTTTCCTGACAAATGAAATTAATGTGAAAATATTGGATTTTAAAAAGATGTAATTTCCAATGGGCTTTCTAAAATAGAATGTGATATTGTGTTTCTAATTGACATACGTCCATTGCGTAATAAAACAGACATTAGGGAAGTAATATCCATCATATAAAATGAAACATCAGCGCTGAATCGTTTCCACATTCCACAAGTTCACCTTGCAATAAGATGTATAGGCAATAATTGAATAATGATTAGAATGCAGTGTCTCATTTGAACCAACAGAATTATCATGTAAGATTTAATTGGAATGGCACTTACTCCATACGTGTAGGTGGTTTGATATAGTTTTTACTATTGGTGACAAGTATATGTTTTAGCATCTCCGCGTCAGCAATCAGCAACCTCTCCGAGCCAAAGAAAAAGTAATACCTAACTATTTTGCCGTATTCTTCTATTAATCTGAAAGGAAGGGGAAAATAATCAATGGTGGTCATACAATGATTGATTGTTGTTTTTTAACCACTTAGCAACGGTCAGGGTCATACAAAGGGCGGGGAAGTCATGGGGAGTTTTTGTAATGACACTTATGGGATTCGAATCCAGTACGCTTTCAAGCGTCTGGTTTCAAGTCCAACGCCTTACCAGCTACGCCTTCCAGACAGATAATTGGGTGTGAATCTTTTGTATGGAGAGGGAATAGAATATGGTTTCTTATGGAGAAATACAGCTACATATTGTGATATAATGTTGTTAATGTTATTACTATAACACATTTACTTAGTGGTCGTGACAATAGTGTGTTCACCACATGACATTGTATGCTCCAAGCAACTTACAAAAGTTCCATTATTTAACACAAAATGCCGAAGAGATCACTTTAAGAGGGGATATGATGTATACTCGTATCACGGAAGAAAATATTAGAAAAAGTAGTAATTAAAAGACTAGAACTAGGAAGGTATAAAGTAACTAATAAAATGTCTTACTTAAGTGATGATTCCATACTTTGTCCAGATAATATTCTGGGGAGATTGCCATAAATGGGATTGAATGGCAAACCTGGAACCTGTAGATTAGAAGGGTATTTTGTGATCAAACAATATTTTAACACCTAAAGGATAGATAAAGAGACAATGAAAACCAATCCATCAAAATCAATCGTCCTTAAATTGTGACACCGGGTTTCATGTATTATTTTTGTTAGAAATTAGACAGATTTGTTGGACTTTGATTAATTTGCAATCTGTAATTACAAAGACTATGCATTCAATCACAATTTAAAGTGCTATTCCCGAAAACTATCCTAGATCCACATTTTAAAACAAAAACCGTTCATATGCTAAATGATCCTAACTATTTTCAGGAGTTAATAGAACATGTTTTTGAAATGGGGGGGGGGGGGGGTTGGTTGGGCGGATAGACCAACCATCCCAATCAACAGGATATTCGTAGAAAAAACACTGAACAAAATATGAAACAACTACCTGTCGGAGAGGTGAGATAAAGGGCTTTACAAGCCATTTGTAAGTTATAAAGGTAGCACTCAGGCTAAGACTGTATGTGACGAAGGACATCCATGTTAGACTATTTTTCAAGAAAAAGTAGGTAGTTTTTATAACTCCCAGTGCATCTTGAAAGGCAGGTAGACTTCCCATTCCCTAAAGGAAGAAAAGGAGCATATATATGTTGTAATCAAGATAAAACATACAATATACCAGTTAAAATCACACCTACATAGGTAACCACAATCTTGAATAGTTACTGTCAGGCAAATTGAGCTGATAACATAAGAACATTACATCATTTCAACATGGGTGAAGCAGTTATCCCTAACTACTGACACAATTACCACTTTTAGTATACTACTTACATGAAAACACGGTTACGCCCACTCCAGAAATACTTACTCCTTTTCAAGCCAGACAGACTAACCACCCTTTTACCCTTGTGTCATTCGTATCAACTGATACTCTTACTTCCTATTGCCCTAGCCTCGTGCAGTACATTGGCCAAGGTTCAAGGATTAAGTACCGATATGGCCATAGATCTATGTCTTTATGGATTTGACTATTTTTAGGTTCGGCTTATAAAGACTTAAGTCACGGGATACACTAATTGTAACTTAGTCCACATATACCAGGCACTTCACAAAAGCCATAGTGACAATGAATTAAAAAGAATGCAGTGCTGTTATGACAGCGTAACATGATATCGCACAAGAATATAGAGCGGGGACACAAGGCGTGGTTCACCGGCTCTAACCATGGCACACACCCGGGCACACTGGAACGCCGACAGCGTTCGACCGATGGAATAAACCCCCATTGTCGCCCCCCTTGGAAGACTCACTTGGTGAATACTTTCACAGCACGAATGGCTATACCTTTAGATTCTGTACAAAGAAGTGTTGTTTCATTCCGATTCAAATCCAAAGTTTATATGGAAATCGGGTAGTAAGCTTACTTGCTAGAGGGTGTCCTTATGAGCAGACAAAACAATGCTTCCCCTCTCCACTGCCTCCCGATGTCTGAAGTCTTGTTTCCACCCTGTTAGCTGCCATCTACTGGATGTTTACTGAATAAGGAAAGCATCGTTTGATTATGGGGACTTTCAGCAGGGGGAGTTGTGAGATTGACATTCCTATAGCTCCTTGTATGATATGATTCAAACATTAAAGTGGTTTTTTTAAAAAATATTTTTAAAAAAAAAAACACTTTAATGTTTGAATCATATCATACACAAGACTAAATAAATTTTGTTTAGTCTTCTTCAATTTATAGTAGGCTATTCTTATTAAGTCCAACCTAACCCTCGCGACCCCACTTAACGAAGCGAATTCTAATTAGTCTCTGTTCCTTAATATTCCTCGAATTTGTCCTCATCCCATTATATTCTATTTTTCTATCACTCTCTTTTCTTCAGCTTTCCGACATCTTCCAACTGACACACCATATAGGCTAGTTATTATTTATTTGTTCATAATTAAAATTGTTATTTGACAAAAGGATCTCTTCCCTCTGAAAGTTTTTCTGGTCTTCCATCACATATGATTTACCGTAGGCCTACATTATAAATTCATGCAAGAATACATTTAAAGCATCAAGTTAACAAATTAATACGATCAATATGAAAAGAAGGTGAATTTATTTAGATATTACTTTGGCCTTAAAAAGGGATATTACGTTTAGGCCCACAACGAAACTAAAATAATAATATTGTCGCTTAGCCTAATTAATGTTATTATATGCGTAGTTAACTGAGAGGTGCAATAACAATTCTAATTATTTTTTTCTTTTAGCTTTTAGATACTCTATGTATGATCATTTAAAACCAAGGAAAAGGTTTAATATATCAATATCCTTCCATGTAAGGGGCATATACTTAATAATGAATGAAACTCAGTATTCAGCCTATATTGAATATTAAATTTTATTGGACGAGATTGCGCAGCACTCGAGTATTCAATTAGTAGTCCAAATGGCAGGATATTGTAATAAAGGAGGGGCAGACATTAGTCAGACACTATTCCAATAGACATCATGACCCCAGTATGCCGATTTCTATCCCTATCTTATCCCCCACTTGCTGTGGTGTTCCTATTCCCCAGCATTGGCTTGGGCGGACTCCCATGCTCGAAGAGTACAGTCCTGAATTCCAGGCGCATTCTTTGAGCATTCTGAGAAGAGTCCTCTCAGATGCCTGAGAGTCCGCTCAGGCATCTGTTCTAAATAATTGTGAATTAGGATTGGCCTGGATTCGAACCCAGGACCGCTCACATAAGGATAGGCTAGCAAGTAGAGTTGAGAGCTCTACTCACTCGGCAACAGAGGCTCAGATAAGGTCTGCAGGTTATAGCATAGTATGATTCCTGAAAAAGAAAAATATTGTTTTTAAAAAAATAACAAATTTGGACTAATCTATGTAGTAAATTTTAAGACAGTATCCTTGCGTTTTGAAGGTCATTATATTGAGTATATTTAGATACTTTACTGGAAATTTCCCACCCAGAAATATTGCAATTCTCAAACATAAATATGTCAAACATAAAATATAGAAATACATATCATCTATGGCCTAATGTTTACTATCATAGGAATCGACTTAATCTTTTTCGTTTCAAATATGATGATATCACAAAATTCTATGTTTGCGACTTGTGACTCATTTCCCTGTAACACATCACATATGTGTTGGTGAAGACTAATATGGAACAGTGGTAGGAAGTGTTAGTGAATAGGAAATACACCTGACACCTGACGGCCTTGGCCAGTACTCCAATCCAGTTCAACCATCTAAAGATACACCCGAGTCCAATGTTGTCAGTGGTAATCACCAATCCTGTGGTCACACCTACATTGTCATCTATGGACAATCACAAAGACTCGATGGACAATACCAGCTCAACCACCACTGACTCCCCACCATCAACTCTCATCAAAGTTGCCACACCTCCAACTACTCCTGCAACCTCTCCATATATTCAGACCAAGCCCTCAGAAACAACACCCCAGAATGACGAGACTATCAGTGTACCTGAAACCTACGACAAATACCCATCGCATGACACTACTCAGGAATTCCCTGAATACCAAACTCCTAGGGCTGGCGTTTATAAAATGTCGGTGCCAGGACACAGATGCCAGGGCACTAACACCAATGACTAACACCGGTGTAACAGTTCTAAATTACCCCCTCATCTAATAATTATACCCCCAGGTAATTTAGACCTTAGGTTTGAATGACCCCTTCTAGGTTCAAATGACCCCCCTTTGTTTCATTGATAATCTTACACCAACAATTCTAAAAGAACATATTGGGAGAGAAGGTCATATCTGATGCTTATGGGAATAAATTAAAGATCAATTTGAGGATCTAATAATGATTTTTTTTGTAATTCTGTATGATAATCCTTTTTTCTTTCTATCTATTTAAACTGAAAATATCATTGTAACTGAATGACTATGGCAGCTTATTGCAAATAAAAAAGAAAAACAACTAAAATTTATTCAGTTCTGTCTATCAGGCCTAGCTGTACTCTATTCATTTTTTACTTTATTCATTATTACTTTTATTGTCATAATTAAAAAAAGTTTCAATGGGAGTACATCAGTACTAGATTGGTAACACATACTGGGGGTATATTAGACCTAGGTTTAGTTTCCCATTGATGGGTACTTTGAACCTGGCGGGGGTACATTTGACCTAGGTCTAATATACCCCCGGGGGTACATTGAAACTGGAGGGGGTATATCCAACCTAGGTCTAAAGTACCCCCGGAGGTATATTGGACCTAGGTCAAATGTACCCCCGGTACATTAGACCTAGGTTAGTTATACCGGGGGTACACCTGATGGAGGGATACATTAGACCTGCTACACCGGGATAGCGGTAGTGTCCATAAAGTTAAGATTCTCGTGTTAGCCAACATTCTCGTGTTAGGTGGGTGTTGGCCAACACGAGAATGCTGGCTAACACGAGAATGTTGGGTGATTTTTATTTAAATAAACAAGTGAAATTTCAGTTTTCCTTTGGAAGAATAGTTGTGTGGAACATTCCTTGGGCAGCATATGAGCAAATCCACCAATTGCTCTTTATTTGGCCATCCAGAGCTGAACATTCTTAATTTGTTTAAATTGCTTCTTTTGATTATTTTTTTTTCGTACATAACATAAACAAGACATATTGCTGCGAAATTGGGAAAGTTAATAATGGATATTTCAGTCAGGGCAGCTTGGTAGAGACTGTGACTGGAACTCTGCTGATAAGGGTACTGGAGAATGGGACATATTTCTACATAAATATGGATTTAAATTAGAAATAAATAAAATAAATATGCACAAAATGCTTTGAATTATTGACAGAGAGGGCAGGGGAGAGATAGATTAGAGGGGGAGGGGGAGGGGGAGCGGGAGGGAGGGAGGTGGGGAGAAAGAAGGAGAAATATCGAAATATGTCACCTTCCCATTAAAATAACAGCTGGGTCAGCGGTGGAGGGGCTGACTTACCATGTCTTATCATCAACCCTCTCCCCCACCACCCCAGAGGGGTTGAGGCATATCATGTGGCTTTATCTGTCTAATGTCTTTTCCATTCACAGACAGGCAAAGTGTCGGGCGGGCAGAATGTATGGCGGGGAGATTGCGGCGGGGAGATTGTTGGCGGGGGAATGACCTAGAACCCTCAAACCCAAAAATATATACTCAAACATCCTACACTCACATCGTACACAAAAAAACATACTACACCAACCAATCAACGTGCTACGATTCCCACATCCTACACTCACTCACTATATAAACACATCGCACACTCAGCTAATAAACATTCTCCTGATAAAGATCAATATTGATTGAAAAGTTGATGGAAAATAAAAAAAAAACGAAACGAACTTACTTCCATCTTGGTGTTTATTCGCGTCGACATCACATCAAGTATTGTAATAAAGATTGATGTTCCAAAAACAAAGAAAAAAATATTCGTCTCCTCTCATCGTCGCCCATTTCTGGGCCCAAGTAAAATAATGTACAAATGTCCTCATTTAATATGCAATTTTGACATTTTTTCAAACGCATTGCAGAATATGATTTTTTTGTTATTCTGAATAGCCCATAGCCCGTATCTTCCTGCATTTGAGGGAAAAATTGCCTGTCGCTAGTATAAAAAGCTGAATTAGGAGAAGGATTTTAATTTTGACCGTTTCAAACCCTCTTTTTGTAGCTCAGTATTCGCAAATACCAGTGGAAAAATATTAAATAAATCAAGTATATTATGCACCAATATTTACCTTTTGGGCTTAAAGGACAATTAGCAATAGGATATACACTGCTAGGGGAGAATGCTTCATATCATATGTCTGCGTTACGGAAATTATGCGTTACGGAAATTATGCACCAATTTGAGGCCCTGTGAAGGCAAATGACATAAGCCAACAATGCATATTTCCTCAGGTATATAGAACATGATTATATGTATTTATGTGTGAAAGGATTTTTATTTTGGTAGTCAATCATGCATGTCATTAGCAATAAATCGGCGTTACGGAAATTACGCACCCTATTGAGGACCCATGAAGGCAAATGAGATGAGCCAGTATGATAATACATATAGTGTGGAAGTATTTTAATGTAGGTTGATAACTGTGTATGCTATTGGAAATACATCAACAATTTCTGCAACGAAAAATGACAAAATTAACTTTTAAACCTCATGCAGTTGCTGTGTCTTTTTTCTCGGATAAAGGGGCTATGATATATTTTAAAAATTCAAGGTAGTGGGGGTGGGGGGCGGGGGGGGGGGGGGTATATGGCCTAAAATCAACACAGTGGCAAAAAATAGAAACCTCCATAATGCAGCTGTGATACTTTCTGGGATAATACCAACGATCCTATAGCTACACAATCGTTGATAATACTTCAAGACACCCTCTCTTCATTCATTCCATTTTTAGGAGAATTATTCATATTTTTGAAAACTTTGATTCGTTTTGCTGCAAATTGGCAATTTTTGTGTCTTCTAGCATTGATTTTTCTGCTGATACATAGGCAAAACCATATATTGCCCTCTAGCTCTCATCGAGCTTCATAAAATAGGAGTGACAACGAGGAGAAAAACAAATGATTATAGGAATTATGGCCTGGGAAAATCGAAAAATCCTATAATTTGTACATTTTGTTTTACTTTTTCCCTTCTATCTGCAAATTATCAGTTCTCCTCTATCGCCGACTGTTAGGAAGGACATGCAGCCACGAAATGTGCATGGAATATTGTGTATACCGTACACTGAACTAAGAAAATGATTGCAGTCTAGGCTAAGAACCTCTCAGATAAGATAAAGAATGGTATGTCAGTGATTTGACGCCTACTGTGCTAATGACTTTCCCGGCCCTGGAGTATCTTAGAGTAAGCGTCCTAAAGGGATTATAATGGCATTTTGCTGTTTTGAGCGAGAGGCTTTCTCTCGGCGTTGAGGGATTATCTCTGAGCCTAGTAGACTAATTGGGTGGCAAACCCTTTCGTCGGCCAAAACTAAGAAAATACACTTCGACAATCGAATTCCAGAATGAAACATATCAATGTTTAAATAGATTGGACCAGTTCCTTTTAGCTTATGACCCCACAAATATCCAGATGTTCCGTTGTTAACTATAGTGTTGCCTGTCGTGATTTGCCTGAAACAAAGGGGATTTCGTATACTACTCACACGAGCGCCCTATAGGTAAATCTATTGTGCAAAGTTCCCGTTAACGCGTGTTACATAGAGGCGATGTATACCTATTCCATCCAACATTCAATAACTATTATAGATAACCATATTACATTTCGATTTCTTATGGATAGGCTAACATAGTTGCAATATGTCATTACATTGTATACAACGGTTCTGCAGTATGTAGGCTATATAGGTGTATGTCTGGTATACTTCGCAACCACATTACCAATAGATACCCATGCATGCATGCCAATATCCCGTTTCATCTTTGGTGAGTTTGGTTACAGTTGGTGAGGAGAAACACTCAAGCCGGCGAATTTGTAAGTTTTTTGTTTATTCTGTTCCAATATTTCGCGGGAATTATTACAGGACATGCATACCGCTGGTCTTCCTTCCTATGAGATGTGCAAATCGCCCTAATTCCTACCATTTGGCGGCGGTCGCCCAGCTACCCAAGTATTTGGGCTTGTGGTTCCACCTCCTCGTTGCCTCTCTCTGCAGTGGCACGCCCAGAAAGGGAATGTATTACTCTTCACACTATTTCTTTTTGGTAGTCTGAATAAGACGATCTCTATAAAGGCCCATTCACATTACAACGGCCGATTGGTGTACGGCTGCCGCACGGCAAAATACACAATGTTAAAGTATTACAGCCGGCAAGGATCGGCCGGCTGGTCGAGTTAATGTGAATGGGCCTGTACATTATCAATGAACTTGCTTGTTTCAACTAGGCCTATGAAGCTAAGATTATTTAGTGACTAGATGCTTTCAATTAGAAAAAGGAATGATCGAGCCCCCATCCTCTTATCCCGCGAAGCTGAAGGTTTACCCCTATACTTCCAAGTTTAATTATAGTTTGAAATGAGGTATATTTGGGTGAGGGTTTTATTAATTAAAGTAATAGGTTGGATGTTTATCGGAATAACTAAAATCTTTTTCTTTTATATTTCCAATGTGATTATTTGACCATGCAAGACACGGATCAATTGTTGGGAAGTGACTATAGTCAGTGTTTCTCGTATACACAGGGTTCTAGAAGACGGAAATCAAACTTAAATACGACTTTCTTTTGCATGTATGAATATAGGCGTATAATGTGCTAGAAGTATAGGCCCGTTGTATAAGTTGCGATGGCCGTTCAACACAAACGGCCATCGCAACGTATATACAACGGGCCAAATTGTGGTGGAGAGCTTAAAGAACGTATTTATAAGATACCTTGCACAATTATAGTAGGATACCGGTACCTTATAGAATAACCTAAAAATAATTTGTATTGTAACTCAGCGGATAGCATGCCCCCAAATTCTAGAAAAATAGTACTAAACATTTCCTGAAAGGATCAATAGAAAACAAATCAACAGGTCTCCCTATGGAATCGATCAATAAATATTGCGACATAGCATTCTCCGGACAATAATCACACCGTCCCGAAGTCAAGACCGAAAAATAATTAGTCCATTAGTTCAGCCCAGGAGAGATTGGACATTCATTTAGTCTTTCCTTTCTATACATTCCTGATATTTATTGATATCTAGCACACGTTCAAAAGTTCCCATTTATGAGTATCCTAAGTAAATGATATACGGTCTCTTCGAGGAAGAAGTAAAGTGCCGATATAAAATAAAGGGAGGGATGGTAGTCCGCCAGAAAAAAACTATATTTGATACTTGTGATGAGATATTGATTGGTCGCCTTATCTATCTACGCAGCGCTCAAGTTGATCCCCTCAGACCTATACACTTGTTTCTTCATGCATCTCCACTCGCAACAACTGATTAATGGTGCTCTTCTACGCGGCGAATTCGCCGAAATTAATTCCACTTGCGGCGCGAGGTGCTATCGCGTCGGCGATGCGTGAAGATGCACCAAATAAACAGGAATCTGTCGCGCCTGTCGCCTTTCCGGCCCACTTTCCGGCCGGCGGCGGTAGGTGATAATTGGTTCATTTAAGTTGTTCTTATTGATGTGAAATTAGGCGTGATGCGCTATTGGGCTTTTGTGGCGGTTGTTACCACGGGCCTTACGTTCGCCGGGGCTGGCTTTGACTTCGCGGCCAATATCAAGCAGCACACACGCGCCAGTGAGAAGCCAAATTTAACAGCACAAATCAGCCTAACAACTCGGAAAATGTCGGCCACTCTCGACCTTTTACCATCGCATTACCAATTTTGCCCAATTATCGGCCAATTCGAAGTTGCCACCGCCGACGGCTGTTATTCCATATTCATAAATACGCCACTTGGTCAGGCAACTCATTTCTGTAGCGAAGGCTTTGGCGCAAATTGTTCACACTTGGTTAGATTCGGCGCCGAGAGCGTCTCAATGGCCGTAAATGCATTGCACGGGCTTTGGACCACTATGGCAGAGTTGGACCCTACTCCAGCCTAGCACGATCCCCTAATTTGTACCTGTTAGTCGCGGTGGCGGTCAAAACGCCGCTGGCTACAAATCCCTCCATCTCTCGGTGATATTAGGCGTTCACAGACGTGTCAATGACGTCACTTCACAGAATCCCATCGAACACGCCCCGGTCATTGTAAAAGCGCGACAAATATGCGATAATTGGGATCCCTCTCCTTGATTCGGAACTGTTCACAAGCCGATCACGCCATTCACAACACTTCCCGTTCTTTTGACCCGCTGTAATCTCCGACACTCGCTGCATGTTTTCCGCCATTGTCAGTGATGAGTCCCTGAAATGTGCGGTTCTGATTTGCCGGCATTTTACAGTAATTTAGGCGCTAGGATTATGAATGTGTCCACCGCGAGCCGTATTGAAAAGCAGACGACTTTCTGAATAGCAGTCGTTACCAGCAGGTTCCACTGTAGAGACCCCGAGTAAAATGGCCGGTCTCGGTCGGAAAGATTGCCAATTTGTCGGTGCTTTCCCAACGTTTCAATCTCAATTACACTGATGACTCTCAGTAACACAACTAAAGCGTCAGCTATTTTCCTTTGTATGATAAATAACATTGTGAGAACAAGTTTTGCTTGGAAAGCATAATCGGGGTGAGTTCCCGACAGTTAAACTAATAAACACCACTTTTTCGTCTCAGGCTTGTGACAATTACTTCCAACTTTGCAAATGATTTTATGGTACTTTTTGCTCCAACAAACTTATAAAAACGATTGGCTGTAAATGGTTTTGCCTCGCTAGGCTTAAAATATTTACCTCCTCCTAAATCCAATGTACGACAAAGTTTTTTTTATCTATTAGTTGGAAAACTGCGCGAGAATCTCCTGAATTGGTACTTAAACGAACAATTATGTATAATGTTGCATGATTTAAATACATGGGACCCACATAAAAAGGATTAGATAAGGGAACGATCAAGACGACACAAATTGTTTATGAAGTTATGACTGCAACGATCAGGCTCAAGTCTCTATCACATGTTTAAAAATCAACTATTTGCATCGCCAAATATATTTGGGCCTCTTGATTCGAGCCAAATATCTACTTTATATCAAAGCATAGAACCAGGGTCTATATAGTTGTATGATGAGAGGGAGCAGTGCCAGGGCACAGGGCACTAAGGAGTGCGGGTGACCCATACGGCAATCGATCAACATTAGGCCTATATGGATTGCATGAAAGTAGCCCTTCAGTGCAGGAGGATTGTGACAACCTGGTATATAGAATTAAACAGGCTGTCTAAGTCATATGAAAACCTCTAACACAAGAGTGTGCATGTGTGTGTGTGTGTGTGGGGGGGGGGGGATGAGGATGCGGATGGGGATCGGTTGTTTAACATCCTGTTTTGAAACCATATTTTCGTATATCCTATTTTTTGGTCCTATCAGGGCGAGAGAGAAAACACGCTTACAGGATGCGATATAAAGTATAAATAGAGTATAAATAGGGTATAAGCCTTTATTCACACACCTATCAATGCTAAGAAACATTTTGAGCAGACACGAAATAGGAAAAAAAACCATTTTGAGCGAACATGAAATATAAAAATACTATACCCTATTTATACTCTTTTCGAACATTAGCATGAGTTCTTTTGGACCGTTCTTTTATATATATATAATCATATATAGGCAGCTATACACATGACCGGCCTTTGGTAACCCAGTCGGCGTGGACTGGGTGGGAGCTGAAATGATACGCTGGTAAGCTACTATGGGATTCGAATCCAGGACTAAAGAACCTCTCTGGTTGGAGTTCATCGCCTGGTTGGAGTCCATCACCTTACCCATTGCACCACTCCAAAACCTTCCCTTTGCGATCTGGAGATTAAGTACTTATAGATACTACGCACCTAAGCACGTATTCTAAACGCATGGACTGCACGAAAGTAGCCCTTTAGTGGAGGAGGATTGTGACAACTTGGTATATAGAAATAAACAGGCTGTTCAATTCATATTACCTGGAATGATATGTCGTGTATCAGTTCATACTAACGTTTGACATGTATTTCGAACATATTATTATTATTATTATTATAGCCTAGAGTGAATGCCTGGATCACAGAGGCGCAGATCGAAGAACTATTGCACTTGATCCCCACTCGATCTGCCCTGACAATCTGTCGATTAGCCTACCCGCACTGAGTTTCATTCTTGAGTTATTTATGTCAAGAAAAATATTGAAATAAACAACCAGATCCAATCTTTAATGACCCTACAATTGAAACAAACGGAAACAAACGTACAAGCAACGTCGAAACGACCTTATAAAAGGTCCCCACGAAGAAGCGTCCACGAGCAATATAGATAAAAAACCGGACATCCACCCCTCATGGAAGATCCCCTTACCACCTTCCATTAAGCACAACAAATCGCCCAAACGATGACAATGTCCATTGTTCGTTAACATTGACTTTTCACATAAGGGGCTGTCCATAAATTACGTAACACCTGAGGGTGTGTGGGGTGGGGTCAGACCATGTGTTACGGTCCCATTGGTATAACATAGCGTTACGCACCCTAGGGGGTGGGGGTGGGGGGAAGGGTCTAAATTTTTAGGCAAAAAAGTGTTGCGTAATATATGACGGCCCCTAATAAAGATCAACTACAAAAACATCTTTATTCGATCTCATCCTATCCATTAAATTCCTACTAAGACAAAGCCCCCAATATATACACGGACCCCGGACCCCTTTCAAAAACCTCAACTCATCGGAAAACCAGTAAACAAAGAAGTAACCCATCACAGCCCCCCATGAAAAATAGACCTGGGAAATAACTACTAGATCCCACCCCACCCCCACCCCGCGAAAAATCACCACATTTAGGACCAAGATCGCCAGGGATATATCACCTATAAACTTCCGGTTTTGTACATTTTTTAATATGACCCCTAATTTTGTAAAAATTTCTTCACTTTTCCCTGACGAAGAGCACCTCTGCCCGAAACGTAGGATATAAAGTCATAGAAACCTACTACCGGATATTTACAAGTTGTTTGTCGAATTTTAAAGTGACAATCTGTTTATAAACAGATTATCCCATTAGAATTATATACCTTATCCAAAAATATTGAAATACAATCTTTATTTTTTATTCTGCATGACTATACAAAGTATATACAAGTTCAAGGAAAACTACCTTATTATGGTATACGTGTCAAATATGAATATTAATATTGCACCCTATATATTGTATCTCTCCTATACATGATAAAATAATAAAGTTGCATTAGTGCACTAAGTATTATCATTGAAGACGTATTTTATTGCTTTAATAAATTTCGTGACTATCATTTGGGATTTAAAATTCAGATCTTACTGATAACTTATATATATATGTAGTTTTGTAACGTATCTACGACAATTTAATTAAGATTCAATTCACGTATTTTGAAAATTATGTAGTTTATTTGGTATCTAACCGTATTTCATATAAAACCTTTTGGGATTATTATTCGCTCATGTCCGCGGATTAGCTAAGTGTCAGGGACTGGGTTCATGATTCTTCCACTGACCAGGGATAACAAACAACAATCATAACAGGGGGCACGGACATGTTTTATAGGGTATCCAACGTGCATTTATCTGAACGGAAATATGTTGGCTTCCTATAGTTACTACAGTTGCCATAAGGCATATTTAGTTACTTTTTATATATTGCAAATGAACAGACCGATGTAACTTGGTAACCAGAGAAGTAGCATATATTTATGTATATTTAAACGTGTGTGGTGCACTGATAAATCACTTCTGTTCTAGACTCACCAACACCAACTTGCTGCTCTATAGCCTCTGGACTGTGTATCATATTACTTGTTCTTCAGCCATTGGGACAAATATATAAGGTTGCCGGTAGTTGTGGGATATTTTAAGTTATTAGTAATATTCGATCTATTCACAGTTAATAGTAATATTCCTCAAGCTTTCATACAGAGGTCTACCTCTCATAAATAGCCAAGCAACGACAGGGGTCTACCAACTCTCCACGATATTTATATGGTAGATATCAATCGACACATTAACCTAAAATTGCATACGTTTTAATTAACTTTGTCTTTGGGGAATACATAATTGCGAAAAAAAAGAACAGTTCAACACGTTCCAATATGAAATGTAACTAATTAACATCAGTATCAAACGGAGAATGTTTATGATTGTGGTATCAATGTACCCCATTACAGTATTTGTTTAAAAAATTAGAAACAGAAATAAATCAATATCTAACCATATAAAATGTCTTAAAGGCATATAATAAATAGTCAATGGTACTAGTAAAGTTGAATATTTATTCATATAGCTCGTTTCATTCTCTCTATATATATTATATAACAGGATATTTTCAATGAGATGAGTATATTGTCACGGATCCCGTGGACATAGAGAGAAGCCCTCTCACCTAAATCTACATTCCCATTTTTTTATCATATTTCCTTAGCTAATATGATTACAAAACATCCGATATAATTCCCTTTGTTCGAGAGGGTGCGAAGGGGAAGGAGGGCATTTGGAAAAGATGAGAATCGAAGGACGTACCTACAATGCACCGACGAAAAATCTGAAAGTCGATTTTCCATTTTTACTCGCATCATGCATGTTTCGGTAAAACTTTTTGAATCATTCTGTATGAACATTATCAAATAACAAATTGATTGGGAAACTATCACGTTATCACCCGTTATACGTTTATTTAACATGCAGTCGCGCCCTCACAGCAACCGTATTTATACATCCCGCTGACATTGTTGATAAACATGGGGTTGGCCGCATCAATGCCCTCCCCAGGCAGCCAATTTTGCTGGACAGTTGGCCACCAGTAAGATCATTCGCAAATTGTTTATAAATTCCCCACGCTTATGAACCAATTAGATGAAGACGTTACACCAGACTTCTTAATTATAGGGATTGAATAAACAAAATGGCCCATGTCATTTATCACATGACCATGGCGTATATAAGACCGTGTGATAGGAATGTTATCCCGAATTCACATATACTATAGTGTTATCCCGAATTCACATACTATAATAATACAACCTATCCCAAATATAATTCCTTATACGACTCATGAATTGTCATTGGTAGACACACTTAACACTATTTGAAAAGCCCACTAGAGCCCACAATTCATTGTTTTTAAAAAAAAAAAAAAATGTTGGGAACTAGGGCCTATAGGGAAATATGTTTGCATGTCCAAGGTGTGAAAGCAGAAATCCATTTAGACATGCGGTTAAATCCAAGAACGGAAGCCTCCAGGAAAGGCATAAATCCAAGATGAGACCTTAACAAGTCAAAGTTTCTCGTAACCATTCTTGAATGTATCACAAATACAGAGCGGTCTTTGATGGTTGACTTTAACTGGGGGCACTTTCCCTGTAGGAAGCTTCGCAATGCAACAACTAATGAGGCACTTCGTCAATTAAACTTTTGTCTGTCAAGACCACTGGATTTATTTCAACCATCCTTATTCGTCTCCGCTTTCAACAATTGATTTCACACGATCTTTAAAGAAAGAGAACGGCGAGATCTATCGCAGTAAATTGACTCTTTGTCAGGGAAGGACATCGCCAAGTTTGCATTAACTCATCAAAGCGCAGAGACAACCCTTTGCGGCAGGCGATAATCAAGACAATCGCAACTTGTCCACGTATTGGAAAAGGAATAATTAGAAAGTTGAAGAGACCAATCGAGCATAATTCCCAATGCTATCATTTAAAAAAACCTCTTCTTATACGTGTTTGGCTTTTAAACGGGAGAGGCAACGTTAAAATAGTGCGTAATTGTTTGGCGCGAAAGAGCAGACGACTTTCAAATGGTTTAGTCAGAGATGAGAGCCCCTGCCTGAGGAGTATCCGCGCACACCTTTCAAAATCAGATGAAGCACTTCTCTGTGGCACAGATGCCCTGAGTACCTACATCGAGCTGCAAAACAAAGGCCTAATTAGTTACCTAAGGCAGATCACTAAAGCGAGAAATGTGATAATACCTAATTAGTGCTCGTTAGGCACAAGGAAGGCTTGTTGATATAGGTTCATCGGCAGATCATTAGTGACAATGTAGCAACTATCGCTTGATTACGGATCACCCGAAAAACATAGAGGATTTTTTTAGTTGTTAATAAGGCATTAATGCCAGTGCTCTTCGGAAGGTACCGACAAAATGCTAATTATGGCGTTTTTCGAACAAAGGCTTATCGCCCAGCGAGGCCTATATCGTTAAGTAATTTTAATTGACCTAAGTGTAAGAAAGTACACCAGTCCGTAGTCACAATTTAAAGGATATAAATATTATATTGAATGCTCAAGCACAATTATTCAGACGCAGAATATCCGGTTAATTTTAAATGTCATCACGCCACCTTCCTGATTTTACATAAGCCTAATATTGCATTGTCTCTAGTAGCGAGGAATTGCCATTTTCGTATCTATTCTAAATAGATTAGTTTCATATGATTTCTACTTTACTTATACATAGCCGACATATATCTATCCTGATTTCATATGATTTCTTCTACACCTAAATATGTAAGGCTAAATTTTAACAAGTCAGGTAGCATCGCCTATTCTATATATAACAATCTTTCAACGTGTGTTAGTCTACCCGAATATTTGCATATAAAACAGTAGCCTAAACACTGTTCCTCTTTTTCCACTAGAAATTGCAATTAAGACCTATTTGATGTCTGATGACATTACATCTTAATATATAGGCCTACATGTATAGAGGCCCTATCCATACAATATTTAAAACATTTAATTTCTCGCAGCTATTTCGTTTTATCTGATCACAGAATTCTTACAGGATGCATCTCATGCATACATGTAAAGTCTGAGAGTACTTTTTACCTCTATATGCAGGAGGAGCCTATGGGCGAGCAACATAGAACCGTTTTGATGAGCACATGAGCTGAGAGGGCGCCCGGCTTCAGTAATGACCTCCTAAGTAGACGCGAGATTGAGGCTCATTATCCTACTGAGTTGTTTCACGCGTGAACGCGCGAGAATGAAGAGCGCCTTGCCCGCGGATCGTCTGCGCGCACGTGTGTCACCCGCCAAAATTGCCGGAGGTGTTTGTAACTAAGCCTCGTTAGCAGTGATTTCCCGCCACTTGAAGATCTAATATTGTTTATTTAAATGTTAGCAAATTACTCGGGATTATTTGGGCATTATTAGAGTCGGGGAGGCGATGGATTCTCATAAGGCGCAAATGATGCGGAAAATGGCCAGGCGCCGTATGGAAAATGAATGAAGTGCCAGTCTGCCAGGCTGTTTGTGGCAATTTCATTTCGGAGAAGTTTGGAGCTTATCATGCATGTATTTATCTCCGATAAGGCATTCATTTTCAAGGTGCTGCCTTGCTTCTCTTTGCCTTTTACTATCATAGAACTTCATCTATTATAGTAGGTAGCCTATTCCTACCTTGTGGACACGAATTTAAGGCGTTGGTTAGACGCATTTTAATTTCATTTCATCCGATCGGGAACAGATTGTAAAGTCAAGAGATCTTAATGGTTGCGAAAAGTCGAGTTTAAAATCGACGCTGTTTAGATAAGCAGACGCAAAATGTTCAGACCATCAATCTAATGGCGTCAAATTAGAGACCGCTTGTGCGCGGTGGAATTGTTGGAAGTTAAGGAAGAAAGTTTCCACACTCCAACCAGAAGACCACACTTGAGCACATTATGAGATAATTATAAATATGTTTAGGTTTCTAATTTGTACCCAATTTGTTATTGATTTGGCCCGGGGGACAGAATAAATAGACAATTAGGGGATGAGAGAGTCGCCCGCTGAACGGCAAGTGGGAGGGGTTCATCCTGGGGAGCAGCCTCCATCTGGTCACGTGGTTTGTTTAGCAGACGATATTTGGGTATAACAGAAGGGAACCAGGAAGGGAGGAGGCATGATCAGACCAGAATCAGCGAGGGCATTGTAGATGGCGGACAGATTCAGAAAACAGAACAAATGGAAGGAAATTTCTTGTAAAATATTTGGTGGAGAGACTTTTGCATATACCCTAAACAAAAGAAAGAGGAAAGGCAACACTAATTAGTAGGCCTAAGCCTATACAGCCGTGAAATTTCCTTAATTCCATATATTTTTGGATGTTTAGGAGCAGGCCAATTACAAGCACTCGGAAATCAATGAAGTATTTCTGCCAACATTTCCATACCGGATTGCAAATAGAAAACTTTCAGGATCCATTTGGTTGAAATCAGACCCAGAGCAACATAGCTTTTGGAGCTGGACTTTTTTGACTGTTGCAATATTTTTTTCGATTGCTGTATACTTAGAGTTTGAATAGTAAAGGAGACTTTAAGGAGATTTAAAGCTAAAAATGACATCCTTCCTGATAAGAGATATCTTAGGTCCTGCGACCGCTGCTGACGATCACAGTAGGCCTAAGCCTTCGGAGCGCGACACGGAGATCCAAGTGACTGTTCCCGGGGACAGAGATGCCGCTGAGTGTGCGGTCGGCGGCCGGGCGGTGAATCAGGGCGCACCAAGCACACATCAATGTAAGCTGGATATTGTTGTTATCATTGTCGTATAGCTCCCACTTTAAATTATACATTATGGTTGTTATTGTTATTTGCATTGATTGCCCTCTATTGGGCTTGTCCATTAGTTTATAGTAACTTTGGGCCATTAGTAGTCGCTCTTTGCATATAGAAAAGCATCTCAAGTAAAGAACCGCTGGAAAAATGAGATCTTCAATATTTTCTTGCTACACAAGTCAATTGGTATTTATCGGTTTTCAGATAATGATGAATACTTATTTAGGAAGCGCTATCAGTTTGTCCGACATTCTCAGGGTGTTATGGTGATGGTTTAACATTATTTAATGATTTCACTAAACGAATTTAACTAGATTTTGATCAAAATCAAAATTCTCATGAGAATACACAACTCAGGTATGCATTGACGCCACGCATGCATGGCACGGGATCGTAAGCCCTTAATTGGCTCCCTGTCAATTATACACATGGACGAAACACCTTCACATCCCAACCTCTCGGGGATAAGTTGAGCAAAACAGTTTGTAAGCGATTTCCAAACTTTAATTCCATTATGATTTAGGTTAGACTTATCCTTCGTATCCTGAAAGGCAATAATGGTTGAAGTGGAATCTGCCCGAATATACATGGTTAATAATTGCGACCACCAAGCAAAGTTTTTTTTTCTTTATGGGTTTCCTATATGCGGATAACGTTGCACCAGTTTGGATATAGGCCTACTTGGCTTAATTCTATCTGTATGCCTGGCTGAATTTTGTTCTATCTTTCTATACATAATGCATGTTTTATACTGTTTAATATAGGATAATTTTAGATCACATATCACACATGTTTACGCCAGCGTTAGCGGACATGATTGTTCTCTGATTGTGTAAAAGAATAAGTATGTCTGATCAGCATATCCTTCATTGATGCGTTTTATTTGTTCTATATGATTACTAGCAAAAGGCTGGTCACTTATAAACTGATGTCATGCCTACGTAAACAAAATCATTCTTGTAAATGCTGAATATTTTAACTAGATGTACATTTCTGTTTTTAATAAACAAGTGGAGGGGGACTAGGAAAACAAAGTTATCCCCGGGGAAAGTCTTCATTGCATGCGCCTTGACCATATGGATGCATATGGATGAATTTAAGTCATCAATGATAATAATGTCAAACACGTAACAAAGTATATGCCCGCGACATCGGACGAGTGTTCGAATAAAATGGCTATTTAAATAAACATTAATATTTTATAAACTTATTCTCGTTAGAAATGATTAATCTACATAATAGATAACAGCAGAGGGCTTCAAATTATATACCCTCTTACACACTCTCAATTTTATATCACATATTATATATGTCTTTTTTTAATAATCACCAGATCATCTGTTACCTTCACTACTATACCTAATCAAAATAATGAATAAATAATGAATAAAACATTTTCAACTAAAATGAAGTCTTTAAATGATAGAACTTCAACTATTTATCACCTATTTGTATAACTATTCATCATATCCTATATATCCCCGCCCCCCTGTCCCTCTGTACGACCCAAGAATCCCCTCTTGACCAATCAAAACAGCTTGACACATGTGTCACTTATGTGCTACACTAATTCTTACTTAATAAATAATCACCAAGAAACTTGTCATTCCCCCGACGAAGACCAATCACGGTCGAAACGCGTAGGGATCGCCCTACCTTTTTCGGAAATAAACTGCAACTATAAGAGAAACTAACAGGAATTACTTATTTCATCAGAGATCACCTTACACAAAGTATATATGGTTAATTAAACAGAATACCAGACCAATTTAATTCTGAACTTCCAGAATGATGCATACAAATAAATTTAAATGTATAAGATTGAACTTAATAGAATCATATGATATATTTTAAAACTTCCGGATTCTGGAGGAGCATACGCCCGCGCCTCCGCCCGCGCCCCTCTAAATCCGGTCTTACCTTCCGTCATTCTCAGAAGTATTTTTTTTTACTATTGTTTATTTGTTGTAATATACAACTCGCAATGAACACTCGGGGAAATTGTTTCGTGGCAAGTCATGATGAATATGGGGGAATGAAACCCGAGACTGGGAATTAAAGCGCATCTATTCATACTAAATGGGAGCATTTTCATATCAATTCGGGAGAAATCATAAAGCCACGACATTACATCACATTAATACGATAAGTGCTTCAACCGGAAACAAACAAAATATCTTTTCTAATAAAATATTTAGTTTCATATTACATCATGACCGTGCTACAAATTGTTGATAGACTCTGACCTAAAATGTTCTATTAAAGAACAACATACATGTATGCACGTCTGTTGATAAAATAGATTATAATAGCTGGACAAATAATAAGAACTTTATGATAAATAAAAATCAAGGGATCGATGGAAATGGTACTACTCACTAGTCATGCCGACATCTCACAATGTTATTGTTATGATGAAAATGATGCGGTCAGGCGTGAGTGTATAGATCTATCTACGAAAAATTACAATTGAATACATTTGGTCATTATGTCATGATAAATATAGTACAACAACAAGTAGTACATTTGCCCAACAGATATAATTCAGGCGGCCTTTATTCCCATAAAAACAAAAGAAAATATTGTGCAGGTTATGACGTCAGCGCGATAGTAATAGTCCCGGTGTAAATACACTTATACAAGTTTACAGTATTGGGCGGACCCTACATTTGGAAACTATTGTAATATTGCATCAAACAAGGGTGAATAATTGTAGATATACCACCCTGTTTGAACCGAATAAAAGACAGGACAGTAATAAAACAGTAATAATGCCATTGTACCGTCATTATACCTTACATAGCCTAGATGTACAGATTAGCTGTACAAGTTTTTATCGTTGGTTTCGGTGTCTTAGAATATCTATTTTTGAAAATGTATGCATAACACCGTATATACAACAAATAGCTTGAGCAAATCTCCATGTGTTCTGAGTTTTGCGGGAGTTATAAACAGACAATTATTTTCTCAGGAGTCTGACAATCTAATCTTAAAATCATGCATGAATTTTTTCCATCTATTTCTTTACCTCCTTCCCTGGAGCTTATCTTGTCTCCATATTGTATAGCTCTGAATTTTTTTAACACCTCCTTTACAAAGAATTTCATACATATATCATTCTCGCCAAACACGCGTTGCGTGTGAATAATGTTTTTGGCCTGAATCAGCATCCAGTTGACAAACTTGTTTCTATCCCCTTTCCCCACAATTCCCAAGACTACTTGGGTGGTTGTTATGGTATTCGCGAACTCTTGTCTGAAAGTATCACTACTCTCCAACCAACCTTGTATATTGCGCCAAAGGGTTCGAACCTTTTCACAATGAAAAAGAAAGTGTACAATGTCATCAGTATACCCACAATATTCACAAATAGAATCATTTTTGATGGTTTTGTGCATTAGATATTCATTGCAACATATGTTTCTATGCAAAATTCTAAACTGTAGAGCTTGTAACCTTGGCTCAATGCCAATACTTTAGGGTATTTCTGCTCTACTCTTGAATACCTCATAGGATGGCATGGCATCCCTGTCTCTCAGAATAACATTCCATTTAAACGTTTTTTTTAAAGTCGGTCTATTATTCATCAGTACAATTGCCCTGTAAATTTTGTTCACCTTGACCGCGTATTAAATTTTTCGTCTCTCAACTCGAACATTGCCACCTTATTATTTATATTTGGGGCAGGCGGATCCCCATCTAACAAATACCACCACGCTCGAGGTATAACACACCTTTATCTCATCTTGTCGAGAAAGTTAAATTTCACATTGAACTTTGCTTGTATTTCCTCTGAACTATACAATTCATCTTCTTCATTTAATAGATCACCTATTTTTTCAGCCCTGCCTGATTCCACTCTGTATTTTGAACCATTTTATGTGCTATTGTATGTAGTTGTTAATGGTATTGACTGTATTGAACTCCTGCTGATATTTTCTAACTTTACCCTATATGTTGATGTCGGAGCGGGGGGATAGGCGGGGGGGGGGGGGGCACCACATGAATTAATGTCAATCGATTCAGACAATGTAGATCGGGGATTTATTAGATAAAATATCGGTTGAAGTAGTCGAGCTGTAAGAATATGAGCAAGGATCTTCAGGAGGAGCTGTGTAAGCATGTTTATTCCAACATACATTGTAACATAGTAATCATGAACCAAAGCAGGTAGTTTCAATGTAGACAATATAATATCCGCATGCCTGAATTATGTATCTTTTATGTACGAGTTCTGTAAATGTATATGTAATATCAGAGCTTACAATGTCGCAAACAGTTTGAAACAACTGCCACTTCTTAGGAATTATGTTCGTTCATACAACTTGGTGAAAACTAATTTTGTCTCTTCATTATGCTAAACAAATAAGTGTCCATGCCATGTGCCTTATTCAGTGCAATTAAGGGTCTATTCAATATAACACCTTTAGAGTTGCTGTAATACAATCAATGGCCATTGCGTCATAATAAATATAAATCTAAGATAACACACACAAACATGAAATATGAATTACTATAAGATACATGAAAAATGCCTGAAGTCATTAAATTACAGGGACGATTTTAACATAAGTATACATAATACATTTGCCTATAACATTTTGCCATATTTTCTTTATGCTTACTTCCATATGTAATAACTTAGTAGAATGTCAGGTATGATTGACAAAATTGATCTTGTATCAAAATATTAACCCAATTAAGTACTAATAAACAGACAATTCATGGAGGTTCTGTAAACACTCCTAAGATCAATACCAGACAAAATGTGTGTGTGTCGGGGGGGGGGGGGGGCAATGGTTTAGGGGATGGAGAAGTTATGAGGCTAGAAGCGAGCATAAACATAATAATAATGTTCCTATCGAACAATAAGTAGATGGAACAGAGTACATGCATATATAGGACCCTTTTAGACCTTTACGCGAACATACTTAAATCATGTTGTTCGACAAAGAAGTTTTCCCAAATATGTTTACTTTTCATAGAGAGAAAAATCAGATATTTATATTATTAACAAATGAATTTAATATGATCACAAATACTATCCTCTAGAAAATCGTGTAACGCATAATTTAGCACACGTGGATTGTATATATAATTATAATGTCTTTTCAAGAGGACGAAATCTGATAATGTATATTCCTATTTGGTTCCAGACATACTAGGACCACAGGCGATGGACCATATCTTCAGAAATGATATGAACAATTCGAATTATGTTCTTAACCTCAAAATTGAAGCAGACAGCAAAGTGAGCAGCAGCGACGCCCATGAACACAGTGACATTGACGTTGTAGCGGGAGACGCAAGTGACACAGAAAGTCACGCGGACATCCACGAAAGCTGTACAAGTTTTTCTACGGAGGAGAGCAGCGGAAAAAATAAGAAACCTCGCAGAAGACGGACAGCGTTCACTCACGCTCAACTTCAATATCTCGAGCGAAAGTTCCGATGTCAAAAATACCTGAGCGTCGCCGACCGCGCTGACGTTGCCGAGGTGTTGAACCTAACGGAAACACAAGTGAAAACCTGGTACCAGAATCGGCGGTAAGCTTGAGATTTTGTTAGATACCATGTATTTGTTTTATGTCATGCTGTATATGTTTCATTTCTGAGAAGTTTAACGATATACTGTAAACGTAAATTTATTTTCGCTCAGATAATTTTTCGCGCACTACGTACTTTGAGACCTTTTCGCGCCGATTTAAATTCGCGCAGCAAGGAAGTCTCACACTTTGTTTATGCAATAATAATACTTTCGCGCAGGATATTTTCGCACACAAAGGTGGGTGCGCTAGAATAGCGAAAATAAATACTGTGTGAACATTAATACGTTTATTATCGTTATTTATATCGTTGGCTAGTCAAAGTCTGAAGGTCATTTTCTGAATCAGTGAGGGAACAAGAGTGGCGCAGAGGTGTTCGCCTTTGACTCAGACGCATGTGACTTTAGTATGTTCAGAACCCTCTCCGGCCTCCAAGTGCTTGCTGAGCGGGTCATCAAAGGCCAGCTGTGTATATGGCTATATATGGCTCTAATAAGTAAAGATCCATTACTAAGTAGATGTAACACCAGTTAGCGTATTTCCTCTCAGAAATAGATAGTGTACGTATCGTATACTACAACATGCCTATAGGAGTTAGTCGGAGACCAGCTATACCTGAGCTGAACTAAAACTGTATGGTAAAATGCAATAAGAAAAAAGAAAGGAATTGTTTTAATTATAATCACGAAAGACCAGTTGAATTGTGAATGGTTTCGCTAAAGATGTGTCTAGTGGTATGATCAAGGGGAAGAATGGTTTTAGCCTTGTGAAAAGTAAATGTTACAACTGACGTCAGGCCTCTTACTCACGCCTGTCCACTTACAGTCACAGTCAATTCAATTCAACGCATGTTTGATTCAGTGATTAAATTTGAGCGGACATCAACATTTACAATTTGAACCCCGCCTAAACATGAATATTGTAACGCACACATCGAGAGTGCGCTTATTCACTAAATTTTGAATAAATTGTTTCAGATGGGATATAAAGTTTAGACTTTTAGAATAATCATTTACCTAAAGTACTCAAATGATATCTATTTATATCTAATATGAGTTGCAGAATCTTGAATCCTATACTGCTACAATTGTTCTTTACAACATTCATGATGCAAAACTTCCATACTCGAATGAAAACATTGTACTCGGATCAAGCTTTTCGGAGCTATATGCTAAAGGAATATATATACTCAAACGTTTCCGCCTTCACTCAGATTTCAGTCCTGTCTAGAAAGCCACATTCCTCGAGCGTTGCAGTTCACCGCATACGCCGATAAGCTTAACCACAAGGCTAAGACTAAGGCTAAAAGTGTTAATGGGAATCACCTGAGCCCTAAAAGTTAGGGGGTCATTAGGGCTTTCTACTACTGACTGAGTTGCTATTTGTGATTGGTCTCTATTTTTCCCCACGCATGGAAGAATTCTGAACGACAACACCATATTTTGTCGATCCAGATTGAAAAACCCATGGTTTCCTCTGCTCAGTACTTCTCTTTTCGCCCATGAGTTTACGTCACTGTCACTTACAATCCCGCTCCACATCATCATATAATAACGAAATCTAATACTTGTGTGTATACCAACATCATCATATCAATAATTTTAATTTTTGATTTTTTTTCAATAACCAGTATACTATAAAATTGTGTTCCCACTAAATTGTCATTTTAAGTCAAACAGACAATTAATATTGAATAAAGATCCGATGTTGGACAAAGAAAATAACCACTATTTTTTTTATTATTATTACGATATTTGCTGAATGAAGTCATATATTCCCATTTATAATCGCCACTCTTATCTCTGTTATCTCCTAACCATATTGTTATTTTTCCCTAGCTACACAAATATACTATACTTTTGATATGGTTTGCCAAAGATATACATGTATATATCCGGGATCATATTTGGAGATGGTTTCCTGGCCAAACAATGTATGAAACAACAGGAACATTTCGTTGAAACATGTCTGTCATTACATATATAATAGTCAAATCTATATAATCGCCACTGTATCTCCTAACCCTAATGTTATTTTTGACAAGCTACACAGATATTAATTTTGATATGGTTAGCCAACATTTAGGACCATACAAATTCTCCTTATGCCCACCAGAGCACCTTTCTATCATTCTTTCCTTGTAAATAGGATGTTTTACAGTTTCACAGTTTCACAGTTTTTCTTACTTTTACCCTTCCATCGTGGCTTCTACAGTGCTATTGTCCAAGAACTTTCTTATTTTGATATCAAACATAAGATCAAACTTTCATATGCTTTCGACCATATTGTCAATCTCCAAGTCCCAGAGATTATCCTTCTATCTCTAAGACCAAGAGATTAAACTCTATAATAATTCCAGATTCCTTAGAGGAATATAGTAGGAGTCTAGCCTGTAGACTATATCTCGCAGCTCGAAATTCAAGACATAAGTCGGTAGTGGTGTTGTAAATGGAAGTGTCTTTACCAGCTGAAATGCTGTGCTTTTATTGTGACTATAGCTTATCAGGGAAATATTACACAATAGTTGTTATTTCTTCTGAGATTTTGTTATGTAACATTACGTAACATTGTGTAACCTCATTATATTTATATTAATTACTAATTATCACCTATTATCTCATTACTTAAAACCGCTAATAATACTTAACTAGCTAGGACTGTGCAAGTCTACTTATACATGCTATGCCATGGATATTACCTAAGGGCTAACAATATCTTGCTCTCAGTATTTTGTTATTTAATATTAATTTTAATATTTAATTTAATTACCTTGAAAATAATGTCATTATTATGATGCTGGATTCAAGTGTTTTAATTTGTACTGATCTGATCTGTACCCGCGATGTATTATCTTCATCCATACTCTCAATACCTGCTGGCCGACCCCCCCCCCCCCCACACACACACCATAAAAAAGAAGTAACATAGTATGCTCCTCTTCACACGCATTTATTGGGATTGTCTAATTTGGATGACAGCAATAAGAACTACTACTTATTAAACTATACATATATAATTCTTTGTCGAAGCATAGTATACGCAGGAACCCGCCTGCAAGTTGATTCATCCCAATTATATTGGAACTGTTGTAGGTAGGCCTGTATAGGGCCTACTAATATTATATTGTCTTACGATACCGTACATACATATACTAGTAAGTGGGATCCCATGACTGAAAATGCATTTGGGTTTTTTATAAATATTTTTATTTTCATATATCACAGAAAATGCAGACGGACACTTTGCTTTTACTATATATCTAGGAATATAAAAATAAAATGTGTACATGTATACGCGGTCGTTATTTAAACGTGTGATTCTTAACTTCCAGTACCAAGTGGAAAAGGCAGACCACCGCTGTTATGCGGGCTGAACAATTGCGTAACCACGTTTGTGACGAGAAGGATTGCCCTGGCGCCAAGCGGATGTCAGCAGAACTATCCAACTTCTGTCCCCGGTGCCATGTGGTATCTGATGTCAATGGCAACAACAACGATGCCACCTCAGTGCTCCCAAGACTTTACCTGAGGCATATGCAGGTCCATCTGCATCCGAGCTGTGGTCCTTGAGGTGGATTACTGTAACATAACTGTAGATTTGTGTTTGATATATATATGAATAAAATGTTTTTTCATACACGTTTGTTCGCATATATTCGGTGAAGCTCGAATCAGGGTTGTTTCTAATTATTTAATCTAGTTAAATAAATATTGGAGAGGTCCATATTATTAGGAGGAACGTCAACGAGCTATACGCGTGTAACCATACAGTAATAGCTATACTCAGTATTAGCCTACTGCTTATCATGGCCATACTTTGTACTCATTGGTACCTGAATCAAATTAATTGGAACATTCATTCATTTAGGAAAGGCGAATGATAAGATGAATAATATATTATTTATTGGTCTATATACTTATGGTCAAATAATAATAAGTTCAACTCTATAAATACGAACACGGACATTATTATGCAGATTCCACGTACTGATGAAAACTTTTTTCGCAATGGGAAAGTTTTTAATGATAACCTTCATGCGCTGTATGTAGTAATTAGGTAAGTGCAAGTAACTTTGGGACAAACTATCAAATGCTGTTCTAGAAAGAATGACAATGTCAAGGATGACATCGATCGCGTACGTACACGTAAACACGCACGCAACATATATACAACTTATACAAGAAAGTTTGCAAACTAATTACGAGGAGTTTGACCTTCTGCGGAAAATACGTGCACTAATATGCATTAATGTTAAGGGAATGAATTGGGATGGATAGCAAAAGGCCGATTTACACAAGCAGTAGGACTAGCATATCGAGTAATGATGAGAATGATTAGGCTATCAATACGATACGTATACCTTCTTCAATATTAGGTATAATTCACGAAACTATTTTCCTCAGGCAATAGTAATTTATTATTAAGCAACCTGGAAGTTCCAATTACCTACAAAAGCAATGAATGTATTTGTAGTGTATCAATCTTGGTCTCCTTTTATGGAAGGGATTATTTTACTTAATTCATTATCCACATGTTGTGAAGGATATTCAATGATTGTGTAAACGGTTATGATATATATAGGTCACATATGTCACGTATGCATGTCTTTTGGGCTCAATCAATTCAAACTTGACCTATAGAGTCGTGAGCTGGTGAATAAATCTTAAAAAAATACACATTTAACAAAATATTTCATTTAATCAAGAGAGAAGAAAAAACGCATAGCTGACAACGCAGCTATCTTTCATGCGGTGCCTACTACAAAATTCATATGAGAATATAAACAGATTAATCGATGGTATATTTTCACAATATTTCTCTACGTGACATTCATCGTCTAGTGTCGTCTACGAAGTTGATATTAATACAAAGTGATTAGTCTCATGAAAAAAACAACGTTTATCCGATCCGATTACCAAATCTTTGTCAACAACACCAGTTCATATATTGAAACTGATTATTTCTTTATCGTCGGTGGTCGCTTTCACTGTGTATAGCTGCTCCTAAAGCCTTTTCGTAATGTCGTCTATCTAGAGCAATTAACATAATGATCTGAAAATTCAAACGTCCTCACACACCACTCACTGCTACAGAATTGTAATTTCGAGGAACTTTGCCTCATTACGTATCACTATCAGAGTGTATGATGCATTATAATTAGTACACCCTTATGAGGCGTAAGTAGTATATGAAAATAGATTGTATGGCATATGTAAAGGCAGCGATTTTCACTCAACGATTTTATCGACAGTTTGTTAGGAAAGGTTCCATGTTTAATACAGCGAGTATTGTTGTTCTATATACGGGCCACATTCGGCCTAACCTAACCTACAAACTAGCACTGGGAGAAAGGGAGCTGGGAACCTTGCCAGGTCAGACACCATGACTATGTGTACTATGTGTTTGGACATAGTTCGGGCGTTCCGCTCCGTTGTTTACGCCTGCGCACTGGCCATTGCGTCTGTCACTATTGGAACGCTGCTTGTGTCAGAAAACTGAGGCAGTTGTACACTATCTTATATCTACTGGTTTCAGCTTCTAGGACAGTAACTATTTCATATCACAATGGTAAGTGAGTCTTTTCCATCTCGATCATGTATCTGGTCTATTGGATTTTAAGTTGATTGCTGGCGTGTTGATTTGGAACAGAATAGACCTGCATTATAACCACACCCCTACTCTGTGTACATTCGAATCGTGATCGAGGGGCAGCAGTAAGTCTGTCCCTGTGCCACGTACGTTGCCCGTCAGAGAACTAAAAGTATTCTCTTAACAAGCCCCATTTCAGTAAAGGGAAACCTTTCAGAGCAGGTGGTGCCTGATTCTCTCATCGTTGCGGTTTCGCTCTCAGTCTCACTGCATGGGGAACTCAGTTTCCACGTGCATCACCTGGCCTGGCCGCCTGGCCCCAAGGGATTCCATAAGGAGGGGTGGGGGGTGGGGGGGACACATTGTTTCTCAACATAGTAAGTTGAGTAACACTGGTCTTTCGAACGCTTCAATTGTATAATAAATGCATGGGTGCGGGGGAAGGCCTAAAGCCCAGGACAGGCCACAGAGGGCTTATTAATTCCAGAGAATACGGCAGCAAATAAGGGGCTATAAATAGAAGCAATAGAATCCAATGTTTATCCGGCATATGCTTTACCTCCCTAAGTAAATGTATCATGAGATCATGCTGCGAACACATTCAATAAGTTCTACCGGTATTTTTTATATTGGGACTGTCTACAGACTACGGTTTTATTTCCGACTAATGTGCTATATGGCATTTACATTACAAACATTTTGTTGTTACTCTGTGGCAAACCAAAAGTGGTGATATAGTCTCATTAATAGGTTGCATCCACAGAGTTGCTCAGATATGGTTCGTCTGACTGTATGTCAACCCTTAAATAAATTAAAATTACTTAATTTGCACCCCCAACCCCGAGACATTCAGAAAATATCGAGAGAGATGTTAATTAAGGTAGCGATTAGGCCTACAACTTGTGTTCCAATGCGAACCAATATGTGGAGATTTCATCCTTCATACTTACAAAGTTTACATGAAAAATGAATGCAAAAAATATCTGAAAAGGGGTCGTGCCAATCCCACCCCGGTTCGGCGGTTGAAATAAGTGCCACTTGAACCTCCACACAGTCCCCTCTACTGTCCAAACTGTTGCTTTATTGCGTTGATGTCTCCAGTGAAAAAGTACTGACAATTAATGACGGAACTCGTGATATACCCTGTCATGCGTAACAAGTTTACTTGTAAATATAGAATCGTTTTCCGTCTTATTTCAAATTATCACTCATGCAATACTTTAGTAAATGTAAATTTGTACTGGTTACATAATTTATTTTCCTATTTATTTTCAGCCTGGTCGAAGCAAAGATATACGAAGTGGCGATATAAAAGGTTTGTCAATTTATTAGTTAAATTTTCCAATACAAAGATACTCTGAGGCAAACGTTTACCAACGAATCCTGGGGACAAATCTCCTAGAAGTGTATACATAAGTAACGTTAGCGATATTTTTAGACATTTTATACCTTGGATTTTACACACAATTCATTTGTTTCCTAACATTTAATTCTCACACGGGCCTATTGTATAGCCTAAGCTTTGGCATTGAAGAACTTATCCCCCGCCCCCTTTCCTAATTCATTTCCTCATTCATTCAATCATTCATTCAGTTATGCACTCACCTCCTTCCGATCACACTCTCGTGTCTTTCATTACATTAAGGATGTTTACGAGTAGTTGTCATGGTAATCGAGTCGCTCGCTCAAGGGTCTCTTCCGGGTCACTGTAATCGACGATCGTCGGGGCATCGTCTCTCCGAAATTATTTATCTTTGTTAAATCTAGACATCATTTATCTTTGTTATCTCCCTTGACATAACCTGCTAGGTGGTATAGTCACCAAAGGAAATAAACAATTTTACTAAAAAAAAAAAAAAAAAAAGATTTAGAAGCCTATAAAATAGTTTCCCCTGAATAACTTTAGAATCTTACTTCTGTCCCAAGAAGCAGACCGAATCACTTTTAGCAGAGTGAGCGATTTTTAGTAGATATATAGTAATAGTAAGAATTTAGATTATAGATTATAGTATACAATTACCATATCAAGTGCGATGTGGATTATATTCGCCGGTCGAATATTGTCCACCGAGGACTTGACACTGTGGTCATCTTACTTCTTTTCCCTGATTTCATGTAAAATTACTAAAGAAATCTACATTTTTCTACTTTCGATACTAATTAAGCTATACAGCCCCGATTATATTCGTCAGTCCATGAGCGGCACATAATAGTCATTATATTGTCCGCTCACAACGAAATCAGGGAATAAAGGCACATGAAATAGAATATACACTTCCCATATGAATAACGATGACTCACATTAGCAGTTAGCCTACAAACACAGTTCAGCTAGGTGCGTAAGAAATCCCCTTTTGCTTTCTTTCGATATTTCATTGATGAGTGTTAATTTGTGACACACTGACATGATATTTCCAACGTTGCACAACATAGTTTACTCCACGTTATTGTACTTTTTTTAAACAGCTTTTTTCCTAGACACATCGTTCCTTATTGAGTGTTTGTTTTTGCTCATTTAGGCAATATGACCTAAGTCTTTTCTGGCGTCTGAAATAAAACCACCATTCTGCATTTTTTATTTCTAGATATTTATTTGAATAAAACTGTATCCAAACCAAATATTTGTGGCCTTGCGAATATGCTTTAGCATATAACATTTGGAGAATTGTGAAAGTGGTTTTGCCCTTAGTTGTGGACAATAACATATTTTGTTCGATACTTTTTATTGCATCAATTGAATGGATTCCAACATAATTTCATGGAATTTCACTCCACAGCATCGTTCAAGTATTTTTAGGATGGGAAAATTGACAGCAGAGTGCATCGCCTTAGCCATTCATTTTCGTTGTTTCCCTAGGGATTACATATGCGTAGGCAGGCGTGGGTGCAAAGAAACTGTTGGAATATGAAAAAAGCCTATTTCGGTTCCAATATGACAACCCTTTCTTAAATAAGCTAAATTCAACGTCTTCCCTCTCTCTTACAAGAAATAAAACCGCTCCCCCACTCACGCCGTGTGACCCTTGACAAACATTCTTCCCTCATCTGTCATTGCCGTCACCACCCACCACCTCGCATCCCCGGAACAACATTTTCAATCTACACAAGTGCATTCGGCACTTGGATTGTAGAGGGAGTTGTGTTTCAACTTCTTATAGGAATCCGACAATTTACTGGATTTTTTGTTAATTTGAAGATATTAATTTGATTGCCAAAAATGGCCAAAATCACAGGGTACCTACGTTGGGGTAGGAGAGAGAGAGGGGGGGGGGGGAGGGGGAAGAGAGAAGAGAGGGAGAGGAGAGATGAGAATGACAGATTATGACATATAAGAGGGTTTCATGGGGAAAAAACTTGCCACTCCCCGCCTCCCCCCCCCATCTATATATCTATCAATTTTCCTTCTACCCTTTTCCTCCCCCTCCCCGACTACCTCCCTTGCTCTTCCTCCCCCTCCTTCACCTCTCCTCTCTGCTTCGATCATATTCTAGCCACCATGTTTTTGATATAGAGAACTTTTAAAATCGCTATAAAATGAGTATTAAATATAATTTTCATTCAAAATGAATATACCACATTGTGTATTTAGGATATTGTAATGACTGGGTTTGATTTGTGAATTTGTATTTCTGATATTAAAAAAGATATGCATGCATATACGTGCATTGCATTCCACACCATAGCCCAGTGTTGCCAGCACATGGGTGGGTATATAAGCCAGCCCTTTGCAGTGTTTATTCAGTATGGCACTGATCTCGTAATAAGCATCTGTATAGCGGTGCTACCTTTTGCCTGCTGTCGCATAGGTTGGAGTAATTTTCATCGATCGGGACAAGTTAATTTCTATTTTTGCCTGATTATAGATTTGTCCCGATTTAGGTCAGGAGAGGGCAGAGGTCGGTCACACGAGTGGATGCCGCGCTACTCACGCGATTAATGACTGTCACTTTACAGTTACCAAGGAGTTCTGAGAGATAGAGTGTAGTGACTGTGTACTTGTACAGGGAGAGCATGCCCACTCAGCGTGTGCACCCGTCCCGAGCCTGTGTGCGAGTGTGTGTGTGCTGTGCCTGTGCTGTCTACTTGTGGTTGGTGGTGGTGGGGTTGAGGGGCGAGACGCAGGACCGTAGAAAATCTCGCATGAGCTCTCGTGCTCGA
This sequence comes from Sthenelais limicola, assembly GCA_942159475.1. Classification (NCBI taxonomy): domain Eukaryota; kingdom Metazoa; phylum Annelida; class Polychaeta; order Phyllodocida; family Sigalionidae; genus Sthenelais; species Sthenelais limicola. The sequence continues at coordinate 67,076,403 of OW804096.1, forward strand.
CATTTACTGTATGTTCTCTAACAGGGAAGGAAAACGGGGTACCAGGCAGGGCCTGTCTTATGCTGGTACCCCGTGCTGCCATTTTCCTAAAGGACCAGGGCACCCGGCGTACAACGTATTAATATGGAGGAAACCAGCTAAGACTGTGTTTCATTGTCAAATAGACTTTCCACTCATTGTATTAAACTTTGATGCGCCCACCCTCGTTATGTTTGTAAATAAAGTTATGAAATGTGGTTTCTTCCAATATCTGTGAAGATCGAATTTCTAAACCAATTCCTTCCAAACTTCATACCCTTATTTGGCGTTCACGTTGTGCCAGCAATGCCCTCAATTGTTATTGCACCATTAATTCCATAACGAAGCATTGATACTGACTACATTGAAATACACGCTGTATCAAAGCTGAATCACTTACTGATAAAGACAAACTCATGCATGCATGTAATAATTATGTGAAAAGTATTGTATAATGCATGGCCAGGCAGTAAATGTATTGAGTAAAACCCTCCACACGGGTTATGTATATAAAGAGAAAAGACACCGAGTATTGAAAGTACCAAATAACTGTAATAAATACAAAGTAACATTAAATGTCCTCGAATATATATAATAAATGAGTGTTTCATTATTATTTTTCTCTTCTCTTGATAGAGGTGTTCACCCTCCACGATAAAGACCGCGAAAATCGGGTCCCTACCGCGATGTTAGGCATGTGTCTGAGGTGTCTACCATTGAACCCCACCAATGCTGACGTTGACAAAATAGCCCAACAAGTTCTTGGTAAGGATAATCGATGTATGAAAGTAATAATCTACAACTATATATATATACAACTTCTTAGTAGTGCTACTAAAAAAGCTCTTACTCTAAGTGGCGGATTGGCGATATGTAAGAGTAATCAGCAATCAAAAACTTTATACATGCACAACCTCCAGTAACCTCCTTACCTAGAGAACTCTTAGTCAAGGAAGCATCTTGAAGGCGATTGCGACTAATCAATACTTAACATTTCCATGAACATATGTAGATGTAAATAAGACATGCTATACAATAGATTGATTGTAATTTACTCGAATTGTCTATAATCTAACCAGATGTTGCTGTATTTTCTGTAGGGGGCAAACAATATTTTGGCATGTCAGAGCTTGAAAAGTGTGTACAAATGGCTTCTGCGAAATCATATAATTCAGAAGACTTAAAGGATGCATTCAAGGTAAGTGTCTGCAGTTAGAATGAGGTAGAATCATATCTCGGCATGAAGGCAATGCATTTTAATGGGTCTGGCTGTTTTCCGTTGAGACAAATCAAATGAACGCCACATTAAAGGAACGCTTATAATGCATAATCATATAAGAGCCTATATTTCGGTTCCAATATGACAATCCTTTCTAGTCTAAACTCAAACTATCGTTAAATCATGCTCGCTAATGGAAAGATTTGATACACATGCATACTAAACGGACATAAGCTTAGGACGGAATACTAAGATATATCTAAGAACAAGACTTAACTGTTCTATTATCATTACTTAGAAATAGTGTTTTAGTTTTTTCTGTTTCCAAACAAGGTATACTCGTAAAAAATTAAATAACTTCTATATATTTAAAATACTAACTAACGGGAATGAAAATGTCTTTTTACCAGGTCTTTGATCGGGATGCATCAGGTCTTATAAATGCTGCTGAAATTAGACATGTTCTCACATCATTGGGAGAGCGCTTATCTGATAAGGAACTGGACGATATGTTCCAGTGTATTGAAGTTGACCCTGAGGGGAATATCAGTGTGGATGGTAAGCAATTCTCATTTAATTTCGTATTATTGCTTTTATTTTTGAAAAACACCTAACAATATAGTTTTATTCAGATCTACCAATGTCACATATATATATGTATGCCTTGAAAGCAGAGTCCCCCTTATGCTAAATACATATCCTAACTAATATTTGCATGTTATTACACAATGTTGATTTGGAATTTACTTAATAAGTTAATACAAATTCCTTAACCAGTAATTTAATAACCACCATACTGCCGACCTGTAAAAAATAATACTTTCCATTGTATCAAACGGATAATGGATGTCTATATATCTGTTCATGGGAATTAGTGTAATTCACTTTGCTAGTAAAATTATTGTAACAAAATCGATTATCATGTAACAAATGGTATACTCTAACCATATATGATTGATTTAATTACGAGTAGTGTGATGTAACCGCAAGTTGTAAAGACATTGGCCTGTTTTTTTCTAGACATAACTCCCAAAATGGTTGCAGAACCTAGCAGGAGGTGAGGACTCTCATGAACGTTTCTTCAATGCAGTTCTTCCAATAAGATGACATGAGGACGCATTCTCCCCTGGAGGTGTATATATACGACAAATACTCCATATAAATAGCCATCACTGAGGCCCTCGTCTTTCGCTAAATGTTCAAGATTGTAGCCGTGGAGACTTTGTTTGGTTGTTCGGATTTAGAACCATACATGTGTAGTGAAGCACTATACATGTGCACAACCAACCGATACTCTAATGTTATATCACAAAAAGGCTCATGGTAATGTACCAAATGCTGGGATGAAATATTTCTTCCATGTTAATGTTGTCCAGCTATTTTATCAGTTGAAACTGCCTCTACATTCGACTGAATTCCTATTTTACTTTAAAACATTATCAGTCAAATACTCAAATCGTTAATACGCATTATCAATTGGAAGTATGATAGCCGATAGCCGTATCTTTTTAAAGGCAATGATAAGTCTACAATAAAAATAATTTTGAGATTCGCCTGTTCTCCATTGATAATGGTTTAAGCAAGGGTTTGATATGCAAATACAATGGTTTGGCGCTACATTGGAATCTGAATATTTTGTATGTTTGTAGTCCCACATACCTTCATTATAAAGCTTGCTTGCAGATCTTTGAACAATATTTTTGTATGTAAAGTATTTTGATGTACTGGATATTTCACTTTTTTGTTAAGCTACGATTCACTTCCCTTAGTCACGGTGTCACAGCCATAGATCAATAACATTTCTATTGGCTGATTCTCATTTTATGATTTATTGTTGTGATTTACATATTTCCCCGCCGCAATGGATATAATTATCTTAAAGATGACATTTTACTTGGGCTGGTCCAGTTTAACTTGAGTCTGCTTGTAATAAAGTTATCCGCGTTTCTAAATTGTCTGCATCGTGGAGTGTATTTGAAAATGTTTTCTGCTGAAAAATTCGAGGCATAACTCGAAATAACACCCAGAAATATATATATACGGTAGATCTAACTTTGTGGAAATGGATTTTTCAACAGAAACTGCAGAAAGTGGAATAATATAACAGTAAAAAACGATGTACAGTGTAAATGGATTTGCAGAGCAGCTCTGCATTCTTTTGTTTATCGTTAGTATTCTTATTTATGAAATGTTATGTTAAATTGATGCTTTGTATCCTATATTTGGAAATAAATCTTATCTAATCAACTGCACATCCCTCTTTTTATTTTGTGTTTAGTTTCAAGCAGTATTATCAATTCGGATACAGTAGAAAATAATAGTTTCAGAAAAATTATAGTCTATCAATTTCACTTTTAAAAACGAAGAAAAAAATCATTTGTATAGACACTATACTTCCTTTAGGGAAAAAGGCGAGTGACAATTAGGGACAAAAATCGAGTATAAAACCACTCAATTACTCAAAATGCTCGACATTGTGAGCTTACTTCCAACCATATAAGATGAAACATCGTGCCCTGAAAAACATACAGCATGTGATTCAATCCATAACATGGCGCGGTTATTCCGGACATTGGATGATATTCACAAAAGCATTCTCATAAAAATGATATCATAATTTAATATTTACCCATCAGCTACGTATGTTAAATTGCCCCCACGAAACATTTGATGATTTGGTAATAAGATGTCAACAACAAAAAAGAAAAAAGAAGATACAATATCCGACTTACGCTATATATTACTCATTTACACAAATTCTCATAATAAATCATTAATATTTGCAGGATGGAAATAGAAAAAAGAAGATATGATATCCAACTTATACCAATATTACTCACTTACACAAATCCTCATAATAAATCATTAATATTTGCAGGATGCAAATATGTATCCTCACTAACTTTACATATATCCGTCTTGCTCACGCGGCGTCAGTTTAGACAGCGTTAATTATCATAACAAACATGACTAAACATTGGTCCGATATTATCTGCATCTATTTTAGACATAACTAAAATAATTTGTGAATAATTTATGGTAGAGTAAGCAAACAGTATGAAGGATGTTTCAAGCACATAATTATTATCCTCATCTCTAACATAACGTAACGTAACTTTTCAACTTTTAACTGACAACTATAGTCTAATTAATTTAAGGCTCGCCCGTAAATACCCTGCGTAAAGTCTAAAGACACCCGTTAACGTGGGGTATTGACGGGACCACTTGACGTATAGTGGATACCCTACTTTACAGTCACAAGCTGCATGGTGTATTAGATGATGTCGGCAATAAACAATTATTGAAGCAGAATTAAAAGGGGAAAATGATTAGATTGAAAATGAATTCCCCTGAACAAAATAAAAAGCATTTCTTCTTGCATGGGCGATCAAGTGTAAAACCCCCTTATATAGGCCTACATATAAATATAATATTATAGATGTACATAACTGAGTGCATGCGTAACTTAAATGAGTTATCTATTCACCGGCTGCGTTTTCCATTACATTTTCTCCAATACTTTTCCCCGAATCATGGTTTGTACCTGTGCCTAATAATGTTTTAGTGAGCGGTGATTGGCAAACAAATTTTCAATGCGCTCCCTAGCACAGATCACCATAATATTATTTGATTCCTTAGGATTTGATTCTTTTCCCTAGAAATATATTCTGGCCTAGGCCAGCCTTATAAAACATCATTAAGCTTAAGCATTAATTATCCGAAATGGCTCCCTAAGTTTTGCTGATGTTCAATTTCAATGAACGACGAGATGTCAGCGCATTAAAGAAAACTCCCCTTGACCATACCAATTTTCCTTTTCGATATGGTTTCCACAAACCACAAATCTTAAATAGTATATATATATTAAATCCCATTCGTTGTAATATTCAGAATAAAAGAAGCAAGAACATTCAATAAATACAATTATTTCCCCAGGCTCCGAGTCTATTTCTAGGCATATTGTCATTGGTACAGACTCTGCATGGGTAGCGCGGTGTACGATACTGAGGGGATACCCGGAATTTCACCCATTCATGACCACTATAAGTATAACCACGGGAAAAAAACTTTCACGCATGTGTAATACTGAATAATGGGTTCTATGGCGGACAGATAAATACAAGGGCCTGTTGGAGATAAGCCACAGTTTCATCAACTTGGGAGAGCTTTCAAGAGACCGTTATCACTGTTCAAATTTATCTCAAGTACATTGTCGTCATGGACATCCTTAACTACATTTGGAAACATTTCATTGGTGAGTGATTTATAGATTTGCCACTAATTTCGCTAAAAAATATTTACATCGTCTCAAAAATAATTTCTGTATTTAGATTCTGTATTTGCCATGTCATTTTGTAACACACATACATCGATCTGGAGAATATACTCATTTGAAATAATATACCTCCAGTATCTAATACTTATCCCCAAGACTATTGTTCTCAAGTATTTCACAATCAGATCACTCACACGCCACATATACACCATACAGTGGTTACTCGAGGACTATCCAATGCCTTGCTATGCGCTAATTTTGAATTGAGTGCCATATCAATAGCAGCTGTCATAATTGAGATTCGGAAAATAACCCAATACTGAGAACAAAATTCAATGCACATTTGACATAAGCCTTCATTCGACTTACAAAACAATTATTCCAATTGGAGCTTTTCGTCCTTTAAACTATAGCTAACTATAAGTGTTTTCATCTCTTCGATCATCTCAGGTACAACCATGCTGCTTCTCACATTCAGCACTTTCAAAACCGGTGCTTTCCCTACGACTGCTCCCCCTAGTGGTTTTAGCGAAGCAACCTCAAGAGGACTGACGGAAGACCCCGCTGGAGTCACCACAGCACCAGGAGGAAGTCAAAGCGCTGGCTCAACACCGTGGTGGTGTGATCCCTGTTCAGGGGGCGAGCCAATTCATGCAGGCCAGCCAGAAAGACAAGCACCTTTCTCCGCTCCTATATATCAACTTTCTACGGAAGGAAAGGGCAATCTTAAAGCCAATATGGGGCACATCAAAAGGCTCCTAAGGGACTTTAAGGTTAGTACTAAGGTAAGAAATATTAGATATTCTTTAGTAAATCAGAATCGCCCAAGGAGGGACATACCAAGCTATACCAGATAGGTACTATAAAAACGTCTGCTTGTCCTCCGAAACGCTGGTGCATTTTATGGAATTTTCTTGGGAGGCAAGGTATGTATTTCTTATATCACAGGCTAGGTTGTTATCACCCTCAACAGAGTGGGATCTGCATATGTGATATTTTCCATCACATCAACACGTTGATACGTACATAAGGTACAGTAAACATGTGATTGCCCACTTGTGATATAGATACAAAACGTAAACCTGAAGTTGACATGCTTGAGCTTTCAGTGAGAACTCGGTGGTTCACAGCCATTTTCACTCGTAGCCTATGCTCTCGCGTATTAACTTTTCGTTACGTCTATATATCGCCTAAAGTGAACACCAGTTGAATCAATTGAAGGAATCTTTCTGTTGGACAAAAAGGTCATTCTTGCACCTAGGTTGACACTCTATCAATATGCGATCGTTAAAAAATGAATATTATTTTTACTTCTTTCAGGAACTGAACAGGGTGAGCGATATGAGAGCCAGTGACAGGCGCATTTTAGCTGATTTGACTGGAATTCCACAAAGATTCCCTTGTCCAAAGGTGAGCTGGAAAATTACACCTATATTCATACATACGGTTTTCATTGTCATCACCGAAATGGGGTTATAATTATATTGCAGTGTATCATCCTTTTGTAGATTATCCAGTCTTATATCATAATATGCTGCAATCTAGGGAATTTCCTGTGTTCAATCTTAATTAAGACGTTCCATGATTGGTATTTCTACTTTAACAATGCTAACTATTCATTTATTTTTCAGGACTCCGAAGTGATTGCTTTCATTAGGAAAGGGCTTGAGGAGTTTGCACCCTATGTCCAGGATATGGTGGCGGCCGAGAGAAAGTACCAGGAACTCATCAATCCCGATCACCATCAGTCCCAGATTCTTAGAGCATCGGAGGAAATTCGTCGGTACATTTCTAGCAGTCTGTGCACCATTCGTGTGGGCACAACAGGTACATGGCTCCAGAATCTAGAATCGTGCCCCCGAATTAGCAAGGCTCAGGAGGAACTGCGAGAAATGCCAGCGAGTCCAGATAGATTCAACAGGGATTTTATAGTTGTGCATTACATGCAAAGCTTTGTCAGAAAATATGAAAAGTTGCTATAAGCGCCGTTCAGTTTTTGTTTTAGGCATCTGAAAAAGGTTTCCTAGTATTCATATGGGTCATATATTTATATTTGTCATATATTTATGTATTCTCATTGTTGGCCATTTACTTTCCCAGTGTTATTCCTATAGCCATAGGGTACATTTTGAGATTCCAAAAGGATGTTTTATGCGGTACATCCTGGAATTAAGAGCTGTAAACGACGTATTCTGTGATATTTGGAGAGGTAGCTAGAGGTCGGGCGTTTGATCCCCTATAGAGTGATACGCTCCACATCCATTAAGATGACATTCCTTGTTGAATGGTTGCTGTAAAAGACATCATATACCCATGCATTTTGCCATGTGTGGATGAGTTTGTATGGGAAATGTTACAGATCTTCATATGAATCCCTCACCAATCTCATACGAAAAGGCCACGTTGGTCATTAATTGGTAATCTCCATATTCCATTAGAGCATTGTTCCATGCTCATATACAATGTTGTTCATGTCGGTGCATTGCATCAGCATTTTAGAGAATTAGAGAAATGAGTCTGGCCATTATATATAGTGTGATGGGAACGCTGGGTTTCGTTTTCTGAGGCAATATTCAAAGCACTTAAATTGCCGGAGATACTATAATGTAGTGTAGTGTTCCCATAAATTCTCTATTGTCATATCAAGGGTATACATATCCATGTGCAAGTGTATTCTGTGATCACCACTGCCTAGCCCACGAGCTCAATTTAAACAAAAAGACTATTTGTATGGTATTAACTTAGCCTGTGTACCCGACCTTGCTCCCTGTATTGGGACTGAGCCGATACTCGGTGTAGGTGATAGAGTGCGAGTGAAACTCTTGTCCGACTCAATAGACACAGTTTCGTATTCTGAATGGGATGGTAGGGGGGGGGGGTGAAAGTGAAAGTGTTTGTATAGAACGGTGAATTCCCGGTGAATTCTTAGTTTATATGTATACTCGTTGCTCAGAAGTTAGATACAATATTTGCCATATATATAGTTGATCTTTTATTCATATTTATTCATATTTTGTACAACGATTCTCAAGGGTGCATGCAAACCTATAGTTATACATGCGTGTAGTTACAACCGTTTTTTGTTTTATATATTTATTTACTTTTATTCAGGCATGGTTACAATTTACATCGGTTTGATATATTCATTTTACAATTACCACAGCTCACCTTGCGCGCGGTGGTGAACCGAACAACACAAATATTTACAACATAACAATTGATCTAAGAATCACATATATCAGTATGAATGTTGGTAATTATAAAAGAAAGCAAATCGTTGACATATTCATTTACAGTACCGCCTGAGATTGTGTTCATTGTTTTACTGATGTTATGCAACCGTAAAAAAGCGCAAGATGTGATAAAATCACCACAGGGAAGTTATTAATTAACCGCCCTTTTGATAATTCTAAACTTTATGAGTTGTAGTTTAAGAAGTGAACAAATACCAGCATTAATATGTATGTTATCCTAGACCTAGACGTCCAAAGATCTGCCATCGAATGCGTTCATGTGAAGTATCCAATACTCATAGTTTTTTTCATTTATTATTCGTAGTGTACATGTATATAGCCTTGTTTTTCTTCATCGATGTATTTGTGAAATAAAGAGATACATACCCTCAAAGGGGGCTAAACAGTTCATGTTTTGTTCACATAATATTATTTCAAATGAATGATCACACGTCAAAATGATCAATGCTTTTCAATGTTTTAGGCGTGGACTTAATATTCATGCTCTTCATGCTCTTCATATTATACGCTACTTCATATACTACGATGATTTGGGGTGGGGGCTAAATTGCCCTGTAAGAATATCGATTTGGTGGTTATTCACTGCCCTATTGGTTTACCAAGTCAGTATAGTATCGCATGTGAAATCATTATGCTGTCATATCAGTTATAATCCTATATCCGCCGAGAGGATTATTGTTCCGCTTTTCTATAAGTTATCCGCTGAGAGAGGGAGGTGGGGGTAGATTAGGTTTCCTGATTCCAGCACACAAGGGAAGTGCATTCTCACAAGGGACAGTTTAGGGAGATACCGTTATTTTGCTCAAGAGGTGCCTGGGTCTTTATTGTTATTTTACTATCAAAGTCAATGGGGCAATTAGAACTAATAAGGTATACGCGTAATGCATAACGATGCGATAATGGAAACACCGTCCTGCATGTGGTTTTACGCTGTGTCGAAAGATGAGCTCATATTTCACAAACGTAATGCAGTAGTAACCTAGTAGTAATCATTGTGTGGGGGCGCCATTGTATACTCCTCTTCTGTGTCTCATCAGCTCATTTACTCTGGTATCCCCATATTCATGATTATAGACTTTTAATCGTGGCTGCACTCACATTCCTAAACGCCTAGAAAAGGGATAGGTAATAAACAAAATGACATAATTCCATAATGAAGTTTCTGTTTACGAGAAATGATTTTCGAACGTTTCATTATTTTAAAAATTATATATATATATATGTAATGACTCAGTGTGTGTTCGAGGAGGAGAATCAAGGGACAAATAAGAAACAAGTTCAAATTGTATTAACTCTGGATTCATTTCGTATGAGAAGAATATGTCATTGATTTAGTAGAGATACATAAATGGTGTCCGTGATGAACATACTGTTCATATACATGAAGATTTAATGGAATAATGGAAAGAAGTAGTTAATGATAATTGTCTCCCTCTAGTGGAGAGACTTTTGGGCACATAATACGCGCATATATAGCTGTAAATATGGCATGTGCGCGCCTTCTGCGTGGAGCTATTGATATGATAGTAATATAGAAAAAGTCGGCACTACACTACCCTCTCCTGGGGTTAAAAAGGAATTCATAAGATTCCTTTTGTACAGAAAAATCAAAAACTTCTTTTATACAATGTTACATATTGACATTCCTCACATTAGAATTCAATGATATCTAGAAAAATAGAGAATATAAGAATAAATATCATGCTTGAACACTGAAGATAAACAGCTTTTCTTCTTGTAAAGACAAAAATAATATATACGATGCTTGAATATGACAGTTCTAGTTCTAAGCAGAAAAATTATATTTTATTTTCTCGTTTTATTCTATTCTCTTTCTAGTATTTCTCTGGAGCTTTTAGGAATATTCCACTTCTTCTTGTCTCTTCTTCTATCTTCTCTTCCGTTCCAGGTACTTGGTTCGACAGGAAACTTTCTTTAACAGGAACACATCAGGGAATATAGTTTATAATCACACACGAAATTAATTTCGGATATCTTAGTTATCGTTTCATAAGAAAAAGAACAACAAACGATATATACAGATTACATTTGATTCATAAGAAGGGAATGATATAAGTAAGGTATATTCGGATATGGCCAAATATATTATATTAGAATCAGACAATTACTAAGATTTAGAAACGCTTGTCGTGATATAGGAGCCACCAACTTCCATATTATCAAGAATTTGATCTGCAAATTGATTGTTTTCTTTCATAGCCTTAGTTTCTGGGCTAGCCATCTGACCGACTGGGGCATTTTCAGAATTCGTGTTCAGCCGATTTAGTAAGTCTCTTGATTTAATATTCCTGGCTCGGATCTGATCCAAAGCTGATGTAGAGGTTTGGGCAGATACCTTTGAATTTGGATTATCAGGGACTTGCATGGTAGCGATTTGTGTTTTAAGCTTGAGTAATTCTTCCATAAGAAGACGGTTGCGATTTTCTAGATCGAGAATCCTCATCTGCATTTGGTCGCTAAGGGCTGTCGTCTCGTTTAAGAGTTCATACATAGTGTCTAACTGCTGCTGACTGTTTATAATCGCCTCAACATTAGCCAAAGGGGCTGCTAAAGTGTTCAAAAATGAATATAGTCGTTGATGGGCATTATTCATGTCCGAATCGTACCTTTCATTTACAGCTTCTACCTCTTGCTTGTATTCAGCGATAACTTTATTTATTTCACCCTCTTTTTCTCTCAAAGATTCGGTAGAAACGTGTTGAGTTTTCAACATTGTACCAGAAGCAGAACAAGATGCTGTGTTATTTCCCCAAGCATTTGTAGGGGGTACAGGAGCGTCCATATACCTAGGTTTCTTACCAATAGTAGACTGTGGGCCAGAAGATTTGCCGAAATAGCCTTCCTCCTTACTGGCTTTGTCGATGGCTTGCCAGACATTATTTGTAACCGACAAAGTCTGGTGAAAGGTCGGATTTTGTTGGGTCACCCAATCATTATCGGTTAATTTATCCATAATCTTCTTTATCTCTGTCTTTCCCCTTTTATGCGAACCAAAGGAGCTAGCCAGATGAGTTTGGAGATCGGTTTTTCTATCTACAATCGTTTTGCAGAAACGTATTGGACACTTCCAGCCTCCAGTGATAGGCGTATGCTCTTCACAGAGGTGTCTTATGAAAGATAGGGTTGTGTTATAGACATTTGTAGAATTATTGTTAATCAATGTTGATCTACAACAGCTGAATGGGCACCTCATACCAACCGAAAATACTTTGATAGACATATGAAGTTTTAGATCTTGGGCCTCATAAACTATGGTACCTTTACCTGGTAACGATTGGTCAGGTTTGCAAAAATCCTCAAATAATCTTTCATATCAAATCATGTTGGGTTCATCATCATCTTCGTATATGTTTGAACATTTATCTACTGTTTTGTTGGGAAGCACACCAGCGATACTTTGATCTGTTTTACTGTTCCAGTATCTTAAAGCCTTAGCCCTAATACGAAACCTTCTTTTTATGCCCAGATTACTAGAGCTATAACAGAATGAGTTTTCCCTCTTTTACCACTCTTTTGCTTAGGTATACTGAAGGGTCTTGTATCGGTATAATGCTCGACATTAGCGAGATTATTATTAGAAGTTGCTGGCAATAAGCCAGTATTGTGGGTTTCACTCTGAGGAGTGATATTGTGTGAGGAGACATCGTGGGTCTCCATGTCACCTGTGCCTTCCGCCATTGTGGCCAGGGAACCTGAAATATAAATATGAATAATCGTAACATAGGTGCAAAAATGAATAATGCATAATTTACATGCTAATTATAATTTCTAGAATAATTTTTCAGCTACTTATAGTAGGATAACCAAACGCTGCCCAGCCTCCATAGAGTTCTATAGTGAAGGAGTCGTTCAGTGCTTACTCCGATGTCCGCGCTATCCTATATAGCTGGTGGTCTATGAGGGAAACTCAGGCCGGCGAAAGCCGGCATATGATATGCCCCCAAAGCACGGTCGGCGTTTTGTTTGCTGTTGCCATGGGTTACTAGGAACAGCTGTTATATGGAGCATTCGAGTAGCGAGCGACCGCTTTTGATTATGCTTGGCTACTATAGTGATACAATGCGCTTAACGCACGTGATAGGAACAAGCCAGAAGATGACTTTGGTGAATAAAAAATATGAAATTCGTTAGATCAAAGCAAAAGCAATGATTTTATAGTTATAATTTGTGTGAAAAATCAATTTAAATTTCGTTCCCATAGTTTAATATCACACAAAATAATCCTATAGGCAACTAAGAATTTATCATACGAAGGCATATAGCTAAATAAAGATGCTTCGATATGAGTGAGTGTCACTACCGAACATATCTGGAAAATTTTTCTAACAGTACCGGTGCAAGGCAAAAAGTAGAAAAATAAAATAACAATATATCCATCGAGATTCAACATTATACATGTCCGTGTAAATTCATGTAAGTTGAATATTATATCCATGTAGATAAGAACAGTATACAAGTCATACCAAATAATCAAAAGTATATTGTACTTACAGATCCTATGGCTATGGCTTTTTCTCTAGGCAGGACAATCTGTGAAAGTCAAACGATCTTTCCACTATGAAGGCTTGGATGGGAGTGAGAGTTGATTTTCAAAAATTCCCAGATCCAACACAAAGCCTCAGTTCGAATTTCTCGCGTATTCTGACGTATCCAGGCAGAAACCCGGATGATTACTGAATATACTATTAGATTTACTGCTATTGGAAATGTTTGTTGTTTTTAAATTGATAGTTGAAGTGGGTAATTAGCACGTGAACACTGCCCAGCCAATAAGGCTTAATCCAGACAAATTATAGAATGGTCTGCTTTCAAACAGAGCCTAGCAAAGCAGCTTCTGTGCACAAAACATGTAAAATTATATAACCGTATAGGGGTCTGATGGCCATCGTCACGCTTCATAGATAGACCAAACAGAGACTTCTCGTTGTGTTTATTTGTGTATTTTGGTTAGCAGAAAAATAAAACTGCTAATATAATATTATCGTCATGGGAGTGCTATTACTACCGATCTAGAAATAACATTGCTATAAGGTCATTTACTAGCATGGCGAATATCTATCAGGAGGCCTTATTATCCGCTTATTATTAGCTCGCATATCGTTAGATTTGGGTAATTTTTCACAATTAATATCGTGATTCTTTTTGTTAGGTTTATTCCTGCGCGGTTTCTTGTTTTCTTTATTTTTCTTCAGAGATTTCTTACTAGTTTCAGTCTCAGATATTTTCCCTGAAACAACACTAGGAATATTATTCTCTTCAGAAGGGGGCTTTCGAGGAGGTCTGCCACGTTTCTTGGCATTATTTGATTTCTGGTTAGAAAGATATTGCTGTATTTCTTGTCCAGCTATCACCTTGCCTCCAACGACATTTATCACATCCCTACCAGCATCACGCCGCTTGTCTAATTCTGGAGATTTTTCAAGATTCAAAGTCAGCCTAAGACCATCATGATTTGCTGGATCTAAAGCACTTTTCAAGAAATCACCGTTCCATTTCACTTCTCCCCTTGCTGTATGGAGAAGATATGTACTATTATTCAATTTCTTTATTATTTTGAAGGGTCCATCCCATTTAGCCCCGTACTGGCTATAGGTGGATAGTATCTGTATACCCATTCCCCTTCACTGAAATCTCTCAGTCGTTTCCTACGATCATAATTCCTCTTCTGTGCGATGGAGGTTATACCTAGTCGTTCTCTTGCAATTTTATGCACTTCACGCAATTGTTTTCGTAATTGCTCGAGGAATACACTTTTTGGTGGTAAGTCCAAATCACCTCGAGATATACCAAATATCAGATGTGCAGGTGTATATGCCTCACTACCAAATAGTAGAGAGTATGGGGTACAGCCTGTACTAGCATTAATACCGGTATTATAGGCACTAGCTATGCAAGGAATCAGGGTATCCCATTTCTCCGATCCATAATCGATATAGCATGATAACTGTTCAACTAAGACTCGATTAAATCTTTCTGATTGTCCGTTTGAACGAGGACAATATGGGTTCGTATGAGTCTTGTGTATATCGAATAATTTACACAATTCTCTCATGATTCTGCCTTCAAACTCAGGGGCTCCGTCTGTATGTATAGCATTAGGAGCTCCAAATCGTAATATCCAGTCCTTAAACAGAGTCCAAGCGACTGTCTCTGCTTTGTGATCTGGTAAGCAAAATGCTTCTGACCATTTGGAGAAATAATCAGTTATTACTAATACACAAATATTGCCACTTGTGCTTCGTTTGAATCCACTAAGGACATCTAGACCTATTCGTGAGAATCTTTCTCCAGCCAGATCTTTTATCAAAGGCAAAATATTAGTTAAAGATCGACTTTTGCGAATCATACATGCTTCACATTGCCTAATCCATCTACCAATATCTCCTCTCAGACCTGGCCAATAATATCTTTGCTTCATAGAGCTATGTGTACGAAGATTACCAAAATGTCCAGCACAAGCAAGACCATGATGGCGATCAAATATCTCCTTTCTGCAATTGAATTGGACTATTATTCGACTAAATAATACGCCTGAAGAAGGTTTTCTCCAACGTATACATAATAATTTATCATGTATTATTAGATCATCCTTTCTGGCTAAAATAGCACGATATTCATTACTCTCAGCTTTGTTATCTTCCTCTGGCCAAGGCAATGTTTTATTTACGTATAATATTATACGTTGAAGATCATGATCCAAATTTTGTTGAGCCTCTAGGTCTAATGTTTTCCTAGGAATTTCCTCAATTGTTTTTGATATGGCTATGGCAGCATTATGAGCTCCACAGTCGATACAATCTTCTCTCTTACATCGACTATATGGAATTCTCGAGAGAGAATCGGCGTTGATATGTTTCTTCCCAGCACGATGACGGATGACACCTGGAGCAGTAATGTTATACAGCTGTAGAGTCATTAACCATCGAGCTAACATATGTTCAGGTTCCTTAAAACCTATAAGCCAAGTTAGAGAAGCATGATCAGTTCTCACTATAAAGTCACCACCAAGGATGTAATGTTTGAATTTTTTAGCATATACAACCACTGCTAAAAGTTCCCGATATGTTGTACAATAATTCCTTTGTGATTTACTAAAGGAATTGCTTGCATAACTAATCACCTTCTCCATACCGTCTTGTTCTTGAGAGAGAACCCCGGCCATACTCTTTCCACTGGCATCGGTATCTAAAATATATAAGCCAGTAACTTGAGGATAGGCTAGTACTGGGGAATGTGTCAAAGCATTTTTAGTTTGTTCAAATGCAGCCTCACATTCTTGGGTCCATATTAATTTATATTTCGTTACTTTTTACGAGTCCCTGACTATTTCTTGGATGGGAAATACCATTTCAGCGAATCTGGGTACGAATTGACGGTAATAGGAGGCAAATCCTAGGAAAGATCTAACTTCCTTTACATTTTTAGGGCGTGGCCAATTACTAACCACTTTGACTTTGTCTGGATCTGCACAAATGCCTTCTTCAGACACTATCCTGTCTAAGAATTCGACTTGCCTTTGGAATAAATTACATTTCTTAGGCTTGAGATTCAGGCCATAGTCACGTAATCTTCCAAATACAGAATCAAGATTT
Source organism: Sthenelais limicola (assembly GCA_942159475.1). Taxonomy (NCBI): domain Eukaryota; kingdom Metazoa; phylum Annelida; class Polychaeta; order Phyllodocida; family Sigalionidae; genus Sthenelais; species Sthenelais limicola. The sequence continues at coordinate 67,092,783 of OW804096.1, forward strand.
CTTATCGTATCTTGGAGAGTTTTTCCAAATATTATCACATCATCTAGATAAACTAGACATATTTTTTTCACTAAGCCTCGAATCATATTATTCATCATTTTCTGAAAAGTAGCTGGGGCATTGCAAAGACCAAATGCCATGACTTTAAATTGATATAACCCAGAGGCTGTGATGAAAGCTGTTTTTTCTTTGCTATGTTCATCCATTGCGACTTGCCAGTAACCACTTTCAAGATCCAATGTACAGAACCAACCATTACCTCCCAATGCTTCAAGACAATCGTCTATTCTTGGCAAGGGATAGCAATCTTTCTTGGTCACGCTATTTAAACGCCTATAGTCAACACAAAAACGAATTGTTCCATCTTTCTTGCTGACCATAACAATGGGAGAGGCCCAAGGGCTATCACTTTCTTCTATAACATCTAGATCCAGCATCTTTTTTACTTGTTCTTCAGCAACCTCCCTTCTTTTTGGGGCTTGTCGACGATAAGCTTGCTTTATGGGTCTAGAATCTCCAGTGTCTACAACATGTGTAGTCTTGGAAGTATAGCCTAAAGTTTCGCCTGGTAAATGAAATACATCTTTATTTCTCAAAATCATCTCCCTTAATATATCTTTTTCCTTATCACTCTTCACATGTGCACCTTGAATTAATTTTTCAAGAGGCGATGTGTCGATGGAAGGCTCTTCTGCAACACTGGCCGAGCAATAGCAGTCAGTTATGTCAACAGGAGATACCTCTGTCAGGCTATTTTCTTCTGCTTCATATACATACCCAATAGGAGTATTTCGTCGCAGACGTATAGGTAAGGCAGTGGGGTTACATAGAGGAATTCTCGTATTCTTAGCATTGAACAGATATGTATTCAAGCCACCAAAAATCTCTCCATCTTTCCCTTCCACTTCTGGTTCTACCAAATATGGCCTGTCGCTGGGTAGATTTCCTAGAGAAACCTCTGCCACGATAATAGCAAAAGCCCCTAGATATACATCTTTTTTCACAGTTGCTGTTCCCAAAGACCCTTTTCTAAGACAATTCACACGTTCCTTGCCATCGTTCAGGGACAAACGACCAGGCCAGGCGATACCACATTTATATCGCCAGGTAAAATCCATACCTAGAATAGCTTGGTCGCCATCTAAGTGTGATACTACCAGGCAGGCATTTTCCCACCTTAATTCAAATATTGCATATCCAAGTGTTTGTATAGGATTACTAGCTAATGGTTTAACCCTCGTTCGTGAAGCGTACAAACGAGGTTTGCTAGCAAGTGAATCATAAAACTCTTTAGAAACCAGGCTGGTTTGTGCCCCAGTATCGTATAAGAATTCTCCACACTTCTCTCCTATTGTAACTGGTACATACCATCTCATCCTAATCGCCAAAGGCGACAGATCTACCACGATTTCCGATTCCTCACATGGGTCCGATAGCATTGACACCTTAATATCCCCATCGTCGCATTTTACTGCTCCGACCAGGCCAAGGTCATCAGCTAATATACCTCCTCTACTTGCATCAACACAATACGTGTCAACCTGAGAAGAAATATTATTGCTTTTCACTGTCGGCAAAGCTTTTACTGGGTCGCTAGAAGAACAAGGTTGATCTGCCTTTCTATCCTCATTGTGACCAGCGAACTTATTCCCATCAGAATTTTCATCCTGAAATTGATAGGTATGTTCTTGGATATTATTATAATCATTTTTAGGAATATTGTCACCAAGAAATAGGGTCGCAGCTGCGCTTCTCACTGAGACCCCGCAGCTTTTCCCTGTTTTTCAACAGATGCCCTTTCTTGTTTTGTTTCTTCCAGCAAGGCTAATACCCTTGGGCACTTCCATTTAGGATGTTCCTTCGAATGACAAAATTTGCATCGGAAACGATTCTTATAATGATGACTAGATTGGTCATCATTTTTTTTACCAGAATCTGTCGAATTCTTAGCAAAATCTGTTTTCTTGTCATTATTATTTGGTTTCTGGCCAGAATAATATGGTTTGTTGTAATCTTTATAATTCCTTTGCTGTTCTCTGAATGATCTGAATGCAGCGACTTCAGCTTCCAATTCTTGATCATTGTCATCAGGAATTGCTTGCGCTTGCTCAGTAGAAATGGCAGCAAGGCTCATAGGTTTAGCTTCTTTTCCTTGAAAAGAAACAATATTGGTGGGCATATTGTCTAGTAAAGAAGCCCTCATTTCTGTACAACCACCAGCAGTACGTAATTTGCATGCTATGTCAACAGCTTTCTGCAAAGTGGTAGGTTTCTTATACCTAACCCAAAATGCAGTGAATTTGTCCTGAAGGCCATCAGAAAATATCATTATTGTTTTCATTTGGAGGCAATCTGGATATTCATGGTAAGCACGTCGACAAAGATCTACTAAAGACTCAGCATAATGTTGAAAGGTTTCATCTTTCTGCTGGACACGAGATTCGTATTCTCTTACCCTGTCATCGGTTGTTTTCTCATCCAATTGACAAGACAATCGTTGCAAAACTTGGGTTAGTGAAAGGTCCCTAATATTGCCCCATGTAGTCTGTCCAATATGGTTGGAAGTGGCAATGATTAATTCTCTAATCATTGTTTCATCGTCCCAACCGTATAGGTTCGCCCAATTCATAGCACCAGCTATATATTCTCCCCAATCCGTGCCCTTGTATTTTTCCAGAGCTTTTGGTTTGGGTATTTCTCTTGGACGATTTATTGACAGTTGTGGTGCAGGTATTGGTACATCATAAGATTGTCTATCGATTTCCTGGTCCATCTCAGGCATAGTCGATTTCCTACGAGCATATATTTCTGGTTTGCTATCCAATACCTTATTCTGTACAATCGTAACAGGAGGTTTGACAGGGATTCCAGTATATGTCGTTTTTACCTGTTTAACAGGAGACGAATGCTTAGTGATAATTGATCTAGCAGATATAATCACCTGTTTTCTAGGCAATTTTTGAGGTATTTTAATGGCTTGTTCCTCCACCTGTTTTTGTCTAGGCTTGTTAGGAGGAGTTCGCCAAGCAATACTCAAATTATCCATATTAATGGAATATTTGTCTAGATTTTCTCCAGCATGTGAAGCTGGTTTTGTATATGCATCGACCAACCTTTGTATCGATCTTATTCTATTAGAACATAAATCAGGCTGCGAACCCCAGTACCGATATTGTGAAATATCTCTGGTTTCAGGAAAGCGGTTAACCCTAGGTGGCTCTTCTGCCCTTATGCTAGGCATATAAAAACTGCCATCTTCAGTCGGTATTCGATAGCCTCCCATACATTTCGGTTGTAGACCCAATTTGCTGCATTGAATCATAACATAATCCACACGACCTGTAGGTAACATGTAGACATTGTCAAATACCGATTTTGCAAGGTTTCTGATATATGTTTTATCTGCATCAGAATAAGAAGCTAAAGTTCTTTTTAATTCGATACCAATCTTCAGTATTGCTTCCAAAGATTGCAAATCGGAAAAAGGTATATTATTCATGTCTATTCTCTGCCCAAATACGGTATCACCTATAGATTTAGCAGTTTTAACACCACCCAATGTAATTGTCGTGTTTAAATCTCTATTGTCACGAGCAACGAAAGCTTGTCCAGGTTGACCTGGGTTTCTTGCTGCGACAATAGGATTACCACGTATATCAGTAAACCAGTTGAATGGGCCGAAGCATATTCAGATGGAGGTTGTATATGTTCACCAATGGGAGCATAATCGTCCTCAAATGGAATAGAAGAATCGCTAGAATGAACAGCGACATATTCATCTAGTACAATAAAACTCTCATTGTGTATTCTTAGATTTTCCACGCTCAAGGCATGGTTATTATTAGCATATCCCTGATCGGACATGTAGTTTTATAGGTTATCCTGTATATCCGCAGGATACGGTATATGTATTCTTATTAAAAAATAATAATAAGAAATAATCGGTTTTACTCCTCAAATTGGTCACAGCACCAATTGTAATGACCCAATGTGTGTTCGAGGAGGGGAATCAAGGGACAAATAAGAAACAAGTTCAAATTGTATTAACTCTGGATTTATTTCGTATGAGAAGAATATGTCATTGATTTAGTAGAGATACATAAATGGTGTCCGTGATGAACATACTGTTCATATACATGAAGATTTAATGGAATAATGGAAAGAAGTAGTTAATGATAATTGTCTCCCTCTAGTGGAGAGACTTTTGGGCGCATAATACGCGCATATATAGCTGTAAATATCGCATGTGCGCGCCTTCTGGTCACGGCACCAATTGTAATGACCCAGTGTGTGTTCGAGGAGGGGAATCAAGGGACAAATAAGAAACAAGTTCAAATTGTATTAACTCTGGATTTATTTCGTATGAGAAGAATATGTCATTGATTTAGTAGAGATACATAAATGGTGTCCGTGATGAACATATATGTTCATATACATGAAGATTTAATGGAATAATGGAAAGAAGTAGTTAATGATAATTGTCTCCCTCTAGTGGAGAGACTTTTGGGCGCATAATACGCGCATATATAGCTGTAAATATCGCATGTGCACGCCTTCTGCGCGGAGCTATTGATATGATAGTAGTATAGAAAAAGTCGGCACTACATATATATATATATATATATATATATATATATATATATATATATATATATATTTGTGTGTATGTGAGTGTGGTGTGTGGGGCTGGGGGTGGGGGTGTCCAGCATAAAACCAGTCCAGCATAAGTAGGGCAGATCATTAGTACCAACTGCCAAATTCTGAGACTGTCTTTTGTATATCAACTATAGCTATCTTATGGATTAGTTTCTTCAAAATAAGACTCAAAATGAGATTGTCGGGGGATAACCATCAACAACTCAAGTCCTACTAATATTATAAGTAATTATATTACATTTGTACTGAACTGCTTTTCTCGTATTTATTATATGTGCTATCACGTGAGAGGTGCGATTAAAATATGTGTCTCGTACACGATTCGATTTTTTTCCGTTTAGCTTTTCGATACTTTATGACGATTCAAAACCAAAACTATGGGTTTATATTTTAATATTCGTCTATATATATGCTATAGGGGTATGTAATAAATAGTGAATGGAACTCGGTCGTATAGTAATTGAATATTTATTGGCTATGTATTCCATTGATTGAGGTATATTATAAAGTATCAAAGTAAAGCAGTATAATATAACTGATTTCCACTCACACATATAATAGTATGTTAGACATTATGTAATCTCCTGGTAAAATGAACGATAACAAATTAAATGGGTGCAGGAGATAGTTGATGTTCATCTACATCGTGTTGATGGGGAAATAGACTTCGGCACTCTTGGTTGTTGGAATTGTTTAAATTCGATAATAATACCAGTTTTTATGAACATGTAAACCGAAATCTACGTGTTTCGTATTGCATTTCAAAAAGACAATATTCGGCTAGAAAAGGAGCGTATAAAATGGTCAGTTGACACTAACCTACATAGAGAGTTGTTTACTTCGAGTGATGTGATATCATGCATATTATTGTTATGTTTCAGAGCAAGCGCTGATTTATGATTACCACTTTGCCCGAATGCCCGTAAAATGTTTGGATATATTAAAAGTAAAAAAATAAGTTTTGCTGTATTCCTTATAGGGCTTCAGAAAAATGAGTGGTTGTTTTTTATGAATATATTCAAAGACTATATAATATAGCGGCTAAGTCTAAGAATAACTAACGGGGATGTCACTGGTGTAGTGTAAGAATCTAAGTGTAAGGTTCGGTGTTGTATGAAGTAACGCAGAAGTCGGAAGTTGGTCGTCAATCAGCCAGGCAGCAAGGTCTGTCTATAGATTTGTATTCCTAAGATGGACTCTGACAAAGATATCTTATATACTGTGCCTGTGTCTGCTACGGAACTACCTTGAATGTTTGTACTGACAAAATCCCCAAATTATAACCGCCTTGGTGATGAAGATAGGAGGCAGCTCCTGATCGTGAATGTTACAGTATACGACCTCCTATATACTTTCTACAACTCTTCCCCCGTGCTATACATAACTATGAATTTTAAGAGTTAAAAAATTAACTCAAATGTATTGAACATTTGCTGTTTTATCTTGTTGTCACAGCAAAGATATTTCACAAGCTGTGTTTTTTTTAACTGCCTAAGCATTTTTATAAGGTTACTTACTTTCACTACTTTACATCATTTTCATGGTGATGGTAAAAAAGTTGTACCTCTGTAATGAGAAACTTTTTCTTTCTATAATGAAACTTATAAGATGTCAAGAATGACTATAGGGAGTGGAGGACATACATCGACAAGTGGTAGCTAACACTGGGCACTCTCTCCCAGCTGAAACCGAAGAGTTTTGACTAAAACGATATGACCCCCCCCCCCCCCTTGGCCTTGCCAACCACAACCCAGTGCAAGCACTAGAACCCTTTTAGTACCCGACTAAACCCAGTGATGGCTTAATTACTTTGAAGCCTCTGTGCAGCCATAGCGAATAGCGAGCTTTCTATTCTGAAGATAGCGCCATTGTAGAGAGAGTAGCTCAAATTTGTAGGTTTACTTGAGGCCAACAGGAAAACTTTTCACCAGACTTAAGCTCTTGATGCGGGCAGGAGGGGCTCTTGTATCCAAGATGTTAATTGCCCTGTGTGGATCGGTTTTGTTGACATATTGAAAAAAGTTTGTTAAAAAAAAAGAATGACTTGAAACTTCCAGTTCTAGTTCTAAGAAATGTTATATGCACCTCTTCCGATGCGTGGAAGGATTTATGTGTATGTTATTGTCCAATGAATTTATGTATTACTCTGAAATGTATCAATGGGCGTGTAAATTGTATTGACTAGCCTGGCGCAATGATTTATGCTGACGCGATGTTTTAAGCTGAGGCAATGATTTATACTGTAAAACAACCTAGAGCTATTGCTCACAGAGTAACATTGCAATGTTGCATGCAAGGTTCCCAGGGATTGCATCAAGGAGTGTAATTAAGGTTCTATAAGGAATTATTTCATCATGTACTCTAATAAACCTGGAACATGTCAGCAATAATTATTATTATTCTGTCTACTAGGCAACCATCTTTCTAGAATACCGTATGTGTAATCCAGTCATGAGCCTATAGTATAAAAGGTGCCTGGCTTCTCCCAGTCAGTCAGTACCATCTACTACCTGGACCTGGAAGCTGTACTACCACTATCTACTAAGGAGGACTGACTGGAACCTATAACCACTGGAACCCTGGGAAACCTATGCTCTATAAAGGACTTATTGTAACTTACACCTTGACTAGCTGGCGAAATGGCATAATTATTAATTATGCAACGCATAAAACCCAAGCCAGAACAATCGCCATTCCTCCTTCGGAGATACAAATTGTACTGGACAACTTCCTCCATGATCGGGAAACCCCCTCTATTTCTCATTGTCCAACACCCAAAAGTTACATGAGTGCCTAAGTTAGAGCCTTAGGGAGAGATTGGACCAAGATTTTTTAGCTCTTACTGGTATAATTACGGCATAACAGACCTCTCGCATTGACGCCTCTAGGGCTCTATAGATCGGTGTTGCCATTGCTCCATGCTCGATCTGTCTCTATTGTGGTCGCACTTACACCTTGTGGCAATGTGGTAAACTAACAGGAAGTCAGAACTCGGAGAATGTTTTCTGACCCTCCCACAAGGTAGCGCCACCAGCAGCGCCACCCAAACAGCTATAAACAGGGAATCCACATCGCCATATCATGGGCATGATCGGCGATGGGGTCCACAGGATTAAAGCTAAAAAACGAAATGATTTGGATGTGTCGGCAGACGCCATAGGAGGGAGGGAAGCAGGTAGGGTCTTGATAGTGTTAATCGACAAAAACAATCTATATTTATGTAGTAAATAACCCAAGACTTCCCCGTCGTTCCCATCAAATTGTGTCGCCCAAATGACGTTGCGCCCACCTGGTGCCATCATACCCTCTGAATGAGAAGTCGCCAAGTGGCCATGCCATGCATAAAACACCTCAGCTCGGCAATTCGACCCAAGCTCATTGGGCCAACACTATTGGGGAAATCTGCAAATAATTTCCAAAAATCCCTACATTCCCATATGTACACACACTTCAAACCTGTCCCAGTCTCAAGCTTATTGATTATAAGAGACATTACACCCAAGATTTTAAGCTCTTACTCATATAATTACGCAGTTCCAGCATGTATGCTTACGCCTATGCCTATGCATAAGATTCGAAATCCGACATCGGTGGCTTGACTATCGTTGAGCTTTGTCTAACACGAGGCCCGGGTAATGACGTCATAGTCACTGGGATTCCCCAGAGGAACCCTCTCCAGAACGAGGCCCATGTAATGATGTCATAGCAGCGGGGATTCCACCACACATAGGTGCGGGAACCATCGCATATCGGCGATGATTCCCGCACGAAGTTAACACAAAAACGAAACGATTTTAAACGCACTAGCCATGGGTGGCGGGCGGGACAGTCGGCGGGATGGTGGGCAATGTCAACGTACAAAAACATTCCATATTTATGAACGTAAATAGCCCAAGACTTCTACTCATTCCCATCAAATTGTGACGATAGACCTATCAGCTATCTGGGGCCACGATACTCTCCTAGACTCCCCACGACTACCGCTTCTGTAAGAAGCTTGCCAACGGCAGAATCCGAAGAAAAAGAGCAGTCGAACCTGTTATCACGGTCAAACGCCTATATACCTAGAACGACATTTATAGCTGTCTCTGCCCACCAAATACATGCTTATTGAGGTTATTTTCTGCGCCCACTCCTATCGTATATTAGTAAGCAACGATATTAGCCAGTGATTACTGGAACAATATTGTCTATATACAACGATAGGGTCAGGTATAGCTCGAAAGATCCCGTCGGGAAGATTCGAATGGACGGCCATTGCCGCGAAATATATCAACAAGCGCCGAAAATGGTGTCTCCCAATACTGCCGCTAGCACCACTGCATAGGCCGCTGCTCAGTGCCTACGCACTGAGCAGCGCTAGGGGTGGGGGTGGGGTGGAGGTGGTAGGGTGGGTGGACGGGATTCGTCGGCAACTGTTTTTCTTTATTTATACAAGCAACTAGCCTAAAAGTCAGATCCCAACACAACCCAATCCAGCGGTATGCTTTCTGGACCAATCGGGCCATTTCCGCCTTTTGCCGGCAAAAGCGCTAGCTTCTTCTAAAAAATTTCACCAGGCCCTCCATACCTCCCAAAGAACGGCACTAGGATAAAGATCCGCATAGAAAACACTTTAGCTAGAAATTTTTCCCGGGTTCATCACCAACCGCCCGCCGATTCACTCTATTTAGACCTACCTATACCGAACAAGCCAGTCACAATTTCTATATGATGCCGTACAAAAAACCAAGAAATTTACGACGCACGACCTGTTCCAAGCTCCTCAACTGGCCACCATTGCCTTCGCCCGTAAAGATTTGCCAGGATTTCCATAGGGAGTAGTCTCTTCTGCGCATGCGCGATGCTCTTGTTCCGTCCACCAAGCTCGACGAACAGCCCCCTTACCGCTATTCCGCTAGGAATAGCTCCGCTATGTTTCTCAAATCACGTGACCGGGGCACTGACCAAAGGGAGAAACGACGTATATACAGAAACTGCCCATCATCGTCCTGTTTTCATGCTTTATTTTTTTCTGGAACTTTCTAACCGATCCCAGAAGCTAGAGTCAGTCAAGGGTAGCCAAGTTCAAATGGGAACATATGTTACTTACTGAATAAATAAAAAGTTATCGCTAACCGCAGATTCGAAGCGAGAGCTCTCAGCAATGGCCACCATAATAAACAAGAAGTAGAGGGGAAGAAGCAACTACGACTCTAAGCCAATCATATCATCCGATTCGGTCACGTGACCATAGATACAATGACGTCATATATAGCGGCAGGTCGGGGAAGCCCTCCGATCAGAAAAATAAAGCTGTCATAGCCTGTTGCAGGTAGAAAATCCGGGATTATCATTTATTCCATTAAAAAGGTAACGAAATATAGATTCTTCTGCTAAAATCTTTGTGTCTGCTGGTCGTTGGGTTGATGTAACCCATACGAACTGAGCAGACAAACTCAAAGCAAAATGTCTGAACGAGAACGGGACTCGGTAGCCATGCCGTAACTGGCGTGACCAAGCAGCTAGAAATAGTTTAGTAATCGGGATTCCCGGGCGGTTTGGGAGGGTCGTTTTCGCGACAATGCTTCATTTGTATATATAAAAACAATATTAGGCAGTCAGAAATATAACCAAACTATTACAACAATCCAATTCAAGGCGGTACACTTTTCTGGTCAATGGCGTCAAAACAAACGTAAAGAATCTAGGATTATCACATTAAAAAAGGTAACAAAATATATAATCTAATTGTCTGCGTCGTTCTATGGCTGTGCCAGAGATCAGCGGCAAACATAGCCAGGCAAAACAACAAGCCTTCTATATGAACATCAACACAACGTGTATAGTGGCAGTGGCCACGGCGTGTGTCTCCCGGGTGGTGATGGAGGTTGGGCGGTGGGATATAGGCCTATCAATGGCTCTCAGTCAACAATTTATAAGGTTAACTCTAAGCAATTAATTTATCACAGGAAACAAATGTTCTCAACGATTCTGGCGGCTAAACTTCTGGATACTCTACAAAACATTGAATAAAAGACCAACTATTTAGCACATCTCTAAGATCCTTCTCTACTTAGAGTTATTCTTACAACTTGACTAGCTCCCCTAAGATATCTACACAACTCTACCGACATTGGACAAAGCCAGCTATTAAACCTTAATCTCCTAAATAGCTAATTAATTATCCTAGAGTAATTATTATTAGGTGTCCCCGCTCCTCGGACACTTAATTACATGTACCTCTCTTCACACGCTTCCTCTTTTTTCTTCTTCTCAAATTTGCCTTGTATATAAAATCTAAAACAAGTTGGTGTCGAATTGAGAAACTGTTGAAACGTAACACAATGGGAATTGTACCTTGGGTATGACTCTGTTAATGACACTATAAAGGGAGTTCATCGACTCCAGTGAGAAGGAAACGGACAGGCATACAAATAACCAGGCATACATACATGTTGCAATAAAGATGGATAATAATATTTGGAAACCCCAAATCACTTCTCCCGTCGCCTGAAAATATAAGCATTGTTAAAATTCAATGGCTCTATGCACCATAACAACCAACTGCTGATGAAATTATTGATCATTGGCGATACTATGAGACGGACCGAAATATCATGTAGAAGAAAAGAGGCGACGATGACAACTCACCTTGATATACCTATATAATATGAGATATATAATACTAATTCCTTATTATTGTTATAATTTAATTTTGAAAACGGAAATACTTCGAAGGTCCTATGTTCACCTTCTTCCATTACACACCTCATGGTATAAATGTAAAAATAGCGTATAATTATGAATAAGAATAAAATAAGGAGTAAAAATAAGGAGTAAAAAAGGTGAAGGATACATATAAACAGTTGGTATAAAAAATATATAGAGAATTATCAATGCGGACCTGAGTAAGAATAATATATCTGTGCAGCATTCACAAAAAGGAGCATCAGTGTCCTCGCTACTTGATAACAATAATACAGGTAGCAACATCCCTAATATATAAACAGTACCAAGACAGTATGTCATAAAAAAGGTATCCAAAAACCACAATCATGAAGTAATGCAATATTCAGTATCAAGAATATAAAATGGCAGTAACACAACGGACGGTGACTTCTGCGGACGAAGGTAACTCAACAAAAAGTGTCTCTGGAAGCACGGGAGATAAAGAATTTTCATCTCAAGGAATATCCGGGCAAAAAGTTATGCAAAAACGTAATACATATAACCAGTCCTACTAATTAATTATGTTTCATCTTCTCTTCCTTTCGCTTCTCTTCCTTTTGCTCCCCGGACGGAGGCTGCTGGTTGGCTGATTCCCAGTAGGAGCAGGAGGCGTTTCTGTGGCAAACATCCATTGTGGAATAATCATGGAAGGCGTCATGTATCCCTGAGAGGGAGCGGTAGAAGTAGAGGCGGACGGGGGCATCTGAGACAGTCTGTTTAGCAGCCCGCTAAGCATCAGGAGTTGAGGCAATTGGTCCGGCTGCAGGGCTGGAGCCATCACATTGGAAGCAGGAGTGGAGGCACTAGTACTGGCAACAGGTACACTAGCACTGCTTGACGTGGCAATGGTACTGACTGCTGGATTCTGGTCCTGAAGGGCGGAATCATTGGAAGCATTGGAGTCCAGCAAACTATGGAGGCGACAATTGGCTTCTTTCAAGTCACAGATTTCAGCGTCCCTCTTCTCCAAATCACGTCTCTGTTCCCGGATGAGCCTGGCTTGGTTTCTACAGGTCTCCTTCAGCTCTGTTATCTCCGCCAGCTCACGTCTCACCTCCCCTACAGCTCTAAGGGGGCCGGTCAAGTTAGTAACAAGCCCCAGTAACTGGGTCCGGGCACTGTCCGCCGCAACACATACCTGGCCCAACACCTCGGTTACCACAGAATCGGCACTGGAGATAGCCTCCTCAGTTTGCTCCACAGAAGGAAGCTTGGAAGAAATTCCATCTGACCACTGTTGGGTTCCTTTTGACAGTCTCTTGGCCCGAGGGGCCTCATCTCTACCAGCCTGTTCGAGAGACTGGGACCTGTCTCTTTTTGAAGCTTTCTTGTCATCAACTGGTTTCTCCGACCTAACTGCACCAGCCACACCAGACTCAGTTGGGTGAGAGGGAGAACTGGACACGGAACTTGTTCTTGACGAAGAATGAGAACCAGGGCGGGAAACTTCTCTGGAAAGACTCTTAGCCAAGCCAGCACTTGCAGAGACTTTACCTCTTCCAGGCCCCTTCCTCATCACTCGCAGATGTTGCCCATCCAGAAAAGTGGTCCGGCTGAAAGCCTCGTTCAGGCGCTTAACCGGACGGACAAGTTTGGCTTTAGCAATGGCGTCTGGCCACTTCAGGTGGTGCTGGACGGACTCTCCATTCATTAAATGGCCAAGAAGTTCGACCCTACGGTCCAGGGCTTGCTGACACTTAGGAAAAGGGCATATCCACACCTGCACATAGGGGGAGTGTTCTTCACACAGGTGTCTGAACAGACGAGGACAACAAATGGGCAACGGTGGCCCGGCCGCCACAACCTGTGAGCACCTTCTATCTTTTGGAAGGTACCAGCGTCCATAGCATCAGCTCGCACCAGCTCTGGCCAAATACGAGTTTCATACCGCTCCATTTGGCCGTCCTCGATCTCCTTCTCTTCTACATCACCCACGGGGCAACTGAGAACAGATGCACCCGGCTGGTCAAATCTTGGTTCAATAGGAACCACGTCCATGGCTGCCTTCATCTCAGCTCGGTGTCGTTCCACGCTCTGGACAGATAATTGTTCAAATCTCCAACCCGCCCGGTGGACATGGGTCTTTTTGATCTTAGGACGTCCGACCTTAGAAGATGAGGCGAGGGAAGGGGCGATACCCGGCCAGAGTGGACTTGGCCCTAGTTGCTTTCTCATTGCCACTGGGAGGCGCTGACTTCACAGTAGAGTCTTTGGAAGCACTTCCCCCAGACCAACTCACATGTCTGGAGGTAGACGGACGGGGACTGGTTGACTCAACCCTCAACTCTCCACTTGCGATCCTCTTCACTCCCGGACTACGCCCTCTGGAGGCCGTTCTGGAGGAAGAAGCTCGACGTGGTGATGGGGATTCAATCCGGGCCCTAGAATTCGATCTCAGGGACTTCCTTGGGGAAGCGGACTTCCCCTGGGAGCGCTGCAGGGGACTTTGAAGAGGGGACGGAGATTTGTCAGAACGCAATTCCTCCACATCCATCGGGACATCTTCGGATCTAACATTCTGATCTTTATCAGACTCATTCTCATTGTCTACCTGCTCACGCAGGGGCTGCAGTTCCCCACCAAGAGGGAAGGTGTCCGTATCATCCGGACGGCGCACCCCTTTCATGACCAAGGTGCAGCAGGTCCTCTGCTGCTGTCATTACACGGGCTGCTTCGGCATCGGACATCTCCGGACCTTCATCCTCTTGCGGTCCCTCAAGGTTCAACGGGTCAGAGTTCCATTCGGTTCCCTATGACATTTTGCTGGAACGAGCGAGCTTCGCTTACAAACTGAAAACACAGGTCACACGTCTGTAAGCACTCATTCCACAACACATAAACAGAACAACACAGTACAGGCAACAGTACAGTGAGCGTACGGACAACCAAGCCTAGCTGTATTTCATACAACCTAAGCAAGGCCACACGAGCTCAAATAATAAATGACAGGTAACAGAAACAACGGTTATAGCATTCAATGGAGGTGAACTCTTCACAAGAGTCAGCAGGTTGGAATTTACCAACTAAACACAGAGGTGTAAAGGTCTTGTACGACATCATGCTTCCACCCCAATGGTAGCCATTACAAACCAAAACAAGGTCGGCCGACCACACCACTACCGGCGGTCTCGGCCTATAACGTTAAAATGAAACATTTCAAGCCCACAAACAACTTGTCACACGTTGAATAGGACTATTCTCATATCAGGCAACAGTGCATTGGTACATGACAAGCAAGTATTAACCCATTCTACTTACTTCTTTTCTTAGGTTTACACAATGACTTGCCTTCTCCGTGGCAGAGCAGGAAGCAGTATGAAAAGGAGTGAAACACGGAGGCGTTACACACGACCAGCGTTGTAACTGTAGTTCCGCCGAGTCACCACCCAATCACAGCGCCAACCACTACCTTCCCGCCACGTATCCACTGGACTTGCCAGACCAGTTCTTCTCATAACAAACAGGTTGTACAGTGCTGTAATTACTGCAAGCCCCTTGATCTTCCACTGAGACTAAGTGGATACTGTGTCCACAAAGCCCACTATCCACCATTCCAAGTTTAATAGCAATTTCACCTAACTTTCAAAGGTGATTCAGACTTTCTAAGGAGAGCTAACTTACTACAAGTTAGGATTACACCTAAGCCAAGCCAATCTCAGAACAATTTCCAGCAACACTTGCAGACGGTTTAAGGTCCTTTCCCGGTCATTCAACCACTCAAATGGGGTGGTATAATTAAATCCGACTAATTAACCACCGACTTCTCGTTGTGTCATTTTTTTCAGAGGCTACCCAGAAGCCTCAAAGTGTATTTTATCAAGTCTAGGCACTATATTGCAACCGGTTTGGGGCATTACGCATGCGTCTTCCCCTTGCAATTACCTTCGGCGGGCTGTCCACAGTCTGTCCGGGGTTACAAGGAATATTCTGGACAGAATCCGGACTTTTCCTTGGCCTCCCCCTCTTTCTTTTCAAGGCATTTGGCATATTTGTAACAGGCGGAGGTTGCTGATCAGCAACAACTGGAACTGCTACCTTTTTCTTTCTAGGCCTGCCTACACCCTTCTTCACAAGAACCAACAGTTTCTTGTTTTTAACAACCTTATTAGCCGGACCTTGCTTAGTCTTTACAGAAGCTAAAGGCTTAACAACTGGAACCGGATCAGGCTTATCTTTACATGTCTGTCCTGCTGTCTTCTTGGGTCTACCAGCGGGTTTTACCCCAATGGTAATCTTATCTTTCTTCTTCTTTACTGGACATTCCACCCCAGGTAGAACCTTACCTCTCTCCCACCGAAGGACGTCTCTACCAGCTTTCTCTAACTTCTTGAATTCTGGAGCTCGATCCAAATTCACGGCCTGAATAGGCCCATTATCGTCAAAAGCTGGTTTGAGGTAATCCACATGATACCTCACAATGCCCTCAGTGGTCTCCTTCATAGGTAGTACCCCCTATTCATAGCTAACTTACTACAAGTTAGGATTACACCTAAGCCAAGCCAATCTCAGAACAATTTCCAGCAACACTTGCAGACGGTTTAAGGTCCTTTCCCGGTCATGGCTGCCTTCATCTCAGCTCGGTGTCGTTCCACGCTCTGGACAGATAATTGTTCAAATCTCCAACCCGCCCGGTGGACATGGGTCTTTTTGATCTTAGGACGTCCAACCTTAGAAGATGAGGCGAGGGAAGGGGCGATACCCGGCCAGAGTGGACTTGGCCCTAGTTGCTTTCTCATTGCCACTGGGAGGCGCTGACTTCACAGTAGAGCGATAACAATAGACCACATCCCCCTTCTCAAAGCGCCTGGGTCTGGCACGCCTGTTAAATTCTCTCTTTTGGTGCACAGCTGCAACCCCAAGATTCTCTCTGACAAAACGATGCCCATCTCTCATCCATTGCCTTAAATTTTCGACGTATGCTAGACGACACGGAAAATCAATTCCTCCAGGTTCCACTCCATGGACCAACTCCGCGGGAGTGACAAGTTCAGATCCAAAAACTACAGAGTTGGTTGTTCACAAAGTATTAGCATGTACAGTACCCCTGTAAGCGTGAGCTATACATGGTGCTAACATGTCCCAATCTGTCTCGTTGTAGTCCGTTAGACACGAGAGCTGCTCAACGAGTACTCTGTCAAAGCGTTCTGCCTGGCCATTGGACTGTGGTCTGTACGGTAGAGTAATCAGCTTCTCCACCCCCAACATATCTAGCAAGCTACGTAACAATTGTGATCTGAATTCGGGAGCTCCGTCCGTCTGTATAGATACCGGACACCCGAATCTCAAGATCCATTTCTGAAACAGAACCAAAGCACATGTCTCCGCCATATGGTCCGGCATGGGGTATGCCTCAGCCCATTTAGAAAAATGGTCCATAACCACCATTACGTAATTGTTGCCTCTCGGGGTAGTCTTGAATGGACCAATGATGTCCAAAGCCAACCTACTCCAGCGTTCTCCGTGGATTTCTTTCTTAACTCATTGAGGACGGGATGCTGCCTCAAGGCAGCATTTTCAAAATGGCGTTGGGGACGGGATGCTGCCTGCAGGCAGCAATTTTTTATATAAATTGAAGGGGGCATAACTTAATCAAAAATAAACGGATTTTGATGAAATTTAAAATATATGTATACAAACACACTAGAAATATTTTTATAGGTATGTTGTCATGGAGACAATACTGATGACGTCATAACTAACATAAGTAAATGCTGGAAAGTGAATTTGGAGCAAGGTTGCTGCTATATTGCACCCAATTGAGACCAAATTCTAGAAATTATGAAAAAATATGATCAATAACTGTTTACATTTATTAAACCATGTACATATGACACATATTATTTGAAGAAAATATTCTTAAAGTGTTTTTAAACCCTAAACCTCATGTTAAACACCCGTCCTTAAGCCCAAAAATGGGGAAAAGGGCCCCCGTCCACCAGGCAAAATATGTGTAAACTGCCCCCGTCCTCAATGGGTTAAGAGGTGTTACTCCCCTTCCACTCCTTGTCTTCCTGGTATGACATGTAGGGCAAGCCCTCAGCCATCTTTTCAGATCATAGCGCATACCTGGCCAAAAATATTTCATCTTTGCTTTCCAGGTTGTCTTGAACTCTCCATAATGGCCCTCTAGCTGAGAACCATGAAGACTCAGGAAGATTTGCTTTCTAATGGAAGCAGGAACTATCCTTCTAACATACGTCCGTCCGGTATTCTTATGTACCCATCTTAAACATAAGACACATGAGAGATATTGAACGAAGAGTTCCGTCCATCTTCGTTCCAAAAGTATATCGACCACGTTTGGCCACTTCCGTAGCAAACTGCCTAGGCGTCTGCTTAGGTGTCTGCCTGCAATTATAGAATTCGGACTGCTTAATGCTCTTACATCGTTCTCCAAAGTTGACATCCATATGTGCCACAAAACTTTTGAGATTCAGATCAACTGGCAAATCGCCCATTTCTGCAAGCGGACGACGTGTCCCCGTTTGCTGAATTTGCTGAAGGAATTCTTCTTCAGTCCAGTTGTAAGCGCGAGCCAGTACCTTCATTTCTGCCAGGTACACGCGCCAAGGATCCTTTTCATCCCACACCTTGATGATTGGTGGGCGGACAGAAGTTGATTTTGCGTGTAGCACTACACTCATATTCAAAATCTGCATCAGATTCATCAGAGCCCTCATAGTTCAAGCCTTGAACTAATGAGCGGTCCTTCATCTTAATATCACGTCTTTCTTTAGACTTCTTTGACTTTTTCTTTTTCTTCTTGTCCTTCTTCTTCTTTCTCTTCTTATCTTCAGAGCTAGAATTGGAAGAACTACTGGAGGGATCGGAGGGATCCCTAGCAGGAGCTGCTCCAACAGGAGGAGTACCACCAACTGCCCCAGCTTCAGGTGCTTCAGGTGCTTCAGGTGTAGGGATGTACTTGTCGCCAATCACCTGTCCTCTTGCAGCAGTAGTAGCAACTTTATCCGGATTCTTCACAGAAACATTCTTCTTAGTCTCCGTTTTCACAAGACCCTTGTCCGGCAATTCCTCAGCTTTGGCAACCTTCACAGATGTCTGATTAAGTACCAACACAGTTGGAGAAGCGGACTCCTCATCCAAAGTCTGTGACCAACTATCCGTACAACCTGCTCCTCCCGGAGGGATTGCAACAGTCTGTGTAGGCGAGTGAACAAGCACTTTAATCGATTTACCAGAGGTAACAGAACTCCCAGCAGGGGATGAAGTAGATCCGCCGGACAAAGCCCGTTCATCAAACGTCACCTTCTTTGCTGACTCTCCCATAGTGTTAACAGGAGAAGCCATGAAACTCAAGGGAGGTTTGGGTCCTCTCGGACCAAATCCAACAGCACCCTCTGCAAAGGTCGAGCAGACAGGAGGCATTCTTTCAGAATCAGCCATCTCTGCCTGAGAAAAAGCGTTCACCATTATCTGCTGGAACGGCAAGAATGGATCAAGTGTCTGAGGAGAATCATCATCCCCCATATTGTGAAGGCGTGACAAATCATCAACCCTAGACACCTCATTTCTCAGCTTTTCATTCTCAACTTGCAACTTGCGAGTAGATTCCTGCGATTGTGATGAAACCATCTCCAAAGTTGCCTGCAGGTCTTGATTTTGGATAATCAACTGCCTCATTTCATTAGCAAAATTACTGCACCTCTCTCTCTCACAATGGAAATCCGCTTTGCAATTAAGCAATTGCAAACGGAGGAGACATACTTGAATCCTACCATCCTCAGAGTCCAAACTCTCAGACGCAGGACAGTCCCTGTAGTTTCCATAGCCCCTATGGACCTCGTCTTTGCCGGTCTCATAGGAGGGAGCTGAATCTCCTACACCAACATCCTCCAACAGAACAGCCACTGTATTCGGAACCAGTGGTTGAACTTGACTCGGGTCAAGCTCAGAACCGGACATTTTCTTGCCAAGAAAAGTGTCCCAAAAGCCAAACACAGATTACGTAATCTGTCAGATCAGATCAACACGGAGGTCTGTGCTCGAGGTCACGGCACCAATTGTAGTGAATCTACTAATTGTTCGTTTCTCACAAGTGTCAATAAAGTCAGTCAACAAAGGATTGTCTCACAACCAATACTACTTTATTACCCATTAGCACAAGTGTCCGTAGCGGCCCAGAAGCATTGGCTCACTTCAAGGGTCACCAAAGCTTGGTACATACAATAAGGGTGGCAATATGAAAGAGCCAGACAACACATGTCCGTAATACCATTGACGGATGCAGTTTGAAGGGTAAAAGGGAACACAAGTGTTCATAAGTAGTACATAAATGGCATAAGGCCTGTAATGGTTATATATTGTAGTAAAACGGTGGCATACACCAGCTGCTAATATAATAGACTACAAGAACAGAGCAGCACACCTAGTGGTAAGTAAACGGGTTAAATACACTGGACTTAGAGATATACTAAAGTCACACCAGGGCGTAGCACTTCCAGTACACATGAATCTTTTATGTTGTAGGCCTACATTGTAAAATATCTAGGGCACCTCGCACCCCTTGAAAATCCCCCCCCCCCCCCCAAGAAAAAAACAAGTTATAAGTTTACTAATTATTAAGTTAATCAATGATTTAATCAATTATTTTTCTATTTAACTTTATAATCAGTTTAACTTAATGTTTATACCCTACGTTTCCAAAGGAAACAAATTCTCAGGATCAATTATTTGTGCGCGATGTCAAGTCATAGTTACTGAATTTAGTCTTTCTTAAACTGAAAATGCAGAATATTTACTGTCATATACAGGGTATATATACTGTCATATACAGGGTTCCTGAGGTCAGTAAAAGGTCTGTTAAAGTAATTATGATTTTGGGTTTTTCAGGTGCATCTCTCTAAAATTAGTAGAATGCACTAAAACAGCACTCAGAGTGAGAGAGAAAAAGAGAGATGGGGGTAATGGGTGGAAGGCTAGGGAGGGAGGGAGGGAGGGAGGGAGGGAGCTGGAAGGCAAGGGAGGGCATGGGCAACCAACCATGACTGGGTTAGGGGCAGGCCTGGTTTGTCTTATTATGTAATAACCAGAGGGGGGCAGGGTGGAGTGGTGTATGGTGGATGTGAGAAATGAGTGGAGTAGATAAGCCTTCTGCAAACATGCGAACTGATCAGACAGATGATTTCACACTGATTGTTACCTCACACATCCCACATTTATGTGGGATTTAAACGATAAAAAGATGGTTGACAGAATGGTACTCAATCCACTAACCTTCTCAGTTCCTGAGAAGGTAAAAACTAAATAAACCTGAACTGTGTGAGACGGACCCTCATTTTGGTAGCTGCGTAGCCATGCTTCATGGGCAAATTGACCCCGTTTTACTAGAGGGTTTAAATATTCTGAATTGCTTGTACAAATACCTGTTGTGACCATTCACTGATCATAGTAATGGTCAACTCATGTATAATATTCAAGCTACTGCTATAGCAAGAGTCAGAGAGTGAAAGAGAGAAAGAGCGATGGTGGTAATGGGTGAAAGGCAATGGAGGGAAGGAGGGAGGGACAGAGCTGGAAGGCATGGGAGGGATAGAGCCACAATGTCAGTGTTAATAGATATCGTCTTTGATCCTTTTGTGTATATAGATCTTGTAGTCTTAGAGTTGGAGATGCAGTCGCATATAATGTATAGGCTTATCCCTATCATGGAGTGGTACTATACCAGTAGGCATATATACATATATCTAGAGCTCCTATACTATATAGCAATAAGACTCAACACTCAGGTATATTTCTTACTAGCTGTTTGCTAGTTGCAAGCTACAAGCGGACTGATTATTTCTTTATTCTCAATATCACATATTCTTGGTTTCCAGGGAGGACTATGGGACCTCCCCTTTTACATACATTACATATGGCATGGATCCAATGATCCAAGCTCCACCTTAGTCGATAACTTGGCACACCTCTCTACCGTATACCTTGGCATGATGGCCACATTATGACATTACCCCCCTTCCAGCGGATGAGAGTTGAATTCGCGGATTAATTAAGCTTTTTACATGTGACTTCGGTTGTTTTTTACATGTGACTTCGGTTGTTCTTTAGACATATTTTGACTCCTCATTACAATTAATACATGTTTGTTAATTATATTTCGTGGAATGACTTCGTTTAACACCATTGATCTTATGACTTCTGTTAACGCTATCGATCTTATGACTTCTGTCATTTCCCTAATAACTCGTATAACTATTCCCTTCTCACATCAAACTATCGCCATTACACTTCATAAAAACTTCTGTAAAGCACTTCGTACACTAGTTGACTGGTCTTCCTTCAGCTATCGCTCCTCGGCTCAGTCGTTTACACATATACCACGACCTGCTGACCTCGATGTAGCGCGAGACATATATCAAGCGTCCGCCGTGGACCTCATTTACATATAACCATGTTGACGTCATATAACCATCACTCGCGCCTCCTGTCTTGCTGGCTCGGGTCCCGTGGTGCGAGCTCCCTGCCTCGTGCACCACGTTCCTTAGTACTTCGCCGTTCATGAGTCTCAGCTCTACCTTCTTATCACGATCTCAGTTTTACCATATATTGTCATGTAACATAATCCTAACTTCTACATTGATTCATTCAGTTATGCCGTCCAAAGTTCCATACTTTATAATTTCTCTGCATACCGATCAAGTAAAAAACCATGCGACTCCTGTCAATGAACTAAACATGTAAGACCATGTGACTTCTGTCAATGACATAATTTTTTACATTATAATTACCAACAAATAGTCGCCAACGCATAGGGCCATCTGACTTCTGAAACAGATCTGTTGTTCTTTCATATATTCATCAACATGTAACACCATGTGGCTTCTGTCGACGACATATTTTTTACATTGTAGACATTAACATGTAGAGCCACCTGACTTCTGAAAAAAGACTTGTTTTTCTACCATATATTCACAACCATATAAACCCTTGTGACTTCCGTCACAGACATAAATTTCACATTATAATCACTAACGTATAGAATCAACTGACTTCTGAAAAAGATCTTTTTGTTCCTCTCATTTAGTTACCAACATGTAAACCCGTGTGACTTCCGTCAAAGACATAATTTTTTACATTATAATTATTAACGTATAGAGCCAACTGACTTCTGAAAAAGACTTTTGTTCTTCTCATTTATCTACCAACATGTAAACCTGTGTGACTTCCGTCAAAGACATAATTTTTACATTATAATTATTAACGTATAGAGCCAACTGACTTCTGAAAAAGACTTTTGTTCTTCTCATTTATTCACATTGGCAAATTCTAACCGATAATTTCTTCTCGCATCCTATTAAAATTCTTACTGACACTTTATTACCCTAAACCTTACACCCTGCCTGCGGATAAACACCTTGTTTCACCAATCTATGAGTGCAGAACTTCGTTAATTTGTGGCTTGTCGCTTTATTCTTAAAACCCTATCTGTGGTATCAAGACTTACCACTCAGTAATGTCCATTACATTCTAGAGTTAATTGCCTCCTTGATTCTTATCTCCACATTTGATCTCTGCTCTCCCCTTTTTCAGCCAACGCCCGGGCTTTTAAATTGGAGCCGCGGTCGGTGGGCTGCTCCCTTGCACTCCGCCCCGAGTCAAGTTCTCGCGCGGTCCCTTGATGCTATTGAACGCATAAAGGTGCGCTTTATTTCTTCCCTTCCCGCAAAACTGGAGAAGCATGTATTTTATTTTAAAACCTGTTGAATTATTACTTGTGTTATTACCCAAGTGTCTAGATCCGAATTACCACGTGTTTTTAATTAGCTGCCCTGGACCTGACCGTCAAACCTTATCTGGTGGTTTGAAAAGGTTCATATTTCTTGATCTGCTTGTTTTTTTTATTTCGCCAGTTCCTCTCTCTAATCATATCGCACCTTGCGTTATTACCGCGCTAATATTTGTTTGTCATTGCTACGTTCTCACCATGCGCCGGGCGCTTATCTGCTAGCCGCATACCTTGTGATTATTTATCTGACTGGCGGCCGCCGCGACATTTCTACCTCTTTCAATTAATCAAATTAAGGTAATTTTTTATTTCAGGACTGCTTGCTCTTGTTCATTGTTTTGAGCAGTCAGATTGTATTCATGTTCACCTAAGCCTTATCTGTTCTACATCCGGTCCATCATGATTGGGCTGTTCGGGGAGCAGCACCCATCCTGGGGCTCACCTCGACTTATATTAAAAATTTTTTTTTTTTTTTTTTTTTTTTTTATTATATCATATCCAGAACCAAACACGCTTGACTAAGCGCTCTCTTTGTTAGCTTTATATTATTACAAACAGAGCTTTTCACTGTGCGTATAACACCAGCGCACTCATTTTAGATGGCTTGAAGTTTCTACTTGATTCATTCTAATCGATTGACTGCTTAATGACCTGACTCAATTTTTTTCGAGTAATTATGACTTGTCTGTTCTCGTAGACCTGCCCGGGTTCTCCACCAGATAATAGATATCGTCTTTGATCCTTTTGTGTATATAGATCTTGTAGTCTTAGAGTTGGAGATGCAGTCGCATATAATGTATAGGCTTATCCCTATCATGGAGTGGTACTATACCAGTAGGCATATATACATATATCTAGAGCTCCTATACTATATAGCAATAAGACACAACACTCAGGTATATTTCTTACTAGCTGTTTGCTAGTTGCAAGCTACAAGCGGACTGATTATTTCTTTATTCTCAATATCACATATTCTTGGTTTCCAGGGAGGACTATGGGACCTCCCCTTTTACATACATTACATATGGCATGGATCCAATGATCCAAGCTCCACCTTAGTCGATAACTTGGCACACCTCTCTACCGTATACCTTGGCATGATGGCCACATTATGACAGTGTGCACCCAACCATGACTGGGTAAGGGTGAGGGTTATTATGTAATAACCAGAGGGGGGCAATATGGTGCAGGGAGCATGTGCCAGAGTGGAGTGGAGTATGGTGGAGGTGAGAAATGGGTGGTACATGGGTGGAGCAAAAATGTATGGCTGATCAAGTGGAATAGATAAGGCAGGCGAACTGATGTCATCTGATTTCATATGTGTATAAGACTGGAGCTTTGTCATATCTGATCAAGATCTCTAATCAATGATTGGCATCCGTCATATAAACACCATTATTTTCTCATTCCTGAGAAAATAAAAAGGCAAATAAAATAAAACAAAACAGAAAAGGCGGCTCTAAAAGGGCCAAAACCCTAGGATATTACAATACCGTATATGTACAGTATATATGAGCCTGCTACTAAACAGACAGAATTCATTATAATTATCTCTACCTACGCTTAATATTTCTAGTATACCCTAAAAGTATTTCCTCTTTATTCAGATCTTTAATTCCTATCATGTTATACCCAGTGCCTATAGTCTTCTCCTACAGGTATCACTAGATGGAGTCCGAGTGGCTTGATTGAGTCGGCAGACAGTCATCAATCAAATCGACACAATATCATAAGACAATTACAGGTACATTGTATAAGGTAATTGTACCGGTCAATCAATTAATTAGAATCAGTGACAATAGTAGATTATAGTTAGATAGATCAATAGGTTATAGATCACGATGTTTTACAAAGCAGTAATAGGAGCGGTATTTTTCTTACAGTTAAAAGTAGCTAAAAGTATTTTGACAATACTAAAAAAAGCAACCAGCAATATTTTGCACATTTACTTCAAGATTTAGTAACGGTAAGTATAACCTCAAATATTGTAATACCATTTAGAAAGTTTCTAACAACAGTCGAATTAAGAATGTGACCATTGAGGGTATGAGCAGAAGATATCTGCACAAATATACGTTGTGAAGAATAACATTTCCAGAATGTGTAGGCCCTAATCTGAGTGAAATATTCCACAATGCAAACCGTTCGAATAGCCTACTATTAATAAGATTCGATAATTTACTTTTGGGGGATTCACTTTGAAGCAGACAGGACCAACAAGTGCGTTATAGAGACGTAGACGTTTGCTTTTAAAGGATTGACTTCATGGGGTATATATGATAGTCGTGGGTTCTCTCCCAGGCTGTTTGTTTGTTGCTTGGCTGCTTATCAAAAGGTCCCTCCAAGTTTTAGAAAATGAGCTTGGACTGAACTCGACTATCTTGCTAATCAGCCTCGTGGTATATTGCCACTATACTCCCCGAAAGCCTCATGGGAATATTTTATTGCAGAATCAATATTCGACAGAGGGAAATATCAACTCCTACGGCTATGTTAGGCCTGTGTACATGTTCTTTTGGTGAGTGTTTTCTCGAGCATTTGAATGTGGAATTGTCCTATAATTTTTCTTTCGGATATTTTGTTTGTCTTTAGCATTAAACGTTTTCACTATGGTTTTTTTCGCCATGGATATCGACAAAAGTATGATAAATACCACATAACCCTGGATCGAGTGATCTCGGGATCGCCGTCGAGCAGTCTTTTCTATTTATCCACTTATCAAAAAGGTTAGGCTATTATCTCTCATATCCAACTTTGAGAATCCGTTTTAGACAGAATGATAGTCTAGGATCCGCCAACGTCCCTTACATAAGGCCAGCGTTTCTTTTAACTCAGTGTTTCTAATGTTTCATTCGGCATCCATTTGGGGCCTCCAGTTGTTCAATTATCTAAATCCTCAATATCTAAATTTATGTATCAGCTGATGATAAATTTGTGGTCAATAATGTGGATACAAAACCCACATGTATGTCACAATAGTTGATACAATACTGCGGACATAGAAGTACATGTAGTGCCTTTGTGTCATAATGATGTGCATAGATTAGTGTGATAGTGTGGTTCCGCCAATCTACTGTTACGTAATTATATTGATGAGTTCTGTATTGCATCGAAACACGCAAAGGGTATGACTCATATGATGTATGACCAGGTCTTGCAGCGTGTGCCCAATTTTATATACATTTAATAGAAACATTGCATGAGATTTAACAAAAACTGTACTGTTGTTTTTAGATTAAGGAATCAAGTACATAGGGTGACTTAACATTCTCCTTTATTTCATGGAATATATTTTAAAACGCTTTAAAGCTTACTGCCCTGTGCAGTATGTATGTCACTCCTTGTTAGAAATAGGGATAATTATAAATTAAGGTATTAAAATATTAACGTATTTCTTACTGGGCGATACAAAATCTTAGAATGGATTAAATATTTGTATTGGCCTTAAATGGAATTTTAAAAAAATCTAAAAAAAATCATCAGATGGGGATATTTGTGATTGAACAGATTATGACGATAGCTTGGAAAAAGAAAATCTAACTGATAAATACTAAGTTTTACCGATTTATGGTATGTGTATTTGAGAAGCTGGCGCATCTTGCCAAACCGAAGACCATAATGAATATACGTTTTTTAAAAGGTCATGGACTCAAATATAAATCCAAAGATCTCTAAAGTGTGTCTAGCAGTTCTTCGAAGGTAATTACCGCAATTTAAAAGAAATAACTTCTCTGAAATATTACACATTAACTCACATAAACGATGGATTGTTTTTATTGAGGGACTTTTAAGTTTTACATGGAACGAAGCTCGAGAATGAGAATCGGAACAATATTTTCAACTACACACTACAAGCGAGTTTCAAGAAGATATATGTGGTAATAATACCAACTCAGAAACAATGCTAAAATGAGAACCAGAATAAAAAGAATTATGCCATTGCGGTATCACATGTTATAGGTCCAGGTCCTTAGAATTCGAACCATAACAAACTCGTATAAACCCGAGATGAACTAATTCTATATAAGATTCGGTATAATATGCACGGACAACCTGTTCCACGATGAGACATTATCTTCAAAAATGATCTTATTCCCATTTTGCAAATTAGACATAAAAATGTCAATAATGATTATCGTTTTTGCTTCAACTTCACCTTAATTCAACA
Source organism: Sthenelais limicola (assembly GCA_942159475.1). Classification (NCBI taxonomy): domain Eukaryota; kingdom Metazoa; phylum Annelida; class Polychaeta; order Phyllodocida; family Sigalionidae; genus Sthenelais; species Sthenelais limicola. Next base: position 67,120,064 of record OW804096.1, read on the forward strand.
AGGTATAAGTAGCATGCACATATACTAAAGACTATACACCATTATTACGAGTATAACACAAAGACAGAGGCATGTATAAGAGACATTCTACAGAAAATGAAGTTTCACTGTCGTAAAGCGCTAGATTATTCTCTGGTACAAACGGTTTCATTGAGGCGCGTACCCTAGGTTCCGCATAGCTTTAACAACGTATCCTTTAGTTTTGATAATGCCTCGACACTTGATTAGCACAGAGTACCGAACAATCCAACTAGGTTCCCAGCCTTCCCCGTCTTTTTCGGTGAGTTGGTCTGTCATCAATGACCGGAACGTTTCGACAGGGAGCAAATCTGTTATAAGAAAAATGAGTATCCAAATTTAAATTGACGAAAGAGTCATATAATGGTTATTACTCGGGACGTTCATGTGGTCGAGAGCATTTGGCTATTGACTGTAAAATCGGGTGGTTGGAAAAGACGGAAGGGAAATTACAGCCATAGAGAACTAATGATATGTCATGTCAAATTTGCAAAACTGATGGATATTCAGAAGTTGATTATTCAAAGAACAACTGAGTTGGTTGATTTTTTTTTTACTTTATGTACGGTACATAGAAAAATAATATACAACTATGTTTAAAAAAAAGACAATTTAGAACTGTTCATTTAATCACAAACATAAAAATATATGATATAGGAAAACTCTTTTAAAGCAATATTACGACTACAATGCGGGGGGCTTAGAGGACCTGAGATATCCATCTATATTTTTCTATGTAGAAGGCGATTGCATTTCTGGGCGAAAATTTGGGGAATCAAAACGACTGCTTAAATGGAAAAACTTCTATTCCAAGTTTGAATTGGGGGAATGGCTTAGCAAAATACTTAGGATTGGTCTCAAAACATGAATCTATAAGACGGTGACTTTGAAATCTACAAATTCCGATTACTCCGCATTATGGGTGATGGCATCCTGAATGCAGGGAATGACTAACAGGTATATTTCAATATATTGGTGTAGGCCTACGGTGTGTCTCTTACCATTACAATTTAGAAGAGGCCAGACTTACTTGGTTCATCATTGTGGGTCAGGAGCTGAATATCATTTTCCTTAGCAAACTCTGTAAGATCTGCTGGCATTACACAACACGATGCGAGGTTAACCTGGTTCACTGATGGCTTCACCTGGAAGGGCATTTCATTCACAAATATAAGAAAAATATCTCATTTTATAAGACAATGAGTAAGAGGCAGAATAAAATCAACCTATTTTCCACCACAGACAAAATGGGAAAATAAATGCAATGCATTTAAAGTCTTAATCACGGACACTTTAAGGACTGGGCTCGAGCGCCGACAATAACGATGTATTTGGATTAAAGAGAGGTCACTACAAATGTAGAGCACAAGAACTAGGTCTAATAGTCGTTATTGTATATACATTTCCCTGATAAAATAAATTTCAGTAATACGTACATGAGCTTCTAAATGCAGTTGTTCCAGATTAGGCTTGTCCAGATCCGCCGTACCAAGGGTAAAGATCTTTTCTTTGCCTGCTAAATCCTCCAACGTTTGCCAAAACGGTTTGATATCGTCCCAAGAATGACGCCCTTCAGGCATTGACAGGAGTACCGTCTCCAAATGAGATATACCCAACTCTGACATCACTGTTAAAAAGAATATAAAACAAAATATATATTGAATGCACTATCGATATCCCTTTATATGGGAGATATTATAACAGTGGTTACATAATTATAAAGTAACAATGTTTGTGGATTGGTGCAGATAAACAGGGCCCTCCTCACGACCCTCGACTTCTCACGGGCTCCCGGACCTCTCCCAGGTCTAGGTCTGGTCTGGTAAATGTTGGCCGGATAGGGGGGGGGGGGACTTCCCACTTTCATGGTAAGCCCCATGCCCATCCTACCGGGCCCATAGCCTAAGATGGCAAGAGCCAGTGTTTTTTGGGGGGATAAGCAGCTACAAGGCCTCTCCCATTGCCATGCTCTCTCCTAAATAGTCGCGCACTTGATTGAGTGACTCCTCGACTCCTCAGGAGTTGAGGAACTCCGCCATTTACACCTTTTAATTAGTGCTATACACGTTAACACATGTATTATGTGACTCATCGGAAATCGATACTAAAACCAACCCTAACCCTGGCCCTAAATTCGTGGTCCTAAGTCAGAGAAGGGAGTAGTGGATTGTAAATGTAAAAAAAAAGGCCCAGGTAAAAGTTGGTCCCCCTCGACTCCTCAATACCTGAGTCCGAATAGGGGGAGTCCAGGATCACCTGGAAACCTGGTGCAAGTGCCGCGGAGTCTAGGGCTAACCAAGTGAGAGGCTTTTGCCGTCCTTAAACATTGACATATAAAGACGCGACTTTCTGACATTGTATAGTAGTAAGGCATGGAATCTCACTGATACTCATAACCAATGGCCTCACCACAAATTAGCCTCTCCGCTACCAGTTTGTTCCATCTGGTCAATGATCAAGTATTATCTCTCCAACAGTCTCTTATTACAATACCTAAAATTACAAGAGCACGGAAATAGTATTTCCTGAACTTCTATTCATTTAATTGATACTCTTTATTCTTTATACGTTTTGTTCCACTTTCTCTTTTCTACTGCTCCCCCTTTTTACTTTTTAATTTCATAGTTCATACCATGGGAAGTATCGCAAATTCATGTATAAATTGTTATTGCTGCAAAGTGTTTATCATTATGAGATGTTACCACATGGAAAAACTATTGTTCGCCCGTTGTGTTTTTACGAACTCTTGTTACCGCGGTTCTGCGTCTCTGAATGCACGAGCAAACGAGATGCGTGGTTCCATTAATCATAAAAAGGTTATTTCTATTATATCAAAGGTACTAAAATACTTTACCTTTGATTTCATTCATTGTGTCTCACAATACTATTGAAAGTGTCTTGAATCTTCCATAGATTATCATATTAATTCTGCAACTTGCTAAATTTACAGACATTAACATTTGACGAGTAGCAAGATTCAGAAGAGTCAAATAAATATATTGTGACGCCTAAGACTCTTATATACATGTATTCAAACAATAGTAAGATAATTCACCCCCAACCCCACCAATGCCCTTGCTTTGGGTTGTATTGTGGTTCTTTCACCGCGTTAGGCTGACAAACAGGGCTTATCTTCCATTTCAGGTAGATGATAGATCAACTGGTATCAGAGAAATGATAAATATTTACATACCTTGGTCCAATGCTTCGTGAAGCGCCGTAGGGTCCTGATTACATATACAGATCTTGGCTGGAAAAAGCATTATGTTTTCTGATTATATAATATGGTCTCGGCCTCATGCAATGAAATGGATGACTTGGAGCGTAATTGGCAAAGTATACATTACAAAATGTCTAACAGAAAACAAAATTTTAAAGTCCATGTTTAGAATTGGATTTGGCATCCCAATTAAATTAACCAACATGAGAAAAACGCGAATCGAACATGTTGGCAACTATTTTCCGCTAAAATAAAAGTGAAAAACAAGACAACCTACTACTGCCCAATTGCTATAGTATCTTTCGATACTAGGAGGGTAGCCCAGCTGATTTGCCTAACTGCTATTTTCTTTTGCTTCTAATTTTTAGTATATAGTTCTTTTTTTGTATTTCTTTTTTTCATTTGATTGCATAGGCAACCATCACTCACTTCCAAACCTGGCCTCCTCCACTCTGGGCCACAATCAGCAGGAGGCATTTCACAGTGATGTTACACTTCAGTTACATAACTTATCTGATGATCTCCTCAGATATTTCCTCTCACTGAAATCAGTTTACACAGATGTACAGATGACAGTCTACAGATCCAAAGATAAAGATCTTACAGGATGTAGCTTGTCAGATCACACTTGTAGGCCTGGCCTAGTAGGAATGCCTAGTAGCCAACCCCCTGCCTAGTAACTATTCACAAGCTTTCAGGGTTGTTCACTTATCCTCAAGCACCATCCTAGTAGCCAACCCCCTGCCTAGTAGCCAACCCCCTGTCAATCACAGCCAGTCTGTACACCTCCCTCCCTGTCCTCCCTCCTCCCTCCCTGTCACTCACAGCAAACAGGCCAAGCCAATACACTCCTCCACTTAACAACACCAGCCAACACAGTCAAAACAGACCCATGTGGCCACTGACAGGCCACCCCTCCAATTTAGACTTAGCCAGGGGTGCGACAGAGCCTTCAGTATAGAGTATACCTTTCCTATAGTGATACTAAAAGGAGGCTGCGCCCATTCAATCGAAATACAACTTAATACAGAAAAGCACTCAGAGGCTACCCTCCTAATAATTCAACTTGGACGGGTACCTGTAACTTTCAACTCTTCTCTTTCTGCAGCAGGAAGTTCTTCAATAAATTTCTTATTGACACACTGAATGTTGGTTTCATCCTGTAATACATCTCTGTCAGAACCTTCAAGCCACGATTTGATAGTCGACCCAAGACATTCTTGTAACTGGAATTAATTCAGATTATAGGCTATTAATGTCAATCTTAAGTCTTATTCGACAAACAACACACACGCATACATCATGTGTATAGCACCTTTAACCTGCAAGCCGATCATTGTAACAAATCATTCCAACACTGTCAGAAGTCTAAATTATATTGAATTTGCACCTAAAATCACATATTTCATATACCGGTATATAAGTTGTCGAGATCAACAGTATTGAGGGAAATATTTTTGCTGGAAGACCTGAAAAGGAATGGAATGGATATAATTTGGATAGAGAATGCAGCTCAATGATCCCCTGGCTGTATATTATACCCCTCTCGTCATATATTATTATACATCCAACAGGACTTTTTCAAAATCTCTAATGGCACCCAAGTGTTAATCCCTTTCGGGACTTCAAAATTCCTAATGGCATCCAAATTTTAATGAAGTATTAATTTTTCTAAACAATTTAATTTTCGTAGTTATCTAAGAACACCTGCCAGTGCAAAAGCATGGAATTAAATGAGCACTAAGCTTTCGGGATTAGCTTCTCGCTGCCAAGCCTGAGATAATATATTAATACACAAGGTTTATAAAAGGCATAAAGGTGAGAAACACCACGAAGCTGAATATGAAGTAGTATGGTCCTTTTAGTCGTCGGAAAGGCGATTAACAAAAAAATACTAAATAGACACTGTTGTTAAGCGCAGACACAAGACTGAAATAAAATTGTATTTATCAACAGCAAGTTTCAATAAAAAAGACGGTGTCATGTTTCATAGATAAAATCACACGCAGAAGAATTCAGGGGGAAATCTGGGAGTCCTACTCAAGTCTGGCCGAGTAATATTAAGATGCAGTAGATCGATGCATGTACCGTGCATGTCAGTGAGGAAATCAAATGTGATTTATTAGTGGCATCAATATGATACCGGTAGCTTAAAAATTATATACAGGTACGGTACCGATACCGTTGGTATTTTCATGTTATTGTATGGGGATGTGCTGGTGGTTGTTATGTGAATGTTTATTCTCCATGGATAATTTTGTTTTAAGAAACAATGAATAGACTCTCTAAGGGTATGAAATTTAAATAATCAAATAATACTGGATATTGTACTACCGTACCTAAAATGTTATCCCCAGTGGGAGGTTGTAAGGTTACCCCCAAATAATCACTAAACATTAAGGGAAGAGGTTAGAACCTCTTTATGTATAGGCCTATGTATGTAGTTCGTAAAATAAAAGTTTACTGCTGGTACTGGTAATATTCCAAAGTATTTACTCTTGTATCAGAAGAAAATAAATAAGAAATATCATCATGGGATGCTATTAACATGGTGCTAAAAAAACTAAACTTATATCAAAATAGAAATTAATTAATGATATCCAAGATGTATGTTAAGCGCTAAAGAAAACATTTAACTATTAAGCGCCATTTCTCCAATTACAAAGCCATGCTCTGAACAATTAAGAGCATGAGCTAGATTATTAGTAGGCTACCACAGAGCCAAGTTTTAATAGTCAATTCGGTATGTTTACAGGAGACCTTCAAACTATTGCTGACTCACGATGATATTGCATGTTACTGTTAGGTATATCGCGGTACCATATTTGCTATGATAAAGCACGGACTTAAATTTGGATACATGTATTGTACTAGAATGATATAGACCTACAGGGGAAAAAACGTCATAGAATATAAATCAAAATAACTAGTCTGAGACTGAATCTGATAATACACATATTGAGAAATGCGTGACGAACCATCATTTACTAAACCAAGTATATGACAACCTATGTATACTCAACATACTGCAAATACAACAACGCAGCAGCCAACGCAAGGCCCTAGCTCGTCGTATCAGGTTACGACAGATTTTTATGTCAACACGGTACCGTTTTGTATAGTAGCCTAAGTAGGCCTACCGTAAGGCCAGTGGCTACAGGCTACAGCTGCAGATCATGAATCTATGCATTATATAATATTACACACAATTTAAAATAAAATAATAACAACAACATTGGAATCACATATCTCAGCTTGTGAATAATATATCTATCAGTTTCACGGGGAAACGCAAGCAAAGGACAACCCTAGTTCTGGTTGAACACGCCTTGAGGTTAGGCTTGGCACAACTCTTGCTCTCGCCTTGGCCTATGCCATGGGCTTAGCTAAAATGGCCTAATCTTGGAGTCACAATGTGAACAAAAATGAAGCACGGAACAACTACAGATACACATTTCAAAATAATACTTACTTCTTCGCTCGGAGACTGTGTTAATTTCCTCTTCAATCGATTCCAGTTAACAATGTTTCCAGTGTGGATAAGAATTCTGTCAGCTTTGGGAACGATCGGAATGGAACCAGCCATGTTTGAACTTAGCACTGCCAAGGTCGAGGTCGTCCTGAGTCACATGATAAGGAGGTCACATGATAAGGCACAAATCATGTGATCGTGGTGCTAGTAGCGTACAAACACTTTGTTAGTTCAAAGTGTAACTCTCTCACACTCGTTTGAGTCATTGCCAAGAAGGGAATACCTATCAGTTCGAAGCAACTGAGCACAAGAAAAAATGGGACTTTGAATTTAAGAGGTTAGGTATAGATCTGGGCCTATATTTATCAGGTAGACCGTAGACGTAGTCCGCGCTGTGCCTGACTCTGCAGTCTCTACTAGTACTACTCTAGAATTGTGTCTTGTGACTAGTTGTGTAGCTTTGACTTGGTGTACCGTACACAACGTACCCTACGGTACCTCCTCACTGGACCTCAGCTGTTGAAGAAGTATTTTCACTGGAAACCTGGTCATTTCAGGTAGGATTTTTCATAAGATTTCTAATGTGACTGACAGGGGTTAGTTTGTAAGCAGAGGCTGCCAGAGCATAGAGCACTCATTCAAATTACGTACCACAGGCTGCCTTAATTGATTGCCTTTGGCTTTGGAATCAAAATTCACTTCCCGGTCAAGCTACTCCATGACTAATCAATACATAAATATGTCATTTCCATGCGATTTAAGACCTGTACAACTTCTAGTCACAATTGTAATGCTGATTTCTTAGATGACATTTCCCTCTTTCCAAGACAAATTATAAATGCTATAATATACGCCCACACCCGTGTAGCTCTTTTTTGGCATTGTATAATATGCGTCATAATGACATGTTGGAAAGAACTGGGAGGCGTAGCCATATAAACATCTCCATGAAAATAGTTGCGAACTTATAGGTCTACTGCACCTACATTGTTAATAATGTTACAGCAACGGAGCTACACATTTTGTTGATACTTTTAAAATGTATTGGCAACGTTGAATATACTAACTTCAACCAACATCTGAATTTACTTAAGAATAAACATAAATGGAAATTGAATTATCATTCACAGGACAACAACATGCAGCTGAGGCGGTGCACACTTCGAGGCCCTTTGCCTTTGGCAATGCTTATGTTTGTGCTACCCTTGGTGTATGCACATGAGGCATTGCCGGGCAGGATATCCACAGAATTAGAAGCTCGCGAACATGTATCAAAACTGCATCAAGCACATTCCGACGGCAAGTCATTCTTTGGAATCGATCTTGAAGATGTCTCTGCCTTGATTTCTACGCCTGTTTTCACCCAATCGCTCCGAGAACACCTTATCTCAGAACTTGCCATGTCGAATGCGTCGACTCAGTGCATCCAAGATGTCATGCAAGTTCTCACTGACGTTGCAGTCAAAAGGCAATACTCTTATCAAGGTATGTATATTACGTTCAAGATACTCGGATTTACACCTCGTACAATTCACCTCAAACTCCTCATTTCAATTTATATTCTAGTAAAAGATTGTATTCATTTATTAAATGTCACAACGGTTGTAGAATTCATAGTGCACCGTACCTATAATTCTTCGTTATCCAAAATATCGCTGAAATTAAACATGGAACCTTATATAGTTATACCAGGGCGGTATATATATGTGTACCTCTCTGCTTACACCAACTATTGATCATTCCTTCGTTTTGTACTAGTGATTGATGCAATGGGGAAACCACCAAGCGGCATATTACAAGGAAACGTTGTATGGATAGGATCGTATGATCAATGTAGATCTATCTTAGAATACAACAACGAGACGACAGGAGATGTCAGGTTCAAGGGAAGATATTTCATGGTCGGAATGAGCCCTGCATTCCTGGTAAATACCAATTAATTAACTAGCAGGAGTGGTTCCCAATCCATCCACAGCTAATAAATAGTTGATATGCATTATTGCTCTAATCCCTCACGATCTCTTTCATTGTTATTTCCAATAGCGCTTTGCGTTTTCTCATGTTTGCAAAAGATTTTGTCTCATCCCATCACCACCATTTTAGATTTGTCTTATTGGCAGTTGTTCATTAGAGCACCATTTCTTCAAGTATGACATCAATAGGCCTGGAAAAAGTGATCATATTTAACAGGCGAGCTGGAATGTACGATGAATTGTTGTCTTATTCCCTTGCTTTTCTTCCAGCCAAAACAATATGCATTTGTTCACGTGGCATGGGGTTTGTGTGCGCCAAATACATGTGAGGCAGAAGGCATTACCGAAGTTGTCCACATGGGTACGTTCCGCGCTAAAGTCAAGCTTTTCTGTGGTGGCCGCTTTAATTATGTAGATGTATTGTCGTTTATATAAATGTTATTAGAATGTAATTGACAAAAAACACAATGCGCGAATGTGTTTGGTTGAATCAAATAGGCTAAAATGCAAGTGTGGTCTTTCGTGTTTTTTTGTGTTGAACACGATGCGATCTGGTCTCGACTGCTATGAATGAATGTCATGATTATTTTCCAGGCCTCGTTTTTATTCTCGGAAAGCTTAAAGTCGACCCGGCAATGATAAGTGCTATAGTTAATGCAACTGGAGTGGCTTATCCTCAATCGGCTCCATGGGTCACCGGTGATTACGTTGCAATGTAGGTTTGCTTTACTTTTTGAACTTCAATCTATTTTGATTTTGATGATACTATTTGATTACATTTCTATGCTAGAAATTAGATCGAGTACCACTTACTTTCAATGAAACATTACATACTCGAATATGTTTTTCAGAAATTGTGATCTGGAAAGCTATTTTTTGCTACCTAGAATTTCAGATTAATCGATTTACCTTGCGGGCAGAACGTACATTCTTGTGCCCATGCTTTAAAATTTCATTTTGGTTGAAAGTATGTGAAGCTTATGCTATGTAATCTTTTCCAGGTAGTTAATATTGTTTTGACGCTTGTCTTTTAATTATCTTTTAGTTTCCTCACGTCCATCCTCGTTTTCTTGGCGCTTGTTGGCACTTCATATGATATCGTTAAACGGGTACAGAAAGCTTTATCAAATCCATTTGACAAAGTTTATATTACTGATGGAAATATAAATACTCCCTCTGAAGATGCAGATTCAGATTTGATTGGAAATGCAGTACCACCTCATGGGTCCAATTCTTCTACACCAATAAACCCATCACCCAAAAGGATGGAATCGGTGAAAGGTAACTCCATATTACGGTTGATAAAAATATATGCGAACTGGGATGAAATGCCTTTCCTCTATATAAGTAATTAAATCAGGTAGCAAACACTCTTGTTGGCTAATGGATCTTCAAATTGCAACTATATGATTTACCTCATTATCCATTTAAATTTTGATAATTCGGCTGGTATTTTGGTGTAGTTTAGTGATAAGATTAATTCAATAGTATACGAGTCGTTTATTTAAGCTGTAAAAACAATAATTTTAACTTAAAAACGTCATTAATTCTGAATTATATATATATATATATAAATATCTTCCTACCAAGAACGACTCTATCTGTTACTGGCTGTATGACCCCTGCACACAGTTCCCCGAACTTGTTCGCTATCATACGGATCGCTCGTGGGCGGATATTTTCCTGATAAAACGGGCAACAAAATCGATACCTTTATCAGGGTGTCTGTTAAAGGTGTCAAAGTCTAGTGTATATTGTGTAATTTAATGGCCATTTTGGTGACCAACCGTCCACTTCAATCTTGCTCCTACCATTCGAATTCAATTTTACACCCTTTGTTAAACGCCGAAACATGTAAGGACATAATAATTTAATATGCGACAAAACAAATCAACTAGGGAGATATAGTTTATTGAGGAATATCCTCCTTCACGCATAAATTTCATTATTGTTTCAATGATTCATTTGAACTTAAGTTACCTACTATGCTTTAATTTTAAGGTTTCTTCCACGCTGTCCTTATGAGTTTTTCCTTCATTACCAACGGAGAAAAATTGTTGAACACTGAAATCCGAGAAGGAACCCTAGCAGCTGTAAATGGTATCCGAGTAATATCCATGTGGTGGGTCATTCTTGGACACACCTACGTTTTTACAGGTAAAATGTTCCCATATTGGGTTTTTATATTGGATAAGCGATAATCTAAAAAATGGCTAAGCGGTTTGAATATAGATGTGAAGCCAACGATTGTTTTCAAGCTAGTGACGTTTATTCAGTAAGGATGGTTAGTGTTACACCAAGCCACCAGGTGGCGGTGGTGTGCTATTAGTATCAACACATTTACCGTCACTGCTGGCTTTGTTTCTGCTATTATGTCTTGTCTTAAAGGAAATACTTTCACTTTACCCCGTGGTAAATGTTCTAAATCAATATTTTCCCTTCAAAACCTCAGTGACAAACGGCCATTGAAGCCCGAAAGGTCGTATCCCCAATAAAGAGCCTCAACTAAAATCACCAGATTCTGTCCTCATTGTTTTTGGTCACCCAATCCTCCTACAACCATGTTCTTCAACATTTTGCAGTTGCAAGCTTTGCAACAAATACCTTGACTCTGCTTGACGTCCTGAAGAGGTTCTCATTTCAAGCGATATCAAACGCAACGTATTCTGTGGATTCCTTCTTTTTCTTGAGGTAAGGGCTTTTGTTGGGTAACTCTAAGTAATTAATGTATATCATAATGTCCGAAAGAGCTATAATAACTCAGTGAGTGGGGTATAATTACTCAGTGGCCACAGTACATCAAAGAACGCACATTTACTTATATAAAACAGTAATAGGGAATAATCGAACTTAGCACATCTAGCATCTCCCTCAGACAATAGGTGGTAGTATACTACCCCAAGGTCTATTGGAAGAACAGACAGATTATCACCAATTACAAACTTCAATTTCAGCGGCCTACTTGTGACATTCCTTTTACTTCGAGAATTAAGGAGTAATTCCGGAAAAACAAATTGGTTTATGTTATATATTCATCGATTTTGGAGGTAAGAGTGCTTACTTTTCTGTAGTAGATGTAGATGTTTGGCGTAGCTATTCACGATATCAAATCCAATGTAAACAAGAATTTAAAACACCCCTAAAATTAGTAGGAAGCAAAAGACCATTATAAAGATATACGATAGCTTGTAACCCAAGTTGGGGAATTAACATGTACCATGAATAAAGAATTATTAGATGAAAAGAATGATGTTTTTCTTTCAGACTGACACCCACATACATGTTTGTTATTATGATTTATACAACCCTTTCCCTCCATATGCCTGAGGGGCCCTACATGAGGCAAATGGATACAGGGGCTCAAGCATGTTATAAGTATTGGTGGACTAATCTTCTTTATATCAACAACCTCATACCTTCAGGACTTGGAGATGAGGTTTGTCATCGAAATATATTTATATTATCGATTTTATTTACTATAGATTTTATCTAATCATCTACTGTAGCTATTTACTCTATCATCATATAACAAGAGTGAAAGAATAGAAGAAAAGCGATAACACATGATGTCCATTCGACTTTTCAGTGTATGGGTTGGTCTTGGTACCTCGCGAATGATATGCAATTCTTTATCATCAGTCCCTTGGTGATATATCTGTTATACAGGTAAACAATTGATGCAGTTAATGTGAAATATTATTTACGCTAAACGATCAGAATTACCGATCTGAATACTATTGTTTATTAAATAGTATAGTTCTTTCATGAAAAAAACTATACATCAGGGATGAAAGTCTTCGGTATTTCTACTGAAATCAGTATTTTTGAAATTATAATTATTGCCCAATACTTCTTAATTCCATATCATTTTTTTCCCCTAAAATTCAAATTCAGCTTCTCATATTTAAAAAAAAAAATCCCAAAATTTGATTCAACAAAGTCAGTTTTGATAAAGAAAAGTTTCCCGACTTTCTGTTGGTGATTAAAAGTTCAGTGTCATTGTCCTGTCGGTTTCATATTAATTTTTGCTCTACTCGTTCATTCATTCGAACATTATATCAATTAAGTACCTTATGAGCCAAACCCACACTTTTATTCTTAAATTTCTAACGATGGAAACCCTTAAATTACATGTTGAAACGATATTATATAGATAAATCATAAGACATAAACTGATATTATGCATAAACAGTGGTTATCGATGTATCGATCTTACAATAAGGGCTTACATGCCTATTATAAGTGTGTTGGTTTATCGAAATAAACCCAGTTTAGAGTTATGAGTCAATAATTTGTAGATTACTTCTTTAAACAGATTTAAAGAATATAGACATCATTCGTTCGATAGATATTCATCAAAATTGTTGGTCTCAAATATTGTCTATCTATCCTTTTATTACTGCCGTATATATGTTCAGTTCCGCCATCAAAACAATAATGTTTTAAACTGAAAAGAAATTCAAAGGTCCAACAAAGAGAATAATTTGAATGTAGGTCTTACTAATGATAAATATAAAGGGTGGTAAGGCCAGCACGGAGAGCTCGGTGCAATAGCAATACTTAGTTTAAAACTCATAAAATAGTTGATGATATTACACATATATATATACATAACTGTGTTAACGCTCCATAGATTCCGATACGCTGGTTATGGCCTGATAACAGCTCTTCTCTTGGCTTGCCTGATATCAACCGGAGTTGTTGCAAGACTGAATAATGTTAACCCTAATATACTTGCGTAAGTATATACAATCATTTTAAAAGTGTGATCATAAATTTAATAAGAACATTTCGGTAGCAATCCATCATATCTTTATGACAATACAGAGAGTAAAGATAGCATTCATATTTGTAAAATGTATTTTGCACAGAAATGTCCAGAGCTATTGGACATTGCATTTTGTCCTGGTGTAGACAATAAGAAAATTATGTAAATATTAATCGATTTTGCCACTCTTTCTTGGCATCAAACCGTCCTGTGAATGCGTCTTGGCAATGCAAAATGTCTCTGATAGTAAAGTTAAATCTATACTATTGCCTAAACAAAATATTTTTCAAATAAAAAAATACAGCCGAGTGGGCTTACTGTATGAAGTACATTACCTGATTATTTTCCCTCAAATCATCGGTCGGTAAATTTCACATAAAAATGTTTAACTGAAGTTTTACTTCGCTATCCATTGTTTTTAAAGATATTGAATACAATTATATATCCGAACATAATATAACCCGCAGATTTATATAATCATAATGTCATCGAAATAAAGTCCTATTAGAAACTTAGAAACGGCATAACCATCAGATTTATATAATCCTATGTTTTCGGAATTTGAGTCAGATCAGAAAAACATATACTGTTTAAAAAAAGGAATAGTATCCTTACTGATACTCCGGTTTTTTGTTCTTTGAAGCCCCAATGAGTCCTAGTATTATAAATGTATGTCGGTTATCCTCCTTGCTACAGATGTCAATTAGCAATGACCCCGTGTTTTGACCAGCTGGTTTTGACTGCATTGTTTTAGAGGGGGAAATACAGCTATAGGTGGTGACATATACATCAGACCCTGGTACAGAATAGCTCCATACCTCGTAGGTATGGTATGTGGGTATGCTATTTCGGCGTGGAATAATAATGGCCGTCCCAGGTTGTACAAGGTGAGACGGTGAAAGATTCACGGTTATCTGTCTTCGTTTAACAGCTTTTTTTCTAACTTGCTTCACCCCTTGCGCCATGTTGTGATCTGGTTTTGTCACGTCCGTATTAGTCCTAGTTGTCTAGATGCTTTTCTTTCTGCATTTTCTCTTAATTGTGTGTCTTTTGCTTGTTGAAGTTGTTTTAACTTTAACTTTATTATATTAACACAGAGATGTTAACGCGCTGATCTAGTTAGCCCCATTTTACATGACCAAAGAATGAGAGATTCAATTTCTCAGCCTTGGACCAGGGATAGAATGTCGCAATTGCAATGAATAAAGTCTGTGTGTAAGGGAATAGTCCATTGAGACGATTTACATATCGCCTGTGCCCCACTTCCACCGCTCCAAGAGTAGTTCTTTTCCTACTAAACTAATATGGCGTAACAATATCGCTTTTATACCGCTTCATTGGACCCGGTACCGCTTTTAAATCACTCCTATATTCAATTGTCCCAAGAATAGCGCTTAAATTGACACCATAGATGGGAAGTGTCAGGAGCGACTCAAATCGGTGTAGAAGCGATTTCTATATCACTTCTGAATCTTTACCGCATATATATATGTGGACCACATACTTAAATTAATGTAGGCTTTTATATGGTGGATGAATATTGGAATTACTTCAATGATAAAGCAAAAATATATGCAGACTCACGTCACCCTTAGCTGTGTCGATTTGCTAACCTTTGGTTTTTCAGGTCGAGTCTGTTTTCGGGTAAACAGGCTCCTAACGACAGACTTAAGTTATATTTTGCTAGCATTATTTTTCAAAAGTATGCCACTAAATGCATCTACTCTACACCTTATGATGCTTATAGGGATGTTAAAGCCAGGAAGGGAATTGGAGCCCTGTATGTTCGGCCATATCATAGAATTTCCAGCTATTTAGTTGGAGTTGTACTTGGTGAAATATTGCATCGAACTCACTGCACTGTAAAACTGCCGAAGGTACAATTAACCAAATCAATTTTATAGCTATAGGATAGAAAACAGTCCTGTAAGATTTACCTCACATGGCATTCATAGATTCTAGAGAACGAAAAGTAAGCTTTTATCTCATTGTTTACTAGTTTGAATTGCTCTAAATTTAGATATTTAGGGTATAGTAGTACGTGATTAGGCACCTCTAAACTGAAATAATTTGTTTTAGATATTTGTTCCTTGATAGGGCCTTAAGTACAAGAGTTATGTAAGCATAGAGATTCAGTGAAGTTATGTCAAATAAACTTAAACAAATATTGGTTAGGTTTAGTCAGAACAATAATCATACAATTAAAGTAGAATAAGAATTTAGATGTGTTCTATGAAAGGCTCTATTAAGAATTGATTATCGGAAGCTAATCGGCCTCAAACCAAAATTTAATTAGCCCTAGATTGTTTATTCATTGGGTCCCTTCACATCATTATGGTATATCGTAAAAAATCGCCTGTTTGTGTGTGAATGTGGATTTGTGGATTTTAACGGTAAGTTATGTAAAAGGGAAGGGACCGGTTTTAGCCTTGGAACTTTTAAACTTTAGGTTTAAATCGTATTTATCCAAAATATTTCCCCTGGAATGCTTTACTTTCAAATATCGTATGTAGTAATCTATAAATGATTCTTGGGCTGTGTAACATGTGCGTCATGCGTTGTGGCCTACTTTAGAACATTTAATACTGCTCCTGCTAAATTACCTCTTAACTTCGTATAGAAACTATCGTGTAGATGGATTGTTGCACCTTGTAGTGGGTAGAATTGATAAGCTTCTCGATTGGACTTAAGTGATAACTAGTGCTCATTCCTCTGGTCAGGTATAGTGTAATTCCCATTTAACTGAGGTGACGTATGTCATGGTTAATTGCGTTTGATAGAACACGCAGTCAAAACTTAATTTCAAATCGTTTGAATCTTTGAATCAGAGCCACTGAAAGATGTCATTAACAAGTTTTGTTCTGTATATCATTCTTATTATTTCTTTTATGGTTTATAGTTCTTATGTGATCAGTTGGGATTGAAAATCACCCGATGATTGAGAAATGCCCCTTTGATCTCGCGCAAATCGCGTACATAATCGTCAATCAATCCATCATTTGAATGTTGTCTCTGGTTGTACTGGTTCTGCTGCCAAATCACACCATGTACTAGTATTCATTCTCTAGTTTTAACCATAAAATATAACTATGTTATGATGTATCTCTCCAGAGTGGTGTTATCATAGGTTGGTGTGCAGCCATCGCTGTTAACATGTCAATCATTTACGGACTGTATGGACCCGTGCACACAGGAGTCAGTTGGAATGATGATGTTAATGCCCTGTATGTAGCCACGTCCAGGTTTGCTTGGGCACTTGGGCTTGGTTGGGTCACATTCGCCTGTGTCACTGGCTACGGAGGTTGGTATCGATAATTATTGCTTATATTTGATTCACCATAATCGAGGATAGTTTTTTTCTTTCAATTGTAAACTTACAAAAAGTGACTAAAATGTATAATATTATGTAATTTCCTAGGATGACATAATTTCCAATATGATAGTATTTTCTACTGGTACCAGTGACTTCTTTGCTTTTATCACGATACTCCAAGAGGTTGGATCTGTGTCATTGTCAATTGTTGAGATACCGAATAAAGAGGCACGTCTGTTTATCAATGAATATTAATACCTTGCTTATTCAAACTCCTTCAGGGCCAATCAACACGTTCCTCTCGTGGGGTGCATGGGCTCCACTTGGTCGTCTAACTTACTGTGCCTATCTCGTCCATCCTATTGTAATCTTCAACTACCTTCTTTCAAGGAGAGGGCCCATGTATTACACAGACTACACCATGGTAAGAGATATATTATATATCCTTGCTGTCCTTGTTCTTTACTGGCTTTGGCTTCCCATATTAGTGACCTCTTTTCAACCTTGTATGTTGTGATGGATATTTTCCCATAAATGTATCTAGTATTTGTAAATATTAGTAAATGATTAATTCGCCGTTATGAGTATCAAATATATCTTTCATTATTTTCCAGATATACTTTTACATCGGGCATCTAGTTATAGCCTATTTGCTGGCATTTGTAGTCTCCCTTCTGGTTGAGGCTCCTCTCATGGGCTTGGAGAAGATCATTTTCAAGAGGAAGAAGGATTAAACACACCATTCCTACGAAGATATACTATTTTAATCTGGCATAATCACGTTTAGTTAACGCCTAACCGTATATATACGCAAAATGTTTATATGCCCTTATTTCTTACTGAACGAAATAGACCATTCACTCCTTGTGCTCCTCGGACATTGAGTCGGGCATCACACCAACGGACGGAGTAAGGCTTTATTTTACTACTTCCGACAATTGAAATATACCAAGGGCATTACTTACAGATGAAAACGAACGTTATATGGGCGTTTTTCTTACCGAACATTCCAAGGATATTATCAAGAATTCTTTTCATAAAAATACACTGGCATAATTGAAATGATTTGAAGCGCCTTTTGCGTGATTATTTCAATTTCTTGCAGAAAAAAATGAATTTGTGACGCATTTGTCTCATATTTGGTTTCTCAACTGGTTTCTAAACTAGGAATTATGTGTGAACGAGCGATATATTCCAACGTTCTTCATATTTTTTCGAAATAACTGTCTTAACTTGTTTGTAATTGAATATGGTTTAAAGATCGATTTCTGTTTTTTCTCGCGAAAAAAAGTGCAATATTTGATTGTCATCTTTGTTCATGTCGATGCGCAGTAACATATCTGTGATGTAGTTAATAGATATAGTGATAGTACATGTTATTAACTGGGCTGAATTACAGAAATTACATTTATTCAGGTACTTTTTTACAAACATTTCTGGGAGGAGTTTCCTCTGTATAGACATGTTAGAAAATCTACTATAACTATTTTATATAGTTTCTACGCATTTTATTTGAAATAATTCGACTATTCCAGTCCAACGCTTCTACTTTTACTCATGATTTAAGCACCTTTTCTTTTTTCTATATAAATGGATTTCAGCTGGCTGTGCTGGCTGATGAAATTTGGTTTTAACCTTGATGAAAGTATCCACCTTAATAATTATATTGGTTGTGCACTTTACTCTATAGCCCTAATACAGACTGTTTTTATTGATAGGCTAGTTACTAATTAATGTATACGGTGTCACAATCAGTGGTGAGGTAGAGTTATGCATGTATCGTTTGCATCAATCTCGATTGGTGTCACATAAGGTGATGTTTGTCTCTTCTATGTTGCAGAGGTTCACACCTTGTTTACCATGTCACAGTAATTGTGTGTTGCACTCTGGGCAACATGCAATATAGCATGTGTCTCATCATGTCGCACCAATGGAGAATGGCTTTAGTGTGTCATATTTCCTTACATATGTTGATATTGTTGTGAACATTGTACAGGTGTGTTGAGAAAAATGATTCCAGAATTTACTTAGATGAAAGTTGCATTACTCTGTTCCACGAGTGCCTGAAAAATCGCCAAAACAGTTTATATTGACGGACAGTATCGGAGTCATGAATGTATTCCAAGTGCTGGAAATAAGAACTTTTTTTACAGTTCCATAATTTGTTCCTCGGTGGTTACTGAATTTATTTTGATTGTAACAGAAAATCATATACTTAGAAATAAATAGATTTCAAATGAACATTTCTAATGATTTTGTTATCACTTTATCATGACTCATGTTATGTTATAGAAAGAAATTAAAAATTTTCCACAAATGTCATCTTTTAAATTAGGGTACCGTAATAGAAAAAGTCTTATTTTACCCTAACGATAGTGGTTTGTACTGTATATTAGTAACGTCGGGCAAATCTTTTTTTTATATCACATTCAGTTAAGTTAAATTATGTTTTAAAAGAGTCAAAGCGGTTGTGTGTAGGGCTACTGCACGGGCCAAGGCATTAAAACACTGGATCAAGATAATGCGACACGCAGTTTCAAATTTTGTTTATTTACTACCATCTAATATATTTTTAATTCCAAATATAGACCAATTGTCTGAAAACTGGATGACGGGATGAGCATAGTGTATTTGCTAATTAAAATATATTACCGGCATAACAAAAAGAAAAATCAAACAAATCAGCGATCAACGATAGGTGCCCAAGGGCCAAGTGTGGCGGGAAATCAATCTAATCTGCCCTCTCACGGACATCCGGGAAAGCTTGATAAATTTGCCTCGAACGAATATATATATATAATGCATATTTTTACTGATAATTTTCCGTATTTTATTCGTCGATTTCATACGTTAAATCAAATGTATTATACAGATGAATCCAAAGTTTCAGAACGCCCCTGACGAGGCAATGTCGTAGTAGCTCTTTTACTTTTTGAGCGGACAACATGGCGCAATCTCATGTCGTCACGCAACTTTGAGGTCGTGAACAACGTCAAACGAACAGAGATTGAGATATGCAAGGACCGGTGATATTCCAAGCTCTTATTTTGAGTTTCCTGCTTTGGTTTTCGCGCACAGTTAAAACAAGTAAACGATTTTTTATTATAAACCACCAGAAAATGTTTTGATTTTGCTGAGGCCTGAGTGTAGGCTAATGACTATATTAATATAGCCTAGGCTTGGCGCAACCACTTTTTATTTCAATTTCTCTCAACAGAAAAGTCAAATTTAGAGCTTTGCTCAGATTAAATAAATTGGTTATAATAGGAGCGTATATGCGCATTCCATATGAGAGGTGCTATGAGTGGGGTGCTATAAAAATATTCATATAGTACGCGTAGGGCCTACTATATCATGAACTACTTCGTCACCAAGACCAAGTCGCCCACTTTCACTGACTATGCACCAAGTTTATGCCCATATAATAAATATAGAATGGAACTCGCCTGCAATAATCAAAAAATCTATTGGACTTGATTCGTCCACATAAGCACGGCATCGTGCTTATGTGGACGAATCAAGTCCAATAAATTTTCGATTATTGCCGGCTTGTTCCATTCCCTCTCTAGGGCGGCCATATATATAATGAGCAAAAAATACTTCCCTGGTCGTGAGAGTGAAGTACCGGTATTTCTGATATACTTCACTCTCACGGCCAAATCGTGGAATAAAGAGAGAAAAGATCTGTGGTTAAAACAGAATTAAAATTAATCGAGTTAGAATTCAGAGAAGAACATCAAATCTGAATGAAAGAACTTGTTGCTGTAATTTATTACCCAGGACAGCTAGGTACCATAGTCTAAACATAGGCCTATTACATATCATCAACGATGATCATAGACGGAGTATCTATCTATAGTTGTAGCCAGTATAGACTATACTGGCTACAACGATCGTTGCTATCATTTTACCAACGACAACGTTTCGGTATTCATTAGGCCTAAAGCACTAGGAATAAAGTAAACTTAACGTGTTTTCCTTTGCCTTTGAGGGAACTGGGGTTTGGGAGCAAAGACACATTATTGAAGGTATCAATAATTATCAAATCTATTAATGCTCTCTTTCTGCCAGTTCTGTTGATTGTGAAATATGGTAGACCAATGCATTATTTATGACTAATCATATGTAATGTAAGGTCCTCAGCCCAGAAAACAGAAAACATAGTTGTCATTCTAAGTTTATTTTCTTTCATTGATATTGGTATGTGGTAAAAATAAAATGTCCATAAACAATGAGGTATGGTACCGTGAACAATGATCTGGCCCCAGTGAGAAAATGACATAATATGGTAATGTATCATTCGAATAATCATCTCTTTTTCAGCGTATGTCATTCAACTATCAACCGATGGTAGTTACGGCAGTGATAATGAGCGACTGTTTTTAGAAAATGGAAATACGGTAAGATCACTGACAAAAGCCTGCATCTATTGATTCATCGGTCTACAGCCCCTACTTTTTAAAATAAAAAACATGGATAATACCAAATAATCCTTGACCCACTTCTGATTTCATTCATTGGCTTAGCCTATGTATCAATCAAATCATTCAATCTCTCCCTCTCTCTGACGTGCCCTCTCCTTCTCCCTATCTCTCTCTCTCTCATTCTCCTCTCTCGCTCCTTCTCTCCCTTACCCAGCCCGTTCCCTTTCTCTCCGGATTCCCCTCACATACCGTACCCACGACCCCACTCCCTCCCTCGCTCACAGGCCACCGGCAGTGGACCCCTCACTCCTTAAGGGTTGCACAACTTACATTACCTTACTTTAAAGCATATATTGTTAAGAGCCTATGCTAAACTTTTTATCAGAATGCAATGATTTAAAATGACTAAGACCCGATCTATAGGCTTATATCCGACGGGATATCCGATCAAGGTACATTGAGCGCACACAAGAGATGGCTTTGTAACGCAAGTAATATATGGAAAATGCCAATTTATTCAGGTCGTTTGATAACTACCGGGCATATGGGACTAGAATTTGCACAAGTGTTCTTGTATTATATTAAGGCCTATATGGGGAGTTTTCAAATTTAAATGTTTTGCAGACAATTAGCTGTCTACTTTCTGGTGGAACTCCTCTGGCAACTCCTTCTGAACCAACTATGACACTTTGGAATGCATCCTGGTATAAACAGTTCACATTTGAGACAACAGAGGTAAGGACATAGGCTATTTTTCACTGCCGAGATTTTTGTCATGGTACGGTCCCTACTTTTAAAACAATGTGATATTTTTCGCGTATTTACGTAATTCGCTATCAATTTCAATGAACTGTCCCATTAAAAAAACAGTCACCTTCCAGAACTATCTGTTTTTGAAAAGACATTCCCAGGGTTCTAACTAAAGCGCGGTGCTGAGAGAAGCTGCCGCCGCGCTGACAATTTGAAAAAAAAAAAACCCCAGACACAGCATTTAAGATGCTACACCTTAATATGTTTGATAAAGTAAATAACATCGAATGTTTTCTCAGTTCCAACATGACAGAAAATTGCAAATATTATTCCTGCATTAATTCAAGGAGTTATATAAGGAGCCTGAGATTGATTTTCTGAATATAATTCATGTTACTCTACACAATTTTCAATAAATTCATTCCTGTTTTGATGAGGCTATTTATTTATTTAGCAATTAATAATTGCCATATGAATAGTTCCAATGGATAAACATCATGAAACATATACATTGAAAACTCGAGTAGGTTCTTGTCTCAAATGCACCAGCATGCACCATGATCAATTATGTTTTCAAAATTTTCCAGGAGGGAGAAACCCACCCCGCCTGACCCCCGCCCAGATACAGGGCTTTGCGCCTTCGGCGCTCGCAAGGTTATGCATCAGCTTCCCCCACTGAGAAATATTTCTGGTTAATAGTTTGATGTTTTCCTAAAATTTAGAGCCTAATTCTGTAAAATAGCCTTTAAAAATACAAGTGTTAAAAAGTATGTATTCGTCACAAATGCACCATGAGTCAAAACATTTCTGGGGGGGGGGGAGAACCCCTCCCCATACCCCCCACAAAAGGGCTGGGATCGCCGACAAAAAACTCTGAGAAAAAATCCTGGTTAGAACCCTGAAATTTCAACAATAACACAAGTTATGTTATGTTTCTCTCCAGGATGCCTCTGAGTGGCAACTGATCATCACTAGAACAAGTATACTATTGGGCGACCCTCGTAAGTATATACTAGTATGCATATGCAGGCTACATATATATGTGTAAATTGTGCCAAGTGTGGGCGTCAACTATCTATCAATACAGGTATAAGTACATTGATAGTAAGGCAAATGATCATGCTTTTATATGCCTGAATAAGTCTTAAGGTGCAGCATAAATACATGTATTTTTTATCACCGTGTTATCACATCTGCAGTAGAAGAATTATTACCAAAGCAACCCTGGAGACTGCGAGTGGATCTTGAAGTTGATGGTGAGCCAGTTTCAACAGAAGTAAGTCTCCTCGACAAGATTGCTGGTAAATATAATTACTTTTTAATCTGCTAACGGCTAAAAAAACCTGCATTAATTAAATATCTACCGTATCACTCAGTACTAAGTGACTGATGTAAAAGTAAATGTTGGATCGTTTTTTTTGTGATATGCTTTTTTTCTTCCGGAAAGTTTTAAACTCGATAACAAGTGACAAGCTACGTTTCACTCAAACGACTAATTGGGTATTATCACCTGTCGCCTTTGGCACATACTGATGATAGTAAATGGTACAATGCTATTTTCTTAGTATATTTACAGGGATGTTAGATATAAATATTTTCATATACATGTATCTGTTTAGATCCATTGATGTTTTGGACAATTGGAACAGAGCTTGGTTCTGCTCCTTCACTATCCGAGCCTATCACTAGAATTCATCATAGTCCGTGTCTTCCTGACACTGCTATGTATGCTTATAAAACCCAAGCATCGGCAGGTACTTATTCTTCTTTTTATACCCGTTTACTGCATTTCAGTATCATCTTGCAATTGCAGGGGAGCACACAATTAATATGCTGAACCTCGGTTAACTTTTCTTCATACATAAGTAAATGATATCATGGATACTATTTTTAATTCTTTTTTTCCTTCTATGGCCTGGAGGAGAGCTAGTGTTTTATATATTAGTCTGGTCCATGGCACTTAGTTGTTGGAAACAAAATTTAGGTTCGGTGTCACAAGCTGCATCTATCTAAGATATCATGGATATTCCCAAACCGTCCGATCAAGCGTATCAAGAAAAATAGGGAATGAAAGCTCGACTTTAAACAAAATGTGTCAATACCGTGAATTATGTAAATTGAAATATTGCATATTGTCCCAACTTCATTAACTTAACAAAATTGTATTGTACATATGTACAACTTGAATAACCAATTTCCTATCCTCGACAGGTTTTTATCTCGTGCTGACTCATGCAAGCTTCCATTCAGGTACTTTTAAATGGTATCAGCTTTCGTTCTCAGAGGTCTGTGGAACAGGTAATCATAATACAAAAATCCATAGTGTTTTTATGAGCATTTTAACATTTATTTTGCACATTACATTGGATGTGATTTGTATATGTTTAGTCACAATAAAGCGTCTGCATACAGACGAAGGATTTATTGAGACAAAGAGACATCCACAGCGATTTCAAATCTCTTTCAATTATCTCTATTGTGTTTTCCTTTTATCGCCAAATTCCCTATTAAATCGCTATTTTTTATTGATATATATATATGGTTGCATTGTGACAATTTTCAGATTGCCTTGCGAGTGATGAACTCTTGGACATACTTCTGACCAACCACCGCCTCATGATTTTAACCACAGCTGGACTCCATGTCAGCAATGACATTCGAGTATATAATATCTCATCGTCCAATACTATGACTTTCAGCACATTGTTCGCTACCAGGAGCTATGTTGCAAACCCTGCGGTGAGTTTATTGAAAAAAGAATATATAATGCACTCCCTGATGTCAATTTGGGTTGGCGGCAATTTCGAGTTTTCAAAACGGTAGAAACTTATGAAACCGCTGATTTATAAATGTGAGAATTAACATCTTGACAAACATTTCCTTTGGCTATTCAGCAATGTAGAAACTTATGAAACCGCTGATTTATAAATGTGAGAATTAACATCCTGACAAACACGTCCTTTGGCTATTCAGACATGATTTCATTCAAAAAACATGTTTCGTGGAAATCAATATATGGACAGAAACGTGCTGACATATTTTATCGCCGAAGCGTCATGCGTCGTGCGTCGTGCGTCGTGCGAAGAGAACAATAACTTAACCACTACAATTCTCCTTCAGAATTCTCTCTTATCCTTTGCTGGTCCATGTGCATGGAGGCAATATGACGCATTTCCTTCTGCAGGTAATTTATTTATATTTTCTTCGCCATTCAAAATACCTCTTCCAAAACCATTAGTAGGAGTAACGATAACCTTAAAAGTTTTACAATAATTGATAATCAAAAATACTCGTTGTAATGTTGAAGGGTTGCGTCCCGTTACGTAATGGTAAACATGTAAACTCTGGGACGCACATCCATTCATTATAATATTGTCAATATGCCAAGAAATACCAGATTGGCTGATCGGGTAAACCTACTGATTGATGTTTAAAGACAAATTTAGAAGATCCCCTATTGCACAACCTCCGCCTATGAAAATTAGACCTTGGGCCAGCCTAAAAAGAAAAATTCTGAAAAATAACCCAGATTTTTAAATTGAAAGGGGTTGATATGAAAAAGAATTTCTCTTTTTCCAGTTGGTACATTAATTGTGCATATGTGATCTGTGTTTATCTATGCGAACATTTGTATACCGTGTTCTTATTTTCTCTGGCCAGACATACCAAAAAAGGCTATAATAATTATTAGTGGATATCTAGATTTATGTATTTTATCAACGAGGGAAGAGTTTAAGTAATATATATAACTCACTTTGAAAAGAGTGTTATTATATCCTAGAATAGTTTATACCTTTTTATTATACGCGCATGCTATATGAGAAGTGCTATAAGTGGGGTGCTATAAAAATAGTCATATAGGACGCGTCCTATATGAATGTAGTTGTCTAAAAATAGCTCTGTTTATATGCTTCGCGGAGCTTTGGCTCTCCGCGAAGGATGTAAACAAATCCCCGCGATCGGTAATCCACCCGTGATTCTGGTACTATAATTAGAGAAATACATAATAAAAATCCCATCATTAAATAGAGCATTAAATTCTCTATTGAATGATATAAGATTTATTAATGTAGCTCTAGAAATGGCTGCGATATGTCAACAATATGTCAACAACATAACTTGGCTAATAACGGGGCTGTCAGTGGGGCTGTCAGCAGGGCAGCGGGGCTCTCTGTCTGAGACTTCTTTAATATTTTTTCAGTGATATTTGATGAAATATGATCAAATTGTATGCACATATAATAAATATAGAATGGAACTCGCCGGCAATAATCGAAAATTTATAGGACTTGATTCGTCCACATAAGCACTCTGCCTACGGCATCGTGCTTATGTGGACGAATCTCGTCCTATAAATTTTCGATTATTGCCGGCTCGTCCCATTCTCTCTATGTATAGCACATAGATTTTTAAAAATTATCCTAGATGTATGATTCGACCACTTTTTCTTCTCGAAATACGAATCATCACATTGTGAGAATTTCGGGAAATGAAATTATTTAAAGAAAATACTTGGCGTTGTGTCAGGTAACAGGATAAAAATAACATTTACAGAGGTAATCATTAAAGCAGAAGGATATGGGCTCCTGCTGTCGCGCCGGTGCGCGATGGCTCGATTTAGGAGGTTGACCCAGATTCTCACGCGGGAAAAGTATTATGGCTGCCGTGGTGAGTGCAGTTGGTGCCACGAACCTCGGAGCGTTGCTTCCAGCTTTAATGACCGCGCGATGCTAGTGTTTGAAATGAATTTTTTAAGTGATATCATTTAGAAAATGGCATGATTGGCACAATATTATGCGATATTACGTAATGAACTAAATGTACAGCGAGAGATAAGGAAAGATAGTCTTGGAATTAAAGGTGATACATCTCCGAGCTGTGTACAAATAAAAGGAACCGTTGGGAGATTGTAAAATACATAACAATTGGAGTAAATATATACAGGTAGCTGCAGCAGATAGATGAGGTGAGTCCGTCCCTCCAGACGTGTAGACTTATATATTGCATATAGAAATAGCTCAATTTTGATTAAGGTTATAAATGTTCTTTGAAATTAATTGATAGTTGGCTTTAAGAATGTCACTGTTAATAAGTCGTTAAGGGAATTAGTGCAGTTACAGTGTAACTTGGGTATCCTATCAGATGCATCTGATTGGCAGGTAATTACCTGCACCTGGCATTATAGGCTAGACTCCATACAGGTAGGAGCTAGGGTAATGGTTTAAGCATGCATATGGCTATGAAGAAATTAAAATGTAGGTACATTGATATATTATGACACAAGACGGCATAACTATATGTATATTGCGCACCTCAAATCATACTTCTTAGGAGATTTTTTTCTCGGATTTGCAACTATCTAGGCAGTTGTAAATTATTAAAATATAGAGAGTGACCGGGCACCCCTGAATAAAAGCTTTCCCTCAAAAAAATATGAAAAAGTTTGTAGTTAAGGAGCTAAGGATCTGTGTTGGGAGGTAAGGACCTGTGATCTATTGTTGATTTGTGCTGGTGTAAGTTGTAGATTTTTCACCACATCAGCATGGTTAATTTTGACTTATTTTGAACAAGAAGCATGCAATGATTTAAAGATACCTTCTCTTTATTGCAGGCGACCTTATCAGTATCACAGTCACAGCATCTGATGGAGTAAGTAAATCCCTTAGGTTTACCCTTAAACTCCGCCGGTCGTGGTGACTGTGGAGAGATGCGCGTGTTGCGTCGCTATAGTCTGTGGACTGTCTCGTCAAACTGGTCGAACTTAGACTTTGATATGGCATGTCAATCACTATTTATCCA
Source organism: Sthenelais limicola (assembly GCA_942159475.1). Taxonomy (NCBI): domain Eukaryota; kingdom Metazoa; phylum Annelida; class Polychaeta; order Phyllodocida; family Sigalionidae; genus Sthenelais; species Sthenelais limicola. The sequence continues at coordinate 67,147,801 of OW804096.1, forward strand.
ATGAATCAGTCTTAGTTTGATTTTCAAATTAAACGAGACTTACCTTGGGAAGGTGAAGTTTAATTTTAATTTAGTCGAGGACACCACGAGGGGTGTATCTTCGGTTCCCCACCAGTGATAAGTATCGATATGCTACTTGTATACTTAATATATTCCTAAAGATGAGGTAACGTTGTTTATCCTTAAAGGTTCCAAGAGATGCTAAATGATATCCAATTACCATCTACTTGCTAATTAATAGTCTAAATGTTATGATGAGGAATGATCTCTATTATGGTTGGTGATAATTGATACCCAATTATCACTGATAGTCTAATTAATAACTGAAATAACACGGAGGTATAGGGATCCCGACTTGATCTGATGATCGACCAAAGGTAACTGTTTATTCATGAAACCTGACCCTCTCGTCAGGCGTGTACTTCATTAGCATAACCAGCCGTGCCCGCCCATTGTCCAGTAGGGGCAGTCAGATGTTACATAACATTACGTAACAATACCTTTAATTTCTTGATTTTATAATCTGAATTTAACTTGTTCAAAAATCACATGCATTAATAACTAATAGGTGGAAAGCTATTTAGAGTAGAATATCCCTTTTCTAAGGGCTACATAATGATTAGTAATATATACCTGTTAATCTCTACTTGTAGACGTCTGGAATGTGGTATTCAAGAGATCCCTTCAGTGCTTGGCACGAAGCAACTTCGAATTTGCCATCTTTAGTGATCCTTGACGGAGTTTACAATCTCCATATGGAGACCATGGGTCTGCTGGTCAAGAATACCGTAGGTACATTTCTTGGAACTGAGCTTTACGGATGCAATTAAGGGTATAGACTAGAGGGTGGGATTGTGTAGATGAGGATGTGTTTGGCTTCGTGTTAATAAAAACAGTAAGCACTTAAGATCAACATATAATACATTATATTACTCTACTCTATTCGTAATTTCATAATACAACCATACTTATTTTACCTATTCGAAATTACATAATACTACCATAATAACTCTAACCTGTTCCGATTAATCCAATTAATTTTACTTCTCTTCACACTTTTATACTGTATATTGCAATTAACGTCATTGTTGTTTAATACATATTTTGTCACAACAGACAGACAACCTTATCTACTGTGAACTTATGAAAATGAATGATGATATGAGTCTAAGTACACGCGACTATGTGAGACCTTTCCCTTTCGATTCCACATCAGCTCTGACGAGATTGAGATATATTTCACACTATAGTGTGTTCTATGCGACTGGCTCTGAGGTAATCACTTTTCAGTTTCATATTTTAAGCTTCACAATCACTATGTACGAATACGGTATGACTGACAAGTCACCGAAGGAAGTGTTGTATTTCCCCCCAGCAAAGGCCAGAAGAGACTGCAACTTATAAACTACACGTAAATAAGTATTTACCTCCCTGAATGTAGGAATACCAGTATGAGTATAATAACCGTCTTCTGTAGCTCAGCGGAAGAGTGGCACTTCAAGGTTGGAGGTCGGGAGTTCGAACCCCACCACGGACATGGGCGGTTTTCCACGACCGGCCCTTATCCAGGGTGGGTGTTGTTTGTAGGCCAAATTGTTAGGGTGACCACACAGCTGAGCGTCACTCACTTATGAATGCGACTTTGGGAAGCTCGGTAGTCTTACAGGACCTGGATGCTGACAGGGAGTGACCCTGGCTGGTCACGCAGGCATTTGATGGAGAGCTAGTATACTGGCCCTGTCACCTGGTCCAAAACCGAAAAGGGAGACTAGAGCCATTTAGTCTTTAACTTGAATGGTCTAGTGGCTATAACCACCTTAGGTAGAGACTAAAATGATTGATAACCTCCTTTGCAGGCCTTCAGGTGCACTGATGGTGCATATTCTTGACGCGAAGTCTTACATAGTTGTTGTGTTGGTTCTGTAGGTGGAGCGGGGTGGAGAGGTCCTCCCTACATGGTTCACTGGCCTATTCATTTGGCTAGAACCTGATTTACGTACATAGTACACAAAAAAAGGAGTCCCACACAAAAATGCAGAGATGTCCGAAAAAAATAACTTAAATTGTCATATATGCTTGTATGTCAAATTTAAATAAAACCTTTTTTTTTCACTTAAAAAAAAGGCCAAGATTATTATGTTTTCTTCTTGAACTTTCACAGATGATAATAACTTTCACAGAAAATATATATAACCTGATCGACAGGCTTATCTGCCTTACCAAAGAGCTAACCCTGGAAGACCCGTTATAAACAGAATTGTAGATCCCATTGTATATCGCCACAAAGTATTCCAATAAATCAAATCATACACTCTTTATTATTCCCTCAACCCTTTATATTTGCAAACACATTTATTGTGAATTATTACAATCACAAGATCAACTAATTCATTATTATGTCTATCTGTGAAGACTTGGATTTCAGAGGACGGAGGCAATACATTCGAGATGATCAATTCTTTTGATGCCGATGTAATCGGACTGACGGTCGATACGCACACAAATACTGTTGTGATGATGTGCGACAATGGAACGCTGCTTTATGGCAAATATGGTCTGTGCAGTATTCATAATACATTATTTGTGTCCAAAGGCATAGTGGATTTAATTTACATGATTAACAATATCAGTATTATATGAGCGATATATCAGGATTATGTTCACAATGCAGTTATTGAATCGGGGATAATGACTGTGTCATACGAAAACCATGGTCGAAATAAATTTAATTAACATACCCGTACTCCCATGATGTTTTCTTAGAAGGAATTTTCTTTTGTATGATACTTGATGTGAACAAACAGGAATTCAGAATGCCCGCGGGTTAGTAATTATTCATGTATCTTTTAAATTGTCCACATTCTTCTTCTGTCTGTTTAGTGCTTTGAGGGGGTGGCGATATCCCTCTCCCACCGGGGGTATAATTCCTCACCTGTATAGTAATATGATTGAATGGTTGTATTAAACGTGGGGACAAAGGAATACTTGCCTTGATATCATGTAATATAAATGTCTGGGTCCACGTGTCTACCATATGTATTGATGTTTAATATATCCCTATTCATACAATTAATGATTTAGGTAACCGATGTAATTATAACATGTATGTATAACTATATAATATTCATTTCAATATAGTAATTGATAATGATAATGTTACGTAATATGTTTTATAATACATTTGCGGAGTGACTATAGCTTTATACATCGTTTGAAGTAACAATTAAGTTAAGAATAAAAAAATGAATGATTTCAACAATATTATATCTAGAGGTCTTTTCATGTTATAGTATTAAACTTTGTAAAAAGCGGTGTTTGGTTGTCAATACATCCGGATTTTATTGATTTTGATTTAAGATTTTACTCAGGAAACACTAACATTTGGTCAGAGACGATATTCTCAGTAGACCCCATGCCAATGCATCACCTCGATACTCATTGTTTGCAGTAATTACGATTTTGCAATAGAGTAATTAGATTGAGAATATTCCTATCTATTATTCTATATACCTATAGTCTTACCTTATTTTTTATGCGAGAGGCATGAAAGGACGTGCATATAGTCTCACCTTATTGATATGATTTCGTAACATTTTGTTCAGGTGTTCCCCGATTGTCTGCCCTCACCACGACCTTTACTCTAGCGACTTCCTCCGCGCATTTTGATGCTCTTGGTAACTTGATGATTGTTGATGCATCTACAGGGACCCCTAGCGTGGCAATCGTGGATCCAACGAACGAAGTTAAGGTAGCAATATATATTTAGCTTAATCAACATTTGGGCAAAGAGACAACCACAGCCACATAGTGTTATGTACTCTGCACACAACCCTGATCATGTGATGTTACTTGGTCTACAATTCTAAATCCCCACGAATATGATAAACACCACAAGTATGTGTAATGATCCGTGGAATTCGCTCGAGGAGGAAAATAACATCGACAAAAGTCTAATATTTATTTCCCATAAGGAACCACTGATTCATATTCAAGACTACACTGACAAATGGTGTAAAGGCAATGTATGTATACATTTGTATAAAAACAGTTCCAGATTGGGGAGTAGGGTTATAATAATCTTGTACACGAGCTATACTAGAGGGTTTGCGCATAGACATAATAAGATCGACCTTGGCGCGCGGCCATAAAACAGCGAGAACAATAACAAAACTATATAAAATGACAAACGTGAGTAGTATGTGAAAATGTGGGCGCACATAATGCGCGTACTATGTATATTCTATTTCAAATACGAATGGCAAACGTGAGTAGTATATTGAAATGTGGGCGCGCATATTATATATTCTATTTTAAACGTAAGTAGTATATGGAAATGTGGGCGCACATACTGCGCATACTATATTAGGGTATTCTATTTTATGGTGATAATCATACATAGATATTGGCTAGTTGCATAAGTAAGAGTACTAATTAATTTATATAATGGGCCTAATCATCACACCAGGCTATTCAAACAAATGTACACATCCAGTGATATATATTCGAGCAATACATAAGACATTGGTGAATTCATGCTCGTAAAACATTAATAACCCTACAGTAATTAAACATTAAATATCATTTAAGGTAATAAAACATATTAAATCCATAGGCGACATTAACACACGTATCATTTTATATGCAGGATGAGCTAATAGCGCATTAGGTAACTTTAGTAAGGAACCCTATCAAGAGATTTGAATGTACATATATATCAAAGTAAAACAAAACCAACACCTATACACTTTTTACATGTTTTATTCGGTTACATGTTTTACTCGGTTCGGGATCAAGAGGCATCTCTGAAGTCAGTTTGGCCAAATTCCGGTAGTTTTTTACTATGTTATGATCAGGGTTGGAAAAATCGCTGCAAAAAGTTTTCACTTTTCAAAATATGGTTGTCCGACATATATATCACAAAGTATGTGGTTGTCCGCTCACACTAAAGATAGATCAAACCTGGTTGTCTGGCGGACGTCCATATATTCATTTGTGGTTGTCCGCGGACAACTGAGCTGCGGGACTTTTTCAACCCTGACATTGATGTGTACGTTGAATGAGTTCCTACAGATATATATGTAGAATGTATGTTAGTTCAAAACTCTTTGTAAAATAGAATTGTGTCTGGCAAGGTCATGTTATTGGATGTTAACTTTTCAGACCTCAGTGACATCTTTCTTGCGACCATTGTCTCCCATATTTCTTAGCCATAAGAAAGCTTTGGTATTTGAACACAAAGGAGTTGGCGTCTCTGGATCTGTTTCAAGCATGTTCTCTTCCCGGAATGTTGGCCAACAAATAAATGTTTTGTGAGTAAATTGGATAGTTCCATTTCCAAAGAAACTCTTTTAAAAATGTTTTGCTCTTGTATTTCACGCAGTACTCTCGGTCAATTATTTGATGTTTCAGATAATTCCATAAAAGTTACATGCAAATATGAACCTATATGTCTATCAGGGTTTTAGTTGTTGAATATAATATCAGGGAGGTGTAAAGGTCTGCATGGATCATTACATTTAATTTCTGAGAATTTGGGAGTACTACAACTGATACGTAATTCTTATGAACAATTTGTGATTGAATTTGGGTAGCGTGATTAACTAACTGACATGTGGTATGATATAACGATTATATTATGTATCAGCCTCCCTAATATACATGTTATTTCAGTCATTGCTCGTATGACCTTGATCTTTTTTTCTAGAGATGGCGGTACCGGTTTGATTGAAGAATACAAAAATGAGAATTACACTGTCGACTTCCTGTCCGTAATAAAAATAAGAATAACATCGCCTTGGCTGAGAGAGGCTTCGACGGCCGTGATACAAAAGCACACGTTAGGTTAGATTTCATAACTTTTCACGTGACATTTCTTACGTGCAATTACTATTATATTCATAGACTGCCTCATAAAACTGTATTTAATGCCGTTTGTAGACCCTTCTTACATATGATATGTTTCTTATAGGTGTGGTTTATTTGGACCCGGATATTGGGACAGCAGTGCTTTATTTGGACTCCTATCAGAGTAGGTTTGGAAAGGATAGATTTTATAGGTTCATGAACGTTCCAGAGAGGTCTCTGGTTGCGTTAAGTCAGATGCATTTGATATATGGTTGTGGTTCCAGCATAATTTTAAAATCCCAATATGAAATCATTTAATTAGATTTCATTTAACTTGGGTGAACCAATGTCCCGGGTGGGCTTTTCCAATTACTCTAAGTGGATGGATGTGAGTGTTATAACATGCGTATTATATCATATCATACCAATTCTTCTACTTATATACACGAAACTTTGGTTTTCTAAGGTGGGACTGGTTGGTCTGATAATGAAATTTCCAAGACTGTTGTGATTCCCGGACACACGAGTTTCCTGATAACAAGCATAATTAACGTCACTCACGTTGAAGCAGTAGCAGTAATATATGCCAGGAGTGTGGGCCTACACCCACCGCGAGCTTGGTTTGTCATCAATCTTGGTACGTCTTCAGGGTCTCCTGCCTGGTCCCTCCAAGAGCCAAGCTGTCCATACACGCTTCAACCATCTGGTGATAAGTCATGGGTCTCCGAGTTTGAGCTAGACCTGCATGATAGCGTCGAGAATGGGATAACGGTGTGTAACGCCGGTAGGTTGTTTATACTGGGAATGATCTATGGTTTCCCTTTTTAAGTGTTTATTGAATTATTGAGTTTACAATATGAAGATGTTTTCCCTCATTGAGTCATATATATCTATACCCATACTAGCAAATTTTAATTTCAATAGTGTTACGTAATGTTATCAATGTTACCCCTATGGCGGCCCCTAGACAAATGGTCTTGATCCCATTGGTCAGTGAGCACCTGTCCAATCACAGGTAGGGCTAATGAGGCTTCACTCATTAGCCCCTATATAATGGGCTGCCTAGAGATTCCTTGATATAACCATCTTAAATGTGTTGATAAGGGCGTAAAGCGAATCTCACTCACTCACTCACCTCTACATCATATTACCAGGAACAAGAGGCTTCTCGCATGGAGCTCAATTGCCCGATTTATATAGATGTGTTATAAATAATTTCTACAACTACAAATTACTTCGTTACATTTTATGTTACACCAAGCGTAGCAAAGCTATCGGTTCTGTCATGGGCATATTTCGAGCCAAAGTTGTACATACTTTTGTAGAAATCGAAGCGTTTATCAAATCGCACTCACCTCGGCGGCTGTAATATATTTTTGCTCCTGTTTCTTCCTTTTGGTGTGTTGTAGCTACGTTCAACTGAATGTGTCTCCTTTTTTTCAAATTGACCACATTTAAAAAATATTAATGTCACATTACAGAAAGCGGTGCACAGAAAAAACCTCCCGAACCCTACGTGGCCCTGTCAAATCCTTGGCTTTTCAATGCAGACTTCAAGAGGCATTACAATTACCATACTATATGCCATCAACTCAATGTCACCCTCAAAAGTTATACTATGAGGAGAGTAAGTGTCTATAGAATATAGGACAATGTTTCTCAATAATAAACTCTTAGGCGATTATATGATCTCATTCATGTCAATCACTGATCTATGTTACTTTTTATGTAGCAATAAGGCTTTCGACAAATTCCCCAGATTATTAAACAATGTTTTGTTTAATTTCGCTATCATTAATCATCTGGCCTATTTATCTAATATCGGGGGGGGGGGGGGGGGGGAGAATAATAAGAGGTTATGTAATCCAAATATTTTTCTTCGATTTTTATTATTTCAACTACATATTAGTTTTACTTTTATTTCTATGTGCATGTCCTTGTTTCCGTTTCATGAATCAACCCTTGGTGTGTTATATGTTTTTGTCAATACCTAACTATAGTTTGATCTCAAATGGGTGTTCTTCATCCAAACAGGGAATGGTTGGTCTGCGATTCGTGGTGCCCGTGGCCTCTTTGCTCTGTGATAAAGCCAGTCACTCACTCCTTGTGTATTCAGGATGTCCATGTCAGAAACGTCTTAAATTTGCATACGCTTATAACCTAACCAATGACGAGTTTCTCAACACATCGCCCACTGACAACTCCAGCTCTGCTATTCTTTTTACTTTACCGGTAATTATGAACCATCAACCGATTCACCCCGGTCCAGCCCTATAGTTAATAACTAAATTTGTAGTCGGGGAATATCTTTTTATCACAAACATATTAGGTATTAATACACCATGCCAAACAGTGTTACCAACGATCCTATAGCTTATAGGATCGTTGGTGTTACTATACAAATTCCACATAAAATATTTATGAAAATCTCACTGCAAGACGAAGTGGTAAAAATCGGTCCCATGCATTTTGCGTGTCACTATACTGGGTTATCATGCTCTTTGAATGTATATTCAGGGCAATTTTTCTTTCGTCAAAGGTTAACTATAGACCTCCCTCCAAGCTTGGTGTGGGTATTCCAACGAGTAGATTTATCTACAACGCAGATCCGAGCAAAGAGAGGCCCTTCAACAGTTTCACTGTATCAAAGGTAAGAAATCAAACGGTCGATAATGAAGATATGCAAAACACTAATTGCTAGAGTTTTTTCATATCTTTTGAACGGATGAATAACAAAGAGAATAATGACAACATGGCGGATGTTTCCAAAAGTTTAGGTTAAAATTTTGCCTCACTCCAAAGGTACCGATATATTGGAGGAAACAGTATATGCTAATATAGTGCATCCAACGTTTCCATACGATCCTCCAAGGGAGTTATTTTGGACTTCTTCAAACTTAGACAATTTGTTATTGATTTTTGTTCAATTTTGTTATCCATAGTCCGAAAATGATTAAACTAGATTCGAACAAATTTATTCCAGAAGAGTCGGACATTTGACGACCTTTCGATTGTACACAATAGATATCGAGATGTCGTGACTTAAATAATGTGCGACATCTTGATATGAAGAGACTTGACTTTGATATCTACTTTACTTGCAGAGCTCTGGGGTGTTGAACCGGTGTCTGGGAGCTGCTAGCGCGGCCGAGTGTGGCTGTACAGATTTTATGCGCCTGTCGCCGCATCCCGATAACACAGATTGTAGAAATAAGGTGTGCCCCTGATATCAAATATCAAATTATAATAAGCCCAGCTGGTCTAAGTTTTAACAATTCTTTCAACTTATATATACCATGAATACATTTCTGTAATAAATAATAAGAAATAAGCAATAGATTGATATTAAGCAAAAATTAATCATATTTTAATGGTTTCCCGATATGTCGCGATGCTTCCCTATGCAACGAGCATTCAGGGTCTCTGCAGGGCCTTGAAAAGCTGGAAAAGTCTTGTATTTGGAAAAAAAATGTAAGGCCTTGAAAATGGGAATTTTGGTCTAAGGGCCTGGAAAATCATTGTGTGGGCCTTGAATCTTTCTTTTTTTGTTTTTTTGAATCTTATTGGAATCCATTAAATGGCCTGGAAATCTTCAAAGATTCTGTTACAACCCCCAGGTCCTGTCATCTAGGTTCTGAAAAATCATTGATATCGGTCTGGAAAGTGACTAAAATGGGCCTGGAAAGGCCTTGAAAAGCCTTGATTTTGTTGTCCAAAGGCGCCGAGATCCTGGCATTGCAAAGCGAGTCGTGAAACCTATATTGGAAATACGAGCTTTTGCGTCTCCCGGTGGACTTTCCTGATAAGCTCATCTAGGCGGCTGGGGGGCTAATATTGAAAGAGAAACTCCCCAAGAAACCATGCAGCTTGAAATTATGATTAATTCCACGAATAAAGATATCTTATATAATCAATGCAGGTATACAGAGTCCTCCATCCTGTCATCATGAAGACACCATTTTTAATCGAACAATACGGGAGGGAAGACATGAAAATGCCTGATGATTTCCTTATCAGATTAGAAGAAATAAACGACCGAGCACCAGGCGTAACAGGTAACGATCGAAATTCCAGTTCTTGCTGGGACGTCCAATGAAGACTGGATTTGCCAGGAAGCCTGACATGCCTGAGAACAAATGAATACCAAAATTAAATCTGAAAATGTTGTTTTTCGCCCCACGAAATCTCCTGTGTGAGTTACTTTTTAACGCGGGGACTTTTAAAAAGTTATATATCATTCTTGCTATGTGTCTATATAATCCATCCCATATTGATTGGAAATAGTCCACTTGATGTATTTTGTGTTTTTTTGTTATTGTGGCATGTATCTGCTCTTTTAGGCATATATATCATATATTGGGGCATGGGAGCCTAATAAAACAGAGAGTCTAATTACTGTGGACTTTTTCCTCCGAGATTCCATGTTCCTTCTGCGTGACATATTCCTTATAAAAAAAAAAATGCGATTAATTTTGGTTCTTCGCTGCTGTCCTCATTTTCCCAGACTCAATAACTAAGCATCCGTCAATTTTGTCAATGTTCCAATGCATCTTTATATAATTATAAATGACTTTACTATGAAAAAAAACCCTGGTAGTTCTGTTCTTAAGGTTTCATCATCAAAGCGTCATCATGATATGAGGGAAAAAAATCCCTGGTGATACTGAAATCAAAATTATATTGTTAATGCAACTTCCCAATTAGCAAAGTAATTCATGTACGGTATGGTGCATGTGAGTCCTCCTTCTTATAATTATTGGAAGAAATGTTTTACTAACACATTCTTTCGATCTGTTTCAGGGATGGAAGTATCAAAGGACAGCCTTTCCTTGTATGATAAAATGGTAAACAACCCTCTGTTTCCCAACTGGAGTGAATATTTTGTACCCAATCATCTGCAGATTGTTATGAATGTAAGTATTTATAAGATTCAAATAATGCACTTCGACTATACATTGACTCAATCAGTTGCTTGAAAGATACCTTACTATTTATTTGTCCCTTTTAATTTTAAAGTGAACATGGCCATTATCATTTTACGTCACAAAAAAAAGCGCAAGAGCACGGTAGCATTTACACCTGGAGGGCCGCGAGTAGCAGCGCTTAATATGACCATTATCCATAGTAGGATTTCCAAATGCATAAAGTCCGCAAAAACTCCAGACTGCAGAATCTTCATTTTCTTTGAATACATGTGTTTCTAAACTAGCCTCTGCCTTTGCCTGGATCATATTTGATCCCAACATATTACCATCCGACCTAGTCAATTTTCGACTGAAGTAAACTCTTATATTTCTATTTCAGGGGTCAGGCCTCTACCATTACAAAGTTGAAGTGATTGGAGGGGTTTCGCTCTGTAAGCTCACAGTATATTTCCAAGTAAGAGATATAAAACCAATGGTTTAGCTTTATTTATTAAAGCATTCATCACGTAATAATATTAGTTGATGAATCAACAATGTCTATTAGATTCAATTCAATTCAATTCAAAACATTTTTTATTTGCATCAATGGTGATTACAAAAAGGAGGGCCCAGTTTTGAAACCTATGTTCCAAGTCTTCCACTGGGTTCCTGGTAGGGTCTTCAGAAAGTAAAATAAAGCATTCCATATAACATGGTTGGTGTATTGGAAAGCCGAGAGGATATATGGGGTGGGTGGGCAGTGGTACGTAGGAATGCGCAACTCCAGCTTGTAAACTAATGAGGTCTATTACTGAACCCTCTGTTGTGGAATGAAGACCTGTATAATTATAATTATTAGGGATGGAGACACATTTATTGATATTGAGGATTTAACATATACCATTACTAATAATGAGGTGATTGATTATTGCATTTCGCGGAACCAGTCATGCACGCGGGAAATTCGTCCCCACCCACATCCCCCCAAGCAAAAAATACAAATTCTCCAGAATCTTGAGAATGCAAATAATCTAACCGATTGGATGCGTTGTGATAATATGTGTATGTTCCGTTCTTCCCGGCGACTTTTTCTCTCGTGAAATCATGTTTATTATATTGGATCATCTCGAAAGAGGGGCTAGTGATTGTCATGGAGAAAATGATTTATAAGTGAAGCTCCAATTAGCAAATTTATAAAAATTCTCTACAATCTATAGAATGTGTAGTAACTAGCTAATTTGATGCGTTGTAATTACGTGTTAATCAGAGACAATGAAATCTGTCAATTTTACCGACAATTGTTGGGCATCAACTCTGAAAAATGGTCTGTGTATATGTCACCAGAGAAACTAAAAGTCAACTAAAAGTTTTCCAGAACCCTGACTCTGATTAAATCGGTGCCTTGTTATAATTTGATCCTAGATGTGACCATTTATTTATAGATGTGGTAACAATTAGGCCTATGGAAATTTGAGATATACTGTAAACCAGTGGTTCTCTTTATTTAGAGATACAGTTTAATGACTCTGACTTGGAAATAATTGACCCAGAATGATATATTCCTTTCTTTGGAATACTGAAACTGTAGCCTTTATGCTGTTTTATAATTGTCACCTTCGAAACTTAGCACATCATCTAGTTCAGTTGATATAATAATAATTATTAAAGTAACCAGTGAGGTGAAAGCAACTCAACATTTCATTGGGCTTTTAGCGATCCTTCGATACTTATTAAATGTCAATGGCATAATACGAGTATTTTACTGGTGACTTGATATATTCAATATTTTCTTTTCCCTTGTTAGATATTGTTGTTGGCCTTTCTTTAATGGAAAATTAGATGTACCTGGTTTATACTTAGTTATGCTTCTAAGATGAAACAGTGAGCAGGCATAGACGTGCATATATCTTTCAAAAACCGTAATTAAGGAGCGGAAGTGAGCAAGTCCGAGTAGGAGGGTGTTCTCCCCTCGGGTGGGAGGCGGTAATTTGGAACCATTGCATTTGCAAGATATTTGTGGTTGCCCTAAGTATGTATTACCGAACAGTAAAATAATTATTGGTTATATACTATTGGGAATGATACATTTGATAAGTATGTGTGGGTGTGGCGGGGGCACATACTAAACATTTTTGTTAATTTTAAGATAATAGCCATTTTGAAATGTACCTAATTATCCCCTACAAATAATTTATTTTGTTTAATGAAAAAGGAACCACCAAAAAAACTAAAGTTTGACTGTATAGGGAGAAACCCATCACATGGACACAGTCTTATTTCCCACTCTTGCGTGGATACTTAGAATTATGATGTGACTAATTGGTGATGACAGATACATATGTGATAAGTGTTATGTAATAGACCAAGATGAATATATGACAATAGACTGCAGGGATGAAAGTCTTCCGTATTTCTACTGGAATGATATATTTGAAAACTTGTAAAAATTGTTGAATTTCCCCCAAATCCCATCATTTATATCCTCAAAAAATCTGGTCGGGCAATGGCAACCTAATTTTGGGTGTTTTTCCCCTTACCAGAAATATTTCACTATTTTTGCATTACCCCACTTTCATCCCCGTATAGACTGTATATTTAGTATAAATACTGATATTCTTGATATAACGAGTGTGATTTATTATTTTTACACACATGTCTGCGTATACACATCATACAAAGTATACGAAATGGGTATAGTCATATATATAAACATGGAAAAAAAATTCTAACGAAATTGTTCAACTTTTCATTTCAGCTGTACGTTGACCAAGTACCTATTGCATATCCATTACAGTACATACTCAACTTTGGCACAGCGCTTATATTTGGAGGAGTGTTCTTCGGCCTATACTTATGGTATTTCTTCAACCACCATACACATCGCGTACGGCGAGTCGGCTCTCAGTGTTTAGAGTCAGATATAATCTATTGAAAAGGCATCTGATTCTGTTGTCATTATATGTAAACGCGACCAATTTTCTTTCTAACGAAATAGTTCAATCGTTCATTTCAGCTGTATGAAGATCAAAATGTCACAATAATGTAATACAATTCACTGTACTTTTAATCCAGTTAATTATATTTCGTTAAATAAAAAATAACCCTTTTTTCAAATGAGAATTACTTATTTATTATTTATTTCATTGCCATGGCTTAATGTTTGTTTCCCCTCCGAACAAATCCTTCTAATCGTAACTGACGTAAGAAACAGGGATGAATTCGTTTGCTTACGGTACTCTTAGATATCCTCTTAATTTATTTTTATCACATTTATCACGAAGGTATACAAAGTTTTTTGAAAACAATAAATTATGGCGGGGCATCAATTTATATATCGACTTTAAATAGTTATTCTTCTTAACTTATGCATCCTTTGCAATGTGCTTGTTGTTTTCCCTAGATGATTTCTTAAGATTATTGAAATCTTTAAGACACAGAATAGGAGGAATGAAACGGATGAAAGTCTTCAGTATTTGGACTGATATCAGTACTTTTTAAAACTTCCTAAAATTGTCAAATCTCCCCCCAAACCATCATTCGTAGCCAAATCTCTTTCAAAATTTAAAAATAAAATCTGATTGGCTCCTTTTCATCTACAATTTCTAGAATTGAAATAATCAAAATCTGATTTTATTTGGTGATGAAAATGTTTTTAAATCTCTTTTAATCTAAGTCTTGAAAAATCAGTTTCAAACAGTCTGTACTGGTAGTAGAGGCCCCTTAATAATAGCGCATGTCTAACTCTAGTATGGGAGACGGCCGTACTAATACATGACCATTGAGTTGAGGCAGGTTCGACTGACTACTAAATAAAAGTATTCACTCTTTTCTGGGAAGGTTTTCAGAAACATCCCTGAACACTGGGTGTTTTTTTGTTTTGCCAAGCTAAGTCACAAATGTGTGTAAATAAGAAATGTTGTCATTTGAAATATCTTTGGTTTATACCGCCCTTTTCTTACTTTCACACCCCCAGTCTGACTTAGAATAACACTTTCCATTTGCCTCCTTTCTCAACCCCGCTAAAAAAGACCCACCTCCCCCCTGAGATATGACATCTAATTAGACCAATCACAATGTCGCATTCTTTGTTTGGCCCCGCCCATCACCCGTGATGGCTGCAAGCAAGTGCACATGATGCGGGAAAGCAGCAAGCTCTGTGTCCACGAAATGATTGGCTTGATGAACACAGTTGGAAATGAATGGAGGATTTCATTACGATTTTAGTCTCTTTAGCTGATCAAAATAGACGGGATAGAATGCAGGTGGACGTACATACATGGTTCTGTTTTTATAATGAAGTCCGAATGCCGCTAGGTCTTCTGAAGGACTGATAATCTATCAACACAATTCACAAAGCAAGTCGGGCAGACTCAGAACACGAGTGCACATACCATTGACTTCTCGCATCAAAACACTACGGTGTATGCCCAGCGATACCAGTGAATCACTATTAATTATAACTGTTATCTACAAAAGACAGTGAACCCATTAAAGTCTTTGCGTTTTCTGGATCTCTGAAGGACCATCGCTGGTGCATGGATTCCAGATCTGTCTTTAGGTTTTACCTCCAGTGAGTGTATGATTGGAGATTCGAAGCAGTCAGTGACGATTGAGGTAAATACTAGAAGTCCGTGGAAGCTAAAGACAGCAGCTAAGGATCATGTAAAATAGACAGTCACTACAGAGCTCGAGATCGTAAGATCCCTGAAGACCTTCTTCTTTCTTAAGAGGTGAGAATATTGGAAATAATTGCTTACGTTTCCTAATAAAGCTGTGGGCATTTGCAACTGAAATGGGCGAGCTTATTCGATTGTACTTTGAGTTTGACTAATGACTGAGTTTTGACAGTGGTGTTGACACCTAGCCAGCTGCTCGTGAATGTTTTTGAAGATAGGCCCTACTTCTCAGAATTCCGTCTTGTATTGTTTGCGGTGAAATATATCAATTTGGTCAGACGTATATTATTTATAGGCTAATATGCGGTATTCTCCATCTGATTCGTATTTTAAAGCATTAAATATAAGTGCATTGCCCTATTCAGAACTTGGGCCTGGTAGTGGCTAATATGTGATATATTATGTAGGCTAGGCTATCATGTCTATGTGACTATCAGTCATATCATGATGACATGTTAGCTGTATGGAATAACACAGATATGAGATATAACTGGATTATGAATGTCCTGTTTGTCTCTTATTGTTAATAGGCTACTCATAATAGTGTTAGTCTATAATTATGTGTCTATGTCTAGGCCTATGTCAAGCTGATGTTTTACCTGTCCAAACTAATTTGTATAGATCTAGGCCTACCTATGTTTTAATTAACGATTGTTTAAGGGTATCTCTATGATAATGACATTTTTTGTAGTGGTTAAAGCTGTCTCTACATCAGTCCCGATTCTGTCTCACAATGCTTGCGATACTAGCCAATAGCAAATGTTGACAAAAGTTCCCGATGGTAGCGATGCAACCAAGTAGGCCTATCGTCTCCATCTGTCCTGAGTATCGGCAATGCCTCTACATTGGCAATTACAATCGCCGACACATCGGCTGCGCACATGTAAATTCAAACATGTTTGAAATCATCAGCTACTGCCGCCGACAGTTGGCGATAGCTACAAGTGTCGGGAGGCTGTCAGGAAAGGTCACAAGAGCCTCTACATTAAGCTGTCTCTACATCAGTCCTGATTCTGTCTCACGATACTTGCGATAGCAAATGTTGACAAAAGTTCCCGATGGTAGCAATGCAACCAAGTATCGTCGCCATCTGCTCCGAGTATCGGCAATGCATCTACATTGATGATTACAATCGCCGACACGTCGGCGACGCACATATAGATTCAAACATGTTTGAAATCATGAGCGACTGTCACCGACAGTTGCCGATAGCTACAAGTGTCGGGAGGCCGTCGGGAAAGATCACAAGAGCCTCTACATTACTCCTGACAGTTGGCCGATAAAAGCATCGGCAAGTATCGCCAACTGTCGGTGATACACAATCGGGACTGATGTAGAGGCAGTTTAAGCTGTCTCTACATCAGTCCCGATTCTGTCTCACGGTACCCTACTTGCGATACTAGCCGATAGCATATGTTGACAAAAGTTCCCGATGGTAGCGACGCAACCAAGTATCATCGCCATCTGTCCTGAGTATTGGCAATGCCTCTTCATTGGCGATTACAATCGCCAACACGTCAACGACGCACATGTAAATTCAAACATGTTTGAAATCATCAGCGACTGTCGCCGACATTTGCCGATAGCTACAAGTGTCGGGAGGCCATCGGGAAAGGTCACAAGAGCCTCTACATTACTCCCGACAGTTGGCCGAAAAACCATCGGCAAGTATTGCCAACTGTCGGCGATACACAATCGGGACTGATGTAGAGGCAGCTTAATTTTACTGTCCACAAGCCAATTAAGGCATTGTTTTCGAAAATGAAATTAAATTAGCTTGCAATATAGATCTATAAGTGCTGTAAACTGCATATTACCACCAATAATAATGTGCATTTCATACATATCCAGTCTTATCACCCGTGCCCATAATGAATATCTTGTTTGCTTGATGTTAATCTAGTTCTAGACATGCATAACCATGTTGCATAACTAATAATGTTAGGTTGTATGCTCCTCAAACAAATCAAAACATGCTTCATAACTGACGAATACCATCTTGATTACCGTAGTTTGTTCTCAAGAGCAGGCCTAAAACCCTGAGCTTTATTGGAGGATCTTAGAAAATATGTTAACACTCTGCTCTTGAGTACTGAGTTACCTTGATACACTGACAGACAGGTAATAGATCGTTGAAGGTCCTTCTTGTATCAATCTTGAACAGTGTGTGTGGTTGAATTGGATTTTGACATCCCTTTATTAAACCATGAAAAGGAGGCCCCGATCAGAGCCCTGGTTGAGATGAAAAGACACAAGGCTAATTGTATTTTAAATAAGCTTTCCATCTCGAAAATTTTCTCTCCCGTCTTCTTTATTCATCATATTATGGTAACCATGGTGATCATAGGGACGCCTTAGTAAGCTGAATGATTTTTCATAAGCTTATGAGTTGGATAATGCTGATAGGAGGTGACGATTGAAGGCATGGACTTGACAGGGAAAGAATAAAAATATATAGTCATTACATCGACCTATTATAATATTTTCTCAAAGGACATGCGTATATCAATATTTTTATATTTCCATACCAGACTTCAGTAAATTTTCCAAAGATTATAGAAATATGTTACATCGACTATATTTCATATTTTCGACTATCTGCGGTATATATTTTCTCAAAGGGCATGCGTTTTGATATTTTTATATTTCGATATCAGACTTCATTAAAGATTAGATAAATATTTTTTTAATGTGTTGGTGGCACCACACCCACGCTGGAATCCATGCTGAACATTGAGAAAACCAACACTGGTCAAATCTATAGACTAGGCCTATATTAAGGAATTGAATACCGGTATTTGTTAAAATGATGGAAGGAGACAAGTATTCAGAGATGGACTCACCTGTAACTTCTGTCGAAAATAAATTACCTGTCGGAAATAAAATACCTGGAGCGATTTCTTTTTAATTTCAGAACTAGTCGTTGACTCGGGGGTCCACCTATTTTCAGCTGACAATTTTGTCGCGATTTGAAATATGATCCCAGGCCCTACTTGATGTGGAGGTGAAATATGATAAACAATAAAGAATAGCGCTTTTAAGTTCCGTTTCCTGTTATTGTTTAAAGATCTAACTGGCAGTATACTAAGACCCAGCTGGCGCTCACAGCTGATGAAGAACTATGAACATTGTTAGTGAGGGATTTTTAATATCTTAACAATTGTTCAATTTCCAGGCGGAGGTGTTGTTTTCTCATTGCTGTGCCAATGGAAAAAACATAATGGCCACGATTTCTCACATGTTTCTCCTATTTTTTTCAGCTTCAACACACTACATAATGACGACCGCTGGAGATGATTATAGTATCTGGCAGGTTATACCTGATTCGGTTCTGCTCCACATATTTTCCTTCTTACCGTCTCGGTCACTCCTGAATGCGTCGCAGGTGAGAGCATGTTTTATTGTTTGCATCTTTACTCGATTGCATATCTTGTAGGTCTACGCTATTAACTTCTAAATATCCCTGGACTCCTCCTCCCCCCCCCCCCCCCTCCTCCTTCATTGCCATACGACAAAAGGAATGACACCTCTGTTACAAAAATAGTTCTCTGCTCTTTTTTGACCTTCAGTTCACGTTTATATAACCTGGTTTAACACCGTTAACTTAACAATTTAAAATAACCAGGATGTGTCACTTTCGTAATCAAGTTCAAGGTCAAGATTCACAACTTGATATCATGCACTAATAGCTCCCCAGTATTCTTTAATGAAAACCACTTAAGTGACGAGCTTAGGTGTGAAATGGAGATGATCGAATTATCAGAAAAGTGAATTTAATGCCTGGAAAATGGGTATTTTTACCTAAGGACCTGGAAACTCATATGGGCTTTGAATTCTCTTGGCATATATTAAATAGCCTTGACGTTTTCGAAGATTCTCGGTTTCTTTGTGTAGCTACTTATTCCAATGTCCCACCCTCTCACACCATGCATTCATTGACTCACAAAGTAAAAAGCTAGAAAAGGATTAAACTTGTTAAATACATCATCTGCCTATGTACAACAATAATTACACCCCCTGGTCCCGTTATTAGAGTTATGAAAAATCACTGAACTGAGCCTCAGCCCTGGAAAATCACTAATATGGGCCTTTAAAAGACTGGCATTTCATCTGACCAAAAGTGCGGAGACCCTGATTATGTGATCGGTTAATTTTTCAGCTAATTGTGATATTTAACTTGCATTTGTATAATTCAGTGCCAATTCAATAATTGTAGAACATTATATTTGTGGGTATATAGATCAATTCTACAAAATTAAAGAGAAATGCTTCACGATTCCATCTAATTTAAGATATATCAAACCCGAAGTGACTAAATCAATATTGTACCGTTGTGTCATTCGACCCTGACCTGAGCGTCTGTGGTCCCCCTACAATTCTCATTTATTCTCATCTCGTTTCTTTCCTCACATTCTAGGTGTGCAAATCATGGCACCTTGTGGCAAAAGACGAGTACCTATGGAAGGACCTTCTCTATCGTACGTGGCATATAGATGTACGAATACCAATGGCCCCTGGCAAACAGTCCTGGCTACAAGAGTTCAAACGCCTATACTACCATACACCTCAGGTATTTTCTATGTTAATACACAAACCATATTCAGCTGTATTTATATGTGAAGTAGTGAAATAAATGAAAATCATGTTCGTGTTAATCTGTTGATATTTTGTGATTTAATGTTTTGTTCGTAATAGCGCCGAAATTATACTAGAGGTATTGATAGAGAGATCCATAGGGCGTTTCCCCTGCATCAGTCGAAATGCTTATCCTGTCTTCACTGGTCAGCTTGGAGGGTCTATTGTGGACATGTATAGGTAGCCTATAAATTCAATCAGTCTTGTCTATGTAAATCGGAGATAAATGCTATTCATGACTGGTCACATGAGTGAATGTTTACATTCAGTAGCCAATGAGAGCTAATCTCGCTCACAGTTTTACAGTTTGAAATAATATCATCTTGAGTCTTACTAAAATGACGAAAGAGAGGTATGGGTTTTCATGATTTTCTAAAGAAGGAAATGAGTTAATGAAGCTCTTTAATCTTTAGCTAGTCTTTCTATGTCATTTTTTAATTTGTATATTGTTGATTAAACCTTCATGATGGAGTGGATGAAGGATTTCTTTTGTATCAGCTCATCATGGGAGTACAGTAGTTTGGGGCCACGGATGGCAACGGTCTTGACATTGCAATACAGTTTTGGTTATCTTCGCGGCAGAAACTGGGTGTCTCAGTTTCTTTGGGGTTATAATGGGTTTCCGATAAGACCTTATCTGTATATGTTTATTTCATCATTATTAGGAGCCTTACCTAAGACTTAAGGCTATAGGCTATTGGTTCCTTCTGAAAATGTTGTAGTCGAGGATAATACAGAGAAATCGGCAACCGGGCCGTCATGTAAATTGAACCTCTGTGTGGCTGCTCACATGGCTAATTTGCATGTACTACTAGGCAAGTGTGAGCCTACCACTTCACAGCCTGCTGCCGCAAGTGAGTGTTAGCTAGGGTGTGTGTGTGTGGGGGGGGGGGGAGGCTTGTCAATTTCTGTGTTAGCAGGCAATCCAGCCACAT
The DNA here is from genome assembly GCA_942159475.1 of Sthenelais limicola. Taxonomy (NCBI): domain Eukaryota; kingdom Metazoa; phylum Annelida; class Polychaeta; order Phyllodocida; family Sigalionidae; genus Sthenelais; species Sthenelais limicola. The sequence continues at coordinate 67,168,795 of OW804096.1, forward strand.
GAGTGGTACACCTGAGGTGTTGCAGTGAGTCGGTGGGCTAGGATTTTCAATTTCCGTTGTGGAAGGTACAATAGCAGGTTTGCAATAGCAGCAATGTCAAACGTTATACAGCAGCAGTTAATGTAAGAACCTACAATAAAGGGTTAGTAATTGCAGATGTTAATGCCACAAGATACAATAAGGGGTTTTTAATAGCAGCTGTTACTGTTACTGTTACAGCAACTGGGGGTTGTAATAGCAGCTGTTACTGTTAGTAGTAATAATTGCGCAGAAATTGATCTCGATTTATTTATAGTCGCTCAGTGAATCAACAATGTCTTCTATTTTGTTCTAGATTGAAAGCGAAGTGCTTCATGACCACACCGACCAAGTATTACATATAAGCTTCTCACACGATGGAAAGCTGTTCGCTACAAGTTCAAAGGACGGTTTCATAAAAGTAATAACATTTACATCAATCCTTTTTTAGGGTCAGCATCGTTGTAGCATCGTGACAATAATCAATTCTTTTTTTGTCACGGCCACATATTCTACATATCTCACTAAATAAAAATAAACGCATAGATCTAGGAAAAGAAACTCAATTAATCAACTCAGCTACCTACATTTTGCACATATCTGACATAATTGGTCACGATATGACACCTCCCTCCTTTTTCCTATTATTTGTTCACGCGTGTTGAAGTTATTCACGTACATGTCGTGTGAAATCATTACAATTTTAAAAGCTGAAAGCATTTCCGATGTGCTTTCCCAGAATTCTAATGGAAAATTCTTTTATATAAAATACAATACCTTCTGTTTAATATTGTCGAATCAAACCATTCAAGATATAAACAAATTTAAGTGTTACATGTGTAAATTGGTTTGATTTAGAAAACGTACTAAACGAATCTGCGTGTTTTAATCAATCGAAATGACTTTCTTCTAGGTGTGGACGTCTAGCTTTCCGACTCGAGTATTATATTATGCCGACATGAGGGAATTCACGTGGAAATATACGCAGTATTCACAATTCAACGAGAACGACACCCTTTTGTTGGTCTCGGGTGTTCATTTTGGTGCTCACAGTACTTCGGGAGAAATTGCTGTTTTTAACCTTGTCGGTATGTATGAGGAGTCTCTCTTGTAGGGAAACGCGTTCCCCTCTCCCACTTAAGACATCGATGGGGACGTACTAATATTTCAACTCAGAAATAACCCCAAATGAGCATGTATTGTTTTTTTCGTTTTCATTCCGGCCAATATTATATTTAATACGATGACAAAAAACGCACTGTCCTTTGAGGATGATCTCAGGCGTTGTAAATAATTTTGCTGATGACTGGGACGCAAATATTGATATCTTAATGAAAAGAATCACTGCTGAGCTAATGTTAAATTATCTTATTAATCATAATAATCATTTGTCTTTTTCAATCAATGATATTAATGAAAATTATCCTCATATGTTCTGTTTAAAGATCCAGTCCATACGAATTTTAATGATTGTTATACTTATACTAATCAGCTTTCTGTTTTCTTTTGCAGACGGATTCACACTTCAATGTCGAGTGTTGAATAAACCATACGATATTTTTGGGACTTGGTATAATGAAAATTATTTGTTGTCTGCCAATCTACATTGGCTAGGCCATCTGACATCATGCTCCGTTCTTTGGTTGAATAAGGTGGGTAGGACTGAACAACTATTATAGTTCATTTCTTTATATAGGACCTATCCGATTGGACAATGAATTTTGCGTCTTTGTGGTCTGTCCTAAGAAAAGCCAGATCTGGGCTTTCCTTTAGAGAATGTATGTAATGTATAAATTTATGGTTGTAAGCGGTTTCACATGTAGATATTTTTGTAACAGATTTTATTGATCGAAGATTTCACAATAGTGAATAGTTTCACTTGATGAGAGAAAATAATAGTTAGGAGAATTGGAGTTTAGTGACAGTTGTATCTCAGAAAATTATGTGTCACTAATTTGATCACAGTTTTTATTTCTCTCTCTAACTTTTTAGTTCAAGAGAGAAATAAAAACTGTAATTATCGGTTATCATATCACTAACGTATTCCACTGTATACTCCATTTTAGGCTTCGCAGGCCTTAGAATCGGAAAATGAGTCTGTGGTGATGAGACTTTACAAGTTCCGCAACATCAATGCATCTTCCATAAGAACGGTCATGATTGCCAGGTGCCTGGAGAACGAGTCGCCCTCCACCTCTAACGTGGCCATGGAGGCCCAGACTTCGGACGCAGAGTCCCAGGACGTAGACATGAGCATGAAAGGTGCCGAGACCTCCCAGTCCGAATGCAGCCAAGGCAAATTCAAGCGGAGGGAAAATAAAGTTCCCATCGCTCAAAAAGTGCAAGTCATGAATGACGGCGACCGCGGGGTACGTTTTCTAGAAGTAGACGACTCCAACGGAGAAGTGGAAGAGACTATTGAGTACAGTTCTGACTACCGGATTGCGGAGACATCCCAGCTAGAGCAGCAACAATTCCCTGAGCATGGTCTTCTAGACTATGCTGGCTGTTCAAGCATGGACTCTGACAAAAACTTGGGAAGTCCCCTTGAGTTTAACTACGATGATGATGAAAGTATGACATATGCAGACCCAGGTCGGGACATCTGCCGGCCGAGGAGGAGGAGAAGAGAGGAAAATAAAGACAGTTCTGCACATTCTGCTGAATCCCTGGCTTCACAATCTGGTGAAAACTCATGGCGGCACAAATCTAGTCGTTCTGTCCACCAGAAACAGCCAAATAGTAATCATGATCTAAACTCTGCCAGTAATTTGTCTTCAACCTCTTCTTCCTCCACTCCATCCTCATCCTCGTTGGCCTGTAAAAGATCAGGCTGTCAAAGAAATGGTGCTAGTTTTCACGGCCCTAGCAGTGATATCAATGTCAATACAAATTCCACTGGTAACAACAATGACAATTTCTTTAGGGTTCACCACCCTGTGGGTGTCAATCCAGCATCAATCGCTTCTTCTTCAGCGGCGGCGGCGGCCTCATCGCCATCACCCCCTTCTCCTCCCAATTGGTCTAGCGTTGTTGTGCCTCGACCGTCTCCATCGTCCTTACCATCCCCAACCTTATCATTATCTCAGCCTGGTTGTAGTAACAGTAAAACTACTAGTAGTAAAAGCCCAAGCTTCCCTCTTGGTCCCAATCCAAATGTGTCTAACGGGCACGGGAAAGGAGCATCATTGACTCGTTCATCGTTAAGTGGTCGTAATCGTAATAAAACTAATAATAGCAGTAGTGCAAAAGTGCCTGAGGACGGAGGGGGAGGAGGAGCAGGTGGAGGAGCAGGCGATGCCTGTGCAGCCGCTCCAAATAATTCTTCTCAGCGGACTTCAGTCTGTCGTATGACTGGCTTGGACCTTAGCGGAGTCGGGGACAAGTATCTTATATTTACCACAGGAATGACGACCTATACCCCGCACCAGATAGGCATCAAGCGCGTGCGCTCGCTCGACGACTTCTCTCAGGCGAATGTGAGGCCGAGAGAGTCGGAGGGACTGAGACTCTGGCCTGTTGAGGATAACGAGGATGAAAATAATATGAACCTACAAAGAGATGAGTTTGATACGGTTGATCATCTGATAGAGCTGCATGGACATATCATTGGAATGTGTCTCTCTCCAGATCACAGGTATTGAATTCACATTTACTTGCTACACATATCAATTGTAGTAAAGCTATAATTTATTCTCTGAATTTGAAATATATAAGATTCTTATGAGTGGGTTGTTACTTTCTTAATCACGTATAGTCTCAGTTTTCCATTTTTAAAGTTTAAAAAATAGATATTCGGTAACATCATTATAGTTCATTCATAATAGTACATATATGCAAAGTGGTATACCGTACGCTTGAAATCTGTTCTAACGACTCCATATATGTGCTGTTTATGACAATGGTAATCATCTTCATATTAAAAGCTGATGCTAAAATCCGGCATATATGGGAAAATGAAATTTGTACTCGCCAACTGGCAAAAATACAGCCTCCCCGATTCTTTTTATTTTGATACAATTCTATCTGCTTCAGACTATTACGTCACTGCTATTTTCCACCCCTAGGTATCTCTATGTAAACAGTCGGCCTTGGCCCCAAGACTATGAGATAGACGACCCTCTATACCCTCCTCCTATAGCCCAGGAGATAGACATCCATGTAATCGACCTCAAAACCATGCATGAAGTGGGCACCATGCACCGCGCCCACAAAGCCTACACCCCCAATGATGAGTGTTTCTTCATCTTTCTGGACGTGTGCCAAGAATATGTGGCCAGGTAAAGTACATCATATCTCCTTGAAGGTTCTAGGAAAGTTACCACCCTGAAAATTACACCTGGAAAACTACCATCTGGGAGCATACCAACCAGAAAAAACCCACAATGTTACCACCTACCCTTAATACTATAATATACCGCCTGTCATTACTTCTTAAATGGTCGATTACTCTAATGGGAATAATTGCAACCTCAACTTTACTCCTTTTGTCTAAACTATATGCGTTCCCTGGTCAGTTGTTTCCGGATGATAGTTTTCCAAATGGTAGTCAGTCTTTTAATCACCTTCCCAGAGAATAACATATACGAAATTCATTGAAGTTGACTAGTCACAAGTTAGGGTAAGCCGCACTGAGACCCTCCGATGTGAGGTATATTTACTTCATTGGTCATGTAATATAATATCTATTTGTGGTCTCGTGTTTGGAACCCATCTAGGGATCCTATTAGAACCCGTTTTCTTAGATTTTAAGATCCCAGGCAGTTACTATTCCTAAGCTGGTACTGGATTGTAAAGCCATAGAGCAACCCAGCCCTCAATTTATAAGAAATGTTTAGTAAAATCTTACTTTTCTGTGCTGATACTGATAGAATAATTAACCATTGCCCTTCAGTGGAGCGGAAGACAAGCATGGCTACCTATGGGACCGTCACTACGGTATCTGCCTCACCAAGTTTCCTCACGCTGACGTCGTCAACTCAGTTGCCTTCAACCCTCACGACCCTGAAATGCTAATAACCGCCAGCGATGACAACTCACTCAAAATCTGGCGCTCAAGAAACAGAGAAAAACAAGTGAAAGTCCAAAAGACTTCTACATAACCTTAATAATAATATTGATGATGATAAAGTATATATGATGCCCTTGTCGTGTGTGTTTGGGATAGCAACTCACCCCTTTTTTGTCTTATAGATTGTTAAGAATCAGCCGGTCTTTCCAGAAAATGTGTCACGTTTGTTCAAACTCCGGTATACCCACTATGTGGGAAATGTTATGGCTTGCCGTGCATTGTAAGTGATCGTGAATGTATACCAAGGCCTATGCTTGAGTGAATGGATACTTGCTTCATTCTTTGTATTCTGAATCTATATGCATGGTGAACACGTTCAGATCTGTGTAACTAATTCTGCAAAAATGTGTTTCATTCTGTAGCCTATAAAGTGTCTATTTATTCTTAATTGTAAGGAAGTGTGTAACCAATTCATTGTGGTTGATTTAATGGTATATTTATTGTGTGTGATTAAATACCCAAGAGGCATAAAGATATCATGCCATATTAAAGAGTAAATTCAAAATTCATGGTGCATTGAAAACTTGATTTATTTCACGTGCTAACTCATTGAAGTAGTGATTTCTTTTGTGAAATGCAGAGGACATTTTATTGTTCATAACATTTTTCCTGATTAGATTATTTAGCCGATAAAATCAAGTTACTAATCATGTGTAAATTACTGCAAATGATACAAAAATTGTCTCTCGCCGGGTACAAATGACCTTCCTACATTACTCCTAAGTTGAACATTTGTTCAAGTGGAATGTTAAGAATATTGTTTTGGCTTGAGTTCTACACCCTTGGTGTTCATTGGCCTCTCTTTCGCTTTTCATTGGATATTTATCACTTATACCTTACAGTGTCTATTGTGAAAAAGGTAATCTGTTAAGTTTCTGTGAAATTATGTTGTTCCATATTGGTTCTAGCCATCGTTGTCGCATCTAAAGCCTTGTGCAATGTTTAATTTTGGGTCTGTTGTATGTTATAAAGTACTCTGCTGAATAGCACATTTTCAAGAAGTTATTGGTCTATCAGCAGATAGTTATTGCATGTCCTTTCCCACCCTTGTGGGTGTTGTTATAAGAACTTGCTATTCCACGTCAGGTCTGCTGTTATAGACGCCCTCTATCCTTCCCCAATGATGTGTCCACAAAATTTGATTTGATTTTTTCGACTACACAAATTATGGGAAATTTATATTACTTTAAACTGTAGATGGTATATTCCCTCCTTGAGCTCATCTTTAAATTGGTTAACGGGTAAATATGAATTCAAAAAATATAATTAGGAAAACCTTGATTATTTTTTAGTTAATTGATACTGTTTTGGACATGTCTTAGGGGCGTTGATATTTCCATCTCGGTGTGCCATTTCGATTGTTTTTCCAAATGCTGAAGGAAACCAATAACCAGGATATCTTTTTCATATTCATCCAAAATCTGTCAAACTATTTCTCTGAACGATTTGTCGCATTGAGCTTGGAACGAAATAATCTCTCATTCGTCAATGGCTCTCTAAGTCCTTTACGATATATTCGATGTAAATAATATTTCACTGGTAGTTTTTTGAAGAAGGTATTGACTCTCCTAGATTTACCCGGACCCTGTATTTAAGGACTGTTCAATGTTGATGTCTAATGTCAAGAGTAATAATGGTTTTTTTGCATGGTCTAGTATTCGATGATAAATAAATCCATACATAGAAAAAGTGCCAAATTTCCAATTCTCGATTTTTTGAATAATCCAGTGAATGTTTAAATAGCCATTCTATAAAGGGTCACACCGTTGTGTCTAATTCTCTTAGGACGAAAAGAACCGATAACTCCCATATAAAATAGCATATCTGTCAACTTGGATAACTTTGTCCCGCTCCTTAAAAGGGGAAATCGACTAGAGGGCGCATCTATTTCTATATAAAACTGGTTAACTTAACTTTTTATAGCAGGAACTGTTATGTATGGATTTGTTCTTCCACATCAGTGCAATTAAAATGTTTCATGAAATAACCATGTAAGTAGCTAATTTTTATCAGAAATATATATACCGGTATGTAAAGAAGGAACCAGATGTATTGTATTTGTTACTTGCCATATACAACCAGATCACACCAATAACCTTGGTATGCTAGTGATGTACTGTTTAAACGGAATAAACTTTTATGTATACAGTCCAGTGGTTCCAGCTATTCATTACATTAGCTTCAGGAAAGTAATCTAATGCAAAAGTTACCAATGCAAAACTCGTATTAGACAAAGTCTGCCAAATGTGAAATATTTAAAAAAAAATAATGGAAGAGTGTTTAATTGACCTGGGCAATTTGGTGGGGAGTTGTATTCAATGCCCCCCATCCCCACCCCCACCAACTCATAGAGCTTGGGGTTTTTTTTATTGATTTTATTACTAACAACACTAGGCTTGCTCCCTTTTTTAGGTTATTAGTACCCACCTACTCTTTGAATATTTTAAATATATCTGGCCAGTAGGTACAACAAATGGGTTGTTTTTTTATGGATGATCCTGTTTGATTTAATTTGTCGAGAAATCATGTACGATATACCAGTCTGCTACAAATATTTGCTGGATTTAAAAATGCCTAATTAATACCAACAAACAAATCAAGAGCTATAGAAATACCTTAATTCTATAAAAATTATATCTATGCATATAAAACAAATAATATCAGACGTTGAAGATAACGTTGAGAGTTGATTTGAGTTATTTAATTGGACACTATTTACATTGGAATCTGTGAATTTCAACTTGGCTGAGAAAAGACAAACAATTAGTCCTGCAGTACGTCTTAATCTTATCGCATGTATAATGTGCAATTCGGAGACATCAATAAATTGAGGGCCTAAGCCTATAATTTAATGTATATTATAATAGTTTTAATCTACGTATCTGCATTCATAACGACTAGTCCAAGAACACATAAAAGTTAGGTTTCTTTTTATCAGAATCTGATATACCACAATAATATAAAGTGACTGTCGATATCTGCTACAAGGTCCTATGCTTTTCCTTCCTCATTTCTTCTTTGTGCCGGTCATTTTTGACAAAGCTGCTTCGCAGGGCGTCAGGATTTCCTATATTGTATGTAATCACTGAATTAATATGAGGGATAAAGAAGAACAAAGTAACAATTCTGGCCTTATGTATCAGGTGGCGAATGCAGAAATTTAGATTTGGATGGTCCGAAATTAACACTACAGTCCAATGATGATTATATGATATTTTGCAATGTATATTTAAGGCAAATATTCATTATCTCAATGTTTTTCCTTACAGTTCTAGGGGAGTTAGGATCCCCTAGCTCTCTCTCTGTGGATCCACCACTTATCTATCTACATTGTAAAACTAACCAGGGAATATACAGATTTCGTTATTTTGTCCATATCTTAAATGAAACCTGTTTTGTTTCTAAAGAAAGTCAAATATGTAAGAACTAATATTTCAAGAAATTTTCTTTTAGAATCTTATTTCCACTCAGTGTCTTACCGTGTTGTCTTTATATCTTTTGTTCATTTCATGCAAAACTGTTTCATGTACACGCAAAAATTTCATCTCGGCTAGAATTTCATCTGTTGAAACCATATCAACGATACAAAAAGTGAGAAGGAGGCAGACTAGAGGTGGTGTTAAAGTGTTGCATGCATTGCAATACCATAGACCGGAAGTCAGGGTTGAAATAACCTCAAAACTTTCATTCTCAGAGCAAGAAATTCAATTGATGAATTTGGTCTAGTTATTACACAATTAATATAAAGCTTATATATTTTTGTGTTGTGAAAGAAATATTTGTAAAGGTATTCTGCTCTTTGAGTACACTTTCGGTACATGTATTATAATTGAGTTGTTATGTTATAAACAGAATCAAAATTTACATAGTGCTTATCTCGAAAAGTTTTGCAGTGAATGAAGGTATTGTGGTTATTTCCCTTGACTCAGGTATACATGATTAAATTACTATCTACCTTATCCCAAGAACGCACCATTGGCTAACCCGTATTACATATCATGGCAGTTAACAGGTCACTGATGTGTTCCATGGGTTAAAACATGACTCCCGTAACCATATGATAGCATGATTGAACCCATGGGAAATGACTGAGCAATTGATCAGTTTTTATCATTTGCGCATGTAAATTGATCTTATCAATATCTTGCTAAAGTGGAATAATGAACTGCCAGCAAATAAAAGCCAGAATTCTGGTCATGGCGAGGTGTACTGTCAAGAGCAATGATACAAAATACTCATTCACATATCACAACCGTGACCTACTAACCAACATTATCTTGCAGTTATTAATAATTTAATTAATGCACTGAGGACTGATAAGTGACCAGTAACAAATGCAGAATGGTATTCGGGAGCATATTTGGAGTTTACATGAATATCAATAGGGATGATTACGAATTAAGAATAATAATTGTCAATGGCCCTCCAACACCTTTTTTTGATATGAGATATATGTACAATTTTGATTTGAGGATGGCTACTTATGAGTCCTTCATACAAATAAAGAATCATATGGCTATTCATGAATGCAGCTAGTTTCCTGAACAAGCCAGCATTAGGCGGTGTCTATTGGATGCACTAGAGTGCCAACATCCTTGCAACTAAAAGCTTATCGGATGCTAAAAGGCAGAGTGGCCGCTGAAAATATGCAACAAGCTAGGTAAGGGCGATAAAACGAAAGAATCAATGTTCATCGTAGAATTCCTTATTCGTCCCTAAGTAATCTTCCATTGATAAATATTGCTAGAGGGGCTCAGGTTTCCTTTAGTTGTGCTAGAACTTTTAATGGAGCGATGGGTTTTACTAAGTGGAATGCACTATTAGATATTGGGTAATAAGTGGTGATGGGTTGGGTAGAAAGGTTCAGTTCGTGTTAGCTCTAAATATGCATGTTATAATTCTAAATTACAACGAGGTAAATAAAGAATTCCACTTTTCACATGAATCTAGGAGCTATATAAATAAACCTTGGAAACTGAATAGGGGATCACCTAATGACGGACACTATAATGAAAACTTACATGAAAAGATATAATTGCAGTAAAGGAAACTTAATAACCAGTGTTAACTTTTCTTGTATACCAGGGTACACCCTATCCCCCACCATAGGTCCATATTCAAACTTATGTTCAGACACATTAATAGTGAACCTTAGTCCCCCATCCACAAATTCAGGCAATTCTAAAAATCAAATGATATATATTGGTGTAAAATGCTCCAGCAATTTTCTAAATTAGCTATCGACTTAGACTGCGATCAAATGGTATCCATGAGCAAGGATGGCAAAGGTGTATATCGATTGTTATCATTGCGGTCAGGTGAACCAGGTTGCGTTGGTATATTTTTTAGGATTATTATTCGCAAATTATGTGATAAAAATAGAAAAATCTATGATTAAGTATACAACACCGAAATTTAACGACTCTTGGGTGTCGTTTCAGCCAAATTAATCAGATTGATTTGATTTCCATTTTTTGTAATATGTTATTACCAATCACTGATTCATTTGAGCACAGTCTGATGATGATAATGATTATTAGGAAAGTGCTTTCGCATCTAATGGGAAACATGGTGAGTTATCTTTGTAACTAACTGTCGTGCTGGGATTGGGGCACAGGTCTTCTATAACCTCACCTTATCATTTCTATATTTTGTTCTAATCTGTTTTAACAGAGTTTCAATTTTTAAGCGGAGCATTTCCCTGGAGATTTCATCTGAAATAAATGTTGACATTTTTAATTTCAATGAAGAATGAATGTAACCGAACCGTCCTGGAAAAAGAGCAGACGCTCAAGATTATTGTGTTAGTTATCAAGCCAATTCAAGTTAGGTCCATAAGGTTCCTGAAGAAATATAGAATATAATGCATAAACACGTCTTTTCATATTATCAAGTCAAACGTTTGACTAAGTCGTCTCCTAAAATTTTATATGAAGCAAAATATGCTTGGATCTTTTGGCATTGGATTATTATTTTTCAAGAAACTACACAATAAGATAAGTGTACAAGATATAATACTCAATCAGCCAGGGGAAAACGAATTCGGTACTTCTCCTCTTATCATTAAAACCAACTATCAGTACTGGTTCAATAGCACCCCCTTACTACTCTGGTAATATAGGAATTTCCCTGTTTTGAGCTACAATTACCACCAGCCAAGAATGAGTAAGATGCAACGTACCATATTCAGCGAGTTCCATGAGTAACGAGGCAATAGACTCAACTACTTCTGCATTATCCTTATGTTGTTCATATGCCGCAACAATAATAGGAATACCAGCCAATTCCACGTTGTCACGTTTGTTCATTAATACTCTATAAGCGCTTTCCTCTACAAGGAAAAAACATTAATTAGACAGCAATTTTCAGGGGGGGGGGGGAGTTTAAACTATTTCATAGAAAACCCTTATTTATCGAGAATTATTGTATTGACTTACCCTCTGGTTCTACCAAACTGGCCAACGCCATACATGCATTCTTCACTACTTTAGGTTCCTTCAGGTGAAGCTGCATTGCTTCAACTAGTATTCCAGCGCAGTCATAATCATTCATTTGCTCCAAATTATCATCTTGAAATACAATTATCGGTACACATGAATCCGGACGGTGAAATAGATGATATTCGGATATTTTCAATCGATCGGAATTTTAAAAATGTTCAGTGTTTGACCGGCATATTTGTCGCCAATCATTTTTTTCATTAAAGAATTGATAAATAGTCTGGTAATTGTTGTCTTTAACTCTTACACTAATGTTCCATCTTTATCATTTCAAAGAGCAGAACACTCAATTCTTCCACTAAATCCACTATAAAACAATCCATTGTAACTTACCCACGATTGAGAGTGATAGGAGAGTAGCCGCCGCAGCTTCAACAAGCTCTGGGTGTCGGAAATGTGTCTTCATGGCCTTAACTATGTCCCCTAAGCCTCTTTCTTCTGTCATTATGCGAGCGTTATCCTCTGCGATAAACAAAATACATCAAACGTACTGTCATTGAAAAGCTCGATTTTGTATGCGAATTACCTACTTAGCCATGAGATTAATCGTTGTGAATAAGTAAAAAGAAATAAAATATTAGTATCGTTTCAATACTTTGTCATCTCATAGCTGGAATGAAGCGTTCGTGGATGTTTTCGATAAAAATCAAGAAATTTAATTCATGTCGCCATTAGTTATATTGACTGCGGTATATGAATGTAGTTTCAAATTATCTGCTGTAAAAAGGAAGCAGCAATGGAATACTATTTTCTAGTCAGGATTTTCTTAAACTTACTTCAAAAAAACATGATGGAGTGATATTTACTGGGGTTTCCATACCTTATATCATTTTCTTAAGCTTAATCAATCTTATTCTTAAACTGAATATAAGAAAACAAAAGTTGGGGTTTGGGGATATGTTGTTGGATACTGCACACTGGGTGTTCTCAGTTACAAAGAAAAACGTGGCACACTCAGTCAACATCAAACCTTTGGCATTAGTAGATTTGTGATGCGTAAAATTAATTAATAGTACCCTCCGTTTCTTTTCAATTTATCTTGTACGCATTGGGTGGCGATGGTTGATTTCAGGACAAATTGAGTATAATAATTATGGATTGTATAATGGATATCTTCATCAGAGTAATGGTGTCAAGGGAATGAGTCTACATTGTGATGACAAGAGGACTTTGTATGGCATTAAAAGTTATCAATTCCGAGGAAAGACTCTTCTCACTCTGAAACCAAGGTTAGTTCCAAAGGAGTACAGAATGACAGGAGATAGCACTGAAGTATTACGAAAGAAAATATCGCATTCGCATAGAACTGCCAGATTTGTTCAACCTTGAAAAGAAGAAATGTATGTTTCAAGTTAGATCAGAAAAGCAAGAATCTCACTAAACTTTAATCCAGTTTCAAGAATTTCTCACAGAAATGCAACATACCAGGACATGCAATGCAATGGTACAGAATATGTATCAAGATGATGAGTCGGGTAGAGAAATAGAGAAATTAAAGCAGGCCAAGATCCAAGAATGAGACATGAACATCGGGAAAAGAGAATTCTCATAATGTATTTACATGTAGGGGGCAGTGAACATAAATATTGGCTAACTGAAAACGGGTCTTTTCACTAACAAAAAAAGTAATTGTTAATCAAACAAATCATACTAAGTTTCCGGGTATATTTCTTTAGTTCCGCACGGGTATAGTTTTTCAAGAAACTTCGTGAAGACATGCCAATTTCAAACTCAGGGTATCCACGCAATTTGTTGTGATATGAGACACGCTGATTTACAGTAAGTGAACTACCGGGACGTGCTGAAAGTGACAGGAAGAAAGGAGTACTGTCGGACATCCATCCATATTGTCTCTCCCTCACCGACAATTGTTTACCATCAAAAGTAGACCATAGGATTATAGCGTTACTTATCATAATTAACATGTACATGTATGTATCTATTCATTGTAAGTCTGAATCAATTCGGCTCGATAATGAAGAGCAGAAATGGTTTGGAAATGGTTGGAATAATCTATTTTAGAGCAGTATAACGGTGCTCCAGTTATTTCATGGATTTTTGTTTTGTTTTTTTTACCCCCAAAGATATTCCAGAGTTGTATAAAAGCGAACAAGAGTAGATATAATAGATTTAGATGCTAACTATTAAGTTAATGATAACCACATAGACTTTGCGATGGTCGTATTGTATGCCAAGAGAACAGAATAAGTCAAAGCAATAAGTAAATAAGTATTTTTTAAATTACCGTTCTGTATGAAGGCAGGAATATACTGAATGTTGTACTAAGGCCGGGGAAATTAGACAGTCTACAGAGCAGAGTTTTGCTTTGTCAAGAGGAGCTACCGATCTGTGCAGACTAAATCAAACAGTATAAAAAGGGGAGCATTGGTAATAGTGAAGGTTCATACAAACCATTGACTGTTAGACTCCACAAGGCGTTACAGCATGTCGTGCATAGCTGGACGTTGTCTGAGAATGTTCTCATAGCAGCCAGAATGTCCTGCAAACCTCCAGCACTGCCTATCACCTCAGCGGCACCCTCTAAACAAGCAAACATTCATAGTAAAGAGTATATCATGCATACCTAGTAATTACTGAAAGTATCAGTCACTATCTGAACTTTGGCTGCTCTGTCCACTCTTACGCTTGTAAAAGTTAAGTTAATAATAATACAATAAGTGCTCACTCTCACGTGCTCACTCTCACGTTACCCCGCTACTCACTCTGTACTTGTATAAATTGTAGTTCTATTGGTAAACAATGTATGTAAGCACAAATATGTTCGCCCTAATGGTACTGGTATTTGTTAAGTACCTAATTTCAGGAAAACCTGACACCCTCTCACATCCCTCTGATTGGTAATACTTGCAAATGATTTAATAGACCGTATTTTTCTCATTTTTTCATTTCATCATCATTTTCATTACAACTTGTAATGTAATGCCTGTGACAATATGTCTAATTTTGTAATATTTTAGTCGGACTGTTAATCATTTTCACCGTACACACCTCTATGTATTTTTTCTAAACATGTCAATATTCTCAGGGTACAACGAAAATCACCTAAGTGTGAGATTGCTGTCATCTTGTTAACCTCCTGATTAAATAAACTTGTCCCAAAAAAAATAAGTTACGCAATATTACGTAAAACATTAAAAGTTCACAATAGGTGTTGATGAGAAGGAATATATGTTAAAAAAAGAAATGAAATGCTAAAAACTAGCTCGCATAGCGCGGCTGAAAGTAAGCAAGGCCGCGGCACTAAGCGCGCGGTACTTGACGCGTTGGTTTGGGTCCGCGCGCGGCAAAAGTATGATGGCTGCCGTGGTGAGAGATCCGGCTACTCACACCTCGACTGACTCAATACCTCGAGTCCGCGCGTGGGTCCATGAAATGATATGAAATAATTTATAAAATGATTATATGATGTCAGATAGGCCACATGGAGGTCGTAACTATTATATATGATTACGTAATAACATGTTATGTTATGCAATATTACGTAATATGTGTAAAATTGGACACTTAACAATTCTAATATGAAAATGGCGTTTTGGCTGGAGAAAATAATTTTCTGGCCACCATATCACGGGTGTGGTAACCATGGAATGTATATATCAGGAAAGATCAATACATCGTTTATATCTCTTTATCGTTATAATCCCTATACTACTCTTTCCCTGCTGTACTCTGCTTGTAGGTGTTATGAATACAACATCCATATACGGGCGTTTTGACATACTTGTCATATTCAATTGTGAATATATTTGCTTCAGGTCAAATTAATAACGAGGTTAAATGAGAATGAATGAATAAAGAAATAATGAATATAACATACCATCGGCAGACAAGGCCATAATGAGTGCCGCGGCCCCTTGCTGTAGTTCAGCAGAACTGCTGTGAGCCTAGAGAAAAAGAACATTTTAAATTATGGAGGATTCCTTTCTCAAAATTATACTTATGAACTTAATTTTAAATTGATGTTGGGTGGGTTGCTAACTAATTTTAAATTTCATAAATGTTAGATACTCTTTAGATATTTAGATTTCTATGAGCAACACATAGGGTTGCGGGAGTAAGGTCGTCATGAGAAACTCTGGGAACTGACCTTCATCGCTAGTGGTATTGCGGTGATAATCTCACCAGAGTACAGAATGTCATCATTGGCGGCTGAAATCACAACATATAAATCTTAACACTTGGCTGAGTTTGGAAGACCCCAACTAGCTTGTGACATGTGGGACTACTTTATCTGGGTTCCAATTTTAACATAACTGAAACGTGCATGAATTCATTTCCAAAACGCATGACCATTCATCCACAACACATATTAGCTAGAAACGTGACTATGCTATTTCAATTTATCGGGATTGGATGACAAAAGGCAAAAATATAAAAACTGTGTTGCAAGTTTAGCTGCATATCCCTAAGCTGCTACATTTATATTTCCGGTCGTATGACACTAGTGCAATATACAGGAGATAATTGAACAAAATAGTGAATGATGGACAAAAACAGTGAGCCTATTGTGAATCCTTTCAGACAAATATCTTGAGGAAAGTGATCTTTAATGAATCGGGCATTTTCATGCATGGAGAAGTGATCTTTAATGAATCGGACATTTTCATGCATGGAGAACTCTTCTATTTTAACATCAAAAAGTTTATAAAATTGTCTCAAACAATAAACATGTCAATACCAAGATGAAACATCTATAAATAGTGCCTACAACCTTCACAAGTAAAATAGACCAAACTTACGATACCACCCTCTGCGATGGAAGCATTGTAGATTGGCTTAGAGACATACACAAAAATAGCATTCAGTTTCATATAAAAATGGTTGTGGGTAGACAACATATTCGTTCCCTTGGCCTGACAGCGGGATTTTAAGGCCAGCTAAGCAGGCTAGGTTGCCATTCCACGAAACCCATACATCTATAAACATCTGTATACTTATTCTGAATTATAGCCTCAAGAGGAGTAAGAACATTAGCCAAGAGATTTGGATCTGCGTTTCGGGACTAGCTGCCTTTTATTATGCAGGATGTACAGTGATTACAGGGTAAAACTGTAGATAGATAGATAAAGTGGCTATACATAGATTTCACATGACGTCACCCAGTAGGCTGGGGTATCACGGTAGATGTCTCGGGCCATCGCTACGCTTGCCGCCTATGGCGGGGGTATCAAAACAAAGTTGATAAACCTCACAAGAGTTGATACTTGGGTAATACTACACTAAAGGCAGGTTATCTAACCTATCAAGAAGATATTATTGAGGCAGATGAAAACTGGTAAAAGTTAAAACAGCCAGAAAACGGTATTTTCAAGTATCGCAGCATACATAGGCATCTAACTAGACCCCAGACATGGCGAGGGCCGTGACGTCAGTGAAATCTATGTATACGACTTTACGTTCATACGCCATGGTATACACTTGGTTGCCAATGTCGCCCAGTACAGGATTTAATGTTATGCCATTGTTACTGTTTGAAAATTATCCATAGTAATTTCCGAAAATATTTTTTTAAATGTATTAACGAATGAAAAATTGTCTATCGCTAATTGATTATGTTTTAATGAAACCCACCTAATTAAGTAATGTTGTATTATGAGATGTAATGAATAAAAAAATCTAAAAACTCCTCTTTTTAAAAAACAAACCGTAGTTGGTGAAAGTTTTTCGAACAACTCGCTTGTATCATTTAATACTTAGAAAGACCTACCTTTCCCTGGAACTATGTATGATGCTAGACTTAATATTTAAAGCTGTTCATTCTTATGTTTCCCATTTGTATTAGTCTAAGTAGATAAACATGCTGTAACTTACCTGTGACAATAAGGTTGTTTAGAATGCTGCATCCAGCGAGTTGAACATCTACCTCAGAAACGTAATCCCTCATGGCTCTAACAACTATGCGTTTACTTGTATTATCCAAGGCGCTACCTGAACAATGTAAACATGGATAGGGATATAACATTTTCAACTAATCAACTTATCACCACTCTCGTCTAGTCAATAGTATACCGGTACATACAATTCACTCTATTGCAAGTGTTTCTTATTTTTTAACTTAAAGACGATATGAAATTTAAGAATATTTTGATACTGCAAATCAGGAGTAAAGTTCATCATAGTATGCTAATGCATTGTGGTCAGTAACCTAATCACTGAACTGTAGACAGGAACATTTTATCATTATTATTTCTTCAAAAGTACAATAACAAGTCTCACCCTCTTCCTTAGTGAGACTGTTTAAGTGTTCCATGGCCTGTTTCACACAAGATTCGTTGGCGATGTTTTCACGGAGGAACTCTATGACAGGCATCATACCACGGTCCTTGGGTAGCACACCTATATTATGAAGGAGTTTGTTTCACCATTTATATATATGTTTATTAATTTGTTTAAATGTGCCTGCATATCTTTCAAAGTTATTTTATGAAAATGAAGGTTATAAATGAAAATGTTAAAAATCATGATTTAATTATGTGGGCATGAACGAGTGCAATATTATGTGCATACATGTACGTATTGTATGTAACGATAGAATGTGGAAATTTGGATGTGTTTTCATCATCAGAAACAAAGTTGCTATCGAATATTTCCAGGTATTATTTTCATGTTTGTACAAGAATAAGTTGTTACCCTGAGCTGGTGCTGATGACTCTCGTTTCTTCTTTTCGGCCAGGACTGAGCCACTGAGTGCTAGGCATTCCCTCATGTAGGGTATCTCGAACAGCAACCTGAAACAATGACCGACAAACAATTAAATTTCAGAGTAATGAAATTATAACATTAAAAATATACTAAATGATATCAGACCTATACATACAGCTCTGGTGATACGTAAGGGATATTCTTACTTGTCTATTTTTTCCAAATTAAGGAAGCATCAAACTTACTCCGCAGTAGGCCGTTGTTGGAAGTTTCTCCTCAGCATTGTTCGGATGATGGATACCAGATCGGCAGAGTATGTCTATTGATGAAGTAAAGTAACCAATGTAAATATTTTTTTAGGCACGTCTGGAAGACGTAAGCCTTAGTTCCATGTAATTGTGATTGTTAAATAATGGAAATAACAAGTACTAAGTTAACTAATTATCAAGTTATGCACCGATTTGATCAACTATTAACATATTTAACTTTGTAATCAGTGTCAACTTAATTCATATACTTGGCGTTTCCACTGGAAACGATTTTCTCAGCCACAATCATTTGTGCCTGATGTCAACTTATAGTTATACAGTAGTTTGATTCTTGAAGAGGGAAACAGTGTGCAACGCAATAGCCAGGGCTGTAAAAAAAGTTGGTTGAAAAAAAATTGTCGTTAAAAAATAGTTGGTGGTTAAAAAAAATTGTCGTTAAAAAAAAGTTGTCGTTAAAAAAAATGGTTGGTCATTCAAAAAAGTCGGTCGTAAAATAAAAGTTGGTCGTATAAGTTGGTTGAAAAAAAGTTGGTTGAAAAAAAATTGTCGTTAAAAAATAGTTGGTCGGGAAAAAAATTGTTAAAAAATAGTTGGTCGTTAAAAAAAATTGTCGTTAAAAAAAGTTGGTCGTTAAAAAAAGTTGGTCATAAAAAAAAAGTTTGTCGTAAAAAAAATGTTGGTCGTAAAAAAAATGGTCATAAAAAAAAGTTGGTCGTAAAAAAAATGTTGGTCATAAAAAAAAAAGTTGATCGTAGAAAAAAAAGTTGGTTGTATAAAAAAGTAGTAAGCTAGGCTAGGCTAAATAGTTGGTAACTTACTTTTAAAATTTAGAAAATGTGTTGGGCAGCAGTGTCCATTTGAGCACCTGAGGCAGGTGAGGGGGGTGGTGGGCAGAGGGATGGTGTGGGAGGTGGGAGGGCCTTCTGCAGACCTATCATGGTTGGAGAAGCATCTAACTAACAGCCAATCAACTCCCTTGGCTAAACCTAGAAAGGCTGTCAATCAGCCTTCAAAAACGTCTAGGTGTGAAATCTATGACTGATTGAATCAGTGAAGTGTGAAATATAGGACCTGATCGTAAGGATTAGATAAGGCATCCTTAAACACCTCACAGACAGCTAAAGAATATTATCAGATGTAGATCCAGTATCAGTGATTGGCACATTTCATAGTGACTCATATGTTTTCTCAGCTATAAATAGCTGAGAAAACAAAAACTACAATATATATACCTATGAGCGGTATAATGACCCTAGATTGATGTTAACTCGTACGTAACTGTATATTATAGCAAGAACAGCATAGTATCGCGTATGAGGGGGGCTGGATTCTCCGAGTATGGCCGAAAACTACGAGGCCATAGGCCGAGTTGTTTTTCGGCCATACGAGGAGAATACAGGCCGCCGAAGACGCGATACTGTGCTATTCTTGCTTTTATTCCATGATTCTTAACTTAAAACAACTTTATTTGCTTTAATTTCATCAAACTGTGTTGTCCCCCAAGTCTCGAATGGTCGTGACGTCACTGTACAATACAGGGAATTTATATTGTCCACCTTGTGAGCGGCAAGTATATCGATTATATTGTACGCTCACGGCCAAATCATGGGATAAACACCAATATCTAGCTTCTATGCACAAGGAAGAATATTTCTAGCATTCATGAATAGCACTTTGTCAAAAAAAACATAACAAAATGCTAAATTGCCTGTACCACACGGGGCAAAAAGCGAAACCTGAGATATGGAATTATTTAAGAAAATATGAATAGATAAGTAAATAAATTAATTAAAAAGATAATTTGAATCAAATAAACAATATTAGACAAAAGAATAATAAAAGAATACCCTGAGAGTAAATAAGTGGCGGGAAGAAAAAGGAGACAGGGGACAGATGCAACATTCGTTACCTTTCCAACTTCCTCCAGCATTTCCTCCAGTGTCTGTGGATTGTGTTTGATCTCGAACAGTTTGCCAGACATCTGAGATGTGTCATACAGGCCACAGGTGGCTATTTCTAGCACGATACAACCCAGGGACCAGACATCACTCCGCTCATCATATGGCCGCTCCAGAACCTCAGGAGCCATCCAGTTCATTGACCCTAATTAGGAGGGACCAAAGGTGTAAGTACAAAATTAATATGTTAGACAATTTTATATGATGACGCAACAAGCCCTGCCTCTAGGAAATAACATTATTTTAGAAAAGTAAAAGACGGGTGGTATAATAGTCTAAAGTTTGACAAATCTTTGCCAATGTCTTTGGAGAATCCCAGCAAAGACTACAAGGTTAAATCACATAGTTAACAATGATCCTGACGACAACAATAAGGATTTTATCTTAGCAACCAGAAAATGTTGATGCCCGGTGAAATGCACTGAGATAGAATTTGAATTAATGTCTTTAGATACACAAGTATAAGATTGCATAACCCATAACTTCTTCAGTTTGGCTGCTCATACTGCTACCTTCATTTCATGTCACCAACTGATACGTAGTTTGAAGCAGGTAGAAATAGTATGTGAGCATATGAATGTATGAGCAAGTAAAACATGCAACTGTCCGAGTGAATAGCTCCAGTATTGGGTGGATGTGTCTATAATTACTTCAGCCACATTCTGACATACGTAGGAAACATTGCATTCTAGCATTAGAAGCTTATTTGCCCTACCTCTGTCCGTCAGACACCAGTGAAGATACCAAATGTTATTATAATTGGGGGAAGGTAAGTCTGTGACTTATGGATTCTATGTGAAAAATAGCCCATGCAAAGAGTCTCTATCAATGGGTTATTTATACCAGGAAATAACTACAGTAAGATGTTAGGAATCTTCAGTTTTGAATAATTATTATATTCTTTCAGATAGCACATCCAATTACATAAATTGGATATATTTTAATACATATCATGCTGGCGGGATTGGCTATATCAAAATACTCAACTTATTCCATCTCATCCCTAATTTAACTACATCAAACATGACACATATTAAATTATTTCTATCCGGACAACATTAAGCATTAAGTGTATGGGTTTGGAACACGCTATATTAGATGACCCTGCCCATCGCTTATCTTAGATAAAACAAATTATACTTACCAACCATTCCTATGTTTAGAGCACAAGGGTGAATCAATTCATTCAAATTTCATAGCAATTGTCTTATCAATGTGTATGCTTCATTTATCTAATCATTCAATAATCATTCTGATACTGCTCGGCTTCTCATATTACTATGTAATCGAAAATGTACATGATGTGTTTACTATGACTATTTAGAATTAACTTATGACAATAAAATGCTCGAACGTATCTTGGAATGTGTATACTGACCAACGGTAGTCCTTGTTTTAGTTCGCGCATCACCCATGATAGTTGCTACGCCAAAGTCTCCTATGCAGATACTCATATCCTCCATAAGGAAAATGTTACTTGGCTTCATGTCTCTGAAGAGAAAATCTAATTTTCACAACCGTCCTTACGGGAAAAAATCTATGGCAATTGTGTTGTTGTTACTGTACGTTTTGCACCAAGATAAGAAACAATAATTATAAAGAGGGACAAACATATTATGGTAGAAAATTAAGACCTACCTATGAATTATTTGCTTCTTGTGGACAAATACAAGAGCTTCTGTCATTTGTCCAAGCCACTTTTTAATGAGCTGTGGGAAGAAGTTAAATACATTTATTAACCTAGTTGATCGAAACAAAAACATTTGTCACGTAAGTCAGCAAAACTTGCACTATTTACATTCTAAGTGTATTTAAGAGCAATTATTGATAATTTTAGCAAATCGCAATTAGGATTTGAGGGACTGATAGTTGACTTACCAATTCATCCATGGGCTCTTTATTTAACCTCTGTTCCTTCAAGGCCATACTGAGATCACCATGTTTGTAATGCTCCATAACAATGCACACAAACATGGCACATTCCTATATAGAGTAAAGCAAGAAATACAGAAAACTGTTATTATAAACACTTTAAATTAGAGTAAAGTTTGCTTAGTTATTGTGATTCTATTTTTGTTGCAAAGCTAACGGGAATATGTAAAATCAAGAAAGCCTAAAAACCAATACATATAGATTGCCATTGAGCGGATGCATCATATTTTTCTTACATCTTTATCCCATGTGACGAAGAATTCCTTGTATCCACAAATATATGGATGTCGCAATTCGTGGAGGGCCATCGCCTTAAAGAAAGCACACGTTTAATACGTTTGGTCAGTAATAACTTAAAGGCAAACGCTACTATTCACTGCCACGCCCCCCTTTTCCATATACCAAATATACGGGCATTTTACGTACTATTGCTTTAGCACTGCAGTCTATGAGGAAACGGCCCATTTTTTCATGTTTTATAGTATAAAACAAACAATTAATGGCTATTCCTACTGTCCCAAAACTTTCTACACATATAGTGCAGGTTATATACTACATATTAAAAGGAAAAAAAACATATGTCATCGAGTTAGATTTTTTTTTATAGCTCTCTGAAATAGACATGTTTGGGGAACTGAGCTAACTGTGGGTACCCTCAGTTGTACCCATTTAGTATGCAAGTCTATTGGGAAGTGCTGCATTTTTCTTTCACGGTTTTGGGAATAAAACAAAAATGAAAACTCCTAATGTCCCAAAATTTTCTACACATATAGTGCAGGTAATATTCTACACATATATAGGGAAAAAAATGTATGTCATCACGCTAAAAAAGTAATTGTAGCTGTTTGAAATAGACATGTTTAGGAAACATAGAACACATTGAAACAGCAGATTTTATGGTTGTCATGCCATGTTTCAAAGCCCCATAATTCAGAAACTAGCACGGTGACCCATTATTTTTTTTTCAGTTTTATGAACACACATACTTCAAGAACCATATACTAAAGAATCAGAAAAATGACATTTAATTTCGATGAGAGAGAAAAAAAATGTTTTTATTAAATTAGTGAAAAAAAAGTGGGTTTTTTCGAGTTTTTAATTTAAAATTTGCATTTCATATTTTTTGTTTTCAGAATAAAAATAACCATGCATTCTATAAAAAAAGAGGCATAGAATTATTGGCAAAATAATACTCTCTCTAAAACTGTTAACCTTACTTAAATTGAGGGAATATAAATAGCAAATATGAACTATGAAGTCAAGGTACTCCAAAATGAGCCCCCCTTTTGATCCTCATTGGTTCTTTTGAGATACCAACTTTTGAAGCGCTCTAATTAAAAATTGAGCACGGTGACCCATTGATTTTTTTCCATCTTTATGACCAGAAACACTTCAAGAATCAAATTTCAAAGTTTCAGAAAAATGACATTTATTTTCAATTTCCACTAGATAGTAGCGTTTGCCTTTAAGACACAAATTGAATTCTTTCCAATTGAGTTTGTACAGAAGGCTAATGTAATAAAGGCTTATTTCTCCCCACAATCTAGTAGTATAAGACTTATTGGAAGGGTCTGGTAAGTGGCCCTTCAACATTTATGGAGGCACAATATTCCTTTAATTAAATCCACCCCATAACCCAGTCGTTATCAGGATACAGCATGTTTTCTTGTTCCAAAACTGATGCGCCAGTCATTTGAATGCAAATCGAAATGTGTGTTAAATAATAACTGTTTTAATAACAAGCGCTAAAATCATAATAATCAATAACAAGGAAATGCGCAAGTTTATAATTATATACATTGTACCATGCATAAACTCGCATAAAAGATGTGATAGGTTCTAATGAGTTGCAAACAAATCATTACCCTGCCCTATCATATAGCTTATCAGCCAGGCTTATATAACTGGCACATGATGGATACTTGTTGAAGTGTTATCCACACATCCAACATATGTCGCGAATAGAGGATTGACATCACAGTTTTCCGGCAACAGGATGCATTTTGAAGTGTACAATATGGTTTGGTCAAGGATAAAGACTTCTAAGTTTATAACACCATGCATTGGACAATATTATTGATAAATATACAATATGAAAATCAGTGCTACATCTGTTTAGTAAATGTGTCCCCATGAATGCTCAAACATACATAATATACGAAAAAACATAAATAGCCGTTTATTTATTAACTCAATATATAGTTGTATTTGGAGTTACATTCATTTTGATGTAAATGTCACCAAAATACTTCAAACTTCGATCTGTGCTTTGTATAACACTTGTTCTTTTTTCGCAAATGACCGTCCCGGAAAAACAATCTGTTATTTGCTCCTGGGAACATATGATATCACGCTTAATGAGATAAAATCAAGTGTTGTCAAGATTTTATATGATATTACTAACTACATATCATGGGAGTCAAGGATTGGTTGTAATATCAGGACAGAGTAATACATATCACCAAGGAGAGAGGTGCGGTACAAACAACTAATCATTTTTAACATCCTTGTTTTTGTAGGTAACATCCATATTATGTGTGTGATGATACGGTACCATAATTTATCCATGTGAAAAAATAGTACAGCCACAAGGATGAATATGATTTATATTAGTAAAAAAAAATATTCTTAACCTCCCATGACCAAGTGACCCGAAATTTTTCCGAAACTATTTTTTTGGGGGAATCATTACAGTTGTTAGGCCCTACATTCCCAACACATATATAAGATCCGTAGTTCCTCAAGATCCGCTAGGATCCGTAGTTTCTCACCCACCATAATTTGTATGTATTGGTAGAATTTTACCAACTGATAGACACTCTGAATGGTTTGAAAGTTAATTATCCAAAGGACAACTAAGGTGGTCCATTCCTTTGACTATATTGACATATTATATGTGATGTGAGTGGGTCCTCACATTTCCAAAATCACCCACTCGCAAACTGTTTAAAGCATGTAGATATTTATACCTCCCTGGCCAAAGAATGTACTCTAGGCCTATATAATGTCATTAACGGAAGGCTCACTTGAACACTTTAACGAACAAAGCATTCATTATCAAGCAGAGTCCTGTGGAGAGAGGGACTCGGCCATGCAGTCTATATATTGAACCTGATATACCGTACCTTACAAGTTACAGTATTTTTTTCTGCGCTAGCGAACATACATTAGAATAAAACAACTTATGCATGGGCCATTTAATAATACATGAAGCTGTACGCACCGTATCTACTAATTAATTCTTACCTCCTTGAACGCTTTGTTAGCTTCGCTCTCATCGTTACATTCGACCTTGCAATGGAAAAAATAGGCACATAAATCTTACATATTTTTATTTTGAACTCGAGTACATTGCCACGTACGTACGGTTCTTTATTTTAACAAGAGATCAAAGCTCGGTTTATAGACCAATGGCTCCGCTGTGTAATAAAAACAAAACACTAACGTAGGCCTACAGAAAGCCTGCCTGATGTAACAATTATTTGAGTGAGTTATTCAACTATTAATTAGTATTATCTTAGAATTGACCCTTAATCCAACACCGCGTTAATTCCTCAATGCGCGAAGCCAATCCTTCCCAATTCAATTAATGTATTGTAGTAATAGTATTTCTTTACCCCCAAGTTGCCCAACACATCCAAACCTAGCTGTATGCCTGTAATTTTATAACACATCCGTACAAATTACGATGATCCCAACATCAAAATCCTAGATATTACTAGGCCTAGTTATAATTTGGTCATGAATCTGATAAATATATCGATTCAGCCATTAGATTAATCGAATGAATCCTAATAATGCTAATAATAATGATTCGTGTTCCGACATTAAAAGTAGGCCTATAGTATATAATATACGGTATCCGGCAATAAAATATTATGCATAAATCATGGCAATAAACATACGGTATCATATTATCAGTTCCTAGATACTTTTAACATCTAAGTTATAATTCCTTCATAAAACATATCAAGCTCCTTCCATTTATAGACTTAAAGAGAATTGAGTTTTAAAACCGCTCTAGTACTGGATAGTTTAAATGAATCGGTCCCATTGGTAGTGCCAGTGCATTCACTCACCCGCTTCATAACATACTTCTTGCCATCGGCCCTGTTCTCGACAAGGTGCACTGCACCTTGGGCACCCTTTCCGAGACGCTGCAGGACCTGAAAAAGACAGACACTCAACTTTGATGGGCTAACTCCTTAAATATACATCCATACTATCGGCTATATTGAGTTTAAAGTTGATAGGAGATCCAGAAACTCACGAAACTCAAGATAAATATCACGTAAACAGTACTCGCACCTTGTAATTCTCCATCTTGGATCACTAAGGAAGCCTACGCATGCGCACTCAGAGTGGTGTTCGGCCGGCTTGGCGCTCCATGGGGCTGGGTTCACGGCCGGATAACGCACTAACATTTAATATGGCTGTATGCAACTATGGAGGTGTGTAATATAGGACTGCAGTATCAAAGCCCGCTATCAAACTCACAAAAGGTCGCGATTAAGGGATGGAAAATATTTGCCACTTTGACTGCATATTCTTCTTTCTTTTTTTTCTTTTTTTTTTAAAAAGCAAAGTTCTGCTATTTAGGCCTAGCCTAGGCTATTCATCTTGGCAACAAATCCTTCTCTCCAAGTGAGTGACATCGAGATTTAACAACTCACTTTTTTTCCCTTTCTGCTCACCCATTAATTTATTCTCGAGTACATAGATCTATATTTTGTCTCCATTTTTTTTTTAAAAAAACAAAACATGATACTTTTTCTACGCTAAATTTGATGTGATAAACTCTTGACATTTTCTAAGTTTCTATTTGTTCTGTTCGATCAGAGCGGATAGGTCCGCATGAAGCTTTTTGCACAATATGTTTTCTTCTTTGTTGACTGTCACAAACCTATTCTGACACAATATGACCGATATTTTGGATCTTAGCTCATAACAAAAGACAATCCACTCTAACATTCCTCTATGGAATACTTGTTGACGATGTATGAAGGCCTTGGGCATGAGCACGATCCGGTTTATAATCTTAACCTTTAGATCTATACCTTTTCGGTCAAACCCAAACATGATATTTATTTCTGTAGTTTCGAACTCGCCATTTCCTTTGAAATACTCTCTTCCCTCCTATGTCTTCATTGAGGTTACATGTGGAGTTTATAAAGTTAAACACATTTGTCCATAGGTTCGTCGTGTTATGACATAGGCCTAATATAAAGAAATGGACTAGGCCTAGTCTATATCTTCCTTTTCGTTACAGAAGGAACACACTGGTGAATTTTTTAAAGTGGCATTTTTCAGATAGTAATTGCAAGTAGATTTCTAATCGTTCTGTGAATAATTCTATATTGCAGCACATGTAATCTGGTTTCACATGATATTTTGTATGGGTTAAGAAACACTTTTTTCCATTATATTTGGCTGAACTCTTCTTCGTTCAGATCCTAAGGATTGCCATGTATTGAGTTTATTTCTTTCAACCTTCATACCTTCGACTAATGCATTGTAAATAATTTTACTACAACATGTTAAAATATCATAACTTCGACCATTAATTTGTATACGGTATCTATGTTCCCTTTGTCTTCGCAAGAAGGGGAAGATGTTATAATATCTAGCCATTCTGTGGGAATGGCTTTTCTTAGGTCTCGCATCAAGTGGTAATCAGGAATGAAACCATATATTGCCTTTTTATTTCTAGGTTTGACATTAATTTTCCCTGCTCATTTAATAGATCGCCTACACATATTAGGCTTTTCATCTCCCAGCTTTGATAATGAAACATTTTTCTTTTGTTTTTGATCAATCTGTTAGACCCTAATCTTTTTCTCAATATTTCGATGCTCGAAGTGGAGGTTTTGCTATAATAATGTTTATTCCATATTTTAAACACCTCTTGGTAGAAGCTATTGAGAACTTTTTTCGGCATATGTCTGCTTAAAAGCACATCTTCCACTCTTCTCATGGGTCCGAAATAAGAGGCCATTGCTCTTGCATTTGTTTTAATTATCCTTTGTAACGTTACCCATTTAAGTCTGTTCGTTTCTATTATTTTTCTATCATTCTTAGCCCTAGGCCACCATTTTCTGCCTTCTGTGCTAAGAAGGCTGTGCTTATTGTGTGACCCTTATTTTGCCAAACAAATTCCATCATGGTATCATGGATTTCTTTCTGTATTTTGCTTGACAATACAATACATGCAAGACCATGTTGGAATGTAGGAAGAAGGAAAACATTACACACTAGCACTCTGCCCTTGATAGTAAGGCTTCTTCTTTTCCACTGATAAATAATAGATTTAGCTCTCTCTAAGAGTATCTCACCGTTCATTGATGACAGTTTTGTTTAATTTCGGGGAGAGAGGAGAATCACTCCCAGTACATTCATTCTGTCTGTCCAGTCTATTTTGGGAATTTCTCTGTTTGATAGCTTAATTCCGCCAATATTAAAACCTTTCGACTTCATTGTATTTAATTTTAATCCTGAAGATATTGCATATCTGTCGAGCATTTGAATGATTCTTTTGATTAGGCCCAGCGAACCACATATCTACCGGTTAACCCTATAACCTAATTTAGGCCTATACGCAGCGAAAGTCCCACAGGCTACATCTTTGAGGGGAGAATGGGATGGGAAATGTTTCCTATCACCTAGGCCCATATGCCACTTTATCGTTTAGCAGACGCTTCATAGGAAAGATAGTTCCCTCTTTTCAGTTCAACAGACGTAATGATCTAGTCCCTTAATCGTTTTAAGTATTTCATAAAGATGAACTAATTTATTAAAGGCGGTGAAAAATACAAATTGTGACATTGTTATATAGCATAGGATATGGATGGGAAATATATAGGCCTACATGTAGGGTCCATCCTACTTTACATAGCCATAGCAATTTCCATTGCTTCACTTTCACATTTTCAACATTATAATAATGAAACCATAGGCTATTATAGTAGTTGAGGTCTGAGCAAACTGGAGATTAATTTTTGGTATATAATTAATACAAACTATCATTCATACACATTGCACTCTTCCAGAATTATGTTCCCCATGTTGCAAGCATGATTTTGGTATTCGATTTATCTCTCAACTATACTTACAAATCAAGTTACACTTAAATTTCTTTGGAACACTCATTTGGAAAGACTTTTTCTTCTCAAAATCTATATATTTCCTAATCCGTCCTAATTATTGGCATTTGGGTATGTGATTCTTGAGAAATGCAGCTTTCATGTGGTGTATGTGGTTAAGGTGTCGCACAATGTCGCATGAGGAAAATATGCAAGTAAAATGATGAATTTTGTGTAATGGTACTTGATATCTCCACTTGTACTGCATGTATTTGAACCGGAGAAAGATAGTTTTTCTGCTCTTAACTAAGCACTTGATATCGTATTTGGGTAATCCTGATATTGGTGTCAAAAACACAAAACTTTAAAATTACTTTTTAAAATAGTAATAAAATCGGTTGGAAACGGGCAGGGGCACCCCACTGCTAATGACCAGATAGGAGCTAATCACCCTGCTGGGCGTCGGAGATGATGGAACCTTTGTTAGCAGGAGTATCTTTCTCTTCTAATATTACTCTAAACTTGCTTAGTCTTTTTTTTTTTATAAACAAAAGTTTAATCAAAATCACAATTAAATTGAGTCACTACCCCCTCGACTGAGGAATACCAAAGACTTGTCTGGTTGGAAGTCCACTCCCTGTGCCTAGACTTGCACTAGGGCTCTATAAACAACTGCAGTCTTAGCAGACGAGGGCTAGTCTGAAATGACAAGTGACGACTACCACTTTTCACTGTCACAAATATCACTTAGGCCTGTTGCATTATCACGATTACTTTATATAGACAAGTGCCTTCGGCACTTGGATTGTCGAGGCAGTTGTGTTTCTACTTCTTATAGGAATCCAAAAATTTACTGGACGTTTATTTTAATTTGGAGATATTAATTTGATTGCCAAAAATGGCTAAAATCACAGGGGGTGTACGTCGGGGTAGTAGGCCTAAGGTGTAGGAGGGAGAGAGCGAGAGAGGGAGGGACAGAGAGAGAGGGGGAGGAGAGGAGAGATGAGGATGACTAAATTTGACAAAATTTTCACCCCCCCCCCCCCCCCACTACACACACCTATACATCTATCAATTTTCCTTCTCCTCCCCCTCCCCGACTACCTCCCTTGCTCTCCCTCCCCTTTTATTCCCCCTCCTTAATAATAATAATAATAATAATGAGTAATGTGTGGACAGGTACATTCTTTCGTAAAAAAAAGTTGGTCGAAAAAAGTTATTCGTAAAAAAAGTTGGTCGTAAAAAAGTTGGTTGTAAAAAAGTTGGTCGAAAAAAAAGTTGGTCGTGAAAAAAGTTGGGTCGTAAAAAAAGTTTGTCGTAAAAAAGTTGGTTGAAAAAGTTGGGAAAAAGTTTTTCGAAAAAAAAGTTTGTCGTAAAAAAGTTTGTCTCCCCCTTTTATCCCCCCCCCCCTTATCCTTGATAGTGCAAAAATAAGCTATCCAACCATCACACCACCTGTAGGCGGAGATAAAGCTAAGGCAGGAGCTTACGGTCATGGCACCCTTAGAAACAGATAAGGCCTAAACATCATTGCTCGGCCTCTACTCTTTCAAATAGGTAAAATTATATACCTACGGATAGCTGAGAAGATACTCTTTTCATATTTTTTAATCCTGTGACCATGTTCACATTTTTTGCTGGTGTTATTGCCATTTTCGCGGGTGGCGGCCGGCGCGAACACCTAAGGCGGAAGCTTCCGTCTCAGCCTACTGGGAGATATTCCAGCCTACAACGCCACTGGTGTTACATTCGCACTAGCTATTTGGCTATCTGGGTTCAGCAGAAGGGGTGTAACCCTTTGTTATACACAAAGAACATGTATGGGAATAAACTAAAGCCTATAATTATTCATTATATTTATTAATTAAAGAAATATTAAGTTAAATAAGTAAGCTACAACTTCTGTCCTCCCCCTCTCTTGGGTGGATGGAAGAGAGAGAGCCTAAATCCCTCTGTGTACAGAGGCCCAACCTCTGGTGGAGATCATTGAGGGGTCGGGGATGATGCACAGGCCTGTGGGGAAGATTGTCATGTGTGATGTCGGGGTAGTGAGGCGTGACGATCTCAGCTTGACCAAAACATACACTTGCTGGGTGGCAAAGGAATTCGAAATAGTTTGTAGGGGAGAGAATGGAGAAACAAAGGAGATATTAATTAATATATATCCCTACATCCCTGCGGATAATCATTACAGTATTAATAACTTACATAAGAAGAACTTTAAAATCCATAGTACACTGAGTGATAAGCGTGCACCTGTACCAATGCGTACACTGAGTGATAGTCGCGCAGTTGCCCCACTCTGTGCACTGGTCAGCGCCGTAGCCAGTTTATATATGGGGGAACTAGGCAATATCTGCACTCCCCATCCCAACCTCCGCTCTCCCACATGCACCCACACATGCACCCTCCCAACACCCCCACCCCGCCTATACGGTGGGTCTACATGCCCCTGCATGTAGGTAGGCTACGAAACTCCCTAATTCCCATTCCACCTACTCCCTTTCGACTCCCTTCCCACCAGTTCACCGACTCTAATTTCTTTGTCGAAAGCGTAATTTTGTATATTTTCTCACACAAGTTTAGTAGTAACGAAATAAACCACTCAATGGCAGGTTTTCAACAATAACTTGGAAAATATTTTATTTCAAATAGGCATTAGTATGTACATCAACAATTAATCTATATGGAGTATGGCTTGATTAGAATGGAAGATGAATCCATAATAAATTAAAATTAAAATTTGAGAATTATGTTTTATACTTTACAAAGTGTAGAAATGATCTAACATGTATTGACATCCAGGAACAGTATGGACATATTAATCCAATCGCTCATATTGTTGCAGATTGCAACACATGTATTGCTGCGTCGTCCATTGTATTCACCACTTCAGTTGATTACAGTGTATATGAAGCAAGGCCTAATTTCATGTAAGTCAACAACAAATATGTAATCGAATGGCTGAAGTATACAACTCAGAGAGTCTCTCTTGTAAAGTAGGGTTAGTCTATGCGTGTAACGAGGCGCACAATTTACGGATTATACATTGTTCTCTGACTCTATAAAGCTCCGGCTGCCACTATTATTTTTTTTAATTGTCCACTCTGGTGTAAATGAACGATTTCTTTCTCTCCGCCAACATATTTTCCTCCAACAAACAACTGTGGCACCTACAAATTGTATAAAAACATTAGAGTAAATTTAAGAAGAAATTTTCAACCAAATTTGGGGAAATAGGTCCAAATGTGATGACCAAATATTATATGAGAGTCCTCGAAAATCGTTTAATTTTTGTTTCGTCCGTTGTAACCGAGTAACAGATTGTAAAGTTGATAAAAGTATAGGACTTTGCATACGTACTATTACTCTGCCATACTATATAGGGTCAGATTTTCAGAAAATGTACAATTGACAGATTAACATATTTTGTAAATTCTGCTAAATTGGACTGAAAAATCATCAACACTAGGTATATAGGAGTGTATTTGCTATTGCCTTGATTCAAACAATCTGTTTGGTTATGATGAACTGTATTTTGAACCTGATTTTTGTCTTAAATTTGGGTTATTTGAGAGAATTGGTGAAGGTGAATTGTACCTGTTCTGAAAATCTGACCCTATAGTGCCCTGATATAGCATACTGTGAATATACACAAACTAATGCTCATCGATACATCTGTATGATAGTTATTGCAAAACGTATGATACTTATCAAAGACATTAGACATATACTCTGCTAAAAGGATCGATAACCAGTTTAAAATAAACTCACCGCTCTTGTGTCTGTGAGACATATTGTCTGGAAATATGTTTCTATTTGCGACACATCTTGACGACTTCCAATCTCAGCTACTTCATATTCATGCTGTTTGATTTTGTATCCATCCAACATCGCTCTCACTGCATTACAGGCAGGAACCCCTTGTTTGGAAAACAAAAGGACTTTCCTTTGTTGGATTTTAGCATCAACGAAAGGTTTAGCACCTGCCCCTGCCATTTTCCTGATATATTATATTATTAAATGTAATGGAAGTAATGGAGGAAAGTTGCGCCCACTTGTTAGTATGTCTCCCTGGAGTTCGTATACGGAAGGAGCTTAAATCCCCTCCAAGCAGCAAGAGTGCCATGTATATGGCATGGCCAGCGGTTCTATTGATCTTAATCTGATCCCTTTGCCTTATCCAGACCTGATCGAACAGGTGCTCCAGCCACGATATTCTTCCCCACAGAAGGTAGCGCCACCAATCAAACCAGTTCAAAATGAGTGAATTCATACGACCAATATAATTATGGTGTCTTTCTACCCAATAAAATTTAACGTACAGAAAATATTCTGATGAAAATGCAATACGGTTCGTATGTTAATCTCAGAAATTGTTTGCTCAAGCTCTAAATAAATTACCCCTGAGTGAGATAAAGAAGTGGGTCTGCTCTTACTTAAGCGGACATCATACTTTGGTGACCTAGTTAAACAGGGGTATCTGAAGTTGTTATATTCTTAGTATAGCTCCATAGTTATTCTTCATGCCATTGATGTTGTATTGGCTATCAAATTATTTCAAGAAATGGGCAGCATAGAAATAACTCTTGTTTAAGTTGTTCTATTCAATATACAATGTTAATATTCTTGAAAATTTCAATTCAATAGTACCTAAGTATATCTTCTTACAATTTTATATGGGCAAAGGCTAGTTGATGTTGTTAGATTCGAGAATATTTTTTCTGATTTTCCTTTAAAAAGGAAACCGGCAAAATACCATTGATTGGTGCATGGAAAATACACGTTTATATACCGATTGATTTGATCGAGTTAGCTCCGAAAAGGAAAATAAGAAATATGTTTTAAAATATGTGTAGGTCTTTGGCCCAAATAGGGTAAGTTTTACGAACTCATTTACCACGACTGAGATTCCACGATTGCTAATTCCTTCGTGTCCCCATTGATTCCCATGCACGCCTTCCCTTCGCTCTCGAGAACAAACAAAAACGTTTCCGAAAGTAAATGATTGTTTTGTAAATGCTTTATTATCCAAAAAATAGCTGATACACATACGTCAAATTTGTCGCAGCTGAGGTTGACTTATAAAATTAAGATTATTAACTATGACGGTATCATAACCATTGTTCATGTATAATGCTGTGCTGTGTACATACATGCACGTATTGCTTGCAAACCTGCAGATGCTGCTGTGGATATATTGTAATGGCCTCGCAAAGAGGCTAAGCTAGAAATTGCAACACCTACAGCGGGGCCTATCTTGCAATACGGGGTGTAATTAAACTTCAATATACGAGGTAATTAGAAATGATGGGCGTTGTATGACGTAAGCCATATCGGTGTTAAGGCAGAGATCTCTCCTGATCTTACAATGACACTCGCATCGACGTTTGCTGCTACTCCACACGTCTGCATCTGCCTCGTGTGGTTCTAAGCTGAGTGATCTATCGATTTTATTAGACAGTCACTAATTGCCATCTATACGTTTTCATCAAAGAATCTAACACAGACTGATGTAGAGCTAATCTAGATGGAGTCAGAAATGGGTGACTACCATTAAATTGATGGTGGCTACGACCATCAAGCTTAAGTGTCTTTATTGGTCTATTTGGGAAATAGTATTATCATTGTGATGCTTTTTATTCATTTCTGAGGAACATACTTTTTCTTTTGCTACTCTGTAGGATACCCACCCCTCAATCAATATTGCTCGTGACCGAATATGTGCTGTATGCATGTTTGTAGATTGAACAAGAATGGATGATGTATATGGCTTCGATATACTTAATGTCGAAAATTGTCTTTCTCTTATCCATGAAATACTATCAGATCAAACAGGATTAATCAATTATTAATCCTGAGTATTGTCCTTGAAATATTTATATTCTGGGATTTGTTATAATATAGATTTTATCCATAAAATGTCACTTTAAGAAAAGTGGACTGGTGTAGCATTCGGACAAAATGCATTTGGATACTTGAAACATCTGAATGTAAGAGTTACCTAAATTCGGATTTTAAGAAGATGAAAATAGTCTGCCGAATAAGTTACCATATCTTTTGGGCTTGACATTGCGACCGTCGTTACTTAGATTAGTTTCAGACATTTCCCAATGCGGATACCGATGTGAAAGAAGTCCATTTTTCTCGTTTCGTTTACCCCAGTTCCACCTGTTGAATGTGCTTCCGTAACGTTTAGTCATATCGATGCCTGGTTGTTCAACTTCGTCCTTTCCCCAAGCCCTGTAACCATTACCAAACCGTAGCTGGGATTCATCTCGCCTTTTCCCCAAACTTCTCCAATCCCACCTGTTGAATGTGCTCCCGTATCTCTTATCCAACCCAGCGTCCCTTTTACCTAAAGCCTGCCAGTTCCAGTTACTGAAAGTGCTTCCATATCTCTTTGAAACCCTTTTATCATTAACATCCCAATTTTCTAAGCTATTATCAAAACGCTTGTCTTTTTTAGACCAACCCCAGTTGTTGAATGTGCTTCCATAGCGCTTTTCCTGGGGGGCGGAAGACTTTGAATAAACATAATCAGGATCTTGATCACTGAACACATCTGTGGACCTCTTCGGGTTCACTGACCATCCCCATCTATTGAAAGTAGATCCGTATTTTTTATTCTTGACATTTTTGCTTTTGGAACCGAAATCCCAGTTCCAGTTAGTGAACAGGTTTCCATAACGTTTCCTTCGCTCCTCGCTTTCGGGATATTCCCCTGATTCTACGGTGTATCCATGGACATTGATGGCCTCGTGGACAAAAGCATTGCATACATAGAACACAGCATGATGTGAACAGCATGCATGGGCATTGATCCCCGAGTCCAGGTTATCGCAGGCCATGCAAATTAGCGAAACTTCGAGGTCTTCCTTGCAGAAATCTCCCGTGGCTTCCTCTCCTCCATCCGTGGTCATTTCCCTGGAAGTTTTTCGTGGCTCACTCGCTTGACCAAGCCCCTGATGTTCCTTAACGTCCTCGTTCGACACCGAGGAGTTGTCTTCGATTTCTTTGGCAGAAGCAGCGAGGATCAACACGACACCGAGTGCCATGAGTTTCATCTCACGGACACCCATCTGGAATTACCAAGAGACCCAAAATGATGACATACTGTGAATTTGATAAAGCCGGTCCATAGGGATTCAAGGCCGATGGATATGGTTTTAAAAACTTACTGCATTTATAATAATTATTCAGCAAAAGATAGCCTATGATACATATAATGTATTATGCTTAAGTGTGCCATTATACAAAATAATGGTTGTATAATATTATATAGAAAAGTGTTTCGATGCAAGGGGGCACTGGTGTAAACTATGAACCACGTCAGTTTCAATTAATATCTTTATTTATGACATAGATTACTATTGTACATTGGTATTCTCAATCGATAAGGACATGGTCACATTGATATGTACATGAATTTAAGCTTAATTTTCTAATTTCACGAAAAGAAAGATATTAACAAATGCAGTGTTGTGTTGGGTTATTACGGTAATAGCAAACATAAAGAATTCATAAACTGGTTGTGTTTAGCAGTCAAAATCTATAGACACCGTCAAAGACTGTTTCACAATAGTGACACCGTGTTTCAAGCGTGTACAAACGAAATAAAGTCAAGCTAAGAATGATAGAATATAATAGTGTAATACATGAGAACGGAAGACAGAAAACCAGGGAGTGGAGATTGCTAATATATGAACTAGAAGGTATTTCATCATAAAGAACAAAGGCAGCAGAAGCTGACAGAATCACGCTGCAAAATAAGGCTCGGTAAAGAAAATAGTGAAAAGACACAAAGAAATATGTTAAAAAACGGATCGAATAAAATACGTGAAAAAAGAAAAGAACACGATTTCGTTGACGCCAAGATGGCAGGCTATTGTGAGTAATTATGTTGACCTTGTATAACATGAATGCGAATCAAATACTTGTAAAAGTATCACGGGTATTAATAGATAATAATAGTTTTTTTCTCGAGCTCTTAAAGGTATACGGGACACCTCAATGAAAAAAATATCGACCAGTACAATTGTCATAAAACTTTCAGGAATTGTTCCTTACTACAGAAGTATTAAATAAATGGGGAAAAAAGATATGTTACCCCGTTAGGTTTTTTGGTAGAGTCACTTGAAAAAACGGTGGTTTACTATGTGAGTCTATGAGAAAATTTGGTATTTATTCACGTTTTACGAAATAATAAAAAAAATGACCTATGCAAAAATGATCAGAAATAATGAGAAATGAATTTGATTTAGACAATAGACACTAGGGGGGCCACAGCTAGTATACTCTGTCCAGCCTCTGTAGAACCCGGCAAGGTTGGTGGGGGTTCAGGGGTCACAATGGGGCACTGACTTTGACAGCACTGATTTACGAATTAGTTGGTGGATGTGCTGCCACTTTCCTGCTCCTGTCTCTCAAATATGTCATGGTCGTCGCCATTTATGGCTTTTAATGTTGGTCCCCTTCTCAAGGGTTAAAACTTTTCTCATTCCCACATTGCAATTTGAAGGGGGAACATTACTTTTAAAGCTGTTTTGACATTGACATGTTCTAACGCCCTCACACCATCGCTAAAGACATTCCCAGACGTGACCCTGTAATTTTATCCTTCTTTGAAGTTTAGGTTCTACAGAGGCTGGACAGAGCTGTACATTTATATTAGAATGACCACTGGCTATTATAACTCAGCCGCATAGGGTCGTTTTTTCAGACTCGCCCATGCATATGCCTTTAATTTGTATTTTTACGCGTTCAAGGAAACGATATTTCTTATTTGACGGTTTGGTGTCTTCCATTAATTATATTGATATGCGGGGTTAATGTAGAAAGTAATAGGATACACTTATTGAATGATCGCAAAACAAGAAATACATAGGCGGCAGATTTATATTAATAGTCTCTGGGAAGCAATCCTTACAAGAAATGTTCATTTCCGTCAGATATATTAACAAAGTTTGAATGAACGAATGCAATACCCACCCACTCACATTTGATATGTTAATTTCTCGCAAACCGACAATAGTGTATACACATTGTATGGATTTTATAACATGTATTGTAATGCAGGATTTACTAAACTGGCTATAGATTGACTGGGCCATTCTCAGAAAAGTCTCGCAAATGGCGTCGTTGACCTTTATAGCGCTCTGCAATTCAGGAAAATAAAATTATCGCTTACATTTGAGTAAATAAGAATTCTATGTGTAAATGGCGTTTTTATGTAGAGTTTTGTGTATCTGCGAAGGTCAAATCAAATGCCATTTGTCATTCAATATTAATTTTACAGCTGTAAAAAGGACAAAACAATAGGCTAAATGAAAAGAAAAACATTCATGAATTGATAGGATAAATTACTCTTGATAAAAGACAAAAAAAATAGTTTCGGATTTCTAAATTCCCACAGAAATAGGTCAAAATTGAATGTCCGTCGATTTTATGTCACGATACATCACAAAGAGCTTTGAGTGATCTGTCACGTTTTTTAAAGAAAAAGTGTATGATACGCTTACGTAAAAATGATGTTATAACGCAATAAAATAACATTGCGCAAGTAATGATAGCCCCGCCCCCAGCGTGGGTTGAGCTAAGTACAGCTGTCAGAAATAAACTGGATATCTTAGCTTAATTCACTTGTGTTTCCGATTACCACAAGACATATCACAATTTATCCATAATCAAATGACCGTCGTGACAATGTCATCTATATATAGGCAAAATGGGCTTAAATAACCCTGCCTCACGTTTTGGGCTGTAGGCTATATATATTCCGATATACTTTGGGCATGAAAGCTATTTCTCTCGGATTACATAGAGGATCCTATGTGCTTTCAGGAAATCCGGCCAAAAACCCATTTGATTTAGTGCTATTTTTCGAAGAATGGCCCTACTATGTTTCCTGTAATTAAGTAACAAAAGAAATGATTAAATGAACGCAAAAATATAATGCAGAATATAGTTGAATAATAATTGATGAATTTGCATCAGGTCCAAGTGTAACGCATAGAATGACGTATCATTAGATTATGCGTATTTTTGTAGAATGTATGTTAACGATTGATGGACAATAAAAATGCTTAAAAATACACCAGAATCCCACTATTATGAATCTTTTGATGTTCTTAAACTTAAGGAATCCTCGATGAAATATGGTATGATAGTACTGCTTAGATACGTATATAAAGAAGCTAACACGTTGCACTATTAATTCTAGAACAACACAATACAGAAATAATGACCGTGTCAAGAAAACAAAAACATGAATTCATGAAAACCGGAGTTCAAATATTCTGTTCTTCAGCGTTTATATGATCAAAGAAAGAAAAGATTTGAGAAAATATTCTTCGGTCGATTTAGCTGGGAATGCAGCTTTAATGACCCCCCATTCCCGACCCCCCACTCCCACCCCGCATGTAGAGAGATTCGGGATCCGCCATGTGCGGGTATGATACCTAAAAGGAAGATCCTCATCCCATCTGCATAGTCTCCATTGTATCAAATAAAGATTTCTAAAAAGAATTGTATAGTTTCTATTGGGAAAACAATTTCAAGATCCCTTACGAGTGTACAGTATGCAACGAATATGTATTCCAAATAACATTTTAAGAATCGAATAGGCACGAATACTGACACGAGGTCGATAATCTTAGCCATTTCTTCTTCAAATGCAAGGGTATAGTTACTTATTATGGAGAAAGATTTATGATAAATTAAAAATAGTAGGTCAAATCCAAGATCGTATTAATGATTGACCTGACGAAGTGTCAACAATTTTGGGAAACAAGGGCCTATATTTACCGACAAAGATTGTTCTACAGAAAGGATATGTCGCTCACCAGCTTATAATTATAATGAAATTAAGAACACGTTTAAAGCAATAAAGCAGGCTGGTTATTATAGTGATTCCAATACGAATAGGTTAAACAAATGGGAAATATACATAAGTGCCTGATTTGTGTTAGCCCATATTACATTGACCGTGTACCTGATGTAAATGGCAAGTGTGTACCCCCTGTCTAACTTCAGCAATACACGTCTGTATAATATACAAATTTTCTAAAAGTAAGAGATTTAGTAATGCTGATATCAGAATAAGGTTCTGAATGTGAAGATGGATGTAAAGAAGGTTTGATTAAAAACATGCTGATTTATGCGCAGCTAGTGAAAACCTTTCTCTATCACAAAATTAAGTTTTACTTAATAATCGGGTTCTTTTTTAGAAGCTCTTGTATTTAAATGTATTGTACTGTATAATTCTTTACTTCATACGGTGTTAACATTAGAGAGGTCGAAGAGTCAACTTTTAGTCGTTGCAACGACAACTTTCTTGTTTATACGGATCTGAGTTGAAGTTGGCACCTGGGTGAGATAAGCCGTTTGCCGGGTAGTTCGCGGAAATTTAATGTGCGGACCCCTACCCCCAGCTTGGCGTAGGATATAGTCTGAAAAACAGTTTGAGAATGAAGAAATAGCTTTGTACTTTTCGATGTTTATTGCTCGTGGAGAGTGGTGCTTTGTTGACAAACTGAATAAAATTATGTTTTTTAAAAAAATGAATGCTGATGTATTGCTCAAACAATCGTAATTATGACAATGGAGTTCGGTGCATGAAGACATCTTTGAAAGATTTCTTTTAAAATAAGAAAATTAGTATAATTCCTACTGAAGTAATATCAACTAGCTTACATCTTCAAAATCTGATATTAACGTACATAAGCATATAAACTAGTGTATAGGTGAATCAATGTTCCAAGAGATATCACCCGATTGGTGAAATTATTACCATTATGACAATGGATTGATAACAATAATGTGCAAATGACATTAAATAATATAATTATGGTCCCTCCATTTTCTCATCCACAGTAAG
Organism: Sthenelais limicola; assembly: GCA_942159475.1. Lineage (NCBI taxonomy): Eukaryota > Metazoa > Annelida > Polychaeta > Phyllodocida > Sigalionidae > Sthenelais > Sthenelais limicola. The sequence continues at coordinate 67,210,163 of OW804096.1, forward strand.
CAGTAGGTATTATAATTGAGGATTATAATGATATAGATAATTTTGTAAATCTATTTAACACGAATTGGATTAATGTTATACCAGGCAACGCATGAAAACAATTCAATACAAATACGTATTTTGTTAGTTATTTTTTTTAAAAAATGGCCCTGAAGATCTGGTAATAAAGATAACATAGACCGCAGATTTATTGATATAAGTATTATGCGTAAATTATTATAGAGTTCTGATACATTTATTTTGTCATATATAAGTAGCTTCAACGCGGCTGAGAAAAGTCTACATACTGCATAATGTTCTTGCTGAATAAAAATCTTTAGATACAAATACAATGGCATACATTGCATGTAGTCTATTTAAATCGACCCTTATAAACTAATGGCGTGGGCGAACTGTATTGTTCTCTGATGAACCAAATTTAGAGCATCTTGATGACATGGGTCTATTTCTAATGCTTCACTAACGTTGGTAATTAAAGAGAAATCACCCCTGAGCGGATCTACCGGATATGTTGAGGAGCTATACAAATCACAATAGTGTCGAGGTATAATGGATAGTCAGCATTTCAGGGGGAAGACCTTTAACAACTTCCTCAACTAATATCAAGATTAATGGGTGTGTTCCTTCTCATTTGAAAAAAAAGTCGAATCTCCAACCAGTATGCACAAGTCAGTACCATTATATTTTGCTAGCAATTAGTTTACCTATTAGTACACACCTTCATCTGTGGCAATGACAACACCTAATAATTGCCACCAATATTGGTGCACAAAACAATGCAGGGGACCCAATGGTGATGATGAGGTAGTTTGTCCCTGTTTGCGCTTGGTCACGCTTAGAGCATCGGCAGACTCAATGTATAGATCAAATTAAACCCTGGATTTGCAACGTAATGAGCGGCACATCAGCAAACAGAACAGTTTTGTGGAACTGGGATGGATCCTAATCACCGGACCCGCTTGCCTGGGATTGAGCAGCTCCAAAAACGGCCATAAGTATTCATGAGCAATTCTCAGCAGTCTGGCAACTGTAAGTCGGACCAATCGATCGTCGTCACTGCCCGGATTCGGACGCGAGTACAATTTGTATTCAGTACTTACGATGTGTACAGCGCCGGATTGCGCGTAGAAATATTCATATATTTGAAGATTTATGCAATGGGAGATGCGATGCAGCGAAGCATTGGCTTTAACTGAGAAAAGCAACCTATTGCATTTAGCGAGCTGGATTCGTATACTCCCGGGTATACTCTTTCTGTTGCTGCTATATATATAGGTTTTAAACTTGATGACTTGTCAACGGGAATTTCTAAAATAGGGCTCATATAATACAATATGATACAATAGACAAATTAAATTAGGTCTATGAAAGTTCTAAGTAAGAAACATGAGAGTTAGGGATATGTGTTTCACTGCTTATCTATGTATATAATAAACGTGAAACGGTGATTTTTTTGTCATGCATGTTCTGGGAATCTGTGATGTCCCCAGCTGTTTTTCTGCTCTGTACAGTTCCGTCAGCTCTGTCCAGAGGACATTATTTGTGGTTTGTGAAGTTATCTGGGGTGAAAATGTGATTTTGAAGCCCTTTTTAGTTGCGTTTTGTCCAACTATTTTTAGCTGGAGAAGCTGGTCTGGAAAACCTTTCTGGGAATGTCCCCCTCTATTTATATGGGTATTTATAGAGTATGGAAAAAATTGTCAAAAGTAAGGAGCACATATGACCCATCATAGGGGGCCCATTGCTCAGCTTTCTGACTAACTATTTCTCCATACACATTCAATGGGGAAATAGTTAGCAAGAATGCGGAGCAACAGGCCCCAGGACCCTCACTTGAATGAAAATGTAATGACGTCATGCCTTCAATATCCCAGAGGGAAAGAGAGGAAGAGGGAGGGAGAAATAGACACGAGGGAGGGGGGGGGGGTAGAGAGAAGAAAAGGGGAGGGAGAGGGTTGGGGAATTGGAGAGGTAAGGGGGGAAAATGGTATGAGAGACAGAGAAAACATTGAGGGAAAAGAGGGGAGGGTATGTGTGGGAGAGGGGAGGGAGACGAGGAGAGAGGAGGAGAGGGAAAGAGAGAAGAGGAGGAAGGGGGAGAGAAAACAAGGGGAAGGAGAAAGCGCAGAGAGGGAGGGCGAAGAAGGAAAAAGAGGGAAAGGGGAGAAAGAGATCAGAGGGGAGGCGGAGATCGAGGAAATAGAGAGGGGGAGATGAGGAGAGAGAGATCAGAGGGGGAGGGGGAGAGCAAAGATGCAGAAGGAGAGGGTGGGAGGAATCAGATAGGAAGAGGGAAAAGAGGACAGGGAGAAAAGGGGGAGGGGGAGAGAAAAACGGGAGGGAGAGGATGGGGGAGAGGAAAGGGGAGGGGAGGGAGAGGGTGGGAGAGAATGAAAGAAGCAGAGGGAGAGGGTGGGGAAATCGGATAGGGAGAGGGAGAAGAGGATAGAGAAGAGGGCAGGGGAGAAGAGAGGGGGAGGGTAGGAACAGGGGGAGAGAGAAAAGGAGGAGAGGCAGGAAGAGAGGGAGAGGGGAGAGACTGTGATTGTCCGGAGGACGGGTACTTTTAGTACTTTTTTAATATAATATATAGACTATTATACATCTCCCTCCAGTATTTAGTTTTAAAATTCAATGTGAAATATCTCTACATGCAAGGATTATGCTAATTGAACAACTTGGCGGGTATGAATAAATAAACACACACTTTTATGTAGTTTTAATTGATATTCAGACTCATAATTATATATTATGTATATTGGTGTCAAGGGTTATTTTCAGCATTAATGGCTCTAATTCATTAGATATTCATCTTAGTAGTGGTAATGTATTACAGGCAAAAATAATATGTATTCTTTCACAATATAGGGTTTGCTTGCATCAAAACATCAAAGATCTATTGAAGAAAACCTTTAAAATAGGCCGTTTTTCCAATTGGAACCGTTCAAATCAACCATGAATATTATGTCTTTCATAACGTTGTCTTTCGTCTAAACTGTACTTAATTTTACCCACTTAAGAAATAAAACTACCCTATTATCTTAAAATAGACCAGAAAACATAAATTGTAAGTTATTTCTGTGTCGGCCGTCCATAAATGAAAAGAAATTGTCTAGGTAGTTTTTGCTGTGTGGGCGATGGGAAATACTTGACCAAGGTGTATTGATTGTCACTGCACTGTGTGTTTTTATGATATTTGCTGGGGATGGATTAATTAGCAACATCCAAAGTGCAAACGCCTTTTCCCATCGAATATTCCTCTACATCCTCTTGCTATATAGGTTCACAAGTTACTTTAAACCTATGTATACATGCATACATATATACGCAACCGAAGTCCGTTCAATTTGAACAATACACAGGAGAGCCAGTCTAATTATATCACATAATACCATGTATACAGTTACATGTACAGTCTATAGGTAATATTACACTTCGCAAACTATACATAAGTAAAATTCATTATTACTGCGTGTCTCTACCATGTCTTCGTGTTATCAATAGTAAAGAGGGGATGTGCCCACAAAGTTGGCCCAAATGAGATAAGAACACTTTCAGAATCGTATTCCAAAACATATAAAATATGTTGGATTTTAGCTTTATGTTTTAGCTTTTAGTCCTATGTGTTTTACTTAATTACTAGTCGCTGGTATCGTTTTAAGTGAATGTATATAATATGTCTGCTCATATAATATATATATTATGTGCACGTCCCCTGTTTTCAAACTCTTGGATGCGCCTGTGAAATTTGCTGATTCTCCCTGAATCACAGCTATATATCCATCAAATATATGTATAACTCTGCCTGTACCAATTAAAGGGGACAGCAAATATTGTGAAATTGGAGTACATGAATAGTATGAGTTAGGAAAGAGATGCTATAGAGGAATATATCGGTATTTTAAAAGCATGAATGACCCTGGTCTATCTCTTAGAGCACCTCCTTCAAGTGTAGAAAGTAGGTAAGTTCTGACCGAATTTCCCATTTCTGAAGTTATAAATTGTATATGGAAATTGGAATTATTTCCATGACGCAATTGCTTTTGTCGCGTTGTTTTCTATGCGTTCATTGGAAATGCATTCTCTATTCCAACTATACTTTACGTTTTCGTATACTTAGTTCTATATTACAACTGACGTGCCGCAGTATTATACATTTGGCGAAACGAGGAATGCATTTTGATTTTTTTTATCAAAATGTTAAAGGGCAGGAGCACGAACTATCTGAAAATGACATTTTTAACTGTCTAGAAATGGAACTGGTTTACCCATAGTATCGAATGTTAGCTAATGTTAAACTCACCAAGTGGATCTCTACATGAGATATTATTGGCATGATGATTTGAAAAGTTTAGATTAAGTCAGACAGTGCAGTTAATGGAGAAATACAACAAAAAGGGGACTTACCTTGGTATACCTGTTGCCTCTTGGGGAAAATGCGCTGATCAGCCCGTTGTCGTATTTCTGGTGGTTATTACGTTAAGTCACCTCTTATGTTATATACATATATCGGTCCTCCTCTTCACACGTCGACTACTTGTTGAAATTTGTGCCAATGTCGTTGGAACAAAAGTCACCTCCTCACCAGCAAGCTTCCTCCCTCTGACGTATGGTATATAGCTCTTGCCTGCTACTGGGTAATAGTGGCGATCACTTGCTGATTGGTGCAGCTCCAACCAATCAATGTGCTGCTCGAGCTCAGATTAAAGTATTCATGGGATTGTGACGCAAGGCCTGTGATCGACGGGTGAGAGAGGGCCTTCCACGCAGCATCCGAATTAGCCCCCAATGTTGCTTGTGTAATGAATGCCCTATCATCGACTTACGCCCTCATCAGAGGCACGAAATACGGCTCACCTTTAGCAAAATGTTGTATACCGGTACTTATCTTGAATACTAGAGTGCTCATATAGATGTTGTGTACTGTTTTGTCAAATGTTTAATACCAGCAGGGAAACGTGATTGCTGGAAACGGAAATATCTTTAAAAACATTAAATGTTTTGTTCTATGTATGCCGATTGAAGTAGAAATGCATTTCAGAAAGGATTAAATGACAATTATATGCCATCTACTAAATCGGTATTGTACTGCAAATTTACCATTTGGAATCACTGGACCAAGTTGAAATTAATCAACATAGCAAATAATCTAGCTTAACAAAAACATGAGGCACCTTTGTTTTTAAAGAGCCAAGCAGTAGTCTACTATATCATTTCATGACAAAGGTATACAAGCCGCCGATGGAGTAATACCCAAACAAGCACGCAACCTCCCAAAAAGACCATCAAATAGAAGATCATTACAACGATGCTGAACTAGATCCCCAGGACTAGATCCATGTCCCTTATGACCTATGAGCTTTTTTCTCATTCACTTCAGTGAAAAAGCCTGGTTTATCATCTATTTTTTTAGTCATAATTCGAAAAGTTCTCTCCACATTTGATCATTTGCTATTCAAGACGAATGTATAAAAACAAATACAAATCATTTCATTGTTGATATTCATATTTATTCAAAGGACGAGTACAGTCTGACATTATGTACATTAAAACAAAATGAAACAACACATGACACCATTGACAAACGATTTATAGTGCTACTTTGCAAGTTAGTCTGTTATATCGCCTACATCGTTTTGAAAAAGAAAACGGGAAAAAAATGAAGAGATGTGCCATGGTAAAAGTACATGAACAATTAGAAACCCCACAACCGTTTTCATAACGATGACTTATCACGTTAGCAGCTAGTAAATTCCCTTAGGAAGGGAATTTTTATCGTGCAATCATTACTAAATTACTATTTGCAAGAACCACTGGTTTGGGTTCGTGCCATTAAACAAATATGCAGCAATTCAAATCCTTGCCAAACTCTCCACTATAGAAAGCGGCAATTACCATGAGCTGAGTTTGAAAGCTATCTCCATCCGACAGAGAACTGTTTATGCATGGGTTGGTTCTATAAAGCGCCTTACAAACATATTACTACACACCAAGAGCCAGTCCACGCAGAACTGGTCATCGGTTATACTTAGCTTGGCCTTTTATAACTAATGTTTTCTCTCTCGTTATTTACCATTAATCCCAATCCTCACAATATATTGTATAGTATCGTGTTCGCAATAAACCCATGTCTGCCATATCTGCTTACCCATCCCTTTATGAATCAATTTCAGATTTATGATTTTATTTCAAAATATTTTTCTTCAACATTCTTTCGCTTTACGCAACATGACGCAGTTGCAAGGACAAGGGTCGGCGCCCACATACTACTGCGGCGCAAATGAGCTCCTCGGTTAAATAGCGTGCAGTACAAAGTGCTGACGCAGAACCAAGTCCAGAGAGGGTGGAGAGAAAGGGTTAAAGGAACTGCAGCCACTAGTTCTCCATTTCGGAACCTATTGGTGAATGTGCCATTTGCCAGAAAGGGGGAAATTCGTGACCAGTTATTCCATTCCTGTAGTACTGCAAGTTCGTCTAATGGACATTTCACCCAATAGCATGGCTTTTTCTGTTATATTTATCGATAGTCTACGTAGGATTATCTTTCTTGGGACAACTATTCTTTTGAGCTGGCTTTTATGATATAATTGTTGATCGCATCACGAACAGAAAATATTGAAAGGAAAGATTTTCCTAGTAGGCAAAACATATTGGAGGATATGCGATCTATGTTATCGGGAAAGGGGCACTTTATATACCTGTGATGTCAAATAAGGGATGGGGAAAGCATCAGTTGGAAAATAGGGTGGATATAAAGAGAGCGAGAGAAGAGTTTTTCTCTCAACCCACGCTTACATTACAAGTGTTACGGAGGGCAATGAAGGGTGATGGCACATGTATAGTGGAATTTAATCTTTTTTTAAAATCAAATGTTAGTGTCATGCGGGACGTGGATAAAACTTGATAGGGCAGTGGAGGGTGTGCTCTTGTTGATTGCATTGCATATCATTTTTTTCATTGGACGAGTGTCACTGCATCCTGATGGCTAAGGTACCATCAAATCCACCCGACTGCCTAATCCAAGAATGTATCTGTCATCACGCCCTATACGCATCTACTGCGAGTCAGGAATTAAAAGGTCTGATGATGACAAATTGGCCTATGAACTTATCCATATTTTAGATCTACATGTAGTCTGATCGACGCTTATTGATCATCATTGGCGGGTTTTCAACTTAGTAGATTCATTTGGTTTTAATAATTAAATGGCCGAGCGCCCGTTTTAGAAGGTGTTTGTTAGACCATTTCTCATATTCCTTTTAATTTAGGACAAGGGACGGTATATTTATGTCACTACACAACCCTTAACGCCCATAACTTTTACTATGGTCTTACTCGAACTGGGCACAATGTAATGGGGGTGTATAAGCATTAGTATATAGAGGGGCCCAAACAGGCATCAATCCAACTTTCCCCAACCCCTACTTTTCTTTTAAGCAAGCTTACTTCAAATAGCCAGATTCTCGTTGTATTTGTACAGCTTTAACGCTTGGGCATTTGAATTAGCTATTAGGGATTTATATTTGAAAACGAGTGCTTCAACTCAAGCCAGGATAGCTTTCTCTCATATATATATACACGCTACGAGCATACATCAAATATCGTACAAAAATAATACTTTTTATTTGGTCCATGGCACATTGCATGTGCTAAACAGGTAAAAAAAAAGAAAAAATACCAGTCAACAGGCCAAGCTGATGCATATAGCCTGCCACAGAACTAAATATACACACTTCAATAACTTTGGTGTGCTCATTTGAGCCGCCTTGAACGACGACGGATAATCAATCAATAATCAGTGTATGGCAACATGATCACATGTATAGCTTTCTTTACTCCTTCTTTTAAAATAATCATGGATTCCACGATCATCTCAAGAGAGTGAGAGAGGGTGGTGACGGTATGTAACCCCACTCTTGTGAACGATGAGGATGATCTATCTACGTATAAATGAAGTAGTCAAATGATCAATGATGATGAAGCTGCCAAAAAGTTCTTCAGCCATGTCTCTTCTCAGGTTTGTTCGTTTTGTACACAAAAATTGAGAAAAATTTCACGCTGACAGACAGTACCATTCAAATACTCTGAATTTTGAAAGAAGACTAAACTTTGTGATGACATGAGTCTCAATTTTTTTCCACGCTCACATATTTTAGCACTTTTGTTCATAACATACATCATCGGTGGGTGGGCCTTTCACAATTCACATATGCCCAGGTGATGATGATTAATGAAACAAGAAGATATTGTGTTGGAAGATCCCAAGTTCTTGGCTGATAACCAGTCCTTCTCAGACAGTTATTTAACCATTTAAAGTCACAACAGGTCGGTTTTAGCGCTGCAGATTTAAGGTAATGATTGTCCACACTATAGCCTTGCGCTGTGGTGTAATTTCTTGAGGGTTTTCTTGAGGGGATTCACGGTGTCCTCGATCAAGGCAACGACGAGCACCAGCCATCATCAGATCTGAGATTATCACCATCATTGTAACTTATGACCTTCCCACAATAGTATATGTAGTTTAGAAGCGAATGAATCGCAACCTGTGAACATGGAGATAGTTGCGGATCTGTTGTAGTAGTAAGTAGTCCGTCACCTTCCAGGCAACATTAAAGATTGTGTCTTTCGCGGAACGTTCCATCACAGATGCATGTCCAAGTGTCGACGATAACTTGGACCGATTATGATTACGATGGCGATGGATATATGGCGACTGATGAATATGATGACGATGAGATATCTTTGAAGATGAGCAAATGTAATGTGTACACATAAATAGATCCATGAATGTGCAGTGTAAATTGTCTTTAAATGACTAAGTCAGGTTGTGCGCTATAAGGGTGGGTAGTTGACACCGGGATGTAAGAACAAACAGTCCTGCTCAAAGCGACAACCTGAGGGCGATTTGAAATGACGACAGATGCGAGGCGGCCTTGCACCAGGAGGTGGACCTACAAGAAAAATAATATTGGATATAGAAAACATTGATTTATTTTGAAAAACGGTCATTATTTTTAGATGGCCCGATGACGTGATACTATCCTCATACTAGTCTGATTTCAGGTAGTAATGACACCTTCAAATGGGTAGATAGCTATGCTACATTTTTATATTCAAGATAAGAAGAAAACTTAAATTCTCTATACACCCAAGATAACTAAATACCCCAGCTACATGAGTTTAATTTGCTGCAAACAAACTAATTACTCATAGACCAATAACACAACGGTATATATATATATATATATATATATATGAACCTTTGGTAAAAAGAATATCTTCTTAAAATATGCAAGGATATATTTATAAGAATACATTTAACGGAAATGATAATTGAATGTGGAAACTTACCCCTGCCCCTGGGTGGACCAGGCATACCCCGAGGAGGTCCCATGTTCCTATAGCCACGTGGAGGCATGTTGGGAGGGGGATGCCCCCGGGGTGGCATCATTGGTCCACCGTGCATGTTCTCACCCCATTCCTCTTCACCGGGCATAGGCATTCCTACAAGACATATATGGTCAAAGTTAGCCATCTAAACAACGTGTAATTACTATTATGTCTATTATTGATTGCCGCATGTATTTTTGTTATTAAAATCATTTAACGGTTCATGTAATATACCTCACTAAATGTCTAAAATGAATGAAGTACAACGTACTAAATGTAAGCAAACGTATGAGTGTGATTTCAATGGTAGTTTTTTTTTTAAAAAAACCCAAAGAAGATACAATACTGTCACTATATTTTTGCTTTGTGTTACACGTTAAATGAAGGAACATTATAGACTTCAATAAACTCTAAAGGAAACATGAATATACCTTGCATGGGAGGACCATGGTGACCATGAGGCGGCGGTGGTGGTCCATGAGGTGGTGGTGGTCCCTGAGGAGGAGGAGGACCGTAGCCTCTGTAGGATGGTGGCGCGTTACCCATCATGTGACCTGGACCGGGATTGGGTACTCCCATACCTGTCAATAGAAAAGAACAATGAATCATGCTACTCAACAATTTTTAGATTTCATTGATTCATCCTGCATGTGCATGCAACATCAAACATAGGAATTGTTTCTTAATCATGTATCAATTCATGTTATATATATATAAAAAGAAAATCTACTTTTACTTAATTATTCATCTATCCTACTTTTACTAAAACACAAATTTATCTTACATAATACGAATTCAGAATGATTCAAGCAAGTGTTAGTCGACAGTGGCCACCAATTCAAACCCCTAATTTAACCCCTTTATCAGCTGACCTTTCCTATACATTCCTCATTTCATACTTTAGTACCAGCGAAATATTCATTAAGACAAATATCCCAGATATAATATTTTAAAATTTAGTTATGAAAATGTTTCCCAATTTTCGAGAAATAGTCCAAACACAGACACTGCACCCCATATGTATCAGACATCTTAGGTAAAAATATTATAACTAACCTTGTGGATACTGCCCATGTGGGATGGGATAGGGCTGTTGCTGAGGCGATGATTGATGGTTGGGGACATAGTCCATTGGTGGCGGTTGGTTAGTATTATGATTTTGTGTCTGCTGAGCCATTGAAGCAAGATAGTTAGCCACATCGGGTGGTAAGGACAAGGTGGCTGCAGCAGCAGCTGCGGTGGGCACTGGGGTTTCCACTGGTGCAGGGTAACTGTCATACACTGTCTCACTGGCTGTCTCCTACAACAACAAAAACATGACATATTTAGTCACATTGAATAAATGACAAATTAAAGACTTCCATGCCTTAAGCTTCTAGTTATATTTCCCCTAGTTCGATAGAAAGGTTCTTCATGAACAATTATTAACGTCTTAAAAATATATACTTAATTAATTTAATTGGATGAATCCTTGACACATAAACAGATGCATTCTTGTAAAGTAATATTCGAGTTCAATGAAATATCTCAACGAAAAGACATATCTTGGCTTATGTGTAAATTTTATGAGACTATAATTTATTTAATCATCTTTATGGAAATATGTTGGGAAATGAAAGGTTGGGGGTAGGTAATGCAAATGGAGCCTAACGTTAAACCAAATACCAATTTCAACTAAACTAAGCATAACAACCTAAATGCAGTTAGTAACCTATAAGTTCAGGCAAAAGTGACGAAGCAAACTTAGTAGAAGTGGTCATTATACAGTTAGCCACCACAGCCTGCATGGCAAATCATTAGAACTGAATGAGAAAATTATTGTAACTAAAATAAATATAGATAACTTGTGGATAATGGAAGGACGATCCATCCATCCGTTCATCACACAATCATCTCTTATCGCTCTAAATTTTTGCACTGTTTAACTTAAAATCAGATTTACGGGCTTTAAGGGCTTTGGTTCAGCAATTGGAAAGACAGGGATGTGATGGCGGTACTGAGTAGATCCACCAACAACTTGCATTGCCTAGACACACCTTTACATCAGACATCGGCTGATGGATGGAGGGGGCGGCACAGCGTCTTGTAAAACTTGCTACTTTCATCTTCAAACAGCTTCAATGAGAATAACTCACACAATCGCCAAGTGATGCCAACTCACAAGGCCAGGGAGTATAATTTTAAGAGAGAGTAAGAGAGAACCAGCAACCAGTGAAGCAAAGCTAGTTTTGGCCAAACCTCTATGCATGACTTCTATAATAGTAAAGTCGCCATTCAACAAATACAATTTCAGTCCAATCAACGAGAACCTTCCGAGAAACAGGACCACAAAGACAACGGGCTGGGACAAACAAGTCTAGCTCGGTATCCTTTGCAGTAACTTGAACAACGGGTAACCCCTTTAACATCTGTTGCAAAATTCCTAAACAGAACGACTCAAAAGAGTAAGCATGGGCGGGTAGGGAGGGGAGGAGAGGGCAGGGGAAGGAAGGGGTAGGGAAGGAAGGGGAGGGGAAGGAAGGAAGGGGAGGGGAAGGGAGGGGCTAATACTGATACATGTACGTCTGGTTGGCACTGGGGTCAGTAGCAACCATATTTTGCAAATATGTCTGAGAGCCAGTTGATACGGGAACCACACTAGACTGAGTACTTTGTTGCGCCATTCCTTGTTGCCAACTCTGAGAGTTCGTGGCAAGGAAGTAAGGCTGATAGCAGGATGGCGTGACATGCTGTGGCCAGCCTAGGTAAGGTGGTCCGGGTACGCAAGACTGCATATCATAGAGTTGTACATTTGAGGCACCAGTTGATGTAACTAAACTATATGCAGTCATCGGTGTACCTGGATCCCTTGGCAGCCATGTGTGCTCAACAGGGGATGGTAACTGAGGTAGAGGAGGTGGAGTTGTTGGTGGTGGAGGAGGTGGTGGCGGCGGTGGTGGTGGTGGTGGAGGAGCAGCCAGAAGTGAAGTTAATGATAGTGTCGCTAGGTATGATGGTTGTGTAACATGTTTGTCAAATTGAGATAGAGAAGTGTCCGTCACAGCCGGTACATAACTTTCCCCCTCCTTTTCTCTCACGCGCAGTCTCCCTTCATCAATATTGGGAACGGGTTCCTTATGTATGGGCTCAGGCGTTGTAGAATTTTCAACATTTTCACCATCAGACACAGGCAGTGGCAATGAAGCTGGTATATTTCGCCTGGCTCCCATGGCTTCTAATACAGTTAAGAAAGGAGGATCCAAAAGTTGTTTTGCATTTTCCAGGAGCTGGTTGAGAAGTTGCAGCAATAAACGGGGGTTGGCCAGTTTACACGAACGCTTTGGCGTGGTTCCTGGACAGTAATGCAGATCAATAACCCTCAGAATATTAGTCTCTCGCATGTCACATAAGTGCTCTCTTTGCACATGCTCTAGCATATCCTTACGCATTGCAAGTCTGAGGTCGCAGTTTATGAAGAAGCAGTGGTAGAGACCGTCCCCCATAGAGTGGACATCCACCACATGGGCCTCCATGGAGCCCCGGTCCATGTAGGGAACCCAAGCAACGCACAACTCAGAGGGACATGGCATACCCTCAGTCCAGTTCATCAACAGCTCCCTCTGTCCATGGGAGATGTATTTTGTGATCAGGCCCTCTTTCACGATGTCGCCTTGATCTAAGAGCAAGATCAGTTCATCCACATCTATGGGAAGATCTCTAGTCTTGTCATAATCCGCCATTTCTTCTGATCTTAGCGCTAGTAACAGGGCGATTTCAGTCCGAGTCATTCTTTGTGAATGGGTGGACATTGATTTCATGTGAGTTGAATCTTCTTCGGGCATTGTCTCTTTAACTATCTCTCCCCCCTGTGATCCGCCATGAACAGTCCGAGTCATTCTTTGTGAATGGGTGGACATGGATTCCATGTGAGTTGAATCTTCTTCGGGCATTCTCTCTTCAACTGTCTCTCCCCGCTGTAATCCGCCATGAAGGTCGCATTCTCTATCACCAAAACTGTGGGGAGAACATGAAGACAATAGATATCTTAGGTCATCTATGCTTTCTTCGGCAGCGGGGTTGTAGTCAGCATTCAGTGGACCAGCTAAATAGTTTCCCTTCACTTTCATAGCTTTGTTATGCCTTTGCCGCTTATCATGTCTGCTACGTTTATGTCTCCGGCTGTGAGATTCACATTCTTTCCCCTTGGCCCACGTTTCGCTGTGAGAACTAGGGATTTCATTCTCCTTTGAGCCATGTTGGAGAGTCTTTTCCTTCAACCGTTTCGTTTGTCTACCAGAAGAGGAAGAGCGAGAGCGAGAGCGAGAGCCACTCGCAACTCTCTGTCCCTTGCCACTCACAGTAGTCTCTACATTTTCAACACAGGTGTCCTGTCCAGCATTCAAAATCCTACCAGGGATAGAACTGCTGCTTACATTGCCATCATTAGATGGAATCAAAACTACCCTGGGAGCAGCATCTTTGCATGTTGAGTGGGGTACATAGGGTTCCTTACGCTGACACTTGTGCGTTTTGTCATCTTCATGAGCAGATTTACCCAGACGCTTGATTCCCTGGCGCTTAGAAAGCATGGGCTTTTCCTTGTTGAGAGAGATAGCCTTCAAGACCTGTGGAGGTTTAGGTAGCGTAACCTGGTCAGCTGTTTTAGTATAAATGCAGTCTAAGATTGTGTCTATTTGCTCAGCAAGATCAGAACCTAGTCCAGAACCCGCCAATACGGAGTCCACGTCTGATGATCCGGCAGTCTCTTCACCAACAGCATTCTGATGCATTGCTTTCTTCTTGTGATCAAGTTCAGACACAAGATTTTCAGTTTCGGAATTTTTACCAACAATGGTTTGGTTGGGTACAGAATGGGTACTAGCACTATTGGTTACATTCTCTCTACCTTCCCGCGGAGAGACATGACATCCACATCCACATGACAGTTTCCTATGGCCATCTTTGCGTATAGTTTTTGAATTGTCTTGCCCTTTTCCATGACAGACTTCTGCGGTGTTTTGGGCTACTTTGGGTGAGGGAACAGACCTACAGGCATTCCCAAGGGTGTAATCTGTTCCATTGTCAGACGTGGGACATTTGTCATTGGTGTGCCGTTTCCTTACAAGTGTTCGGTCCATGGTCTTCGCATGAGCACTTTGAGGGAGATCACGAGTCATCGTTGCTACATTCTTTTCTGTACGGTTAGATTGAAGGGTCTTATTCAGATTGTTGTTATTGTTGTTTTCAACACACGACTTCTTGAGATTTATTTGTGCATCATCAATAGCACATGTGTCGTTCGTGCGTAGGTCGCCGGTGTTGTCAAAAGTCCTAATCGGATTGGCTTTATCATTTCCCAATGTCACATGTTCCTTGAGCTGCAAATCCACATCACTAGTAATAGCTTGTTCCTTAACGACAATTGATTCAACTATAATCTCTTTAGCATTGATTTTGATTTCGTCTTCCACAGTACAGGCTTTCTCTGGTACTGGAGGATTTGCGACTTCATTCGTCATTCCAACAAACACCACGTCATCGACCGAGCTTTCAAGATCAGATATGAAAATGATTTCATCTTCGATATTACCTTCTGGAATACTATCAAAGGAAGAGGAGTTTGTTCTCGGTCTACAGCTTAATTTCTTAATATCTTCCAAGATTTTCAGCCTTTTATTAACGAGAAACTGTTCTTCGTCGTAACTCATATCGCATTCACTCGTACTGTCAGCACTTAGTGTACTGGACTCTGTATAACTCAAGGTCTCGGTATAACTTGAGGTTGATTCTTCATCCTTCGCGTCTTTCTGAAGGCGGAGACAGTTTACTGGCTTATGATCTTTAGCAAATGTATAAAACAGATCATTAGGTGTCCCACGTCGGTCTCCACTATTACCAGGGATATCAGACTTCTGTATAGAACAGGATCCTGGTCCTCTGACACCACCACTACTATTACCGTCACCACAAGAAACCAACGAAAACCCATAGCGAGAAGCTACACGAGGATTAGAGCAGCAGCGTACAGAATAAACCACAGACAGTGAATTATAATGGGAAGAACTAGATTTAGGGTATTTAGACAAAAGGTGTTTGGGGTTTAAAATGGGGGACGACGACCCCGCAGCGAGATTCCGATGAGGGAACACGGCTTTACTCACATCTTCAAGGGGAATGGTTTTGGGATCAACATGATCAATACTTTCAGGCTCTGGTTCTCCCGGCGTTTCTGGTATTCTGTAAATAAAGAAAAAAACACAAGATCAGAAATTGTGCGAGAACACAAAATTAACATGAGATAAAAAATAATGCAGGGCATGGTAGCTTTAAGGAAAAATAAAAATTTAAATAAATTTAATACATGCAAAAGAGAAATAAAAATACTTATATATAAGGCAAATAACACTATGCAACCTAGTGGCCACTTCATGAACTAGGATAGAAAACTGAACTTTTTTCTCGCCCAAATTTTGTTCCATCATCAGTCCAAAAATATCATCAACAACAAAATAAAAAGTTAAGGTGATTTTAACTGCAATCTTTTTATTAAACATTTTACTGATAAGGAAGCTTATATTTGAATATAATACTTTTTAAAAATGGAAATAAAATTTTTGGAGTGTAAATCTCAAAGATGACTCATGATTTTCTGTTCATGTTAAATAGATATTACTCAACTAGTTATATGAAATAAGGGAAAAAACTATATATATATCATGGTGAAATTAAATTGGAAACATTCGATTCTGCTCTCAGACCATATTTTTGAAATTTTTAACAAGTTGCCTCAGTGTCAGAATTATTAGCCATGAAATAAATGCCTGATAAACCCTCTCATAAATGATTAAGTTTCTAAAAAATTCTCTCAAAAATAGAAATATTTCAGTCGAAACTGTAAAAAAGAGATTTATGGTAGATTCCTTAACTGTTTGTGATTATGACTAATGGAGACAAGCACGGTGACCCTATAATTGTGTTTCCCCCATTTATATGATCCGAAACACCTCAACAATTCTTGCAGTTCTGAAAAACTACTTTTTCTGAATGTTGACCAAAATGTGTCGTTTGCCTTTGTCGTTTGCGTATAGAACTATACGAAACATTTAAACTATAGTTATGATAGATGCATTATCATTATCAGATTATTACATCACCAGAATGTTAATATTTTTCGTATTCAGATAATAAAAATACTTATTGAACATACATGTAAATTGGAAAAATCAAGATATACTTACGTTGCCCTGGAGAAGAAAATCGCTTGCAAAACGCCCTGCTCCCTCTCCTTTTGTTTATCTTTCTCCGTTGAGTTACATCCTGGTATAGTGGAATGTGATAAGCCGGAGATGGGTCTTGGCCGTCGCCACTGAAAATTAAATAAAAAAAAATCGTCATTCACACATTCACAATATTCGTTGATTTAATCACTAAAATTGGCACTTAATGCCTGCAAACGCTAAGATATACAAAATCATCCGTTCCAAAGATATCCATAGGTACACTAAGTGGTTCACTGCCTTACGCTCGTTTAACCTATGTATTGGTCATACCAGGATGAGAGGGGAAATACGCTAATCGGATACGATACCCTACGCTGTTCGATGGTTCAGTTTTTGTACATGCGTATAGCCAAATAAATCCATTTGTATCTGGAATTGGTTATCCACTGAGGGACTCAGATATAAAACAAGAAAATTACTCACTGTCATTAATTCTAGAGGTGACTCTTGACCATGTTGCCTTTTTGCGGATTCTACATTCTGACGCTCCATCATCATTTCTTGTTTGATTGATGAGGCAAAATCCTTCGATCGGTTGACGTTTACTATGGGAGAAAAGGAAGAGAAATCTTTAAAAAGTGGAAGGAAAAAAAGGGATACCGTATACGTAGAATGCATTTAGAGTATGAAAAATACACATGAATTTCACCAAAGCCGTTGTGTATTGATAAAAGCTCTGATTACACTTACCTCTTTCAGTCTCGTCTAATTCGAAGTAGAAATATGACTTTAGTAGCGATTCTTCAACCCAACTGACTTTCTTTTTCTTCTTTTTCGGGAGAACAGGCCCTTCAACCTCCTTTCCTTCCTCCTCTTCTGTACCCTCAGCACCTAAAATCGTATATGCAATGTCCATTAGAGATAGAAGTGTCGTCACAATGTAACATGTGCAAAAGTGAAACTTCGGAAAGGTGAGAATCCAGTAGCCAAATATGCGCGCAGTGAATGATGAATGATCAAACTTAAGATGTCAATAAACACGTTTAAAAGAAAAGAAGATGCGCATTCAATCCCTTACCTCCATTTTGTGCTTCGCAGTCTTCGCCTTCCGGGGAATTTGAACGTTCTTTCTCGCAGTTCTCGTCCTCGTTTGGTTCCATCGTTTCTTGGTAGAACTGAAACCAGTAAGGAGAAACGTGAATACCCTTAATGATCAGCTATCAGCGTCAGAACGCTCAAAAGAGATAACGGGTGTGTGCAAAGCATGCTTAGACCCACTCATTAATGATCTACAACTGAACATACATGGTTAGCATGTATATAGCATACAATTAAGTAATATCATAGTATCTATCATTCAGAATTAGAGGATCCTATATTACAGAATATGGATATGCTACACCCAGGTATAACAAGGTAAAGGGGTGAGAGAAGATACCACAGAACGAAGCTTACCGAGGGCACAGAGGGTTGTTTAGTACCGGGCGGCGATGTTGGTGAGTTAGATTTACCAAAGGAACCTTTCCTTTTCCTACGCATGGGTCCTGTGGTCGTCGTCGTGGTCAATGCGTCCATAAAGCCAGCACTCTCGTAAACTTGGACAGCTGCTTAAACCAAAATATAAGCATAATATGGATTAACAAATCTACCGAATCCAAATCATTCAGCACACCATATGAAATCTAATATAATAGTTATTTCTAAAATAAAACTCGATTAGAAATATCTGTGGCGGAGTTGGACAAATTTCGGAGAATTAATACCGGGATGAACTGAATAAAATAAAGGCAAACGACTTTGGGTAGTAATATTAATAAGAGATTCTTAAGACTAGAACTTACGTTTTGGACGCGGGGCTATTAATTTGATGCCACCCTTTTTTTCAACTGGTGAAAGAGATGCGACAGATGATGATGGTAATGGAGATGGTAAGGACGGCCGCGGCTTCTTTTCGGGTGGTGTTTTTTGAAGAGATAAACTGGAAAATACAATAGATTGGAACATTACTTATAGAGAATGAACGATCACGCAACACCATACAAAGTAAACGTTCACTGAACAGTTCAAAACGCTCATAACTCAGTTGCACCGGCGTCAATCACTCAACACACTAACCTAAGACACATCTAGCTACATATTTGGATAAGAGTTTTCTCAACTTCCATACTTATAGAATGTACAGGCACCTTCTAAATTGGGGGGCGGGGGACCTAAATCAACTCAAATAGGCTTGGGATATATATTGGACCAAAAATCAAGGATCATACGAACAGGACCTACAACCTCCAAGTTTAATAGTTAAATGACATTCTGGAAAATATCCATCTAGTAGTTTTCGACTGATAATGGATAATTAAGTATTTGAATGCAGTTAATCATGAAAGACTCTTGGGTGGAAATATTCGACGAAGGGGCTGAGTTCCAAGTCATTATAAATTAGTGGATGATAATTGATGATTAATTGTTGCTTTTTAGCAGTTAACTTTAGCTTGGATAAATCAGAAAGGGAAAAAAAAACTCGAATCATTAGCAAGAATTTCCAGGACATACTTGTGTACATAGTGGCACAGATGTCCCTACTAGCCAGTGGTTTCATGAACTTCCAAGGGATAATGAAAATATGTATTTCGGACCATATACGAGATCAAAACGCAGTCAAAGTAGTACCCGATAAAACGTGATTTTTTATCTATGGCTATGGACTTCTATACTCAAGCAAGTCGGGCGTGAACAAAACACAGACATTTAACAAGGGAATGCATTCATTATCCTGAGGCGGCTCACATACACCGAAATAGAATACGAAATCGTACCAAGCCTATGGTTTCATAACATGAATAAGGATATTTTAAATTGTACTACATATACATGAATATCCAAAAATTGCCGGTGCGATTGTAGGTCGAAGTTAACTGGGTCAATGAATCCGAACATATCAGACTTGGGGACATCGATTCAAAGAAATCAACCAATACATATGGACACCAGATACAAGTCATGGGCTAACCTAAGGAAGCCAAGGACCTGAATTTCCCCACGAGTTTCACATCGGCCCGAGGAATACTTATTGCAAGGGACCCACGATCATGGTAAGGTGGGGGGACCACTTTTTAAAAAAAAATTCTCCCGATTTAGGGGTTCTGAGATTTTCGACTAGCCTGAGGCCTACAACTGGTACCCAGACCCACCATTCAGCTTAGCTCAGCAGGGATACGATGGCAACCAATAACATACCCATACACACATCACGCACCCATTTTCTGTAGATTACAACACACTTGTACTCTTACGTTCTCCATGATCATACACGCATTCACACACTGACACTCAAATATAATGCTCAATGAACGATTTCTTTGTATAGTTTATTTGTTTATTAATCGCATGTAAAATATAGAGGTAGAAAAACACAACAAAGGAGAATGATCCTCACGACCTTTTTTTTCCTTCTCCAGGATATCTGTACTAAGTCTCTAAATATTTACGTGCTGCATGTGCAAGTATGCGCACCTCCAACTAAAAACGTTTGGATCGCCTCATTTGTTGTGCTTTCCTGTCATAGGAATAACAAGGCAAGACACGATCTTGGTGAAAAGCTCTCTTTATTCTCATTGCATGAAAACATGAGAGCGCCTGTATAGTGGAAAAGATGCACCGTAATGCTTTATTATTGTATTTTCATTCATTATTTTAATATCACAGTGTAAGACACTTTCACGAAATGATCAACTTACCTGGTAGCAGCCAAACACTTCACATTTAAAAACGTGGGGATTATCACAGAAGAAAAGCACCAGAACAAATATATAAACCACATTTTTGCCTCTACCTACGTATTAATTTGAATATAGCAAATTGGGGAACGAATAAAAAGGTTTTGCAGAAAGCCAGTTTTTTTTGTTATGAGGAAGAATTTGGATACAAGAAAATGGCAAGATGGTGAGATTTCTCCCGAGGGAATTAAGGCAGTTCGTGTTTTATTCTGGCAGCAAATTTTGAATATATATCGACAAACAAATACTAATACTGATGCGATGCATAACCGCACAACTTACCTGGGTCTTTTGACCGGCAAAGATTTACTATCTTTATCTGTCTTCTTCCGTGTGGGAGGCAATACTGTTTCCTGCTCTAAACCTAGATTACAATCAAGAGTTGACATATTCATAAAAGGGTACACAAATACAGAATACATAAAAATAACCGCAATAGCCGTACATCCAGCTTCCATCAATAAATGCCTTCAAGAAAAATGACACATCACCGACGTTAAGAAATTCCTCCATCCATATATTGGAAGCGCTTATTTTGAATGGAGGTAGGTACTTATGTTATGAAGAATAACATGAATATATACCTCCAATGACACAGATTAATGCTTGGAGTAAGGATCACAGAAATAATGTACATCGAGGCACCATACTGATTAAATGGACGGAATAATACCCTTCCTGAGAGTATAAAAACTTCGTCTTTGGTGTGTGGTTTTTATGATCTCAGAAAGGGTTTACAAGAAAAGGTACCTTTCAAAGTACGCAAGAAACGCTAAAATAATATGTGTACAATGCACCCATCTTGATGAGATCAAACTATTTGGCGAGAAGCTAGCATTAGGTACAATATATCAGTAAGCGACTCAATAAACCGATTTACAAAGTATGCTGGTGTGGATTCTACAAAAGGAGCCGAATTCACAATCAACATCAAGATACTTTTAGTCCTCATTCCCGATTACTAACCTTAATTTCAAATGGTGAAAAAATAAAAAAGACTAAGCTATGTTGTCTAGATCTACCTGCAAATTATTGGCAACCGATTTGGGTTATAAATGAATCCACGTAAGACGTGTTTACCTGTTGACCTAAACTTGGTGGGAACAGTCTTGACAGTCTTAGCCCGAGGTTTACTCGGTTCAGTTTTTTTGGTTGCACTGGAACCATTAATGAACGGGGTAGCATCTTTTTCGGGACTCTCCCGACTCTTTTCTCCTGAAGACTTAGAACTTTTCCTACTGCTTGGGCTCGACGAACTGCTTTTACTATCTTTGTCGCGGTGACTTTTCTTCTTTTTAGATTTTTCTGAAATTCCCAATAACATTGTAACAGTTTTATAGTTACACCTCAATTACACAATTGTACATAAGTACGTGAATACACCACAGAAGGATATACTAAAGACATAACACGACACATACATATTTTGTTGAAAACAAACCTCCAAGTAAAGGTAGACAAAATGAAAGTAAAGTAATACCAGTAGATAGTGCAAAACACCAATATTCATAGAATATATTACACATAGAAATATCAAACTTAGTTAGGTAATCAAATATATAAGTCCCTGTCCTGAAAAAAAGGTAAGCAAAACAAAAGCTTTCTTGTATGAGCAACTAACTAACATACCTTTTAGCGAAGAATTTAATCAAAGAGGGAACTTACCACTGCTAGTAGAACTGTTGCCTGTATCTTGTCTTATCGCAGCCATCCACTTGTCCACGAGTTCTGTCGCTAAAGTCCTCAGAGCTGGAAAAAGAACATTGACATTTGCTTTGCATTCAAGATGGGTTCATCAATTCCAACTAAATGTTATGAGCATATTCCTGGGACGTAGTATTCCCCCTATCCTAAGCTTCAGGTACGAGGGGAAATTATCTCCAAGTAAATCTTCAATATTAATTATTAGACATGACAAATAGAGGACAACGCATACAACAAATTATGAAAACTATACATAAATATCACGTAGATAATTACGGGGCTGAGGTTTCTGTGTGAAGAAATGATGGGATTTGACTTTTTTTGCCAATGATTAGGGTATTCCAGGGCCCGTTTTTAGGCTTGTGAACCATAAATCTGTACCAACTTAAACCTCGATATGTACATTAACAAGTCAGCAGCCAAAAGTCCATCAGACTTTTCTTATACAGCTATATTCTAGCTATATTTACTCAACACTTTATCTCTCTGTCCCTCATAATCAAAGACCCATCCCAAGAGGATAGAAAACCACCCTCCCATTTATGTCTAAAAATGGCATCTAAATATGTTTAGATCGTAAATACTTGCTCGATCTGAGATCCATAGTTAGTCATATTCTATTCTATATCCCATACTAGACTAAATTTCTTCAATATGGTTGCTTCCAAGAAAATATATTTTATTATGTCACTAAATTCAAAGTAAAACAAGAGAAAAATAGCATGGTTATAAAACCACAGGTCCATACGCTGTTAAAAGGAAATAAAATTGGTATAACTCCCTCGTGGAAAAAACTCTTACCAAATTCTCGAAGTAGTAAATATCAATAGCTAAAACACCATACCATACACAAAACATATAGTAATCAGCTAATACAGTATTAAAATCTTTACCTGGATTCTCCGACTTAGATTTCAGGTGTTTTATCGTCTTAGCACACGAGTTCTGTTTTAGAAGATTAACTGTGACGGGCATCAAACTATAAACCTTGAGCAGTTCGGTAATGAAGGCGTCGTTGTTGCTGTTCTTGGCGTCGGTGAGCCAGTCGTTCAGCAGGTCCCAGCCACCCACGCCAATGAACGCCGCCAGTACCTCCCTGTCTGTGGTGGCGCGGAGAATGTTGGTATAGACGCACTTGCTCACCAACTTGGTAGCTTCTTGCATCATTCTGCAAAACAAGGTCAACAAGGCATTTAACACCTGATCCATTGCCTCACTGTCAGTATTGTCTAATGTTACATTAAATAGTGAATAAGTTTCATTGCCTAGAATCCACCAACCCTAATTTTTGCCTGCTTTTTTAATCGGAAATATCCCACCAAAGCATAAATTTTAACTAAGCACTTCAGATCTAAGGCAGCCTCTTGTACCGGTACTTAGGTTAGATGCTTCTCATGAAATACGACCACCGTCATTCAAGTTTACACAAAAGCGAATAAAAGACGACCCACACATAACACAACCAAGTGCAAGGGCATCCTGATTATCGTTGGACGGGATGTTTTCAGACATTCAATCCGAAACACAAGAGTATCAGGTATCCAGTAAGTGGTCTAGTATCATGGTTTGTATTAGTTAATATTGTCCAGTATTTGAAAATGACTAGGCCAATACAAGGGATCGAAGAAATTATAGTAAGTGTAAATTAGCAAGCATAACATAAAGACCAATGAAATTAATAAGAACCCAGTATATTATACTGGACCAATTGAAAAAAGCCACCCAGCGAATTGCCAACCCAGTATCAATAAATTCTTTTTCGAAAATTGAACCAAAGGGCTTTTATTCCATTTGATCTTTAATGATGGATATTATGAAATACTTCGCGAAACGAAAACATTCTTTTCTTAAGGCAGACCAATGACAAGAATAATACAACTGACGAGTGATCTCAAATAAGGGCCTATGCTTTCTATCTTATAGTATAGGCAGTGAATGAGTGGTCCAGTTCGATACAGAAGACGAGCGTTACTTGAATCAAGGATGTTTCACTATTTATTGCTATTTGATATAGAATGTCAGTATTGATATCAGTACCAATACTGACAACTTACTCTACATCTTACTCTATATCAGATAGAGAATAAGTCTGTTAAGAGATCAGATAAAGCCAACAAGTCCAACAGTGTTATTTAAAATAACAAACCTCAGGAAACTAACCCACCCCTTCCCTCCTCTGTTCTGGGTTGTCCCCTTCAGTTCGATGTTCTTATTCAAAGTCTTTGGTAGGAGGCGGATTTAGACAATTGGTCGACCCAAAAATAACAAACTCTTCGTTTAAACTTTTACTGTATATTTCTCCTTGAACGTTGCTACAGTACGCCATTCTAACTGATACGAATTAAATGTGCTGCGTTTTCTCATCCTATTTCCTTCTAATTAAAATAACAGTGTAGGTATATAACCTATTTACTATAAATTTTTTTATATATATATATATATTGTATTTTTATTCTGAGTCAATACAGTTACATCAATTTTCAGAATAGGATGCCAGCCTCTCCCTAGGGAGGTCTTCCTGGTGGATCCTAATATTTACTATCATTTTTCATGATTACCTCTTATCAACCCATCAAATCTATTACTGAGTGGAGGGGTCCACAACAAAACTTATCTTAGTCTTATCAATGGGGTGGGTTAGATTACCACCTGGCCATGTCCTTCTCCTGCACAGCGGCTATAGTACACATACCCTGCCGCCATACCCATGTGTACACATACATACACAGACCATAGTGTAGATTGTAAACAAAGCCATGCGGTAAATCTTCGACGTTCTACTCTATTGTATATCCAAACCAAGAGTGGTAAGAGCAAGAGGTTTCGCCATACATAACATGATTAAATAAGCTAAATCATTCTAATTACCTGCCTTCCAATCAATCGAATATAACCAAGTGACTCGCCGGTGCTCAGGATACCAACTAGGACATTTTATTTTCTGAGTATGATCATTTAAAGCCTTATGTGTATGTGTTGCATGTAGGAATTTGGAAAACGCCAAATAATTAATGTGTATCTAAGATACGTCTGAATTGACCCAATAAGCATATTGAACTGACTAAATTAGCCTATCTTGAAAGTTTTCTAGGCAAATATTGGCACTCAAGTGTTTCCTTACTTGCTCCAACGAGAATAAAGCTTGATCTTATCTAAGTCCAAAGCACTAATATGAATTGGATTCGCATCTTCGCTTTTTTCTCGATACCGGGCTATCTAAGACGCATATCTAGCTTTATCAGTTACACATAGCAGAGGTGACAAGATACATTTTCACCTCTTGGTCTAAAGCACCTTGTATAAAGATGGGATGCACACTTGAAAGGAATAACTAACGCTGTTAGTAAGTTAGTAAGGACTGGCACAGAACATATGACAGTCGCTATCCAAAAGATCATCAATTGACGACGAGGTAATCTTATTGTTACCAGAACATATATATATATATGTTAACTAAATCAAAAATTAATTTGCATCTCCTTTTCCATTAATGAAATCCTGCCAATGGTAGAATGTAATTGACAACAAAAACCATTGCCTAAGGGTAGCGGAGAAATAGTCACACATTTCAATCCGCGAGTATTGATTCTAATATACGAGAACATAAGGATACATGCAAGGTAAGGACAGATTCGCAGTGAAAAGTGGTAACTAAATTTGAAGCAAAATTTAAGAAAATAAACGTCAAATAGAATTTGATGAAACAATGATTTTAGGTTGTTATCTCCTTCTGTATTTTCCATTTCACATATATATTACGTGATATGATAGATCTGTGTTTAAGCTGTGGGTAGAATACACTCCAATTAATGAATTAAAAACTTTAAATTAATTTTCGATTTAAGGAGCACAAATGAATAAAATCATTTAACGAACACCAATATAGTGAATACAGTACAATTCTGTTCCAAACCAAACTCCGACAGAGTTCAAGAACTTGCTTTTTAAAAATTCGCCATGACTGCGCTCCCTAAACAATGTTAAACCATTACTTCCGATCCAATGCTTTAGAGATCAGTCAGGTCTAAGAAAGATTTCACCAAGTGCAATTAAATTAACTACTTTGCGCTGAACGGGACTTAACTTTAACAACTTCAATTATTCTCTTAATCAAATAAGCATTGATTATACGCGTTAGTAGGGAACAGAACATTTGGTGGAAACATTTCAGTGGCAGAGGAACACTTTTGTTTTTCTAACATATCGATTTTCCCCTTTCTATAGAATGTTACTGAAAATAGCAAACGACTCATTACAACACATAAACGGGAAAGCTAAAGGATTTTGATGAAATTCATCTATACCAAATCAGCACGGCAAATGTAATAGTATCCTCCGATATATATACTTTCTTCACGATGTAATCGTATATGATTTAGAAGGTTAAAACCCGAGCAAAAGTATATCTGTATATTGGTTGAGCCTTGCCTTAAGACGAGGCAGGGGTAGAGGGATTTTGAAATTAGAGCATTGGGGCACAATAGCTCAGCAAAAACCTTCAGTGAGTGAATAAATAATCTTAAGAAAACAATCAAACTCCCGAATATCGGAGTAGCATATTAAACAAATGTCAATAATAAAACGTCATCAACGAGATTATAGCGATTACTTAAAAGGCAATAAATATGTAATTGAATGACAAAGCACCCATCAACGTAGAAACTAATTTCACAGGCTAGCTAAAATATATACTCCACATAAAAAAACATCAAAATACTAATATCCATGAAAGAGGTACCGTAGCCCAAACCAAAATTATAAAAACTATTTCTGGCCAAACATTCGGTCGCGAAGTACAAATCAAAGTCATAATATAACGTAGCAATGTAAAATCGGTGTATTACTTATAATATAACAAAGAAAATCTCATCTCCCGCTTGAGTTCAAGACATTTTTGTGGTCATATCACGTTTCCTTACTTCCTTATTTTGGGGGATCGGTTGCTTTACCATAATTTCGTTTACATGTATATTTGGTCCTATAAGGGCGAGAGAGTAACACGCTAACGAAATGCGATACCCTGCTCTTTTCGAATATTAGCTATGCCATGGTTACTTTACATGCACAATAGTTTTGATATATTACATTGGAGTAGTGAGGAGATCCGAACTGAAATCGTATGCATTTTGAGGAACTGTAGCTTTATGTTTGGTGTAATGAAATTCCGAATTTACAACAAGTCAATACAGCAACCAAGCTTATAACATGAGAATTAATTCATCATATCATCAAATTGAGCAAACGGAAAAAAAAGGCATTTGATTATAAAAGAAATACTGGGAAGTGTTAATCTAATACGTTGGTGTTACAAGGGAATGACATGTCGATCTACTTACCCTTTGATGATGGCAACATCTTCAGAATCCTTGATTTCTCCGTTCACTCCTAAATTCGACGACAACTGCTTTAATAATTCTGCAGGATCTATCCGTCCATTCTGCAAAACAAATAGATATGTTACATCAGATGATCATTTGACTTGAATTGTTCACAAGGTTTCAGAAAGCAGATGCTAACTAAAATAATTTCATAAATTTGGTTTCTTAGATCTATATTTAGTTCTTGCTATTTCCTAGAATACAAAGAACATTACATTCTTTCCATCGAGGAAGTAAAAACTGTTAGAACATCGATTCCCATAGGAAAATCGATACTAAATACCGGTATATCCCATTTCGGATTTAACTTTCAAACAGCACAGAAACCCCCATTTAAATGTTGTTTTTTAAAAAAAAAAAACTCACCTCCTCTTCCTCGTGTGTTTCTATTTCTTCGTCTCCCTCTTCAGCAACTCCATTCTCTTCTACCTCCATGTGCTCCTCTTCTATAAGTATTGAGATTTCTTCAGTGGTTGCAACTTCAGCTTCTAGCATTGGCATATCTGCCTCGTCCAGAGTAAGTACCTGGTCCAAACTGACCTCTGGGACGAGGATGACTTGATCTACTTCTCCCATTTTGACTGTGAAGAACTGCAAGACGATGATACACAAGGTAAGTACTCCATACATAGGAAAACAATGAAGGATGTATAGAAGTATATATTTTTCTTCTAATGGAGTAATGCTTCACGTTTTGATATTTAATTCTATGCATGCAATGATTTCACAAAAATATTAGATAATCTAAAATGACAGGAATCATACGAGCGAGGAGGAATTGGCGATTGATGTTTTGGGGGCCTGAAGATGCCTGGTTTAATTACCAATTTTTGTCTTTATATTAAATTTTCAGATGCACGTCGAGGGATTAATATCTGTAGCTAAGGAGCACACATAAGTATTTTGTTTTAATTTAAGGCCAATTCATTTATTAAAATCTAAAGTTTAATCAGCATTATTAGCTGTGGCTTATAATTGCCTTTCATAATTCTACTACCAATTCGATTTGGGTTTTTTTTTCAGTTACTCAAGAGGCCTTTTAATCTGGCAGTTAAACATGCTAAATATTCAACGATGAGGACAAACTTTCGCTGAAATAATGCTTCAAAACATTCTTGTATCCATTCCATTTGCCGTTCAAAGTGGAAGTAAAAAATATCTAGTGTTCTCCAGATTTCAGAGCCAATGTTATAAACCCATGTATCATTTAGGATCATGTATTATTTCGGAGAGGCACATACTGATTCTATTGTCTTCTTTCAATACAAGTTATGTTCCGCTACATATAGTCTAGCCAACTTCACGAATGACTGACTATCTATGGGTTAAGCTATAAGATGTTGCACTATTGTAATCGACGCCTATCATTTTAAGAATTATTACTAACTTAGCTAGTACCTTTACTTGGAATGTTCTACAGTGAGTATTTTAGTATTTTCTCACCAACCACTCGGATTGAGAATAAAATGCATCTTAAATATGATTGAGAATAGAATGCATCTTAAATAGGCAAAGTTAATGATTAATGCGCTTGCGAAATAACCACGACGGGAGACGGGTTAATAGCAGGCCTCCGATTACTTGATCCTGGTAAATATGACAACTAAATATTTTCATTTGCTAGTTAACATTACCATTTACGATTCGAGGTACATAAAATGTTAAAAGTTATTTGGGGCTCAGTTTCCACAATGTCAGAATACATTCGTGGCAAATTCTGTCATCTGAGTCCAATTCACACATTATTTACTCCTGTTAGCTTTAAGAACTAGGATTGATAAAAATTTCCTCTGCTAAGGCTGACATAAGATTTGCCAAGGTAAGCCCGTTTACAGAAATGCCTCAAATTCAACAGAATAGGAATTCCTAAAGTTGGGGTACACTTGCTAGATTATTTAAAACTTGTGGCTATTTCAGTAATAAAATTTTGCCTCAATGATTATTAGAAAATATTTTTTTCCATTTTAAAGTTTTAATCCAGCTCCTATTACTGAAAAAAATGTAAGACATGTCTAAACATACCTGGTTAAACTAAAGGACTTATCTCAAGAAAGATCAGAAAAATAAATTCAAGTTATTAACATACACTTGGCTAGGCCTGTAACAAAACAGTCTGCAGACAATTCACACATTACTTACTTCAGTTAGCTTTAAGAACTAGGATTGATAAAAATTTCCTCTGCTTAGGCTGACATAAGGTTTGCCAAAGTAAGCCGTTTATAAAAATGCCTCAAATTCAACAGAATAGGAATTCCTAAATGTGGGGTACACTTGCTAGATTATTTAAAACTTGTGGCTATTTCAGTAATAAAATTATGCCTTAATGATTGTTAGAAAATATTTTTTCCCATTTGTAAAGTTTTAATCCAGCTCCTATTACTGAAAAAAATGTAAGACTTGTCTAAACATACCTGGTGAAACTTAAGGACTTATCTCAAGAAACATCAGAAAAACAAATGCAAGTTATTGACATACACTTGGCTAGGCCTGTAACAAAACAGTCTGCAGTCAATTCACACATTATTTACTTCAGTTAGCTTTAAGAACTAGGATTGATAAAAATTTCTTCTGCTTAGGCCGACATAAAATTTGCCAAAGAAAGCCAGTTTATGAAAATTCAACAGAATAGGAATTCCTAAATGTGGGGTACACTTGCTAGATTATTTAAAACTTGTGGCTACTTCAGTAATAAAATTTTGCCCCAATGATTGTTAGAAAATATTTTTTCCATTTGTAAAGTTTTAATCCAGCTCCTATTACTGAAAAAAATGTAAGACTTGTCTAAACATACCTGGTGAAACTAAAGGACCTTTCTCAAGAAAGATAAGAAAAACAAATGCAAGTTATTAACATACACTTGGCTAGGCCTGTAACAGAACACTCTGCAGTAAAAATTCAACTTTTAGTTTTTATTTTATTGTAGGTTTGGTTTTAACCCAGCTCCTATTACTGAAAAAAAATCTAAGACTTATCCGACATACCTGGTGAAACTAAAGGACTTATCTCAACAAAAAAATCAGAAAGACAAATGTAAGCTATTTATCATACACCAACTTCAATCTGGGCTAGGACAGTGACAGAACACTCTGCAGTAAAAATCGACTTTTAGTTTTTATTTTATTGTATTGTAGCACAGGAAAAAATACCAACTTATACAATTAATTGTTCACTTCTGTAACCCCAATTGTACACTACTTTAACCCCTTTACCTCTAGTAAGCCCGAATATCCGGCGGTAACTCTACCACGATCTCATCATTGAAATTATATTTCATTATCTCAGGGACTGGTAACGTAAGCACCTGTCACACCCACTAATCCACAAGTTTCCATTCCACGAAAATGACGTCACTGGCATAGGGGGCGCCACGTTCTGCAGCTGCTTCAGCAAGCAAGCGCGCAGTAAGGGAAGACCGTGGAGGTGAGGTTATGGTTGACGGCAGCTAGGCAGGTACAAGCGGTTACCAGGCACGGGGCCCAACCGCAGTCCCCGCCTTACTGTTATGCTAGTGTCCTTGACATTGCCTTCATTGATATAACCTTTTAAACATGAACTGCAACCTATCACATTAGCACGTTTAACTATGCACCAACACTTTCTTCACTAGGTCTTCTAAAATGATTAAGACTTAATTTCGGATAGGCTAATGGATTGAACCCCCTAAAAATTAACTATTTTAATTTAAGCCTAGGCTAATTAGTGGGGAGTCTCGGACAGGAAATAAACAAATGTAAGAGTAGCTAATCAGATGTTATTTTCCATTTTTATCATGGACCAGAAATAAAATTGTTGCTAAACTTTGTCCAAGGCATATATGTACATTCATCTAGCACAAAGAGAACCAGGGCAGAAACAGGCCAAAGGTTCACAATATGCAAATGAGCCTATGCCATATATGGTAGCGTAAATCGTAATGGGTTTCTCAGCAATCATGCTGAGGATACCTGCATGGCAATGTCATCCAACAGATACCGGATGGCGATATACTAACCCTAAAAAGAAACTTAACCCCATGTACTTTATCTCAGTACATTTATGTGGGGTATTGGCGGTCTATTCGATCGCAAAAACCTCTCGCCGCAAGACACAAAGCAAATTCAATATGGCGACTCCTCCTTGCTCGTTTGTATATTGTTCGACGCATATCATAATCACAACTTACGCCCTATTCGACCAAATCCTTTGTGCACTTATATTATATCATCGATACCTTTCACGCCTTGTATGTAACATTTTAATGACATAAAAGGTTATAATATAATATAATGTATACGAATATCCGTAGGGTTTGTGAAATTTCACAGCAGCTTGCTTGCAGGAAATGAGATGGGGGAACAAGATGGCCAAATCTAGCAACTCCGCATGGACAACTTCAATTTATCCACTTCAACTGGGAAGGTTCCACCAAATCTGAAAGTGAAAATTATCGTCCATTAGTCCAAATGAGTAGAGGTATGTTTTTAAATAGTGATCGGAGTAATTTCAAGGAAAACAAGAGAAATTACGAGAGAGAAAATCAAATAGTAGTCCACACTCACCGACCCTTCATCCCAAGACTGACGTCAAGGCATGAATCACGTGGTTACTAGAGACTCGTAAGGGAGCGATTTCACGTTCTAAATCCTATTCATCAATACAAATCCAAGTCACTTCATGCATTGCGCAATGGTCAAAATCAAGTAGAACAGTCAAATTACTTACATGTAATGGTGCAATTGATGAAATCATAGGTATATTACAGCGTGAGTGAAATATCGTTAAGCCTTCGATTACGAATTTCCTAACGGTTCTCATAAACTAGATGCATGTGCACGAGGAATGTCACATTTTACTTATCATTATACTTTAACAGTTTTTATGAGTCACACAAAAGCCGTACTGCAATAAATGACACAATTTGGCCGAAAAATTAAATAATACATTAATTTGTTTTATAACAGTCGTTTTAGTTGATTGTCCGATAAGTGCTGCCATCTTGTTTATTGACGTGACTTTTCTCTTAGAAACTGGAGCCTTTCCACTTTGCCTGTGATGGCGCTGCAGTAGTGATGAAAAATTCCCGCGCCTCTGAGGCAGTTTACATAATAGGCTAACATTTAGATAATTACATGTATTTCGTTTGGCACAATTTTTGCATGTTTTCTGGGATGACACCATTTTTGTCCGGTCTTAAATTAATTACATGTCAATGATGGAGATAGATATTTAAACGAAGTTGTTGAAATGGTTTTTTTCCTAAAAATTAGGTTTAATTCATTTTAACACCATAATTCAAAATAAATATACAAAAACGCATAACCAGAAAACTGGTTATTTTCACGAATTGCCTAACATTGCTATTATCCGATCACGTAATCCAAATTTAATTATTAATTAAATCTAGGCCTACATGATCAGACAATATCTAACCATAATAGGCTACCGGTACCTATTATCTGTAACCCTACTGTAATCAATTTCCGCTCTACATTGTCAATACGGTACGCTTTTGTCAGATTTTTTTTTAAACAAAAAAACATTAACACAGCATTAGGATAGCACACTTATAAAGTTAACTTCTTATATAGAACTAGGCCTAATTAATGAAAAGCCTCGCTTGGTTCCTTTCTGATGTACCGGTAATTATTATGTGATTGATTACGATAATTGCTTCCACTCTCGTGGTCCTAAAACTCGATTTCGTACTTCTCATATTACCTCTAGGCTACTCTTATCACCTTCAATATTGGTCTTAGACCTATTCTTGTCAATCTATACAGATTCCTGACATTGTCTTTCAAGAAGGGGTGCATATGAACCTATGATTGATGATGTCTTCGCTGCTTACAAGTTATATACCGGTACCTGGTACCTTAAATATATATTGGTCTGGAGAACGGTATCGTATCCTAATTTTAGGAAGTGAATTAGACTTTGGCTCATTCACACCACATATCTTCCACATATCAATGGAAATTATTTAGAACATTGTGTTGCGATGAACAGTATTATGATAAATACAACCTGGCAGTGGGAATGGGGCATGTCTGCAATAAAATGCATGGGAAGGAATTAAGTTAACGCACTGGAAGCTTCTGGTATGTATCACGCTGGCTATATCCGGTGATGAAGGTGTAGAAAGTGGAATTGTAGGTCATCCCTTTCTCTCTTTCAGGTGGGTGGGGTTTGTTTATTTTAAGCAACTATAACATGTGGAGTTGGACCTTTAATATAATCGTGCAAACTTTTGAATTGTATGAGCACCCATTACCGCCAATATACCTCGCTACCTGTATTGAACGGCATAATCATAATTCATTCACCACAACCGATGTTCTACTTATGCATAAACATGAAAACATACCCAGTAGTACTTTGGGTGGACCTAATAAATTTCTTCAGATATGTGCACACAGCTGGATCAGGTAAAGCCTGGTTTAGTCTGTAATTCTAAATAATTCCCTTAAGAATTTAATTATTGGTGTGATTAATCAGATATCTTATAATATCCATGTTGATCTGACATGAATGTCTTAATTAAACAGTCATAGATAATCTGACAGGACAATATAAACATCCCTTTTTTGGGTACAATATCGGATTTTTATTCAATAAACATACATGAGATTCAAAATATAACCGATACATCGAAATAATCGTTTCGGTGACCTGATAATCTAACAAAGGGAAAAATAAAAATAGGCTTTTGCCTTTAAATAGACATTTCTTTTTGGTTTGTTTAATTTACAATTTGAACGAATTTTACTTGGACACTTCGACTTTCTGAAGGGATTTCTTCATTTATGTTTTTTTTCCTGTTATTTTCTGTTTTCCGTCGACACGCATATAGGAAGCAAATTTATCCGACCCCGATTTCCATACGAAATTCGGGATTACAAATTATTGAATATATTTTTCCATGGCTCAAATCAACTGCATTCCTATTATTAACTTATTAACGTAAATTACTGCATATAAGATAAAAGGTAATTACATTAGCGTCTACATATTCGGAACATAAGACATACTAGAGAGTTGCATTAAATTCGCATATTCCTTTATTGATGGTCTATCACTCACTGACCCAGGACACCTTATTTTTCAAGATAATTTCAACTGAAGCTTAGGCCAAAAAAAGTAGGTGTGTTTCCGATTTATATGGCTGAACACTAGATAGAGGGGGTGGTAGTAACATTTTTTTCTTTTTTTTTCTAAAATTTCAATTTTATAACAATAGTTGTTTTAAACAAGGGAAAAGTGCTTTTTGACAGTTCCTGGTTACGAAAACTTGGTTTGTAAGAAGAAAATCAAAAAATAATCAGGCATGGTCCAAAAACTTTTTAGGTGGGGGGAGGTTTTCTATGTAGGGGGGTAAATCGGAAGCACATCTATTTTGTGTTGCCTCGTGCTGTGTCTGGGGAAGGAAAATGTCCAAGGAATCGACTTTGCAATACATTTTCATAACCATGTAGATCCTTATTCACCCATGCACGTGACACACCAGGTTTAGGTCATCTTCATTATACACACTTCTATCATTTATAAATGCGTCAAATCGGGCCCATTCCTCACAGCTCTAGGATCAACGAGAATAGTGATCGTTGCTAGGACGAAGGCTTGTTTATATCAACTACAAGCACTCTAATTGATGTATAACGTGATTGAAATGAACGCCTGATATTTTCAATTACCTATTTGGAACACAATGTCATATCCTCGTTGTATACTATATGTGCCTTTTTAAAAATACAGTATCTAAACAATCGATGAACAGAATATTATAGCAAGAATAGCATAGTATCGCGTATGAGGGGGGCTATATTCTCCGAGTATGGCCGAAAACTACGAGGCCGTAGGCCGAGTTGTTTTTCGGCCATACGAGGAGAATATAGGCCGCCGAAGACGCGATACTGTGCTATTCTTGCTTTTATTCCATGATTCTTAACTTAAAACAACTTTATTTGCATTAATTTCATCAAACTTTGTTGTCCCCCAAGTCTCGAACGGTTGTGACGTCACTGTTCAATACAAGGAATTTATATTGTCCACCTTGTGAGCGGCAAGTATATCGATTATATTGTACGCTCACGGCCAAATCATGGAATAAATCATCATATACAGAATCCTCTAGTAGCAACATTTGTAGAAGGAAACTCCCTCACACCAAACCGGTACCATGGGGGCACTAAAAATGACGTGCTCCCAAAAAGAAATAGCAGGGACGAGGGTTGTAACTTGCTTTAGCAATGTTTACTACAAGAATATGCAGGCGGTAGGCGTATTCATACTCTCGGGTGAATGGGTAGACGCTGGCCTGCGCGCCATTTCCACTGATTTAGTGAGGCCATTTTGAGATTGGCCGCGCGGTATTTAGAAAGGGGCCAGCCCATAACACGAACACTGCACCCGGATCTGGCTCGTTCCTGGAATCCAATGAAGCCTTGAGTCTACTCTAAGACGAGAGAGAGAGAGAGAGAGAGAGAGAGAGAGAGGGAGGGAGAGGGGGCGGGGAGGGAGGGGAGGGAGGGGGGAAGAGCAGGAGGAGCAAGTGGAGGCAGACGTTCTGTTGTCATCAGAGAAAAACGCGTGGGTGAGCGGATCGCTATAAAGTATTAGTGGTGTCTGGAAGCTGGGTGGGTGATGGTGGGTGGATGGGTTGTTATTGTTATCTATGTGGTCTCGTATAGGGGTGGGTGTACGCGTTATCTAGGACGTCATCATCATTTTGTAAGAGTAATGCTGCTCGAGGAAAACAACATTTGCTTACCCCATTTTATTTCCCCAAGTGTCACGTAGGGAAAACCATGGGTGTGTTGCAGTAAGAGATCGCGCTATTTTTACGTGAAACATCAAATCGATTATGACAGGTATTCCTCAGGGTTTCACATACCTATGTTCATTGATCTTGAAACAGCTGTATTTATAATCAGAACAAACACATATTTTTTGACATGAGAAGTGTTATAGAGGGTTGTTACGTTATACTATGATATGTATACACAGTCATGTGGACATCTTCCAGCGATGACGGAATACATGTACACGCACAGTGTGGTTCAACCAATGAACCATACACGTTGCTCATGGATTGTAACAGTATGAATCAATGGTTGTGTATCATTCCCAAGTGTTAACGTTTTACGCCCACGATTGTTATCCCACCTGTCCACTGAAACTTTATCTTCTAAATACAGACCAACATAATTATTTTTCTGATCTCTGTTGATCTTGTGGTTAAACTTGCGAGAGGACTTGTGGAGAGTTGGTACTAGAAGAGAAGAAATAATTCTCAACTTATCTGACCTTTATAAAGGTCGCTCCGGGACAGAAGTGCAGGGAGGCATTGTGCGATTAGTTTGGGTTTATCATGCTGTAGAACTTTCTAGGACACTCACTGGTTACATGTATTTGGGATCCAAGCGGGATCTGGCCCGGGTAATTTTCCACGCACACCTTTTGGGGTCAGCTGAAACCTTTCAATAATACATTCATTGTACATTGCGCCTTTCAGAATGATAAACCGGAAAAGTTGAAAACCAAAATGGTCACATGTTTAACCTATTAGTCTAATGAATGTTCTACAATAGGCACTTGAGCTATTATTTCTAGAAATGTCAAAGTGTGATTTGAGGTATCTGGTACCGCCACTCTGGGATCTTTAAGATTTTCGCGGTTGTTGCTTGTTTGATGTCACCTACGGTGTTGGGAAAACGGGTCACCTAACACAGATAAACAGCAGGAGAAATATGTGTTGGGGTAGATGTGTGTGTACGGGGGTGGGTGGGGGTGAATGGGGGGGGGGGGGGGGGGTTCAGTTAAGGTGAGCATGTGTGCGATGCAAACGTCCTTCCTCCCATGCAGGCAAGGATATTCATAAATCTTTTGATAGAACAAGTGCCTTCGGCACTTGGGATAGAACAGGTTTTAATTTTCCTTCTCTCTTTTCCCTCTCCCCTCCCCCTCTTTCTCTGGGTATATCCTGAGAAAAAATGGAACGATATCTTCATTATTTTGAATCAAAAATGGCTAAAAACACAGGGTACCTACGTCAGTGTAGTAATTAAGGTCTTTAAAAAATTATTATTATTATTCATCTTTCACAACTTAGTACTGAGCATTCTAAGCACATGAACAATTATGTGGAAAATATTTGACAAAAAGTCAAAATGGTCAGAAAACTTTACCCTGGCACTATATTCCAGCCTTTTTAATTTTAAATATATTTTAAATGGCATGTACTGTAACATCTATGCAGGAAAGACAATTAATCCTATAAACTTGTCTTTTGTACGAAATGAATCACAAACATGTCAGCAGTACAGAGAATTTTGAATCATCAAAATCCCATGAGAAATGGGTGACACAGTACCGTACCTCAATATAAGACTTAGGCACTTGGGATAGAGCAGGTTTGATGTCCCTTCTGAAATCTCTCTTTTCCCTCTCCCCTCCTCCTGTTTCTCTGGGTAGGCCTACATAGGCCTACTGAGAAAAAAATGGAACAATATCTTCATTATTTTAAATGTTAGACTTGCCAAATTTAATTGGAGATCTATTTGAAAGCAGAAATAATGAGGATTTGATATTATTCTTAAAAAGAATTGATAAATTCATTGAGGAGTAATGTGTGGACGGGTACATTCTTTCTCTGAGAGAGAAAGAGAGAGAGAGACAGCCAGACAGAGAGAGAGGGGGGAGGGAGAGGGGGATGGAGGGACACAGAGAGGGGGGAGGGGGAGGGAGGGACAGAGAGGGAGGGGAGAGACAGACAGAGAGAGAGGGGACGGGGGAGGGAGAGGGAGGGACAGAGAGGGAGGGGGAGGGGGGAAGGGACACAGAGAGGGGGGAGGGGGAGGGAGGGACACAGAGAGAGAGGGGAGGGAGAGAGAGTGGAGGGAGGGAGGGACAGAGAAAGAGGGGGAGGGAGGGAGGGACAGAGAGAAAGGCTTAGAGAAATTAAGAGAAAAAAAATCGACCTTATTTTTTTGATAAAGTTTTTCGACATTAAAGACATTTTCGGGAGCTCCGCCTATTTCCATGGATGGCATTTAGGCTACGTTAAATGCTGTTAACTATTGACATTATTTGTATCAAACATGTTTCATACTAATAATGTAAATAATAACAACACTTGGTCGGTATATCACCCAGGAACGTTGGACTATAAAACATTAGCTTCCCGAATGCAACCACTTAGATGCGCCGAATGTCGACGGAAATTGACGGAGATGATCTCCGAGGTGGGTAGAGGTATTACGTAACACATGCGTAAATGTAAACAAACAACGTACACAGCGCAAGATCAGAACTGTGGGAGATGGACCCTCGTTTTGGTAGCTGCCTGGATGGACTACGCCTCACTACCCCAGGTTGGGGCAGTGAGGCGTGACACACTCAGCTTGACCAAAACAGTTGAAGGGAGGGAATGGAGAAACAAAGGAGATATTGAATTAATATATATCCCTACATCCCTGCGGATAATCATTACAGTATTAATAACTTACATAAGAAGAACTTTAAAATCCATAGTACACTGAGTGATAAGCGTGCACCTGTATCAATGCCTACACTGAGGGATAGTCACGCAGTTGCCCCACTCTGTGCAATGGTCAGTGCCGTAGCCAGTTTATATATGGGGGAACAACGTATATAGAACCACAGAGTAAATGTATTTTACTCCAAGATAGAACGTTGTTTCGTAATGTAACAGATATACGCTTTTACCGTTGATGCCAGAAAGGTGTCCGCGCCATGACGCAAGAGACGCCGTTATACCTGTCTCTATCATGCCTTACGAGCGACAATTGTTACCATAGCCACCACTCTCTCATGGAGAACAATTACTATGCGTAATAATTCGCATCAGGTCATTTATTGTGTAATGAAGCTTCTATGGAAGACATAGCGCATACTATATAGGACATGGTACTCGTTAATGTTATAAAACTAATTACTTGAATTTCCACAAAAACAATGTCTAAGTTCACATGCACATACATGAATACATTATTATTTGCCATTACTGTAAAAGGTGTTTGAAGTTTGGAGGAATAGATACAAATAATTATAACATGGACAGGAAACTTTCTTTTTTAAAAAAAAAAATCAGTTTGGGAATCACTGCGTTTATCAATTTCGGGTAGTGGTGAACATGCGATAGAAAACTTATCAAAGTTACAAAAATATATATAAAACAAGAAAAAGTCACATTTGCCACGCACAGGAGTTATAGCCATAGGCTATTATTCATTCGATATAGGGTTGAGTAAAAAACGAGAGCGTCAGAGACACATGTTTTCATCATATTAGCTAAATGGGTCGCGAATAATATTTAAAGGTAGCGCAAACTCTCCCTGAGGCAATTCAAAATTGAAATCAAGTCACACACATTAATTGTCTCGCAAGGGTCACGGCCATATGTTACAAATGGATCCTGGTACCTGGATGACAGCTTGCTAGACTCATTTCACATATCCTCTATTACTTATTGCAACATTGAATTTATGCACCTGAGCTTTGGCGAAAATGATAATATACGCAATTTGCATGCGCAATTATACCACGTACGGTATTGCCAATCGTTTGGTTGAATCACTGAACAACACAGATAAATTATAGGGTATACTAATCGTAGCGTGCCAACAGCATTTACAAGACCAATGATGATATAGTTTTTAATAGAATGCACCTGGTCTGTTTTGGGTTGCTGTGAATCATTGCAGGGAGGGTGAGGAACGACTGACCTGGATGCATCGTGATAGTTTAAGAGTTATTCAAGGGTGGGGGAGCAGTGTGGGGCTGATCCACGCTAGGTACGAGTACAGACAGTGAGGAGAGAGGGGTAGGGGACGGGTGGGAGAGGCGGTAGAGGTCAGAGGGTGGCTGGGGAAGGTAGCTCAGTCAGGATCCCGATGACTAATAGACGCGGGATCTGGCCTATCACTTAACAATGCCTGAGATCTGGATTCTTTGTTTTGAAGGATGACGAATCATCATCCTGTCAGTCAAGTTTTTATCGGCCAAAGTGTCATGACTTTCTTATGGGAATAGAGGATGATGATTTGCATGTACAATTTGCAGCTGAACAAATATTACAATAACACGTTATGATAGTGGATATTTCTTTGAACAAAAGTTTTAGCGAATAGAGGAGCCCAGCCGTCAATGCTATACCCAAGACTTTCCAGGGATCATGTTGACTGACGTCAAAATGCTCCAGGGCATGCGAGACATAGATAGCAATTGGATCAATAATTTAATTTGCTCATTCTCTGCTCATTCTCATTATAAAGTTTATATCTATTCACTTGCATAAAATCGTGTCAATAAAATAAGTGGCAATGAAGTCAGAAAATAAAATAAACAGACAGAAATTACAGAATCTCATTAAAAAATGTGTAAGAGGCAATAGTACTGCAATATTCATGCGCGTGATGTCATTTGTAAATCAATTTAATAATCGTTTGGTAATTTTAGGGATAATTTTACGTCTCTAAACTATTTATGCCATAACATTTAAGATTAGGCTGTCTAGCTAACAGAACATAATAGACCGGATATATGGCTAGGCCACACGAAACCTCATATGCACATGTACATGTACATGTCCTCTTACATGCATTTATCTAGGTCACAGAATTTTATTGCCCCAGGAAGTGCACCCATTCGAACACTCAAGTGCATGGTACCGTATACCAACGCTCTTTAGTTTCGTTGCGTATATACCAATCGGCAATCCTTTACCATAAGTCTCGTTGATTTGTTAGTTTCTGAAATACTTTCAGGGGAAAAGTATAAGACAAAATGTATAAAATGTCTGATTTTAGCTATGGCTTATATATATCAATATATTAAGATTTAAAATATATGATTCTTTTCCTTGTGTATTCTTCTGTTTCCTTCTGTATTCTTTTCCATCTTACTCTTAGATTATCTTCTTGGGTAAAATCTATTTTACCCTAAACACAATCAAGCTCATGCGCCCAGATACTGTTAGGATGATAAATGATGGGTTCCTAAATTGATTGTCCCTAAATATAAACATAAGTTACATGTTAATATTATATACATGACAGCCAATTATTTAGGGCCGTTGAATGTCACGAATATAGTCTTACTGCAGGTCCTTTACCCGCACTTAATCCACCTCGATGCGACAGATATTTAGGTAAACCGCAACTATTTGTGTGTATAACTGAAACTCCTATTAAAATTGATTGACATCCACAGCAGTGATTACCTATGCCATGGGAAAAGAGATGATTTCACACTGCTTAACCTGGAAGGAAAGGTACTTAGAAATTGATATCATAATCACAATAGTATTATTCACCATTGATTGGCCTAAATTCA
This sequence comes from Sthenelais limicola, assembly GCA_942159475.1. Classification (NCBI taxonomy): domain Eukaryota; kingdom Metazoa; phylum Annelida; class Polychaeta; order Phyllodocida; family Sigalionidae; genus Sthenelais; species Sthenelais limicola. The sequence continues at coordinate 67,251,938 of OW804096.1, forward strand.
GGAAATGTCCTGGGAAGTCCAATGACCAGGGTCGCGAGAATGGGATAGGCCCATCTTCCACCACCACAATAAGGGGAAATGAAGAAGCCTTTGTGCGCTATCGTACCTACTGAGAGGTCACTGACAAACCTCAACCACAACTGACCTCTGATACTTGAACGCGTATTCAACCCTGTTGCCAGGGCAACCGGGTAAGGACCCCTTGTCCTCTGCTGGGATACTTAGACTTGACCACATCCTCATATTTTTTTTTTTATTAAAATATCAAAACAAATCAAAATACATGAAATAGAATAGTAAATTAACCCAATTTTGTTCACCCATGTGTAGTTCCTTTTAGCAAACTCTAAATATCTTTATAAACGGTAACAGCCGGAAGACATGGAATATAATTCCATAGGCATGTCGACCCATCAATGTAACTTTTCGGCAAATAACATATTTTTCAATTCATTAATATAATAATCTAATTGTATCATGATTCATTAATTAAATAAAGGTCAACCTGAAAGAATAAAAAAAAAAGAGAGAAAAAGCACCGAGAGAAATCCCATTGACCCCCATGGGAGTATTTAATAGTGAAACCAGCAATTATACAATGTATTTGGTCCATGATTATCCAATAAGCCACAGAACTTGCGGGTCAAATGCTGGGTCGGGTTGAGCATGGTAGACATGCAGTGGTTTATTGATTCCCGTCCAAAATGAAAATAGCCTATTCGCTATACGATAGACAGAATTGAGTTGAGTCATGGTGTGGAGAGTCATTGTTTTCGTGCCAGTCTACGTGGCCTATGGGCCGAGGTAGATTCGCATGCTCTGGGATGACCCACACCCGACAAAGGTCAGCGAAAGGATCAAATAGTTGGATGCCGTCCACCACGTCTCAACCACTAGTGATAAAGATGGAATTTGTCCATATTGTCTGCGCATTCTCTTAATAATGCTAACTATCCAGGAATTTGCTTATGAGTACGAATGAATTAGCAATATTGATTGAGTTGTGTGCAAAATGTAATTATATCGGTATATTGCAACTTATAAATCCATAATAGGTTATTCACATGCTTGAACATGTGAACATATGTTTTGTTGGTAATAAAACGTGCATACACGCATGCAGCTTTGAATCATAATTGTACCACTGTTAAATACACATGTGGCTGAATTAAATCATCTAAAATGAATTTCTTTTGAGAAGAAAGAATGTACCGTATTATTGTTCACTGAACTGGTTCATTCATGTGCCTATGGGATTACATTCATGCATGCAAGTACACTCATGCACAGATGTACCTATGTGAATGTACATGAGTAAACATATGCACGAAATACACACCTATCCATGTATTTGCTATCAATTACACATGTCTAGCAAGTGGGTATTCACCATGACGGAATCGGGCGCAGCCGATACTGAAATGGTGGAATTTACCGGTATTTAAACTTCCTTGTTACATAAATTAGCGGGATATCGTGAGAACAATAACTCGCCTTTCAACAACCTTGCATCATATTCAAAACATGGGGTTTTATTCTTTGCCTATTAAAGCAGAATCGACCCATGTATGCGTCGTTCAAAAACATGACACCATTAATCATTAGAGCTGGTATTGTTGAAACCTTGCCCACTGAATAAGAACACCCATCCCTCTCCCTCTGTCTCTATTGTAGAATGCTCCGATAAGACCCTGACAGATGCCCGCTGATCCAGGGCCCCTTTGCATGAAAGGGGGAGTTGCTCAACTGCTCATGTAGCGATCTAGCCCAGCCGAGGAGAGTGAGTCTCTCCCAGGGGGCCTAGCGGGCTGATCAAGAGAATTTACGGGGTGGTGTAGCGCTTCGAAATGTTCCATTGGAGTTAATGGACCCACGTGTATCTGTGCCATGTATATCTTGTTATATTTAAGACTCATAACAACCAGACATATCTATTAATCACAAAAGTCGCAAATTATAATGAGAACGTGCTGTTGATAAGGAGTGGTTTATAATTTATAGGCCATCACCTGAGACTCAAAATATGGCTAGAAAATGATTTTCGTTCCGGATCTTGAGCACTACTTTTTGACAGCAGTTTTCAATTGCTAATACTATATATCATACTATCCCAAAAGTTCTCCATGTAATTCTTGCCAGTTCCTGAGAAAATCGGCATTGATTCTGGCAGAGCAAAGCCTATGGGGCCATAAGCCTGGATTCATTTTTAAGTGTAAATTTAATGATATCATTTATTTGATGAACCTTGAATTTTGGGTCATACTAATGTTTTTTTTAAGGATTCCTGCCCTCCAGATTCTCCTAATTCCGAATCTACCAAGTACCACCCTGTAACTTTTGAGATTTTTTTATTGATGTTTTTATAAAAAAAAGTTGAAAAAAATAATTTAATCAATTTAAAAATATCTATTGGCTCTAGAATTAAGTGACTGATATCAATCAATCAATCAATAGGAAATAGTGCCTTAAAATAGTTTTCATTTGACCTAAGATGTCAGTGCATTATCTTCTGAGTTATTCATTAATTCTATTTATTTTTACTTTTTTTCCAACGTGGAGAGATAAAATTCCCCAGTGGTTAGAAAATGGAAATTGGCAGATTTGGAATCAGGAGATTCGAGAGATTAAGAATCAATCAAAAAACATTGGTATGACCAAAATTGCAAGGTTCCCCCAAACAGCATGATATACTGCACCTGGGCTATTAAAAATGAATCCAGGCCGTTGGTTCCATAGGCCTTGCATTATCAGAAGCAATGCCAAATTCCTCACAAACTGGCAGGAATTACATGGGGAACTTGTGGCATAATATATATTATGATAATATAGGGTATTAGCAATTGAAATATGTTGACAAAAAGTAGTACTAGTACCCACAATCCGGAATGAAAATCACTCAAAGAAATCTACTCTGATGATGCACCTAATTTGCACGTTCTAGAAAGCAATATCCTGTCAGCAAATAAACATATTTTTACCTTTTCCTGTAACGGTTCATTTGTTGAAGTGGAGGAAAAATTCGTTGATTACGAAAAAGATATGCTCAGTGTAATCTGTAAAATACCTTTTAGATATTCACATGAACCAAGACTATCAAACCAGATCCGGGGTGCTCTTTCTGTGAAGAGAAGGATGATTTGAAACACTTTTTTATTTATTTTCCTAAAGTACAGGCTTTCTGGAATGTATTGTGTACAGATTTTATCACCAAACCACTCTTAAGTGATATTGTAAGAAATGGAAAGTCATACGGTTGGGTATTTAGGAAAAGCTAAATTTAAGACGTTCTGGAACTTGATTACTTTCTTGATAAAAAAATATATCCACAGACAAAGGTTGTTTTACGAGAGCGAACCATGCTTTAAAGCCTTCGTTAAAGAAGTTATGGTGAGGTACAGATCAATTTTATAGAATACAGAGTCTGTTAGTCGAGACCTGAGATAGATTATCCTGGTGAAAAGATATATTATTAAGGAATTTAAGCCTGGTCAGTAATATGTATCCACACAAACCTAAGCACAAACAAAACATTGTTGGAAGTTATGTTTATTTGCCTCTTTCTGTTTGCGAGGGACATTGTTTTCCATTGTATTCGTTATGTCATTATATAGAAGGTGAAAGAAAAAGAAGAAAAGGCCAAAAAAAAACTACATAATATAAAGGGACACAGATTTTTTTTTTAAATCCAAAAAAAACGATTCCTTTCTTATCACGTCGAGTCATACTTCTCATATCAATTTCATATAATATAGTTTTCCTGGAATCGACGCCACTCTGTGGATGTACACCGTGCGACTTACATCGTTCCGAATATTTCGGAAGCACTCGCAAGAAAAGCCCAACAATTGTAACCACACTTATAGGACATTTTTCATCCCTCGTAAAAACCACCGTCGTCACTTCACCCCGTGGGGAGGAGTTGGAGTGACATTGGGGTCATCCGGTGCATAATACATTATCATTGTAAATACCTTCCCTAGAAATCAGCATTGTGTGTCAAGGCTTACAGAGATGAGAGCTCGAGGGGTGGTGGTGCATGGGGAGTGGGGAGTGGGTGGTGGGGGTATGGGGGTGGGGACTAAAGTGATGGAGCTTGAGGAGACGTTTGTAGGCAGAGGATGCAGCGAGATACCAGGATAGAATGTTATGCAATGATACATTCATATGATTGAAGATCGTGATAGAATGTTTGTTCTCTTGTTAACAAATAATCAAGTATAAGTGCTATCATATTTGTCTTTTTGATTAAGAAATTTCGTTTTGTCTTCATTAGTCAACTGGAAAGAAACTGTCAATTTCTTGGTCAATTTCAGTGCGATAGCATGTATACAACAGTATTGTAATTGATTGGAAGATAAGTTTACTTGAACATTTAAAATATCATAATCAATTCAACTGCCAGGCTGCCACGTGCCGGAAATCGGAGAAAGAGGATATCATCTTTTTGAGCATTGACTTCCTCTGAGAGGTACAGAAGTAGCTGGTATACCACAAATTCATGTTAAGGAAATATTAATTTCCAGGACTACTAACATGCTGCTTGAGGTTTATAATTAACTCGATACACCATAACGCGCAGGTAGAATGTCTGTTTCCATGGAAACATAAGAGGCCACTCATTCCTTGGTTATAGGATGGTGCGATTGTGAGGAGAAGCGTTATTATTGGTGACTCATGCTCACATTCACGTATTAATTACCAATAGGTTTTTATCGAGACAGTCACACAGGTATTGCCCGCTTCTCGGGGACGCCTTCCTAAGCCACTGTTTCCCATAGGTATTCATTTTGGCTGCCACACGCGTGGGCGTGCTGTGATGAAAGGGTAAGTGAAGGAGAAAAAATAGAAACGGATAGATCAAACAAGACAGAATAGAGGCAACGGACGCTAATGACAGGCATCTATTGAGCTCGATATCAGATCATTAGAATTTTCTCTCCTCATTTAAAATAATTTCTATTGGGGAGAAGATATGCACACTAGTTGCGATTTTTGAGAAGTATTGACACATCATTTTGGAATCCACCTGGTATTTTGAACAGCATCCATTATGTCATTATTATTCATAGACGACAAAAAGAAAAGGAAATGATTCCAAAATAAAATAAAATGAAACTAAAGAAATGAAAACGCTTCGCAATACACTATTGCACACGTCAGAGGATTCTATTGTCATTACTGTTGTCTCATTACCGAGCCATGGCTTGGACAACAATTGACATGTGAAACAATGCTTGCTCCCACTCACTGCTATGGTGATTCATGGGACAGCCCTGGGTAAAAGGGGGAACTAAATTGATCAATAGTATGGATCATTTGGATCAGCATGCGGTCGTTTGCAGAGGGTGCTAGGATACAAATCAATACTAGTTTACTTATACTTGTGTGTCGACTGTGCATGTAGGCGTGGGTTGAATTGCCACGCGTATATTTATGGCTAGTCATATCACCATGGTTATGAGTGCTATAGAATGTATATATAGTTGTTCCAGGAATAAAAAAATCCATCCCTATTGTCAAAAACTCTTTGATCAGCATAAAATACACAATCAAACAGTTGTAGGACGAAGTATTTCGAGAAATAAGATAATTAATTACACCTGTAGTCTAAGTAATTTATCAGAATATCCATTTACCAAGTGAAGAAAAATGCGACTTTCTACTAGGACGAATATAGTTTTGATTTGTTCACAAATAATCGCAGGAACAGCTGGAAGTAAAAGATGGCGTATACACGGTGGGCCATGCATAATTACTATTGTATTTTCTAGGAAACGTACACAGTTCGCCATTAGTTCGTGTAGCTTCACATTTAATAGCATCATTGTGAACAACAAGATAGGATGTAGGCCTACATAACAAGAGCCTCTCCCCCAGCTCAATACATCTGCAACTGTCTGGCAACACTGTAGATGTAATTATTGAACAAGACGATGATAGAGGATGATTTAAAATAACGATATAAATCTAGCATTTTACCATTTCGTACCATTTTACCATTGTACACATGTACAATGTGTGGGTACTGTCATAAGGCTGCGGAATCAATATCGCATGAATATTGAATATTGAATCATCTGTGGTCATAATGCATCTCAACGTAGATTTGATGGGAAATCGCTCCTCCCACCAAGTGAGAGTCAATGAACGAAAGCCAGGGTGATCTTGATCTTTATCGGGTTGAATGGATTTCTGTGGATAAAATTTGTATTTCCCTTACCTCCATGAAATAGTATCTGTATCGTACATCATTCCTCTCGATGCAATCAGTAATCAACACAAGCATTATTTTTTTTAAGAAGCAGACATAAACATGGACTAGTTCTCTATATTCTTATAATGTAGATTGTTGAGACTTACTCTGGGCTAAGTCAAGTGGATGTATAGTTACGAAATAGTCATTTTTATCTGTCATATGATTATTATATATAGTGTCGCTCCTAAACAATGGTTTGCTGGGTAATAGTTGGCTGATCGCCAAGGTTTTAGATAGCGGTGAGACTTCCTTTTGGTATCACATTTCAGTATACGGGCTTTCCCAAATTAGCAACATAGATAGTACCATAATTCAATATCTGTAGCTTATCGTCATCATGTATTCGTCATATATATACTGTCCCAGAAAATTAATCATTCAAAACAAGGGAATACAATAGAACTTTACATCTCCGTACAGGTCTGGAAACGGGTTTGGAAAGTATAGGCGCTTATCACTGATATCAGTGGACATACAGAGGTTGTGATTTTATCCCAGCAGGTCAAAGTTTATAGGAGATAGGCAAAGGTTTGCCTAGAACAATGGAATGTGCAATCATTGTAAATGAGTGTGTACCGGGAGTTGGGACATCCGCCTCACACATCCACAACCTGTCTCGCTGTAAGAAGCAGCAGGTATCAGGTTACTATGGCAACCTCATGTACGCTACTGGTTGGAATAAGTCGGGAATAAGTACGTCTCCGGCAGGTACTCCCAACACGCCAACACGCACTACCTTATGTAAATGATCTTGTGCAGAATGGAAAGTGATGATTGGAGTTTAAACTCAGTGACATTGAAAATTACACGCTTCGAATCGTAGAACTAGTGGATCTAGTTATATGGGTCTAGTGTAGTTTCATTGTATATACACGTCCCCTCTCAGAATTTGTCTTGCTCCTAGCTCTCATTTCTACACAATGCTTAAATGAATAGTTAGTGAATCCTTAGTTGTCAAGTGTCCTGATTCTCTCCGCGATTTTTATTTTCTATTAGAATTCGACAAATTATGCAGACAGTATTGTAGTAAATACAAATATATACATGTACTTTGATTTTTAAATTTTGATTTAATTGAATTCCAAAATTCCACTTACTTCTATATACAAATTAAAAGATACTTGAATTCTTTACTTGGTTATTTAACCGGAAACAGTCCGCGGGCAAGTCTATTCAGACAGAAATAAGGTAACTGGAGCATGCATGGGACCCGTTTTCTCTATCTCGGTCGGAATGTACCAGATTCAAAGAAATCACCCGATGTTGACTGACAAATCGTTTAAAATGGGGGTAAATGGACTGCTTGGGAATCGAAAAATAATACCGTCCATTACATTACACTCGACTAACATCAAAAATTATAAATGAGGTTAGTTGATCATGATTTAATATAAATGTACTGATACCTATACCATACGAATAATCATGGTTATTCACCGTTCAAAAACCGACATAATAAAAAAGATACAACCATTCCAGTTATTAAAGGAATTGTAAGTTATTAAAGGAATTGTAGTTTAATCAAAATCCCATGCACCACTAACCCGCTAAAGAGGTGCCGCAATATTCATGAGGAGATTCTAAATCTCCTCTCGCCCCATGTATCACGTGGGCGGCGGATATATGACACGGCAAAGCACATGATGGAACTCAGTAAACACAGGGGGCCTGCGCTATATTTATAGAGATCGTGAGTATGGGAGTAAGTCAGAAAAACAATCATTATCACCTGATCCGTATATTTATACATACCCATTATTTATAAGCGTATGGTCCCATATCTGAATGGACAATAATGTAAATTGGCAAGACATGGGTGACATCCTGTAATATACATATGATATGTATGTACACACATCCATAATCTGAGGTAAAAGATGGGTCCATATATACCCTTTCATTTTTTCCCAGGTAAGAATAAAATCGGCTTAGAATAAAATATAATTGTTATTATAATCAATTAATTGCCTAAAACTGGGTCTAGTTCTATGACTATGGTTGGTTTATTATATAGATCACCAGATGAATCGGCGCGCTAGCATTTCACACCAAGAAATTCAAGTACGCCCATCCACACTTCCAAACACCAAGTCGTGACTTATGGAGCCTATCTGAGATAGTTTAATCTGCGAGTTCGGGGTTGGATTCACAGCGATCACAACCATTTCAGTGGTTTTATGTAAATTGTGTCACATACGGTGCACTATGGCCTTTCAGTACCTAATCTCGCACGCAGCATTCCATCACATTCACACACTTGCACCATGTTCGTAGCCCGCACACGTGCACAAACATGTCTAGATAAACAGCTTTGCGCTGGTTGGCCTTCGGATGATATTCAGAAGGGAACATTAATGAAAATGGATACTCCATTTCTCCCCGTCGCCAACAAATAGATCTTGTTCGATGTTACGCCCACGCCCCGGAAGAAGCACAGCAATTTGAGGGCTTTCTGCTTTCAGACATGTGGGTAGGTCGGGGTAGGTGGGAGGGAGGAAGGGAGAAGGCCGCTCTAAAACCAAGGGGAGTTCGTCTAGGTCACATTCTTGGCACTGGCAACCATGCTTCCTAAACCATGATTTTATTATAATTGAGACTATTGAATCTGATCATGATCGAGCGTACCTCCAAAGACCTCATACTTATTAAATTGTTCCTATAATTTATGATTCATATGTGTGGGTATTATTCATTCAGTTCCCAGATAAGTGGCAATATTATCGCATTTGATTCATCACATCCATCGGATTCCCCGTACTCAAAATACTGAGTAACTGTTTGTTTATTCCCATGTGGGTCGCAGTGGTTGGTAATGGCAGCGACTTATCAATATTGAAACGTGTCCAGCCATGAATCCTTCTGGCGTGGTACACATCCGAATCCTACATAATCACGCCGACTATTTTAGGTGTGGTTCGTTGTGTCTGCTCCTTGACTACGAGTCCAGGCACTTGCTTGTTTGTGCTACGACATAAATAGACGCACACGAGACCTCCGTTTCAACTCCGGAGTATTTCTGGTTCCGAAACTTACGGGGAAGTATATTTCTGGTGCTAGATTTATTGCATAAGAAACCCGATGAGAAAGGACGGAGGAATAGGAAATGGAAATTGAAACCTAAATATTTGGTAGCAAGTGGTATTTCTAACATCATTATGCGTGCACTTGTTTAAATATTGCGGAAAGGGTGTCATGGCCTGAGGATAGATGCAAGGGGGAAAGGGCGGGAATTGAATGGAGGGAGCGGTGGGAGGGTGCTATTGAAGCTAGGTTGTTTGGTGGGAGGACGCGACGCTACCGATCGGACTGGCGCGGAAAAACTGTCCTGGGACGCGAATTAGGTCGCTCGAACGCTTTACGAAACCAGCGAGCCTGCACTGGGCTAGACACCGCTTGTCAGGCAGGGACAGGGTTCTCCACAAAGTCTCGCTGCATTAGACATGTTGCAACACACATATTGGCATATTATAAGTGGGAGCATGCCCGCGGGTGAGATCGCGGGGCTTATATCCAGGGCACAAGCTCACGTTCATTCATAAAAAGCGCAGTAATCTTATCCCCAGGTTTGTATCTAAATGGGGTCAATATAGGGATAAACACCAAACCCTATATTTTGATGCGTATGGGTAATTAAATATAAAACACAGAAAAAGCGCTTAAGGAATCAAATATTTCGGGACGTTGGCCAAGATTATGTGCCTCTGCTTGCATACATTAGTTGACTGTATTCGCGAACTCATTGTGAATTCATGTCTGCGGGATGGGTGATAATAATCTCATTTGACTAAATGACTTACCATATTGCACTTGATTCCCTAAAGAGAGGATCAATCTCACATAATAAATTGCTATCATTTATTCAATCCTGGCCCTATCGAAATGCTGTACTCTCCCACACATTCTAGGTGTATGGGGGATTGGCTCGGGGAGGTTTCTATTTCATGCATTTGGGAGAGGCATTGGCCATGATCCGGCGCATCGCAGAGTTTTACCTTGATTTTCCATGGTGGGGCGTTCAATACATGCCATACATATTTAATTATCTGACGTCACGTCCATGCGCGTGGATCGGTTAAGAAACTCGCCCCCGAGCCTCACACTACTACCCACCTACCACCAGCACCACGCATCCACCTACAGCACCACCACCATCGCGCCACCACCAGCACCACCGCTATTATAGCACCACTCATCTTCGTTGCATGGCGGTGGCGATCTTATAAACATGCTATTACTAACTCTTGTCCGCCGCCGGAAATATTAAAAGGTCTTCCAATTAGCTGCATGCTCGTTACTGTGATTCAATATGGAGGTCTGACGTAGCACCTGTGGAATGGGTGGGGCGGTGGGCGGAGTCTGATCTCTCCGATTGCTCGTCTCGAGACTGACTATCTACAGCGACAAGAACAATTAACATGATATTGTGCCGCAGTGAACAATATTCCCTCTTGGGATTAAAAACAAAACATCCTGTAGCGGCTTTAAAAATGTATCCCCGTGGCTGAGAGATTAAATCTAGTGTTAAACAGCTACATTTAGATAAAAATAGATTAGTTTATGTATGACCCGGATTATTAATGTCAATTTTGAATCGATCAATACATTTGACAGTATGGTGTGGTGTTTGACCTAAGTACTGTGTGTTCTTTGTCTTTTCAATTCAATTCAATTCAAAGCATTTTTTATTTATACGAAAAGGGTGTACAAAAAGGAGACCCGTATCTGAAAAGTGAGTTCCAGGTCTTCCAGCGGGTTCCTGACTAGTTGCTACTATAAGAAATTTTGATTTTACTTTACTATGCTGAAAATAAACTTTAGGGTTATTTTCTAATGTCTAATCTATATACACTCTGTTTGAGACCTACTTAGAGTAAACATGAAAGCGACCCAATGGTAACCTTACGGCGAGCCGCTCCAAGTAGATCTCAAATAGAGTGTAGGAGTACTTCATTAAACTTAAAGAGAAAAGCAGTTCACAGCAATAGAAACAGAGACAATAAGCTTCAGCTTCTCATATATCTAGCTAACAGTTAATGCGATCTATCTAAAGCAGTTTAATAAATTCATCAGTAGTAGCAACGAAGAATAAAACAATTGATGTTTTAACAGGAATCAATTATTGATTAATTATTCTTTTGTTCTGGACAGCATGTATGGTTCAAGCTAGTCTGCTCAGCTGGCCTCCGTCCACTAAGCTCGGTACGCGCAACTAACACGTACGTACGCCTTTACAGCTGGAGCAATGTGGAATTTTGCAGCTTAGAGTACTGCTTAGGGACCTCCAAATAGGGGAAAAAACACTTTTGGCACCAGCTTATTTCTTATACAATTCCAATTGATATGTTGGTTGAGACCGGATATAACTGGAAAACTGTCAATGGCTGTGTACAACTGTGAAGTCAGGTAAAACATCTAATTAATAAATCCAATATATATATATTACCTAGAGGTCGGAAACATTACACTAGCACACAATTAATATATTGCTCATAATCAGATGACATGCTTCTGCATCGCATAATTTATTGTTGAGCATATTCAAGGAAATAATTGACAGTTTTAATTAAGCTCTGTACACAGGCGATTGGATAAATGTATATTTCCCAAACATATTTATTCAAGAAGTTAGACAGTATTACATTTGATCTAAGCTTCCGTAAGAACCAATAAAAGATTAAATGTGCGCATTGGAAATGAATGACAAATCCAAAAATATCTTTGTATCGAAATTTAAGCATTATTCCCAGAATAACCAGACACTTGCAATAATTGGAAATTCCATCATTATTTGTATAATATATGTATTTCAATAAAAAAACAATTGCGCTCATCGGTCTTTCGTATACATTGGACCTTACTCTAACATTGAGCCCATCCCCTCAATATGTACTGGAACTACGGCACGTAGATATCTACAGGGCACCATTAGCTGGCATCAGCAGACCTCCCTGTGCCTATTTATATAAATGAACCTTCATTCGGGGATTTCGGGGAGAGCCCTGTACAGTGGAAGAGTGGTATCGGCGTGCTTGCTCCGACTCGTTGGGTTTCTATTTACTACGTACGCCTCGGTAGCTATACGTAGTAACAGAAAGCCATGATCCCTGACAAAGCTATTGGGGAATTAAGTGTCGACGTGTTTCACACACATATATTCATAGTCTTGTTCTGTGCTATTAAAAAACGCACCTCTAAAAATACTTAGTGCTGCATTCCAATAGATAGTTCATAGGCTAAGGGGCAATTGTCAAATCCCTATAATGCTATAAGTATTTATACCCCGCTACCTAGACCGTGACCAACGCATCGCCAGATTTATATACACACACCTTGAGAATTACCATAGAGCTATGAGAATTACAGACACAAGCCGGGACATACACACAATGAACATCCGAAAGTATGCTTGGAATCTTGCCACATATGACCTGACTCGAAACCGTACCGGATCTGGTTTGGTTTATACAACTGATCACCGGATCCAAGTCACTCTGAGGTTCATGGAATGCGAGTTATCTAAAATTGTGTTGAGCAAATTCATTTTCTATTGATTAATGGAAGTGCCACATGAATGTTTTCCCTTTAACATGCACCCTATGACAATGTATCAACATTTTATTCCAAGACCACACTCTTACTGTTACGGGCACTATATATGTACACTCGTTGACAGAAGACATAATGATTATAATAGCTATAGCAATCCCACGCTGTTAAATGGTGTGTCATTAGCCGAATCACACCTTCCAGTGGTAACTCGTGACAAATGGCCATGGAATTCTTATCTTTGCTAAATCGTTATCGAAGCAGTTATCAATGTTGGGGTTTACTTTGCCATCGGATCAGGGGCTATTGGCTTCCTAGATTAGGCGGACGGTTGGACACAAATAGCACATTCTATCAGCGAGCTATTTTGGGCCCAGGTGGGTCCATTGACCTTAATCTTTCATTATTTTCTAATAAATCACAGAGTAAATATGAGCACACTTAGTTAACAGCAACAGTCACACTTAATTAATTTTAAGATATACCAGGATATAGACCCTTGCAAATACCACAATAATGAGAGCACTGGGAGACGTACTGAGAAAAGTGTGGAATCTCGTATAAATAAAAGGGGGTGAGTGAGAAAGAAGAAATGTCTGACCTCCAAATGTTATACCCAGACGCTCTCTCAACTCACACACCCAACAACTAGCCTCTCCCACCTCCACCATCTGGCCCGCGCCTGTGTACTTCATTAGAATGCGCTGGCCCAGCTTGGCTGGCTTGTGTGGTGTGTCCCGACCCAAATAGCCCGTCCGTCCGTTCTCGCTGCACCTCCCTATCCCACTGCCCCCATCAACCTAACAATCTGCCCGCCCTCCCCTCCCTGAGAGCACACATCCACCCCATCCCGCTCTCCCCTCATCACAAGCTGTCTGGCGAGTATGACACATCAAGTGGCACACCTGGAGGCCTTTGTTCCGCATAACTAGCCTCGTCCATAGACCAGTGCCCTAAAATCGTTGCAGACAAGTTACATTTCTGAATAAATGATTATTCAACTAACTGCAAATATGCCCTGGAAATCGATCCAGTTTTCGGTAAGGGCTTTATATCCTTGTATTTGTATAAAAATATTATTCCAAATTGTTGCAGAAATGTTTCACTATGGATTTGATTCTCTTTTCACATTTGAAGATCTATGGCCGAGAGATCTATAATAGTAACGGGTCGTGGTATAAGCATGTGAGCTTAGTAACCCATTTAAATCCCATATATCCGACTTACGGAGTTCGCATGTTACTGAAGTTATATTGTAGGGTTAATTGTAGGGAAATGTTAGTGGAACATATGGGAATGAATAATTACTGTAGGCCTACTTGGGGAGACACCTTTTGGGGGAAATACGGTCATTATACTTGTATTGTGTGCTAGTTGATAGCATTAGTCAGAATCACATCAAATAATGGATCCTGGAAGATACAATACCTGTATTTATCTCAAGTATATATTATGTGCGCGATTTCTTTTCATGTAATTTAAAATTAAAACTTCCCACTGCAGTGAGTGCGCCTGTGGGTTGTGACTGACTGGTAAAGTTTCCCATGTGATATCATCCAGGAAGTAGACCACTTTCTTCACCAAAATGATGTAAGTTTGCGGACTAAGATTATGTAAACTATCTTCTAGAGAAAGGACTCAGGAAATGATAATGGCAGGTCGGTACAACTCGGGTAGTCCCAGGACAAAGGCCGAAATGGAATCAGTTGAGTGTGTCATCCTTCACCCCTTTTGGCTGACTCATCCAGAAATCACGGGTTTTGTGTGGTCTGAGGAGATTCGTGGCCGGATATAGTTCAGGACGTCTGGGAAATACAGGATGGGGCGATATTTGGTGGTTTTTATTTTCTCGGTATGTTATGCATTAATGTATCATTTTTAAAGACAAGTACAGATAGCTATATTTCCATTATTTTCGTAGGCTATTGGCACAGAATAGATAAAAATGAATGTGGAATATATATAAAAAAAACTTCAAAGATCGCGATATTCTGTGGTTATTCTTTGCATTAATGGATTATTTTTAAGACATACAGATAGCTATATTACCATTGTTTTCGAAGGCTATTGGCACAGAATAGATAAAATAGAATCTGGAATTATATAGAAACTTCAAAGATTGCCGCTGAGTATTTTGGACATCGGGGAACTAAATTATTAGTCTTCAGAGCTAGATATTGTTTTCCGTTATATAATAAATGGGCGCCATATAATTTCTGTCATATAATAACGTTTGTTCATATTATATAGGTCGTCGCAAACTAAGGAATGAAGATGGTGATCATTAAATATTCGAGTTCCAAGCATATTCGTGGCATTAGATGCAAAACAATTAAGAGAAAGTGGAAAGAAGAGCAAGAGGTAAAATTTTCTTTGAAAAAATATTTATTACTGGGGATCAGTGAGTCATGATAATGACCATAAGAATCCAACTGTCGCAGAAGTTTAAGTAACACTGTTTTGTACTCAATAATGACAGATACCGAATCATGAGACCAAACATAACAATACAATAACATGTGTCCGATGTATCAGAAGTTCCTGAGGATTTTTTCACATAATAAGTTATTTTCTGTGATTCAATAACACAAAATATGCGATTTCAATAACACAAAATGTTTCGACGTTATTAAAAACATAATTTGTTCATGGAAACAATTAATCGGCGAAGGAAATCGAACCTGAGTATACACAATTACTTAGATAGTGATACACAAATTAGGACTTGAAGAACATAAATTCTTTGGCCAGATATCGTTTAACTACTTATCCTCCAGTATTATAGATACAATCTGTTCAATAACTTAATCGATACATGCTTGATACACATGTAACACATAATATATACACAGACAGTTCTTGGCTTCAATCAATAACCTACTAATTCATCTACTCTCATCACAGCCAGGTTTTTGGCAGATTGTTTCACCAATATGGGGAATTCTACCAAAAGAGTCAGTTATTTTTTCAATACAATATTATGTTGTAACTTCTTTTTGTAAGATAAGTTCATCCTTTTGCTTAGCAAAAGTAAGGCATTTTGTCCCGTCCACAGTTTCCATGAAGATTGTGATCAGCATAAATAGTTCAGACCGATTCGCTAAAATCTATCTAACTTGATGCTGACTCAGTCCTTGAAAGTGGTGGAAAGAGGACACTGGTTGCGAACTTCGGGGCAAGACTTACGTCACACCAACGTTTGCGTACGTCCTTGACGCCCACTGGGATGAGATGGTCCACGTGGTTCCCCACACAAACGCGCTCCAACCAAATTATGCATACCGACCCACATTCAACAAGTCTGTGTTTGTGTCCTGCTTATGATATTATGTATTATATAGAATATACAGCCCATTTGTAAAGGTGAAGTAGTCTCGTAAAGGCAAAGAATGTACATGATTAACATGTAGAACTATCCCAACACAAAGCAAAACACCTGGGCGTATCCTTGATATATAAACTGGGCAGGTTTTTACAAACTGGCCTATTATGAATGGGGTGGCTTTCTGAGAAACAGCAGCAATGAACTTGTGCTCAGCCGAGCGTGCCGTCTTTGTTGCCAACCAAGTGGGTCACGTATGGGGGGAAAGTTAGAGGAGACACGCTTTCCTACGGTGGCTGTGGGCGTCACCAGGTTTAAAGGTTGACATGGAGGTCAGCTTTTGTGCGATTTGGGGGTCGCGTCGACGTCACTCCACCGTTTCCCGGGAAAACCGTTCTACTCCCAAGGCGTGGGTAAGCAACCGTCGTGATGTGGAATCTTTTTGTGTCAACATATCTTCTCGGTCTCCACCTCCTCCTCTCTGACGACAATGTGAAATGCGAGAGCCCTGAGTTGCACTCCACCGTATCGGTATCAAAGTGGCACTGTTAACATAATGCTTACTACCTCACTTCTGCGGTAGTAGTAGGCATCAATGCAATAATAATATTATTATTAATATTCAATACCGTCACATATTCAATTCACCAAGTGTTCAATAGTGATTTAAATTCAAACTGTTAGGGCTATACACGGACGTGATAGAGAGTCAATTTGGCTGTCTTTCACCTGAGTACAACATGATGAATATTGCTGTTGGTCGCAACCATGAGATTGAGATAGCAAACCTGAAAGTCCACTGTTGAACCTTGACACTAAGGTTGTTATTTGTACAGGCTCTGTTTGCATGGGCTCTGGTGCCGAGAGCTCCGTTGACGATAAGCCTACATTTTCCGATGCAAACACACAGTCCGATCTGCTACTGATATCTTGAGAGAGTTCACAGTCCGATTCATATTTACAACGCTTAGCACTCACTTCACCTTCTAAAATCTCGGAGCTACGGCGCTTTAGACACTTGGCGCAATTGCTGTCGCTGCTCTTGTTAGTGTTTTGTGAAGAAACTGGCATGTTTCCGATAGTGGAGGTTTGGAGAGGGGTCGGCCGGTCAACAGCCATCATGTTGTGGTATTCCTTAGCAGGCTCGGCGGGGGAGGAATTCTCCTTATCCCACTGATGGTCTTCCTCGACCGTCCGCGTCTCGTGTTGTTGATGGGCGGCAGGGGCTTCCATGTACATTGGAGCTGGAGTGGCTGGTCTATCCTCGGATATTTCCACATGATGCGAGGCCTCCATTTGAGCCTTCCTTTGTTGCATCATTGCCTGGAAACTCTCCATCATGATAGTTGTCCTAGCCTTGTGCAATACTGTTGAGACGAGGAGAGATTTATGTAAGTTGGCTCCTCCTCGCTGACTCCTCGATGCTGCAATCTTGCCGAGAGACATGGCAATAAGGCGTTGTGCTTGTTCTACTGCCATTGTGTTGTTGATATGTAGTCACCAAGATAACTGATAATTCCCGACGACAGAAGAAAGTCTCTACGTCCGAATGTGTCTATATAATGTATGTGTATAGTAATGAGCCGACGGACAGAATGCTTGTTGTTATCCACACAAGTTGATCCAATATATTAATGGGGATTGTCTGTGATATGACCACTCGCCTCTACCGCTGGCTCCCGACTAATCGTAGCGTAGAATTGCTGACCGTTTTGTACGCACATGAAATGCCATGACGTCAGCCGACCGCACCAGTCCAATCAGAGCGCTCATCTCATACCGCATCGGCATGGCTTAGCAGGTGCGCGCCACCATCAATTCAAAATGGACCAATAAGAGCATCCGTACCATAGGGTCGCGTGACCTGTCATGACCTAGATGACTATTTTTAGACAAACACGGGGCAAATTTTCCTTGCGGTGGTTTCCATAGACGTGACTCATTCATGTCTGAACCCGGGTAGTGACGTAGGATAGCTGGTGTAAACAATCCAGCTTGGCGCGAGATTTTCTTGTGGGTTCTAATAGGAGAGATGATCGAAAAATGGATCACTGATGCACGGGGGGTTATGATCCAATTGAATGCACCACTCTAGATAGTTGCACCATTGTCCAATATAGGCCTATACATTATATCATATAGGCCTATTGCACTTAGATAGATGTATTTCTTCATTGAATGAAATTAACCTTGCAATCTTGTAGGCATATGATGCAATTTTCTAAGGCCCAAAGGGGGGGTGGCAGGGTTGGGGGGGGGGGGGGTACGCGTTGTACCATAAATTGCTTTTTACTAGTAAAATACAGGTTAAATTAATTCTAAAAATTCTAGAATGCATTAGCCTACTGGTATTAGGGGATTCTGTGGAAGGATGACCAGAAAGGAAATTCCTCCTCATCCCCAGCCCAATTACCGTACCAATATCCTCATCCCGGTCTTGTTCGGGAAGCAACATGATAATATTGCCTGTCTCCAGGAAGTTGATTTTACTCAATAATTTTGTTACGGTAGCAAGAAACTATGAATATATGAATATTCGGTTGTCCCCCTAGCTGTTTACTCCTAATAAAGGTTAGACCTAATTCTAAAATGTGTTTTTTTCTAGTTAAATTAAGATCGTTTTTAAAAGATAAACAATTTGGATCCCTGCACATTTCTCATAGGCCCTGAGGCCTATAGGGCCTACTTGATATCTAAAAAATAATTAGGGCCTATTGTCCAAGTAACATATATTCCCAACTAAACCATTAAGCTTGAACCCATTACGAGAGGGTAGCCTAGTGCATGTGTAGGCCCATAGGCCTATGCACCTGTTATGAGTTTGGCCATGACACATACTCGTCGAAAAACGCATGTTATTCTACTCTCATAGATAGATATCTTAAAAAGTGTTTACGGAGCAATATTCAGGAAACAGTTGCTGTGTCGGATGGATGCAGTAAATTCCTCGTCCACTAAGGTTGTGGCTAAATTGGAAACATTTGACCTATATTTATCCAATATTTATGGGGGGATTTTTTAAAATATAATAGGCCTAAATGGTTATAAAAGTTGATGTTGGCTTAGGATGGTTTCCATGGCAACCAAACAAATTATTTTTCAATTGAAAAATAAGTACATTTGGGAAGTATAGTCGCTATGGTGATATCACTACAGGAAGATTTTAAACTGCACCTCGTGATATGTAGAGTAGGCTAGAACATTTTAGTTTACCTGCAATTTACTCCATAAAAATATGAATTTTTTTACAGCGAAATTTTGGATAAACAATTATGAGACATCACTTCACACCTGAAGAAGGGCGTCCATAGCCCGAAAGCTTGTGTTATAAATAAAAATCAAAACCAACAATTTTTAATGACATCTAAATCGATTCATTTCCACCCCTAAGCGATACTCTCCCCTTCTACCAATTATGAGACATTTTCCTGATTTTTTTCACTACGGACATCACCAGTTTTGTCATGGCTTATCTCCTTTCATAAGATTTACTCTGGCTAAGAGGGATTGTTATAATATCTGGCAGGCAGGCAACTGTGAAAGACTTCACTAATTTTGGGAGTATCAAAAAGACGTTTTTTTACTTTTAGAATGCTTGAATACAGTTTCAATAGGGCAAATTTAGGAAAGATCTCCCTTTTCAGACCTGCCGCCCGTAACGACCTTGTGGACATTCCATAATTTAGACCTCCATATCTGAAGACCTGTGCATTAATTTATATAATACAGGCCCTGCCTACTACTACTAGATGCGTGCGTTGAGGCACACCGATTTTCTAATCAAATTTCTATAATTATGCAAACTTATGCGTCACAGTGTCAGTAGAAATCAATTGCAGTCATCTTAAATGTAACAGAAATAGCTTTTACTTTGATGAAAGAAAGTAATTGGAGCGCAAAGTAAAAGACCATTTTGTTCTGGGTTTTAAGAGTATAGCCAAAGCGATTATATAAGGGTGTTAGCTACAATACTGTTCTGTATGATTCCATCCTTACATGTTTCATAACATGACCGAAACCATTGAGTACCTAGGCTAAGGGCAAGCCAATTTCTATGTCTGGCAAACAGAAGATAAAAAAAAGAAATGTCAGTTATAACCCCTAATGCATAGGTGTGACTGCAATCCACAGGAATATTATATGTTATAATATAACAATAACCGAATAATATTTTTCGCACTTTTTAAGCAATGGTTAGACAAATGGAGCTTGGCAAAGACAGATACAATCACATGTACGTGCATGTTTTATTAGTTTGGCATTTCATAATGCGGGTTTTTAAATACGGTACCTCCCTTTTAAAATACAAACGCAACTGCAAAACCAAGCGCGACTTCACATTAGCTTGCGTCTTGCTTTCACAGCATCGTCGCTTCTGAAGCAACTTGTTTCTTCCAGTCATGAAACAACAACGCACTACTTGGATCGTCTGCACAGACCCAGCTTGAACCTTGACCGCATATTTCTGGCTGCAACCGGGACTAGGGCTTGACTGAGTGAGGAGAGGAGCAGGGAGAGAGAGAGAGCACTGGGTCCCGCATAGACATATTTTCCATGCCTTTGCCAAATACGGGCGCTCCAGATCCATCCAGATTGCGGTCGACGTGAAGTGGCAGCCACTAGTGTAAAGTTGTATGTATGCCGACGGCATGGTTGTATGACCCAGTCATGTTTATTAGCAACCCTTGGTCATGTGATGATGTGGCGTATGTGAGTAAGATGACGCAAGGTGGTTTATCTGCCGATTGGTAGGAGGGAGGGTGAATGGGAGGGGGTGTTGGCGCCTGGAGTCATTATTGTATATCGAATTAATCTAGCAACAAGGATATTTATTATCCCCCACCTTGGGATATTAAGTGTGTTTATCATAATGTTTCCGTTTCGCCTGTACTTATAGCTTGGGACAATTGGACTGAATGGATTTATGATTCATTTATAGATACACGTGACATATGGTAAATGACCTGATACAACTGTTCTATATATCATGGTCTCCAAACTATCCATACAGAAGTAGCACCATAATGGCTATGGGAAATGGGCAAAATCCGAGCCAGGATGTTGGGTAAATCGTTTGCTTTGGAGTGTATAAATAGTTCAATTGCAACCCATTACATATGCAAGAGATATGCAAACAATTTACCTATCAGCGATGAGTGATAGCTGACGAATTTGATCGACCCTAGTTCATACATTGTAGATGTATTACAACATATCTTCCAGGGCATGTGTCTAAACTAGATTATAGCGTGGGGCCTTTGTTTGCCACCTGTGAGATCCGTGATGCGTCATAGGCGAATAAAGAGAAAGAAGCATGTGCCAAGGGGCCGTCTCAACATTACGAAAGGGTTTCATTCAAGGCGGTAGATTTGTATCCCGTGAAGTCACTGGATACATGCAGGGATTGTATACAATCCCCATAATACTTCAGATTGCCAAGATCAATGTGTTCCAAAGATTGAACAAGACTATTGTTTCATCAATAACATATCCATTAAATTTCCAAGAAAGCTTTCAATACAGTCAGACAACATTCAGGGAACGTGTCCAATTTTCTCGATATCGATTTCCACTTTAGTATCCGACTAAATGTAACAATCAATATGCGATTCATGATTTCGTCCCAAGAAGAGACAGACAAAAAATTGCATAAACTAGAACGTCATAACGTAAGGTTTTAATCTACTGATATCTGCGTAACAAGTATCTCTCAAATGATAAGAATCCTGTACCATTACACGATAGAACACGCGTGGATTTCCATTCAAATATTAATAGCAGCAACTGCGCTCTCAATGATAGAGGATATTCCCCCCATCGTATTTATGCTCCTGACGTCATGGGAGACAGCGACCTAGAACATGAGAAATGAAAGTGGGACTGCTTCTCACCTTCCTATTACTCCAAGTTCTCACTAACTATATATCATAGTCGGCCAGTTTTTATACTAGAGATGGATTCGTCAATTTTCTCATATGATATGGAACACAATTAACTTATATTATAAGTTGGGGTTTGCGTTGGTGTGTGTGCCTGTGGGGGGGGGGGGGGGGGGGGCTTATTTCTATAATGATATATGCATTGTTTGTTTAGATATAATTATTATGAATAAAGTTTTAGAGTTATATATTGTTTTCCCCAATCATTACAAATATTTACACGGAGCGAAATAATTAACGAAAGAGCAACGCACCCCCGCCCACTACTCCCACTAACCCTCCTGCTCCCTTCCCCTATTAGATCCCCCTGAATCTACATCTGCGTAAAAGGTTGCTATGACGAAAGAAGTGCAACCTGTATAATATATGACCTTTCAGTTCGCTATTGAATCTCAAAGAGTGATAAAACCTCTTCCCTCATATCAACGAGACTACATGCGGTATATATGACCATATTCAAATGAATAAACCGAAGGACCGACAGGGCAATGGCCTATCTAACTGGAATTACCGCCTCCCGAGTTCATGAACATGTTATAAAACGTTGTATCATACCAGGATCTCATGTAAACAGAATGCACTTAGCTTACAATGTCCGTAGCAGATCAATACTCAAATATCAACATGCTTATCCGCCAAGTCCAATATCCAGACCCCATAGTCCTCACTGGTGATGAATGAATATTTATTTCCGAGAATACCTTATTTAGTTATTATCATAGACAGTGCATGGTCTGATCGGATATCATTTGAACCATTTCATAATTTATTATTTTTTAATTGTCCGCTTCCCTGAGGCATAGAGAAGAACATTTTAAAAATGTGTCTTCCTCACCCTGGCACAGAGTAGACATGAATTTAATATATAATTAAATTTCTTATTGTAGATTGTCATTCCCTTTTTTAAAATTGAACCTTACGGTATACCTATAGCTTGGACTTTCTGTACAATTTGCACTTTATTGGACAGAGTGGTTGTAATAAGTCATTATTTACTCAGTACTGACAATCTATACCTTTTGATGAAAAATTAATTAGTTTACCAAGCCAGGAGACCTATCTACGTGTATTTGGCACGGGTTGTACTGTAGTACTCAAGACAAGCACGGCCCAGAGTCAGAGAAGAAAACATGTGCATAAAATAGACCGAAGTGCACCTGGGACAAATTTATTTCCAGTGAACTTAGCCGGAATTTTGGTCCAGAGCATTGGTTTCCGATGACCCGGGCCCGAGTCACATTCACCCGCAATGTTACCATTTTTTCACTTCAGTCAGGTTCAGAAGGCAGTTGTGGTCACCTAAGTTTCAGGGAGTCATTAACACTTTAGCCTTAGTCTTAGCCTTGCGGTTAAGCTTATCGCTGGATGTGGAATTGAGGAATGTGGGTGTCTGGACCTAACTGACTTATAGAGATGGAAAATATGATTGAGTGAATGAGAAAGTGCGTATTGATGAATAATCTCAGAGTAATAGACTAGTAATTTATAATACTCGGAAGAAGAATGTATAGATTTAAGATCTAGCTATTGACATGAAATATGTTTATCATCGCAAATAAAAAAACAACAAAACAATATCGCAAAAATACGTATTGCCATTCATTACGCTCCGTGAACCTGAACATAACAAAGTAAAAACCACTGAGGTATTTCTTTGTCCCAGTTGCCGGATGTGAAGAGGAGAGCATTCAGTTTGTGCCCGAGCCACCGGGACCCTATTTTCCGGCTCGGTCTGGTTTTGACGTCATCAATAGTGGTTGTTGCGTATCGAAGAGAAAAACCACAGTAGTAGGTTTACATATACCATGTCCTGTGCTCCATTAACGGAACTTCCCAGAACGCACATAATATGGAAATGGTCCACCCATATCCTCAGAAATCGGGTTATAATGGACAACTCAAAATATTGTTTGGGATGTTGTTCAACGTCCCATGCAAAAATATATGTTATTCAAGATATTTATGGTAGAATAAATTCAGTTTAAAAGCAAGCGCCTGATCGTTAGACTTCAGTAATAGACTTGATATCCTCACTCGAACCTTAGAAACGAACACAGGAACGTGTTACACTAGGAATATTCAAAGATCGGAGATCCATCCATTGAACCAATGAAACAACTCAAAACCATGATATCACCAATTACACATTCATCGATTTACAAATATTGTACAGTGGCGGCAGTTTTTATTATTTCTGATTATATCATATAAATAAGATGAAGAAATAAAACACAATAGGGATGTGATTTTAATTCTGTCCGACATTCTACATTAAGGAAATATAAGTACGTACAGGCTCTAAACATGTATATCTGACATCATTGAATGACCTAAGTAAGACATGCATGTGTTGAATATATTCGACTTGGTTCAAGTGTTAACAATAGTTGATTCATAGTCTGGTTGCCTAGTGACGCCCTTCCTATACAATAACGCCCATGTTTTACGCCATGGCAACGGAACAACTTTACCAGTCGGACTCCAAATTCCACGGAGGATACCTGGTCTGATGATTAGAAATCAATTAACATTCAGGACGATGTTTCCAGAAACTGCAGGACATGCAGGAAGTTATTAAATGAAGTGAAAATGAGCGGAGTGGAAGAACCTGATACCAAAATGTCATGCGATGCCCGTGCTTCCGACAATTCTCACACATTCTAAAATCTGTGTGGGTCTTCATATTAACAAATTCAAAAGGTTAACTTGTCTAGATTAATATAGAAATATCATAAAAATCATTCTCGCTCTGAAAGCATTTTAGGGCGATGACTAAATGGAGTATACATGTATAGATCTATGTATAGGCATACAAATATGATTGATCGATCCATTGATTTCTGGGCGAGTAACGGCTTGCCCAATGTGTGGGTCATTATTAATGTTTCGTACATGTAAAACTTCCAATAATAACATTATGCGTCTAGGCTTAGACATTAGTTAATACATACATGATAGTATATCATGCCATAATTTTTGAGCGGCTGGTATTGATTTGCGATGGAGAGTAGGGCAATGCACTCCATTCATGTATGTAAATTCAATGGTCTAGCAAGTCTATTTCAAAGAAAATACATCTTTTCAACAAATCATTTTTTGATAGAAACTATCAATAATTATGTCTCTTTCATGAGCATGGTCGAGACACTCATA
Organism: Sthenelais limicola; assembly: GCA_942159475.1. Taxonomy (NCBI): domain Eukaryota; kingdom Metazoa; phylum Annelida; class Polychaeta; order Phyllodocida; family Sigalionidae; genus Sthenelais; species Sthenelais limicola. Next base: position 67,277,154 of record OW804096.1, read on the forward strand.
ATGGAAGCGGGGGCAATCGAGGGCAATCTCATAAATATAGGATCACGGCCATTTTGATTACACCTAATACTAGTTCCTTACAAATATGCGTTTTAACATCTTTATAACAAGCGATTGGCTTCCAGGGATGTGTTGATGGCGATGCAAGGGTTTCCAGGGGCAGGGAAGTGATGATACACTCCCGGAATAACGGAAAATCCCACCGCCGGACGCAGAAGTATATAGTGCTCCATTTACAGGGAAGTTATTAGGGGCTGTCCCAGTGCGATCGATATGGCACGTTGCCACGTACATGTTTACCACACTGCAGAGACTCTCCCCGCAGCCATCCGAAATAGTATTGGGTCAGTAGACTTGCGCTCGCCCGAAGAACATTTTTCAAAAATATTTTTTACCACACCTGTCTCTTATATTAAAAAAAGATATATATTGACATACTGTAAGACAGAGTAATCCAAAACATAGACTCAATTCGTCTGTCATTCTCAATGTATTATTTTCTATTTATTTTATTGCTTTCGGAATGTACATACACCTAAATTATCACCGGGCTGATCCTAGGTGGCAAGATTGTTCTAGTCGTGATTACATAACAGGGACATAGAGTAGGTATATATAAGTGTACGTAAATATCTTGTACGACCTTGCATTGGTTGATTGTTCGAATGTCGATCTCACTCCACTGGCAATTAATAAGTCACGAGATATGCTATGCCCCACTAATCCCAACTTATGCAAAGACAAATACATATATAATATAATGATTGCATCACAATGTTTTTACACCCGTAAACTCATTTATAGGGACGAATCACAGCATACATCGGAATGGGTCAGTACCCGTTTTTTTTTATTCAGGCAAGGATTATATTTATGTAACGACCCCTGCACAGCTTAGATCCAATGATTTAAACAGGTCGTCCCAACTTCAGACGTCCCATAGGCCAGATTTATGTCTGTTAGTGTTGTTCGGATAGCAAGTGTTTATCGATGGAAAAAATTGAATGTGGATTTTGATTACTTCCAAATTGCTGTCTGAATACACGATTACTAAACGAGTTTCGTTTGATCACTAGCATTTTGTTGATCATATGCCTTAAATTAGGCCTATAAATGATTGTTAGATCATTGTTGATAGGGCTTGCTGGGAATCTCCATAGGCCTAGTTCTAATATCATCGACTGGGTGTATATGATTGAAACTAGTTGCGATTTATTTTCCCATGCTAAACTCTCCGCATAATATACACAGGAAGAAAGAGTGCGGGCCTATTAGCAGTAAACACATGCAACTGCACGTGCTAAAACGTTAGTCTATATTCAATCTTAGATGAAAATGTCTTTAGTAGTCTAGGTATAAACAAGCATGCTATGGGAGAGGGCTGGGCATCAATTATTTAACAGAGTCGATAATTTCTGCATAAAAAGATCCATTCAAACTCGTCTTGTGGCTTGTATTGTGGTTAATATCTGGATCGCGTTTCGTCATCGGATTAATATAAACTAATACGGGGACGCAGTGATCAATTGTTCCAGGGCGCTGAAAGGTACAAAGGTGAACGCTGTCTCGGCCACGTTGCTAGACATGACGTCATGGCTGTATTTGTAAACACCACCATGCGCCAGAACACGCGTGGCTAGAGACCGGGGCAGTGGTAAGTAGCGCGACAGCTAAGCTCAGCTGCTGCTGCCGCCGCCGCTCCTTACCTTGTTGATATCGAGACTGGCGCAACCCTCGATGGGATACACGGAGCGCTAACACCGTAACGACTTGCAAGAAATCAATGATCCACCGCCACCACCGACTCCACCAATCCCCACGATTGGTCACAATTGATTACGCTGGGGAAAGTTCTGGGGAAAGCATTTATGTGACCCGCCTCCCCGCACCCCACCCACCCCTATACATGTATAATGCTATGAAGGTACGTGTATACACCGCAACTGGATGGGCCATGCATGATGTGGGACACTTGACAAGTTGCCAACAGTACTGAGAAAAGGGAGAGTAAGCCCATAGCAGTCTTTATAGTAGGCTACACTGACTGAATGGCACACCCACCGCCTCGCCTAGGTGCCCAGTCAGGGATATTGTTGTCGTGTGCAGATATATGCTGGCGCTAGCACTGGTCCCTTCTCCATGCACGAATATTTTGTCTATGTTTGCACCAGCAAACATTTTCTTTAGCTGATCTAGAATGAGGCGCTTCCGAAAATGTTTAGCACGTTTAACAGCGTCATTTAAAGGTCATTCGCATGCTAATAACCACACAATTAATATTAATAGCCTACATTATGAGTGCACACCCATTTAACGACCTAGATCCACTAGATGCCAATACCACCCCTCTCTTGGACGAAAATGAGAACGGTATGCAAAAAGGAGACAGCTATTTCACGGTTGTGTCCCCATAGCCCCATTATTTCATCTTTTAAAAAATCAAATTACATTGCATATAATTACAGTACAATGATCCGCTATACATCAATTACACATATTTTTATTATAGTGCCTACGTTTGTACACAACCCGAGAAGGCCCTATTTATACAGCAGAAGATAGCATGCCAAGTAACCTTGAAATGTGACTGAGAGCGGCTTCGTGTAATTGATTTATCGATCTGTAGTTTTCCAGAAACCATCAATGAACACTCCAGCCGCCAATTCGGTCACGACTTATCTCAGCCGGCCTCAACGCTACCGTCCCGCCATCTCGTGTAGAACAATTAGACTAAGTTTTCCGAGACCGCAACCAGCTCTTTGACTCTCATATGCATCATGAGCCAGGAGGTTTATCTAAAGTGGCTAAGTTAGGTACTTTGACCTATTAATATCTTGTATATTCCATTGTCATTTTCATGACTTGCATAAGTAGGAACACTTCAGTGCCATATCAGACCTATTTATAGGTCTTTAATGAAGGTTAAGTGGAAGAGAATGTTGGGTTGACGAAGAGCTTAGCACCGTTATACCTAATAAGTAGATAATTAGATGCACAAGAAGAGCAGCAACAGCTAGCAACTGTCTCCTCCAACTATCACACATGGGATAGGTTTCCAGACCACAAGACTTAAATAATTCCCAGCGAATTTGAAACTTAGGTGCTCAAAATACTTTCACTAATTACATAAATGCCCCTGGGTGTGCTTTTTTGACATAATCTAGTCCGGAATCTAGTACATGGCAAGAGGCACTCTAATGAATATAGCTTCATGACACTATAGTCGAGAAACAAAATTTAAATATTCAATGGTACATGACCAATAGAAAAAGAAAGACACAATCTCCATTATTATCAAGGCTATATCATCTCACCTCATCTGTATAATGCATATATACCAAAACGCAGGAGATTTGAAAAACTACCTTGCCATGCTTTCAAAAAGTCCGATTTCCGGAGGAAATACTTTTATCATGGGCTAAGAATCAGACATAAACCTATGATGAACTTATGGCCAAAGATCAAGAAACTGAAGCAAAATTGAATTTTAATACTATTTATTGGGTAACCTTAAAATATACGTTGTTAAATATAACATTTGCTATATCTAATCGTACTTGTATCGTGTATGTATGTATAGTCCACACAAATAATATCAACAATTGGCGGGGTATACCGACACAAATGCTTGACAATCAATCAACAGGACTTGAAGAATATATTCAGACTTTACCTAAAATCATATCTTATAGCAGATAAATGAACGCTGATGCATCATATAAATGATTTATATATTTAAGAGTTGAAGGTCATCCGCATTTTGGTCCACTTTCTTTCGCAAATATCAATCGTGATTACCAATCCCTCTATTAATTCAATATCTTCAACCTTGATTCAATATATCTTTCATGGAAGCAATACTAAAACAATTTGGGGTGTAACAATTTTAGTTATAGCACCCATCGCCCTTCTCACGTAACTGAATATCATAAAAACACACCCATTTCAGGTTAATGAATATCACATAAGTTTATGAGATATCACAATTAATTAGGAACTTAATGTTGGTGTTATACATATCGTACGTTACACCTGGGAAAAGAAGTACTACACATATATACCATCCATCCCTTTGGAATTCATTCAAGCAAGTGTTATATAGAAATATAGTTTTTACTCCTGATATGGATGTATCAAACTCATGTATGCTTCCTCATCAAGTATACACTAATAATTTAAAATGATGGAGACTTGGGGTCAGATCTGGGGTCACTAAATCATGAAACCACCTGTAAAAAGAAACCAAGCTTTAATATAACATCCATTCTAAAATTCTTTAGGGATTTTAAAAAAAAAAACTCTTTAGGGATTTTAATAATGTTTGTTTACCGCTATAGATACTCACAGAAATTAATTTCAATAGCGTTCAACATCTTCTTGAGTTCAAATTCTAAACAAAATCTCTAGCGCTTCCGTGATATTTATATTTTACTTATCGTATAAATTACGTAAATGTGTGATGTAATGTTGGAATAGAAAAGGTACATATATGCATTAGTGGAATTCTGAATAACACCCATACTTACCAGAGACCTCTAAGCATTCACCAGTGATATAACTACTACTAGGAGAGGCAAGGAAAAGACAGGCTTCTGCAACCTCTGCAAAGTAAATAAATATTTCTGTGAACTAATGAATGTCTTAATGCAGATCTTAATAAATGAATGAATGGAGGGATGGATTTCAAGAAAGAACTACCCAGCAATTTTCGGATTTAGTCTGGTGATGAAATCTGAATGATATGTCAACCTATATAGGAAAATCTTGCGTACTTCCCTGGCAGAACTCCCGATACAAAAACTCACCTTCTGGCTTGCCTGTTCGGCCCAACGGAATGATAGTCTTCATGATATTCAATACTTTATCAGGTACTTTGTCTGTCATTGGAGTTTCAATGAAACCTGGTAGAATCGCATTGACCCTAATACCGAATCTGTTCGTATAAAGTCAGAATTACTTTAAATAGCCTAGGTCAGTACATCGGAAAATCCTATTCTTCTTCTTTGTGCTTCCTGGATTATTATGCAAATCATGACATAACCTAATAGCGAGGAAAGGACCATAACTTAATGAATCAATTTTTAATAGTTACAAAGATAAAAATAATTCAACGGCGAGGCTCTCAGCTTCAGAAGTATATCAGGGGAATGCTGCAGTTTCCTACATCATTATGTATGTCTAGTTAGTATTTATGTATGAAGCATGGACACGAAAAATAAAACTTACTTGGCCAGTTCTTTTGCCGCAGTTTTAGTATACCCCATAACACCTGCTTTAGATGCAGCATAATTACATTGTCCTATATTTCCTACCTGAAAAATGGTAGGTGAGTCCAATTCAATAGAGACAATTTATAACAATTTATTTAAAAACGCAAATGGTATATCTTCTATAATAATGGAAATGATAATAATGATAGTTAATAATTATTAATACTAATAATAACATTATAGAGATAATCTGAAGGACATGTTGGTTTAAAGGGTGCTGAGTTTGAGGTAATCTACTTTAGTTCTCATATCTTAGGAGGCGAAATAATTATATATCTGAACATGACACACCAAAAACTGAATAAAATCGATGACTTAATTACTTTTCCAACAATACTGCTAATGTTCACTATAGATCCTCTGCGTACATCATTCTCGGCGATCAGCCTCGCTATGGCCTGTGATACAAGGAATGTACCCTAGTGGGAGAGAAAAAAAGGCACGAGGATGATTAGCATATCAGTGTTTGGGGCAAGTAAAATATCATATGTATGCATAATATGAGAGCAACGAGAATAAATTCAAGAGAGTGGGGACTCATGAGTCGGCAGAAAGATGTAACAAATTTGCCCCTCTTATCTTGGAATCTGATGGCCCAGGCGGTCACCCCTTTCATCCGAGGTTGTTTGTAAGTTCTTAAAGGGCCTTCAGTCTCCCCTCTCATTTTCCGTTTTGGAGGTGGAAGTGAAGTTTCTTTCATTATTGTTTAAATATTGCATAAATCTGATTTATAAGTTGACAATCAGGTTCAGAACATCTATAGCTCGGGCCCTGTACACCTGATTTGTGAAAATAAAATAAAACTGAGCAAGTATCATGAAGTAATTCATTTGGTGACTAATTTTTTTTCCAGTTTTTTCCATTTGATCATATGATCTGATTTGATTTGAAGCACATAAAACATATCAATGTGTAGCCTAATGATTTCTCCATCCATGGTCTCATGGTAATTCTTCAAATCAGATCGGAACAATGTTAAATGTGGTGATATTTCCATTTCTCTGTATAAATTAATGAGTTGAAATTTGCCAGAACATGTGGGTTTTATGGCCTTTTATGGTCCTTTCCCCGATTTCCTCCACCAGACTCCTTACTGTGTTTCACAGCAGGGTTAAACAAGCTCGGGTATAGCATCGGACATAGTCCCCACTCTCCTGTTCCAGACTCGTTGATGAGAGTGAACAAAAAGATTTCTAAAAACTGTTTAGGGGATCTAAAGAGAATAGTCAGTGTTTAGGCTTGTTCTTTGAAGTTTGGGTAAGTCTTTTTGGGGCAAAAAAAGCTTTTTAAAAAGATACAGATTGAAGAATATTCAGCTAGACACTAGTCTATTGTTGCCAGATCCCATACACGTGGTAGTTAGTTCCAATTTTATAGCATTGAGTGAATGCCCTTATACCACTCCCTCTGATCCCCTCCTTGAAAGAAATCACCAATTTCCATTTTAAATTCATGGTGTAGTTACCTTAAGATTGATTTTTATAACTTCATCAAAGCTTTCTTCTGTCATTTTAAGAAGGAAATTGTCTCGAGTAATTCCGGCACAGTTGACGTTGAGGCATGGGACTTGTGAAAAATGTGACCTAACATCTTTGATTAGAGCTTTCACGTCAGAAGAGTTGGATATATCCGAACTAAATGGGTGAAAGTCTCCTGCAAAATTGTGAAAAGAGAAATAGAGACGGAGTTCAGAAGGCGCTATAGCAACCATAAGGTCACAAAGATACTTTGAATCGATTAAATGAACAGGAGAAACACACATGTATATTATGATCAACACAATGGCACATTATCCAGCATATTAATGTGTTCTTCATAGAATCCTTTTCCGTATGTATTTTCTGTATCGTGATATTTAATCCATGAGTAAGTAGGTGTAACTTCAAATATCACTAACACACATGCATTGCAACCACAAGCAGAGTAAATTATCATAATTTTCCCAGCAAATATAGTTCAGTGGTTTTAGAACAAAGTGGAGCCAAATGGCAACGATGTCCCACCTTAGAATCCCATTCATTCCGGCGTATAGCAATTAGGCTGTTTACTATCGGGGCATATATTACCCCCCCCCCCCCCCATCCGACCAACCCCAGCCATTGTTGGCAAATAATTGATTCACGGGGAAATACCATTGCCATTCAATGCAGCTACAGTGTCCTTAGCCCCAGATGCATTCACGTCCACAACTGCTACCCTCGCTCCTTCTCGTGCAAAAGCCTTGCAAACGGCCCGTCCAATGCCACTTCCTCCTCCTGAATAACAACACAGAATATGGGGTCATAATTATCTGTATCTTAGGACAAAGGGTGTTTCCGGCCTATCCAGATTTTTTTCTGTGTTAGTAGGGCTTCTGGAGAATTCGATCAACTGTCAGGTTATATCGGGTTGTTTTGTGTGAATAGAATAGGGACAGGGCTCAATCAGGTCAAACAGATCTCAACACAGATACAGGGGATAGGTCTACAGTATACATACCATTTACTTGTTTTACATAAAGTTTTATTAAAGAATATTGGAGAAATAAGCGCTACTGTATATTATTATTGCTGATATACGCTACCGTATTCAAACATATTTTTTTACTCAATATTACAAGTCCACTATACCGGTGTACATACCATATCAAATTGAACAGGGAATATAGTTTTCATTACGCAAATCTAACTATTGGGCGCCATAAGCTAAATATACGGGAATAGAAGGCCCTAAGTTACCTTTAGCTGATGTAAAAGGTGTTGCTATTTATGTTTTGCATCCCTTCATATTTTGTATGTTTTTTTTTATTTTCGAATTTTCTTTCAACATACACACATCTGTACTCTGGAATTTTGAATGTAATTCTTACAAACATGAACACTCTTTTCATATACTTTTGAATTCTTTCATGAATTTTGAAACCTGACCGATCCATTTTTTATCTTTACTTACAAACGAAGCATTATATAAAATCGATCTATATCTTACAGGTTTAACTACTCCTGTTAGACCTGGTTCTGCTGGATCAAAACCCTCGAGAAGCTTTAGGTGGAAAATAAGTTTATTACCAACAAGGGAATATGATATTCAGGAGGTATCGTATGCGTGTATGGCCTGGCCTGATCTACCTTTATCAATTGTTATCTATTTTTATCAATTGCCAGGAGATAGTTCAGCGTTATGTCATATATGCATATGACATGATTAACAGGCAAATAACAGTACCTACCGTACCGTACCGTACCTAAAAATGGGATGATGTGGAAATAAAGGGAGGTCGAGTGTTAGAAAAGAGACAATAGCTCTAGTACCGGTATTGTAATGTAACAATTTAAGCGTACGGACGACTGTCTAACCAATCATGAATCAATTATAATTATTTGGTATTTGGTATCATACTGTAAATATTTTGTACGGTACAAAGCAAGAGGGCTATGCTAATTAGTGATCCCAGCTCAATTCACGAATAGAAATGGATGGGAGGGAACTTTATGGAAATATTACACTGTAGGCTACGTATCTTATATAATAGTTAATAAACTAAAACCTTGATCAATTTTTACTTGAGATAGTCTACAATGGTCAATGCATGCACATCTAGGCTCATATGGTCAGTAGGCCTATATGCAACAATTGCCAACGGATATTTCAATTATGTCCAAACTATCCTAACTGTTAACTGTCTTCTAATATCTGTTTACAACATATTCATCTCCAGTACCGTATAAGTATAGACCTATGCATGACATATATACACATGTATCCTATACTATAGTTATGCGGGCTATATACCAGTCAGGTTCAGAAGGCAGTTTTGGTCCCCTGAGTCTTAGGGGGTCATTAACACTTTAGCCTTAGTCTTAGCCTTGTGGTTAAGCTTATCGCTGGATGTGGAATCGAGGAATGTGGGTGTCTGGACCTAACTGTATACTACTATACCTAATTCTTTTGTAGGCCTAACTCTGCTCGAGAAAGGTTTTCTAAAGTAGAGACTAAACAGATAAAGTGGACCCACTCAGCAAAGGCTTGATGGGATCTTTGCATTAACAACTACATCACCACACATAATCTTGCAGCCATCAAGGAATTAAAAGCCTACAAACCTGTGACAACTGCAAGACGGCCCAGTAGAAGGCCTCCACCATTCGCCATGTTTGTTTCGTCAATGCCCTGTGAGGTCAACCAGCATGAAGTAACGTGTAGGCCTCAAAGTTGGTATTGTCAGGGACGATTCAGGGGAGAAAATGAAGATGGCGCCACTAATGATTCAGACTGGACGTGGCGTTTGAGGAAGTTTGACGTTTTCTCAGATGGCTTTTATTTACTACAACGTACAATCTACTTCTTATATGAATCCGACAATTTACTAAACGTTTTTTTTTAAATATAGGAGATATTATTTTGGTTGCCACTTTTTGGCAAAAAAAATGGCTAAAATCACAGGGTGCCTACATCGGGGTAGTAAAGTCAGTAATAATGGAATTACCCCCCCAATAAGGGTAACTATGATATGTGTGGTGCCTGTGGTCAGTATTGCTAGCTGGCCTTGGTATAGCTATATGAATAGCCCTATCTAAGATAGCGCTATATCTAACCCTTGCTTCAAATGTGGCAGCTAGTTTTGCAGTAGTTTGTGGAGAGTTTGACGAATGAATCAACTGCGAGCAGTGTTTTCATCTGCTCCACCCAAAGAAAACAGCGAGGGAGCCATTTTGTAAAGTTTTTCCTAGGGGTTACAACATGGTCCATAGGTAGCCTAAATACAGTGCAGTTGTAGCGGGTGTTTTTACGTACCATTTTGTTGGCTTATTTTTTTTTTTGTTTTTACATCAACTTTTATTCAATCTATCAACAAAACTTTCTCTTCCTCCAGCATATCGACATCAAGATTTACATATGCCTTTCTTCCTGCAAAACGCGCTCTATTATGATTTTCTAACTACGAGTAACTACGGTCTGTTAGATATGACACTAGTTTAGTCCAAACATGGTGATATGGTTCGAGAATATCGTAGCTCCTCCCACTTTGACCCATACCGTACACATCAGAGAAACAATGAACTAGGCCTACATAACTCCATACATTTAACGTTGCCGCGATAGTCGACCCTCCGGATAGACTCAATTGACTATAATAATAATAAATAATAATAAAAATTGTTGAAACAACGAACAATCAGAGACACTATGAAGGAATTAATGAAGCAATTATTTATTTATTTTAAGGGTCGCCAGGAAAACCTAGTTTTAGAGGGTGTTCACCCTATTTTAATGCATTACAATATATGTACAATTTTGAATGTGAAATCGTCATATGTATAATATGTGTTGAAATAAAAATGATTATATATATAAACATTTCACCTAATGAATAATCCCTTTGTGGCCACGCCCCTTCTGACCCTTACCGTACACCTCTACTCTTTATACACAGGGCATTTTCTTTTTGACTCTGATCTTTCGTAGTTTTATTTAAGGGTTCACGACTGGAGCGCATCGATAAGATGCGATTTAAAAGTACCTTTTACAAGCTTCAAACCTGAGGATATATCTCTTCAAACCGATGTAAAATAAAGCAAAAGGGAGGCACCTGCCCCTAGACGTTGTTATTGTTCAACAGATCTGAAATATCTGCCACTAGGCTTTTCCACAGTGTGTTTTCCTCCTTGCTTATGGCTCTGAACTTATTTTGATATAATATAATCATTATTTTTGACCTCATCTCGTATATGTAGTACAACCATTCCAAGTTCCCTTGGTGAAACAATTTCTGCCTGTGTATGAAGGCTTCTGTATTAAGTATAATCCAGTTTATAACCCTTACATTTGTCCCCTTTTTATTGAAACCGAACATAATGTTGATCTTTTCGACATACAAGGTCCCAGAAGGGTTTCTTCCTATTATCTTTCTGCCCCCTATATCCTCGTTGAGATATCCCACCGATTCAATAAAGTTATACACCCTTGACCAGAGTCTTTCTGTGTCATGACACGTCAGGAAAAAATGAATCAAATCGTCTCTCCTATCACAAAAAGAGCATACTGGAAGATCTCGAAAGGAGGCGTTTTTCAGGTAAAGGTTACATGTTACAGTTCTATGTAGAATTCTGTACTGCAAAACTTGCAGTCTTGTTTCGCTTGTTGTTTTGTACGGATTATTAAAAACATCTTTCCACTGTAACTTTAGGTATTCCTCCTCACTTAACCCAAGTAGGTTTCTCCACTTGTCAAGCTTTTCTCTCTTTACTTTCATACCCTCTACTAAGGCGCCATATATAGCCTTGCTCATGCAAACACGAATATAAAAATTTTTACTGTTTATCTTTATTTCTATATTCCCTTTATCCTCGCAGGGGGGGGGGGGGGGAATTTCTAATTGTGAGAAGCCATTCTTTAGGGATAGCTTGTTGCAACTCCTTCTTGAGGTAAAAGTCAGGGGCTATACCGTGCTGTCTCTTCAAGTCAAGAATAGACATAACCCTTCCTTGCTGGTTAACAATATCCCCTATGCATAGCAAACCTTCTCTTTCCCAGCTTTGATAGTAGAACATTTGCTTTTTCTTACTCTTAATAAGGCGATTTGCCCACAATCTTTCCTTGAGGATTTCATTTCTTGTTACTGGAGCTTTACTGAAATAATATTTATCCCATATATTGAATATTTCTTGGTAAAAACCATAAATTAAGGCTTTCTTGGGCTTGCTCCTACTTAGCATAATTTCTTGGGCTTGTCTACCTGGGGTAGAGAAAGGGCCATGGCCTTAAAGTCTCTGTCGTTGTTTGATAATATTATTCTTTGTACCCATTTGAGTCTATTTGTTGTTATAACCTCTCTAATTGTTCTTAGGCCTAGGCCACCGTTTTCTGCTTTTTGCGCTAGAAATGCTGTGCTAATTTTATGCCCTTTATTTTTTTTTTTTTTTAAACAGATTTTATTTCGGAACAAATTTCACAAGTGTGATACCTTTCAATGCCCGAAAGTGATTCTGCTGAAGATACAAATTACAATAACAGTTTAATCATCAGTACATTATCAAAAATCTTTAAGACACTATTATGACACTATTATACTTACATGATTTTACAATAAACTCCTTTAATATAATGTGCCTCGACTAGACAAGAAGTAGACCGTATTTAATACTAGTTCTTTTTTTTTGAGTTTTGTTGCCAACTAAAATACAATGGTTCAACATACATGAATACAATACAATCAATCAATCAATCCGCAATATATAAAACAATGATATAATTAGTCTGAATAGACCATTGGCCTTATCAAGTCCTCAATCAGTGAGAGTCACAAAATCCGGAAATAGTTCCAGATATAATAATCAAGTCTGCGTTACATACATTTTATAGGAACAATATGCACACGTGTCTACCGCCATTACTGTGTCTTCAAATATAATTTTAACTTACTCCAAGGTTTAACCTTTTCCAAGGGAGGTAGTTTATTCCATAGTATTGGCCCTTGGACATGAGGAGATCTAAGAAATTTGTCAGATGTAGGTTGGAAGACTTTTAGATTAATCCCAGCGGCAAGTCTAGTTTGCCTAGGCATAATTTGAGTTAACTCAGGATTTTTCACTCTTATGGCCATTAGACTCAGAATTACCATGTTTCCTCTCTTTTGTAGGTCATCAATTTTTAATAACCTTTTTATTTCTAGGGTCGATAAGTTTTGATTTACAAAAACAAGTCTTAGGGCCCTGTTTATAGATGTTTGGACTTTACCAATGATATTAGCATTAGCCATATTATACATTAGCAAACCGTACTCAGTAAGAGAGATAACATGGGATTTTACAATGGCCCTGGCAATATTCACGTCTATGTAATAACGGATGCGTGCAAATTGATTAACCTTGGCCTGGACCAGACCCTTCATTCGTACAAAGTGGTCATTGAAGCTCAATGATGAGTCGATTGTATATCCCAGGTATTTTACTAACTTTGCCTTAGTTATGGCCGACCCATTGATATAGATATTACCTAGGGTATTGAAATTGATTTTTTTCAAACGGTGTTTTGACCCTAAGATTTGGACCATGCTCTTTTTGGAGTTGACGCATAGCTTATTATGGTTCATCCATTTAGCAATATTAGAAGCCACCGTTTGAGCACCCAGCATACATCTATCTAGGTCCCCTCCCGTGATTGTAACAGCGGTATCATCCGCATAGATGGTCATCTTGATGTTGTCACCGACACCAATATTTTCAATACAACCAGGCAGATCATTGATGTAGATCAAGAAAAGGAGAGGCCCAATTACACTTCCTTGAGGTACGCCATTTTTGATAACAATCGGTGTGGAAAGGACATTGTTCAAGTAAGTTGATTGCTTTCTGTCTACAAGATACTCCATGATCAACAAAATTAAAATAGGGTTTACTTTATAGTGCTGCAATTTCTTTTCAAGTATGACGTGGTCTATGCAGTTGAACGCTTTTGAAACGTCAAAGTATGTTGCCACAGTGAGGTCCCCTTTATCAATTCCTCTGATTATAGGCTCGGTAAACTCCAGAACAGATAGATTGGTCGAGTGACCCGGCCTAAAGCCCCCTTGTACTAGACCACACAAACTTCATCATCTCTTTATGGATTTCATCCTGAATCTTTACAGTTAGAGATATTGTCGCTAAAACATGCTGAAAAATAGGGAGGAGCAGCAAATCTATCTAGCATTTGAATGGTCTTGTGCAGTGAAAACTCGTTCTTGACCATAACTGTTAAATCATCCGCGAATTGGACCAGCTTTGACTCTCCCCCCTCCAAGGGTATACCTTCTATATTTTTATCCTGTCTCATCTGTTCAGCCAGCCTCTCTACACATAAGATGAAGAGGGACGAAGAGATGGGGTCACCTTGCTTCATCCCCCTTCCAACTTTAAACCCCTTCATCCCCCTTCCAACTTTAAACCATGCTGAAGAGAAACCATTGTTGCAGAATGCTGCCACAGATTTATTTAAGAGGCTTTTTACCCCCGCTACATATACATAGTTGATACCATAGGCTAGCAATGTGTTCTCCAAGAATTCCCAGCATATAGAATCATATGCTTTGGTAAAATCCGAAGCTACTACCAGACCTTGCTCTTTTCTTTTTTCAAGCAGAGAAATGATGTCATCTACTCTTCTAATAGCAGAGCCGATGTATTTGCCCCTGACAAAACCATATTGGTCTTCGCCTATCAATTTGGGAAGAATATTGTTTAATCTTTCCGCCAACACTTTTGAGATAATCTTGTAGTCCACATTGAGTAGAGTTATGGGTCTCCAGTTAGCCAAAAATATACTGTCAGCTTCCTTTTTAGGTATTACAACCCTCTTCTTTGTTCACATGTCATTTCTTCGTCTTCTAAACAACAATATAGCATTTTCATGAACATTTCGCTTATTATAGGCCAAAAAGCCTGATAAAATTCTATCGTAAAACCATCACTACCGGCGCTTTGTTCCTTTTAAAAGTTTTCATAATTTTTTCCACCTCCTGTTTAGAAACTGGACATATTAACATGTCATTTTCTCTTCTATCAACCATATTTGGAGTTTTATTGGGGTCTACGAATTCCTCCGTGACCTCCTGGTCTAAATTCTCTTTGGCATATAGTTTGGTATAAAATTTTTCACCCTCCAGAAGTATACTCTTTTGGTTAGTTACTATTACTCCTTCTACATTAAGCTGTGTAATGCTCTTTTTACTTGCTTTGTATTTCTCCAAATTGCAGAAGTATTTCGTGGGTTTCTCTCCCTCCTCTGCCCACTTTGCTCTAGAGCAAACTAGAGATCCCTCCACTTTTTTTAGCTCCTGTTTTCTTATTTCTAGTAAAAGATTTTCTTTCTCTCTTTTTTGTTCTACATTTAATCCATTAATTTGATCCAGTTCTCTGATCCTTATGGAGCATTCCTCGTTCTTTCTCCTTCTTTCTATTGCTAAATTTTTACCTAGAGACATCGCTAGCTCTCTAACTTTCAATTTAAAAAATTCCCATCTGGTTTTGTCGGTGAGGTTTTCTTCCTGTATCGATTTGGATATTCTCTCCACCCCGGCTTTAAAGGATTCCTTTTCTATCAGAGATCTATTAAATTTCCAGAAGCCTTTGCCTCTTTTAACTTCTTTCTGAATCATGTACATTATTATTTCCTTGTGATCTGAATGGGCCGAGGAGGAAACCTCTGTACTTGTCATCCAATTTGAAATATTATTCGATACGAAAATGTAATCTAACCTCGACTCTAACCCTGTTCCTACCCTCTCCCATGTGTTTGAGGAGGGGCCTTCACTCTTTGCTGCTATAATGTCGCACAGATCATACTCTTGTATAAAATCTAACAATGTTTTACTCGATTGAGAAGAGGCTTTGTTTGTTATGTCAGCATTGAAATCTCCCATTATTACTAGTTTGTCGAAGGATAATTCCTCTAATTCTGTTCTTATAGCATTTAAGACCTTTTCTTGCTCTTTTGAGAAGTTTGCCGTAAGGGCATATACATTAAATATACACATTGTCGACTCATGATTCTTAACAATAACATATATCCATCTGCCTTCTTGATCTTCACCTGTTTTATAACTCTTTCGTTTACATCTTTAGACACCATTAACATTACACCTTTTGATGCTGATGAACCATGAGAAAAATATATTTTTCCTGGCCATTGGGACGACCATATGGCCTCTTTGTCTGGCACCGAGTGGGTCTCTTGCAATGATATAATACAGCTCCTATTCTCTTTAAAACTATTAAAAATGGCAGATCTTTTGACTACCCCAGCCAGACCGTTCACATTTAGAGAAATGAACTTAGTCAGTTCGTATTGACTGTCGTCCTCTATTTCGGTGGGTTTTTTTGTTGGCTTATTATACAGACTTTTGGGCATGCACACTGAGACATAAAAAAGTCAGGGTGCCCTGTTTCAATATCAAGAAGAATTTCGAGAGAATTTGCTGTTAATAAACCAACTAGTTCTCTGTGTTGTTGTGCACATCTGCTCCCAAGAATTTACTGTAGGCATCACAAAAATGTTGTAGATTTAAGGACACATAGCTTTATAGGCATTGCTTGAGCATTTTCCCTGGATAAACTAGAGAACTTTGAACTCCACCGATTTTACCTTTTCGTAGATACGACCATACAATAGGGAGTTTCGACAGACCCTCCTGAGGAGGCAACCCGTACGCATTGGTGTGGAATTAGGTCACTATGTCAGGTCATGAATAGGTAATGAGCACGATACGGAGTTCTACTCAGGAGAATCCGTAAGGATGGCACTTGTTACGGGAGTTTTACCTAAGTATATGACGAACTATCCAGCCATTTTACATTTAAAAAAAAGGTTTGGGAACAATATTAAACATGTTGTTGATGTCCTTGCCTAGCAAGTTTGGCGATAGTTTACCCTTTTATCGCAGAAAGCATGTTTAAAAAAAACACTACTATTGCATCGGAGACCCGGTCAGAGACCGCCATCTTGGGTGCCGACCTGACGGGCTCTCCCTGAGTTTACTCGGTAAGCACACCAACGACAAGGCGTCGGTCTTGCGTGCGTGTAGGGTCGTCTGCTGAAACTAAATGTGAGGCTCCAGTACGCCCGGGTCACGCATCCCTATTGCAATAAGGATACGGATACGTTTGCGGATAGGTGAGCGGTGTCGAAACTCCCTAATGTTACAATGTTATATACATGGTCATCTGTGTTGGCTAGCCTTGGTACAACTCCTTCCCTATACCTACAGGTACCAAGTGTAGTGACCATATAATCCACTAGGGGTTTTGCAGGACAGTGCTGTATGCAATTAAGATTACCATAATGTGGAGTATGAGGAGGACAAAACTTACTGAGTAAGCCCACAAGCAACAAGGCCGTTTTCACTTGAAACTTGCATAAAACTTCATTTTACCACACATTTTTACTGTCAATTATTTCGGAACAGTCATATTTTAAGCATTTGACTGATAACTTCAAGTAGATAGGCTAGAATTAATTTAAAATCAATAAATGAACTTGCCGATCGAACCAGGCGGCCATAAAAAACGGGACTACATATGGGTACTTTTGATACTAGGGACGTATGAGCTGAAAATACTTCACTGGTTGTGAGAATGAAGTATTTCCGATATACTTCACTCTCACGGCCAAATCATGGAATAACTATATAGACCACTAGAGGTAAATCTTATGCACTGCAGCCTTGTATTTGTGATTACTACTGTATTGTCTTATGTTATGTGTACTCTGTGTAACTTTTATATTGTAATGTGACACCCGATGTGTGGTGTATGTGCTTTATACACTAGTCCCTGTGTGGCTAGTTGGGCCAGGTTCAGACCTGCCTCCTGTAGTACTGGCCTCCTTAGGTGTGTTTGAAGTATTTGCTGAATAAAGTTGGAAAGCTGGCAAGGACCAAGGACCTGAGTTAGTTGTCAGTCACAACAATATGCAAATAAAGCCAATAAATGGGAGATATTAATTTAATATGAATATAAATTATATTGGTCATATCGGTCACCAGTAAATGTGACGTCACCTTGGATATATATAGAGACTCACTGGCCACGGCAGTGAGTATGAGACCTTTGAACGAATCGGACCAGTGGAAAACTCTAGACTTGGATTTTTTATTTTTTTATTTTTATTTTTTTATTTTTAATTTATAGAGAGAATTGAACAAGCTGCCAATAATAAAAAAATTATTGGACGAGATTCATCTGTGTAAGCAAGTGTGTTTATGTGGACGAGTCAAGTCCAATAAATGTTCGATTACGATGGCGAGTTCCATTCTATATTTATTATTATGTGCATATAATTTCATCAGATATCATCAGATATCACTGAAAAAATATGAAACAAGTATGAGAGACAGTCGAAGCACCCCTGACTCTGTCTATGCCTATGAATTTGTTGATGTGCTTCGCGGAGAGCAAGGGCGCTTGTCTAGTTGTTAAGGATAATCGCGGGTATTTCTCAGTTACCAAAAACAGCGGAGATTTTATGACATTGACCATGTTGATATTTATTTATGTTTTTTTTCTTGTTTGTTATTGTTTTACGACACTGTAAGCCACCTTGTTTACATCGAGATTCTAAGCTATTCTACTGAGCGTTTTTGATGAAAAACGTCCGTTTTTTTAAAAGAAAAAAAGTTTAGCTAATGGGTAAAGGCTTCTGACATACAGGGGCAAAAGTATAATGGTAAAATGGTAAGCTGACATATCAGTTTTGAATGATAATGCCCTCCTGTCAATTGTCAGTCACTCTCACCCACTGCACTGTCAAGTTTGGGGGCCTGCAGCTCCTAAAGTAATCTGGAAACCCCCAATTTTATTTTATTTTCAGAAAATATATTCCTTAAACTATGATATACTAAAGAATCTGTAACTGTATTTACAATTTATGGTTTAAAATGGATAAAACATTTTAAAAACGCCCTTTTCTCCATAGGCGGCCATGTTAAATTAATTGAATAACTTTTTATATTTTCAAACGGAAATAGCAAAAAATCTAGTTTGGGAACCCCCCTTAAAAAAATTATATTTAAAATCAGCATGATTTGGAGTACAAACTGTAAAAAAATCAGGCTGATACATTTACTTTGGGAAATACCCGCGATCATCATTAATTTCATAGTTTGCCTATGGTGTAGAACTATGAAATTAACAACTTAAACAAGGCCCTTTGGATCTCCACAAAGCATGTCAACAAATCCATAGGCATAGGCCTACATTTCTTCCATTTTCTCCAAGACTATAATGCTTAGGAACTCAATTTTTGGCATTGGTCAAACTCTACACCATGGTCCCATGAGGTTTCATCACGAAAAGAATAGTATAAAGTTGTTGATTCCTGGGGTGAACTTTCACAAATGGCACTTTCCACAAATCGCCTTTGGGCCCTTCATATGCAGTGATGTTACCATGGCAACACATCATTTTTTTCTCAAAAGTTTATAAATACTAAAATCTGCCTATAGATGTGCATAACTGGTAGAAATATTATTCTGTTTCGAAAAAGATTTCTTGATCTTTTTTCAATATTTAAAAAGCATATTCTGCCGTCCTGCATGCACAACTGTGGGTCTATATGGATTAAAGCATCAAAATACCTTCCAAAGTATCTTAAATCACAGCTTCAATAATAAAATCCATGCTTATCTAAGTTTAGCATCATATGATCAAAAGAATTTAACACTATGTCAAATGACTAAATTTGTGGTTTTCTGGTTCAATCATTTATGGGGTGAGACTATTGTGTGTTTCCCACGGCTGAAGCTCTTCCTCGAGCAATGCAACAAAGGCCTATATTATAATTATTTTTTCTTTCACTCTAAAAACATTGCGTTTTTTGTCAGTTTATATTTCGCACAATTATCTCAATACAATTATTAAATTATATATAATTATGAATAATCTGAAGGGAATATATCCCACGATTTGCTTGATCGCACTACGAGTAGCACACACTAGGTGGCCTTTTGCAGAAACATCTGGTGTTTTCCGATGCTTTCCCGTACAAATGTTCATAAGAAAATGGAATCAATTTGTAAGGGAGGCAACACTTTATAATTATTTCTTTGATAGATCAACGACACAATTGGAATGACTCTTTTGTTCCTACTTATATAATATTATAAACATATATGCGGGATGGGAAATAATGACATTTTGGGGAAATATTTTATTCTGCGAAACTAACAAGTCTAGTGCCGAACTATGTAAAGCTTTGCTGCTTTTTGAATGAAAAGGTTTGTTTTGCAGAGGAAGTGCATTTAATTAAACAATGCAAATGACAGATACATTTATGTAATATGTAACAAGTCACAAAAACCAGATAGCCAAATCATTATATCATGTCAATTCACATCTTCTGTATAAAAAATAACAACCCCCAAACCCAAAAGAAGTCAACACTATACATGCACTTTTCAAATCACAACTTTCAAATATCAAAATCCACTTCAATGTCGCAAAAATGTCAAGGCTACTCTGTCTGAAATAAGATTGGTCTTGGTCTAAAACCAAAGCAATTTTTAAAACCAAAGCAGTTTAAACATAAAGCGTCTTTAAAATGATAGCTAAATAATGGCTTCCCCTAGCACATGGACGTATCTTTATCATGTATACACTAATGTTCCATTTATCAGAGGAAAGCATTCACCATTCTTACATGTCAAAAAGAAACAATCGTTCAGTGCCAAGAGGATGGGTCCAATCGTGAGATGATTTATTCCTCTCTAGGAATGATCTCTGCATCTTTCAGATTAGGCCTTGATCTATAGAATTCGAACGGCTGCAGAATTCCAGCTTACCATCTTTCACCCTACAATGTGACGGGTCGAACGCCAATGCACGTGTTGGCCAACCCACCAACAGATGATCAGATCTAGAGTTCGATGATTCATGGTTTATGAATGCATTTTTAATTCCCACTTATTTATTAAAGAAATACATATGTGCAGTGTATCAATAAAGGGAGCCTGCAACAAAACATCTGCGTGTTTTGTTGCTTCAATATTAAAGGATATCCCCGAGTTTCTGATCGACACCTAGAAGTAGGTACGAAAAACACAGTGCGACTATACTGTTTAAAGACATCTGAATGTTATCAGTGAAGATCTACACATTGCCCAGGTAAATTTATCATTCAACGGGTTATCGAGGTTGTCTTGGGGAAATGGGTGAGAAAATGTGGGTACACAGTGATTAACGGATTGCCATTGATGATGAAGTGATGACCGTTTTTAAGGTGAGGTACACAGGTAAGGCCCGATTCAGCACCTTGCCAATTGTCAGTTTTACAATCATCACCTCCGCATGCCTCCAATGCTTAACGGCTATAATACTATGAGGCCAAGGAAAATAATTACCATGTCGCTGTCTCTGCTTGCACAGCTACTAGGGTTGAACGACAGTTCATCGCCAATCACTCCAGGTATTTTGTTTTACGCAAGCAACGATTTGTGAATGAATAACCTGGTGTCGTACCTATCATCTGCGATTCTTAGAATGTGATAGATTTATGTCAATTTATATGGTTTGATATTTCGAGTCAATATCTATCCCGAGCAAAATGGTTGAATGTTTTTATTCACTCAACATATGCCAAAACATACAGCCCAACAATTTGAAGAGAACTGTCACGATATAGTGACTTATATTTTGTCTAGATACATTACATTACTAAATGTTAAAACATAAGAGACGAGTGACCTAAAGCTAAAAAGAAATTAAGAGTAAACAATTAGCTAATAATCCACTTAGCAGTCGAGGCGTTTTAAATATAGCCGAAGAGACCGCTTTCTACGAGTATGTCTTTTCATTGGCCTCAGCTGCCCAGCCTCCTGGCTGTTCCCACATTCACCTTGCTCGGTCTCCATGACAACGGGACGCTTCCCACGCTCCTGGTATGACGGTTACGGACACCGCAGTAAAATTAGCAAAAAGGGCGACCACTGACATGTAAAGATAACAATTGGTGGTCACCCGGGCGTGTAAACCCGCTCTTGATATTAAGGATTAATTAATGACAAGAGTTGCTGAATTTCCAGTCAAGCACCAGGGCCAGGGGGAACAGGGAAAAGTCGAGTGTGTTATTTCGTCGCTGAAGGCCCTTTGGTGTGGAGTGACTAAAGTTACTTTACCAAAACCATCTTAAATTACACAACTATAATAGTGGATAGCATTCCTGCGAGTAATACAGGGCATGCATATGGGAACCCGCTAAAGACAAGTTGCAGCCTTGGTATTCTGACATGGCACTGCCGGAGTTAATGAAGGTATCAATCAGTCAAACGACTCACCTGTTCCGTCTATTAATTAATCACTAGCTTGAGGCACAGGTGATTGGAAGGTAAAGTGGATACACTTATAAGCTGAACAATCCCACATATTTAATCACTGAATTTGGGCGTAGAGTTTTTAGAATATTTCCCAAGGGAAACTTGGGAGGAGGTTGGATGAAAAAACACCAATTATTGTCAGCTTTTATAATTAAGTCAATACATTTGAACTGATCCACATATGCAGATGAAACATATATATGCCATTGTAAATCATGATGATCCTACTTAGAGCTCTCTCTATAAAGCAGTCAACACTTGTTATATGGCGGTAGATACTGCTTAAAAGGAAACATCAAGGCACTCTAGAGGTCTAGGAATCCAATAGTAAAATAGCAAGAGCGATTCATGGATTCTTTGGCGATTACGCTTATGAGAAAATATATAGCTTTCGACATCCCAGGAGACGTGCCATGCCTCATCATGAAATAGGATAGAAAATTCAGAATAGTTATCATGTATACAAGTATAAGAGGAGAATATATGCATACAATATACGATGTACATCGTAAATATATGAAAGTAGACACTTAGGGAGGTGCGATAGACGAGTTTCGCCCTAAGATTTCGTTTGTTGTGTGGAAATTATATGGCACAACAACTTGTGATATGTAAACTAAATGTAGATTGCATACGGGATTGGAATATGAAAGGAAATATTCAACACAAGCAAAAAGGATGTACAAATAGGCCTAGTAATTCTTCCTCCCAAGCCGCTTCTATTGCATTTAAAACAGTCATCATTTCATCAAATTTTATTTCAAAACATTGTTTGTGGATATAATAATATCCGCAGCATCGGATAATTACACATGAACTTGATGAAAAAGCAAAATTCCCACCTACAACTCAGAGAGTTGTAAATAAAATGAAGTGCGTAACCACAGATAGCTTTGAATTAGGATATATTTGTCTGAATAGGAGGTGAAACTCCATAAATCTGTTTTACATTAATGTTATAGGTTTCGGGGCTAAGGTGAAAATCCCCCCCAAGAACCCAGCATGGAGCCTCCAAGAAATATTCATGGGAAGCTGTAAACTTAGACGTCGAGGTGTTGTGAGGCAATCGGCCGGCAATAGGTGCGTTCTGGGTTTGGCTGCGCAAAATGATAATGGGGCGGGGGTAAATCATTCTCACCGTAAGCCCGAGGGTACGGGTCAGACATCAAACCAGATTTTTCTGTCTCGTGCATGTCTGCAAGGTGCGCGCACCCACCGGAAGTGGACTGCAATCTACTTCCGGCGGCTCGTCCCGAGATGATCCGACACGTGCGCACGGAGGCAGGCACACGCCCGAGTCGGGATGTGAACGAGGAGCTCCTCCACGTGCTCCTCCAGGCTCGGGGGTAGGGAGGAGGAGGAGGCATACTTGCCATTAGTTTCAATAGGAATCCTGAGACCGGAGCACCTGGAGGACTTGCTTCCCACCTTCCCTTTCCTCCTGCCCACCCATACAACCCCCTCAATATACCTCCCGGGTCCTCTTGCAGGGCTGCCCTTTCATATATCTCCAGCATACGGTTTTATTCCAAAGCGTCTCTTTCTTCTTCTGATGTTGGCCATATTTTTTCCACATCTAATCCGCATATAATGGACCATGATTGATAAGCTATATTGTGCCCACACTTCGCCTTTTAGCATCCCTCAATACGATTTGGCATTCCTGGTGCATTGGGTTCTTCACATGATTAACATTATCACTATACTCTCATTCTTTCTCAAGTCATTTATCGACATTTGTAATTTATCATGGGTTGGTAAACGTATTTTCCTCAGACATAGTAGCCCCAAGATTAAGAAAGCACCACTTTAGCGGATAGCCTAGGCCTACATGTATTCAAGGGTTTTAATAATAACAAATTCAGATTTTAAAATGAGATATTGAATTCATGTCATCCCATTTGTTTAAATTTCTTAAGTTGATTTAATAGAAGTGCTAATTAATATAGGAGGTGTACCTTTGACTTAATAATTATATTTGAATTACACTTTTGACTCACTTTCCCGACTGATCGCAATGACCACATTTTAAATTATGATATAAATTGAAATAATATCCATTCTAATCATTCACTTTATCAAAAGGTATAGGCGTAAATTATTTTTATAGTGAAAAGCTGCAGGAAGGAGACACGGAGCCACACCCATTTACATCACCCTTCGCCCCCGTCCCCTACAAAAGAATTGACCTTGATTTAATACCTTGGATTATTAGTACATAAAATAAAACAGATTCGCTGCGGACGATCTGCGATTTGTTTGCGAAAAGTGAGGCATCCAGTGAATGATTGGTAAATGGTGTACCATACTATACTAAGTCGTGCATGGTAGAGACGACGACAGATGGTAGTTTTTCCCACGATCAGAATATATGATCGAGTCTGAGGTTTTCTTGGGTATATATATGTCGCTTGCGGATCTTGCTTCATATTTATTCTGATTATTTAGCAGGTGAATTCCATTAAATTGTCTAAACTATTAGAATCAGAGGATACATGAAACAACGAAAACCTATGTTGAAAGAATAAAGCAAATATCAGAACGACTATTTAGAGTCATTCATGAATATGCTGTCATCTGATAGAATTGAAAACAAAATTGGTACTATCTTTATATGACTTTTGTGACCTCGCTGTCAATGCCAATCCTCTGACAGTTATAAAAAGACCACACAGAAAATGTAACTCAAAATGCACCGGCAACGAAGCAATTTAATTTGCTTTCATAATATCACTTTTAAACCCAGTATATTGATAACTAAGCTTGGCTCTTATTGGCAGATATTGTTTTATGCGCATGATTTTGAATATGCTATAATTATCATGTATGAGTGCTAGATAATGCTCTGAGGAGCAGCATTAATAGTTATCATGACACTATTCTTGTCGCACGTTTGATTTATTTCATTGAATGAAACACTGCAATAAAAGCGCCATAAAAATGACCTGTTTTTATTGACTATATATGGACATTAATATATTTAATTTCAAATAAGCTAATGTAATACACTAATGACAGTTAATTGGTGTACTTAAAGAGAAAGAATTGTGGTGCATCGAGATAAAAGAAGTTTTAAATTGTTTAAAATATGCCTATAGGGTGGAATTTCCTCGATAACCTCAAACATCTCTGATTAGGTTTAACACTGGGAAATGCCCCCGGCAGTTCCTGAGATGCAACTTTGAGCACCTTTAGGACCAATTAATTACTCTGCATGTTTATCTAATTATCGCCATGATTGTATGTCTGCTATATGCACGTGCATGGGGCGCGTTTTCTTTTTCAAAAATAATATAACTGAATTGAACTGAAGAACATGTCGCTTATTTTTCATAAAAAATGTTTAGCATGACGGTATAATTTTCTACGATATTAAACCAAAACATCTCTGATTAGGTTTAACACCATTACCAGTCAGTATTAACAATACTATTGTATTCCTTTTGTAGCTTGTTGCTTACTCATTATATTTGATCGACTGAAACTAAAGTATCTGATTGATAAGATATTTAAATGTGTCTAGCTCTGACTATGTCTATACGCAGCCTTAGATGGTATTATTTTCCAAATTGACATCAAATATATGTGTTGTCATTGGAAAATAATACCATCGACATAACTATGTTACATAACTGTCAATAGGTTTTATATTTAAAAAAAAACAAAAAAAACTATCAATAGGTTTTAAAAGTCTAGCTAAGTTTAGATCGTGATGTTAGATTCATGATCAACTTAATTGGATTCTGGTTGGTTTGGTAATAATATATTATAGTAATACCACCCCTCAATAATCTGCCAGTATATATATAATTTGCAGGGCATCCCTCTTTCAGTCTGTTGTATAGAAGGCATTTTCCACACCATCATTCCATGACCCATCCTGGTTATACTTATAAACATAAGCTGGCATGTTTATTCTGACATGTCTTTGTCATCTCTTCTGGCATGGTTAGGAAACCCGTTGAAAAGAGCGCGCCAGTTGATGGAGGACAACAACAGAATCTAGGGGCTTGATTCAGAAGCTGCTTTAGGGGAGATTGAGGAGGAGTAATCCAGGCACCCCCATCCATCCATACATACATATTATGATGCTACCAACAACTGCATGGGTAACTCTCAACTTGTCAGTCAAGAAGGCACATTTGTGTTGGTTTGTCACCGCCCCCCCCCCCCCCCCCACACACACACATTAGTGGTCGCGGAGATTCTTTTGTCAGCCTTTTGCACATAGTACAAAGTAATAGTTCTTTTTACTCTGAGACGAAATATTATTACAAAAATCAAAAGAAAATGAAGTATCGATATTAACAAAAGTTGGAGGGTATTTTTTGATAACTTCTTTCATCTTCTTTCATCTTTCATCTCACCAATTGGCATATATTGGGGCAAATGTTCCATTATGATACCAACGAGTCTGTTCTAGAATCGTTGATGATACCAACAGCCTAACAATACATAATTGAGGACATCTGCTACAGAAACACTCTTGTAAACACTTAGGATCATTAGTATCAATAGACAAGATGACAATACAAAGTCAACATGTGTATTTGGAGAGATAAAGATTCATTTTCAAGTATAGCATAATCGGTATCAATGATCGTGTTACGGTAATACACAAATAAATCTCATACAAATGATCTACTGAACTCCGGATCATAACGCAAGATCCATACAAGTTATGAAGAGGCAAGTTCCATTCCAACATAGACATTACATGGTCTTAATTGGCAATTGATCCCAAAGGCACCCAGTCAATGGATTCAAAAAACTCATACGATTAAAAATATACGGTTACAGGTACTAAGCCAAAAAGAATAAATTCACTTAGGAAAGAACAATTACACAAGACGATTATATAATTTTGATAATGCCATCAATAGATCTATACTTGTGAAGTAAATAAAGTATTGGAAAAAGCGATAAATTAAATAAAAAATAAATGAATGAGTGGCATTAATAGGGACTTGACCAAGTCTAGAAGACAAGTGAATGGCGGGACGAGCAGCTCAAATGATGCCCTGGATGTCTCAGGCGTCACAGGTCACGTGACGTTGACACTTGGGCTAAAATTTCAATACACCCTCTTCACCAGTCGCGTTTAGGCGGGAATTTTATTGAAACCACAAGTTACATAAACCGTCATTCTGCGCTCGAAAATACGAATGCGAATCCACTACACATAGAATAACAAACTCGCCATACAACGTTAGGAAATGAGTTTCAACTTTCATGGGCCCGGAGATAGTCCTTGTGTTGGATAGATTGTTACAGTATAATTAGAGAATTGGAGAATGCTTGCAACTTCCAATTGATTTAATTGGTTCGTGTCAGAGTTGAGATCATTGTTTTCTCATGGGAGTTGGGGGAATGTGAAAGGGAGCAGCTGAATTTATTTTGACTACGTACTGTGCTTGTATGCAGAGACGCACAAGTGTTTCCACACATACAATGTCAATTTGAGGATGTTTAGAAAAAGTTTATATCATATTGGCCATGGTAAAACAAGTGACTTATCCCGTAATAGCTCGTAATATGGAATGGTTCACTGTAATTTCCCATGCATACAGTTACATGGAAATATAGATGCATGGTTATATATATAGACTATGAGTATGGCATGTTAAGGACAGAAATTAAAGTATCTTATCTGATGTGGTAGTAGACAACTAGTATATCAATTAACATATTTTGATAATACAGTGTGTCTACTGATAAGTTCATCGAAATTGGTAGCTCTTATCAAAACATTGAAACACATGTTTGA
This sequence comes from Sthenelais limicola, assembly GCA_942159475.1. Taxonomy (NCBI): domain Eukaryota; kingdom Metazoa; phylum Annelida; class Polychaeta; order Phyllodocida; family Sigalionidae; genus Sthenelais; species Sthenelais limicola. The sequence goes on from OW804096.1 coordinate 67,305,013, forward strand.
GAAGTAACTAAATATGATATGAATTCGAAATGAGATAAGGCAGTTATTAATTCCACTATCGTCAAGATGCTGTAGACTCGCTGCTAACTCCCACCAATTTTAAGTACCGTATCTCTACGCCTACACAGAAGCAGATAGAACTGCCCCGATAAGATACCTCTCTTCAATTTTATAAGAATCATTCATTGTCGAATCATCGAACTGGTGGCCGATTACAATTAAAGGCTGTATTAAAATGGAAAAAAGGGCCAATGTTCAGAAATGTACCATAATAGAAGAATCAATATTTACCAACTATTAAATGGAAAAATAGAAAAGTCCTTCTGTATTATTTTATTGGGGGGTAGATTGTAGATTTCTAAATACCCATTTTTCTATGGTCGAAATGATTGTCTTTCCATATTTCCTTCTTTGGTCTCAGATGGCAAAGCGCTACACATAATACGCGGGCAACATGTACGAGCAGTTGGTGAGAGATGTCTACTTTGTTTCCTGCTTTTTCACAGTCTATTATGTAAATCACAACCTAGTAGGAACCGTACATGTATAAAAAAAAATAACCCTAGAAACTCAATGGTAGAACACTCACAAATACTCCCAGATGTATGAATGTTGCTATTGCTATCTATCATTGTCTTGGCACTTGTATATTTTCGTAAGGTTTTGGCATAAAAGGAAGTACGTAAATACGCATTTTAGTCGACCCGGTAATGTAATCGAATCGGAAAATACCAATAAAATTGTGATTTAAATATGATACATTAAATGCAAGGTATACAATATATGTATATATGGGTAAACACATATTTTTTATTACTCTTAGTATTATTAGCGTTAGAGAATAACCACACTTGTTCAATGGTGTTTTATTTCATGAATGAGAACATAGTTGTGGTAGACTTGTTGTAATGACATAATTGTGCCAGTAAAGAAGGGTTCATATTGACATGTACTTTCATTCCATGCATGTCTTGCTAGAAACCTCAGACAAGCGTAAAAGTGAAGCGAGTATGCATGTAACGATGCCATCACTAGTACTGAATCATTTATTCATCTCCTTAATCTAAGGCAGATAAACCCAATATCTCAAGAGATCCAGTACACAATCGAAGCCTCAGTAGACAGAAGTACTCAATTATTATCAATATTAATCTCTCAAAATATGTTTATTCCAAATGGTGATAATTCGAACTAGTAATGACTGCCTCGAAACTGAGGTTTTCATTCGGACGTATATTAGAAAGATGTATTACATATTATTTCCAATACACAGTTTTGTTGGAAAAGAAAGAATTTTATCTGACACCGCGTTCTCGCTTTAGAGCCTTCACATAGGTTTTGTATGTTAGGTCACGAGAACAGAGACCAACACATACCGTAACAGGATTCCCAGCGCCAAGATCTCACCGAAGTTGCGCACACGCACCCTCCGTGACCTTGCCATTTTATGTCCCATCATTCATCTAAGAACAGGATATATCTATTTTAAAGGGGACGGAATACTTATATATACTACGCTCCCGACGGAATAAGGAAAAACCTCACGATATAGGTTTGGTTTCACTAAAGTTAGGGCTCCCTTTTCGACAATGTGCAAAAGATTACACATCACGAAACGGGAGGAAAGAAGACAGAAAAGAAGCTGTGTTTATAAAAAGAGTTTTTAGATAGACGTAGATGCCCATGAGCTATTACATGTTTCGTCTAAAGAATTCGGGTGAATACGTTGGAATCAATTCCTAGTATTTATGTGTAAAAGAATAAGGAAAGGTTAACGTCTATGTTCGGTGATTATAATTATTATAATCTATTTAGATAGGAACATACAGACAGATCTTATTATAAATACATTATGGGTACAAGGGTATTTCATCGTAGTAGTAGAACAATTGATTTTGAGGGTGCAATCTTGTATAATTCTCACTATGGCTTTTCTCATTTTGCCACGAAATGAATGAATGAAAGAATTCTTTATTTGAGGCTCTGCTCAGAATGGGTTCCATGTTTCTGAAAAAGGTTTTGCAAGTCTTCCAGCATGTACTGTTTTCTAACTAAGAAAAAAGAGAAGAGAATAAAACATAGTAGAAAGAAAATTGAAGAGAAGGGACGACAATTGTCTGTTCAGTCTCATTTATCTTACTCCCCGATGTCGATGCTGCGAAAGCTGAAGAATGTCATGAGACAAAGTTCTAAAAATCTACTCTTAGTCTCTTGGGTTAATAATGGCAAATCATTCATAGGAGATCTAAACACTGAGTTGATCTATTAATGCCTCCCTTTGTAATGGTTTTTCAGGGAACGTAATTACGGACTGGGATAAAATGGCGTTCTATTGAGAGGTCCTCTCCTCAAATTATCTCACTACACTCTGTCCAGCCTCTGTAGAGCGCGGCACCCGCGTACTGGGGTATGTGTCCCTCCTTGAAGTCTCTTTGGAGTCCCAGCTCTTCAGAGGCTGGACAGAGTGTACTGAATCCACACATTAAATGATCAAGCAAGTATAGCTCAGCGACTCTTAACTTCTCATTGGTATTATCATATGGACATTTTATGCACTTGTCAATTACATCCCCCCCCAACACCCCCTTGGGGGTAAGTGGGAATGGTAGGGGAATATCAGAGAAAAGACTCCCCCACCCAGGCGGGGATTTCCCTTAGTTTACTGCTGTATTTAGGGCAAAATTAGAAAATGTGATTGGGGATATAGTTTATGATAGGATAATTAAACAACGGTGGTTTCTCTCTGATGTGGAAGAAGGAATACCATTAGTCCCTGTTCATCAGTTAACATCTGCATAAAAAAACGGCTGGGCCATGGGGTGGGCTCACCTCCCTCGACCAAATTTTTGGGAAAGTTCCTCCTGTCTTGGCTTTAATCCTCTCCCCTCGATATCATGCAAGTAGCCGACGTTTTATGACACTTAAATATCACGTAGCCGACGTTTATGACACTTAAATTATCAAAACATTTGGTTCCCCCCTTCCCTCTTCCCGTTAAGGAATACAGCGCCAAACTATATACAAGAAAATCCTGTCCTGGGGGGTTGGGGATTCCATCATATTTCCCAACATGCCCAGGACATTCTTTAGAATTATTGTCTGGTATAAGTGTGGGCATTAGCTGGAAGATCTGCTTTTTTTAAAAGGGAAATTAAAAGGATTTAATATCAATAAATAGAGGGAATTTCTAAGTGATTGAGACAACTCAAAACACGAAGGGACACAGATGTTTATATTTGAAGGAGGTTTAATACGTTGGGGCAATCTACGTTTCGGTCTTACATTCGACCTTCATCAGGATTCGGGAAATAGAGGGAATCCCCGAAACATCCAAAAGAAATGCTGAGCCAAATGAGTTCACAGGCCAGTGATCAGGATACTCCAGTCATATTTGTATTTACGTACGAGATTTGAGAATTGAAACTGTAATTTCCAAATATCTATACATAAAACACATGATATTGTTGGATTTTATATATCTACTAAAAATCGAATAGTTTTTATTCAATACCTGGATTTAGGGATAGTTGTTATTCAATATCTGGGTTAGGGAAACAAATAAGTCAATTGAAATAAAACAGAATATCAACTCCGTAAATTTTACTTATTTTCATGTTTTATTTAAATCTGTTTTATCACATTTTCAGCGTACTTCCTTCTATCATACATGTACATATTAATACAATACGAAGGAAATATATCATTGAAAATCAAAGTCTTAGAGGAATTGTGCTTGATGCAGCTTTTTTCTATCTCATGCATGACTTTCTTTTCACTGTAAGTTTGAACCTGACACTATATAATAGAGCATTAAGTATACATCGCCCGAGTTGGACAGAATAATTGCAAATACTCCTTCAATTTATCCGCAGAGTATTAGAGTGTTATCAGGTATTGGGGCAATCATTTACTCGATATAAAATATTGATCCCAAGAACCCTTGGGAAGAGATGGTTTTAACAACAAGCAGACAATTATCGGAAATCATGTACGAAATAATATCCTTAAGCGTCTATCTGATCTTAGAGTAAGACATATGTCTTACTCTAAGATCTGATAGACAAGAATACATTTCAATTTACGCCAAACAGGCCAATGTTGCAATTTTTCTATGCAAAATGCTAGTTAATTATTTTCAAAACCTGTCGGTTCTTACTCCATTTGTAGTTGTAATTATTACAAATCATGAAACGTTCTATTATACGGTAGTCGAAACGGTAGTCCCTGTCTTATTTCTCTTCAATGTGAAGAGTGCAACCTTGGTAGTGTGGACACAAACAATGTGGGAAACTGAACTGAGGAGTGAGTGCTTATCAGTTAATGCATACCACAACGATAGTTACCCCCATTTCTCCTTCAGTACTGGCTGACCTCCTTCAGGAATGAGTTCACAAAGCCGGCTAAAGGATTTGTCCAAGTACAATGGGAAAAACACCCCACACCATTCATACACTTATTTCATATGGATGGACAATATACATATTGGAAGCTAGAGGTCATTGCATTCTTGCATATACTGCTGTCCAGATATACCAATTCCTGCGTACATTAATGGTTCGAATTAACAATTATCAGTATTAGGACAATACACATAGTGATTTGTATTCCCCTACCTTTAAAACCATGATTAATTTTAAGAGGCGATATTCATGAATATTCTATATGGAGTATTTGAAACAGCGCAGTAGTCTTTTCCATTCTTTTCACAACAAACTCTAGGGCAGGCGGAAATGAACCTATTTTCTGTACAGGGAAAGAGGAAATACGTCCTACCTTCTCAACATTGCTCAGACTGAACACAATATGGGATCTTCAATGCACACATCAACAACTTCAGAGAGAGGTATCAATCAATTGTACGGACATCAGGTTTTCGTATACATAGAGACTATATATACTGTGAATTCAGTCCTGGCACATATATAACACAAACACGGTTGGGTGCGAAGTACTATCAAACAGGACAGACTCGATAAACAGTAGCATCTAAGTGTTTCTAGTAATCACAGTCATATTTGTGGGCCCGATACCACTGCTACCAGCTTCCTCTGAAGACATGTGCGCATGAATAAAACAGCAATGACCAGTTAATTTTTTACTTAGATAAGACAAGTTTTGAAAATAAAAATCTTGAATATATGGGATTAAAGTTACCTACTCAGTCCGATTAAATTATTTAGATTAAATTATTTAAGATGACATTACGATTTTGATCTAACTTAAATACGGTTTACATACCGGTATTTCCTCTTCACACGAACGTAGTTTGTTATGCATGTCAAAGAACGATGCATTCATTCTTTAAATTCGAACAAACAAAATATTATTCATCGCTAGATGTATGTTATAATTGATTGAGTGGTTGTAAAGTTATCCATGATAAAATATTCATATTATATATCTGAATTTATCGTCAGACAAATTCGGTTAAATTTAAGTACAAGGATCAATTGTGCAGGATTTGTTACTTTGTACAACATATTGTACATACCGTATTTGAAAGGGCTAGGATACACATACAAACACAATAGTGGCATTGATTCTGCATTTGGTGACTGCTTTTAACAAAAATAAACTCTTGAAAAAAATTGATAGCCAATACTTAATATTACGCAATATCATTTCTTCCCCATACCCTCATACAATGTCTGGATCACTAAGACTATACCATTTATAGGCGTTATTTAAATATTTAAACGGTCAAACCATAGCAGTTAAATGTTTGAATATTATCGTATCTTATACATTTTTCAACATCTATACACCTAAACCTACATTTACAAGTAGTTTCACGATGAAACCTTATCACAACGATTGTCCAACAGCCTTTGTGTAAATTCTCTTCTATATATACGAAGAATTTCCCTGTGCTCACGACAAAGCTTGTTTTCCCTATATATGGATATATATACAGGAGGGGGCTTCGTTTCCAAAGCATAATCACCGTTTGTTTGTACGTGTAGAATAATATCTGTCTTTTGGAACGCTACGTGCCTTTGAAAGCTTTAATTAAATATAAAGCAATTTCAGGATGGCCTCCATAGGATGCTAAATGGAGAGCACTCCAGCCATCCTTGTTGGCTAGTCTGATATCTGCGCCATATCGTATGAGGATCTTGACTATGTCCAGATTTCCTTCCAGACAACTCCTATGTAGAGCGGTCTGACCCTCTTGGTCGTAAAGATTTATATTCACCTTCCCGCCACGCTCCTCCAGCATTCTGAAAGGAGAAAATACACATGGGGCGATGTTAATTTGTAAAGTTACACTACAGGTTTTGTTCTATTTACAAGAAGTGGAGAATATCCCCTCTTTACAAGATACACTACTCTACAGTATGTATAGTCTATGGTCAGTATATATTTATTAAATAGAAGAATGAAATTATCATGATGTAACAATAGGCTCAAATTAATTTCGTGATATTTATTCAAGTGTTCTCTTTCAGTTTTAATCGCATGTAATTAGGCATTATCTCCGGAATGTTTAAAGAGCCGTCTGTAATGGCGAAGATGGTTAAATGAAAAATTAAAATGATAAAAAAGGGGAAGGGAAAGTGATCGCAAGTGAGCACGGTATGCCAGGTATTCTCAGTGTATTTACAATTGAAGAACACACATCTCTACGCTTGGCTAGACACGACATACTAAGACACTGACAGAGACTGAAGGGGAAAAGGTGCAGCATTGAATATTTTAGCTTTTATCCTTTATAATTGCATACCGCTTATAGATATGAATGTGAATGGTGAAGGCTGCATGAGACAAAATGACATTTTAACATCATGAAGGGTGTACAGGGGGTTGGGTGGGGAGATTTTGGTAAAACTATCACCCTAAGTCCACGTTCACACCGTTCAGTATTTGCCCCCGGCGAATGCATTTATCTTACAGGGAGACAAAGGTCAAAAACAGATTTCATAGATTATTATTATAGCTCACTGCATTCAAAGGTATTTCTGAGGACAATCGACTGAGTGATTATTGTGTTGCAGAGACACATACCTTGTCAGTTCGTGTGTGTTTCCTGTATCCACTGCTTGTTGAAATACTGTATGGTAGCCACCACAACCCTCGGCCTCGACAGACATTTTTGTAGGTATCCTTTAAACTTTTCACAAAAATCCTGAGAGAAAATACTTTTTCCTCACCCAATTTGTATGAAAGGGATGTTTGATTTTGGAGACCGTTAATCACACATAGATATTGTATATATAGTCTCCCAGATTACCAGAGGTTCAGAAGATGTTTTATCCGAACGGAGACGACGTATTAATGCATTAAGGCCCGATAATTTGCACCTAAGCCTCTGGTTATACGATCCGGCGAGGTCTAGATTCTATGCATGGTTGGATCTAATTGTAATGGCGGAAACCTTGTTATCACAGTTACTCCTTAAAGGTCTGACTCTCACGGCGATGATGATGCTTTAAGTCAAGTGTCTCGGATGAATCCCTATGGAGTGTGTAGTATATACAGGGAGCCGGCCTGCATAGAATTATTGGAGAGGGATGTCCTTTTTGATTAATCCTAAAAGCGGAAAAAATAGTTTAGCAATTATACACAAATGTTAAGCAATTTACATTGCGTTCCCACGTGGGCACCCATATCAAATGGAAACGCAGCTATTGACGGCGACTGGGAAAATGACCCAAAGCATATTGATAAGCACAGAGATAATACTAGTAGCCAGTGACCGAAATTAATATATAGATTGATATGGGTTTCCGATAGGTACCATGAAGGTCAACGAGCAAATCAGCAAAATAATTGACAATGCAGCAATAAAATCCAATTACAATGTAGCACACAATATGATGATATCTTACCGATTTGGTAATAATAGCAGAACAGGATTATTCCAGCAGAAGAAGACGATGTAGCCGGCTCTGTTTAAAGCACATCCAAAATCCTAAGTAAATATAGATCTATCTGCTATACCAGCCCCTTTAAGTTTGAAGACCTGCTTGTCGTAAGTTATACTGGGATGGGCTGGTTTTCGCAGCAGCAAGCGCTCTAGGCCTGTGGGAACCGGGATGATGGTCTGTATGCACACTGTACTAACACACACACAACACACATCCACGTCCCACTCGCTTCGTGCCTAGTCTTTCAATGTGTAGTCAAGCCTTGCTTCTCTCCAGCCGTAAGTGAGAAGAGAAGAGAGGAAGAGACTTGTCTGCCTCCTTTACTCCCGCTTTCCTCCTCCGTACAGACTGCTGTCCGTACACTCCGGACTCACACCCCCGTCCAACAGCTAACACTCTCCCACGCCCCACATACCACTAAATAGGCCTCGACGTCAGGAGCCGAACCTACTTTCCCCTCTCATTAATTTATGGGTACTGTTCATTAAATTGTGTAAGTCCTTTGCGAAGCATTTCCACATATAATCTCCTGGTATTTGCCAATTGATAACACTGGCTCGTTGAACGCTGGATTATCGGGCCCTTAAGCGGTAAAGTCGAGTATATTGGATGCGAAAATTAATCTGCGCGAAAATATCTTGCCGGTGACCATGTGAGTTCTGAACACTATCATTACAATGACATTACAATCGACTGCCACTGTCAATGTAAGGCATCGGCCAATGGGAGACAGGAATAGGCTTACCTAGCCTCGCCCACTTGGTCAGCGATTGGCTAGTTCGATTGGGTCTGTCCAGGGTCACGACCTAGTTAAAGTTGGCGTTGACAGCGTGAGAACTACGACGACCTGCTTGGTGGGAAGATGGTCCGAGATAGCTTCAAGTGGCTATTGAGACACATGTAAAGATTTAAAGGGACCACTGAGAAGATACCTCATACCACTTGTATCCTGTCACGCTTAGTTATTACAAATCAGACCCATTCAGAAATTTACCTCCGTCCTTAATGATAAAAACCACCGACTCGCTCAAGGAGGGATGATTAATTGTTTCATTAATGACGGTGTCATTTGCTATTACATTTTTGTCACCTTACAAAACATTTTTGCATTTCACAAAAGATCACCATGTGCCAAAAAATGTAATCTTGGAAAATTGGGCTAGGATTTTTATCTAACTACCAAGATTAATATAACCTTCACCTCGGAGTAAACTTTTACTCTGAGCTTTCACTTTATTAAATTGTGACACCAAGTATTTAAAATCAATTAGCCCGTGACACACTTGTGGTTTCACCAACTGAGCAGGCATGGGACATTAATGCGATATATACCTCACATGGACAAACGCCCCAGGGCAATAAAACGACTCATACGTTGTATCTATTGAATTATTTTTAAACGATTGTATTGTCTCTTTTTTTCTCTGAGAATAAATCATTTGGGATACTCTGCACGGCTACTTCTCATATATCGATTTCATTTGTCGTCAATGCGCCGTAAGGCCATTAAATTCCAATTAAAACCATCGTCGTGAATACAAATTATGAACATTATTCAAGAGGTTAATGATTAATCAATAGCAATCAAGTTAGTTTTAAAAAATCTTAGCAGGGCATAATATAAGAAATGTCCCTTTCAAAGTAAAGCAAATCAAGCCGCAACAACCTCTGTACATGACTGAGATTTCCTTACTAGACTCTCTCAGGTGTTCAATATATCACCATAAATCGAAATGTAAGGCTGGTATGTTTCTCTGAGGGGCGTTCTGTTCTTTAGAAAGTAGGGAGGGTGAAAGTTCAGGTCACACAGTGAACATTGCCATTCCATCACCCCCTGTGAAAGAGCTGCTATACCCCCGGTATATAGCCATGTTTGCCTCCAGGGCCACCCGTATCAGAGCGTGACCCAGAGTGAATGGGAAAAGTGTAAAGCACGCTTTCTCTCCGACCACTACCAACTCACCCATGACCACTCTACACACGGTCCACCTTTAACACCGCAAGAATTCAACATTATACATTTTTTAAACACATATAGGAATGTGTAATTTATTTGCTGTGGGAACTTTTCTTTTGTTTATGATGATATATATATCCCTTATTCGTGGCAGTAATTCTAAATAGCGGTTTGATTACAATCATGAGCCATTTAACATTCTCTCTCTCTCTGACTCTCTCTCTCTCTCTCTCTCTCTAAATATATATGCCAGTTTGAAAGAATTCTATATCAAAGAGAATCACTATATACCAAAACACTATATATGCCAAAACTATAATCTCTCTATATATGGTTCGCAAGTTAATTACGTCTGCGAAGGCGTTGTTGTAATGAGCCAAATGGGAGCCATTATGGATTATTCAGGGCTAACAATAAAAGGATAAGCGAAGACACTATAACCCTTATAGAATCTTTGGGATAAGGCCCTTTTGATGGACAGTATTTCAAGTAGGTATTATGCCAAAATCCAATGAGTAGAAGATTAATCGGTTTGGCTCTAAGCACTGATTTTCTTTTGCTCATATATGTTGCGCAGGAATAATCTCATGAACTAAAATGGTAGCTAGCAATATCTAACAAAGTGCCATTTAAACGATCCCGGATCTCCTTCATCAACATTTTATTGGACAGGGTTTATGCCCTTCTGTCCTGCGCACATTCCCTAACGTTTCCTTTACAGGGTTATCTCAGCCTTGAGATCATAATCATGATGATGTGTCAGTACCAATCGTATTGCCTAGACGTTACAGTAAGCTTGCACAGACTATACATGTATATATTGTTGACTTCTGTATTTCTACAGGTCTTTAGCCCACTTTGACCCGTGATTAACTCCTCCCGACCCTCTTGAGAATGGGTAGCGTCGCAATCGGTCGAGTTCATAATCAATTACTTATACTAATTAATCCGGTTAATCAAGGTCACGAGCGGAGGTGTCTCACTTGAGCGCGGTGAGGGGGGCGTCGGCGAATAAATCAACCTGACAGGGTGAAGATTAAGGTTGCAGGTATCTCATGGTTTATTTCCTATAAAGCTTTCACATATGTCCACATGGTCAAGAGGTTACAGCGAGGTATGATCCATAATAGTACAGAGTTCACATATCCCACAATCTAGGATTCACACACATTCTGGTACATCTCCAAACACAGTCCAATATCCCATAGTAAAGGATTCACAGCTAGGTGTCTCACACACAACAACACAACAGAGTCCAGATACCCCATTGTAAAGGGTTCACAGCAAGGCATCCCATATACAACAGAGTCCACTTCCCTATAGTAAAGGGAGCAGTTCTACAGCAATGGTCACAGATCCAAGGTACAGCAAGAAGTGGCTTAAAGCTAACAATCATCTTCCCCTTTTATAGGAGGCTATCACGGTTTAGACAAGGTACAGAATCGTGAATGGTTGCAGGACAAAGGATCGTGAAAGGCCAAGAAACCAGGCTGGCAGAGACAAAGAAGGGCTGAGCCTCTCACAGGCTCTACCTACTCACAGCTCTCTCTCTCTCACAGCTCTCTCTCTCACATACACATCCCTTTCCACAGGTGCATGCAGGCAGAGGGTCCCACCCCAGAGGCACGAAGGCCCTGTCCCATCCGATCATTAGCTCCTATCACTACACATTATAATTGTTACACTAATAAGATTCATCAATAAATCACTAATTATGTCATTAATTATGAATAACTAATCAAGGTCAATTAGGGGCCAGAGGGGTGTTTCTACTTTTGCCTACAATATGTACATATCAATACATATGCGATCTATTACAATTTGAGAATCTTTACATCTATGTTGATATAGCCAACATCTCATGAATAGTTGCTTTGCGATTGAGCAGACACCTAAGAGATAGGTGATAAAAATTAATAGTACAGAAATTCCCTGACACCCACATAAAAACTTACCATGAACATAAATGATGTTAAAACGCAATATTTTGCATTAATGAATGTCGGTGATAAATTATAACTAAGCCACTAAGGCAACCAGTGACACAAACAAGGAATATATCTACATTGTATTTCAATGTATGTGTATGAATACTAGAAGAGTGCAGGGAAGTCAGGGGCGACATTCAACCAAAAATATTAATCGCTTACTGTGTGAACCACTTGTAATTCTAAAGTGCATAGATAAACTGTGAAGATACTATAGTCACTATCTGAGGCAATCGTGATCCACTGAACAGATTATGGGTTTTTATTATATTGCAATTATCGACATATTAGGCAGTTAAGATTTCTATCTCTTCGAGTATAGATAATTTGATTAAGGTAGTATCCTATCATTTCCTACTGTAAATGATAAGGCATTATGTTCGGGAGAACATTTCCCCCCGCGTAGATTACGGTATTTTGGCAGCGCATTCCGACCACAATTGCTCCTTCAACATTACATCCACGTACGGTAATCCAGAGTTGGCGATGGTAGAACAATAGCTCTCGAATCATGAAAGCATGCACATGAGAAAAGCTGATGGGGAAGTTTCAGAGACGCTGAATTATTGGCATTCACGCCAATGAAAACTCGGAATACGGTCGTAGCTCGTTTTATATAAAGAAGCTATAGCAGTAAACTTGTTTAATATTCAGTATAACACATTAAGGTAGATTTTGTTGGGATCCATACAAAAGAATTTTTTTTCTGATCAATTAGGAACGGCCTTTTGTTGCATAACGAAACGCTTCAAGGCCACTCAGGAATGAACCACACGATGAAATATTTCCCATGATTTTTATTCAGACCCCCTTAATCATGAAAGGAGGGGTTAATCATGAAAGGAGGGGAGGGGAAGGGGAGAGAAAGATGGTCAACATATTGCATATCGGAAGCATTTAGCTGCGGCGTCGCTCTCCCACCACTCCCCCGCAAAAAAATGCGTGCGAAAATCGTCAACCCATCTGTCCCCCCTTTCTGAAACAATGGGCGTTTCTGACCTGTAACCAGACATCTATTGTCCCACAAAGCTTTTTCCCACATACTAATGAAATCACAGGAGCTTATTTCACGGGAACCTTTCCCCGAGTCACCAAAAGCTCACACCCATTAGTGCTGATTAATTCCTGTTCTATTCGCCTTTAATACACTAAATTATTTACAAGTAAAACACCAAGAATTGTTTTCAAACCACGATGTTCTCCATATACTATGAAGTGAGGTTCAAATCTGATTTTTTTTTAATTAGTGGTCGATTTTTTTTAGATCATAGAAGACTGCAATACGCGACATGTTAATTTCGAAAAGACGCATTTAATTGGGGAAAATTCATGAAAAAAATAATAATTGTTCAATCTGACCACTGAGACCCACATTTTGTGTGTATTTTCTGGAACATCTTCAGTTGTACATATTGAGCCATAATTATGTTGGTGACATGAATGACAGATCCAAGGAGACAGAATGCCATGTTTGGGACACAAATTTGTGCATGTATTTCTGTTGGTTTGAAAAAACAATTTTATTGGCCATAATGCTATTACATATTTGATACAAGTTATCAAGTATGCACAAGTTATAAATTATGCATAACCCAACATGTTGTTTCCAGGCGTTGCGATTATGGCACTAAATTTAGATTCACATAGATATTGCTCTCTCTATAATATAATATTGTTTTACACACTGTTTTCCGTCACTGCATCCTCAGTATTATTTTAAAATCGTTTTATCAATACTTACTCCCCTATTAACGTCAGTATAACTAAAAAATATGAGGAATTAAAAACAACACAATGATTTCCATCACTCTGAAAACCTATACCAATATAATTTAGTTGATCTATTAGAAAGTCCTATATGGTCAAATTGTAATTACTTTTAATGAGTGAGATACTACTAAATGCCGTTACGCTAAGCAATTTGTTTCTGTATACCGTCGTCATACACAAATAAGGCTTATCTCAAACATCTAATAAAACTCGATTACATGAACTATATACATAATGTTCGACCAATCACCACGATTTGTTTAGAACTGTATGCAAAAGTAGCAGGGTTACAGCAAAAGTATTATATTAGTAAGTATTATAAGATGAAAATACCGTCAGCCCCAAGGCTATAAATGTACCCGGCATCTATTAAACCAATACGGTATTTCTTCAAAATCAATTACCGTTTTCAAAACCTCTATTATTTCTTATCAATCTATTATCGAAGGATAAGGATAAAGATACCGGGCGACTGGAAGCCAAAGATAACAAAGGTGCCTAGGTACAAAGGTGGTTTGTTGAGTAAATATAATTATATTTACACTTTAACCCCGAATCCTGTGGCAAAAATGCATCCCAATCCCGTTTCCCACAAAAGGAATTCTCTGCCCAGTTCCCTGCCCGCCCCGCCCGCGCTCTCCTGCCTTTCGCCTTGTTGTATATTGATGCGTTTACACGAACGCGAAGGCCTCGAAGCAGAGCGTATTTGGTGCAGGTGCCGACATCTGTTGTTTAAATCAGGAAACTGCACCGAGGTCCTACCATTCCCGTGAACCCAATAATTGTATAGCATTCTTGTCCATTTGATCAAATTATGTACATTGTAGAACACACAGATAAGTTCAATATCAGTAAAATGACTAGGGACAAAGAAACTTTCAAATTCGGTATCTGGTATATAAGTCTTGCACCAAAAAGTAAATGCTAAGAAAACTGCAAGGATATACCTGGCCCTCGAACATATTTAAAACAAATAGTGTATAGCCTAATGTACACACACATACATGTAGATATAAGTCCTGCACCAACAATTAAATGCTAGGTCTAAGAATTATAAAAGAGGTAATAAATACGAATCGCCTCAAATGGGTCCAAAGAATATTACAAAGCGGCTCAGGCAAAGCATTTAAAGCAATGGCCACCTTTTCCTCCCCAATGTTAAAGGTTGAGGATGTGTTACTATGTAGAGATATGCCTCGAAAGAATTTAAATGGTTTTTATCGGGAAGTTTTCGCTATATGGAATAAGTATTATTATTGTAAAGAACCTATCACAAGAATAGAAATATTAAGACAAAGGATATGGTCTAACAGACTTATCAGAGAAAAGAAAAAATTGTTTTATTACCATAACTGGGAAAAAAACGGAATTGTATGTGTAGGTGATATAGTTAATCAACAGGGTAAATTGATGTCAAGCCTTGAAATAAAAAGGCAGTACGGGTTTATCCCAGATTTTTTCTTAATGAAAGACCTCCGAAAGGCAATACCAAAGGAGTGGCTCAGAATTATAAAAGATTCTCACCCGTGTGAAGATAAAGGGAATATTGATATAAAAATTAACAGCAAATGTGTTAATATCCTAATATGTTCTAGCAAAATACTGTATAATGCGCTTATAGAAAAAATGCCTGTAAAAAGGGAAAAACTTAATTCTTGGCAGAAGTTATTGGAATTGAGCGAAGATGAATTTAAACAGCTTAATTGGAAGAAGATCTTTCTAAATCCTTATACAGCTACAAGCGAAACAAGATTACAAGTGTTGCAATATAGAATTCTTCATAAGACCATCACCTGTAATTATTACCTGAAAAACGCTGCAATTAAAGACCTCCCAGTATGTTCGTTCTGTACCGAAAGGGATGATATTGTGCATTTTTTTATGACATGTAGAAATACAAAAACCCTATGGCAGGATGTGTTCAGCTTCATAGACTCTTTAGGCTATCTGAACGAAGACATAGGTGGTAGGAGTATAGTCAGAAGAAAGGAAGATGGATCGTTCGATCTGAAGAAAATTAATATAATGTTCGGTTCTGACAAGAAAGGTATCAATAATAAAATTATCAATTGGATTGTTCTAGCAACAAAAGCTTTCATCCACCGTAAAAAATTATTCCATGAAGGAATGATAGGATGGCTGTTTTTCAGTTATGAGTTGAGGTCGAAATTATCAATCATTTTATACCAGAACAGCTTCGCAGAAATTGACAAAGATGAAAAGAAAAGGTGGAGAAGTCTCTTTGCGGACTTAACAGACATAATAGATCGAAATAAATAAATTGTAAACATAATAGAAAGTATAAGTTAAGCTGTTAATAAGATAAAGTGTATAAATGAAAGCAAAAATAAATATGTTGATGTTTTTCTATTTTTTAATTGATCGTCAAATGAAAACGTGTGACGGACCTATGTATTTTTTGATGTAGACTGGTCCAGGAGAGAGATGAGATTTGTTGACATATTGAATAAAAAGAAGTTGTCGCAAAAACAAAAAAAAGCAATTAAATGCTAAGAATACTGCAAGGTTATCTAGCTCTCGAAAGCATTTACAACAAATAGTGTATACTGTACATGTACATGTATATATTTTATAGATACACCATGTAAAATAGAAATGTCATAGAATGTCATAGTGACATAGAAAGTCCGTTTGGATGAGTTGCCATGGACAGAGAACGCAGACCTATTTTCCACATAGAAAACTTTTAAATTGTTATAATTATTGTTGCCAATTGTATACGAAAATGGAAATACAGTTTCTTATATACATGTAAATCTATTTCCTTTAATTACCGAGTATTCATTTCCATGGTGCCTACAGAGTCTTTCTTTTTCTTTTTTTTTGCGACAACCGTTTATTTCTTTCACATGTTAGACAAAGGTTTCGGATTGGTTACATCTAGGATAAATTTCTCCAATTTTAGTCACTCTTCCCTTATAAGAAGAGGGGTAGCAGTAGGTTGGAGCAACGAGACTTCTGAAATTTATTTTTGCTGTATCACCGACGGTTTATTGACATTTATTTTCCGCCTATTCTTGTGATGAATTAATTAATATCCACAACTAGGTTGGACCATATTCTGTACAACTCTTTCTTTTTTTCACTCCTGCTTGTGTTAAATACCTCTAGTTGTAATCTTGATCTTAGTTCGTATAATATCTGAGTAATGCTCAGCTTACCTTCGTGAAAAAGTTTCTGCTTATGTATAAACGCTTTGACCTGGAGGATGAACCAGTTGATTACCTTGGACTGTGAGTTGCTCACGTCTATACCGAATAAAATGTCTCTCACCGAGAACACCACCTTATTTCTTGTCTTATAGAAGAACCTGTCACCATTCGGTTTTATATTAATATACTCTAACTCATATAACCAATCTATCAGAAGGTTTCAAGCCTTTTTGGTTTCTTTACATTCCACCAGAAAGTGGTCTAGGGAGTCCTCCTTCTCACAAAAATCGCATTTAGGTTTATTTTTTATACCAATATCACACAATAATTTATTTGTTGTGAGAGCACCATGCAGTATTTTGTACTGCAACACCAAGAGTCTAGTCTCTATTGTACATCTATAAGGTAATGTGAATATTTTTTTCCAAGGTAAGTCCTCATACTGTTCGTCCGTTATTTTTAGGACTTCTTTCCATTTGAGGAATTTCCCCCATTTAGGCTTTCTCTTTTGTATTAGACTTAGATAAATAATTTTGGCCGGGCATCTTACTAAGTTCAAAGATTTCCCTCCGACTGTAAATTCTATGGCACCATTACATTGCTGGGGGCTTTCAGTTTTTATTTTTGCGAGCCATTCAGCTGGGATTGCTCTCTTCAACGCTCTAAGTTCGTAATAGGAAGGCACAAAATCAATTACCTCTTGGAAACTTTCATTGGAGAGGAAGGAGCCATCTTCATTCATTATGTCCCCTATTACATTTATTCCCTTCTCGATCCAGTGTTCCCATCTTAACCAGAGTCTATCTTTCTCAAAAGACTCTGATGTTTAATGTGTAGTCATTCATACACTCAAAACAGCTAACGTATTTCTCTGCGTTGAGTATGAAAAATACTCAAGGTAAATAACTCTACATAACTGCCCACTAGATATAGTATAGCGCGAGCATACGAGTAGTATACGAATGTGTGGTTTTATTGTGGCATCATGTCAATATTCTGGTGTCTGTATTGTATCGGTTTAAAACGTCCGCGTATTTCCAAACCATGAATTTGTAGATATGTTTTTTTTGTCATAATAGAACACATTCTTTCTTTCAAGAGAACCTTAGCAATTGCAGTGTTTGGATATAATAAAAGTTCGTAGTGTCCCAAATGGTACCCTAATCGGGTGAGACTTCACACACTTTCCCTGTTTATCCTCAGCCGATCCCCAACACATTTCCCTCTAACTCTCTGCGTTTTCTTGAATAACATTATTGGCACTAAGAGTCAATTGTATCTAGTTGCTTCATTGGTAGGGGTACTACATAAATCGGCCTCTTTCTAAACTTCCTTATGCAAAAGGCCAGCTGGCGGAATTTATCTCCTATTTCTTTCACTCTTAGCCCATATATGAGAGGATTTGCCACTCCAGTAAATACCGTCAAGGTAGCGGTGAAGGACATTGCCACAGCTGTGTGCCCAGTGTCATACCCATGACATCGGGAAGCTGGACCTGTACATATACAAACGTAAAGGATCAAGAAGAAAGTCGGTGCTGCGCCTACAATGACCACAATCAGTGTCACAAATGCCATCAAAGTCGATGTCAGTTGACGGAACTTGGGACGCCGGATGTTGGGTATGTTATGCAAGTACATTGGTACAACTTGCCGCACATGTTTCCTTATTAGGAAATAAATTCTACCATAGACCACGAATAAAGATATTAGCACAGGGCACCATGTCGCACTAATGAGTGCTAGTGAATGATAAGGGGTAATCTCAAAATAGTTGCAATTCGAAGCTCCAGTATCGAAGCTCCAGAAATACGGTATCCCGCCAATCACAATCGCTGCTATCCAGGCGCCGAAACAAAATATTTTCACTTTCTTTCTGGTCACGATCATTTTATATCTGAACGGGTATTCCAAGATGATCAAACGGTCAATGGAGAGACAAGCCACTGTCAAAAGGTCTGCCAGCATTAAGGTAGAAAATACAGCATAGCTCAGAGTACAAAACACTCTATTTACAGGATCCAAATCTTTGATCCAGTCAGCATAAGTAGCATCATAAATTGTGAAGACACCCTTGAGGAGGTCTGATAAAGCAAGACTGCAAACAAAGTAACGAATGGAGGGCGGCAAATCATAAACTAAAAGCGTCACTTTTATGATCATCGCATTAATTCCCATGATGAACAGGGATACAGGCACTTGAATTGATAGGAAAATATAATTAGTTACGTCCGACCCCATCTTGGTTGATCGCTATAGTGTATTTCCTATAAGTTATCTGAGCATCCTATGACTCGTGTAGAATTACGTTTTTATTGAACGAACTTATGATCCATTTATGTATCCTTGCTATAGGCGAATGTAGTCAATACTCGGAGAGCTGTGAAATAAATTTGTGCAATATGAATCGAACTAGATCATTATTATTTCCTTCTGGCTTTGAACTCCTCGATATATTTTCACTCACACATCCGGGCTTGTAATCCAGTAGATTGTCCTGTTTCAGCAACACGTTGGCCTCTGTAGATCGGGGATTGATGGGAGATTCCTCCTCTTCATACCGACCATCGAAACATGCATTGTAGCATACTTCTGTATTTTCCGCACATCAGTATGCATGTACACAGACGTCCCACGGTTCTGTTGCATGAGAAACAGCTAGAAACACATTATTAGAAGGATACAAAGATCACTTCCTATAACTTCAACCTTGCAGGCGGTACCTTCCCCGAAGCTAAGGCAAAAGAATGTTGCCAGGAAGCATTCACAAGGATGGTAATTACTTGGACTTCAGATTGCAGATAAGAAGTAGGCCTAGTGGGTGGGGCCCTTACCAATATCGACAGGATCTTCATATGAGAACATTCTAGGTTCTGATTTAAGTTATTGGGGACAAATCGGCCTTGCGTCCCTTTGTATTTTATAGTTTTTTGGGGGGTTTCCGTATTTTCTTACTCACTGTATAACACAATAAACATTTGTACATAAAAACCAAAAACTTCTTCACATGTGCACAAGTTATTCGTCGTAGTCAGGATTTAAAAAAGAAAATCCTGACAAATCGGCCTTAATAAAGTTGACGCTGCGGCAACATTCCATACTCTTTGGTTACAGTAACCATTAGACTGGAAAATACTGCTGCTTTGTTTTCTACGGCTCTTTTGATGGTCCTTTATATAAATATATAATGAATGAGCCATGATACTAATTTAGCGGCAAAGAAGATGAGATTTTACGTCACACTAGGCTCCCTATGAGGACATCTAGTGGTATATGGGCAAAGCTTCCATTTCTTTCAACTGTAGTTTTGGTGCAGTGCACCCAACCGTGACATGAGCTCAGAACACAATTATATTGTGGTGCGCGCACACACACACACACACACACATTGAAATATCCCTGCAAATGCACTGCGGCCCAAAGATACCACTACCGATTCAATGGCGGTCCATATTGATTGTTTGTTCCCATGGCATGCAGTTACCACGCCAGTTTCTCTTTATCATAAATACATGACACCACAGACCCGTTAAATAAAACCCCCTCCGCTTCTATCTCCAAACCCTAACAAGTAGAATGTTGTAAAAAGCATTTATTTTACCAAACATGTTTTATTGAATACTTTAGTAAAAATCGAGCAATATTGATGTGCACATGTTAGAATACTTTCCGCCAAATACATTCAAGAACTACATGTAAAGATATATTCTTGTGCATATTCTTCCTTTGCTTGCCTTATAATGTTGACAATTTTCCAATCACAAAAGAGACAATACTGGCTGAATTCGATATGGAGTTTTCATTTATTATACATGTATAAGAATTGCTCTGAGAATAACATGAACATATAGAGTGGGTTATTTATGCACAGTGCATATGTCACTAGAGTGTGTCACGTGTGGTAGCCATGATAACTGATGCCTTTTTTTATACCAAGTTTACTACCAAAATTCAACCTTATGACTCAAAAATGTTTTCTATTTATATACACGTAATGTAATTAATAGCATGTACATTTTGTGCATGTTCTACAACATGGAACAATTAACAAACTCATTGGTTTCATTCGCTTATGACATCGCACTCGTTCCTACGCAACTCGTGTAATAAATCACAATCCCTCAACCAACTCGTTAGTTACCGAGTTTGTATTATTACTAATATACCCCTTTCACACTACACAACCGAAGCGAAGCATAGTGAATCGTTGCGAACTGGTTTATATAATTCGCACCATGCAGACTGTACTCAGAAAGCCCTTCAAAGCGCTTTCACTAAGTCGGTTCTATTCAGACTACAAGCATGGTTGCTGTACACTTTCCTATGTGTTTATAAGATCGATGACGTCAGAAACCACTTCGCTTCACTTCGGTTCCATTCACACTAGCAGAATTAGCACTGAGAAAGCGAATTGAAGCGAAGCGGTTTATATAATTCACCTCAAGTAGGTGGATTGTGTAAACCACTTCACTTCACTTTGGATTCGGTTTGGAAGCGCTTTAGAGTGCAGTGTGAATAGAACTGACCTCGAGGAAGCGCTTCAAGGCGCTTCGAAGCGCTTTGAGAGGTGTAGTGTGAAAGGGGCAGTGTTCTTCGTCGTGAATGTTAGCATTCCCCACCATCCTGTTTCAATTATATATATATAATGCTTTTATTCAATATAATTCATACAGTTACAGAGATATGAAAATAATGAACGGGGTTTATGGTCCTCTGCCCCCTCGCAGGTCTTCCTCGACCGCCCAAACTAAATATAAAACAATCATTGATTTTGCGACATAATATTACAAGTTATTCGTTTATATAGTCATTTTGGCTCGTCGTTCAACTAATACATTCATTTTTGATATCATGAGAATATAACTTTCAATATTTAACATCAATCCGATTACTTCGATAGGACGTAGTCCTTGTAGTCATTAGTTAAATCAGTGTACGTATTCAACTTCAAGGTTAACAATAAATCATTACATCGTTACATGTCATTTACAATTCAATTAATCACGTCATCATCCCTTTACCATCCCCCCATAATAATAATCAGCAGCACCCTTTCCCTAACCATAGTAAAATCATTTATCGTTATATCGACCTTCACTTTACTAAGGAATTACATTCCTGTTATATTTTAGCATTCACCTTTCATACCTTTCTGCTTAGTCAAGGTTTTAACAATCTCGATTTGTAAGCGGTCAAAGGAGTTATATAATTTCTTGTCTATAACTTTCAAATCCCTACATGTGAACATAATACTCGATTGTTGTGCCGTAACATTTTCCTCCTTAAGATTCAGAATACAACACAGTACACAATACAGTACAATACAGTACAATCAAGATCAGATCAATGGTTCCATATAGTTTCAGAATTACAACAATTGTTAGACTCGAGGGTATCGAACTCTTTCTTACTTAGTATTACTCTCATTAATTATTCCTTCTTCAGTCCTTAGATATTGGTCCGTATCCAAGACAAAGTCTTGGTTTAAAAACCGCCTGAACCCTTTTCTGTCTTTCGTTATCTGTCTCTCATCTGATAGTTCGTTCCATTGGGTTGGCATTGTATAGATATAAGATTTTCTGAATACTTCATTTCTAGGACGAGGAATTTTTAACTTTTTTCCTTTTTTTAGCCTTCTTAAATTGACATTTTTCAGATCTAAGTTTTCTTCTTTCCTAGCTCGCAGGAAGGCCAAGTCCAACATATGTATACTTCTCCTTGTATCTAAAGCAGTGACTTTTAATTTTGAATGAATTTCTTTAGTGCTCGTATATTTCGGGAGATGTAAAATTATCTTTAGAGCTGAGTTCTGCAGCGTCTGTAGTTTTTGTAGGTGCGTTTTAGCTGCGGCAGAGTAAAAAATATCCCCGTAGTCTATTATTGGACGCACCATGACTTTGTAAATAAGTAATAATGTTTTCCTGTCACATGCCCCATATAGCTTGGACATAGCCTTCACCCTCGTTCTCACAGAATTGATTTTCTTAATCATGAATGGTTTGTAAGTTAACTGTTTATCTAATTCAATACCAAGGTACTTATAAGAGGTCACATCGTCTAACTCCTCACCCTTTTAATTAGGCTTGTTATGATTATATAACACATTATAAACACAATTAAGGCTTTGCCATGCTTTCATCAAGGATACACATGGTAATACAAATACAAAACGATGACATGCAGAAGCTCTATGTATTATATTTAATTGACATCAATCTATTTAATTAAATAGTATGTAGACTGTCTATAGGCTACCGGGCTATGGGATCTTCCTTTGGGTGGAATCGAGTTAGTGAATATTTTACCAGTCTGCTGCTGGTCACAGAGAGCGAGATTTTTCAAGCAGCAGGCCAGGTGAAAATTAAGCAGCCATCAGGGACACAATTTGATTATGAAAGCTCCCCTTCTCCTTTCCCGAGATAGTTATTGTAGAGGTCAATACTGTAAGTAGCAACTAGCACTTCCATTCTGAGACTTGTTATATAGCTCGGACAGAAGTCACGTCCATACTGATTTACCCTTCAAATGTCATAAGAAACAGTATGTATATTGTGATCAACAAGGGCATCTTCAGCCAGAATTTGAATGAGAAATGTGTGTTACAAGAACACTTTTATTAACGAATAAAGGAAAAGGATATACTTATATTTATTATATATAAAGCACTTGTACATATATTATATGCAAAAGATAAATGATTTTTTACTAATTCTAAATTTTGGGATTTTGTTTGGGCTATGTCACAGATTTTATGGAATCGACCATATATATGTGTGTGAGTCAGATTTTCAGAAATATGTACAATTGGCAGCTGTACACATTTTGGAAATTCTCCTAAATAGGCTGGAAAATGAAGAATATCGGGTATATCTGAGTATATTTGGTATCGCATTGATTTAAAGTATCAGTTCTGTTATGTTAAACTGCATTTTGAAGCTTATTTTTGTCTTAAATTCTTAAATGTGGGCTATTTGAGAGGAATTGTACATTTTCTGAAAATCTGACCTGTGTACTGTACACACATAACAAATGCGCGAGTCAAAACCGATGTTAAGAAACATGATCGAATGACCACTACTAAATCCCATTTTTTTTATCTTCATCTATGACTGATTTGTAGCAACCCAAAGGTGCCAACTGAGAAAGCTAAGGTGAACAAGTCTGTTAAACACAAGAGGGCACTAAGGGTCCCATGTGGCATCAGGTTGTGGCACCTGAAATGCTACAGAAAGCCCCTCCCAGTATTATTTTACATTTATTAATCGCGATGGTGGTCTTCCTTAATGATTTGGATGAAATGACGTAAAATGTTTTATTGAAGATGCAGTGCAGCCTTACACATACCAGAGCTATACATATACATGTATATGTATAGCTCTGCACATACCCACCAAAAGACGGACTTCGGTAGTATTGGAAACACTGACCAGGTGGCGCCAATAAGACGGCGGACACATATTCACGATTTTGCAAATCCTACGATTTCATGTTCTACGACAAATCATGGGCTCAGATTGTGATGATTTTAGCTGGAGTCGGCTTCTTTTTACCCGCACACATTGGATCACGATTTGGATCACCTAAAATTATATGGTGATTTCGAAAAAAATATTTTTTTTATCATGTACTTGCGACGATTGAGAAAAAAGGTAGAACAAAAAAATGTATCATCACAAGATTTTAACATACTTGGGACAATATGTCTAGGCTTGTCATGTAAAAAATCTTTTTGATTCTTAAAAACTTGGTGAACATACAATTGTTCACCGCTTTAGGAAAGACGTGCCCCCCCCCCCCCCCCCCCCCACACACACATTTGATCGTTCACCTACCAATGGTGCCTACCACTAATTGTGGGTTGCCGCACACATACACAATTACTCATAGGAATCGAGCGATTTCAAACTTGGAATCCTGGCCCCAAAATCACCGTGCATGTGTGCCCCAAGATTAAGTCCCACGATTAGTGCACCACTGAAAAAAGATCGTAGGACGAATCGGCTTCGAAATCGTGAATATGTGCCCCAATTCTAACGCATGCCATAGAGACCTACCGTACGTTTAATAAAGCAGCATGTTGCTTATCTGTGGCCATAGCGTTGCTTCTTTTGATCAATAGATGTGGGTTTTTATCATGTACTTGCGACGATTTTGGATGTTGTCTAGGCTCAGCATTGAATAAAATAAAGTGTAAATCACATGCCTGCATGTTCATTCAGTATTTTTTCAGGTTCACCGGGTTCTTTACTTGTGAAATGTTTAAACCTTAAAACTCTAACAATGGAAACAGAAGTCTTCCCCTGTCAGCTTAGATCTTCTAAAAAATCTACTTCTCATTGTGACAGTTCCTGAAAATAATGTGGTGATCTTTTATTTAATCATATTGGCTTCTGTTGGCCGTCCATTCACACACGCATAATGTAAGGCAACCTCCTTCAATATTTTGTAAACGCGTCTTGAAATCGTGGGTCTTTTCTGTTTCCAGATAAAATTATCGATCTCTGAAATTTTCTTTCATCATCTTTTGTTTCATTTTGACGTTGGGGACGTGTAAACTATGAAAGGAAATAACATTTTGGTATATAATTTTAACATTATAGTATAACTTAAAAATATAAAGTGTTATTATTGCTAAATGTATGGAAATTATCAAAGGTTATTTATTACATTATTTTATCCTCATATTAAAGTCTAGACAATTTCTGAGGGGTGGCGAGAACCTACTGAAGCTATTATAAAATCAACTGCATGAGCGCAGTTGGGACGAAACGGTTCTAAGACAGTTCAAATGGCAACGGATAAATGATTTCCGACGGGTTACCACTGATTTACTTCGTTGAAACTAAAGGTATATAGCAAACACATGCATTAGCGCTGTAGAATTGAAGCATTTTCTCGAATTTTTCATTATTTGTGAGTGTAGTTTGCTGTTCTACGGTGACAATTTGGGGTAACATTAATGTTGGGAATGTCGTTGGCCTCTAGATATATATTATATATAATATATAAATATCCTATCTAGGTAGTGCTACATTTTCAATTTCTTCCAGCTAGGCTCATGAACATAGATGCGTATTTGTGGATTCTTTCAAACAAGAGTAACAATAGTGATGCCATCATCCTTCAGTTAAGCATCAGTTCATGAAGTGGAGTATCAGAAATGCGTATTGGGAAAAGGTAGTCTCTGTGTGATTGACTGTTCGTAGGTGTGTATACACGCATAATTAGGCATGGGTATAATAGTATATGTATAGCATATATATGTAATAATGTATTATGTATACATTTATAATTATACATTGTATATGCACGCACATGTATGGTCTATGTCGTATATTATGTATACATGTAAATGCAGTGAAAACCCAGGTGGCAGCACAGTCATGCAATTCATGTTACGCCTGAGCTAACGGTCCATGACGACCCTCCCACGGCCGTTTGCAGTTGATGCGTCCTAATTTCTTTATTCAGGCTTAAGAAATTAAACTATTGTTAGACAAATCTCATATCTGATATATATACGTTCTGTTTATGCCTCGCCGGATATGTTTAATTAGGCAGGTACATGGTGTTTCTTTGGCACCCCAAGAGTAGTTCATCTCTAAATTGTTTTATATATAACTAGCTATAACTCTTGTAGCGTTTGTATGCGTAACTGATAATTTCAGAGAATGTGTCTCTAAATTGTTAGGATATGACTTTTAATTGCAGGGTGTTATAATTATGTGTTGCTAATAATTTCAGAGATTAAGGATTATGTGCAATGAATGTACGTACATGTATACATGTATAACTTGTATATACTGATGTAAAGTATGTATGCATATAATATCAGTATCTGCATACATGTGCATATATATATGAATCTACACATGCATACATGTACATGTATGTATGTTACATGTATAGCCTATCTGGTATACTGTAGATGTAAATTAAATTAATAACATTGATATCAAAAACCAGGTGGCAGCACAGTGAAGGAATTTCTGATGGTACGCCTGAGTAAGCTGTACTTGATGTTCAGCCCCACCCCCTCCATCCCGCTCCCAAGGACAGTGTATACATATAAAGTATGCTTGTTTAAAGATCTCATTCAGGCTTAAAAGGTTTGATTATTGTTACAAAAACTAATATTTTATATCCGATATGACATGTAAGATTCAAAATCATAGATAGAAGCTGTGAGGCTCATTTCAAATGTCGCAATGCAAATTGAAATTATACACACGAAAGAATGTGTGTACCATTCTCCAATACTAATAATTGTAAAATGTTACATCTTGTAGGCCTATGACGTTCTTACTCGAAGTATCCTTCCTGATGATACAATTTAAAATAAAGTAAGACACCCTTCGATATTGTAAATTGAACTTGTCATAGCCTGTCATTGGCCAAAGACATCCAAAAAGTAAAGCATAAAACAATCAAGGTTGTCATACACGCCGAGCGTCTCAAAGGCAATTAAATGAAACTAAATGTAAGTATCGGGTAAAATTAAAATTAAATAGCATTTTTCTGAGCTTAGTAGGCCTACATGTATATCATCTCTGAAGTATTTTGGGACTCATAAATGACTGTCAACTGGATAGAACACCGCACTCATTTTCAAGATATGAGACCTTTAAGTTATAAATATGAGACCTTAAGTTCGGGTATTTCAAACCAAGTATCAACCAAGACACCAATTATAAATCATGAACCTTTCAGAGTTTGTTATTTATGATGGGAATCATTTTAAAAACATCCTCATTGATGAGGGAGGGATTATTTGGGATTAACTTAATGATAATGTACTTCAGATAATCAACATGATTACTAGGAGCACTATGGAGCATCACATTAAAAAACAAAGTGGTATAAATTTTAATAATATGACCCGACAAAACAAGAGAAAAATATATTTCCCGATTTGATTTTGTCTTTGGGGATTCACACATTAGAAATGTAAAAAGGGCCCAGCAATGAACTTTTCTCGCCATTCGGGTGACGTTAAAGATTTTGGTGCGAGATGATGTTTTATGAATTTTCTTCTAGCTGACTGCTGGTGGACATACTATTTAGATGCTGTAAAGATTTTAAAATGTGAATGAACTGGTTGATATCTTCTTTAAACCTCCTCCACCGCTCCACCGTCTACTGGGCTTAACCCGTGAGAATAACAGACAACAGTACACCGCACTTTCTTAAATGTTCCCATACTATTAGGCCTATAGATAATAATTTCAATATTGATAGAATTGCCGAAAAAAGAAACATAGGCCTAGTTCTTCATTAACATTTTTAAATTGATTTTTGATGAATGATAAAAATGGGGTAGGTGCATAAATTTCATGTAAAGTTACGTGAGTCACTTAACTTTAAGTGTGAAAAGTTACAATCTCTACGTGACTCACGTAAATCCTGGTGCCAAAACAGGCCACGTAAGAATCGTAACTTTAAGTGACACGTAAGTTACGTGAGTCACGTAAGTTACGTGAGTCACTTAAAACAACAAGTACGCCATCTAGATTTTACTACAGAACTACAACGCAATTCCACCGGAAACAAAATGGCTGGGAAAATGGGCACTGTTGCAGTAATTTCTTGCCCTTGTTTATTCGTAATTCTCCCTCTCTTTTGGGATTGACAGATTACTACATCATGAAATCAATTTGGATGATCCTTTTTCCTCACTTACGTCATATTATAACATTCTTCTGGATCTTGATAAATCTGTTTTAAGGTCGGCGGAACCAGCTGTGTGTGTGTGGGGGGGGGGGGGGGGCGGATGGGGTTGCATATGAGTAGGCCTAATCCTCCCAGGGTATCACCTGTATTTAGGATGACCAGACATAATTCTAACCATTATATTTGGGTTCGTTGACAAAAAGAAGGTTGTGGGGACCCCACTTTCAAAGTTCTTATGCCAGAATCTTCGCCCTTATTGCAATAACAGAGCTTTTTGAGGCTAGGAAATAAGTAATAGTTATGGATTTTTAATATAATACACTGGCGCATTTAGAAAATATATTACTTCTGCTGAAAAAAATGTTTTCTACACATGCATAGGCCTACATGTTCATTATTATGAAAAAAAACACAATTTTTATGTAGGCCTATAGTCACTAATTTAAACTGATCTACACATGGGAAATATCATTTTGGAATACTTGTGTTGTGGTACGCCATATATTTGCTTCAGAATAATAAAATACACCAAGAGTAGCCAACAATATCATATTGCATTTAGTTTTGTGGGGAGTGAAGATGCATACATATGTATCGTTCACCAAAAATAAAGGTTATTAGCCCATGACGTCTATGAACCCTTTTATTTCCTGAAATGAAATGCATTGCATTGACATTGGAATATTTTATTTATTTTTTTTTCTTTTTTTCTTTGAAGTGTTATATCAAGGGCGGGAGAGCTGAGAGGGAGGCAGTTTATGATCATACCCAGGAAATAGAGATAGAGAAGAAGGGAGAGAGAGAGAGAGAGAAAAGAGACAGAAAGGCACTTTATGGTCATACCCAGGACCACTATTGGAATATTTTATGTCGTGTTACGACATGCACAATTATTCCCATATTTAAAATAAAATATATTTTTATGCAATTTCACCTTTTCTAATAATTGTTTAGGCTTGCCCGAATTTGAAAAAAAACTATTGATATGAATAAATAGGCCCTACAGATGCTGTTGAATTAAAGTGTGCCTTTATTGTAATGTTGCCGTTACGCCATTGCGTCGCTGTGACGCCATAATTATTAGTAATAAAGAGATCCTCCTAATATAAACCAGTAATTGTATAGAAATAAAAGGGATCTTTTTACAAAAATGTAATCAAACTTTGGTCACAACCAGGGCCTAATTTAGCGGCTAACATAGATTCCCTGGCTGTGACTTTGTCATTTGATATTGCTGGAATAATAACTGTGTATTTCACCTCAAAGTCACACTATATTATTTGATAGATCAAGTTTAATATGGCCGAAATAAGGCCAAAATAGGCAAAAATGGACGTTTGTGAAGCATAGGTGTAGGAATTGACATATTTGCCTCAGCTTTCCCAAACTTCGTATGCATAATGCTGATATTCGCTACTATGTGTACACCAAAGATTGTAGAGATTCGATCGATTTTATTTTTTCTAAAAAAATGGCCTCCTGAAATCAAATGCTGCCCGTTTGGGAGAATTACTCATATATGATAGCACCCTGCCCCCCCCCCCCCACACACACACTCAGGGATTTTTATCTAGGCAGTCCTGGAAATCAGCCCTGTGTCCCGCGTCCTGCCCGCAACTTTTTCCCCCAAAAGCAAAAATGCAAAAAGCAAAAAAAGCTTAATTCTCCTACTTGATAAAATTAATAGGGAGAATCCTTTCCCCACCTTATTTCACATGGTAACATTGTTCTGGATATTGTTAAATCTTTTTAAAACCATCTGTTAAAACTCATTGGCAAGCTAGGCAAAACCAGGTGGAGCGGGGGGTTGGAGCGGGGGCGCCACCCCCCCTAAATCTTTTAAATGGCCTTGAAATGTTCGGGGATTTTCAGTTTCTTACAGAGGGAAAATACTTGAATACTCTTGAATGAATCCTTGAATGGTGAGTGGGCCTAACTAAAGTTGTATAAATTTAAGAAAAGTTCAAACCAAAGCCCAAAGTAATTTCTGGTGTTTGTGATTTGTGATTTTAAGATTATCATCATGATCGATTTTATGTTTGAAATAAGTGAGTGACATATTTGAATATTTAAAGCATTGCAGAACAATAGCTGAGCAATTAGTCATATATGGTTATAACATAATATAAATATGTTCTTGAGAATAAAATTTGGAAGCACGCCCCCTCCTTTTGAAAATCCTGGATCCGCCCCTGCTCTTGTCATTGATATTTCATTAGCAGTTATAATAGGACTAATCTTAATTAAACATTTAGACAAAAGAAACCTACAAACAAGTGGGATTTAGGAAAATATATCACCAGAGTAATTCATTTTTAAACGTTTCTGACGAATACACGTTAAAAAACTGGCTGGAAAATACAAATTTTGTACTCCTAGGATTAAGTTACTTATTAATGTTTATGCCATGATAGCTGTGCGTATCCACAAAAACATGGCCAGATTAGACCATGGCATAAACATGCCTGGATTGCACTAGTGGAATCCACTTTTCGAATGCAACCAATCTACAACGTTATTTTGATTGGTTGCATAAATTTAGTTGCGCCAATCAATGACGCTCATTTCATGACGCTCATTTCATGACGCAACGTTGTAAGTGCTTGTTTCTGCCGAGTTGTTATATAGTCCTAAAGAGCTATTGTAATGATAATATAGAGAAAAGGTAAGAATGACCCTCACACGATGGTAGTGTTTGTATGAGTGTTTAATGGTACTGAGAGTTGGGCGCTCCTGGTAGTATACATACATATTAATGAGCGTGGGTAAACCTACACCTCAATGGGAGGTGTGGGGAGGCTATATGCCTATATAACATAATCTCCCCCCCCCTGAAATAATCGCAAAATACGAATAAAGGTGAATTTTAAGATTGAATATTAATCTGAATACAATACATCACAAAGTATTTTTCGATTTTCAAGTAATAAATGGAACATTTGAGCTCATCAGTTAAATAGACATCATATTATAATATACAAGTCTGACCTCAAGCGATGAAGAATCTTAAACATCTTATATGAACCATCACGAGATTAACATTAATAATATTCCAATCGTTTTCCTGTCACCATCCAACGCTTTGTACACAAAAGAATAGATTTTAATAAAATGTACCTTTGAACATGCCGCCCAAAAGACGTATATCAACCTGTATAGAGGTTTGCTCACCAACATCGCCTACCGTTCCTCGAGGCGCGGAAGTGTCGGTAATGCCCACCAGGTGGTGCCACTCGTCCCAACACATTTTAGTCAAACTACTGGGTTAACATGGGTAGATGCTGCCGTCTCTTTAAGTTATACGACAAAGAATCAGCCTAAATACAAAATAAAGCCGGCTACCTATATTAATAAAGATGTGGGAATTACAAATCTCCCTTTTATCCATATCTCCTGTTAAAGGTTATAAAATCCAACATGGAAATCGGCCTGTGAGGCCTTCACTCTTTGACTACGTAAAGGTTAAAATATGATTTAAATACGAACAAACTGCGGACCCCTACGACAAGCAGTAATCAGTGGCCTGGGAGGCCTTCACTCCAATGTTCTTTTTAAAACAAGTTCAAGCAATATGACAACATATCAGTGTCCGATTAGTGTCCCCTTCGTGCAGTATATACGAGTATAGTCGTGTAGGAAATGCTCCCTGTTATGACGACGCATGTCTGCGGGAACTGCAATGTCCACGATGCTATCCTCAAGCATGGCTTTCCCCAAGGGCCATCAGGGTAGCACCTGGTTGGTCCGTCGATGCCTCACTGCAATTCAAGTACATTTAAATCGCCCATTAAATCGTGTGAAAACAAGAAATCCAATGGCATGTTTTTAACCAAATACATTCAGTCAATCGGTAGGAAGGTCCCATTGGTCTCTGGGTGAGAATTGCGATATGGAACTGAGTCAAAACATAAATAACAATGCTTCCCAAAACATATCAGACCAGTTCTGCTTTTCATTTACAGATTAGGATAGGCAAATAAAATATTAACGATCTGGAAGATCTTTGCATACGGCCAAATACAGGCACTGATAATACATAATGGAGTTGGCTATACGCCTCGTCTAGCCTGACAGCAATACGAGCGGGCCGAGCCCTGCCTAACTCAAAAGCGCGGACGTCGGAGAGAGCACCTGTGCGAGTCGCGCAATGTATTCTCTATGGAGTAGTGGCAACAGGTGGTGTATTTCAATGCCGCGGGCCCGGAAAATATATCATGACTACAATGCTACTGTGAACTTTCGGCAATTTGCCCCCGAGGAGGCTTCCCCGGCCTTGCGCGGCCGCGTGCCGTGTATGCTCTGTCGCCGGGCGGCCGGTCGGTCTCCCGACTCAACCTGGTTAACACGGCTTTGCTAGCCAAGTTGGCCGCTTTGTAAAACTTTTTAGACATTAACTAATAATAAGTATTTAAGAAATAATAAAAGGACAAAAATAGATATACACCTTTCCGCGTCTGCACTGTCAATCCATGGGATCTGCAGCCTCTCCCCGTTTCCGAATACTAGCAGCAACACGTACCTAGTGTCCAGCCTCCTTGTGGCTCTTTCAATAACCTCGGATTCCGTTCTCGTTATGCTCGCTTCAACCGGCAGATCTATTATGAATTTTTCCGAATTGCTGAGGATAATCATTCTCTCCACCCAGTGTATGACTAATTTGTGGCCATACAAGCAGGGTCTCCGCAGCTCGATCCCAGTAATTTTGGGTGCAACTGCCCTGTTCAGAGAGTTTGATTCCACAATTATTTGTCTCAAACGAATAGAAATAATATTGTTATCTGTCTGGATTTTAAGGATAATCCAGGCAGACAAAGGGTCTAATATCTGCGTTCCGCAGACCCCTGTGCAGCAATCGCCACATAAATCTTTGAAAGGGTTTAAACATTTAACACAAGAAATAAAAATCTGTCTATATTTCCATAATTTGGTAATAATCCACAAGCCGACCAGTACAAAGAAGACAATAGACACCCAGTCTGGTCTGTAAGCTAGCTTCTCCAGTGTACTTTCGGCCATCATCGGCGCGTTGGTTGTCCTTGTCACTCCCACCTTCATCGGCCTCATATCCAGCCTCGTGAGGTTATAAGCCTCAGTGGTGTGGGTTACAGACATGATCAAGGCCAACCTGTTTAATTTGTATAAAATATAAAGTGATAATACACCCGCCGATATGGAAATGATGAAACCTAACCATTCAATAGCTGAATTTTTCTTCAATGCGGCCACTGCCCAGTCTATTTTGTTCCAAGCTGTGATTATTTCTTGATCCCTCTTTATCAAATCTTTTGCCATCTCTACAGTGTTCAAACCTCCGTCCAAAAGTTCTCTTGGCACGTGAGCAAGTGCCTCTTCCAAAGATTTGCCTGAAGGGAAATGTAGTTGTATAATTTTTCTCATCCTTGACTCGCCCGAAAAATTGCCAATGTCAATATTGAACGCCCACGCTAGTGGCATATTGACATTAGCGGTAATATTAATATTGTTTAATTTTGAATTGCAATGTGCATGTTTAGTCATGATGTGGGCCGAACCAATGGTGGCGCTGCACCCACAAGGAACATTTATAATTGAGAAAACAGCTAATTCAGCTGTTCTAGAAGGTCTACCGACACAATGGAACATGGCTGTAGACCCTTGGTTAATTAGAATATGCTCTCCCTGGGACAGTGGTACATACGTTGATCCTATCCTACTTCTAACAAATGTCTTAAAGTTACAATTTCGCATAATCTTGTCACGTTTATTCGCCATAATGGCGGCCAGACATGACTTTCCATCCATGTCAAATTCCAGTATGCCTCCTGGACACGTGATATCGTGGCTCATTGCTACACAGTCGCCCAGTTCTCTGCGTGAGGAAATTAAATAATGTTGGCCATTTGAGCCCCATCCTAGAACGATGTGTTCTGGCATATCTAGTTTAGTATATCCCATTCCTGAGTGATTTTGAGCGTCAATCGGAATTGGCAATGCGATAGGCTCATATAGCCGGTAGTAGTACTGAGCATATGCAAATGACAAAGGCAGAGTAATTGTAAGCGTATTGTTCATCATGTTCGTTCTGGCCTGTGATCTCCAATACTCATAGCTTCCCAAAGGTCTAATATTTTCTACTTTTTCTTCTAATTTTAATCTCAAATCGTCCACACATGATATCAAATTATCTTTAGTCATAATCAGAGCAGGCAATTTTCCTGCCTGTAGTTCGATTAAAGCATCCAACAATTTGTTGGAGGCATGTTGGTACTGCAATTGAGCAGCTATCCCCGCCAGCTGCTCTGTAAGTCGTATCAAGCTGCTCAGAGTGCTGGAGGTGACCGATTGTGACTCAATAGTGTACTCAAAAGCCGTCTTAGTAACTTCTGTTATGTTGGTAATAATATCAAATACCTCTTCTACGTGTTTATTAAGGAATGAAGCCAGTGTATGTGATCTTTCAGCCAGAATTAAAATAATGTTATCTCTGTCGATGTTCTCCTCTGCCGATGCCTTCATAACTTTTATAATTTCAGCCATATCCGAGGCCAAAAGATTGAACTCAGGCTCTGTTGCCACTCCTATTGTCTCTCTTAATACGTTTCCAATGATCTGGACCCCCCTTCGCTTTGTTCTAGTGCGTCTAAAGCTGTGTAAAACTCTATCAATCTTTCCGTATGTGTCCAAATTTGATTTCAATAGCAGATCATGGAACTCGGATACCTTTATATTAGTCGAATTAAGGGAATGATATGGTTCCTCACGCTTCAACCTGTGGCTGCTGGGTCTGGGAATATCTAATTGCAATTTTAGGGTGACGGTGTGCGTGCCACCTCGTGTGTTTAGCCTTCCGGGCAATTGTTTAAACACGACACCATAGTTTTGCCGAAATGTATAGTCTGCCTGAGCGGCGTATACGAAAACAATCGCAGCCCTATTGGGTGAAAAAGAAAAATACAAGTTAAACAATTGTTATCCGATTCACTCAATACCGAGCCCCTAATATAATGTAACAAGTAAGGAAAGCTTGGTAACCTGAACAAAAGTGGCAATAAATACCAATTCAGGCGAGCAGATATCAGGGAAAATAACCTACCATATTAAAATGGTGCCAGGCATTGTGGCTGGTCCAGCTTAATCCTAGGCTAGATGCAGGAGGGTTGGATCCTTACAGAGAAGATGTTTGCTATTTTCCACGGGTAGGTCCTATCCCTCTGAAGCCTAAAAGCTTTGTAACTGAGTTGGGGGATAGGGCTCTTATACAGTGACAACATTTTGACTTTTCCCAGGAGATTCCATAGCCGATGATGTCCTCTCCAGGTCTCATTAATATTAATCTAAAGTCAGATGTCACCCCCATGTGTGTGGATTTCACAAACTCTTCCTGTACCCACCTGTTGCCTGATTTAAATTCTGAGTGCATGGACCACCCCTTTTCCCTACTGAGAACAGATCATGACATTGCATGTGATACAGCCCTCGATGACCAAACTTTTCCCCACACAAAGGCAATGAATAATTAGTGAAATTGGAATAAAGCTCATATTCTCCTCTCTCCCCTTGGAACGGGACAAAGCGACTAAATTAACATTCATTGATTACAATTCCACACACAGTCTCTCCTTAAAATAGTATGGGAAACTAAACCTGTCCTCTCCCGACAGCTGGGGTATCTGAAACCTGTTCTTCCAGGTTGTATGTTAATGCATCTAGATCGAATTCCCTGTCTAGCTTCCTCAAAAAGTCATCGGTCAAGTTGCTTCTCACAGGTTTGAGATGTGATAAATGTACGTTTCTCTTCAAATCTTGCCCATCGCTCATCCTCCTCAACTTTGCGGTGCATTTATTAACTTTCCTAACCAAATAGGGCCCACAAAAAACGTCTTGGAGCTTCTTCGAGCAATTCATGTCCATCAATCGATGGACCTTCACGTACACAATGGTACCAGGCTCTATATTTCCCTCTCTTATTGTGGAATCGTGCCTGGTTTTCATTTTCTCCTGTGTTTTCTCTAGACTTTCTGAAGCTTTCCTGGCAGCTCGTTTCTGCCTTGAAACTATATCTAATAGATGTTCTTTCACCGATTTATTTTCTTCGGTAATCATACCGAGCGCTACGTCGCTGGGCGTTACCGCATCCCGGCCATGGACCATCATATACGGGGTGCAAGACAGGCTGTAGCTGTCGGTCGTGTTAAGGGCAAAAAGAATCGATTCTAGGTATTGATCCCAATCACGCTGGTTTTTGGAAATAAATGTCCGTATATGTTCTATTGTGCTCTGATTTCCTCTCTCACATAATCCCTGAGTCTGAGCCCTATACGCACTGGAGAAAACCTGCTTAATTCCAAAAGATTTGCAAAAATCCTTGAATTCACTTGATATATAACAGGCTCCATTGTCTGAAAACAGATTGCTAGGTACTCCTACTCTGCAGATTACATTTTTGTAAAAGTCTCGCTTCAGGCTTGAAGCATCAATAGCCTTGCAGGCCCAGCCGATGACGAAACGGCTATAAAAATCAAAACACAGTTGTATATACTTATTACCACTTGTTGTAGTGGTCATTGGACCCATAGCATCGATTACTAGATGAGAAAAGGGTGCAGGTGATCTATCTCTGATAGTCATTGGGAGTTTGATGGGGTTCTTCATCTTCTTAGCCCTTAGGCACGGATCGCAAGTTGAGATGTAATTGTTAATATCTTTCACCATCGATGGCCAGAAAAATTTTTGCCGGATGGCTGTTAAGGTTTTAATAATACCCATATGGCCCCCCAAAGGTCTAGTATGTGTAATCTTCATTAGTTTATCCACACACGACTCTGGTACGACCAACTGAATTTCACTCTCAAACCTTCTCCCACCAGCTGATCTCGGCACTCTGCACAAAATATCATTGTTATAAAAATATTGCTCGTGACTATTCAATATTTCCTTTGCCTGCTTTTTATTTTCTGGCAGTTTTCGATCATTCAAGTAATCTTTCATTTGAGCACAAAACTGGTCGTCACCCTGTTCTTGCCTCAGTTCTACAGTATCCAAAGGACAATCTATTTCGGGGTTTGATGTACCATAGAAAAATCTGTCAGTATTCCTATGTGAACTTGTTCTTTTCCCTGAACATTTGCTATTCTCATTTTTCTTTCCCCCTGCATTACTGATAGTCTTATCCTCCTCAATGAGGCCAGCTTTTAATTTGCTGTTGACAGTACCAGCTCTTGTTGTTTCACGGGTGGTTACCGCCATCACGGTGGCGTGGCTGATATGGTCCTTATCAATTGACGCCTCAGGGGGCGTGTCACCTTCATGACACGAGACTGCGACCCTATCTGATAACCCTGTCGGTTTTTTCGCAGCTGTTTCAATACGATAACTTTCCTGCTTTAAAATGGACCTGTACTTATGCTTTTTAATTGGGTAATTCTCCAGGTAATCATCTTCCCTGAACGATTTTACGGCATCTATGGGATGGAAAGAAATCTGCCTCTTTTCTGACTCCACTTTCGGATCTGCCACTATTTTCTCCACTGGGTATTCCCTTCTGCTCAAAACATCAGCTGTGATGTTTAGACGGCCTTTCAAATGCTCAATGGAATAATCAAACTGGTTGAAAAATTCCACTAATCTTGCCATTCTTCCTGTTAAATTTTGCTTTGCATTTAGGGCCAGTAAAGCTGCATGATCCGTCAGAATTTTGAATTTTGAGCCAGCCACATAATGTTTAAATTTTTCCAAGGCAAATTTCGTACCTATCAGCTCCCGATCCGTTGTTGAATATGAAATCTCGGCTGCATTTAACCCTCTACCTGCGAATGCAATTGGTCTCAAAAACCCTTCTCTATCAGGCTGCCAGAGCGATGCCCCTAGGGCTATTGAGCTCGCATCACTTGTTATAATGAAAGGGATGCTATAGTCTGGGTATTTCAGTACAGCTTCAGTACAAATAGAACGTCTGATTTTTTCAAAAGCTCTCTGACACTCCTCCGACCAAATATATTTGACTTTTGCCTTGGTCAACTGATACAGAGGCTGCATTACCTTGCTGAAATCTGAAATAAATGATCTATAATAGTTGGCCAGACCATTGAAAGCCCTAAGATCTTTCACATTCTTTGGTGCTGGATAGGTTGCAATTGGTTTCACCTTTTCCGGATCCGGAGCTATACCTCTTCCATCTACCATAAACCCCAGGAAAGGTACCCTGGGTAATCCAAAAGAACATTTTTGCTTTTTGAACAATATATTCGCCTCCAGAAAAATTTTAAATATTTTCTCAAGATCTTTCAAATGGTCATCCCACTTGGAGTTTGCCAGCAATACATCGTCGATGTAGCATATTGTTGACGGTAGATCTTTCAACAGTGATTCCACGACTCCATGGAAGGCTTTTGGAGATGTTTTTAACCCCATAGGCATAACCTTATAAATGTAGTTCCCAAAGGGGGTGCTAAAAGCACTCAATTTCCTATGTTCTTTACAAACTGGGACCTGGTTAAAACCCCCAAAACAATCCAGCTTGCTGAAGAACTTTCCCTGCAATTCCCCAACATTTTGCAAGGATTCTTCTGCACAAGGAAATGATTTCGATTGACTTTTTACCTGAGAATTCAAATGCCTGAAATCTGTAACGAGCCTATAAGCTCTGTTACCCTCTTTAGAACTGCCCTTTTCTACTAAGAAAGCGGGGCTAGTGAATTCCAAATTTTCATCTGTCTTTTCTATAATATTTTGCTCAACTTGTTCGTCTAAAATCTGCTTCATTTCTCTTCTAATATTAGGATTAATCCTATAGCTCTGAAATTGTTTTGGTACATACTCCGCCTTCAACTCTATGGGATGTTCGTATTTGGTCGTTAAACCCAACACTTTATCACTGCCGACGAATACATTCTCATATTTGTTTAGCAAGTTAACCATCTGCTCCTTTTGACTCGGTAACAGCTGTTCACCTATGTCAAATTTTGCTGGCTCGAGTCCCTTACCCTTATCGGATTGTTTTTGTTCAACCTCAATAGCTGTGTTCCCCTTCACCGACTCGATGTTATTTAGGGATACAAAGTCGTTTTCAGTCTTAATACAATACAAACCAATGATAGAACCTTTAGGAATAACTCTGTATCCCCTGCTAGTATTATATACACACGTACGCATTAAACCATTAGGTCCCTGGGGCTTAGCAAGCACCCGTTTCACCATATAAGGGACTCTCGTTTTTCGCTTCATATTTTCTGTTATACCGATCGTATCTGATATATCTTCAAATGAAACCACATAGTTTGTAGCCTCCAATTCTGATCTAGGAGGTATGACATATCGTCGTCTAGCTCTTATTGTGTAAATCTGTTGTCTCTGTGCATTATATTTTAATTTAGCAGAATTGCTTCTTAAGAATTCGGATCCGATTATCATCGACCTGTCCAGCTTAGGGACTACAGTGAACCAATGGGAAAACCATCTTTCCTTGATTCTGAATTTAATTTTGATCTGCTTTCTGGCGCTTTGTGCTCCACCGTCTGCAATATAAACCTTGATATGACAGTTTCTTGAGAAAAGTATAACATCTCTCCTCAACAAAGCTTTGTAAAATTTCCCAGAAATGCAACTCAGAGTTGCTCCTGTGTCAACTAAAGTTGGTATTTTGTAATGACTCAGTTCCAACACAATACAACCCTTATTTAAACCAATAGAAATGGGATCTCCCTTACCTGGCGTCAATGTCAATACTGCATCCTCCTCCTGGGTCTGTCCGAATAGTTCATTAATGCACACATTAGGGTCTTTTTCACAATCCTCATGGCGATAGCCCTTGTTTTCGCCATGGGTATCTAGTTTTCCTCACTTCTGGGGTGAGGTGTAGGAGGTCTGTATCCTGATGACCTTCCATTCGAATGACTTCTGTCTTTGGAATTGCTCCTCCAGTTCTCCTTGCTATTAGACCTGTTGTTCCTCCAGTTTTCCTTGCTGTTAGACCTGTTGCGACTGCTTGATCTTGGCCTCTCCTCCTGCTGTCTCCATGATTCCCTGCTGTTACTTCTGGGCTTGCTGGAGTTCCTTCTTTCACTGGATTTGCTGTGTGGTCTTTGGTAGTTGTCTTTAGACTTTGACCTGCCATCCTTACTGTAGTTTTGATATTTATCACCAGATTTCCTCTCCTTACTATAGTGACCATTTTTCTTTTGGTCCCTCCTGTCGTATCCTGATCTTCCTCTGCTGTCAGCTACATAGAATACTTCCTTCCTCGTCTCTCCAGCCTTTGTTTGAAATGCCTCATAAGCCACCTCGTACCTAATTGCCAGTCTCGAAGCACTTATGGCTGTATTTGGGGCCTCAGCCAGAACCATCTTTCTGAGATATTCCTTTAGCCCTCTGCAATATAGGTCTGTTCTCAACGATTCGGTCAGTTCTCCGTGTTTGGACAGTAACAGCAGCTTATCTCTATTGTAATCCTGTACGGATTCGTCCTCCCCCTGAGCCCTATTCACGTAATCATTGATTCTCTCCTCAAACGGTAAGTGCTTAAACTTTTCCATAAACGCAGGAGAAAAGTCCTCAAATGTTTTCTCTGGGCTCGCTGCTCTATATTGTAGAAAATATGCTTCTGCATCGCCAGCCAGAAACTTTCGCAATCCTTCTATCTTCATGGCCTTTGGCAATTGAACGTGGCTCGTATATGCATTATAATTGTCCAAGAAATTGCCGGCAGATACCATCGCCGTCGGTTGCGAGAATA
This sequence comes from Sthenelais limicola, assembly GCA_942159475.1. NCBI lineage: Eukaryota > Metazoa > Annelida > Polychaeta > Phyllodocida > Sigalionidae > Sthenelais > Sthenelais limicola. The sequence goes on from OW804096.1 coordinate 67,346,147, forward strand.
CCTCTGGGGGCGAGGCAAACATTTTCAGGATTGCCGGCTGTACTTGCTTCTCATTGTCCTTATGACCCAGGCTTCTCGCTAGTTCCCTTACCAAATCGCTCATCGTTGTTTTGAACATCTCTTGCTGGCCTTGCATAGCCGTCTGGTGTTCGATGGATAAATTCTTCATGGCGTCTGCCAGGCCTCTATAATAGGCGGTATCCACATCCTCCATCGTGAGCTTCTCTTCCTCCGATTGTTTCTGCTTTAACTCTTCCTTGAGCTTCTCCTGTTTCAACTGCTCTATTACCTGGTCATGTCGTTGCTTCTCTGCGAGCAGATCCTGCTCTGCTTTCTCCTTAGCATCCCTTAGTTGCTTTTCTTCCTCCGCCGTTAGTACCATTTTCCTTGGAATAGAGGCTTTGCCGTCTTTGCTGAGAGCCTGAGGCTTGTATAACCCCGGTCGTGGGGAGTGTGAGTTAAGATGCTGAAGGTTAGGCGGGTTTTTCGTGAATAATTCCGAATATTTGCTGAATCCTCGTGCTGTTTTTGATTGTCTATTTAAATGCGATCTATTTTCCATAAAAGGATCTTATAGGGTTTCTCCACCAATATGTTATATAGTCCTAAAGAGCTATTGTAATGATAATATAGAGAAAAGGTAAGAATGACCCTCACACGATGGTAGTGTTTGTATGAGTGTTTAATGGTACTGAGAGTTGGGCGCTCCTGGTAGTATACATACATATTAATGAGCGTGGGTAAACCTACACCTCAATGGGAGGTGTGGGGAGGCTATATGCCTATATAACAGAGTCAGAGGGTTGCGAGACACGAAATGAAGGTAAATAATGATTAAATAAGGCTAAAATATATATATCATGGCATAAAAATAGAACCCAACTCGAGATGGATCTAGATGGATCTACCCAACATGAGATGGATCTAGCATGCACTTGTGCATTATTTTTCCGTTTTTCACTCGTGGCTTCGCCACTCGGGAAAAACGGAAAAACAACGCACTCGTGTTTTGTGAATCCGTCATGCTAGATCCATCTCTCGTTGAGTTCTATCTTAATTCATGCACTCAACTCTCGCACATTACCATCCTGGTGAATTCTCCCCCAATTTGGTGAATTTGCCTCAAATTTGATGAAAAATTATATCTTCTTGAAACACATTTATTTTTACATGGTATTCAACTACAGTCGTGCTGGGTATATACTAAAAACATGGGGACGTTATCTTCATTATTAGGGGTCATTTTCATTATAATAATGTGCATTTAAGCCCTTAAGTTGCCTCCCCTAGGCAACGTAATTTTGAGGCACTTTACGTGTCACTTAAATCTTACGTGAAGCCTATTTAAGTATTCTGCACCGCGATTTGAACTACGTGAGTCACTTAAAATTTAAGTGACTCACGTAACTTTTAAATTAAGTATTTGGCACCCCAAAGTACAAAATCCTGTACGGACACAAACAATCATCTATAATTGTGGCAAAGTCATAGGAAGGATTTTCTTAAGTTCAAAATAGATGTTTGTAAGGCTAGTCACAATCTGCTTCTTCCAATTTCCTACGAAATTCCCGATGTTTTGCGGCGACGTTTCATGCCTCATGGCTCACGGTCCCGATGACATTGTCTATAAATGACGTTAGTAGTTGTGTAATGCGATTCTCTTCCATGGCACGCCGACAAGTGGCTAACCCCAGTGTCAATCCCCATTAATCTAATGGATCCCGGGGTGACTGTCACTTATAATGGTGGATCCCAGGTTACCTGGCGCCTTATAATGACCTATAATGACCTCATAGGGTTAACCCCTGGATAATTGGCTGGATCCTGGGTTGACTGGTGTCGTTATAAGGATCCCATAGGGAGATTGATATCAATTATAGAAATACCCAAGGAGATGCTATAACCCTAAGTATAACCCTAAGTGACACTAGACTCATAGGAGATTGGTAATAATAAGAACATTAACTAGTCATTATCAATAATAGTTAATTATACGGTATGTTAACTTTAATTGATATCAATTATAGAAACACCCAAGGAGATACTATAACCCTAAGTATAACCCTAAGTGACACTAGACTCATAGGCGATTGGTAATAATAAGAACATTAACTAGTCATTATCAATAATAGTTAATTATATGATATGTTAACTTTAATTGAGAGTATTAAAGAGACAATTGGTTATATTAATTGAGACTATTAAAGAGACAATTCGTTATATTTTAACGATTAGATGTATATCGGTAATTGAGCGAAGTTTAGCCGCAGGCTATAGATAGATACATATGGTTTGAGTTGCTGACTAGACAGCAAGGGAAGAGATTGTGAGAACAGTTATTTGAGTTGCTCGAGCCCCCCTTTGTACCTATTAAAACAATATCAAGGGACCACCTATAGATCTACACAGCATGCTAGAATAATAATGAAGCGCAACAAAGCAGGAGGGCCGATCATGCACGGGTATATAGCTAGACCGCCGAGTTGAGGTTTACATTTTACTACAGCCAGTAGTAGATGGATGTACGGTCACCTTCGGATATCACAAACATACCGATTTTTTATGGCTGATTACACTTGTTACATTGGAATATCAATTTATTAGCATTGTGATTTTACGAACAATGGTGATATTACTTCAGTGCTAAAGGAGCATGGCTTTTTCGAACTGGGAATTACGATTAATAGCTCGAGGATTTTGTGACAGACTATCACTCGTTATATGGGCCTTAGAGAACGACGTTTTGACTCATGTTATTATACAAGAGAGACTTAGATCATTAGAACCCCCATCACAAAAGGTAAGTTTACATAATATAATTAATTTTAGAAAGCTACAATAAATTATACTCATTATACAAACTATAGCTAAGTAAGAAGATTTGTATTATACATGATTAGAGAGAGAGATTAATGAGGCAAATTCTTAAAGTACATTTATAATTCTATTTATCTTAGGTGGATACAAATGACAAGCACACAGCAACTAATTCTTTCAACATAGAAGCATATGGTGAGAATGAACAACCAATTTGGCTGATTAACAACCCAGCAGGGGCGTCAAATTCCAGAGACGCTCCCACAAAGAGAACCACGCGCTCTGTGTCACCAGCGATAGCATCTACAAGCAGTCATAATGAGGATATTAGTGCATCGAATAGCAATGTGTATAATTGCCAGTTCTGCAAATTACATTTTAGAACGCGGAAAGAGTGTGAAAATCATAAAAGAACCTGCGTAAAAAGAGACAAATTGAAAAACAATGATTCAAATTCTAAAAATTCATGTGAAAATTGTAAGAGAATATTCTCATCGAAAGTCACCCTGAGGTTACATAGAAGACACTGCCGAACAGAGAAAAGCTGCTATAAATGTACAAATTGCAATAAATCTTTTAAGACGTCTCAAGGTTTGAGTACTCACACGAAGAATTGTTTGAGTTTGGACAAGAAAAAAAGATTTCATTGTAAATATTGCAATCGTGATACATTCGCATCAAAGAGATCTGTTACTTCACATGAAGGAAAATGTGTTGCTCGAGAGCCATGTACAACATGTGGACACAAAAGCAAAACACTAAAAGAGAAAATCGCACATAACAAAATACATGCGAAAGAAAGAGCTAAATTTACATGTAGAAAATGTTTGAAAAAATTTTCGAACCGAAGAGACTTGATATACCATCGCTCCGTTCTTCATGGTGGGGCAGATAACAATGGCGACCTACAAAATGAACCATGGATATACAGACCCCCATGGATCGATGAAGATAACAGAATAAATGACGATTTGGAGTATATCTTTAGAGGAAACAGAGGTCACATACTAGCCAATCACCAAAGAGGGAATTTAGCTTCAATTTACAATTTTCCTTCAAATGACATATCAGGAGGCTTAGAAGAACTCATTGGATATTTAGAAACTGTTTTTGACCAGCAAACCCATACATTTAAATTAAATTTAGCATTAAGCTTAGTCCTAAGACACAGAGAAAACGGTGAATTTAGATACTTTGTTGGACATAACAATAATACGTTTTTCAACGAACCAATTCAAATAGCCTCTAGAAGAGATCTACAAAATGTTATTGATAGATTACGCCATATGGATTGGGCAAATTACTACGCAGCTAATAGACCAAATACAAAATGGGAACTACATTTCATAACAAATGTGTTGGTATACATTACAAACACATTTTACCCTTTAGGGAGAGGCGATCTGCCTTATCACATTAAAATGGACCCTTCAATTATAGGACTGGACGCATATCCCAGCGGAGTTCGAATTGAAGACAATCTTTGCTTATTTAGATGCATAGCGCTTCATCTTAGAGACGAGAAGACAAATGAAAACATAGAGCGAACAGCTGTTAGCTATTACCACATATGGCGGGTCTATTTGGCAGAACATTTAGAAATATTTATTTCGGACAATCCTAAGCTTTACAAAGGATTAGATTTTAAATTTCTTCCAGAAGTAGAAAGGTGTTTTAACATATCTATAAACATCTATCACAAGCAACCGGACACATCTGTTATTGTTACGTATTTGTCTAATTGTAATTATGATTCACTAGTGTATTTAAACATTCACGAGCATCACCTGTCATATATTAAGAGATTTGAACTATATGCTCAGAAATTTCAATGCGCGAATTGCTATCGGTTGTTTAAAAAGAATGACTATTACAAGAAACATTCCAGAATATTTGGAAATATTACACAGTTAGAGTACAAAAATGGATTCCATACAAATCCAAAAATGGTATTTGAACAACTTGAAGAATATGGCATTACAGTTCCACCATCTGATCGATTATTTGAATACTTTGCAGTGTTTGATGCAGAATCTATACTTGAAAAAGTTGATGAAGGTTCTGCAGATAAATTAAAATGGCAGCAAGTCCATCGAGCTATATCAGTTGGTGTATGTAGCAATATCCCTGAGTATACAGAACCCATCTGTTTTGTTAACCCCGATCTTAAACAACTGACCGATTCATTAATAGAATATTTAGAGAAAATTCAAGCGAAATCTCAGGAGCTATGTTATGAGAAATGGAGTAGTGTTCTTATTCAATTAGAAGAGTTGAAATCCAAATGGTGTTCTGACGAATTAGAATTAAAAGCATCAGGGGTAGGTGAAAATAGAGAACAACTGCAATGTATGGAAGAGCCAGATATGAATGGTGGGCAGACTAAAGAATGTAATGAAGAGGGAGAGGAAGAGGAAGAGGAAGAAGGAGTGGAGGATGCATTGGACGAAGGTTTCAGGGTAGAGGATAATTCTTTTTCTTCTTCTTCTAAAATAATGACCAGAGCTATTCAGAACCTCTATCAGAAGTTTATGGATTACATTTCCATCCTCCCTGTATTAGGGTTTAATTCATCAAACTATGATATAAATCTATTTAAAGCTGAGATTTTTAAGACGCTAAAGTTAGCTGATAATACAAATTCCTTTGTGGTCAAAAGAAAAAATTCATATAATAGCAATATGTACTGATAAGCTTAAATTTCTTGACATATGTCAATATCTAGCACCTGGTACTAGCTATTCAAAATTTCTAGCTGCCTATCATGTGGAAGAGAAGAAAGGTTTCTTTTGCTATGAATATTTAGATGATCCTGCGAAATTAGAAGAAACAAGTTTACCTCCTCATGAATCGTTTTACTCAAAAATGAAAGGAAAGAATATATCCAAAGAAGAATATGAACAAGTAGAACAACTTTGGCGTGATGAATTGATGCTAACACTTAAAGATATATTAATTCATTATAATCTTTCCCATGTAGGTCCATTTGTCACAGCTGTTACTAGAATGCAGAAATTTTATTTTGACCGATATATTGATTTATTTAAGATCTCAGTATCTGTCCCAGGAATTGCCAGAAGAATGCTATTTCAATCAGCAATTGATAAAGGGTCATATTTTTCAAGAATTGGATCTGCTAATGAAGACTTGTATCTTACGTATAAGAAAAACATAATCGGAGGACCTTCTATTGTATTTCATAGACATCACAAGGCAAATGAAACATACATAAGAGGAGGTGAAGAGTTAACTCAAAAGATTATTGGGTATGATAGCAACGCATTATATTTATGGTGTATAGCTCAAAAAATTCCCACAGGCTTTTTTGTTCGTAGATTAGAGGAGAGATACTTTATACCAGAAAAACATGGAACAAATAGTCTCATGTATGTTTGGCTAGACTGGATGCAGTATAAGACTCAGACTAAGATTTTACACGCGTTAAACAACTCTAAAGAGAAACGAGTTGGACCGTTTGTTTTGGATGGATATTCCATTATTTCAGGAAGTGAAATAGATTCAGGAATGGAAATAGATTCAGGAAGTGAAATAGATTCAAATAGGAAAGAAATCGCCTGGGAATTTCAAGGGTGTTTTTATCACGGGTGTCCTTGTATGAAAGGTCAAATGGATGAGAAGCGTAGACAAGAGAGTCTTGATAGAACTAGAAAAAGAAAGGAGTATATTGAAAGGCAAAATATTTCTGTTGTGGAGATGTGGGAATGTGACTTTAGAGGTCAAATGTCTGTTGATCCGGAGATAAAAGATTTTTCTCATAGATTATTTCCCTTGTTTTATCGTACAAATCCTAAGGCTGTATCAACAGAACAAATTTTGACAGCAGTGCAAAATGAAAATCTCTATGGTTGTGTGGAGGTGGACATACATTGTCCATTAATTTGGACCAAAGGGAAAGAGAAAGACATTCCTCCTATGGAATACTTCGGGGAAATGGCTCCATTGTTTTGCACAACAGATATCCCTATGGATGAAATAGGCGGGCATATGATTCAACACATGAATGAAAATAACTTATCAACAAAATCTCGAAGGTTATTAATAGGTGGAATGTCAGCTAGAAAAATTCTCCTAGCAACTCCTCTATTGAAATGGTATTTGGATATTGGTTTGGTTGTGAGTCGAGTCTATCAAGTTGTTGAGTTTGTTCCTCAAAATTGTTTTTCGTCTTTCGAAAAGGAAGTATCAAATGCAAGACGTGAGGGTGATAAAAACCCATCACATGCTGTAATAGCAGAGTTATTTAAATTGATTGGTAATAGTGGTTATGGGAGCATCATTCTTTCCAAGGAGAACCACCAGAATGTCTCATATTCAAGTGACATTATGAAAGTTTGCAAGAAAACAAATTCACCTCAATTCAGAAAGTTAACAGAACTAGCGCCTGATTTTTGGGAGATTGAAAGTGCTAAGAAGAGGATCATACTAGATCTTCCAATATATTTAGGATTTACAATATTGCAATACGCCAAACTTAAAATGCTACAATTTTATTATGATCGTGTGGATGTATTGGTAGAAAGACAAAATTATCAATATATAACCATGGATACAGATTCCGCATATATAAGTCTTAGTAAACCCGAGTTTGCTTCTGTTGTTAAACCTCATATGAAAGAAAAATATTTGAGCTCTATATACAATAGATGTTCAGATGATTTGAATGCAGAGTGGTTTATTAGGCAGTGTTGTGAAAAACACAAATCATACGACCGAAGAGAACCAGGAATAATGAAAGAAGAAGCCACAGGAGATGAGATAGTTGCTCTAGGAAGTAAAACATATGTGATAAGTGACGGAGTTCATACTAAGTTAAGCTGCAAGGGGGTAAATAAAAACAGTGTGAATAATCCACCAGAACTATATAAATCTGTGATAGATACACAATCAACTAAAGAAGGGAGTATTAGAGGTTTTAGAGCTGTAAATAATACAATTTTTACTTATACCCAACAAAGAGATGCATTTTCTTATTTCTATTGCAAGCAAATTGTCAAGAATGATGGAATATCAACAGATCCTCTTTTGATAGAACTATCTCCTTGGAGCTCTGTTCCTGAATGGCTTTTGCGGAGCCAATGACCCTTTAGCACTCGACTATGCATGTAAATTGGAGTATTCAGGATTTACATTTACATCGGCAGAGCACTTGTATGTTTTTAGAAAAGCTGTCTATTTAGGAGATACTGACGCCTCCCAAGAGCTTATTAGACAGGACATATCATCGTTTGATATACAACGTATCAACAAAAAAATAAAGAATAGCTTAAGATGGGATTCTGTAATGGTTGAAGTAATGGAAGATATTTCTGTTTTAAAAACCGATAGCTGCACTGAAGTATTAGAAGCTTTGAATGAATCAGCCAATAGGCCACTGGTATATGCATGTAAATGTGATAGGTACTGGGGAGGTGGTGTGTGCAAGAAGGTTCTATTACTCACAACAGAGGACAAACTGAAGGGACGAAATCAACTAGGGAAAATCTGGGAAGGCTTAAGAACTATCCTTTACATTGTACTCGACAACGATCTGTAAATCATGGAAGTTGAAGCTCCTAGTTTTGTATTTTACTCTCCAGCTACCATAAATTTGTCAGGATCAACATCCTCTGGTAAAACTTGCTGGATAAAGAAACTGATTGAAAATAAAAATTCAGTTTTTCAAATACCCCCTGTTCAAGTTATATATTGTTACGATGTTACATTTCAAAATGGATTACCTGAAGACTTAGACAATATAGGAGATGGCCACAATCATACATTGTTGATATTAGACGACCTAATGATCTAACCCTAAGCCTATCAAAAAGAGAAAAAAACAAGCAACAACAACAACAACAAATAATAGAAAATACAGACGAAAGTAATTCAACATGGCGATGATTCTTAGTGAAGCCGTAGAGGGATATGAAGACAAATTGGCTCTGTTTTCAGTGCCGCCGGTGGAAACTGGCATCCAGCATTTGTATTATCGTGACTATTATCCAATTGGTCAGGTTTCCGGAAGTAATGTATTGGAATTTGACATTCCAAACAATGGTTCTGAATATATCTTTTTAAAGGGGTCTAAGCTATATTTGGAATTGCAAATACTAACAGATGCAGGACTACCGATATCAGACGTCGATAACGTTGGATTGATAAACGCCCCTTCAGCCACGATATTTAAACAATTTGAAATAAATCTTCAGCAAACTACAATCACATCAAGCGTTGGTAGTCATTTTCCATATAAAACGATGTTCGACGTGCTATTAAACAGTGGATACTTTGAACAGGAAACATCGCTCTTTGTTAGTGGGTTCACTAAAGATGATTCAGGGTATATGGACAGTCTTCCCAAGTCTTCCAATATAGGATTAACTAAACGAGCCCGTCAAACTGAAGGAGGTCGGATAATGACAGTATCTACTCCTCTTCTTATGGATATTGCTCAAGTTGATAAGTGCATTCTAAATGGGGTACCAATAAATCTTAAATTCTTTCCTTGCACAGACGATTTTAGACTAATGTATTCTCCATACACAGCGCCACCTCCAACTCAAACTGAGTCATCCGAATCAGAGGAGAGCGCCAGTACAACTAAAGTTTCTGAACAAGAAAAAGAGCCTGTTAGAACTAGCCGGTTTTATACTCTACAAATAAAACATGCAGTTTTTAAGGTTCCATTCGTGAATGTTCACCCTGGATTGTTATTATCCCATGGAAAAGAACTGGAAAAGAACCCAGCAGTATATCCATATACGCGCTCGGATATAAAATCATTCAACATCCCAGCTAATAGCTATGACTTTTCAACTGAGAATTTGTTTCAAAGTAATATACCCAAGAAGTTGGTTATAGGGCTTGTTTCATTGGCTGCTTTTACTGGACGGTGCAATCTTAACCCTTTCAATTTTCACCACTATTTCTTGAGGCATTTGTCATTTGAAGTCGGAGGCGTGAGCGTTCCTGGAAGACCATATGACCTAGATTTTGCAGAAGATAACTATATATCTGCATATAGCTCAATGATTGAATCAAAAGACCCGGGACAGTCAAGCACGCCAAATATTGGATTTTACGATTACAAGAACGACTATGCGCTTCTCACACTTGATTTGGGAAACACAAAGTCGCAGTTCTATCAAAACCCCAAGAAGTCAGGAAACACCAGACTTTGCCTTAAATTCAAGGAACCTCTCCCGGAACCAGTCACAGTTATTTGCTATGGGACATTTGATTCATTAATGAATATTGACTTAGCCAGGAATATTATTTTACATCTTTAATCTAAACTAAAATGAATGAAAATCAAATTCGCAAGGCGCTTTTGAATATTCATAAGTTACACGATGAGTATACAATGCATGTTTTGCCGTATGATCTTTTACCAGACAGAGTAATTGGACCTGCGGTTTATGTAATTAACACGGGTCCATCATGGTCTAGAGGTCGGCATTGGTTAGTCGCCTTGTTTCCGGCAGCTAATGATAGCAGTTATGATAACAGCACGCCGGAATTCTTTGATAGTCTAGGTAGAAAACCTAATGAATATAACGCATGTATTGAGAAATTTATACTACAAGGACGATCAAAATATAAATACAACTCAAAACAAATACAGTCATCTTAGTTCAGTTTGTGGTCAATTTTGTTTGCTATATGTTTATGTGCGACTACATGACAACAAATCGTTTGAATACTTCGTTAATATGTTTGGGGATGATTTAATTCAAAATGATACAATTGCTTATTTTTAGAAAGAATAAGTAAAAAATACATATACACGTACTAGTATGAATCTTTTACTTGTAAATGATTGATCAATTGATTATTATTATTATTATACACACAGTAGCATGAAAATGTAGTCATACCATATACTTGATATATATATATATATATATATATATATCATGTAGAGCTAGCTGCAGCTGTTAGGTTTGTTTATTTGTACATTTCTTGATTTGTAGACATGTTCTGTTCTGTTCTGTTCTTCCGCTTTGCGCAACCATTAGTGTTCCTCTGCAAAAATAAATAAAATAGCAATTAAAGTATTTGTGTTATTGTTTTATTTTATTGACTGTAAAGTAGCCATTTCAATGATATATATATCAAAAGAATGCACTTCTTTATGAACTTAACATGACGTATGATAGAATAAAGACCACGTGTTGGGGATAAATTAGCGTCTCTTCTGAACTGGGTAACTAATTTTGGCAGGTAAATGTTCATAACGGTCAAGGTGGTGTTAATTTGGGAAAGTGATTACAAAAGCCAGACCTCACATCGTCCTAAGACACAGAGGAGTACACACATACACACATACACGCTGATCACAATGAAAGTCTTTTTAGGACTTTTATTTGCATTTGCTTTTGTTCCGATAAAAGCACTGAATTTCTGCTTGATCTGTAACTGTACGTATCAGAGAGTCCAGTGCAATGGAATTTATATCTCACAACTACCCTTTAGACAGGGATATGGATATCCCGGAGCAACTGGTTTAGTCCTTCAAAATACTTACTTCAACATCAACATAGGTTTGAAGGATCTCCTCTCCATTTTCCCATCCCTAAATAATCTAGTCATATCAAACCCACTCGGACACTTCAGCAATAGACGGATTTGCCGGGACTATAGCGATCTAAAGACAACAGAGATTACTCTAGTAACAAAATGCGAAGGACCATCTGGAAGCCGGATAAAAACAACAACAACAACCTCAGGTCTCGATATCTCAGACATCGCCACCGACCCTATCGTTGGAACTGAAACCAGCACTCTACTAACGGATACATTTTATTGTAAGTGGGTAAACTTTTAAAATATTCATATATAAAATTCAAAAGATCCACGTCAAATTAAAGAATACACACACACAACCCGAATAATAATAATAATAATATCAAATTAATCATTCTCTTTCTCTCTCTCTCTCTCTCTCTTTCTCTTTCTTTCTCTCTCTCTCTTTCTCTCTCTCTCTCACTCTCTCTCTCTCACTCTCTCTCTCTTTCTATGTGTGTTTCTCTCTCTCTCTCTCTCTCTTTCTCTCTCTCAAATATTACTCACATAATAACAACTTTATATCTTAAACATTCAATAATTTATGCTTATAGATGATGATGATTCAACAACCGTCACCGCGCAAAACCCAGCACTTCACACCGAGGGAGATGACCTTTCCGCCGACTCTACAATTGACAGCCTCAGTTCATCTCCACCTGATGTCCCCCTTCTCGATAAAAGCACCCACTCCACTCTACTTCTCGATGGGTCACACCCCACCGCAGCTCCTAAGGACAAAAACAACAACAACCCTCTCTTGACTGTAACTCCAGGGGGTAAATACAACAGCCTTTCGCTTTCCACTTCCTCGTCGTCATCTATCTCCCCATCGCTTGGCTCTCTTAATGACTCTTCCCCTGTGAGTGATTATTCCAAATCTAAGTCAAACATTCCCAATGCAACAGCCAAGTCTTTCATATATGCCGCTCTAAGTGTACTAGGCTTCATAGGACTTTGCGCTCTAGGCTTTGTCCTTCATAAATGCCGCCAGTACGTCAAACATAGAAATGTAGACGTACACCCAATAGAAATCGAAGAAGATGAACAACAACAACAACAACAACAGCAACAAAAAGTAAAGAAAACAAAGCAATCCAAAGAAGAAGAAGACAAAGGAGAAGAAAAACAAATAAGCCCTGATTTGTATGAAGTAGACGATGATGGCTATTATTACGATGTAAGTGGGCTTTCGAATGTGTCAAGAGCTATATGCCGGGTCAATTGCCGGCACCCTAGTTGGATCGAAATTCTGTTCTGCTGAGGAACAAGATGACCTGGAACTACAGCAACTAGCTGAAGAAAGACATCTCCACGCTAAACGGGAGCAACCAGATGTGGCTCAACTAGAGATTGAAACCGAAGCGTTGATTCACAAGTAAGAAATGTTTTAATTACTTAATGTCAAGTAAAATAATTTGTGTAGTGTAATTATTTATTTATTTATTTATCTATCTATCTAAATAACTGACTAACTATGTATTTTATAATTCTGTTTTAATCAATCAATCAATCAAAGAATATTAACTGAACAACGATCATATGTGTACTACAGCATTTATCTATTTATCTATCTATCTATCTATCTATCTATCTATCTATCTATCTACCTATGAAGCTATTTATGGGTTAATCATATTTGAAAGTTATTTATTTATTTATTTTAAAGTGTAAAATTGTTAAACTTGATATAAAATGTTATAATAATAATAATAATAATAATTAAACTAATCTTATCATTTCAGACAGTCAAACGATGAGATTGTCATCAAACAACAGAACCAGAAGAAGAAGAACTCAAATGGTGAAATAAACGAAGGAGCTTCGACGTCGGCGGCAAAAGGAGCCAACGGACAACAGACCAATCCAGGAGATCCCAAACCACTAACTAGAAAGTCTAGCAGGAAGACGTTTCAATTTTTTCCCATTCCAGAGTACGTGGATTTAAGGTGACTCAGTAGTGATTTTGATTATTGATGAATTTTTCTAAAATTTTTACCAATGATAGTTGACATGAAATAATCATTATCGAGTGAAAAAAAACATAGGTCACCAGGCTAGTTTTCATGCTATGGCAGTATGGAGATAGAAATAATGAATCATATTTGAGTAATTCTACTACATTTGAGTGATTTATTAACATAATTCGTTTAAAATGGTTCTGACATGAATTCAGACATCAAATTTCACCCAGACATTCAACATATATATACTTATCATCAGATAATGTTTTTTTCCTCAGATCCTCAGTTAGCCCCCTGGAAGCCCCCTAGTGGCAGTACGGGGCACTAGCAAAATTGACTTTGGCTGATGACAATCAGCGTTTTAAAAAAAAACTGTTTGATGAATATTTTTTAAATTTAATATGAATGTAGATACCGTATTTATCAACTCATACACAAAAAATCAGGATGGCTTTCCAGGCTAAATTTTTCTATATTACGACTTGTTTATGAGAAAAATTGGGAAAAAAATTAAATTCCTGATTAATATTTGATTTGAACAAAAATGGCTTCATAAATCTTGATGAAATTCTATATGGATACAGCTATCATAGTTACTAACTCGCACACCAAAAATCAGCATGAATTTCCAGGCCGATTGTTTTGTGTTACAACTTAATTATGAGAAAATTGGCTAAAAATGAGAAAATTCTTAATAATTATTTGATTTATACACATATGGCTCCATAAATTTTAATGAAATTTAATATGGATGTATAGGGATCGTAGATACTAACTCCCACACCAAAAATCAGCATAAATTTTCTATCTGAAATGTTTATATCAAGACTTAACATACATACTTCATCTGCATAATGCTGATATTCCCTGCTATATGTATTGAATACACATATATCAGTACTGAGCTATATGTGTTGAATACACAAGATCAGTACTGAGTCACCTTAAGCTTAAAAAGAACTCTAAATGACTCTAAATGACTCTAACCTTAAACTATTTAAAGATGGTATTCATTTCTGTCTGCTTCCGATTCAAGTCCTGAGTCTGACGATAAATCATCCTCCTCGTCGTCTGAATCTTCAGCTACCTTAAAAGATGAAGACATTTCTATTATATAGTGTGTCATATAGTGCCATATATAAAAGTTTAGTGTTTTTTCTTTGATTAGGTATGTAGTTAGTACTGTTCATTGGTTCATGTTTAAAAATGTATAATTAGAGCACAAACAAGACTTTCAAATCTAAACATATTGGAAACAATTTAGAGAAAGAAAGAAAAAAGAAATGAACTGTTGAATAAATGCTATATCATTGAAAATGTTTAATTAGCATGCAAACGATACTCTTGTCGTCTAAATATATATATGAGTAATTCCACCAATTGGTCGACATATGGCTATAAAATAGATTTTTGCATTTTTAAAGAGAAATCTTGGTCTGGAGGTATTTTAATCAATTCTGTCAGGTTCCCCGACGGAAAATACGTGAAAAATACCCCACTTTTACATATCTGGCATTAATATTTAAAATTCTAGAGGAAAAAAACACTGTTTTATTGCCTAAAAATTAAGGAAAATTGTACTAATTATGAGAAAAAGTGCTTAAAGAAAAAAATATTATGTCAAATCATTGTTATATGGTTATTCGAATTTCATATCATGACCCTGGCTACTGAATAATTTGAAAAAAAAATATTTCTAATAATCCATTGGTTGATTTTCAATGCAAAATTGTCTGGGGAAAGTCTGTATGTCACCATAACGTGCCTATTTAAAACTAGAATAAAACATTATTTAAACACCAAAATGGGTGAAGTGGATATGTTTTAGGTGGTTTTCAATGTATTCTTCCGTATAATAAGGAATATTGTGGAATATTTTAGATTTTTTTGGAATTAGAGCATATAATATATATTGGGGAAGGTGTTATCTCACCATAACGTGCCGGACATTTTAGCTGATAAAAAATAAAATATTTAGAGTTGAAAAAATTAAAGTATGGCTGAAGGTAAGTCATCATAGAGCTCAAATATAAACAGCCACATTATCCCCCTGCTTTGCATTATTGCACCTCAAGAGGGCTAAAACATGATGTCACCGTAACGTGCCGGCACGTTACGGTGACATAAAGTATGTGACATTAAAATTATGTGACATTATTCATGTACATGTATTGTGTAGACATACAGAGAACTTTTTCCCTGATAATTGTGCCTCTAAATACTTAAACAGAATGTATATTTACCTTCATAAACAAACAATACAAGTATTCAAGTCATCTCAACAGGAAAACGAGGGAAAGAATGTTCTATTCTTTTGTTAATTCTTAATATAATGGATTATATGTGCATATGAGCAGAGGATCAACCATTGCGGCTGCCATTACCATGCATGCCCATTACCATTATTATTTCATTATTTGGCTGTAACTTTTCTTCTAATTGGAGTATTTTCACAAACTAAAAAGCATTATAATCCTTATGTCGAGACCTATGAAGTACACAATAATTAAAACCATTATGTGCACATTTCTTTTTATTTATTTCTAATTTATATAGAAATATGTACACTTCTTCTGTGCGCTTATCAGCTAGCTTCCGTCACAGATTCCATAAAGCTGCCCTGACTACAATATTCATTATTAACTTTCCCAATTTCGTCTATATTATCAGCATTATGTGTAGTTTATGTACGAAAAATAATAAAACAATAGAAGCAATTTTAAAAAATTAAGAATTTTCAGCCAAATGTCGACCAATTGGTGGAATTGCTCATATATATATTTGAGAAAAAAAGACGAAAGAGTTGATTATATGTTAGATAGATGTGTAATATTGTTAGAGCATTACTAATGTTGTTGTTGGGTATATATAAACATTATAATTCTAAGAAAACGTATATACTTACTGCATTTCTAATCGATAAAATATCCTCAACGCACAAAGCATTGTTTGATAGGTCCAGTAATTGAATACAAAAGCTGCAAAATAAAAGTGAGTGATATTATATGTGCTGTTCTACTTCTTATTCTTTTTAAAATATCATATAATCAGCACGATGTATCCTGGTAACCGCCTCCATAGGTATAAAGACAGACATACCCCCTTGTGTGAGAAAAAATAATTCCCTATTTAAATCACACAGGATTTGGGCGTGTGCGCCTACGCCAATCCGTTCGTTTGGTGCCATTATCACTTGTGGAAATTGCTGGGATATAACATTTGTGAAAGTCAAAATATCAGCCGCGCTCATACTAAACGTCTGGATTGGGTTTGGAGTGACGGTGCTTATTCCAAAGCACACATGACTCGAACCATTAACGAGCATTTGAGCAGATATGATTAGCCTAAAAGTACCCAAAAACAGCCCTACGTCCATCCCCACAACTAAATGAATGGCATTGCGGTGAAAAATGAGGTGGTGTTTAAAAACCATTATCTCTCTGATTAAGTCCTGATCGGCCATTTCAGTTGATAGTTGCGCTAATAATACACAAAATTAATCCTTTGAGTCTGGTCTCTAGGGAAAAAGTGTCCTTCAAATCCTCTAAAACCCTATATTTATACGAGCAGCAGTGTACTAAGGCGATTTTTTATTAACAACACGTGTTTAAAGTTGTCACGCTTGTTTGTTTACCTTTGAGCTAAGATCCCCTGTGATGCTAAATACAATTTATCTTCATACAAGTCAGCCATATCATAGAAATACCTGAGTTGGTCAAAGGGTTAAAGGTAATAAATGGGTATATCAGTTCGACCCTCATGGTTAGTTTAGAATATATCTTTCAAATAAAAATTCATTCTTAAAACGTTATAATCATGTAATATCTGTCAAATAATAATAATAAAATCTTTATATTCTATCACTTCTATTAATTAATACTCTAGATTTCTTTTTGGGTTTATATACATACATACATACATACATACACATGTGTTTAATTTGACTTTCTCACGCTTATTTATATCGTCGGTTGCAAGCATGCATACACGCGTAGCTGTGACTGTTAACTATATAATTTATGCAGCGAGGTGTTTTTTCACATTCGTTTGTTCTATTCATTTAGTCCACAATCTTCAAGAAGGGAGCATCTTAAAGTAAAACTATTTTCCAAGTGATATGGATATACCAACTAACACTAACTTCCAAGGAAAGACAAACTTGTCAACTATCGGTAATTGTGAATATAAGACAGATATAAGACCTAATCAAAAGCGATTCTACCCTGAGTGTTTAATTGATAGGTGTCATCAGGTATATTTCATTAATATAGATCCATTCTATCTATCTATCTATCTATCTATCTATCTATCTAATCATGTCATTAATTAATTAACATCTAACTTTTTCACAGCATGAAATGACTTCTCCTGTTCATGAACTATCAGTCTTTGAGTTTAGCTACCCGACTCATATGGAGGAATCTAACTTATTTTCACTCAGATGCTCTTCTCATCCTCCTATTGGTATTTGGAGGGGTTGTGATAGGATAAGCGAATCAGAAGATGAAAATGAAGAGATCTTTAAATCGCGACGATATCATGACTTCTCAATTACACCTCAAATACGACCATCTATTCTTGATAATTTAAAGTGAGTTTGTTTGTATTAGAAATTCTTATGTATGTATCATTTGACTAATACGCACGCGGAAATACATAGGGTAAAATAATTGTGTATATCAGGTGTAATACAATATGTTAGAATAAACATCACAAACATAAATATATTGCTAATCATTTTTATTTCCAATTTTCAATTTTCCAAACTTGTCACTTGTACATTCAAACTGCAATTAAAATAAAACATATTGGGCAATATTCAAAACTGTTTTAAAATTGTCATTGTCATTTTTGAAGTTTTATTATTATTATTAGGTATGTGTGTGTGTCTCTTTCGTAATTCACTCACATATTTTCAATCAAAGAAAACTCGACCTCAAACTTTTCTGCATAAATATCTTTCGCTTGTGGCATTGCAAGTGCTCTTAGAAACTGCTTAGTTTGGGCCTTCGTAAGAATGTTATTGGGAATTCCATGATAAGGTGCCAAAACTGAGGTGGCTTCATACAGGCGATCCGTGGTAATGCGCTTTTGCGCCCTGTCAATAAACTTGACCTGTTTTAGCTCGCTCTTGGGGGTGAAGCCTGGGCATAATTCGCGCTCATGCGGCACCGCGCAGAAATGGTCGCTAATGCATCCTTTGCATGTTCTGGATTTAACTCTCACGTACTCGCTCTTTAGGATGTACATATAACATTTCCTAATAAACTGATCAAGCATCATTTTGGGGGTTAAACTAGTTGAAATCTCTCCGAAAACGTCACCTTGCGTATTAGCCAAATGTGCGTTTTTATCTTTTTCACACATAGCGCGATCGAAGTAGAATTCGCTGTCAACAACCTTTTCGGGTGATCTAATAGGTGGCCTGTTTTCCTTTTCTTCCGGGTCAGAACACCCATCACTCATTTCTGTTTCATCTTCTTCCCCTGATTTTACTGCTCTCATGTCGTATATATGGTATCTATACCGAGCTAAAAGACGATGGGGGTTGTAGACGATGGGGGTTGTAGGGGTTTTCGCTGTTTGGGTTGTTTGATATCCTTAGAAGGAGGAGAAGAAGGAGGCAGTGCTGGGGGAGGAGGACTAGAATATTTCCTGTCTTGTTCTGTCGAGTCATTATCAGATTCTGTTTCATCTGATTGCCCATCCAGCTTTTGGTTCTGCTCAATTTCCTTTTTCCGACTCTTTAGCTTTTCCTTTTCCTGTAAGGTCTCCTGACACTCCAACTGAATTTGCCTGTGTATTTCCTTATCATCATTCTGCTTCCTGCGAACTGATAATCTTCTGTCTATATCCACCAGGGTCTTCTCTAGGTGTTCTCTCTTTTCTCTCTCAAGATTTTTTTGTTTTAATTCGCCATCTTCTTCTCTCTGTCTAAGCTCCTCGTTTATGTCTTCATCTCTCTGTTTGATTTCTGCATCTAGCTCTTTCTGTTCTTCCTCTTCAGAATTTTCTTTTTGACTTTGTGTTATCTCTTCCTTGGTTTTCTTTTCTGGTTTTTCTTTCTGACTTTGCATTATCTGTCCGTCTTCCTTCTGTTCATGTTTTTGCTTTCTCTCTTCTTCATTCCTTTGTTTCAATTGTTCCTCTTCTTTCTCCTCTGCTTCTCTTTCTTTCTGCTTTAATTTGCCTTCCTCCTTCTGCATCTTTTTCTCATTCTCTGCTTTTCTTTCTTTCTGCTTTAATGTCCCTTCCTCCTTCTGCATCTTCTTCTCCTTCTTCTTTTCCTTCTCATTTTCCTTTGGTTTGGAGGCGATAAGTATTGTGCGTATCACCTTCGGTCTTTTAATGTCAACATCAGAGTTGTCGTCCTGAGTTTCCAGTTTACGTTTTATAGAATATGATTTAACCCAATGTTGAGCTCCGTCAGGGTCAGATCGAGAAAGATCCGCGACTGCACTCTCGGCTTCTTTCTGATCCTTTTCGCGTTGAATTTGGGCTAATAATAATGGCCAGAGTTCCAGTACGTTAATGTTAGAATAGTCAACACTAGCTTCCGATGGGGACAAACCTACATGTTCACACGATGAATTTAAATCATTTTTCAAGTCTTCGTGCCAGGCACCACATATCCAGTCATTCTGAAGATAAATACCGTAGCCTTTCCCTGATGCGTCCGACACCATAGGGTGGTCATACATGGGGTGTTGAATATATGCGACTCCATTAAAAACCTTGGAGAAATTAAGCCACCATTGGAGATCCTGAAGCATAATTTCGGACATAGGTAGGCGATTCACCTTCTTTTGTATCATCTCCTTATACAAATCATAGCATCTCCTGCTGAAAGTTCTACCTCCTCGGACCACTGGTGAGCAGTGAGATATTAAACCATTAACACTCTCTAAAGCTTTCTTCGTAATGTATTTTGCATTAACATGAGAAGACAAAATTTCCTTGAGCTTCTTTAACTTGTTGATTGGGAGGCGAAGGACCATCTCTGCAGATCTCTGCAGATCTCAATACCCAAGTAAGTACATACTTGGCTGGGGGGGGTCACCTTCCCCCACAATATATAAAAGCCCAAAAATCATAATAATTTCACAATGGTGGCCTGCGCCTCGACTGATGCTTCTTTTGAATGAGATAGGGCAATATAGTCATCGAGGTAATTTATCACCCTGAGTTTAAAATTGTCATTGAGAATGTGGGTGACGAAATCAGATATAAGATTGAAATAGTAGGGACCCAAACGTGAGCCAAAACACAATCTATTATCCACATAATATTGTTCATTTTCACGCAATTTCCAGCTAAAGCCCATAAATCTCCTGTGTTGAGGTGAGATGGGGACCGACCGAATATTTTTGTTCTAAAATATCTGTGACATCTTAGATATTTTTGTATGCAAAATCATGGCATAATGAACTACAGAAATTGTTTACCGACCTCATGTCTGGGCGAGAACAGTCGGTTATGGGGCGAATATCTCCATTCGGCTTGAACATTGCGTGGACACATGTAGGTTTGGAAGAAGCTAAAGATACCATGCCTTCATTTAATTCTGCAGATACGATTCCATCCATTTTGTGTTTGGCCTCGTCGTCAAGAATAGAGGTATAATTTTTGCATTCGTAGCCTGGGACATCCTCGTCTACAATTTTAAAACCATCGACGATGCCTGTAAATACTGTCCACCACTCTGTAGAAACTTCTGGGCTGGATGAAAACATATAAGCGGCAAAACGACATGGTTTTAGTTGGGTATTAACATTGTCGATCGTATGAATACAACTACAGGAACCATCAACACATTTACGATACACAGGAATTATCCTTCCTCCCGGTGTACACGGTGCTTCAAAAATTGGTTGATCGGGACCAACATGTTCTATTTCAATATTATTTACGATTTTAGCGACATTTTCCTTATTTTCCGGGTTGTATTCTTCAATAATCACCAGTTCGTTAACCCGATTACCTTGTTTGTTGTCTAATACCTGGGCGCGGCCATCTTTGTTGCAGCCTTGACCCTGACCCCCACTGACCTTACGTGAGAAATCTCGCGGTTGGCGAGAGTTGCTAACCAAAATGGCGTCCTTGGTAAACGTTCGATCAACAAATGGAATTATTAACTCGTGATTTCCCGGATCCTATTTACTGGCTACTTTCTGGTTCGTACAAACTTTTGCAGAGTGTTCCCCCGTATGGCAGCGTGAACAT
This sequence comes from Sthenelais limicola, assembly GCA_942159475.1. Lineage (NCBI taxonomy): Eukaryota > Metazoa > Annelida > Polychaeta > Phyllodocida > Sigalionidae > Sthenelais > Sthenelais limicola. Next base: position 67,367,716 of record OW804096.1, read on the forward strand.
TTATGGGAATAAATACAGCTTTTTGTGTTACAGCCCGTTTCTGAATTGAATCGATAGCAAAAACCTTCCTTCGCTGTGGAGGAGCGGGTCTTAGGATTAGCCTTAGTGGGTTGGGCCCGTCTGGTATTTTCATAGCTATAACACTTGAACATTTCTTCCTGATTAATTTTGCCGAATGCGGATAGGCCCGATTTCTTTGCTCTAACTCTCACTGCTTTATCATAAGAAATAGACGCCTTTGCGGTATACGTATGAGAAACCTCCTTGTCGCACATCAATATAGCATGGCTGATTAACCCGGAAATATCTTTACCCTGAGCGTAAAACATTTGCAAAGTTTTTAACGTTATCAAGATCAACGAGTCAAACGATTCAACTACTTCACCCTTCTCCATATGGTGTTCATGGCTGAATTTGTCATTTTTCTTGTCCTTCCTCTTCCTACGATTTCTCGTTGTGCGGACGGAAGACCTCGACGATGAGCTCGAACTTGATCGAGATTCACTCGACGAATCACTGGGGGAAGTAACGTCATATCTGCTCGATCTGTTCTTCTCCCACTCGATTTGGTCGCTGGATTCTTCCTTGGTGGCTTTCGTAGCGATTGATTCTGCTATGCCCCTCACCATACCTTCGAGCACACTCATACGACCTGACATGTCATTCTGACTGTCGATAGTCGATTCAGGAATTTTCTCTCCGCTCTGAGCCATTTCTGCGTTAATGACAACCGATTTCACAGGTTTCCTCTTTACACACTTTTTACCAGTAGGCTTCTTATGTCTTATCTCACACCTGTTGCAAAATCGCAACATCGTTCAGTTATTCTGCTTAAATTAAGCCCGAATTCAAAATCTGCTGACGATGTGCACTGCTCGGCAGCTCGCGGAGGAATGATGTTCCATCGACGAGGCTCCCACTTTTATACGAAGGTGACAACGTCGCCCTGGATACTCGAACTCCGGGCGCTTCCGGCTCTTCCGGTCGTCGGCTGTATGCGATGAATACTAGGGTTTCTTCTTTACGATTTAACCCAATGTTGAGCTCCGTCAGGGTCAGATCGAGAAAGATCAGCGACTGCACTCTCGGCTTCTTTCTGATCCTTTTCGCGTTGAATTTGGGCTTTTTTCACTGGGGTTTCATACATAGATTTATTCAGATCGACTTCTTTCTGTTCCTTTTCACATTGAATTTGGGCTTTCTTCGCTGGGGTTTCATCCTCATCATAGTGTATTACACAACCCGATTGAGAAAGGTCAAGAACCGAGTTGTTATCTTCTTTCTCATCTGCCTCAAGTTGAGTTTGGGTCTTTTTCTTTGCCGGTAGAGCAATCCAAGGATCGGAATGAGTACGTTTTTCCTTAGTAGATCGGCCAGCTTTGATCTTGTCATCTTTAGGGCTCAAGGGAATTGGCTTAACAGATTCGTTGGATAGAGTTTTCCGGTTGTGTGGGAAGGCAACTTTCATCGATGTTGATATCTTTAGAAGTTCAGACGCCGTCAAATTGAACGATTTCCATCTGTAATTAAACAATAAATGCATCATTAATACATTGTATATAATTATATTGTACTATTTTCATACAGTCAAATTTATAAATAACTTACACAAATTCTCTCTCTCTCTCTCTCTCTCTCTGTCTATTTCTGTCTATTTCTGTCTCTGTGTTCTTCGTTAAATGATGTTTATTTATGTTACTAACGTTAGTGATCATATAAACAGACATACACGCACCTAGGTGTGACTATCGTTTTGTGGGTATGCACATAAAATCTCGCAATGTCAGCATAAGTCAAATAACAACATTGCACCATGTCCTAGTCAAACACCCTTCAGCTGTTGTCATCAATCAATCAACATGTAATTGACATGTGATTTATTCATTCCACTGTTATAAAAATTGACATGTCATTAAATCATAGTACTTGTATTGACTCACACCTATGCATACACACACACACACACACACACACACACTCTCTCTCTCTCTCTTTCTCTCTCTCTCTCTCTCTCTCCCTTGTATACACACACACATACACACACGCATACATATACATATTCACTATATATATAATCGTAAAAACTTACCCAACTCGGTTATATTTGCAGTCGTAGAATGAAAACGTGTAGTACTCTCGTCCTTTAAACGGCTTCTTTTTGAGCTCCCACCATCCCTCGTCCTCGTACGAAACTTGTTTGATAACCCCTTCATCGTCTAGCATGCATTTCTCCTGAATGCATGCTCTCATCAAGCGCTCCAGAACATTAACACGTCTATCACTCTCTCCGGGATTTTTAATTTGACAAAGTCGAATCGTATCGGTTCCTAACTTTCGAATACATAGATCTCCGGTAACGTATTTCCAAGACATGGTATTATTATTATTAATAAGTATAATAATAATAAGCGTTCAAAGACAATCGTCTATGTAATAAAGCAAACCAGCAAGTCAAGAACCAAGTAGCAGCGTAGATGAACGAGCAAGTGACTGAGCACCTCACAACAAGCGTCTTATATACCCAACTCCTTGTAAGAGCTGTCTAGATAAATAACTCAATTGACGGATGTAAAGTGATTATCACAGTCAACAGAAAAAGAAGGTTTAAGGTTAACATATCAGTAACACTCTTATCCCCCTCAAGCGATACGTGTCAAGTAATTATCACAGTTAGTAAAACAACATCTGGTGATTAAAATAACTACTCGTGTTTTTTGTTTTTTTTATTTTTGCAACATCCATTTATTTCTTTCACATGTAGACAGTTTTCTTCATTTGTGTTACATCGAAGATAAATATAGCTGTTATACATTACTCCACACCCTTTGCAGAGGGGGGAAGGGACCTGATATATTTTTTTATTTTTGCAAATCGGCTTCATTTCCTTAACCTGCCGTCTTGGCCTCTACAACGCTAAAACAACCTTTATTTTGGTTTTATCATTTGTGTTATAACCCTAGGTTTCACCATATACTCACCTAATGAATATAAATTTATGAATATAAACCGCTTACATTTTTATCCGGAAGTATAGAACAATTATAAATTATCTATGCTCTAAGGCACAGGATATTGTTAAACCATGTTCAAAGATTTGTCTCTTCCATGTGTTTATACCACCTTATTCATAATATATTGAATGATATCCGTTTCATCACCATTTCAAAGAATTGTGAGGAATATTGTTTTCTAGAACAAGAACACTCAACCTATTCTTCTGCTCCAGAAGCTGCCTGATATATGTTGGCCAGTCTAACCTGTATCCAACCACCACTGTCCAATTACTCTATAATATCTCCTTATTTTTGTGCCTGGGAAAGCCAAGAGCTTTTCAATAATGTTGGAGACTTCAGTGTATAGGTTGTCTTGGGATTCGTTGCCTGGGGAATATATTTTCTGAATGAGTTCTGCAGCTCTTTGCTCTGTCATCATCTGTTGTTCTAGGTAATCATTCTTCTCAATGTTATCAGGCCTTTCCAACAGTACCTTGAGGTTGGACTTCTGGTCCTCCAGCATGGCTCCCTTGTTGGTACTTACATCCACCTTGTTGGAACTTACATCCACTTCAACTTCATCATCCACCTCGTTGGATCTTACCCCACCTTCAACTTCATCACATTTCTCCAGCAATTTTTCACGCTTCTCCAGCAATCTGAATAGGGTTTTAAAGTTTTCCTGAGTTTTTCGGTGGTATTCCAGAGACTCGACCCTCATTTTTTCCACCAGTGCCAAGAGGCCTAACTCCCCAGGGGATTCTCCCTCTTCACCCATAGTGGTGGAGGAAGGAGGAACGAAGAGTGCAAGTCTTATAATTATATATCACGAGGTGGCGCCTCTACTCACTTACTGTCTAGTGTGTCTAGTCTATACTATATACTCCATGTGACAAGGTCCGACCTATATAGCTAATCCACACTTGTCCCGCGAAGATTTAAACTGTATAAACATTAATCCGCAGTGTTAAAGCATGTGTCTTTAAATAAACTTTCCTCAAATCGTAATCCACGGCGACAGTTCTTTTAAGGCGTTTCGCTCCGGTTAGATGGGCGATAATCCCGGGATAATCCCAGCTTAGTAGCGCTGGTACAATGGCGGCAACCACGTTGGACGCTTCGATTTTCAAAGTCTCTCTATTTGTTAATCCAGAATGATTTTCCACTGATTTGAAGCACCACTTTGATCTTGCGTATGAACTGTCCTTTCTAACCACTTTTAGAAACTCTATCACTTCTGGAATCTGAAAAAAAGGATAAAACTTTGGGGAGCTAGGCTCCGAGCACCCTGTCGCTTCAGATTCGTAACCGGAAGTCAACTACTCGTGTTTAAGGGGTTAAGGTTAACCTATCAGTATCTCTATTATTTCCAAGTTGTCTAATATAATTCAACCTCATGCCTAGATATTTCACGGGTGATAACATAGCCCAAGGCAAAACACATGCCACTAAACCATTAAACAGGGTAAACACATGTAACTCGTGGGTGTCTGATGTGAGACTAGTAGGGGTCTGGCACGTGACTAGAGATCTGACATGTTCTAATATGCTCCCTGTCTATATATACTTTAGGGGGTCCAATTAAAATGATATGTAGTATCCACTCAATTGATGTATGTACTGTAATTACTTAGTATCGATATATGTACTATACATAAGTCATTCATGCTTAGTATCGATATATCTCATTAAATATTAGTAGATTCCAATAAACATTACTATTGATATATCTCATTAAATATTAAATCCTTATAACGACACCAGTCAACCCAGGATCCAGCCAATTATCCATGGGTTAACCCTATGAGGTCATTATAGGTCATTATAAGGCGCCACGTAACCTGGGATCCACCATTATAAGTGACAGTCACCCCAGGATCCATTAGATTAATGGGGATTGACACTGGGGTTAGCCACTTGTCGGCGTGCCATGGAAGAGAATCGCATTACACAACTACTGACGTTAGTAACCGCGCAACTTTTCGGAGTCCTTCACAACTCTTTTTCCCGCGCCCTCTTGGACAAAAAATGCTGTGCTTTCTCATCGATTCCTCAGCTTACAAATGAATAGTTATATCCTTCACACTTTAACATATGATACATGGTTTTAACGCTCTTTTTCGATCGATGGTATAAATGAAATATTTATCTGAAACAGTTGAATTTTATTAGGACAGATGTATAGGCCTATAGGGCCTACATGTATTATTTATTATAAAAGTCGATTTGATATTTATTAATTGATAATTATTAAAATGGCAGTGCTGAACGCTGGTAATGTGTAGGCCAATGAGTAGTATAACTAGGAAATTAATTGGACCCTCAACTCTCACTTTTTAAAAACGATTTTTTTCCCATTTGGAATCGTTTCATTTTTTCCTCCTGTTGGGCTTGGCTAACGTTTTTATGACATCTGTACATATAATATAGATATATTTCCTCCTCCTGTGAGGTCGGGCTTCTAACATTTTACAGCACTATTTTGAAAGAAAATATCATACTTACTGGGATCAATGAAGTAGTCAAAACATAAGCACAATTCCGTCCCTATACATTTGATAAATATAGGTTATTTATCTTCACAATCAGACCATTTTATTGATTCCAAAAGCACTGCCCCTTGATCTGTGTTCTTCTGACGGATGGGGTGTGTGTGTGGGGGGGGGGGGAAGCTGAGGAATTGAACAAAATATTTTACGAGGCATCCACTAGCCGCCACTACACCTGGTCAAAACTTTTTAAATTATTTAAAACTAAGCTCTCAGACTTGCGCTAACTATCCTCTCTCAAACCCTCACCCTCAGACCCTTAACTCTCAATATTACAAAAACTCAGGACTTTTAATTAATTCAATCTGCTTTAATTGATCTCTCTTCTTGGATATTTTTTTAATGTGATATGTTTTTCTGATGGAGGGGCCTCCGCCGAAGGCTCTTGTGGCCTATAACGGAAGTGTGAACACTATTCCTTAGTAAAACCTCATGGGACCCAACTAAGAATAGAAAAAGTAGAGAACGCTGGAATAAAAGAAAAACAGGAATCGACTACATTTGTGATGTGTTTCAGGAAAATGAGTCATAAGTCGCAAAGTTGATATTTTTTAAAGTGTTTTTTTCACAAGATCACATTATTGGAATGTTCTCATTCTTTAAGGGTTGATAACTCATGTTCACATCAATCTATGTATCAAATCAGGACAATAACTCATGTTCACATCAATCTATGTATCAAATCAGGACAATCTATGAAATATATCCTTTAGTTTTAAAGGTCTTCATATGGACTACATTTAGTTACTTTACTGTTTATTGACCCCAGAAATATTGATTTTTTTTAAATGGAAATATCAAACTTAAAATCTAGAAATACTTATGAGATTATTAGACTGTTTACTACCATTGGAATCAGCTTGATCTCATCTTTTCAGATATAATGGTATCTCGAAATCTATTTTTTGCGACTTATGACTCATTTTCCCGAAACACATCACATTTATCCACACATCATAGATACATTTATTTTCGCGTGCGGCTCGTTAAATGTCTGAATCGATTATAAAGTGAATTATATTCATGTGTTCAATTTATATATATGTTCTAATGGCTTTTCGTGTTGAATTGTAATTGTTTGCATTTCGGTTTATTTTCGATCTATACACCAGTTTATCCGCGATACACCGATGGGGAATATAGTAAGATATAGTAGTTATGCATCTGACTCATAATATACAACTTTTGCATATGTCGCATCTGGCCATTTACATTCATAATATTATTTTAGAGATATTCATGTAGAACCGCGCATACCTTTCTTATGTGCTGGCTATTATTCATAGGCAGAAAACGGTTAAGTTCATTAAGCAGTTGCACTTTTTACAATGCATGCATTTACGGACAAGGGACATGTGGCCGCGTGGATTCTGCAAATATTTACCCATCTGATTTAATCCCCGGGTTATAAAGGCACACGCAGAACCAATCTGTGATTAATTCCTGTTCATAATTGCCCCGGCGGCACGTGCGGCCCTTCAAAGGTGTATGTTTTTGATGAACTGAAAAAAGCGCAGCGTGAGCCTTTCCTCAGTCTTATGTTGCGTCACATGCATGTATTGTAGCATGTCCCCTGAGCCATGATATTAGGATGCAGTCATGCTCGAACATGTACCTTTCATCCCATTTAATAAAAAGACGCTCGCCACTATAAAAAAAACACCAACATGCTCCCGCTATGGGATTACACATAACAAAAATAATACATATACGAACGGATAGATTTGCAATAAAAGGCAAAGGGGGATTAATTGGTATACCAAACATGAAAGGGTTGTTTGTTCATTCATGTTTGACATTAAATTGTTTTTGCTTATCAAAGTGAAAAAGATACTTGCTTTTGTGGCAGTTAACTGTTAGGACAGGAACACCTGTTTTAAAACGTTAATCTTCTCCACGTTTATGAAATCACAGCCAGAATTTCGGCACGAGCGCCTTATCCACAAGGTATAATTCTTTTATTTAAGTTATTAAAATCCCTTAAAGCTGCATTCCAAGTTAAATCGACCCCAAGTTACATCTCTTGTTCTTTTATCCTTAGCACTGAAAAAGTGACTTGACTTTGTTAAATTAAATTTTTTTGTATGAAGTACTCCTGAGTTTTTCATGAAATTCATGCAAAGCTTTTTCTAGAGATTGGCATTATTTTGGATTTTGACTGTTGTACAGCGGTGAGGATTGCCATAGTTTATCAAAATGAATGAAGGTCATATTTAAAAGTGAGAATTCGGTCGATCACCAAAATGAATAATTTGGGAGTTGATTTGTTTTTGTACCAAGAAGAACCAGTTTAAATAAAGTTAGGTGGTAAATCTTGAGATTATGAGCTAATTATTGCGAAATTCATCTGTCTATTTTCGACTCCATTCTTTGCCTACCTACTAGGCTCTCATCTAGATAGAACATATAATAAACAATAACTTGAATCGGTTTCGACGCGAACAAACACCAAGACAGATTTCGTTTTTTTTTTTTAAATTCTCAACGTTTCGATCATAATAATATTATATCGAGGAGAATGTTGTTGTGCTGCATGTGCGAAATTTTTATATAGTGAGTGAGTGTAGGACGTGGGATTCGTATAGCCCTTTGCACATACCATAAATAAGTGTGCCCTGTTCTCCAATCATTATCCAGATATTTTATTTCTGCGTAGGCGAAAGATCCACTGCTTTCCAAATATTATCCAAAAGTGTCAACATTTTAAAGTTAAGTGATTCTTAAATAATAAGCAGTAAAAACAGCTGTTGGGGGTAATACGCATAGGAAAATAGGTGAAGTAAACAACTTACATCCGTAACATTTAAGGCGACATTCTGTGTAAAAGACATAAGTTATTTATAATATTCACTACACAATTCCGATGCTACATTTTAAAACTCAAATACCGAGATTATTAGGATTGATTTGACCTGTAGGTATCGCATACAATATATGTAAGGTTTTCTGATGGTACCCTCTCCAAGAATTACTCGATACAGTTAAATGGTTGGGAGTATTTGTTGATGATGTTATAGATTATGTACTAATTTCTTATTACAAATTCAGTGAGAATTTTAGATGTATCTAATAATCTTCGACATCTACCAACCCCACCACCTGAACCACCGGAATTACTTTCGGAAAACGGCCACAGAATGGCTACAAAAATAGATTATTACAGGCATATAATAAAAAATCTAGTTCTCGTTGGTTTCAGTCGCTTAGAATATGCACGCTCCTTCAGCCAACTCGTTATAGTTAACCTGTATATAATTTGTAAGTATAGCATGCAGTCATTACAATTTTCTACAGAAAACACTTTTGCCTTTTGCAGGTCTCATCAGTAAATACATTGTAATTGTATTTAGATGTACGTTCATTGTGAATTGTGAAAGAAGTAATCAAGTGTTCTCTATAATGAATGTGATTTAAATTATATTCGCGCCTTTTGTTATGAAGAATAGTATCAAACCGTCAAAATAATTCATCAAGATGGTAATGACTCCTATATATAATTCTAAGAACATACATAGAAATGATCCCTATTTCTTTCTATTGTATGATACATAATTAAACAGAAAATCATATATTTATCCACTATTATCTATGGATTTGATTATTATCTAACATCTTACACAATCATACTCAATTAAATGTATATGATTTAATTTTGATGCTATACTATGATGGAATAAAATTTTGACCTATCATGAATTGAGCACATATAAATCATAATACCTTACATCAAGACAAAGGAGTGATGTTGAGAATTATTAAAAAATCTCTGTGTATCTGTAGGAATATAACTCGCCTCGCATATTCCCATTCTGCCGCTGGTTCTTTATGACCTCCTTCAAAGCCTTCCTTGCCGCTCTGCTCACCATTGTAAAACAAAAGCTTTTCTTTTAATTACCATTATATAGCCCCATTAGCAATACAGATGAGGCCATTAGAGCTTGCCTGGTCCAAAAAGCACATTGATGACATTCCTAATTATTCGATCGCCTTTGTCAAATTGAACATGGAAAAGCCTCGGCGGGCAGGATTTGGACGAAGTCTTGGTTTTTATTGCAAACTGATAGGTGGCCAGTTGTGCATACAATATGCGAGAAATTACAAGAGATGACAACGCTGCTCTATCTTCGGTGAGAAACCCTTTAATTTCCCAGCTGTTTGCATTGCAATGTGTAGTTAGGTACGGTCATCCAAGTAATAAAATTAATTGAAGCCATGGTCGTTTACCGTCAATTTATGTATTCTTATTGATACTGTCCTATTATCCCCATCTTTATCTGTCTGAGGATTTTACGTTTAATTAATAACAATTTTATTATATCATGCACGTTCAATTTTATTTCCAAAACTTACATAATTCATATATAGATATACACAATATTTTAGTGTTTGGAATTCCGATACTTAATTATGGTAATTAATGACAGCAGTAGCATCGAACGCAACCAAAATAGTTTTCAAAAGTTTCTGATTTTATCGCAGATACTGTAAAAATTCACCATTAAAAACTCTAAACCATGAGCAATTGCTCGATCTGTAAACATCCATAAGCGAAACCAACTGTGGAATATAAAGGTCGTGGCAATGGACATGCATGGGCTTTAATACTACATTATCATGCCTTGATTCGCGATATTTCCCCCAACCAATTCAAAGGACAACTGCATTATCTCGGTATCTCACTCTGTTTTCCTCGGTCTAGGGCTGAGATATGTTAAGCTATATCAGTTTCTTTTTTTTCGGCTTGTCCTGGGGGAAAAGCATAGTACTTTCATATACAACACTCGTGTGTGCCTTTCATGCATATCCACACCATATCCTAGCTACCACCATGATATATTCCATTGGCACACCGACACCGGGACATACTGTATACACCATTTATGTAAATATGCCCAGCGTGACTTCATGGGTAAAATAGCCTTATCATCACGGGAAACGCGTCTGTTTAATAAAACACCCAACTTTGAAATATGAAGCATCGGGTTTTATAAGATCGTTAGAAGTATTTTTATTTCGTTTACTATTATTCGTCTCCACCGTAGAGGGGGTAAATGCCAGAATACCCGAAAGCACTTTTGCCAAGAATGATGTCTGCATCGGTCGACCCACCCATTTTCCAATCGATTGATTAAACGATTAAATGATTAATTTATGGAGAAATTGAAATCTTCATTTGGGCGGAGATCCTTTATTCAGCGCCAGAAGAATAGTCAAATAGCTAGTGTCATTACTAAATAGCATTTATATGGGGTAATTATGCAGGACTAGCTTCACATCGGTCATGAATATATTCATAACATGATAAACAAATTCTTGGTAATTACTAGAAGCCTTTATCAGTTGGTGATAATTATATCATGGGGGAAGTCATGTATATTAGCCATTTTCGACTTCCATATTCTCACGTGTGGTCTCACACTTTCCTGTCGATTGCAATATTGTGATTAAATCAAAATGTTCTCCACATTATTTCCCGTGCGTTACTCTAAAGAAAATATATTGAAGGGAGATCTTTAATTTACTGATGGGGAATAATACCCTTTTCTTCTAAAATCAGATTAATTTGCAGTTAAAGTATTCTCATATTTATTTATATGATTCACGAAAAGGAAAATTAATAATGACAATAATTCAATTTTGGGAAAATGGATGTCCTTTGTCAAACGTTAGAGTTGCAATTGTATCTATAAACCGTACAGTACAGAGCATATTTTGCAATGGAGGATGAATGCATGACTATAGGAATGGTGGGTAAACAAGACACAAATCGGATATATTATTTCATTTTTTATTAGTGATCATGATGATTTCCTACGAACAATGGAATGCACTTATTCACAAATGATATATATACATGACAATTGCTAGGTCAATACCAATTCAAGTTCAGTTTAAAACAATTCGCTTTCAGTTTAAAACAATTCGCTTAGTGAGAAATCTTTGGAATATAGTACTTCATTCTGTTATAAAGTATTAATGATATGTCGTGGCCATAACAGCGATTTACCGACAAATAGAATATATATTCGTTCACGTAAAGTGCCAGACCTCTCAAATGTAAATTTATCTCGGACAATCAATTAATAGATTCACTTATGACATTACTTTCAGATGCAATAAGAGCTACATAATTGGCTTCTAGTCAATGAAAGACAGCCAGTGTCATGGAATGCGTTGTAGAGGTACATATAAAGGTATCACAATGAGTTGTTTTGGCATTATTTGAAGCGGATTAAATTCAGGATCAACATCCACATATATACACACGTCCTGCCCGAGCTATGAACAAATAAATTACCCTTTCTACATGAAAATGCATTTCTATACAAAAGTTATCTCTTTATATACAGATGTATTTACAGGATATTAAATACTCTACAAGTAATTGTGCTGAAATATGTCAATTCAATGCCATACAAATAAATGCCACATTCTGCACAAAATTAGGAAACAGCTGCCGTAGAGGGTTAGTGTAACTAATCATTCTCTTCAATTCTTTTACAATAGTGGTTCTCCCTTAGAACCACCCCGATATCACACATATGTAAAGTCTTTTCATAATGTTTTACTTGGTACTATGACCGAACATTGGAATTCAAGTATCTATCAACAGAGCTTAGCACCTGGTAGGCTTAATAATTCCCAGAACAGCAACCCCAGAATATTCTTAATTATTCCAGGGTATGCCACCCAAGTATAGAATACTATAAACTCATCTAGAGTCTTTTAAAGCTGCCCTGGTGGCAATCTTCGTCATTCACTACTATAGTTTGTCCTAGACGCATCGGCGTAAGGACATGAAATAGGTCTAGTTAATTGTCTATAGGCAGTATTCTCTTTGGGCCCTGCAAGATTTGACTCTTTGCTCCAGGAGATGACGCCATGTGGATTTTTGCTCAACCTCCATCGCCCTAAAGACCATTGACTGCATGCGTGGCTCAGCATTTGACTCTTCCCTCACGAGACTTTCTTCGTTGTCCATCATCAGAACGAACTCAGATGCTGCAAATATAAAAAAGTATCGGTATAAGAAACTGCTTAATAATTTGAAATTAGTATAGAAATATCATACTGATAATTATAATTCGGGGAATCATTTTTGAAATATGAAATATCATGTATTAGTCTGAACAATGTTAGACTGAATATTTCAAACACAATTAGCTTATGTAAAATACTTACGATGAAAGCCATCGAAATCCCACGAACAGATGTCCTTCAAGAAGACAGGGGGCATGATAGCAACAAGCTTGTCTGGACTCTCTTCCTTGGTGAGCAAGAGTTGATCGCTCAGCAAAGTAACGTGCAACTGGAATAGAAGAGGAACACATAAGTCATGTATGACAAAACGAAACACAATCAAATTTATTAATCATAGGTTGTCCATTGAACCAGCAATTTGAATTAAATTCAAAGCTAATTATATTTATCTTTTGGTAGTAAACTATGGTGTGTGCAAACAACTTAGGAGTATAGTATGATACATACCTTATACCAATTCCAGGTATGAACGAAGAGGAGTTCCCCTTGGTAGATGATGTGCCTGTTAGGGCCAACAATCTGGAAAGGCTTGATATCTGGAGGGAAGAAGAGCTTGTTCTGGAGCGCTGCAAGTTCAGAGTCAATGCTGAAAACGGTGGACAGTGACTGTGTGGAAGAAGCTGCTGAAGAAGGGGTAACATGGGATTTGAAGACAGAGTCTGCCTCAGAAATATCCCCGATATTTTCTTCAGTGTATTCATCCTCAGAATCACCATCATCATCGCGAAGAAGTGTGAACTCGGCTTGGAGATTGCTATAGCAACCTTTCAGGGCAGAGAGGACATGGCGCATGTTGGGATAGTCAGAGTCATCTTCAGACATCTCGCTAACAAGTTGACTTAGGAGGTACACTAATTCTTCCATGTGTAACAGAGGCTTTTCAAGAAACTCTGTAATGTTCAGTTCCTCTTCTGGTACCGCAGGTTCCTGCACAAAGCGAATGAACTCTTTGTTCTCACTGAGATCGTCCAGGAGAGACAATGACTTAGCAAGTCCTTGACAGTAGATAGTGTAAGCATCACAAGTAAGGGCAAGTTGGGGAATGTATGCTGCACTCACTCCAGACCCTGCTTCATATTTAGACTCATTAAGTTTCTTCACATGGAATTCAGAAATAGCAACTAGTTTCTCTACATTTTGGAACAGGGTCTTGTGCTCGGAAGGCGTAGTGATACCATGGCGCAGCGGCCTTGAAAACCTTTCGATGCCAAAGTGCATCTTTCTTGCAAACTCTTCCTCACAGTTCAGGAGTTGTTCAGCAATTTCACTGAGGGCTGGGTCGGCAAAGATGGAGGAATATTGTGTTGCCTGAGTGTTTTCAAGGGAAAGAGAATAGCCACTGTCGATTAGAATATGGTTCTGGGTTGCTGTAGTGCATGAAAGGAAAGTAGTGCCACTTGGGGAGGCAGCAGTTGCTGTGGAAACTTGGAAGTGTTCCCACTGGGCATAAGTGTCATCACGAAGGGTTGTCATATCAAATGCTGGAAGCTCACTGTCATCGTTTGCATTTGTAGAAAGGGATGCGTTAGGTACCATTGATACATTAGGTTTCTGAGGTATAGCAGCACGGTCTAACTGAGCCACAATTTCCCAACAGTCTTTTTCAAGGTATTGCAGTCCGTGGTCAGATTCGCCATCACAGCTTTTTCGCGATTGCTTCCATTGATAAGTAAAGTCACTGTCATTACTGATATTCTGTTGGCATTGGGCCCTGCATGCTGGAGAGGGTGTCTCCTCGCTGATTGGCTCTAGTCTCTTATAAGATTTCAAGGAGCCTTGGCTGGCCATCCTTTTCAGGGAACCCTCTTTGGACCTGGACTGGGACGACTGGTAGGAGTTATGGGAAGAAGCCCTAGACTTGCTTGAATGGATGGAGTTGAGGGAGGATTTAGACGAGCTCCTCTTGCCATGAAGACCGTAGATGTCGTCATTGTTATTGTTGTTATCGTCACAGGGTACCCAGGAGTTGAGGGTACTCACACTGGAGCATGGCACCAGCCTGGACCTAGAGGTACTTCTGGGGATGGCCTCAACAGCAGGATCGCAGCTCCTCCTCACTTCCATTACCAACGTTTCGTTTGCTTCCTCGATGATTCTGTTAATCGAAGAGCCCGTGGACTTGGCCACGTTCTGGGTATCGATTTTAAGGATGACATCTCCAGGCTGGAGGCCGGCTACATGGGCGGCTGAGCCGGGGATGACCTGGGCTACTTCTGAGGGCGATGAGCCGGAGACGGAGAAACCATATCCATGCTGGGCTGGGTTTGGTGTTACCAACAAGGTCATGGAATTGTTGCTCGTCATCGTCCTGGGCTTGGCATCTTTAAAAGACAGACAGAACAATAATAATTAATCATAGTCGGCATTATTGCATCTTCATTATAGGATATAATATGCATCCAGCCAGGTAATATACGGTATGACATTATGGTGGTTTGCTTCTAACTTCTATAACCGCAGATAGTAAACATTATGTTAAATATTGCAACCTGCATCAATACTTACTTGTGGTGTCGTGCAAGGCTTGGCGAGAACTGAACATTTTTAAGTGCTTCTTGGTTCCTAGTTCTTCACTCAGCAGATAAAACCACCCAGCAACGCTCTTCCATTTGTGCAGGAGATGCTTCACTCCGAAGGACATGCAGCCAACCAGCTGACTGTGGATCCCACACTCACTCCATACAGCAATAAACACTCGCTTCCTCTCATCTCCGGGGCACAGCTCACTAAAATGACAAGGAAACTTTGGGTTAGATTCACAGTTGAATATCCAATGAAATAACATACTATAATTATCAAGACCGAATTTAGGCGTAAGTTTCGATGGCCGCCGGTGTATACTCATAATTTCCATGTACTACTTATACAGATGAAATAGAGTGGTGGCTAATAATACTTACTGCCTGAAAGTCTCATCAAAACGTGGACATGTAGTATTGTACTGGATCCTGGTAGTGTAACGCATCATGCTGTCGTCTTGTGGCATGATAGACACTTGAACGTAGGAGTTACCACTGGATCCTTGCTTGAATTTTAACTGTTTGCCTTCTACAACTGTTAAGAGAAAACAGATATGTTTTGTTAATCTTTAGCCTTATTCGCATTGTGATTATATCTTGAGAAATTTGAAACTAAATGGTCAAACTATTAAATGAGGAAATATGGTGAATTTTAATGCATATGTATATGTATTCTCAGTATGGTACTTACCATGTACAGTAAGAAGTCCATTTTCGACCTCGAGAGAAACCTTTATTTGACCTGCAATTGAAAAATAGAGAACAATGAACAACTTGCTGAGATGTTTGTCTGGGAATGTTCTGTTAAACTCTAGTACTCAAGTCGAGGATGTTTTCCCTCGAGACATTTGGGGCAGGTGCGCACACTGTAGAAGATTTAAAAGTACGACGGAAGCTGCACGATTGTCTCTTGGGTTTTGGAGACATAATTCAAGACTGCAGACTGAACACAAAATCCACCTGCACCAGTTACATAATATTTTACTTAAGCGTCTCTTTCCCTGTAATTGAAGTATTACAAGAGGGCGTATTGTTGCATCATCATAATTTGAGCACGCGCAATTTGCCTTTAAGCAGGCAATATTTATTCTTAAAATTTCAATAAGCCACTGGGAATTCACTTAGCACTCAACGGAAGGCTGTCTCGAATGTCAATCCTGAGACGAACTAAGTGCAGGATAGTCAAGAAAGTTTGCAATCGCATGTAACCAAACTCACTTAAACTGACCATCGAGACAGCGCGACATTTATGCTCTATAGAGCGACCCATGTTCTACTTCGACAGTGGTACTAAACTAACATAAAAGAATCGGTGAGAACTAATGCAATCGCCCGCAGTGTGTTCATAATCCTACTAAGCTTATAGTTAGGTTTTAGGAAGTAGTTTTTCTAACAGCACATGTTCGTTTGCCTCAAACTCTTTATTCTCCCCAAGACGCTGCATTGTGACGTCACTCTGGTCGCGTGGACACCCGCTGCTCGGGACCATCATCAAAGCGCCCTAATTGATGGTGTTGTGCATTTCACCTGCTGTTCATTTCTACTCTGGTTTACCCTGTCGGCTTAGACGAGTTTTCTTAAGACGTCTGTTACGTCTATTATTTTGTGCTCGCGCTGGCTTATAGTCATTAACTATGCTATAACTAGGATACTTCAAAATACAAAGCAACTTCTGAGTTTCCAAGCTTAGCCGTCCGTAATTTTATAGCCATCTAAATCTGATAACATTGTACCGATGTGTTAGACAAGATTTGCTTTCAAACAAATCGATTATGATACGAATCATTAGAGTCATTGTTTATCTAAAACTATGCTCACCTCGTACTCCAAGTCCATTGAGTCTGGATGCTGTTCTGCAAGTCATTCCCGTGCTCGAAACATTCTCTTTATCATCGATTGGGTTCTGTGGGGTCAGCAATTTGGCTTCTGTTTGATGATCTCCCGGAACCTGGCGCCCAGGAGTTTGGGGAGCAACTTTCTTGGATTTAAGGCCCTTGATTTTCTTGGTAAATTTGATGGTGGCCAAGCAACCGGTCTTGGTTGACTCAGCCATTGAATCGTTAAGACGAGCACGTCTGTCCATTCTGCTGCATAACATTTTGACGGTTGACAATCTTTGTCTGAAAATAAGTAAACACATTTCATGATGCATCGGAATCAAATTGTGGTAATGGCATGTTAGAGTTGAAAGGAATCAAATCACAAAGGTGTACTTCTACCCAATTCCCAACGCATTATCACGATTTGATGGAGGGCATATTGGTAGATTTCTTGGCCATTAGTAACCGTAAACTACTCGATCACGTTTTGGGGATTTACTCTATAAAATACCGCATCGTTGATGTCATTTTGAGAGGAGGGCATTGCGTAAGTGTCAGCTTGTTAGATGCCTAAGTTACAATTCATTTGCTGTGGCCTCAGGGCTTAAATATTTGCATCTGAACACAAACACGGCCCCCTCCCAATCCCCATTCTCTTTACTCGTGTTTCCCTCTTCTCACCTATTCCCACTCATACATAAATGCATTCTCATACATACGCATGTTCATATGTGCACATATACATGTCGCACATCATCTGCACTTTTTTGGTAAAGGGTGTGGGGTGTCGGAGGGTGAGGACGAGCCATCCTCTTGTCAGTGAATGAGAGACAGCCAGTTTAAGCAAATAGGCCTCCGACCTTTCTACGCCGGGTCAGGCTACATGACTTTGTAATAACTGGGTAAATATATAGCAATTATCTGTCTGGGAATTTCAGTGCTTTACTCTGAACATTCTAAGTTCCTTTGCACGCTACAGAAGTCTAAAGTAGGCACCTCTAGTCTGCTTGAACTTCGTGACATGTAAATGACCATCGCTTCATGCGCTCTGGCTCAGGCTGCGATTTTAGGGAGCTGGCGCAGGGAGCAAGGGCGCTGGTAAGCAAACCCATGGGCGAAAGGGGGAGAGGGGGGTGATGAAAAAAAAGGTTGGGGGCAAGGGAGCAGGCCACACATGCATTTATCACATTCAACACTCTTTTTCTTAGATATGCGCCGGCCCGAGAGCCAAGTATTCAGCATGTGGCGTTGAAATCAGACATGTGATTATTTTTAAAGGTAAACTAACCCCTGGTCAGCGAGGACTCAGAGAGGGGTCATCTATCTGGACAAGCCATAGAAAAGTGCAGCTTCACATGCTAATGCCACAGGTCAATGTTTTGTGATAAGGGAGCAAAAGTTGGGAGTGTACATGGGAGGGCATTCTTATCCATCAAATATACAAAGATTTGGACTTGTATTCAAAGCGTATACACCCCTGGGACATTGGTCATCTCCCTTTGTCATTGCTTGTCATTCCTAAGATCAACTTTCCTCGCTAGGCCTATCTCCCATACATATCTACTGTGGATGCAAGTGATCGATCTTTACAGACTGAATAAATCAAACGTCACAATAAGGTGTCACATCCCTCAGAGGATTTCTACAATTATTATCATCCCCTGTCGGTAAATCGACGACATGGACAATATCTATACTATTCAATGCCTGGAAGCCAGTCCATTTCGCCGACTAATACTTTCGGCAGTAAGATAGCTTTAGATATAATTTCTGACAAGTGTACCTAAACGCCCTCGAGGAGGTATGTAAAATTACCCCAAATCTACCCCATGTTTCTTCTAGACCAAGCTAAAACACTGTCCATAAATAAAAGAAGGCCCGATACAATCTTTTTTGTGTGGTATGCTCACGCAACACACAAGTAAATTTGATCACCGGTAAAAGTTTGCTGATACTACCATGAAATGATTGTTGCTTGAGTGCAGGTCAAATTTTTAGCAAAGTTTTCGAGTTTAAAAGATGAGCTTTGAAATTGCTGGTATTATCTATAGCTATGGGACCAACTCACCTGACCAATATCTCTACTTCAAAGGCTCCGGCGCGGCCACTAATTGCTGGTAGACTTCGTCATTCACCTGAAGAAAAGTAAAACACGCACGTGAGGATATGGCAAGATGGAAGAGAATATTAATAAATCATAAACACAAAGCGCTGGCTTCCTTATTTAAACAGATCCCAGAATTTCTTGTGGCATGCAAGGACGGGAGATTTCCGCCCCCCTCCATGTTCAAGGCCCCTTCAGGTTGGTCAATTATCGCAATTCGGGTAGAACCTTGCCAACCCTAAATATGTTTATATATAGCTTGGGTAATAAAGTCTGATCGTTTGACATGTAAGTAAAATATCATCGCATATGTACAAAATGAGAGTTTTAGTGACTTTAGCACGAAGGGAGAAAAAATCAGTGCATGTTCACGCACTGCTGATCCTCAAGGTTCTTAGGCCCTTCTATAAATCATATAGACCACTTAGTTACCATAGATTTATTATAGGCCCTCAGTGCCCGGTCATGAGCCCTTCTTAGATATTCACTGGACAGCATAAAAGGGCCCGACAGATAAAAAATTATATGGAAATCCAATGTTGACAGTGACAGGCCTCTAATCTTGGGATTGTCCAGAGCATCGCCATTCCCGAAGGGTAGAAAAAAATAATTGGAAGATATTTCCACTCAATTTGATAAGCCCTGTTACCAAGGCAATAGCAAGGGGGTGTTGGAGCAGGAGGCATGTGGCTTTCATGTGAATTCAAGCAATGGATTGACTTCTATGTGACTCCGAAGGGGAGTGTCAGTGCCTCATAGGCAAATGAGAATCTTACTATTAAGGCTAACATCTCGAATTTTCCCTCCCTGTAATCAATATCCGAATGTATTCAGCATATCCATCGTTTTGTTAGCCGCGCGAACATGCGACCTTTATCACACTATTATCAGGCGGTCAAGACTGGTCACCAATTCTGATGGGGTCTGAAGCACTTCAATGGAACCTCATTGGGAAAGGGTGCGCAGAAATTCGTTGGACACGCTCATACACTGACCCTGGTTCAAGGGCTTGTCTCCACAGCTGAATGTGTTGACACTTCATCGATCATCATACAAAACATGACCCCCAGTTACTACACGATCAAACACGGATATTTAATCTCCTTCAAATTTCAGCGATGGCCGTGTCAGTGACATGTATGAAAAACTGCTGGTTGCATTGAGGTATCAAAATACAATATATGCCAAGCCTTTTAATATGTGTCCGCACAAGGCATTGACTGGCATCTAATTTCAGCTATATTGTCCATTTTGAGTGCGCTCCCCTCTCGATACAATACAACCTTCACTTCGTGGTGTCAACTTCAGAAAGTATCTGAATCTAATTATAAATATGAAATATATATCTTTACATTATCATGGATGTCCTTAAGTATGAAAGAAAACCTTGATGCGCCCTGGCAGCAAGTAAGTTCCCAATGGCTTTACTTCGCAGGTAAAGTCTTCGCTCAGTTTAAAGGGAAAAAGTCAATAGTTTACCTGCATCACAGAGCTGTCCTTTAACCAAGCAGATGGGGTAAAATCCCTAGTAACAAGCGTCGTTGTAATAATCCATTAAAACATCGTCTCAGATGATGATATGTAACAATTCAAACCCTCAGGTCATGGTAAAAAGCTGCAACACTTTCCAGACACACAAGATCTTTAACAACACAACAACTACTGATGTGTTTGGTAGTATGTGTATGTGCACTATACTCCTCAGGCTAGGTTAGGTGTTGCTTATAATATGCGAGAACATGTAAGTCCTAGCGTGGTCGGCTGCTACACTGACCCTGTCTATAGCATGGGCTGTGTTATTATAACCCCCCTATGCCCCAACCCCTTTGCTCTATTCCTGCAGACAATTGCTCCGCATGCCCACCTCGCCCTCCTTGCTTTCATGCAAGCTCACCAGGGCGCCAAAGGCTCAGCGCAGCAGCATCCAGCTCCTATTGGACGCTGTCACCATCGCCCCCTACCTCACAGCCCCTGGCGGAGGAAAAGCGAACACCAGCCTTCCTCTCTTTCTCGTGAGAATTTTGAGGTATCGTGTTGGGACAAGTATTTTTTTGCTAATGAGCTACAAGGAGAAGAAGAAGGTTCAGGGCTGTGTCCGCGTCCTTGAAACTGCCCACTCCCTCTTTACCGCACGTCTCCCCACTTTGTGGTCTTGGCAAATGCGCGGACTATTCACAATGGCACATTTTCACCCCTTAATATGATTGGGATGCATTACCGTGGCCTGAATTATTAACTAGCTTGAAATTTTAATGAACTCTGAACTAATTACACCTAATTATAACAATAGCCTCTCTTTGATCAGCATTGTGGTCCCCTTCCCTTACTACCAAATAGGGTTCAAACCCTTGAAAAGAGGATGTGGAACTGTGACCCTCTTAACAAGGGGGGTTCACCACAAAACTCGGCCAGTGGTTGCTCAATAGATTCAGGTGGAAAATGAATCACGTCAAGTCATCGTATACATGCTGGCATTGCAGCGTAATCGAAGAGAGACAATGCTACTCTTTTGGCATTGAATGCGGTCATGACTTGAAATGAAGCATAAATTCCAAGTCTTAAGTCACATCTTGGCCAGCTCCCCCTAAAAGCAATATTTCAGATGTCACACATGCAATGCCACTCATTGACTGGATTTATTTGGCGTGATGGAAGAACGGCTAGGATTTCCTCATCCAAGAGACCACCACCGCTGAGAATTTTACACTCGCCTGAACGCCTTGTTCAAGTTGACGTCCGACGTCAATTGCTTGCGGTGGGGACGTCGTGATTGCTGAGCGGACGTCTGCATGCTATTCTCCTCGGGACAAGCCTTTGGGAGTGATCCATAGGGTGATGTGCAGTCATATTGCATAAGTGGGTTCACTGATCCATGCCAAAATGACCTGACAGAGTGACTTTAACACAGCCCTAATGATCTATACTTAATAGGCCTCCCTCAATAGTAATCAGCAGCAGCAATCCCTTTAGGAAAGGGAAAGGGTTCAAAGGTGTGTTGAGTTCAGCTCTAAATACTTGTCGGCTGAGTTATAGGTATTACTTACGTTCGAGGGGATTTGTCAAGAGACCAAGCATTGAGAGACAAGACAGGCATGGCGAAAATGCTTGTTCAGTAATGTGATGTCTGCCTACGCTGCGTGTTTTGATCACTAGAGGGTGTTCAAGCACGATCATGACCGATTGTCATCTAGAAGGTCTAAATGGTCTTGTTCTGACCCCTAAGGTCATTATCTATCAGTCTATATTTCAGATATCTGTATGGATTGTTTGCTGGATTCTCTGTTCATACATATACAAAGGAATGGTACCAGATGGGCCTATTCATGGAAAATACATTGATTATTCTGGACGTCATCGAAACAACACTTCACAACAAAGAAAATGAATACAAAAAATATCCTTTGATTTTTTTTTGCAGGAAATTATAATTCATTTTGGAGGTGATCCTTTTTGTGCTCTAAATAAGCGCTACTAGGTCGGCGTGGGAAAGGTCAGTTGGGAATTGGACAGAGATCTATGTCCATTGTGCCCGAGCAACATCTTGTCTTTACAAAAAAAAGGTCAAAGTTGTTGTGTCAGGTCCTGGAACTTGCCTCTTTAAGAGCCAATAGGAAAGTCATAAACGAACGGAGGATGGTCAATTACACACGTTCATGCCTTGCCGGACAGGCAAGAACCCCAAGCTTGGGTGATGAGTGGGGCTGTCCCCATCACCCAAGGTCTTGACAACCTCTGGACCCAAACCAGCCAGCCAATCTATCAGAAGACTCAGTCGTCTGTCCCCAGCATTGCCCATACAAACCGGGCGTAAAATCAGGTTGCAATCTGAAGCATTGCCTCTAGCGGTCTTTGAGCCTCTTCTCTATAGGAAGCTGTAATCTCTAGATTTGTATCAATGAATGGGGAATAAGTTGTGAGTTTAATTCCTTCCGCTTCTTGGGTTGGGTAAGGGTTATAGGGAGAGTGGCCTCAGCCCCCCTACAAGGTCTTCGCGTGCCCTCCAGAAACTGTTCATATACTGGATGGCAGGTAGCTAGGATGACAGGTTTTCCATGAGAAAGTGCCCATCCGTAGAGAGGCAGGGCTACTTCGCTTCACTGTCTAGGTGTCCATTACTTAGGGAACAAGTCTCCCGTTGTTCGTTATTTTCTTTCTTGGTGGTCATCCGTATGAGAAATCCACCGAAAAATCGAACATGCGAAATATATATAGTACATGACACCACCTAGAAACCAATGGCCATTCTGCGAGATAGGAATGAACCATCTCAGCCACCCTCTACAAATACCTAAAACAATTACATGATCTTTCACTCCATTTCAGCTATTAGAGAATGGTTTTAGGGTGAATGGTTTATTTGCAAGATGTCAGATTCCCGCGAGATATGCCTAAAATTGAATTTACTGGGACCGTTTTGGTTAAAAACGCAATTTTCTCCACTCGGGCCACACATAATGATAGGTAGAGTATACCACTTATGGTCCAACTCCATACCTACATTTGACAGATGGTACTTGACCAGTTGGCAACTCAACTACTGGTAGAAAACGTGAGAATCATAGTACTTACTACTAACTTGGCAAGTGGCCTTCTTCCGGTATCTGCCCGGCCACTCATCGACAACGTATCCTAATTTGTGTCGTACTTATCCATTTCGATGTCGGATAATCATATCCCTTGCACCAATTTTATGAGGATGATAATCAACGATAGGCATCTAAAGCCTCTAAAACAATTCTCTCTTGGGAGAAGGTGGCCCACGCGTCTTGTTTGCTTGCAGTACAGCGCGCGACTACGCGCAGGATGCCAAGCCTGCAAGCCGCGCCCATCTGATGGTCAAATTGTCGTCTGGTTTGAATCTATTTCCACATTGCCATCTCCAATTTAACATATTTCAATCCTGCCCATTCCAGTGGTCACAAAACTTCAACAATAGCCAATTACACTAAACCAATTTGCATCTATTGCTTTATGGCTTGGGGGATATTGGGTCTTGATACCCCCATTTTATATTTTTCACGAAAATATCACGCCAATTATAGGTAGTCTCTCTTGGTCCTTGCAGTGCTTATCGCCTATTAATGGTGCTCGTTCTCCCCATAGATTTTAGGTAAAGCCTTGGGACAATAAGGGATACAGTCATAAATCTCAAGAGATATACACGGAAATCGCGGGGGTAGTTAGCATTGTTTTCACTGTCCCACTGGGGATGTCATAGGAATTTTATCACCTCTATCTGCATTACCCAATGTCAGTGACACTAGGTGATCTGAAGCGATAATTATGACATCCTTACAGATGTTTTACTGCATCTGCCCAAGTCCTACTTGGTGCGATATGATACTACTACTTATCCCTGAATCAGCAGTGGAATTGCAATATTGAGAACCCTGTATCATATGACAAGTTATTGAGATACCATTTTGTTTTAATTGTTCAAGCGATAGGGTCACAATGCATAGTTACAGTACAAAGCTAGCATGGCTCCTGCCATTGGCTGCCGAGTATATCATATTACTGACTGCACCTAGATGTAATTATGTGTCTAATTACTGGTAATTATGCATGAACCCGATAGGCCCGGAGGTATGAAATGATCATGTAGTTATACATCTATTCTCATAGTAATGTCCTCATCGTCACATTTACTTGATCATCTTGGATTTGCAGCAATAAAATTGTCAACATCGGGGGGAAATGTATATTATTTTGGCAATTGCTCATAATAATTAACGCGGGTTATTTGTTGGGTCTGCCAATAAATAACTTCATTAACCATTAAGAGCGAGTCTTGCTAAATGTTACATTTGCCAGGATGCATTTTGAGCACTACCACAATCGGAAGTGTCGTCCGACATTTAGGAAACATATTGACTATGTTTTGAATGGAAGCAGGTGCTGGTGAGATGGTAGGGAATAGTTGTCACACTGCAGATGTACAAAATGTGCCAAAACGTGACGGCAGGTGAACTCACAACTCCATATACACTAATAGACACTCTCACGGAACCACTCAGTCTCCTGTTTCTCTCCCCTTGTCTTGGAGATGTTGTAATAACAGTGTGGATGCGTGTTGGGAGCAAGACGTTGTCAATAAACAATGGCAAGTTTTACTATATACTGACCGAGCAGTGATTGACATGTTATTGGAGAACAATGCCATTTGTTTGGGTAAAAAAGATGCATGAGTGTTCTGGCCGTTGTCAGGCTTGCTTGGTTAGTGGACTATACCATCCGCCACAAGGACAGGGTTTAATTTCCCTTCAGTTAGAACTGAATGGGTTGGACAGTTGTAGACAGATTGCAATTGGTCTCAGCACATTCCAGGACAATTATCTAGAAAATAAATACTGAATATTGCTTCTCGTGCCAGACAATGACAACTGGCACAGATCCTAACTTCATCTTCCCTAGACAGGTGAACACACTTTAGTAGAAATATTGCCATAGTTTGGCTCACAATGAACATGAAATATGGGCCTGTCCAACTGTGCTGGAACAATGAAAACAGATTGGACTGTCTGCAAACCAATAGATTCCCTCCCCGAGTGCGAACACTTTTCCCCCAATGTTTAATCATCGTCTAAAACGCATTTCCAACCAGGGTAAATTAAGGGAGGTGGACTCCTGAGGGAAAGATGCGTCCAATTCCCAACCGTGCGTATTTATCTGTACCCAGTCCCAACAAAAGTAGAGAAAAGTTTAATGAGATGTAAAACAGAGTGAGGCAACAATAAAAATAAAGTTATTTGGGGGAAAAGACCCAAGAGGTTTTATGTACTAGTAGAGGTTGGGGAATTGAAAGCTAGAGACGGGCCTTAAAACCATGGGTGTTGGCCATCGAGAAGCAAGTAAAATGTCTGAAGATTTTGACATGCCCCCGAGCAAGTATAATTCGCCTCTGGGGGGTTCCGGGGTGGCCTGTGCAATTAGTGGAGTCCAACTCTGATCACGCCTGCCCCATTCACGACGGGTTTCTTGAGCAGGTGATAATTTACCTGGATTTGGCCCGCTGTGATCGGAACCAAGAGTCCATCACAAGACCATAAGAACAGAAAACGTGTAACAAAACACGGAGAAACTTAATCAGTTGTACCTGTTGTCCGACAGAGAATAATTTGTTAGCAATGGCAAGGATAAACAGGATTAAGTGCACGGGAAAAAACAACTTGGGGTGGTTCTGGAATCGGTTAAACTGTTTGCTTTACTCACAGTAAATCTTTGCTCAGGGTCCCAGCCATCATCGGTTTGGATTATTGGAAACCCCTGCTAGCTATAATAACCGTTGGGAAGGTGACAGGTAGGGAGAGCATTATCCAGTATATAAAAGATTTGTTATTTTTCCGGCCCTGGATAGGCGATGAAAAAAAGGTCTGAGGGAGGGGTCAGAATTCCTGACCCGGCTTATTCTCTGCTGGAAGATAAATGGAATGTATTCAGGGTTGCTTGGCCCGTGTATGGACACCTCCCTCCGGCCAGGACTGACCACAGGTCAGCTTTCTAACAGATAGAGGACCGAAAGCACTGGCCCTTGGCGCCTCGGGCCCTTCCTCCACAATAAGAGATGGACACATCAGAACCAGGCACAAGTGTGGCTGAATTGCTAAACAAGCACCGTAGTAAAAACTCCATTAGAATCAGCTTCCTGATCTACTTTGATTGACATACTGTTTCCTTCAAACACAAGAGGGGATTAAAAAAAACCCGATGCCTCAGTTTTCCCACTACAGGAGAAGGTTGGGACTATTAATCTCAAGTGGGAGGAGGAGAAGAAAGAAGTGGGAGGGTGTAAAGGCAGGGCAGTAACTGGTGTGCAGAATCATTTATCATCAAACAACACTCATTCGTTCTTCGTTTCTATGATACATAGACGCTTCATTGACACTCTGGCCTTAACTTAATTGCTACCGATTCCCAAATTACAACTTGCGGTCTTGTTCGTGGCGGTAGATAAACCCAACTTATTCTAAAACATCCAATGTTGACTGTTACTTTGTGACAATGATTTATCACAAGATTTGTCTCAAGATAAACATTCTCGGACAAGATAAACATACAAGGATGGATTTGAATTATGTTACTCTAAATATGTGGACACCAATGTTTATGCTCTTTGGTATTATTTTATTTTATCCTATCTCTAAGGGCAAACAATTAGTGAACTAATGAAATAAATGAATGTACATGCATTGCAACAGTGCAGAACATTTAGACATGTCTGTTATTTAGAGGCGTAACCAGCAACGCCTTGCAATGGCCCTAGTCGCGAAAGGATGGTTTCAATATTGTATCGAAAACTGCCAATTTCACAAGATTTCTGTGATTAAAGCTGACACGAAATTGCCATCATTAACTCTGTTATAATTCTCGGACAATGCCTAGATTACTATCGACGACTGCCTTGCGCAATGAACAGTCAGTAATTAACCTACGGCTGGTCACTGGGCGCGGGGAGGGGTTGACTGCACACCGTGAACTAATGTCCTCCACGTGGGGTTGCATTACACTGGCTATTAGAATGTCTCACCGGATAAAGTGGGAGAATATGACAGTGTTGTATAGGTTAAAATATGGGAATATTATATATATATTTTATCATAATCTGATTTGGAGTTAACATTACATATAATGATGCCATTCTTTAGATGTTTTATGCTGATGTAAATTGTAAAAACAACACTTTTACAATGACTTTTGGGCGTCATATTGGGCACCATGCCTGCACAGCAGGACGCACGCGACGTTTCAACTCCACCAGCGACGTGGAGAGCGACAGCAGGGGAGCTTGTCTTCCGAATGGGGTTTTCCATAGAAAAGATGCTTATGATAATAATAGTGCAAAATAGTAATGCGATGTCTTTTTTCATGTAGGGAAAGGTCGAAGAATCGCATTGAGAAATGATTTAATCTAACTAATCGCTTGGAAGGATCAATGTCACAATTGCAAAAGACAATAGTTTGACAGAAGTATATGCCCCATCCGTATTATTAACATGTTATGGTCATAAATATGACTGCAGAGTGGGGAAGGGTCCGAGTGGTCAGTTTCTGAACCCTGACCCCACCTGTCAGCCGGTTTGTTGGCGACTATTTGTAAATCTTCATATTTCCCGGGAAAGTCAAGGCAACCAAGCAGCGCTTCATGACCCGTGAGGTCGCCCGGGTCCTACAGTGTCACTCGGCTCTGTTCACTCTCGGGGACTTTTCCTATAATTCACTATGTTCTCATAACCATTTAGAGTATAGGAATTCATAGTTAAACTTTCGACCCTCAGTGGGAGGAAACTCTGCGATAAACACAACTAAGGGCAACCTCTGTTGGTCGCTGGGGCATTTGGCTGACCCCGAGGGCATGGCAGCCAAACGTTAGCAAGAAAACAAAACCCTGAGTTATAATTTCATATGGGGAGGTTGGAACTTAACTGGTGACTGTATTAATTGCAGTCATCGAACTCTTGACTCGGTGGGGAAACAGGTGAATTCTCTTGTATTGGAAGAGGGCACTGAAGCCTGGTAGTTGATGTCACTCTGGCATAATGGTAAGTATCATCATTATGACAGCCAGGCGCCAAGAAGGACTTGGAGCACATACGTACTGCTGTTATGTAATTTATCTCCCATATTACATACACCAACGTGACATCTGCTTATTATGTGCCAGAATAGGTGATAAAAAGATTGGTTCAATACACCAATTATCAACAGAACGGTATACTATCCAAACTGCACTTTTTGTATAGGGGATATTAAAAGTTTAATAATCTAAAACCATTCGTTGAAATATAATATTATCCAAGGTTTTGTTAGTAAAAATAACTTAATAGTTAAATTATAATACATATAATATGCAGGAGAAAATACTTACGGTTTTGTCATGCAAGTGACGTTGAGTTGTATTTGGTATCGCTGATCTGATGCGTCTAATTCGGCAAGCTCTTCAACTGTAAGAAGTAAAATTGTCCTGTTAATACAATCCGAAGAAATCATGAAGATGTACCCTCGGTAGGGCTGATGGTGTTAATTAATAGTAGTTATTAATATACAAATGGTTTGTACCAATGATGATGGATTACTAACCAAGAAGAATGAGGTGAGATGTGTGTGGAAGGATCGATAGCAAGAAACTGATGGGGAAGGGAGGGGACGGGAGGCTTTTTACAGGCGCCGGGAGGCACGATTCACCGAGAGCTCTGACAAACTGGGTGCAACCAAGTAACAAGCTCAGCGACTAATCTGCCCGCTGCGCGAAAATGTTGGTCCGCAGGTGAGTAGGAGCCTATCTAGCGAATTGCCCCGCTGACACCTGTCGCACAGGTAACATGCGGCGAAGGTGTAAAAAATCGCAGCACGCGCGGTGCCACAAACTCACAGCCACTAGCAAAATTGTTTTTCATACTCTATAGGGAGATCAGTGCTATCTCTACTATACATGTATGAACTAAAATGCATCTTTTCCAGTAGCGGTGTCAAAAACGTTGTTCGTAGAATATTGAGACATGCGAGACAGAGTGATTTCAAGATTGAGAGGAACAATGCTGTATAGCAGTCTATCAATTCACGGTTATCTAATGTTTCATATGAGGAGTGAAATCTAACGTTACTAATGGGTCTCGTTCCCCAGTACCGTGGCGTAATATCAACACCAGAACAAAAAAAAGAGTATCTCTCCCATCTATTGAGAAATCGTTAACCAAACTGTTCGATATAAAGTCATTTTCCTCCAATTACCAATAGCCTACCGGAAGGAAAGTCTATTATTATTAAGTAAACATAATTTGAGGGACGCACATGAACAGTAATAAAGTTAACGAACCTGTGACATTTTATTGACTCGTTTTATTGGTGCCTTTACCGAGTGTGACATTTATTTATTCAGGGCGGGGACAATGTGGAGGTAGGCTTTTGATTACCGGCTTCTTTTTCCCATGGGCCCCGAGACTCCCTTAAGTAAACGTACAAGAAGTTAATTCAATTTCGGGATTTAATTACCGCGCCTGGGGAATTGGTCGCGAACAAGAGATTTGAACAAATTGAATAGAGCAAGCCCTCCTCATTCTGCAAGTCTGCTCTCGGTCTGTCCGGTGGGCTAGGGAGGAAAGAATACGTTCAGCTCGACGAGTTAAAAGTTATTCATTGTCTAGCAACAGGGAACACTCTTGACTGCAGCAACCATGAGAAAACATAGGCGTTACAAGAGAATGTCACATTTTGCTACCGGTGTGGAGGGGCAGTTTTATTAAACTGGTTCGTTCTTAGTCAAGGGCCCATGGTGACTCTTGACCAGAGCTTAGATTTAAAGCCTTGGATGGGGATGAGGACCGCTGTTACTAATGGAAAGGAAGTAACATTGTGTAAACAAGTGGCTGGCTGCAATTCATTGAGTAGGAAAGCTATAGTAAACCTGTCAGGAAAGGACCTCTGATGAATGGCCAGTAAGGAAGTAATGTCCACGTGCCCCCACCTATTACAATAACCATATTTGTCCTGTCTATCCAACCTTCAAAAATCTGACACAAACCTTTTCAGTTAGGGATGTGTTTTGTAATCTGACCCCTCGTCTCCTGCCCCGCCCTTCACCTCCGGATTCGGGCGCTTGGGCCGTACTACACACAAAAGGCCAGCTTTTCGATACATTAAAGACGGATCACCCCCTGAATAAGTCTTGCTAAGGTTTTCTATTAATATCTTAACTAAGCACATTGTAATTGTGTAACTACCCCGCCCCACCCACAGAAAATTCTGAAGAATGAATGTCTGGTCTGTTACGACTTAGTCCTGTCAGACTAATATGTATAATTATATAACATATCCTAACTATATACCCTTGGGAAATGTCAGGTATTGATTTGTTTCCCGTAAACTGATATTTCAAATATTGAGCTAGAACAAAAATCACCTCTTAGCAAATTTTTAGTTCCGAAATCGTGATTGACCAAATTCTAAGCTTTATAATCCAGGGTCTATTTATGTTCTATAGCTATGTTCTTCGCACAAGAACTCCAAAGAAACAGAACATATACGCCGGAAGTCAATTATCACTGATTCGGATTACTACAGTAATCTATAACATCAAGCGCCAGTGAATGACTAAACTAACTTGGGATTATCTTTGAACAGAAGCCCCAGTTTTTATTTGTATATTTCTGAAAACACATGGTAGGTTACATCTCCATTGTCAAACCTACTAATAATTGACCTGCACAGAGAAACTAATTATTTTCTGGGGTTAATTCTGATTGTTTTGCTAGTGAGAATAAACTGGCGGGTTTGGGTTTAGTTTTTCTCGGTGTTTGAAGTTTGGTCGTGTCTGAGTGCTGTCCAATCACTCTCCCAGACTCGGATTTTTGGTAGCGCGACAAAACCAGAAACTTCATAGACACTAGGTGGCAGTTTACAGTTATGACCAGAATTAGGAGTTTATGTTTGGTCTCCCAATGCATATAGATACTCTAGACTAATGAAGACCCAGTATCTGATGAAGTTAATGAAAATTAATAGATTCGCATATGCTAGCATATAAGAAAGTTGCTAAAATGATATGCATGTAATTGTTATTAGGTTCAGAGACAATTCTTCGAATAAGTTCAATGCAGTTCCCAAGGACATGGCAATTGATCTATGGGTTATAATTATTATTTGAACCAGAATAAACATGGATTTACAATACAATCCATAGGGTACGTAAGGTAATAGCAGGTATGACTGAGCGGAATGCAAACCAGCTGTACCTCAGTACTTTTTGATCACTACCCCTTTTCCCTGAACTACAATTAAAAATGATTCATGGACACAGATGAGTGTTATGAAGGAGTAAGTAAATCCGTACAGAATTGTACGATATTCCCTGCTAGTACTCTGTTCATGCTTCCTAATCATAAAAAAGAACAAACACAGCATATGCATTGTCGGAAAAAGTGCTACTAATAGAGCAACTAACGCCCCTTCGCTGACAGTCGGTTGATGTACTACTTCTTCCTACGTTATTCTTTTCTCTACGCCACGAAAGAACAGTGTATTCATTTGCATACTATCAATGACTAGCATACCTCTATGGGCCAAACCTAATAGATAATTGTAGAGATATGAACCTGGGCACTCTCAAATTATGATATTCCATATATGTATGCCTCTTGTCTCATAAAATAGGTAAATTGTATTTTCCCTTTCATCTTTTGTCATGGACCCTATCATATTCCCTTGTGTGTATTGTTATTCATAAATAGAGCGGGCTGTTCAGAAGTGATACCCGAGTAAATATTGTCATTCACCTACAGAAAAGCCAATAAACCGATGACCATAAATCGGACATTATCATATTCCTAGATAATCTTCATAAATAGCTTCGGCAAGGTTCTTACACTTGATTACAGAATAGAGTGCCATTTTACGAGTCAATGTGAAAGCCTTAATAGGTTTCTATAACTCGATTTAAAGTACCCGTGGCATTGGCTATTAGCTCGAAATATTTGCTTCAAAGTCTGCATAGAATTAAGTAGGAATTTAATTATTGACATTGACAATCCGCTTCGTATTTATATTCAATGCGTCCTCCCACAAAATAAACTTCGCATGCCTCTGAAATTTAAGACAGCTTTTTTACACACATAAAGTTATGCATTAGATGTAATTACCGGAAAAGTGAATATGAAATGTCACCTGTCCTAACAATATTCCATACCGATTACATGTACACAACATTATTTACGGACCTATGGGCATAATTCAAACATACAGTGTGCCCCAGTGATCTGTCATTTCTGATTGATTCGATGACCTGGCTCTTACAGAATGGGGGCTTTTCATTGAGGAGAATACGGCACCACATAACAGGTGGTAGCATTTATTTCTGTTCAATAAACTCTCATAGAAAATGTAGGCATGCGCTTCTTGGTTTGTGTCCCGACAATATGTTAGCATAATGAAAAGTGACTTGAGAGGAAATTCTTGGCACAAGTCCATAGCGTCAGGCACGAGACTTAAATATCTAGTGTGATTCTTTATATGTATGGTCAATCAGTCGTTAAAGGTGGTGGTTATTACTTCTTTACAACGCGAGCGGAAAATTCTGATTTGCATGCAAAAGAGCGAGCGAGCGACCGTTTTATTGGAAGCGAATTTATGAAACCGCACTGGGAATAATATCCAGTGTATACCCTTTAATCCTCTCATATTTGAGCATCGTGAGCTCTGTAATCCTGCAAGGAATTCCCAGTCCCGAGAGGCAAAGTGTTGAAAAGGACAGCAGGTAGGGCGTGCGTACAGATGTCTGTGCGATTAAACGTATCCACGATTTTCTCTGTGATGTTCTTTTACTATAAAACTAACGTATGGCAGGTGGAAATGGCCAACTCTGCAATACTCCATACTGTGCAGAGAAAATATCACAGTCACTGCCATATCATGTAAATTCGGAAGAATAAAGTAATATATCCCTCGCGGTTCCTTCAGTTGATGTGGCATAAAAGTGATCAACCATTTCATAAATGAAATGAATCTTACCTTCCTATAATCCTGTTGCCTCCTATCCCGAGAAAAGTCTAAGTCCTTCTGATGCCAGACTAACTTTCCAGAGTTCCCGATACTTTGCCGGCCCAGCCACAACTGATACAAAACATTATCAGTTTACAACTATCTTGCCAGGGAAACTGTTTCTAACACTATTCACAAAAATCACCTGGCCTCATAGGCACTGGAACGTGGACAAAAGATGCAGGTCCCAACTGTACAAGATCAAAGTGCAAATGGGGCAAAAGGAAGGGCTCTGGTGCTATATATTACGGACTAGGGGGGTCTTGCTAAGACAAAAGAATGTTTTTCTTAGATGGAAGCGTTTACATATGTGTAGACCGAATGACGGGTGTTTTAATAAACAATTCCCGCCCCCATCTGCCCCCATCGCTACAACATAGCGGCGCCGACCGTCGGGTAGGCGGAACCCTCCACTCGAATATAAACTAGACCCTAACTCCACTATCAAGCTTTGAACCCGGCGTGATGTATAGGGGTACACCCGACAAATACAGTTATATTATGTGTACTCTTGCTTCATGTGAGATCTGTGATCAAAATGTCCGACTGCATGTCTGGAAAGTCCATTCGGGAAGAAAGAAACAGAATTCAGATAAAAAGAGGACATGATTAATTATCAGATGGGGGCGCATGCATCGTGGTTTCCTTTGGTCCGTTGCCTCGTAGGCAATATTGTATAGATCTTATATAAAACCTCGACTTTGTCTCCCCAAATGTAATTCAATGCCACTTTTACTGCGTAAATCAATAATTATGTATTCTGTGTGGCCATAGGCCCCTGGAATTCTATTTTGACGGTTATGTTCGGAGAAGACTCTTTTCTCTTTTTTAGCTATATTACCAGGAACCTTTACATCAAAGCCCAATTCCTGACAGAATTCAAACTGGGATGTGTCTGTAAAACATATGCGGACCCATTGACTTAATTTGGTACGCAATGTGAGTCTATAATCACGCAGTTGGTGAGTGGAGGAAGTGGGGAAATAAGCTCCCTCGAGAATCTTCCGGGCAAAGCATTGAAAATCAAACAGCGATTCTACTCGCACGACAATAGGTACAAGTGCTATTGAATGCGGAGGTGTAGATTGTTTGTGGTTGTCTATTCTCTGGACAAAAACGGGAACTTCTCTGCGGAAGCGGGGGTCGTAAACTGTTGGCTAATAAAGGTGATCTCAAACTGACATCTTTAAGCCAAACTGTTACTTCTCACCGATGTGTTCAAGGAGATAATTTAGTATACCACTGACAAGTTCTAAGCAAGTCAATCTAAATAAGTGTATTGGAATGTTTATTCTAAATTAGGGACTGAATGCTATTTGTCGAGGCTGCAAATTTAGTTTATTCGAGCTTTTATTATGTGATGTGTTTTGATGAATCGATTCTGTCACTGAAATAAAATGATGAGTTGCAATATATTATACGCGTATGCTAATTGTATATATGATGGGCGTATCGGTATATACCCTGAAGCTTTCTAATGCACCACTTATCATTTCCAGGGACATACTGCATTTCCTATATCTAGACTGTCGAGGACGGCTCTGTTTGATTCTGATTTCCAAATAACAAAGTCATAAATTTCCATAGTTTATTTCAACCCAGACTACCGCTGCCAATGCATGCATTCATACCCTACTTGTGCACGTTCCTTGAGGAATATTTATGCGCATCACCAATGGCGGGTTACATTTGAATTACAGAGGCAGAATTGAATAATTGCTGGTCGTCGAATTGTCTTATTCCTAGCAATGGAAATCCCCCAAAATGGGCGGTACAAAAATTTCAATGCCAGCATAAGCCGATCTTTCATTATTTTTAATTTATTGCCCTCGACGGAGATGCTCTTTTCTATTCTATGTCAGCACGCTAAATGCATATCGTTCGTCATGTCCCTGTCATCGGATACAATGCAGTATATGTTTTAATATTTAGGCTAGGGATGGGTCAGGGTGCAAGGCGAAATAAGGGGACTAGAAACAGCAATTTGATATTGGTAGAGGAGGTGGACATAAGTATGCGCTTGGGCTGCATACCACGCTGGGGTACCCTCATAGATGTATAAGGGATAATAGCCAGTGGTCAGATGTAATGGTCACTGCCCACGATAATGTGTGTGTCTATGTGTGTGCATGGGAAAAGGTCTCGTCTTGACATACATGCAAGCCCGATCACACTGAGATGAATGCTAGCTGAAGGATGGGACTTCACTTTTAACCTCTGTGAGCATGAGAAAGTTCCCCCATCATAGAAATCAAAGGCAAAGCATATCAAGAAACATGTTTGGTAATATTCTCTACATGAAGGTCCGTGAGAATATGTAACGGTCTAATGGCGTTGAAAGGTATTTGCATGGGTTCGAAGGTGTTCAAAATGCTATGGATTTCAGTCTGATTTAGAAAGAGTCATCTCAACTTGTCACTGTTAATTGTGAAGTAAAATGCATCTTACGCTGGTGTGGGAACAAGATATATAACAAACACATATTATATATTCCCACCAGAATCACAATATCGACCCACTGACTGAATCACAAAAAAAATATATATTGATGCAGGCCTATACATGAGACTGAGTCTTGTCAATAAATTGGTAGGGAGTAATCAAGGCTGTCCGAATTCAGTTCCCCAGTGGGGAACACGCGTTGAGGAGAGACCTGCTGGACAATGCGTCTCGAAAAGCACCAGAGCTATCATATTTATTTTTGAAAAAGTGTAAATGAATAATTATAGGGAAGTGTTGGCCACAATTGAACATGGGCATGGGGTGAAGAGGGTAGATGCACATGCAGTCAGGTCAGCGACGTGACTGAAAAGGTCAGGTTTTTGTCTCAGCTATGTTCCTAAACTCCCACGGGCTTTCTCTATGTAGAATGACCAGTGGTCAAGACCCACAACGGCCAGTTATGACAGTTGGGTCTGGACTTATCTGATTTACAATACATGTATGAGTTTCTTGGCAGTTGTCACGAGTTCTCTGTATAACACATATCTTCGCCATCTCTGTAAACTTTGTATCATATGTCAATGCCATAGAGCCTTCAACGATTGATGTTAAAGATATTATAATTCCACGCGCCCCTGGCATGAGCGACGCCAATACTGCCATTGTGCTGACAATTGCCAGGAGATTCTGAGGATATTTTAACGAGTTTCGGCCTTGCGGCATCTTCCTAAGAATGTATTTCTCTTGGTGTCATTCTTCGGCCATTCATGTCACAAAGTCATTTGTACACCTTGGATGCGGATTACTCCCTTCAAGTGACTTTATGTGGACAGCTTAAAAAATGAGACTGTCTTGAATTAGAGGTGTAGCCTATGCAAAATATATTTGCACATTCCTAAGCCCCTGGGGTTTTATGTTCATATCTACAGATAGAGGTGCGTAATAGAAAGGCGGGTGGGCCAAGTTTAAGATACAATTGTGGTAAATTGTCACATGTCACTCACACCACAAAGGCCTTATCTTATCTTTCAGGTGCCTTATTTTTTCGCTTTATCGGGAATCCTGGCACAAAACCATCACGGAGAGCTCCAATCATTTGGCACTAAAGTATCCATGATTGGCGAGTTCACTGCAATCAGAAACCTATAAACTATTCACAGTCGAGATGGAGCTGATTTGAGAAAGCTCGGACTTAAGATGGTATGCTTTGTGCTGAGAAGGGGATTGTTGACTTTGTTCTTTATTTATCACAATAATGATTACTTGGATGGCCTGTGATTAGCGTGGGAGCCTGTGATTTGCTCATCGTTCCCCTTTCTTCACATACCGGTGCCCGTAAGCTGCCCCCGCGCGCCGTGTGATCCCACTACCGTCTCGCATGCGAATTGTCGTACCCGCCCTTAACGTTAGAGGGCGACACAGGTGATTCTAGAGCAGTGGAATTTTGTTAGGTGTTTGAATGGATGCTTTCGAAGCGTAAAGAAGTTCGCTCTGACCTGTCATTTTGATTATTTCTAGTTAAGCGAAAATACATAATTTTTATCTCTTGTAAATATAGGCTATTCTATATATATTTTGTAATAACTATGAAATCTATAATTATTTTAGGTCCTTTCGCCTCCCCACCTAAAGTCATTTTATCTTTTTTTTCAGTCAAAATCCGGTGTCAAAATGTATAAGCCAAAACTGAATGATAAATCTAAAACGGTAGAAGGTGCGAGCCCCAAGAAGACATGTACATAGATTTGGATGCTTTATTTAGTTCACTTGAATGAACTGATTTCTATTCTTCGAAAGGCCAACGAAGCTTTACGAACAATGTTCTGGTTTCCATAAAATAAATAGCAGTATTAAATGCATTTCTAGACCCTTGTTCATGTTTCAACCACCAGAAACCCGGGTACACAGAAACCTGCCGCCGAATGATTGGTCTTTTCAACGACCTTCGTGACCTATTGTGGACAATGGTCAGTGCATTGGTCAGCACTGGTCAGCCAGTGGTCACTAGTGGTCTCAACAACCTGCTGACACGAACCTACTGTCAGCGGCTAACTACTGAGGGACAGGTCCTTCTCAAACCCTAGCATTCATTCATTACAACCTGTCAGGTATCTTGAATCACCAGCATTGAATAACACAGGAATCCCAGGTTAGGTATTCTTTATCACAGTAACTAAACTTGTCATTGACAGTCATGATAAGGTAATAATAGTTGTAAAAGACAGACACTGTTTCACTTTTTAGAAAAGGAGGCGGGTTGTGGAGAATCTCTCCAGAGTTTCAAATTACAGAATCTGATGGAAAGAAATTCGAGATAAACATCTTCAAACATGCGCTGAAAGAGAAAACCCACCCACAACGGAATGCGGTCTTGGTATTCGTTGTGAATGACAAAGGTTAACCAATCATGGTGCTGTAACAATTTAAAAGGAATAAAACAACTTTTTTCATTTTAGAAAGTGAACTGGCACGATATCTTGTGGTACAGCCAATAGCCAAGAAGTCCAAAGGCAATTTTTTTTTATAAGGGGGGGCCTCATTAAACAATTGTGTTGAGTTAATTCCATAATGTTAATATGCAGATGTTTAAGCCTGAGTCAATTATATTGGCAGTTCTCGTGTTTGAATGTTTAACTACATCAATATGAGTGACAAGTTGTTCTGGTTTGGCCAATCAAACTAATCATTCATTAAAAGTAAACCCCAATGAACCTTTTAGCCAGTGCCTACACCTGTCCGCCTGAGGTGACATCTACATCCGTTCCCATTGAAGGTATCTCCTGACAAGGACTAATCATTCTACACTCCCACAATCGGACATTCAGGGTGTATTGTTTTACAGCATAAGGAAAAACAAAGACTTGAACAAGAGCACCGTGTCCGATCTGATGTATTTTGATATTGTCAGTTGCTTTGTTTATTCATATTCTAACGGAGATTAATTTTCAGGCACGCGGCCTGAGCATAGAACATTAAAAAAAACATATGTCATCGAGGCCTAATGCAAATAACCATTGTTAGTTGACAGTTCGTCAAAAGTCATGGGATACGCTGGGTTCCCTTGTCATTACGAAATTTGAATGATTTAAACCATCCATACAACACACAAGAGTCTGTTGTCAGTCAGCCAATGTCAGCGTTACGGGTATTGGAATGCTTTGATACAAAAGTGAATCACCAAAATCAAGAATGTTTTGTTTTTGGTGATTCCCTTTTAAAATCAATATAGTATATTTTGTCCTAAAGGAATAATCCAAAGTTATAATTCTCATAGCCTTGCGCATTGAACACACATAATAGTAACGGACCAATGCACGGAATGTACTCTTTTAGTATACTACTCACTATGCTAAGTTCGCATATGAAACACTAGGTGGCGACACATGTGCAAGCACAGAAGCCTTAAAGGTACTAGGTCGTCCCAACCGGGGCCACCCTTACCGTTCAGTACAATTACCCCCCGACACACTTACCTTACCCCGACACACAAATCAGCACACCGCGCTCACACAAAAAAAACTCAAGAAAGTAATACAAAAAAAAGAAGAAACTGATGACAGAGGCCACACACCACCAGACGCAAAAGAAACGCTGGAAAAACTTTGGTGATACGGGCCCATTGGTCAACCGCAAGACATTTTCTACTTCTTACCCGTGATAACCTCCAAGAATGCTTAACCGTTTACCCCATTCAGCGCCTGCTTAGAAAAATAATAATCTGAACAAATAGGCGGACTCTGGCTTATATAGAGCTTGCTCTTTATGTCCTCAGATGGACCAGGTGATGAGACAGAGATGTGGGACAACATTGAGTAGGCCAACAGGCGCACCTGCTGAACCACTGTATATAAGAGGAACCACACGGCCGTTGGTGGTGCTGCTATTCCCCAATAACCCAAGTCAAGTATAGGTACATCATACACCGTCAATAAAATGCGTTCTCACTAAAACACAATATTTGTGTTTAGACAGCCGGAGCATAAGCCTCTATTCCGTATACTACTTTGCTCCTGTGTATCGGCAGGAGGAAGTAGTATATGGAATCTAGGGTAATGGTTCACCTCTGCTTAAATTGGTGATTGCCATAGTGGAGTATTTATGGAAGTGAGAAAGGCACTTTTAGCGATTGCTTATCGGCTATGGCTATGAATCGAAGACTAAATATGTTTACATAGATAACAAAGGCGCCATTATTTCTTAATGTTGCATGGAGTACATTCGTATGTAACCCTTACAATTGAAATAACATAATACACGTATTAAGCTTTGCCTTTAGGTATCTCTAAGTGTCCCTATAACTAAGCAACACACATTTTAGGAACTCACCTTGCTTGCTTGGGGGAAGGGATGTCAGAACACCCGGCTAGCTTGAAGGTAAATCCAGAACTACTAAGTTGCCACGGGCCATTTTAATCTTTCTCACAAGCCCCTAATGCCCTAATGTCCGCCTCGGTTGTGGGTACTGGACTTAAGTCCATCTGTGATCCCCCTCCTCCTACACCTGAGCGAGTGTGTTCGCTTTGCATATCTAATGACTTACCCCCTGCACTTGAGAGAATGTTTCCCAACAGAAGGCGTATCCTTCTGATGCTAAGTAGAGTCCTCCGTCACGTTCACACCCTTCGAGGGAGGTCTATTCCTTTCTCCTTCTCCTGCTCCGCGTCAGAGTTATCAATTAAAAGATTGGACCAACTCTGGCTAAAGCACTAAGCAGTTGGCGATCGTATAATCGCAAGGGTGTATATATTATAAGATGGTGCAAGGTGTTGGCTCTGCTCAGAAAGAACAGGTGGCATTGATGAACGGCAAATGACCAGCATAAGAACCCCCTGAGATTATTAACGATCTGTGGGACTGGATGTAGTGATCTCATCAGCAGGGGTTGACTATCAGGAGCGTAAAGTGCCGTTAGTCGCCGCTGGTCGCTAGTCCACCCATTTCCAACCATGTAATCTTTTAAAGAAACCCATAATCTATTATACGGGTTCCCATCGCAAGTTGATAGAGCTTGATAGATTCTTAGGTAAACCCGCCCGTATAAGGGTTGATCATTATACAAAGGTAGGGAGAAATGGCCATGCTTCGAATCGGTCTCCCATGGGACTGCATTTGACCATGCTGACGCCTGGGCATAGGCAACTGGAAATTAGTCAGATGGATTTAGAGGATGAGCAAAAGCCATTAGAAGGCACAAAAGACCACCCCTCGGTGAATTATCTACAGCGGTAAAGGTAGCCAGTATTTATATATTGTAACTTAGCACTACGGGGGTTTATCTTTACAGAGGTGCGAAGTGCCGTTGTCTGGGGGAAAACAATGGCTTGGCCACTCTAGCAGAATGGTCTGGTGCGACAGTACAACGCCCACTGGAACCCAGCTCTGCCATGTTTCCATGGAGATGTCTACTTGGTTAGAGTGTTTGGTCGGTTACCATGGTAAAGCTCTGGGTTCTCTAAAGCTACGATTTATGACGGCACGTGTCAGGTTGTTGAGAGGAAGGGGCGTTATGAATTTAGAAGTGTGTCTCGAGGATTAATCTATATACATCCTCTTAATAGATTATATTTTAAGTACTTTTTAACCTCAAAACCAATTTCCATTCATAAATATTCATGG
The DNA here is from genome assembly GCA_942159475.1 of Sthenelais limicola. Lineage (NCBI taxonomy): Eukaryota > Metazoa > Annelida > Polychaeta > Phyllodocida > Sigalionidae > Sthenelais > Sthenelais limicola. The sequence continues at coordinate 67,409,329 of OW804096.1, forward strand.
ATAATTTCATATATCGTTTTATTTCAGAATTTCCCTAAAAGGAGAGGTGAATACATGCTAGCAGTGCAGTGTGTTTTTTCTGTGTAGAATCTATGCTATAATTGAATTACATTTGGCTCGGATTTTTTTTTCAAATCGAGCCCCAATCAATCAAGACCGTTTTTTCTCAGATATCTATTTTATGCATTCTTGCCCAATCATGCCTTAAGAAAACACCACTGGCTCCTTCTGTGCTCAATCAATGAAGACAGGTGCCTATAGACGTTCCAACCCATCCTTCTTTCCACACTCTAAATACCCCCGGGGGTGGAAACCCCTATGCGTGTCTGTGTCTCTATTCTACCTAAACCCTACTGCCAACCCATGCCTCTCGACCCTAACATCATTGTCATAGGATCCTATGAACTCTCAACCCCTTACATCGAACATTTAATATTTTAGTTCATCCTGAACGCCCTGGTAGAAGGCAATTATATCATTCCTCCTGTATTTTTTTGTTTAATATTATACAGATATCGTTCTAACTGAGATTAGGAAATGGTGCCTGATTAAAAAAGATTGTTGGGGGGAATTCCACAAGGACTGTGCGCGCACACATACACACACATATCGCGGCGCGTGCAAGTCACCCCTGGGAAGTTTAGTAACGGGTTGAACCACCTGTCGATTTAATGGGTTCGCTGGGGTGAGAAGATGAATGAGTGCTAATCGTCTGGCCTTTCAGATATCTTTATAGCCTTGTCCATGAAGGCACATCAAACATGGCATTGTGACGCTGTCGAATTTCAGGGGTCTAACAGAACTTTTCCTGATTTACTCTGTTTGATTAACTCGTCTCGAAATGTGGCTACTTCAGCACCAGACTCATGCAACAACCGATAGAAAATACATGTAACACTCTCCCATCAAACGTCCAAGAATAAAAGGGTTGAGTAATCCGAAGGTAAGCCTTTGGAATTTTCCACCTGAACATCGGCTCTCTAGGTTTCCCGACGAAGAGTTATCCTTGGATGGATATCCTCCGTTTGCACCTGTTTCAACGCGAGCACCACCCAGTGGTATATGAAAGCTCCTTGACCTCCAGAGAAATAATTCATCCACACCAACTTTCAAACAAAATGGGGGAATATCTTAAGAGTATCCAGTGAAGCAAGTAACAGATAATGCATTAACAATATTCCCATTTCCAATGGGGAATGGAAATTACTCCCCTCGGAAATAAGATTTTAATTGCTATTTTCGTTTACAATAACAGCGAAATACCCGTATTTTTTTTCTTATTTAAAAAATATCAGACACAGTTATATTACATGGAACTGGCTGGGGTTTATGCAACATGCATGTAAGACATAGAACTGGTGATATTTGAGGCCCATTACAACCTAATTAAAGGTGACGTAGAGATGATACTGCACGCCAGTCAGTTTCCACTAATGAAAGGGCACGTAAAAAATACTCGAATGGAAAGTTCATAGATCGCGATAACTTTATGGAAACGTCAGTGCGACGTCATTCTATGTCATGACAAATCATTATCAGTTAACATCCATCCTTTTATGACGCCCTGCCCTCAGTCTTGATTATTGCGTATTGATAAACGAGGTCACAGGCCTCCGTGGAAAGAAAACGTGAAATTCTACCCGAAAATGAGCTCTTCAAACTTATTAAAACTATTCTACACGTGACAAAAGCTTTGGAAACATGGTATATCTCGACAGCTGGGGTATACTTAGCAAAGTAACGTTTCCTCCGTTTAAAAAGAGTGGTTTTGTCTTCTCCTGTCAAGTGACATCACTTTTTATTGTGCGCCACTGCCCCGATGACATATACAACTGAACAGGTCTTCGACTTATTTAATGATAATAGAATGAAAAGTCCGGACCAGTAAATCTGAGAGATGTGTCCTGATAGGAGAGATGTGTCATTGTCATCATCTTGACCCTTGTCTCTGCTTTCCTATCAGACAAACTGGTCTTCAATCTGTTGTCATCTTGACCAAAGCTGGACATCAAAGTTGCCACCATTGTTGAACTTGATGTTATCAGTGGTCATCATAAAATAAAAATCGCGAAGACGAAAATAAAGGTTTTTCCATGATGATTTCAGGCATAGCTTCATAAATAGGTTCATAAATACGGATAACATCTTATACAGAGCAATTGTGTAATGGTGTAAGGTATTTACGAGAAGGTTGTAAATTTCAGGTACATGGCGTATTTATGAACATGGAACATCTGCCCACGGGGTTCACACCCTGGTCAGTCTGGAGGGTCCTTGACCACCTCACTACACGTACATGGACCTTTCGACATGCCACCAGACCTGAGACGTTAACTGAATACTCAAATTATTGTACCGTAGTACATAAAGCAAATCAAATGTAAATCACCAGTCAGAAGGGAATACAATAAGACACCTTTCTCTATTAAGTGCATTGGAAAATTTACTTAAATTGAATTTTGAAAGCCAGCCTTTTAAAGTCAATTTTAACCAATTGAACAAACTGGGTGCACCTCTCCACTTGTCACCATAGGCCCGCATCATTATTTCCCTGAGCGCTATACTTACTTACAGAAATATATTCCATGAATAAGATGTAAGACTTCAGGTTCTGTCCTTATTGTCAAATATAAAATAAAAATTCTGTGGGTGGTAAAATACTCAGGGGAGAGTGAGTGAAAAGCCATTGAAAGTCTAGGGGCCTGCGAAAGTGGCGCTCTATGCAGCGGTCACTACACTGACCCCTAGCTGACCAAGGTCCTGGCCATCTACCTTTACAGGTGTAACTCAAGCTGCCATCAAGGGTCTATAAATCTAGCTAGACATTCACTGACCAGTGGTCAAGGCATTCAATGACCATTAGTTGGGCGTTTTGAGCAGGCCAAAAAAGACTCCAGTCTAACGGTACACAGATATTGTGGGCTATTCATAACGATGTCAGTAATAATTTTGTCAGTAAAGCTCGTGCACGCTTAAGAGTCATTCACCTGTGAGTTGTTGCTTCAAGTTGAACAAATTTACAGATTCTTTAAAGTGAAGGGCCAAATTTCGGTCCAACATGAAATTGATGGAAATAGAGAGTTTAATTTAACGATGTACTCAAAATAAATTGCATTTAGGAGCAAACAAATAGTTAACCAGACATTTTTTCCAATTCACTAGAAAGTATCCAAGGTTTTTTTTAACATTTATCACGTGACCTCTGACATTTCCTTAGTAGAATAAAATATGCTATAGAAATAGCAGCGTGGCAACATTCTTCCCTGAGGCACATCCATAATAGGGTAAAAAAAGTAACGCGTGTCTGATACGTCAACCACCATCCAACATATCAAAAACATGGCCATAGAAATCATCATGAACTTTTGCCATTTTTGCCTACCCTTAGGCTGAGCTTTGGCATAGACCATGCGCTTTTGGACTGGTCAGTTGTTGGGTCGAAAACCGAGGTTATCAAAAGCCATTGAAGGTATATCAGGAGAAGTCATCAGAGTCCGATGAAGCACAATGTGCTGGTGTCATTTATATTTGCTTTGAAATCTAGATGTCGATGACCTCTGGTCACATAGCGTCCGATATCAACTATTATATTTTCAACTTCTTTCCTATAATTTAGTTCTCATCCCATCGAGGTATCCATACGCATACGCGTATGTTTTTGTGCATACATGTACGTGTGTACGCATTTATGTGTGCATCCATGCATGTAAGGTAACCAGGTTCTATAGGAATTCTTTTGGAATAAGTTTACCAATTGCCTTGGTATTATTTTGGCAACTTTCAACAATGCAAATGCATAGATTAGTCACTAAGTGCTCGTTTACAAAGGAATGGTAACTCACCTATTCTTCCAGATACAGATATGCCAGTAACTCCACCTTGTCTGCCTCACAATTAGCCAATAATGGCAATATTATGTCAAGATCCGCCTTTTGTACTAGGTATTGGCTGTCAACACCGGTCGGTCTACTTATCTCAGCCCTTAGATGCTGCCACTGCCTTTATCTTTGCTCTAAATTCCTTACTTGACTTAATCTAGCTAATCATTGTATTGCCTATCACATTATAACGTTAATCTGATCCGACTATTGTCGAGTTAAGAAGCTTCCATTTGCCACCGGCCACCGTGACGTGTCGCTGGTGGATTACCACAGGTAGAGAGGTCATGGCCAGGACCTTCACCATGGAAGAAAACTGTATCCGACCCGACAAAGGGCATCAGGAGCTTTGAAAACGCCAAGCCATTAGCAGAGATGTAGCCACCCCTTTGCGTGTCTCATGTTTCATGTGAGATTTTACTCCAACGGGGATAATGCTCACACGTTATTTATTAACATTACACATAGGGTGTTTGAAGTTATGAAGTTATTAAGCCTAACGGGGCCAAGAAGGGGGCGTTACTTAACTAGGACTGTGCAGTGACAAGAGCCAATCGGTAGATTGTTGTCAGACGTTTTAGAATAAGGGACAGAGGAACTAATCTGAGAATATCATTATTTTAAACCGCTGTCTTCTCCATTATATTATATGTATTGTACTGAAAATGTGAGTCGTGCATTCATTTCTTCTTGAGGGCTGTCCTTCCCTCAAAAAAGCTTTTCTGCAAATGTGGCTACAGGGGCATGCTTTCTCTCAAAAGGTCATAGCGCAGTGAGGTGTTCGAATCCAGTCATTTGTTTTTAACTGCCAATATTCCGCTCTGTTCTTTCATCCTGTTAAAGAATCACTTGGTGGCCCTATTGATGGCTCGATGAAAGACAAACATGCCGGAGGATGAAAAATCTAGTGCATACATGTATTCTGTCCTCATTTCCGAAGGTATTTTCAAAGCCCCAAAGGTGTTCTGCCAGGTGGGAGGAGGAAAACTAAAACATGTCGCCCTTGCTGTGATGTATTAATATCTACTGTCACGTCATGAACTGAGAGCACGTGCTAAATATGTACTTCATGTCACGCTGTTTTACATTATTTTTGTAACAATAGCCTATAATCAACTACACATTTGTCCATCTGACAATACCTAACATTTTTGCATTTCTTTCCCAGTTTATTCCTTAAAAAACTATTCATCATCAACACTGACCCATATCCTTGGGCCACACCCTCCTGTAATTTTCGGAGATGTCTTTATATGACTATCAGCAGGTCCTTTTCAGGTGTCTGATGGGTTTTATTTAAGTAAACAGCGTGCCGTTATTGGAACTTCAATGAGGTTTATGCTATTGTGCCAGATGACCAAAATGCACTTAAGCATTGTTACATCCATTCTATGGAATATATACATGTATAGTTAATATCCGTAATACCTTAAGCAGAATCTATTTGATATAGCCTAGGCATTTCCAAATTTGCTCCATTCAAAATTTGATACCTGCTCAAACTCTCTTGATATGAACGTTTTCTTGAAGAAGACCTTCTGCCTTATCAAAGATTTGGTTTCACTGGTTAGAAGAACATGGCTTACGCTCAGAAGTTCATGAGTTTGTCTTGTGACAAAGATTGGTCGTGTGTACTATCATTACCAACCTAGGACGTTTGCCGAAGCCGTTTGAAAATACATTATGATGATTACTAGGGGCCAGTATGTCATATTTGCTCATCACTGTCATATCTTCTTTCCACAATAAGCATTTTGTACTAGGAAAGTGTGCTCCCCATGAGCACGTGCTTAAATGACAAAGACAAGGCAATTGATCCTTGTGTGCCCTCATATCTTTACATACCCTTGATTGAAGACTAAGCCAATGCCAGGGTGTCATTTGTCCATACTTCACATCTGTCAAAATTCAGACCATTTCTTACATCCCTCATTATCCTTTTTCACCAAAGGGTCCTCCTCTTCAATGTCCAAAATCTGTGAGATTCCTTTCCTTGCTCCTTAAGCATAATAATAAGCATCCTATTTTGGCATGCCTGTGGTTATACTTCAAACACCTGCTTTAACAGTCAAGAAAGGATAGACAGAAATGGACAGAATCTGTACAAGGTCTGGCCTCCCGATGGTCGTGTGGCGAGAGTTGTTGCTCACCTAATTGATTAATTAGGCATTTCCGAGATTATTAGCATAGCTAGAAAAGACGAACCGCCGACCAGGGGATTGTTTTCACCTAGAGTAAGCGTGTGCCGTCTCCCGGGCTCTTTTGATCTTTTCCTTTGAGGTTACCTGTGAACTTTTCATTACCAGAGGGCGCATACGTTATAAATGATATGCCTGTTTAGGCTAGAGTAGGACAGGCTAAACAGGCATTATATTTCATTGGGAAAGTTACTTCTTAGGCGGTGTGTATGATATTATTGAAATTATCAGACCGTGGAACGTTAGCTTCAGAATGTGAGGTGCATTGCTTTAGCAACTACTATTGCTTTATGGGTTGTGCTTTTGAAGAGAGAGATATATATATGGGTACCCCATCGATTAGAAATAATGAAATGCCTGTTTTATGTGCACTTAGTCCTTTGTGTATATTCAGGGCTGGTAAAGGACAATAAATAACCAGAAAAACCCATCACTTCAATTCAAATCAATACAAATTAAATAACCAAAAATAGATTTCCACAAATTCACTTTCCACAAATTAGGGCAATGAGGTAAGAAACACAGAATAGTTGGTACGTAAGGTATGTTGAAGAGAAGGCACCAATGAATTGCATTACAAAGCACCGAGTCACGAGCGCGATTAACTGTCCTTTTGGAGTCCTTTCAAGTCGTTTAAAGATGCCCTGCATTTTACGCAGGCAGTTCGGTGGAGAAATGAGCAGAATGACCTCTGTCATATGCGAGTTTTAATTTATGACAAGTATATTCTTCCATTTGACCTATCGTACCCCGGCTACCATGCCGCCTCCCTACAGTTGCAAAACACCCGCATTCTGATCAGATTCATGCTTGTTCTGGGGTAAAGTAAGTGTGAAGATAAGAAGCAAGCTTCTGGGGCACCTGTCTCTATCACCTGGCCATACCTATTCAGCCAAGTCCCTGCTCGGGTCTCGCCCAAATAGACAGGTGCAGCCATTTAATGATAGACCATCCATAGGTGCCCTACACATAGTCTATACTATATATATTTCAAGACTCGGGAGACTGTTGAGGGAATTTGCGCTCCATTACAACACTTTCTATGGTGGTAAATATATCAACACCGGGCTATCTTCTATAGCACATTGATTTCTTTAAGCAAACTTTCTCATAATTGGCTTCAGTATGATAATGGGTGATTTTGAACCCAACAAGATGTTTTATTGTGTTGGTATAAAGATGAACAATAAGGACAGCCCAGAGAACAGGTGCAGCTCCCATACATATTGTGGATGAAGAGAATATGTATATGTTCACTATTACACATTCAAATATCTCTCACCCATCTGGATGCAAAGTAGCTTGATCACTCTTTTATGATGTAATTAATTAGTGCTAAAAACCCGGTTACCTGAATAGATATAGGTTGAATAAGCAAGCAGCAACATTTTTTCTCATTGCTTGTCAACAGGTCTATGCCATAAATCATGAATGACCCCAATCGTACCTCTGCTTCAATATAGGGCATGGTCTTGGGAATCGACTAAAATAAACTATTAAAGCACAGTTAAAAAATGGCTATCAATTCTACCTCGAAGTACAGAGTCATGAACCATATTGGCTACCACAAAAAGTCCCATTACATGGTGTGTTGAGGCTAAGGAAATTCAGCAGTGTGCGATGGCGATTGCTACATTGTGTATGTCCAATGAGCGGGATTTAACCCCATTGTATGCACCCACAAGATACACAAACTCGCGTGCTGCGAATCTTTTCACAAATTTCATACACCGAATCACCCATTTCTTTAGGCACAACACTAAATAAATTCGCAACCCAGCCCACCCACTCTTTGCCCGGTGAATTTTGCATTATACCTTTGGGATTTAATTTCAATTAACAAAGCAAGGCCTAGATTTATAGTGTATGTCAAAGAACAGGCTGACAAAAGAGGCAAGAAAAGGCAGCACTATTACCATGCAAATTGTCGGGTATATTTAAAAGCAAGAAAAATTGATTCGGCGCGGTTAGTTGGAAGCGCGGGCGACGGCAATCTATTTTCACGTGAAAATGTGTTGTTCTGTTGACACTCAATGTGCATCAGTGAAACTCATAATTGGTTAATCGCACGCATAGCAATTAACTGGTAATTAGATGGGATAATAAGGCGTGGAGCCAGTGCCAAGGCAGGAAACAGAATAAAAAGTTTAGATAGTATAATTACCGCATTAGTCTACTGAAAAATTTGTCCCCATCGATCACGATGAATAAAACGATAACATCAAATTTCGAATGGCAATCATAGCCCCCTAGACCTAGCAGTTGCGAATATGATGAATTCAATGAAAGGAAATATATTCTCATGATTTATTTGGTCTCTTAAGTGTACCAGCAGGATTTGAATTATATATATTTCTGTCTATTGTGGTCTTTTGTTGTAACTATTACCACAAGGCTATTTCAACCTATATACGAGGACAGATAGTTTAGTTGAGGCAGATGAAAACTCCCACGATCCCATGAAGGTCCAGCGAGTCACCCGTGACAATGAAAAGTAGTCACAGTTATATGCAATTATCCTTCAAAGTTAAGGTCATTTCCGACTGGCCATGCTTATTCTTTAGCCAATGGACCACTGAAGTGGCACTTGACCCTTGAACATGTGCAAGGGTCACAGTCTTACGCCCAAACCGACCTGTCTGATATTAAATGCTCCTGGCCACAAGCCATTACTATACTGTATAAGATAACTATAATTATTGCATTATTTTCTGCTGTTTAAGTCGACTGATAGATTTAGTATTTGGCCCTTATGACACAGCCTGTTGCAAGGCAACGCTGTTTGGGTTCTATATGTTTTCCATGGACTTTTACATAGCTTTTTTTTTTAACCCGCTCCAATAATGCTGAGATATGCTAGGTCACGTTCACCCTTTTGCCTTCATTGCTTCCCCATTGGTACCAATGGTCAGCCTCCAGGTATGTAGATGGCATTGGCTTAACCTTACGGTATTTAGTGTGCGCAAACCGTAACTTATAACTGTTTACAGACCTTGCCCACCCGCTGACCGTTGGCTGAAATCCCCCAAACCCAGTAATTTCTTCTGAACAAACCTCTTAACCTTGGCTTCGAGGCACGTTTTCTCAGAGTATCAACAATGATTTTAGTGCCATCCATGAAGATAACGAGGGGTCACTTAGTGTCAGCCATGTCCAGCGGGATGCTAAATCACGTCCGCAGTACAATATAGTTAGCCATTCCAAAGTGTGCCATGTTGGAATATGAAAGCTCTCAGTGTCCATAAACCACAGTGCCCGGAAATAAAATAGCGGCTAATGTGGCACTGAAAATGCCATCTCAAAGCACACAATTCGCAATAAATTTTTATGACCTCTCACCAGCTTACAAATATACCCTTTATCCAGACCTTGACAGCTATTCATTCATGCATACATATTGAACCTGGAATGCATTGGCATGCTACATGATTCAACCATAGCAAGTTGTACTCCTTTTACCTATTGCTTGCATACTGTTAATAGCATATCTGTGCCAGAAAACAGGCATTTAGCTCTAAAAGGTAATTCACAGGATTGCCATCTCGGTAGTTAAAGTGACAGGTGAGAACATCACTTGGTCTCTAAATGTGGTCAGCTTCGGGTGTGGCTCTAAAGTCAACCCCATCAGTTAAAGAGGCAGGTGACCTATGGGGCAATGACGAATGACCAATCGGTAATGAAGGAAAGTGACCATCAAGGTGACGGCTGATAGAGGTGGATGACCAACACCTAGAGCATCGGGCAAATGAAATTGAGGTGTTAATGATCACAACTTGTCGCTGTAACGGGAGGTCATCAACCACAACCAACCAACCAACCGTCATTCAAACCAACGAGTATACTTCCCAGTATGTACTTAATGGTCAAATCTAGGGCTTAATATTTCTTATCTTCACATTCAGCTTTGTTCTTTAGAGAGAAGGTCTCCAAAGTTTTTATTTGTTTCTTTAGGAAACTCTTGAATCACTTTCATGCATAATTCAAATATTTACCTGTATGAAATAGGATATGAATTGTAGGGCAGTTAGTAAATCAGTGTAGGTTTTTACCTTGTCATGGGGGTTGTTATCTGGTTTGTAGGGGCAAATACAGTGCATGAGGACTATTGAAGTCGGCAGTCCTTTATCAACACCTGGTGCCAAGAGTATTTTACTCGCTACGCAATCGATAGTTGTAGAAAGTGGTCGGTACACAGAGTGACAATGAAGGAAATTCAGCAAGTCACCCGTTTAAACCACAGTGGTAACAAGTACAGAAGCAGGTAATTTCACTCTAACAATGGACTTTGCTGGACTGTTGGACCTCTATATGAGCGGAACATTCGACAAAGAGTATCGCTTTTCGCAAGGGCAAACGCCATTACTATCACAATGGCCATCGGGCTTGGGCGGACCTTTGCAAATCAATAATATTCTATTCTACAATAGATACGATTGTATACGATAATGATTTAAACATGCGCATGTCTTGTGTATTATGTGCCAGATTTTGATACTAGATATATTTTAGCAGAATAAAAAATATAAGTCTTGAACGTTAATCCAAAATGGTCAGCGACATATTCCCTTCATGAACATGGCATATCTCAAACACTATAATCCAATAACAAACACTAATATCTCTTATCAATGTGGTCATACTGTTGACAGTGCCCGCATTACTGTTAATCAACTATCTACAATCGTTGCCGATAGGGGCTTACGTCTGCATAGGTAAACTTGTTGAAATTAATTGGATCGATAAGGGACGCTATCTGATTAATGTTATTTGGTCATTTCAATTGGTAACCAAGTTACCTGGTTTTCTATGCGTCACAAAATATTGGCATATGTAGGCCTACATGCAATCCATTGCCCTTATGTGATGTTGCCCGTTTAAGGTAACCCTAGAAGGTGAGCTGAGAACCAGGAGGGTTCCACGTGCTCCAAGCCAAGGGGTATACACGAAAGGTAAATGGGTTACAAGGTTAACCCCAGCTAAGATGCAATATACCAGAGTGTCTCATAACATTGAATATGCACATGTATGTGCGCATACACACCTGTCGGGATTATCCTACCGAATACGTTTATATTAACCATTCCAATATCATATTCGTTGATTCAATATGGGTTTTGACTTTGACTATTGTACATATATACTAAATGTGAACTTAATCGTTATTGGCACGTGCGCATAACTACCTCGTGTCACGGATAAATCCTATGTGTGTATCGTTAATCTAATGAGGTCTTTATCACCTAACTATCTAGAATATCTAGATTATAGAATGGACACGTGGGTGACAATAGCTGTCAATCTACCTCCAATTCGCTCCAGCTTTATGAAGTGGACCTGGGCCTGTACAGATGTCAAAGTGGGATATTTAAGCTCATGTTTACGCAACTGTCACCCCCTCCCTTCTCTAAACCCTCTGTATTTGGTCGTTGCGGAGAGTTTAGACCTTCATATTTATTTACTAATGTTACACAAACTATACTCATAGAAAAATCAAAGCTTTGTTTAATTATAATTCAGATTCACAATGGCTTACAAGAATTTTTTTTCTCGCAGAATCATGACATACATATTTTGTGATGTTACTTGATGGGAATATACCCATGGCTGACTAACCAGATGTACTAGCAAGCGCCAGGGGTTGTAGTGGGCTATATATGACCATGTTACCCTTTGTTAGATGATGTTTTGATGAGGTTGCTTTAATCTCAAGGGGATCAAATAAACCGTACCCGAGACATAAATTCCTCAATTATTGCATGGGCACGCTTTTCTATTCGGCTTCTGTTATTCCTCAGTGTTCTTAATTGTACCCGCAGTCCTATTATTTGTTCTCGGCCGACTCCCAAATGCTCCGCACACACCCAATAAAATGCACCTTTGTTTATTGCCGAATTGTCGTTACCGAATCTACCTTTGACAAAGTGGATCACACAAATAAGGGCTGGGCAGCGGAATTCATCATCAGGGGGGTCGTCTAGCTTCCCAAGGGAGGACTTTATATAGAGGACGTATAGAGCCCAGAACAGCACACACAGCTGTCAGGAAACTCAAACAAACCAGCGCCCGATGCTATCGGAAGGGATGTCCTCGCCCATCTGTGCTAGGTGCACATAGGCGGCGCTGCGTTTACTGTATAACTGGCCGCAGTGCTTTCACCTGCCGTCCTATTGCTCCATACAAGGGAGGGAGAAAAGCCCTCGGGTTCATGAGGTCAGGTGCAAACTTGTGGACGAAGACATATCACCCTTGCTCGGGATGTTCCTTAAAGGCAGAAAATAATTTACTGAATGGGAAAAACATGCGTTGCTTTGTGGAAGTAATTAAATTTTAAAGCACAAAGAATCCAAAATAGAAAAGGCTTCTACCTCTTATCATCAAACTCTTAGATTTGCCTCTGGTCCTGTAATGCTATTTAGCGACTGTAGGGCCTTTAAATTGTGCAGCGCTTTAACTGTGAGGTTATTCTTTCTGTGTTGTGAACTTGGGGATAAATGGCCTTCTTGCATGACCACTGTTTATATTTATCATATCAATCAGAGCCTGCTCGTTGCTGGCAGGAAATTGGCTTGCTCATTGGGAACCCTGCTAACAAAACCCAACAGCAGCTAACAAGGCTTCACAAAGGTCATTAGCACTGGCGCGAGACTGAAAAAGCCTTGATCGCCATACTTCATCCTATATGTGGGCTCAAATGAGGTGCGAGACAATTGCTATCTCCGCTACACAATGCGGAGACAGGGCCTTTGAGGTATTGTGATCTACAGTATCTAGTATTCTATACAGATCAAGATCAACAATGAGGGTGCACACCATTCATGTCAAGTCTTCGGCCCTTCTTTTTTTCTTGGGGTCGGTTCAAACAGTCATGACCCCTTTTTAGGAAGACATGCTGGTGAATTGGGTGAGATTGAAGACTGAGATCCTGTGGACAGAACCAGTATAATGTGTAGGTATGTATGGACGTAGAGGGTATAATGCCATATGTTGTAGGGGAATGGTACCGCAGGCATGAGCAAGTCTAACGGTTGGATTGCCATACTCAATGGCCAACATTTCATGCATGTTACCTTTCCAACCATAACCATTTTACCTGTTCCAGCTATTATATTTGGATTAAAATGTAAGAGCGCTACCCCCTGATTTCTGATCTAGATAAATATACACAAGCGGCAGTCCTTTAGGCCATACCAGCATTGGAAGAGGGAGAAATGGGGGTTGATATAAAAGGGCCTGCACACCACTTGAATGCGTTCATGTACTGTACACATTTACCTTAGAAGTTGACTCAGCGATTAATACATATGTATTTTAGAATTGGACTCTAGCTACAACAAGAAAGAAAGTGAAGCTGAGTTTGGGTACGGTGCAGTGTGTGGAGGTGCTAAGGAATGCCTCTTCATTGTAATACCTAATCCCCTTACGTATACTTGTGTGGATATGGATTGATCTAATCTCATGCAGCTGTGGAGCAGTGAGGACAATACTCAGGCACGAGGATGGAGTAAACTCTATTCAACACCCCCAATATCATATATAGTATATACTAATCCATTGCATAATTCCTGAACTGAATTATTATGCAACGCACAAAACCCGCTATCTGTTGATGATTAGGATAGATGAATAGTATTATGTTGGAGAAAATCTTCCATAATATTTGCAAGCAAGCAGGTTTTTGTGGGACAAGAACATACGCGTGGCGTTATTAAATAGGCACTAATTTTGCAAGGAAAGTTTCCTTTTCACCTATGCACTTCTCCCACTGCATCCATGACTCTTTGCCCAATTACAGTCAAATCGCCCCCGCATGCACAAATCGAACCACCCCGAGAGGGCAGGCAGGTGACGGAGGAGGAGAGAGGAGAACTTTTTACTTATAAAAGCTTCACTGTTCTTAAATACTAAAATGCCCTGAAATTCTAATAAGGGCTTGTCACGGGCCACATGGCCACTACGTTGAGTTAGCAGGCCTGGGTCCGGTGCCCAATGATAGTTTATAATAGTGCGCCCATCATGAGAGGTGTGTCAGCGTCAAGTTACTGCGCCTGTGGGAGGCCGTACCTGGCAGACGGACAGGTGCCGCACCTGTCTCCGGGCTTTCCACCCCTCCCCGGCCCCGGACGTATGCCCTTGAGCTCCGTTGCGCACCCTATACATCAGGCCCAACACCCACATTTTTACAATGGGCGACTAATGGAGGACTTGCCTGGGTCCCCAAGGTCCCATGTACGGGCGATGAAAAGTGCATGGAAAAGCCCCTCTGTCTGCCAATTTGGGCGGACAGGGGCACTGTATATCTATATATGAGTTCAAGTTGGAATGTCACTTCTTTTAATATCGCTAAATGAACATAGACATCAGCAATATTCTGGTTGTAAGTAGTATATGCAAACCTGGGATGCAGTGTTGAGAGAATGCACCGCAATCTTGATAACAATATAGCAATCTCTCTTGTATACTGCTTTCACTCTGACAACTCTCACTCTAATCAAGTTAGTGAGAACAAATAAAACCTTTCTTGCAGCCCTGTTTAGATATGAAGAACCTACCTGAGTGATATCCGAAGGTAAAAGTTAGTCCTGTCAAATGCTCTGCGCGTTGAACCACAAGATAAGTTGATGTATAAGCATTAACAGTGTATTCCTCTCTAATGTCCCTTAATACCAGAATTCATAAGAACTGCAGTAAGTGTTGAAAGTATCTGGTTATGAGGTATTGAATTCTTGAGATGTTGAAAAATAAGTCCGTCCACACAGCTTGTGATCTAAGATCCGAATGATCCTCCTGCTCCAGGCACAATGATCAAAATATCCTATCACACAAGTATATATCACATAAGTCCAGGGATCCAACTGTCCAATCACAATCTCCACATATGTCCTTAAAGTGGATCCGCCTACCTGTCAATAATGGTAATGTCAATAGACACACGTGAATAATTAAAGCTATGTAAGGAGGTATTAAAAGTATGCTAGCTGTAGTTCCTTGGCTCTACATGATGTTTACTCCGCTCTTACCCACCAAGTACTGACTACCTCGCTAAACCTATCAAGCGACCTAGTCTCGCGAGGCACGTGACTCCAGGAGAGGTGGTGGGAGAGGGGCACGCGACACCTGCACGCTGATTGGTCCGTTGGGAACAAGGGCGTTCTGCAATGACTGCTGAGATACGGCAGGTGCGTAGCTGTTCACTGACTATCGGTCTGACAAGAGATTAATCTGTCTCCAGACATTTTTGTATCAACTGATTTTGAAATTCAAGACCTCGCGATTGTCAACAAGGATAGCATTCGAAAAGCAACAGGTCTTAACAAGTTGTCACGCCATAGATTGGATCCGACACATTCAGTAACCGTCCTGCATAGTAGGCTACAACTATGAAAAGAGCTATATGGGACCATGTATATGCATTGCAATATATAAGTTTCACTATTTAGGCCAAGGTTATATTTGGAAATCAAATATGACATCTAGATGTGCGTGTAATTTAAATCGCTGGGAAATTTGCAGACTATTGATTAAAGACATGATTTCTTCAATAGATCACTCTGCCTGATAGTATTAGTTATCAACAAATACTTTCGAAAAACAAAATGGCATGAAAATGGCATGTTGTGTTATGAGGACTGTCCTTTTTTCTAGGATTTCCTTAAATCAATATAAAATATAACCGTATTCAAAAGAGTAATATCCTATATAATATTAGATATCTAACCATTGTTTTTAATGTCAACTAGTAGGTGGATGATATACTATCTTTTTAGTAGGGGAAGAACATAAATTGTTGTCTGTGTAATGATGGTACCTTCGAGTTGATGCATATTTTCAGACGTAGTGGTTCACAATAAGATTTAGCGGTACGATTGGGTGGTAGAAGGGTTCGCTCATGTACCAAAATGATGTGATAAGTACTGATCGTCAGTTAGCACAGGCATATAAGGTGTAGAGTCGTTTTCTAATCATTACCAAAGGCGAGTAACCCATGAAGGGCCATCCCATCTGTCCTCCTAGTAGATGGCCAAACACCTCTGATTTCTGAAAGTGGACATCTTGAGGGGGACTGGTCATCGAAGTTCAAAAAGGGCAAGGAGACATCAAAAGACTGCCCACTCTTGACCATCGTGTGAAGTTGGGGAAAGGGTGGTCATCGGACAGGTGCTACCCACGCGACATGCTGACCAGTGGTCAGTTATGAGCAAGGTTATCATTATGATACCTGTATTATCATGATTTATGCAGGCTGGACAGCAGAGTGAAACGGGGCTGTGACAGAGTAATGAGTGGGCACTTGAGATGGACAAAAACAGTGATAGAATGTATTGACTTTCTCCTGCTCTCGTCCACTCACTAAATGAACTTATCGCCCTGTGAATGTATATGCCAACAGGTGCAGAGGTAAACTTCCCCCGGAGACATGATAATTTATCAGATGAATGAATAGCATCTATTCCTCATTTAGACGCCCGAATAGCATTTCCTCTCCATTTCCTCCCAATGGTTCTCCATTCTTCTTTTGCTAGGAGCAATTGGTCGTGTGGTTCTCTTCCTTTATTATCGTCGTTTCGATATTTAAACCCAGAATAACATTACAGATTTACTGAAGTGAAATGTTTACCTTTTTCAAAAGAAATGGATTTTTTTTTTTACCAAGATATTCATTTAAATAAATATAGGCTGTATGGGTATTCGTACACGCTTGAAAGGCAGATCGCAGAACATTATTATCAGTTGTCTTCCCTTTTGCCTGCACAACTGTAAATATATGAAAATTCCACCCGGTGACATGGCTTCTAGCATGATTTTTAAGCATGTCTTTAGTGCACATGATTTTCATTAAGTGCTTTCCGGGAGGAGGCCAACTCATTCACAGCGAAGGTGTGTGTGTGCATTGCTACATAACATGTTGACATGTGTTGGGCCATGTCGACCTTTTCTACAAGACACTTGCCAGACCCATGCTTCAAATAATCGTTATCAATGTAATACTTATCTTTTGTCGTCCTCCTATGCGGACCTTGTAATAGGGACAATGCTAAAGGAAGGGCGTGTGTTATTTCTGCATAGGAGGACGCAGGGCCCGGAGGGAAACGTGAGGAAGTTTCCTCCCACATTGAGCCCAGGGTTGCAGAGGCCAGAGCACCTGCTACACGCGCCGTTCACGAGCGGCGGCTTGGTGCCCCAAGATTAAAGGCACCGAGGGAAAAGGGTTAGGGCACCAAGTGTAGGGATGACCCAATGGAAAATTATGACCCTCTCCTATTTTCCTTCCCTTATCTTTTTAATGTCCCTTTATAGAAACTGTTGATATAATTTAAAATATCCAACTGCCATTATTGTTTAACCATCGTATTTATTTATCTATTTATTAGATTTATAAAACTTTCTTCAACCTTTAAACATTGAGATGTGTTATAATTCGGGAACACTTATCACAGTCGAAGGCACAATGCCAATCAAAAGTGAGGAAATATAATATGAAGATGATGTTGAGGTAGTCACAAAGTGTTTTGATATGGTAATACAACACCTACTGAGATCTGTGGGTCATGACATGAAGGCAACTTATCCAAATACTGGCTGAAATGTTCTGCATTAAAAACTGAGAATTCAATCTGCTTAAGCTTCTTTACTTAAAATATAAACCCATGACCGGATGAAACGTCATCCGATAACACATCATTACTAGTCATATAAATCACTTGGGGCAACACCAATCACCTACATTAAATAAATAACCCGCATATGACAGTCGAGAAATATGATTTATTATACATCAAACATGACCTGTCAGCGTAAAACTTGTAAATCCAAATTGTAATACATGCTGTTTGAAGTGCCCTAAAATAGGGCACCTTTCATAAGGTTGAGAGCAAGGCATTGCAGAAATAGGTTTTAACCCGGAGGCCCTAGTCAGATGACCTTTTGCTGATGGTCCGTTTTCAGTGACCTCAGTCGGAAAATGAAATTGGAGAGATCACTATGGCGCGGATAATCAATTAGGAGGAAAATAAATCAAGGTGAAACCAATAATAGAACCAATAAACATCATTTTTTATGCAACTTTTTCACACTTAGATCGGAAGGTATACTGGAAAAAAACTTGCCTCGTCGGGTTGTGTTTACAAAGGGTTAAGGCTCACCATTGAGGTCTCCTTGACCCTAACTATAGTTGCAGGAGACACACGGTTCCTGCATTGTTGCTCATATCTCCACACTAGTGTGCCATGCTCAGAAGGCCTGAATGCATTAACAATAGGAGCTAGACCCCCTCTCCCCATCCCCAAACTTAACACCTGTCCTTCAGCTTATTGTTACCATGGTCACCCCTCCGCTCATCAATTGTCTCTGCGAGCATCCCACACCAACTGAACACAACCTCATCCAATGTAAGGAATTCACTACCAGAAAATTATTGCCTAAAAAAACTTGAGAACGGGTCATTGAATACTTTATATGTTTTTTTTTCTCTACTTCTTCTTCACACTGCTTCGACGATTCCAAGACGTCCGTGCCAGCTTAGACTTTTGATAAATAATTTGATTTATCTCGTACCCACTCATCGCCTTCTTTCAATTGTGAAATATTTCACTGTTTGAATACCGAACGTGGTTCCTTTTTTTCGGCACCGCCTTTCTAAAGGAATCTGGTGAGCTGTGTGACTTCTGTTATTGCATAAATCACTTAGTATTCTGATGCATCATTATCCGGATGGGGATAACCGTGAACACTCAAGAGACGACGAGGCATTGATAAGATGAAAAAACACAAGTCTCACTCGCGTCATTGCTTGACACTTAGTCCCAAAGAGAGAACCGGAGATGCCACGTAAGGTATCAATAGGCAAACTGCCCATTTTTGGCATCAACTTCTCTTTCCTTCTGCACATAATGTCAACCGAATATAATAAATGCCAAGTACCTATAAAAACAACTCGTTCATTGCCTTGGCTTTTTTTGGTCTGTTGCGCTCTAAGCCACAACATTGATGTTCCTAATTTTGTACTTTGATGTAATAGTCTACATGGGATAATTTCCAAGATTTTTCCATAAATTTGAGCGTGCACGTCTGGTATGGTTCAGTTTTTATAACAAGATATCATGTATACATAAGTTTGGTTCTGTATTAATACATAGAAATACTCCTTTGAGCAAACTAATGTCTATCGGATTGCATCATAACTGTCTGGTGAGTCGATAAAATATGTGAGTCTAGAAGTCTACCGAAAAAAACCATATTTTTTAAAGTGAATGTTTGCAAGACTTTGAACAATCCTATGGACTCAGAATTTGTGTTTCATGCTTCACGGAAATTATCTATGGTATATTTCGAGATGGACAAAAAAATTAATGTTGCCGCCGACGTGTATTTAATTATGTAGACTAATTATCAAGTAAACAACATCCAAAATTGTTTGTGCGACACTGACGAACACTATATATAACGTTACTTCATTAGGGACAAAAATGATTGCATTTTCTGCTGAAAACATGACTTGGATTACACTGTTGCCAAGGTGGCAGGAGAAGACACATATATTACTTCCTAGACAGGTCTAAATCACGGATAGAGTATCAGGAGTTCCATTGAAGCGGTGGGGAGTCCTGCCCCTTCTTTTCAGTGTCCTACCTCCCCAGACTCACCAACTCTATGACAAGTGAAAGAGCTTCCCGTCTAGGCTTATTTAAATTGCAGAAATGCGAACAAAAACTCTCGGCGCAACACCCTCAACTTTTTGCATATTATACCAAGGTTAGAACCCCCGGTCCTCAGGAACAAAACAGATGGTAGTGTATTGAGGTCCCTGCTGTCAACGACACCTGAACTCGATATTAATCAAAGACTGACGTTCTGCAATTCCCTTACCTTGCATTGATGCTGGCATTGAGCTCTACATTTCATTGCATAAATTCGATTGTTCTTCTAGCCTTGCACTCCTGAAAAAAAGTGCAAGAAAAATGATTATAGCATGATAAAGCAAACAGAAATCTAATGAATGCTTAGAAAGTATTGTTAGGAAGAAAATAGAGGAAAGGTGTACAAGACAGGTGTTGGATTACCCTGCCAGATTTAATACCATAGATAAGAAGGAAATCAAAGCATTCTGAATTGTAATTATGAGTGATATTATTAAGGATTTCCCGCCGTAAAATTAACAGAATGATATTCCCAGATGGTTTTGTTGAGGGGAAATGTCATGGTATGGCAGCCACCTCCTGTCAATGAGGTCCAACTGAAAACCACTTGCCATTATAATTTCTGGAAGGGAGGAGATGGTCCCATTTTTTTCTGTATTTGTTAGCCGAAATTTATTTGAAAAGCATAAGAAAAAAGTGCAAAAAAATACGATATTGTGTCGTCTAACCAAAAAAATACTGTCAATGCACTTGATTTAGTTGCCCTTTATTTTAAATAATCGAGATTAATTCCCCCCCCCCTCTCTTCTGAGATCTATGGATTACTATGGACTTACGCATAATGCATTAGCTCTCATCCTGATCGAAATGAGGTTAAAGGAATTAACTAATAATTGAGATTACATTTACTGAAATATCTTGGGAGTGGAATTGTGCTGTGAGAATTTGTGTCACCAGATAAACCAACCGAATCACAACTGGGATTTTGTTGACCAATCAAACATTGGCAGATCTTTCGTGATAGATATTTTTCTTTTACCTATTTTCTTTATTGAATCAAATCTATTCACAGGCCATGTCAATTTTTTTTTTTAAAAATCATATATATATAATATATAGGTCATTGCAGGTCAAAAGCTTAGATAAGATATTAAAATAATGTAATAGATTCTGTATAGGTTCCATTTTCCTGGAAGGTCTACCCTTTGATGGTGGATAAACACAAGCAGGCCAACCTGGGTTTGTGGAGAACGAACCCCAATTTGCCAAAGAGATGAATGCTTAGAATCGCTCCACTTAATGGGCATAAATTCTGGAACGAATCTCATTGCCGTTACCATGAGACACCCCTAACATTCAAGAAAGGTCAATAAATCGTGTTGGTATGCCAAGGGACATTCTCTCTGGACAAAGTCCAGTCCGCCGACTGCCCTCCGGGATAGCAATCAAAAGAAGCGACTCATCAAGGAAAAAGAACGTTGGCAATGACCTTTGTACAAAGGTTCAGAACTTTTCGGGGCATGCTGTCCACAAATCATAGGCGATTTGTCATAAATCAATCAGCATTGTCAGAGCAATGTATTGGATGGAATATGCGCTGTCTCTTATAGACTGGTCACTGACAAGCTGGCTCGTTCCTGTATGTCTCAGACAAGAGGATGCTCCCACAAAGTTCAAAATGTCAACTGCCCAGAAATCAGGAGCAAGGGTGCTGGTCATCCAGGACCAATAAATAACATATCAGCTGAAGGACTCCACTGCCACTCCCAGTCCAACGCCCCATTGTTCTGCCTGATCGCCATGCGTTGTTTCCATGCCAACAGGACGCCATATTGTTGGAATGGCTATTTAGACATTCTGACCACAAGGAAGCCCATCGCCATCTTGGCTCCCTGGAAACAAGTGCAGCTCAATCTGTATGGGGCTGAATATTGATGGAACCCTCACTTTGTTCTCCTTCTATAATTCTATCCTCGTTAGGAGAAGATAAATGTTTCCTTATTGCCCAATCTTCTTTATCATATTGTTATTCATTGTATACATATTGAATGACAGATATTGGATACAATGTACCAGGAGCAACAGATACATATTGCAACAACAGCAGCTGATAGGGCAAACCTCTAGGCTTAGTCAAGGAAAACTGGACAAATGTATTTCATGACCCTATGACCCAATCATTGCTGACATCTCCAATAAAGCCCTAATGACCTTGCGGAAATGAAGAAGCCTACACCCTCTGACCTTATTGTATCATTAATTTTACCGATTTCTTTCTTGTGGCATCTCATTAACGGCCTGAAAAATCTTCTTTACCCAATTCTGACCCTTGCAACAACGTCATCATAATATGCCCTTGCCCTTTTTAGCCACTGTGTCTTAACCAAAGCATTCACCAACGACAATAGATAGCAACATACCACAAGAAACTGTACCTTTCTCTTTTCTTTTTTGTGTCTAACGGAGCACCGGACCCTTTGAAGAAATACTAGTAACCAATATTTCTGCAGATGCATGTGAAAGGGCGACCGAATGAGCAGAAAGAGTCATGAATATTGTTCGCCCGTGCTGAAGACATAAGAGAAACATGTTTCATGGGCGTAATACAATAAGCATGTCAAGTTTGACATATACGATAACCATTGCCGATTGTGTATTTGTATTGTTAAGTATGACAGATTCTTGTAACAGTCAGCCACATCTAGTTGCAATCCTTGTGCATTCTGTCCTCCGTTCGTGATAGTACCAGATAAATGCCCGATGGGGACTTGCTACTGCAGATGAAGACAAGACAAATTATTTTTGCAGACAAAGCATCACGGAATCAATGTTTCTAACACGCCCTGTGACAAGAGTGCACCGATTCACGTGTTAGATTTAAACACATGTCCGAATGGGTATGAGAGGAACAATATTGTTGCATCTTGTTTAGTCCTAACGGGACCTAGTCATGAGCGCACCCATTCTTTTTGACTTGCTTGCTGTAACGGCCAAACCAATGATTAGCAATCTGGTAACTAGAGTTATCAGACAATTTTATTTCCCCTTTCAGACAAGGTCCAATGCTTACATGCTTATTACGATTTTAAAAATAGCCACGGGGCTTGAAATGGATTTATATTTATTGTTTGAAGGTTCTGCATGTGGGGATTGGTAAAAAAAGGGTAAAGCAAGAGCATGAAACTGCCGTAAACTTATGGTACACCAGATTTAACAAAAAGATTACGACTTGGTACTCAATTTAATACCCATAAGGTGTGCAGGAAATGCAATTAACTTTAAGCCATCATGTGAGGGAATCCCATATAGTCACAAATATCATGAAACAATCAGTTCCGTTGAAAAACCATTCGCATTTAAATGGATACGAATACAATACAAAACTGCTTGGGGCAGTAAAGACTTCGAATATGGATTCAAGACCCGTCATGTGATGATTTCCTTGTAGAACAGTAAAAATCTGTTCGCGTTTTCATGGAGCATGTAAACAACAGATGCCATTGCCCAGGGGACTGTGATTTCCAGGAATGTATATCAAACGAATCTCTCATATGCTTGAATAGGAGGGCTCTGTGCAGCACAAGTGTATCCACCTGTTCACATGGTTTTACAGGTTGAACCATCATCATACCATTCATTATACAGCTCCCATGTGACTACCTGACAAATCCCTAGCATAAATAGGTTCAGCAGTACCCTAAAGTAATTGTCTTCAAACCCCGTTAGACCTTCAACCAGCATAATGTAACAGATTGATCGATCCCCTTGAATAGGTGTGTGGGGTCCGTGCTCCGTTAGTCAATCGCTTAAGCGTTGCAGAGTTGAGGGAGGTAAAATGTGCACCGTCTGCATCGCCTCTCGATTAGTCAATAAGAATGCAGTGCAATAAAATATTCAGAGCATGTATAGGGCAGGACTGACAGGTAAATTTCTATAGTTTGAAGAGCATGTGATACCTGGAAAACAAACAGTTGTATTGTGTTACCGTTAGCTTTGTGTGAAACCATGCTACTGTGGTGAACGCCCTCGAAAGGTGACACTAAATCATGATCTGCGATCTATCTCGATCAAAAGCCTATACTTCGGGCCAAGGAGGTCAAGATTCCATGTTTATCCACATAGAATATCCAAGTAGATGTGTTTACAAAGTAAATACTAAATTCAACTCAGATTTTCCTTATGGGAAAATGATTAGAAGGTTAAATTTAGTATCAGCTGTCATTTTCTACAAGAAAAACAGTTAGTGTTTTGGGTATAGCGTTCCCACGGAAACAATCGATACCTTATGCAAAAACCGTATTGTTCCTTTCTCATAATTGCCAAAGTATATGGTGATTGATAAGGAGAGAAACCACACAGATCAAACACAGAATTAATTTGCTTCTGGGAGTATCAATCTCTTTCTATTTCGACTGCAGGTGTGTCTACAACCTAAGTGGCTATATTTGGAATACAACCTGGGAAAAGGTTCCTTAAATCAGTCACATTTCTTTAATGGATTTTTGATTAAAACCGTGTCCAGTACAGTACAAACGCTTAGTGTAAACACTGAACTTTTATGTCCACTACAAAGATACCGAAGTATTCATCCAGTCTTCAGTCATCCGAGTCTTGCCTTCATTATGCAAATGAATCAGGCGGTCCCAAAGACAGCTTGATTTGCATATTTCTTTTATAGTAGATTTTGACTCGCACCAGAATTAGACAATCCATGAATTCATAAGACGCAAACATATTGAAATCTAACTGTTTTGCCTTGGGATAGTCTTGCTAGACGGTATAATATATGCATGTTTTATATTTTATGGACTTTAATTGTGTCCTTGCTTTATTCAAGTAAATCAATTTCTCTTTGAAAAGTCGATGTTCAAGAGTCTAGAATTAAGGCGTAAATGCGCAGTTTACCTTTTAAGTGGCATAGATGAGCGTGGTACTCAGCGAGTTTTTGACAAAGCATTCTTAAAAAATCAGCTAAAATGAGTTGAAATGATTTCATTAGAGTTTTTATGGAGAAAACCGCTCGTGAAAGATACGTTATTGTTGGCGAACTCGGGGCAACTTTGTATCCTCCGTCAAAAACCGATGAGCTCTCTGAAAAAGTTTAATTTGGGCTGGTGAAGATTGAAAAGAGGTATCTAACCGTGGGAAATTACCATATTATCCAAGTCAAAAAATAGCATTGGCACTGACTACACCAATAAATCAAGGGAGAGGGTACAGGTTTTTCACCCCGGAGGCTAAATTTTTCAGAGATAACTTTTTCTGTATCATCTGCAAAGATCTACTATTTTAAATTATTTTCACACGAGGAAAACAAGATACAAAAATAAGCGGATTAGCGCATGATAATTGCGTTTTATGCGCACATTTATATATATTACATAGGCTTTTCAACTGATCAAAGAGTAGGAGCTGCAGGTTGCCCTTATGTAACGTTGAGCAAAAGTTAATTCGCGTTTAACCTCCGAACAATCGATCTCTTGGCTTTTCTGGGCGACCCAGAGGACACATCACCTGTGTGCCCTGGGCGGGTGACGAGTTCGAATTTCGCATCTTTGATTCTCTCCTCTGAGGTGTGAAGGCGCCAAAGGGGAAGGGTGGCACACCTTGAAGTGAGTCTGGCGTCGCCATGACTACTTCACGGGGCCCGGATCAAAATGACATCAATTAAATGTGGAAGCATTGAGTCGTATAAGGAGCTGAGAGGGCAGGATTACATGTGTCGCTGAACATGTAAAGGTGGTCATGCGTTGTTACGCCAGTGTGACATGTCTCTTCTCAGACCGTCTACGTATTATACCTATGTGCATAGATAATGCTTCTCCCTCTTGCTTCTATACGTATAAAATATACGCATGCACGCAGGAGCCTTCTTTATAGTCCCTATCATTAAGAATACACTAATTTCCCCCTATAGTTATGAATTCATAAGGCCATGGAGCTATACCTTCAAATTTCCGACTAGCAGGGCTGCGAGAGCAGTGTACCTGCTTCAGCCGAGCTATCCATCTATATTGATTGCTAATACTCCATCCCTTCTATTCAATAAAACGACCCTGAAAACTATAACCCTGAGGCTTTTGATGTGCATTCTCATACATCAGTTTATGCTTTTCGAATAAACCTTCTGGCCTCTGGCAATGTTATTTGAAGACAAATATCAATGATTGTTATTAACATGTATTAGCATATTTGAGTATATATGTCCTGAGGTCTCAAGATACATACTGCCAGTGGCAGAGCTGGTAATATGCCTAGGCTCATTACTTCAGTACAGAACCGATTACATCGTAGGGTGACATAGATTATGTATTCCAGGGGTAAACATACCTTCCCTTTTTCCCATCCCCTAAACCACCTATAGAATGATGTGGACCTGAACAGCATCAAACGCCTTTTACAAATCTCATCATCGTACCGAGAAAAGATTAATCCCTCTTTTATATTCACTGTGAGTCAAAAAGCCGATGGGCAAAAGAGTCATGCTCCTGGAAGGAATGACATGGTGGGCAATGCTTTAATATTGGTACAAAAGACTACCATGAGTCTGAACGAATACCGTAAGTTAGTGGACTCAAGGGCCACACTTGAGGATTATGCCATGCATCAGGTGTGACCATGTCCATTTGATGTCCAGCAAAAACCTGCTTCATCTCTGCAACACTTCCTCTAGTACCTCTGTTGGGGGTCATTTCAAGCATGTGGAGTATTGTGTACACGGTCCTCGGTAATTAATTGCAATTATCTAATACCTTAATAGAGGTCCTCTATTTAATGTCGCCAGCCACCCAACTTTTGTATTGTGATTTGTTCAATGAAGTTCTTCTGATCGTACATACACCAAGCATTGTTCCCTCACCTGACCTCATGAGAAAGAAATCAAATTCATATAACTAAAGTAAAGGATTGGGTCAACCACCTTAGAAAGGTATAGCTTATACAGTCATATCATCTATTGCCCTTCGCTAAGATACCCCTAAAGCAGTTTAAATGAAAGTGTACGGGTCTTCAAAAGTGTCACTATGTATACTTTTTTGTGCCACTTTCGCGGTTCTACCTTTTTCGACCAAAACAGAAAACCACAAACTGTTATATTCCAATAAATATAGGTGAGGAAAAAGTACTCGGTCCAGTGTAATTTGAAGTTGCTCTTGCGTTTATATGACACACGTATAGCTGGAAGGCTGAATGGAAGCCCACGTGTGTGTACATTGTATTCGGTCATCGCACATCATCGATCGTTCCATCACAAAACATCTTACGAACAGACCCTCGCTTCATGAAAAATGCCAAATGTTACTTGGGAGCCTGGGCTTTCGACTTGGGACTTCTTGTCATGCTGCAATGTACCATAAGCCTTCACCTGGCGTGGCACATTGTGCCCGAGCCAGATCACGAAAGGCCAAGAATTTCTTTGAATAATTACCTTGCCTACCCCAGAGAAATAAGTCAAAACATTACTTTCCTACCGGAGGTATTCGGGCATGGAACATGCAATTTTTACAAAGAACGCCTTCTTTGGGCCAGGTCAGAGAAAACATGACATTACCTAATAGAAGGGAAGCCCTCCCCAATACACTGTTCATCTCTGACCGTTTCCCCTTCAGTTTTGCTAGATTGCATCTCAAGGATTCTAGCAGTTCTCATGATAACATGGTCGCATTATGAGTATGATATAATTGGCAGATTGGAGAAGTAGATATGGAGGCGACGGGAAGGGGTCGGGACAGGTGACTTTATACATATACACATGTTGTGTGTATTACCTGCATGTGCATTATTACAAGAAAGCCAATACTGTTTTCAGAGGTCTAGAAATATATGGAAAATGTCAAAGAATGGCATTGCATTACCCTATGCCTCATAATACCATGCCCAAAATGAACAACCCCAACCCAACCGTTTCTTTACCAAAGTTTGCTTAAGCTTCAGCAATCTGTGAGGAGATTTAACAAAAACGTTACAAGTATGTGAATTCATGTCATGTAGGATATATGTACCGATACACGGACATTATTGACATAATTGACACCAACACAAACATGTACATGTGTCCACAGGTACTGCTGAATGATGGCTGGAAGTGTCTCTCTCTGCAAATGTCAACATTCACCAAGGGTGTCGCCTTGGGTGGAAGTTGCGCAACAGGAGACTGGCCAGAGGCCAGGACAAAAGACCCAGCTAAAGAGAGTCGGAGTTGATATTTATTTTAAGGAAGTCCTTCCTCATTCTTGAAGCTGCCGAGTGGGAGGTCCCAGGCTGCAAAAAATAGAGTCACCTGCCGATGACAAATGACTGTCCCTTCTGTGTGACATTTCCTTCCACCACACTCCTGACTCCACAATCTTACACAATGCTTGTATCGCCCTGCACATAAATTATCTTACGTAAGCATTATCGGACCCCATAATCGACTGGTAACAGGTAATCAGAAGGTGACGTAGCCTATGTCTCCTTACAAATGGCGGCTGATGTGTGAAATGTGCAAACATCCACCTTTCAATATGTGTGCACATGGGGCATAAGTCATACTTGTTTAATACTCATTGCTCATTACTCATTAGTTCCTAATCCAAGTTTGGCCCATAAACAGATTTTAGGAAAGAGTGCATTGTTAGATAAAAAGCAGGACAATTCTACCGTTAAGGAGATAGTGGACACACACGTCTAAGACCTGTCTTCATTTGTTATCCGGAGATAATCCGATGAGACAATCCCATTATCATATCGTCAAGTAGGTAGTTGTGTCGCGTACGATTGGGTGATGCTTTCTCCTATTCACAATAGACGTTACCAACGGTAATTCAGGATGTATTGATCCCCCTTATCGCCAAATACTATGGGGAGCAATCGACAACTCGTAAAATAGATTAAAAGTCGCAAGCCACCTTCTTCAGAGATAAAAGCCAGCAATTTACTTTAGAATGCACTCTGACTGTGCACACTCGCCTTACCTCACACCAACCGTAATATAATGACTCTTTTAAACTGCCAGAAAGTCACTTTCTCACCTTGTGACCATAGATTTTTTTCTACAGTGTATAAGGAGAAATCTAACATTTTTACTTTTTACTTTTTGAATGAAACGATTGCTTCCCCTTTCTTTCTTTTTGTTCCTTTTAACCATTTGACCAAAGCTTCAAAAAGTTAAAAATCCTCTGTGGTGCTAAACGCCGTTAAGTAGTTACTTCTCGCTTTAAAGTAAACTAAACTCCTTTCGATTACTTTGCACCTACGCGAATGATTCGGCTCCTCTTGATGCCCATGGATTTTAGTCGGGAGATCCATTTATGTTATTCAACCCTAACCAGTTCTGCCATTTTATACGCGGGGTAAGAGTCACCGAATGGACCAAGTACGAAAACAAACCAAAATCCCACTGACTGGTGGATCCAAGAGACCGTTGTTGCGCGGGCCAATAGTGTGGACGCATGTAAGTAGTATATGGCCCCGTCGGATTTCACCAGGGAACTACAAGCGCTACCAATTTTGATTCTACGTATACCGCACAGTTTCCAGACACATTTGAAACTCAATTCGTGTAAAATAACAGGCTATATGAAATTCAGAAGAAAGAGAATGTAAATCATCTTCAAACTGTCAACAGTTTCTACGCTATTGTCTAACCTAATGTTACCTTCGTGCAAATTCTTTGTTGTTAAAAACGTCCCGTATTCTTAAGGGAACCCCTAGCATGCACAGCAAGACCATTCAAAGGATGAAATGCGTGAAATAATGACAAGTGGGTAAACAATTAAGTTGAAGAGGTCAGGCACATCAGCACTCATTATCTCTACATAAAAAGTGTGTATGACCACTCAAGTGTATGCATAATGCCTTGTGTTTTCACAACTTGTGTAAGAACGTGTCATTCAGGTACCATAAATATGCCTGGCCATGGGGCTAGGCCTGACCCTAGGTGGACACCCGAGTGACCTGTTCCAGGTGTCTCAAGCCAGTAGTGACCACAGATGACCACTGGCTCTTGGCATGGTGTATGGTGGCACTAATTTATTGCTACCACGCGATTCAGGGTCTGACCTGGGGACATTTAAAGGGTGTTGCCCCTTATTCATATCAGCTCTGGTATCAGTAAACTGAATTTCTCACTGGTAAATATTGACTTAAGGCCGTGAGATGTTAGAGAAGTGCAGAGATTCACACGCAATGTCACGTGCCCATACTTAACTTTTATTCAAATTTCTTTCGCACTTTTAGGATAAAATAACAGCATTATCTTAAAAGCTTTATCTGATAGGGTTTTACAGCGATGTATACGTTAATTAAAAGAAATACATCTCTGAATCATCTGTTATCAGCATTTTTATGAACGAAACATATGCTATAATAATTGTAGCCAACCGATTAGCTGGACGATTGTTTTTTCTTCTTTACATCGCGCGCTCGTTTCGTCACTTCCTGACATATGTTCCATATATATAAGGAACATTTTTATTTAATTTAAGATGTTTATACAGCAAGTCAAACAATACAGTAAAGCATAATTGTGACGTATGCTGACAGGTTTAATTCAGATACGAATTGCCATGGTTTTCTGTCCACTGCTGTGTGAATACATATTATATACGGTTCCTATACATATAGTTAAGACATTTAATTACCTACACATGCACATTTATAAATCACAGCTATGGGAAAGAGAAATCTGCATTGTTTAAATCCATAAGCAAACATCCATGTCTGACTTAACCTTCTAACCTGGTCAGTTACCCACGTCCCTGTCAATTGTCATTGCCAGTGACACAGTCATGCCTGTGCACACTTTGCATTCAAACTCCACTGGACACAACTCTCAAGAGCACCAAGACCAGGAACTCTGATTGCACAGGTTGAACCAGGTGCATCCGTTCCCTCCTGCACACCAACTGATATGATGTGATGGTCGCTTACTCTGTAGCTAATTAATGAAGCATTGGAGGGACATCAAAGTCAGAACACAATGAGTTGTGAGTCCGCTAATGCGGACTAAGAAGCAGGGATAAAGGCGCGCGTAGCCGTGTATAAGAAGGTGGCGATGGTTTATGACAGGTACTAACAGATGGCGTTGTTGAAATAATGAGGCTTATGTCAGTCTGCGAGGCTCGGGTGTTTAACTTTGCCCCATGTAATCCATCTAATAGTTCACACGGTCTATAGGTGAGGCCCGCACACAAAATTTGCATCTCGGTGCCCTTGACATTGTCTAATATTATGTTATGCATATATGCATTGGGGTCCGAGCTGAATAATAATTATGTTAGCTGAATTCTTGTCTTATTTGATGTATTTTTTATACATGATGGTGTTATTGTGTACAGACGCCCATAATATATATAGGGTCCAACCAATCTGCTGTTGTTGTTTTTGGGAGTATTATTTAACAGGTCACTTCCCAGTTATCTTTAGGTTATTTAGGTTAGAAATTCCTCTTCCAATACAATTATAAACAGACATATACTGATATGCCAAAATAGCTCATGTTTATCTTCAAGTGGACTGTGGTCTTTTCTCATTAATTCAGTTTTCCAAAGAGGACGGGACAGTTACAATGGTCGTCATCCCAGTTGTGCTTGTGATTCTGAAAGCTCGGTGGTCCTGAAGTTAATGGAAAACACTTAGAGTAGATTAGACTCTTCATTCTTCAATCAATCTGACTGATTACTGATCAACAGTGTCTGTGTATCTGCTATATAAGAGCTCCAAGTATCCCACTTGGGGATATATTCAATTTTCCCAGCGGGATCAGTTTACCAATTAACTTGATCCTTCACGTGTGCACCTGTTGAATAAGACTACTTAACCCTTCCTGATACGAGCCATAATGATTTGTAAAAACATTCTCCATTTTAGGATATGACACAAAGCTGTGTTGCTATGAAGACCTGCTGCCTGCCTGGATCTTTCAAGATATTGTGGGCTTAATACGATGGTAAAGGAACGCTCGGTGAGGACCGGACGTTACTTAGAGAGAAGGAAAGCTTTCAGCATTATTATGCTTCGAAGTCAATGGTATCCATTCCTATGAGTTGCTAAGAGGGTTATGCGTAGGATTGTGAGAGGGCTGGGGTTCTGAATGCCATCTCGACCTATGGTTCAGAATGGGAATGCATCAAGATTGCCTGCGGCCACTAGGACTATTATTCCTAGATCTGTAAGCACTGGGAATGGGCGTCTGGCAGACGGACCCCGAGGTGCTAGGTTGCTATTTCTAGATGCGGACCCAGCAGGATATCTCCAGAGTATCATTGAAAACCGAAATTACAGCAATAATTGAAATAAACTGTCCCTTCAGTTTTAACAAGGCCTCACAGAGTAGCTGAATCACCTGTATGTATCTCACACATCTGTGGCAAGAAAAGGGTGCAAGTAACAACTCCAAAACAGCAGTTAGATTTTGGTTGAAGGGTGAAAGTTTGATACACCACCTTGGGGTAGGTTTTGCTTGGGGCAAAACCCTGCAACCTGAATTCCCCATATATAGGGTGGACATTAGCTTCAGGGTCATAATCTTGATGTCTAGTTTAGAGTGAAGTGACCATTGTTATGATTCCAATAGGTATTTAATGGGGGGATGGGCTGCCCATGGCTCTCTCCTTTGCATCAGCCCTGGCCCTAACGAAGTAAAATATTTTAATCAAATTAAGAGTATGGCGCCTAAATTCATTCCGGATGATTCACTGGGATACAAATTAGTAGTACTGTATTATTCCGAGGGAGAATCATAATTGTAGGGACATCATGAGCTGAAAACATAAAAATCAGAACTGGTCGCATATCTACATAAACAGATATTATTTGCATGGGGAACATAAAGCTTTCTTTCTTGCTATATAAGATTTGCTCGTAAATCAAGGGGCTTTCCCAAGATGGGGTGCAAAAGACTCCCCTGAACAACCTCGGTCGGTATCTTTCGGAACGCATAGATCTTTTTTGTATTACCGCGTCCAACAATTCACTCATTGTGGTGACATCACAGCATGCCGAATGCAAACCCCAGATTCATTTGTCAATGTCGTGAGTTGGGACACTTTCTCTAACACATTTGAATATCTTTTGACCATCGTGGGTAATTTTTTCCCGGCCTGAATCGCCGAGCCAATAAAACAAAATAAAAAGGACTTCCCCCCAGTGTCCCGCAGTGAATACCAGACACGAGGCAATTTCTGGAAGCGTGTAATGACATTGCAGTTGTGGCCAGTCGACATAATGACACTCAAATGAGTCTAGGGCCCTTACTATCTCCACCAAAGATCAATGGAGGCCAAGAAACCAATAATCAGTGCTCAACCCCGGGTTACAACCCAAAACTTAGGCAAGCCTCCAATCTCTTCAAGGCCTCGCCTCTGCATTCATTATGTCAAAGAAGCGCAAGCCTTTGGGAAACTTTCTCACCATCTGGAAGAACATCCACGAGACACCTTTATAACAGGCTATAGTACAAGGTCTGACAGGAGAAAGAAAACAGCAAGAAAATCTGCCGGAAGTTTGTACATATGAATTATATGATCCTATCTTAAAGGAAAAGGCCATCAAAGGGAAGGTAGTATTATGCATCTTCAAAGGTCATGCAATGGCAGGACGATGCACTCATATACCATAGATTCTACTGGATTCATATTTCCCCTTGGTAATCCTTCAATAATCAAAATAAACACTGTATAAATCTGTATTTACGCGTTAGTAGGTTCACAGACGAATGTCGGCCTATCTAGCAGTGTGTCTTGGCTGTGGAGTGTATGCCAAAGTGTGAACAGATTGTGGGGGGGGCGATGATATATTCGATTGCCTTGAGAAGGTGACAATATCAAGATCATATATGTACCCTTTTCCAACACTTCAAAGTGGTGGTGAAGTTAACCTGGTAGTGAAAGTTTCCTTCTGACCTGGCAGAATTGTTGACGTCTCAACCCTACACTATTATTAGGGTTCCGGACTTTTCACTTTCCTTAGTTGTTGTCTAACATCATGAAAGGTTGGGTAATGGACTGCTATTCACAATTCTTTGGGAGGCGTGTCCATTCCCCTACTATGCATCCCTTTAGAGAATGCCCAGTTCCCCTAGGTTAAGGTTTAATCAATTTTCTAACACGCACCCTGAACTCTTCAGGTAGAAAATGGCTCTCAAAATCTGTCCTGTTCTAAATATCTATTTTCTAAACTTCGCTAAGGAATGTACGGTTATTTTGCTTTTTCTTAGATACTTTTTCTCTTTTGTGATGTGCACGTTCGATGGATAAGTAATGATTTGGCGCATCTGAGATTATTCTCTTGGCAGGTTCATTATATACCAGATTTGGTATTGGCAATATTGAAAGGGATTGTATATGCTTATAAATATGATATAGGTGCTTCAAAAGTCCAATAGTCTTTCTTGGCAGAATTGGTTTCCTATGTGTCTTTATATATTTCACCTTCGATGAAGGTTTTAATTCTCATGGGTGCAAGAAACACTTGATGATAGTAAAAAGAAGCTAAACATTCTTATAATCTTCACACAGCACGGATCCCACATCAACATTTTAATAAAGTGCTATATATATATATAAGTGCATACTGCTTCATGTTATACAATCGGGTAATATGATGATTTGAAAATTAAAAACGAAGACTCCATCAATACATACCCTGCTCATTTTAGGTAATCACTCCAAATTGGTTCATAACACTGATATTGGTTTATGTCACTTCATATATTGTCAATTTTTACTCATGTAGTCGTCCTGCAAGACCAGTCCAGTATTTGG
The DNA here is from genome assembly GCA_942159475.1 of Sthenelais limicola. Classification (NCBI taxonomy): domain Eukaryota; kingdom Metazoa; phylum Annelida; class Polychaeta; order Phyllodocida; family Sigalionidae; genus Sthenelais; species Sthenelais limicola. The sequence continues at coordinate 67,443,783 of OW804096.1, forward strand.
AATATGGTAACGGTTTGTAGGGAAGGTCCAGTTAATTAGGTCTGTTTATACTGGGTATTGCGTACCTGTATAATCGCAATCACTGTTCATCACACAAACATGTCACTAGTTATTATCACTTCCAGGGTAAACATCCATGGATGATAGTAAAATCCAATGAAACAACACACATATTAGTCCGTTTAGCTATGGACGATAATACCTCGTAGCATCAGTGCATACAAATATACCACAATGCGTCCGTATTGACCAAGGCCCTCTTCCGTTGTTTGATTACAGTCCTAACTTCCGGATGTCAAAGACCAGCGATGAAAGACCGATAAATATCAAATCAGTTCAAACAAAGTAGTCTCACAATTATTTTCACAATTATATCCATGGTTATTCCATAAGAAACAAGTTTCTCTGCACCGTGTCTAGAGTCCAATTTATATCCATATGTCATGGATCCCGTGGGGAAAGCCGTTGCTATCCTGTGGTTGCTATGTAAGCTATGAACTCTCATATGGCCACGACTATAGTATATAGGTGAAGGGGGACACTTGTAAGTGTACCAATTGCCTTTTAGATGCTTTGCATCTCGAGTGAGAGTCATGGGCAGGGCATGCCCGGCGCGCACCCACTGGGTTCCTCTCTTTGTGGCCCCGAGTCAAAAGTCCCTGAACGTACACTTATTTTTGCCAATACAATATGCTAATGAGGTGGTCTCCGTCCTTCTTCCCGCGGCCGGCTTTGAAGTTTTGCGATAATTACAGGTGTAGCCAGGTAGGCTATGGCTATTTAATGCGAACTTAATGGGGCGGATCTTTCTGTGCGAAAGCCAGATGACGCTGAGAGTGGAATCTATGTCCTGTGGACGGAACTTAGACATACGAATGAATGGAATATTCAGGCTCATTTAGGAATAAATATATTGTTTAGTAAAAGTCTGATCCGAAATAAGTATAGGCCAGGGCCATCAATTATGGCACTTTTTCTCTTAAAACCTAAAAGCACTTTTCCAGAGTCCATTTTTCATCTGCTGTCTTTATTGGGCGTATACAGTCAGTCTATAGATGATATACATCCACATTACCCTTACTTTAAACCACCGTGAAATATATTTATAACAGACTCAATAAAATAACCATGATTAATGCTCAATTACAGACGTGTCTGCATTTGAGCCACAGCTTCCACTTTTCTTTATAGAATTTTGTCAAAATATTTGAACACAAGACATGCAGATGAAATAGTTGTGGGTGGCTTATTTACGACTTGGGTTGTCTATAGATACGTGATGAAAAAACGCCGCCCTTCTCATAACAATAGGGTTATAAGCCAGTGACCTGAGACAAAGCGCATTAAGGAAGAGTCCCACAGGAATCATTTTACATCCTCTTAGCGCTCAGGCGAACCAAAACCAGAGTTTTGCGTGTTAAGATAAGTATTGGTACTCTCTACTTAAAAGATTGTTTCCCCCACTAACACACCGTGAGACCTGTGTCACAAACAAGAAGCCATGGGGTCCAGCAGGAATAACTATGTTACACAATGGCTCCAATCCGCATCATACGCAAACATATCATTAACTATCTGTTATACGTAGTTGACCCGTCTGGAAGATGTGGATCCTGCTGGTTTGTTTGGGTGTCTTCCATCATGTAACACTGGGAAATTTGTTTTGGGTGTATGTCAAAAATAGTGATGCTGAGTGGTTTGATTTTAACAGTTTACACCTGTCTCTCCATGCATGCATATATGTTGGAGGGGAAAGTGAAGCTAAGCGAGGACGTCCTCATATATATTAAATGTTATATACCTTTATATAGGAACCATAACGTATACTCCGAACTTCTAAGTTTGAAGAGGGATGGGTTATATCGAATCCTTCTGGTTTCTGAAACATTTGACAAGTGTGCTGATAGGATTTCAACAGTCTATGATGCCCACAATCGGAGCTAACCCCATGATTCCAAAACCGTCCTCAATACAGGACTAGGTTTTTCTGATAGGTTTTGGGGATATTTCCATTCATTCTTATTTCGACATATAGATAGGGATGTCCTTTGACGAAGTACCAATAAACCTGACCGGTATATGGGTGGCCATCCCGATGTATGAATTAAGACCACCAAGTGAAAGGAACCTTTGTGTACTTATCAGATCGTGTGGTGGACATTTTGAGCATTGCTACCACCGAAGGCGATGTCTGGCAAAAAGGGCAAAGGTGCAATCGAGTTTGACCTCAGCGGGTCAGTGTGGCCCTCTACTTCATTCAGACATTCATAACAGCCCTGGAATTGTCTAACATATTCCAGGCCCAGTGGAATGGACAATGCCGCCTCAATTACAACTCTTTGCCACACCCACAAGACCTCAAGTGGCCGTAAAAAACGCAGTGGGCGTATAATTTTAGTACTTTTATAAAAAGGCTGTTGACATTAAAATACAATTTGACCGGTGAGTTTTACAAACTAGAATGTATGTTATAAAAGATCAAGGTTTAAATGCCGATTTAATAAGCACCTTCAATAAATGTGTGGATATTTTACGAGTGCCGGACAATTCAATTCGATGCCAACCTTGGACCTCGTGTTGACCTTATGAAAAGGCTGTCTAAGAGGTAGAATAGACGAGGTATCATTACATTAAACAAAAATATTTATAACACAGCGTGTGCCTGAATATCATACGTGCGTCAATTGTGCTTGATTAACTTTGATTTACAAAGGGTTGCATTGCTAATATTTGCTGTGGTCAAATTGCTGCGTCCAGGGTCCTCTAATCTGTATAACGTCTACCATTATAGTATATATATATGCTAGTTAACGTAGAGACACGTTGAATTATTCATCAAGTGTCTGGCCATAATTATCGAAAAATCAATATACTTTTGATTTTATGCTATACAATTTTACCAGGCACCATTATTTTTTTTGTTTTTGCAAAGCTTCTTTATTCAATTTCCTGCCTTCTTGGCTTCATACATAGGCCTACTAAGACATGTTATGGCGATTTTGGTATCCAATGTTAATACCTTAGGTAATCACAATGCAAGGGGTGATCTTTGTAAGGCAATTGGTGGTTGACACAGGTTTTTTTTAAATGAACGGGATGACTTGAGGTCCATTAATGCGCTATCTTCGCATGAATATAGACAGCTGGAACATTACGTAACACAGCCAACTGAAATTTTAGCAGATAATATCTAAATTAATAGGTTTTCTAAGCAAAACTAAGAGACAAGATACCTAAAGAAACACTCCTATTTATCTATAAGGTAATGATCCTATACCCATTATTGATCAATCTGATATTTTGCACGACTCTCATCATGCAACATATACCCATCGACTTCAAATTATCCAGAATCAAATCTTAAGAATTATATACAAGTTGCCATCCTGGGCTAGCGTAAAAGGCTTGCATGTCTCAAAAAATCTGTTACCGCACTAGTTAGAAACATCTAAAACAAATATCACCCAAAACTGAACAAATAAGGAAATCAGTTATAAATACTCCTGGAATAGACTGCCGACTTGGCCCACCAAATAGTAGACTCAAAATACTATCAGTATGCCAGATCAACATCAATTTGGATAGACGATAATTCTATAGAATAAGCCACAACATCAGTTTCGAGAAGCTCAAAAATCTAAATCATACACGCCTATACTCGCCATATTGTATAACTCATTTGTTATATAAAAGTTGAAATTAAAATTGAGTAGTGACTCAAAACACTACTATATGTACACAAGTCATTGTAAGATACCTAAGATGGCCTGAAAACCTAGCTCCCTGTGTTGGAGAGATGTCCTCTTATGTGCAGTCTTTTGATTGAAATAAAATGTTTCTTAAATCTTAAATGTTGAATATGTAGGCCTATATCGTGGACCTTCATGAAAGATGAACTTAATTATTGATTATGGTTATCATCGTATTCTCGTAGCGAGGAAGATACTTGGAGTTTCCATCAAACCTCTTAATAAGTATTTAACTGTTATCCTATTTATAAATACATGTATGCACACATGTATAAATGAAACTAAAGCATTGCGAAAATTCATGAGCGTCTAGGCTCACAGAGGGTCATCGCGTTGTTTTCTAATAAACGTTATTAAGCATTGAGTGTCAGATCCGAGTGAGAGAAACACTTTCGCGAAAGCCCTCATGTCCGTGAACCCCGATTTTCTATGTATATTTTTACTGTAGCTTATGGTATCACTGCTCATTTTATTTTCATTTCTTCAAACAGGCGCATTGGATAATCATTTCGAAAATTCGTATTAGAATTGCTGCACATTTCCTACATTTTGTCAAGTTTCGGGTCTATTCATTTAATTAACATTCAAATTAGACCATCATAACTTCGTAATCCGTGATTTGTGCTCATACATTTTCCCGAATTCACCCGGTCTGCACATGCAAGTTTTGAATCGATCAAAATCAGTCCCATTACCACAATCAGCCGGCCGATACTTGCCGGCTGTAATACTTTAACATTGTGTTTTTTTGCCGTGCGGCAGCCGTGCACCAATCGGCCGTTGTAATGTGAATGGGCCTTTAGGTAAACAAGTGTATATAGTAATGAGATTGTAATTCTCTTACTAATAAGGGAGAGTTTTTGCGGTTTGCTTCAAATCAGTTGCGTCTACATGTTCTCCTATAGATATACGTAACACATAACGTTATTCTTCAGTGATCAGCAAGGCCCTTCTTTTTCTTTCCCCTCAGTTGTTATGCAGTCGAGAAACACAACTAGAGCTCTATACCGGTATATTTACAAAACACGGCTTTTTTATTTGTTTAAGTATATCTGGGCCTTATGTAGCAATTCATCGACATACTGAAGAAATGTAGGCTACCCACGGATAGGGAATGCGTTCAGGGTATGTTTAATGAAGTGAGCGGATGGGGCAAAAACAAAAGCAGTGTCGCAGAATGGGAACATTTAGAATATAAATCCATTTAATTACAGTCAGTAGAAATAACAGACATGAAATATCCAGTTCAAATATTTCGGACTCGTATAACTGTATATTTTAGATGTTCATGCAACCTGTTAGCCGAATCAACTGATTTCGGTATCAAAATCAGGGGTGACCCGTATTAAATTTCATATCTAAAACTGTGATTCGAACAATGATTTGTTGCTCTCTGTTTGCAGAATTCATGATACTAAAGAAAATTGGAAACTTTTTTTATTATCCTTCAGTACGAAAAGCATTTTTTTACGGAGAGTTCACAAGCAATGACAGTGCCATGCGCATCTGTGCTAACAATAGCACACGACCGGAAACCAGCTGTGACTATGTCTGTCATGCGCAGTGCGTCGATTGTCTGCGAGTTTTCTGCTCTGACAAAAGCTTTGCTGGCAGAATGCTTCACATACCTCCAGGGGAAATACGCAAAGAAAAGGGGAACATAACGCATTTATAATTATAATAAAGTAAACGCTCTGGTAAAAACCGACAGTTTGTCCCAAAGGAAAAAGGGGGTAAAGGGGCTGGACCATATAAATCTAAGAAGGTGTCAGAATATCAGATTGCAACCTGCAATCTGAAAAGGTGTCTGATACATTAGAATGTACATACCGATGTGCAGTGCAATAATGATACACTAGATACACCGGTGGTTATAGAAAATGCGAGAGGGTTTAGATAGTGTCAGTTATTTTGCCTCAGGGTTTTTATACATTATTTCAATATTAAAATAGAATGAACATAAAGGATTTAAAGGGATAGAAACAGACATTGAGACAGATAATAATAAGGTTTAAACTTTTTATCGGTAGTTTAAGGAGAACGATTGGTGTTGGATATCGGTATTGAAAAATGGGAGAGGGTGTCTGGGATGCTAATTTTAGCTTTTATTCAGAAAAAGATACTGGCATTTTTTCAATATAATAATTCTAAAATATTATGGATTTGTTAATTATCACATTCAAAGATATATGACCCCGAAGGTCAATTCAAAATACACAATTTAAGGAATACATAGATCTATATTTGCCGCAACTTCCATTTATAAATTTTTCTCAAGACCCCGTAAAATTCTCCTTTTAATCTTTAAATAATACATACAAGAGAAATATCTTAGTATAATGTGTGTAATTCCAAGAATACATTATTCACAAATTCCTGTAAAATTATCCATTCACTCTTTATTTAAATGGGACTTACAGGGGTACAAGTTTGAATGTGATTAATGATCGTTGAAGACTCTATTCCCCTGTGTTTGACCTGTACGAATTATACTGATTTCAGTTTGATATTCACCAAGGACACATAAAACCATCGAATTGTTCCTCTCCACCACTGCGCGTGCCAAGAGACCAATTCTGGTCGCACGTTGCGTGTGCTAACTGCTGCTGGGGTCAGTTCTCGCAAAGCCCTCTGTCCAAGCCTAATAAACCATGGCTTAAGTAATTTTCCTACCAAAGATTAACGCTAGTTCTCACGCCTCATTTATTACAAATTCACCTACAATGTGTTCTTATTTACGCCTTTATCCCCGCAATTATTCTGAAGGTAGTTTGGCCAAATTCTAAGAGGATGAGATCTCTTGAAGTAGGACGGATTTCCCATCCATTCATTTAAATAGTATATATCTTCTCTTGAACCAGATCTCCAAAGAGAGTGATATATTTGTTATTGTCATTGGAAAGCAAATGCAAATTTGAGCATATTTTTTAACTCCCTCTCACCCCCTCTCCCTTGAAAAGATGATATCGAGGAGAATACCTCGAGGACCTTTAGAGTTTGAATTTCGGTTTGCGCATATAGGAAGACGAGTTTCTTACTGACACCTGCCACGTGGACTTCAGAGCTAACACCTGGCGCTCTGGAATGTCTCAGGTCCACTCCAAGACACAACCCAGGTGTAAGGCTATTCCAAAGATGGCTCTACCCACATAACCCCCTTTAAATCTCAATCTTACGTTAGCATCTCACCAAAGCCATACATTCGAACTAATTTCCTTATAATCCACCATTGAATAATGGAATCATGAACATTTGAACCACATCTTTCACCCATATCTAAGTCATGTTGAACATGTTGAGACGCATCTATAGGCGGGTGACTTCGCGAGGGTCAAGCCAAACAAGGATAGTTTATAGGTCCTATAGATAAGATATAGTCCGACCTCTTGACTTGAAGTAAATATTGACCACTGCACCTGCTGTTGATTCAATGGCCACTAGGGGTGGAGGCATCGGTATATATGAAGAAACTTATACTGTATATCCTTTCATTGGGCTAACGTGGACTCAACGGTCTTGTATACAATATATTTGAAAAGAATACATTTAAAGCACATAAATTGTTTTCTCTAACAACATGGGAACGGTCATCGACCAGATTTAAACATCCAGGGACAATTTTTTTCATTTATACTAAATAGATGTATAAACAGATTAGGGTATGTGCGATATGGCTTAGATTTTTCTGCGGCGTGATTAAACATTATCTAATATGCATACATGCACGTGCGTCCATGCATCCATGGAAATATATTTACTCCCGTTTCTCCCTATTTCGAGTAAAAAAAACAAGTTGTGTGTGTTTTTGTTTTCAACTTGCGGAAGCAGCACAGATTTCTGTAGCGTCAGTACTACGGCCACAAATAAACATTATTATGGCTTGAGACCACAGGGCATAAGGCAAATAGACACTTTGCTTTTTTGACCTATGCTATTATAATTATTGTTAGGGCCCCAACCGTTGCCCAATTCCCACGAAATCCAGCCTCAACTCCAAAAGGCTACATTCTTTAAGGGATATCTATCAGTCGGGATTTATCTAATTGAACTCCAATTATTTTAAGTAGCCTTCTTAAGGCTTTTGCCCCCGTTGATACAAAAATCTGTGGCTATTTTTAACAATCCTTTTTATCCCTCACAAAAATGTGACGAGCTCGCTTGGGAACATCTAATTCTTTCTCATTGTTCACATCCTCTATCTCTAACCGAGTGAGACTGAGACCGTTTTGAGTCTGAGACAGGCCTTCTTAACCTGTCCTTTACCTGTCCATCATTGCTCTGAAACATCGCCTTTTGATGTCGGACTCTCGGTAGCACAACAACACTCTCAGGTGAGGCTAGATAACCAGGAGGGGGGACACCTGATCGGGACCACCTGCTTGGATGGCCAAATCTTTCAACTATTGATAGTAAACACCCACAATGATCAGATACCTCATTGATACCTTGATACCAAGGACCAACGCACCCATTGCTCTCCAGCCACAAGCACAAATATAGAATCTCTCTGTGAATGGTCCAAGTGGTAATTGGGATAGGCGCCACGCGAGCGCTTTAATCATTAGATTGATGGGGAGATATCGACAGAAGCATTTCTATCTGTTGAGTTCGAAAATATGTGATAGTGGATATTGGAAGATGTGTCCATAAGGAGCTCCAAGGAGTAGATTACAAGTGGATGAAAGGAAAGTTATGATGTACCTAAAGAGGATTTCTGAAGGATTTATTCTTAATTGTATCCTGTTAGTATCGTGAGATTTATGCCAATGTTAATATAGCAAAGACCCTGGTTAACAGTAGACAGAAGCACTAATAGTACCCGAGAGTTCTATCTATAGTTTAAGGAATCACAGAATTCCCATTTATCTAATTAACCAAAATGATGCGATCGATGTGGTTTCTTTCAAAAACATATGAAAAACAATCATATAACACTAACTATAAAATAGGATATACTTTTATGTACACTTTATCAACTGTATTCCAATAATGGGGCTTGGGAAAGCCTAGGGATTTGGGCAAATCAATTCATGGGTTAGGAAAGTGAACTATAGGTCGAAGGGCCTGAAATATCTTCACATGGCCTTGAATCCTGTTGGACCCTTTTAAATGGGCTTGAAATATTCGGAGATTCTCAGTTTCTTACAGAGGGAAAATACTTGGATGGTCTTAAAATGAATCTTTGAATGGTGAGTGGGCCTAACTAACGCTGTATTTAAGTTCAGAACCAAAACCCTTAAATTTAACAACATTTCTGGTAAAATATTCGCACACTGCAGAACGAAAATTCCTTTTGGGTGATTTTAAGATTATGTAGAACTTTCATCATGGTCGTTTATGTTTGAAATAAGTGAGTGGCATTTCTGAATATTTAAAGCACTGCAAAAACAAAAGCTGAGCAATTATATGAATATATGAATAAGAATATAACATACAAATTTATCATGCATGCATTGCTATGAAAACAACGTATCTAGAGTGATTTACGCATTGTGCGTATTCCACTAGTGATTTACGTGGGGGATGTCATGGCAACCAATCTGTTTTTTCACTAAGATTACCGGTAAAATTCAAATTTATGGCTATCTTTTTTTTATTTTCATAATTGATAGCATGTATGATAATTCTGTTAACTAACTCGTCGCTTAGAATATTGCACTCGTTGCTATGCAACTGGTGCAATATTCACACTCCTTCAACCAACTCATTAACCAGTATCTTTAAAATAAAATTTGAAAGCGCGCCCCTCCTTTTGAAAATCCTAGATCCTTCCCTGGGTATATGGTTCAAACCCCATCTCTACACTACCTGTGCAGTTTAGGCTAAGAGTTGAGAAACTGAGGGTAATCCCTGACCACAAAATGAGTCCGATTAGGACGCCTATACTCCAGGGCCGGGAAAGCCATTAGCGCAGTAGTCATCGACTCACTAACATGCCATTCTGATCTGATGTGAGAGACTGTGAGCCTAGACTGTAGCAAAGAATAACCATGTGCCCACGTTTAATAAGGTATCGTCCCTTTGTTTTGTTGTAGGAGTTCAGATTTACATTATGAATAAAAGGGGTTAACCATTGAACTTTCCCTCAAAAAAGAAACTATGCCTGTCCTTATTTTTATTCTAGAAAAAAAACCCAGACGCCTCTTTCTTTAAATTTCATTTTTGTTGTTGGGCAGGTTCTGTAGGTGGAGGGGCGGGGGGTGCCGATGGCCTCCCTACATTCATGATTCACTTCCTTTTATTGTGGTTAATATTTTCTCCCTTGAAGGAAAAACCATGGGATAGTCTCACATTTTGGAAGAAGTGGACGGTAGCTAATCCAGGTCACTTTCTCACAGTACTTTTGGGATCTGTTTTCCTGCTCTGCATGGGATCAGCCTCCTGCATTCACATATAGCCTAGGGTGAGTTATGGGATGTCAGTGAGAAGGAGAAGAACTCGGGTTTCCATGGACACCATTGCACACACTTAAAGCAGCCACAAACATTTAATGCATATGCCTGTCAAACAATAAAACTTTAATTACTTTTAATTTTACGACGATATGTGGCATCAATTGGCGGTATTACCCGGTATTATCCGGACCATAAAAACGGCTAGAAGCCCTATGCAGGTATCTTCAAGTCCAAAACAGATACGGGCATAGAGAGCAAACATATCACCTAACATTGGGAACACCACACTTTTTAGCGCCTCTGCCTTCAGACCTCATTTCCCTTCTTTATATTTATGGAGGTAATTTTCCTTGTCCCATGTGTCATGGAATCGAGCTGGATATAGGTTGAGGTAAGCACTATTATTCTCCTGCACTGCCTTTCCCATAGTTCCCACACCCCCTGGGAGGAAGGGTTAAGCCAAGGACCTACCTTCATGTCGAGGTCAGTCCAGTCAGCCGGTCTTCCTTCCCCCCATAGCAGTGCAAGGCATGTCAGAGGCCATAGGGTCCCAGGATCTATTGGTTGCAGGCCCCAGGACCTCAGCAACTTGACTATTGAACTTAACTCTATCCCCTAGAAATAAAATCAACTCAAGCCTGCAAAATAAAGTGAGGTCTAACTATACACTGTCCAGGAAGCGAGTCTTTTCTTTAAAAAAACAAACTTTATGGTCCAAATAGCGGAGAAACAAGCTTTTGACCAGATTTTTGACCAACTTTAACGAATGCCATGAAATGCTGTCCTTGCACCTGTTGAGGGAATGCTTTTGGGGGCATGCTCTTGAGGCGCTATGACCGGGAGCAGTGATAAATGACAGTCTGAAAAGCAAATAACCTCTACAAAAGGATCGATTTTCCTTTGCGGAGAGAGGTCTCAGGGATCAACAGAACATAAAAGTCACGCGGCTAATGAAGGTACAGGTTGTTAAAACCATGACCATTTAGGTCGTAACCCATAGGGACGATGAATACTATATTTGTAGACGTTTAATGAAGCCCGCACCCTCGTCCGCACTTTAGTTTGCTAGTCATTTACCGCCTATAAAAATGCACAAGTAAATGACTCTGACCACTCCTTTCGATTTATTGCCTATATTTCCTTGTCTTTGAAAATTATGGCTACCGGTGCCTTTATAACATAACATCATCCACTGTGAAATATCAAATAATCGCACAAGCATACATTAAAGGTAAACGCCGACCAGGTGTTCCCGGTAGAAAACCATAAAATCATATCTATTTGCCCGTATAGTGGCCATCAAATTCGATAGGCTTTTATACCAGCCTATCATTACTGATGATTGTTAAATCAAATTTTAGATAAATTGCTGATATTGACTCTTGGTTGATCGGTGTTTATAAAAAGGTGAATATTCAACTGTCTCGTCTACATATTTGATGCTCCTCCTCTCAGATAAGAAATTACAGAAAGTTTACATTAAAGGTCATTATATTATTTTCGTTACAAGTTAGAGTTGTGTTATATGACCATTGTCTCCGCCTGCTGTCTGCCCTTGGATTTATCCATAAATTGCATGTCGTTGGTAACGGAGTACGTAGCTTTTCTTACTTGCAGACGCATATATATATACATAGTTCTTATATGTATATAATCACTTTATTTCTTCCCCGCCAGTAAAACTGTGTATATTATAAATCCACAAGATGTTATGGTTTTATTTGCAATAGGTCATTTCAAACCCAACTTGTGACCCTTGGTTAATTCGCCCTTTTTATCATTTTCATATAGATTTTTGCAATATTTTTGCTATATGGAATTAAGTAAAAATATTCAACATTCTCATTCTATAGATCAGACGAAGGAAATTTGTCAATCTTGGTGAAGCAGATATAAAGGCCATTTAACAACCTTATTTTAAAAGGACATGATTTATCATTCTCCGCTTGTCCTTCAACGGACTTGTCCAGCAAAACAGATTCATTTACAGAAAATCCTGCTGATACTGCACCTTTGCGACCTCCAATGCTTCGAGGCAGAAATTCGTGACGAAGCATTGGGTTCATTTGATCCTCCAGTTGAACTGAATCTACCTTGGTCACCAAGGTCCAGCATCTGAGATGAGGAGATGAGAGATCATGGTAATATTATCTAGATTGCCTCAGGCAGGGCTGCCTTCCTTTGGGGCCTATAAGGGGTGAAATTCCCATAGAGAAAAATATCGATTTGTCCTGGGGGTATATTCCTTTTGCATGGGAAATTTGTACATCTATCTTAACCATTGGAATCTCCCACTCAGTGTTAATATTTTGGGGTTATGGAATATAGATTATTCTATAGTCCATAATCTATTGGCTTTCTATACGATAACTAAAAGAAAATTATTTAATGTATTCATTTGAATGGAATTCATCTGAATGGAATTCCAAATTTCATATGCATAAATGTATTGAATAATGATGAAAACATGAAGCGCCAGAATACACATATCACACACTTTTGCCAGTGGCATAACCGTATTAGTGACCTACGAATGACCATATCAACAGTAGATAAACCAATGCTCTTTAAACCACCTCACCCTTTCCCCTAGGCTCTTCATGAGTTATGTGTATTTGGGTTCCATGGAACTCTAAACAGTCCCGGAACCATAAGGGCGATCCAGCCCTAACTGATATAACGTTACAGATTATTTTCAGCATTTTGGATAAGAAGGATGTACTTAGTGGTCAAATGACTCGGGACAATCATTCAAATTGCTGGGTATTTGGTATCGAGGACATGAAAGGTAATAGAAGGTTAGCCTTGCGTTTAATATGATGAGCATGGATTACATTTCCCGCTTGACACTAGGTGACCTGACCTCAGGGGAGGTTCATGGTCACCTGAAGGGCTGGCTGGCCTTGGTTTGGCATGGCTATCCCCAAAGATGACCTATGGTCAATCCAACCTCCTACGTGCATAATGATATACGGACAGTAGACCACTCCTGAGCAGTTTGCGGATAGAAATACACATTTTGATGTACATTCGAGGCGGACGGGGGTTTGGTTTCCCCCTTGCGCACCTGGCACTGGATTTGAAAGAAGAGATGCGGCCATTTTACATTGAATTATTTAAGTCCTCTATACAAGATGACAATGACTCTAATTCGAATATCTCAGCCAACGATGAACGAGTTTAGCGAGCCGTGATTGCAAAGTTGAGGTAAGCGGCCTCCTGGGAAACATAATATTCTGGGACAATAGAAATTTTGTCAAATAAATGAAGCAGCGTTTATTTATGTATCTAGGAGTATTGCATGGTGTTGCACCTTTAGTGTATTGACATTTTTTTATCCGAGAGCACACATTTTGTACTGGTTACTCTCAACATTGTCAGAGACATGCATGCATACTTCTTAGTTTAAAAAATGCCTTTGGAGGACAAAGCCCCATAATTGAAATAATAATTAGCAATTAATTTGTTCTAGATAGTCATGTCTGTTAATGATAAATTAAACCCTATGTGTGTGTGTTGCCATGGCATATGCACTCACATTGATAGACCATTCGCTGTAAACCGATCATGTTTCTAATCTATATGGAGATCGTGTGCCTTCAAAGGAAATAACGTTCCCTTTACTTTAGGGTACGAACCCATATATATTTGATTTATTGAATGATGCAATCTTTCCAAGGAAACAATTAAGCACAATCCAAGGCCAGAGGTATCGAAAAGGGTTTCAGCCGGAGGAGAAGAAACTACCCCGCGAAGACAGATTTATGCCTGACCCTCTCAGAGGAGGGTTGAGTGGGACAACCCTAAATCTCAAGTATAGGGTCCTTGATTCAAATTTGTGTACATTTTCCACCCACCCTATTCTCTACCAGGGATCCCAGCAAAACATTAATCATTGTACATGCTGAGCGTAGCTTTAGGATAGCACCATGAAAGCCTCTCTCACACAACACAGAAAGTCGTTGTTACATGCCTCATGAACACTACTTCAGTCAAGAATTCAATGCCGCTGAGATGAAGGGTTCTGTACTTCCGTACATCATTCATTTCAAACCCATCTATTTTAAATTTGCCTCAGGTCGCACTCTAAGGGTCAGCACACTACTTTTGTGATCAATAGCCAAGTAATTCATGCCCAACAATCCAATCCATGCCTCCGTGGCCGACCTTTCAAAAAGACCAAGAACGCCTTCCTTAATTTACCTCATTATATTTGTAATTACAAACTGGAAAATTCGTAATTATCATTAAGACAATAAACCAGGACGGAACGGATTGAATGGCACAGGCCAATCTTCAACTAAAGTGTGTCAAGATTTAATGACGTTCGCGTGCGTTTCATAACCCAGAACACATAACCTTGTAAAACCAGGTAATCAGGGTCCTAGTCGTACTCTAGTGAATACTGACTGTTTACTCATGGTGAAGAAAGAACAGGGTGGCCCTGTTCCTTTTTAAAATCACCCCCGGGCCAAAAACCTGAAAGTTTTCCGTTCGTGCGGGGGATCAAATATTATTTGGGGACGCATGGAGTGATGACGACAAATTGTGATAAATTGTTACATACTATCGGCTCCTATAGATATTTTGTTGAATATCTACAAGTTGGTCCCAATGCCGAAAAATTCTGGGAAGCAAGAATATCTAGCGTAAAAATGGTTAAAATATTAGATTATTTACTCGATCGCTAATTGGTAGATGCAAATGCCCTTTTCAAAATAATTGTCATTTTGACTGATGATGTTAGATCCTACGATTAATTAGATGTCTACCAGAAACAACGACCCTTTCATTACATGGGAAAGGTGTTACGCCATTTGCAGCAACCCCAAGGCTTACCCTTATCATGTTAACGTTCTTGAAATGGAAGCCACCTTAAAATGTATGTTCTCCGAGTATGCCACACCTTCAAATTTAGTTCTCTTTACGATCAAGGACTATAGCAAATGTCCATCTCTTTCTGCATGGAAACCGTTTTGGTAATCAAATGCACCGAAATATGTCTACATGAATAAAATAATATTATGTAAACAAATCCCTATTCAACATTCTCAATTGATGAATATACAAATATGTACAAATAAATGTGTAAATATGTACAGATAAATAAATGCAACGTATACACACAACCGGTATTTATTAAATAGTTTGCATTGATACCAAAGACATAGCAAAGGAAGTACTATTTTAAAATATTACAAATCATTATGTAATTCAAGACCAAAACACTTCAGAATTGATCAAACCAGTATCTATTAAACCAACAACCGTCCTCAACAGAACTCTTCTCTTAGTTAACATTATCAATCAGATCCCATTCTTGCTCTAACGGAAACCTTTAGTTTGCGAAGCGCCCACTAGCTTTAATATTCTGTAAGTGAATCTATACACCTATAGTGAAAGTATAAAATAGACCAGACGGATGAGTTGGCCAGTGGCTGACCAGTCTATGTCAACAGCCTCAGGGTTTAACAGGCTGAGTAGAAAGGGCAGGTGCATCAGGCGACTGTCCTGGGCGTTGATCCTTTTGCTCGCCTCCTCAGGGATCCCTATTGGGACACATTGCACCTGCCGGATGGAAAGATGTGGTCGAGGGATAAACATACTAACAAGATTCAAACCCACGATATGGCCACTGCAAGAAGATATATGGCTTTCCAGACCTCCGTTCTATAGAGGTCCTAGTGGCAATAGCCTTATCATCTCAATGATTACTGCCACTCAGCCTTCAAAAGGTGGGAAAAAGAACATGAGTTCAACATAAAATAGCAATGTCCTATTTCTATGGGGTTTCTCACTTACTTGTGTTTATGTCAAACAGACAAGGACTTGATGCCATAAAATGTCAAATTAAAGCTGGCGGGAAAGGTATGGGGAAATTTCAATTTCGTCTGAAAGACATATACGGAAGATATACGGTTTTAAATGACAATATCAGCAAAGACCTTTCTAGTACACCATGTCTTAAGGAATGTTCTCTCTAAATTTCTTCTTCTAAACTATTTATTATGTTCCTAAATACCAGCTTTATAGTGGGAGTGGAAAAGGGAAGTTCTAAGAGACCTAAACGATATATATCTTCTAGCTATATTGTTCATGAATAACAATAGGTTGTTCTTATTCTCCACGAATTGATGACCGTCGGTCGAATATATGCAATATTTCTGAAATTCTATCTCATTGCCTCTTTATGCAGGGGGTGTGGCAACGGCTGGATGCGTGCAATTCATTACACGATCATTATCAACGTCTATTTAGAACCGACTGGTCACTATCGAGACACAATAGGAAAAAGGGTCACCTTCCTACCTCTGCAGAAGGTCAGAACGCATGGCAATTATGAGACTACATTAAATCATCTTGAAGCTTGCATGCTATTCAGAAAAAGGCGAACTTCTGACACCGAGTGGCAATAATTAAAGGCCGCTTGGTCAGTTATCAGTTGGTAAGGTCTGAACATCTAACCTGTGCAAGCACTAGAAAGCGATTTTTATCATGCTTGGATCTCGTCAGATCTGGGCACCTGTCGCGTGGGTCACACGCTTATATATTTATAAATGGTAATAAAAAAAAAATTTTTTTCTTTGAAAGAATATGATGATAATTGTGCTGACACAGGGAATAGATTGTCATTTCGTCTCTAGCATCCATCCATCCATGCATCCATGCACTGCCAAACGCGTGGAATGTGTCAAGCTATATATTGGGGTGGGTGTTTTTTTGTTGAGATTCTCCATGCACCTACTGAACCTTTTTTTTAAATATATATTTTAATTTGATTTAGATGGTTCAACATGTGACTAAAATGTGGCTATACATATTTAAATTGCTTCGCCATTTTTAAATATATATGTTGAAGGCACACACAGGTATTATAAGTATAAAATGTCCATGTGTGGAATGGGCGTTTGCGTTTTTACCGAATGTTTAAAGACTTGTGTGATCTTTCATGTGGTTTTCTCTCATGAAGACAAAGTGGTAAAAATGGTCGTCGATGTTACCTTTACTATGTAGGAGTGGAAACCTAAATACAATAGTTTATTTGGTACATAATTTAGGCTATTTGGAAAAACCAACATTGCGGTGATCTAGTCCAGGTAAAAAGAAATGTAAAAAAAAATTGCATGCAACATGGCTGGTTCCATTCCGATCCAAGCCTACACAAGCGCTTCAGTGGCTCATTAAATTGTCTCGACTAAATTGCCAAAAACATCATACTTTGTTGCAGAAATCAGCCATTATCCTGACTCTATTTTTGTTTTTATCTTGTCCCATGGAGCATGAAGTTGCATACGCCACCATTACAGATGTAACTGGATCCTCCACGACGATATATCACAATGAATGTGTACGTCATGGCGTAGCACCTGCCTCTTGCCACAAGTGTGGCACACTTCTTGAATTCCCATTTCCAACCAACCGCCCATGCAGGTATGTGGGGGAATTACCCAAGTAAAAGTGAGGAAAAAGTTCAAAATGAACTTGAGACTGGATAATAGATGTTACTTCATGAAGAGAAGTCTAGACGACGCGGAGGTATTTTATAATCACAGCAGAAATTATTTGAATTTAGCATCGTACATGTGTATTTCCATGACTTATCAAAAGCGTGTGTATATTGCGCGAGCTAAGTTGAGGGTGGGTGCCAAACATATAATAAAAGGATCGGTCCTCAATCACCACATAATTGGTACACAATATGTTATCACAGCAATCAGAGTTCATAGGTTGAGATACAGTCTAACCACATCAAGCAAATGCTTGTGTCAACTATACAAACCACATCATTGTCTTAGATTGTACAAAGAATGCCTCAGCTAATCATTGGTTAAGGTAAGTCAGCATGTAGACATGCCATTAAGGGCCTGGTCCCATATTTCATTCACTCCTCAATATCTACCACGATACCATGATTCGGTCTAACAGCCCCACGTGTGTGTGCCCCTTGCCTGAGGACAATAAAAACTTTCATTCGCTAAAACATTCTCTTAAGGCAATGTGATGACAGGCCCCTTTGAAGGAATCTGTGTCACAGACTTGTGCCGTGGGTGATGAACATGTCAACCGGTTGGATCTTCCTTGCACACGTACACCTGCTGCCTCTATATATATACGCACATTAGATTAATGATGGGGTCACTTAATTTATCCCAGTCCACCATGCGCTACATAATCTGTAATTACCGCCAAAAGACTTCAGGCATACATGATCCCAGACCACATTGCCATGTATAGTTGACAAATCATCCTATTTCTGCCGCTGACGTTAGTTTGAATATTTTGTGTGGGATTTGTGTTTACCAACAAGCCAATTAAACCAGGAAACAAGTCTTCCTAACCAGAATACCATTAAAATGTACATATCTCACTATTGTTACGGAATACACCTTGGAGGTAGTTTCCTAAAAAAAACCACCCTCACAGGTCTACGTTTTGGCCTTAAGCTTCCATTAAGTTTTTAAAACTGTAATTACATCCATCTGTTTACGATAGTGAGTTGATTTTTTTAAAGTAATTTTACGACCTGACACTTATGAAATCTTCAACCCCGTGGAAGGAAAACAAACCAGTTTTTTCACCTTTATAAGAACACTGATTTCAACGCATTATCGTCAGTGATATATTATGCCTAATAAGAACACCATTTCTCCTCAATTATCAACAATTAAGGCATATAGTTAATAATTAACCATTATGTCAGGTAGTTATAATTAACCACTGAAAGGTAGGATGAAGATATTAACTGGATTCATAAATCATTAGCCATATGTCCGTTATGTCAAAGTGTTGCACCTGCCATCCATGATCAACTTGGATCCTTGGATGCAGGTCATGGAAACCTTTTGGATCTTCTTCAAATCTGATCATCCTCTATCAGGAATTATGAAGATGAGGCAATCTGCACCTGCTTTTTGGGAATGTTAGCTGCCTAATTCTCTGGAAGATTGCCGGCATCTGTTATGATCTTCAATGGGGTCTTAGTATTATCTGTGCCACCACCTGTCTTTCACAATCATTTAAATGAAGAGGATCCGGTCGTATGATCCACTATCGCTTTTGAAAAGATGCAATTGTCTGTGTCGCACCCACTGCCCATGCACCTGCCTCTTAATTCTCTCTACGGTGGGTAAGCTGGAACTCGATGAGGCAGCAATTCTTTTTTGTATTGACTAATGCGCCAGAGGCGACACCCCACAAGATATATAAGCATGTGTACATAGGACATAACCAAAGCGCCCATGGCTCTTTACTGAGCGCCGTCGACAGATCATGTGTCTATAACGCGTGAAAGAGGCAACATAAATTCCCATTATCATCACCAATGCCAAAAACCCGATCACTTCCCCTCCTCCCTTATCTATACTATCAATAGGCGCAAGTTCTACTAGATTCACTCCTCGATGCTTATGTTTGAAGATAAGGCGAATAAGATATTGATTCTCGGTGATAACGCCGAGCATATACATACATGCACCTGCCTTTCGAGTCAATAACTTATATATACATTAACACGCGTACTTTCTACACGGATGACCCGCCGAGGGAGAGTTTTTGTGAGCATTGATCTAACCAGGAAAACAAGCTTTGCACCTGTCCGTCCCTTCCCGCCTCCCTCCCCGAGGCCACCCACCTCTATAGAGAGTAGTTTGATGACCTTCTCACTCCGATTGTTTGGATCCTCATTGCAGCTGCCAGGGCCGTTATTTCTCTGTCCATAAGATCAAAGTTTTGGATCTTTGCTCTGCATTAATGGAGGTGGATCCTATTATTGTCATAGAGATGCACCTGCTTTGGCAGTTACACTGTAATAGGAACATTAAGAAGATTGGGTCTACAGGACCGTTGACATGTCCACACAGACGTCAATCTGGATTTGAAAGTTGCCTTCAGAAATATTTGGTTGTCTTCATTTAAAATTTCGTAACTGGCCAGAGAAAAAGGGATGATGGCCCTTCACCGAAAGGTCTAAAACCTCTAAAAGTCAACGAAATATCGGCCGTTGATGTTGTGACATAAACTTCTGACTGTTCCCAATTGTGCAACCTCCACTTATACAATAGACACTCTCATATACACAGAAATCATCAAATGACAATATTCGACTTTTAATCAATTTTCGTCCCACTCAAGCGAGATTCCTTTTGAAATAGAATCCCAATTTGTTACCTATTTCATCAATCGTCCTGACTTCCAACTTACGGACGCCATCTGTGCCTCTCAAATCACAATTGCCATTCAACATCTATTAACTTCTTGGTGCCCAATCTCTGATTTCCATTACAGCAATCGCTATTATAACCGCGGGCTTTATTGCGTCTTGATACAAAATGAATACAACGGTTTTTAATCGTAAACCACGGAGTGAAGATAATAACTGGGGGCTGGGACTTTAGTGATAGAATCGTTGAAATCTATTTTCCTAATCCCGAGGCGAGACAGATTGCTGTTGGTTGGTTTGCCCATGCCAGATGGCGTCTAGGGAGAAGATTTGGATCCGTTACTGCTTTTCCCCACCTGTCCTATGTACCAAACACCCTCACCTCACACTTCACGACTATTACATACCTAGCTCTTATAAGGGCGTCAGATAAATCACACACAGACAGTGTCATCCTTTCGATAAATACCTCGCGTCTGTGTGAGAGGGGAGGGGCATTCCACAAACAATTAGGTCCAGTAATTCTCAACCCACAATATTATCTATATCTGGACGTTTAGTTGATTAATTGCCACCTCCACAAAACCCAGTGTCCCACCGGATAAATTGTTTCACTTTTAATGGAGATATATGAATGAAATATATGAATGAACCCAACTAACTTATGTATACGAATGATATATGAAAATTATATGATTTCATCCTAAATGTTTTGGAATTTATATTGTTAAAGCAACGGACAACTATTCATGACAATGCTTGAAACGCACTATTAAGTCTACTACGACAGAGCTGCCAAATACAGCCAGGTAAAAGGGTTTATAGGTGTAATTTGTCTACACTGCAGCGGATAAGCTGAGAAATTCTGTCACCAGTGAATTAGTGCAGAGATTACATCACAGCTACAGCAGACTAGTCTCGCGACTCACTGAAAACAATGTCAATGAGGCAGTAGTCGGTTGGCTTGGTTTGGATGGGAACACCTGGCTCTCGAGGCGTCATATCTCTATTGTGAAATATGCGATTATGATCTTATACGGCAGCTCATCTGAAGACTGGACTTAAGATATCTTGAGGAGCTCCAGCTGGGAAGAGGAAACATACCGGTACTCGCTAATTGCTGGAAGAGTTCCAGCTTTGAAAAGTATCATACGAATGACAAAAGGGCAATTTTTTAATTTTCATTTTGTGCTATCGTCAACATGAATTGCTTTACTTAACCATAATAACTCTGCATGCCCTTTCCTAAGTGCAGAGAAGCGCCTGTATAACAGAAACATGATAGAAAAATGTGCAGTATAAAAGTTTGAGACTGTTCAAAAGGAAACCTAGGCATAATTGCCACCAAAAGGATTTCATAAAGACATCAATGCACTACTGAAGTACAAAGTGTAATGCAAAAAGGAGAAAGGGAACAGGGGATTGTATCAGTGAACGCCTTTCATATTCACATAGATCTAATATCACATTTTTCATTTATAATTACAATTGTGTTTCCGATATCGCTTTCCAATTGTTCCCAGGGTCCATTATCCAACAAATGGGTTGTATGAATCAATTCCTCATTTCTCGTAATGCATTTCTGTAGAGTAAAGCGTATTCTTTGTTATTCTCCTTTTGAAGCTTAATCCTTATCATAGATACCATTTGGCACGCTTTCTTTCACCTAGAGAATGCTTCTGGTCTGATGCGATTCCTCATGCAAAGCAACATATCTATTGTTGTTCTCATATATTGGCAAATGTAAGGGCATCCATAAACGACATATTCATGGCTGAATAGACGACAGGAAAATGAACATCGTTTGATTTGTTTGTTTAATATTATGAGACTTTCATTGATCGCATTACACGCATTCCACAAATATCAACAATGACATCTGAAGCTTACACATTATGACATATGCACTGTGACTGATAAGTTCTCTAAACATATTCTCATCAAATGCACACAAGAGTAATGGAAAACCAACGAGCTAGATAAATTGCTCCGTGACAAATGCCAATGCTTCTCACGTGCATGTTTGCAAACATGGCCAGGTCCATGGGATAATTATGGGTTTAATCGTTAGCATGAAACCCATGTACAAACGGGGATTCCGTGCAAGAGGGTGGAGCAGGTGCCCTGACGCTTTCGCTAATAGGGGTTTTCCGCTGTCGATGAGTGGTTGTCTGAAACCCTTAAAACTAGAGCTCAAAGTATCGCCCTGTCAGGTGCTAGTGGACTGTGGGAGGGAGATTTCGCATGATGATCATCAACAGTCACTTTCTTATCTGGCGCTTGTGGCGAACCTATCCTTTGAACTGCCAATATGCATCATTTGGCACGCAGGGCGTATTGAACATGCTTGACACCATATACTACTCACGCTCATACTTCTAACCTATACTTAAGTCTGGAATATTTGAACACTTGTCTCTGTGCCAATATGGAATTATCTAGAAAGTTCCATGAAAGAAATGTGTACAACACAATCAGCATACCATCGATGGTGAAAATACATTATTGGAATGATAACACTAACGTTTGTAGTTGGAAGCATGGCATGGTGTGCTACGAATCTATATTCCAGAGTGTTATTTTTGTCTTTTATAACATTTTTGTCACCATACAACACTTCACTTTTGGAGATCTCTTTGTACAATATCCTTGAAATAAAATACAATATAATTCTTTTCGATCCACACCAACATACAAATATGGGAGAAAAACAATGAACCATTATATTATCGGTATTGTTTTTTAAACTACATGTGTGTACACATATGTTCGTACAAATAAACATTTTGGCGTCGATTCATTTGAATGGGAAAATTGGCTGGTGGGGCTGAACACAAACGTACATCTTCAGACTTTGATAAATTTAGTTTTAAAAGTTATAACAGAAATAGAAATGTGAATAAAACACTGTTTGCCAGTAAACAGTTCGCTGGGAGCTTGAAATCTGCTCACCATTGTCATTCAGGAAAAGTGGGTCGTTTCATGTGGAACCCTGACAATATGAGAGAGGGAAGTACTATTACTTACTGATATCATCACATATATATGTATTGATTAAGGGCTTGACCTCATATTGTTATGGGTTATTTATTGGAGTGTTGCTTCCAATGTTCCATGTCAAGGGTTCATTTTCCCCTTTACCATGTTGTTTATGAGCTGTGTACAGAATGCCAGCCTCTCACCTGTTCCTCATATGATCACACCTGCTTCAGAGTATAGTCTATAATTATCACATGCTCCGGTTTGTTAATACCAGTTCATCATCTTTTATTTGATGCCTTGGCCAACTGGTAAACCTTGAAATTCATTTGAAACTCATTGAAATGATTGCAGTGTGAATATATAGGGAAACAGATTGATTGAATTACAGGACTCAGGACATGCAGATACTAGGTGTGTTGTGATATTGATACAAAGACATCATGCAGATCGCGACAAATAAAATCACTTAACATCATTATGTATTAAAACGCTTCTAGAACGTACCATAGGAAACTATAGTGAGCCATAAACCAGATGAAGACTGCATTTATTCATGCAATATATGAGCCCTATTGATTCGAATCCTGTTCTCATCGGATGCACATGTTGGGCTCTCCTCTTCTGAATTACCTGCCGCCTACAGCAACAGGTAGTCTTGTAATGTTTCTTCGTGATACAAGGCACTATCCCTCGGAGCTTTATCGATAGAAGCATTGATGTAACGCCAATATTTGACATAAAGATCAGGGAGATGACGTTGATGTGATGTGACATGTTGTCCTCAGGGCGACAGGTGGAACATGTTCACAATTACTAAGCATTCAACATGTTATAGACGCCCTGGGTTCCCATAGACCCATGGCCAACAGACAAGTCCTTATACAGAACAAGCAAATACTGTCCTATGCAAATGACTTGTAACCAGCTATGTCAACAACTACATCCCACACATAATTAATTTGAGACCAGTACCCAACATCGATATATGCCCTAAGAGTTTCCCCTGTATTTATAAGTTATTATTTTGTAATGTGTGGCAAATTCTACATCGAAGTTTGGCTTAACCGCCACATTGGGTTTGACGTTTGAGGCTATATTGGAGTACAAAAGAGTCGTTCATACCAAAGTCAGAGCTACCTGGGTATTTCAAAATGTTCTGCTGTACTCAAATCGCACAATTCCATGTGATGTGGTCAATTTTAGAGAATGACAATGCAAATGATTTATCCACATACCCCGCTCCACGACTGATTTGAATTAATTTTGTCGCGAATCGCGACAGAAAGGTGAAGCAACGACATGTTTGGAAGAGAGCCAACAATAGCATGACATTGTTAATAAATTATTTCTAATAATCACAGGCAGTAAACAATATATCATTGCAGCATCAATGTCATACTTTGATGGGAATAAAAACAAACGAAGTTAAATTGGGAGTCACATGCGAGAGCCCCGTTCTGCGGACAGAGATAGAACCTCAAAGCAATTATTTTGCATTGACTTACATAACCGTTACTAGTTGATTGAGGTTCCAATTATGTGAGGCACGAGCTCTTTGAATTCATTATATAACAATGATGGCCAATAATCATAAATCAAGAAGGAAGGTATACCCGAACCCACGGGAAAAAGCCCCGCACCCACGTCGGTCGATATTGGGCAAACCACATAATTGGAATACAATTTGTGTGATGCTTCTGAGGCATTATGCATCTGCGTCTTTTGAACACAAAAACATAGATTGTATTACGTAGGTAGAACGTATAGCCTCAGAAGGAGTTTTCAATTTGTATGAACACATTCTGCTAGCTGGAACATGTTCTTATACCACCCAAGCTTAATATTATTTAAATATTATAAAAGTATTTTCTTGTCAAAAATACTATGCCTGAAATAAATGCATGTACAATCTTATTTGCAGGGAAAGTGGGAAGAATGCTATATAGGCCTACAAACAATTAAAGACCATATGTGATGGTCTCAATAAAATTTAAAGAAACGGGAGGCAAAATGCTGACAAAATCTTGCATCTCCTAGTACCAATGTTAACAAATGTTTACATTGGGGGGGGGGGGGGGGGGAGTGCCCGGTGCTTTTTTCTACCATATAATAGGAACATGGGAAAATAATATACCTCGCTGCCAACACGCTGCATATTTATAATACACCGGCCTATGGGCACTGAAAATTAGATGAAAAGATTAGATGAATAACTCATCAGGGCACCAGGGTTAGAGTTCAACCCACGTACAGGTGAACCCTCAAATACTATTGAACCAAGGTATTTAGTATCACAATTCTTATGCCCACATTAATACAAAGTGATTTCTCCTCCAGCCTACCCCTAACTTGTATGACTTCATGTCATTTCATATTGGATGACACCTGTCCTTCCTTCGTTACCTCCCCACTTACCACCCCTCAACGATAACTCCCTTCCCCCCAAACCCTAACATGCCCACGCCGCCTCCACTGAACATATGCCTTCAAATGAAAAGACTGTCATATAACTATAGAATCTGCTTCTCTTATTAAATTACATGAAGTCTATTTCCTCTCAGCGTATGCACACTGGTCATGCAACATAGGCTTTTGTTCCTTTTATTCTCTTTTTCTCATAATGTGTCCTCGTAAATATGAACCGGCGGTACATGCATGTACTGGCTCAATACATCGTCTCACATAGGACATCAACTTAAGCTTTACACATCCAACAGCAAGATTTTTTAACAAAAAAACAGCTGCATTAAAGAGAAAGCTGTCATTACATGTACAAAAATAGATAGTATGGATTGCCAACTAACACTATTATACAGCCTTTTCTTGAATACATTATTATAGAGGCAAATATAATGTATATATTTATGGATACATTTTCATATAAAAAGTATTATGTTTATATTTAAAATGTATTTCTCATATGTGACCATTGAAACGATAACCGATCGAACTCCATACATTATGGAACAGCTATTTTTGTCATTACCGTTAGTACTTTTATTTTGACCATCTAAACAAATTCATACACCCGAATACTTATACCCCAGTCATCACTTGTTTCACAATATCTAGCCACAAGAGGATCAACAGTGTTACAGATAAGTTGATTCACACACCTCAATAGGCTTGTGGTCTCCCACATATCTAATGACCACAGTCTTTAACAACCGGTTTCCTCTTAGTACCAACTGTTTCCTTTCTCACAATACACTGGACCTCATGAAAGTCGGAGCCTCGGGCGTTGATCTCCTTAATTTATCTTCTTAAACGTTCGTCCGCAGCTGCTAACTAGCTAAGAGTCCATAGAATTTTTAATTCCTTGATCTGTGCTTCTTTGGGTCGGGAGTCCACCAATAGCGCTAATTCAATGACCACTTAAAGTGAAAGAATGCGCTATAAAGGAACTTCAAGTATGCAATTGAATTAAAAGGTTTAATAGCGCATGTCTTCGGTAATTTATAAATATATCTGCTTTTTATCTCAATTCGAATAGTAATTGGACATAATGGATCCGATGAACTAAACGAATTCAAGAATTTGTCTGAGTCCAGCTTGGCAATTGTGAATCTTTTGCCTTGTGATGTTACCCTTTGGCGGACGTTGGGTTACTTTGATTCTTTGTTTTACAGAAGCTAGCCATTTAAAATCGGCAGTCGCAGCTTATATGGTGATGGTAATAACATTTAGTTATTGTGGATTAAGGTTTTAGATATTGGCGACATGAATTGAATTTAAAACTAACGGCTCAGTAACCACACAGGTAAATGAAGCTTCCATAAAGACCAGGCCCAAAATATATGTGTGACATTGTTGCCTCTTCAATTAGGATTTCTTCAATTGATCACCTTGACCTAGGGTCAAAGTCCTTCATCCAAACTGTTGCTCCGTTTAACATCCGATTGACAGATAGTTTGGGAAAAGAATTTAACCATACAAATACAGAAATGCTTTTATTATTGTTCCATACGAAAACATCAATCATAACCTCCGTGTTTTGGTGACGTGGCTAAACAGTTTAGCGTACGAGTACAAGTCAATTCCGAATCAAATTAATGGTTTCTGATGAAAAGAAAGATCACTATGTTCGATCAACAAGACCACTCATTTCGAATGGCTCAACGAGAAGATTTCAGTGTCGGTCTATTTGTTGGTTGACTCTTCCACAAGGATTCTTGTCAACTTAATTGTATCTTTACTTTATTTGGATATAAATGCCAGCATCAGTAGATTTATTGGCTGAGTTTTCTGACCATTTCCATTCCGCGCATCATTGTCCAGGAACAATATTATCTCGAGTTTTACCAAACTGGCTCCTCACACAATTTGCTCATGTGCCAACCGCGAAATTTATCACCTCAGTGTGATGTACCACATGACTCGAATAAACTAGTCAAAATTGACCGTTATGGTTCAGAGTTATTCCTATCCCCCAAGTGTGATCCCCCGCACAAAAACATCGCACGATGGGGTTCGCCCTGCCTTTTCAGTAGACGTGCTTTGAGTTTTATGCTTTGATCGTATCTGTAAAAACCACAAGGGGCTGGGCAGCATTGAGAAACAGGTTCTGACAAGTCCCTCCGTGAAGTAGCCAATTAGCACCTACCCTCGGTGGCAAAATATTTCTAAATGACTCCGCCGCCCGCGGCCAAAATATCTTTTCCTTCCTGTTCTTATTAATTATACCAAATACCAAGCAAGCACTGTGAAAATACTGCTGCTTCTACTATTAACGTTTCCTCATTGATAAGCCAAATTTACCAGGT
Organism: Sthenelais limicola; assembly: GCA_942159475.1. NCBI lineage: Eukaryota > Metazoa > Annelida > Polychaeta > Phyllodocida > Sigalionidae > Sthenelais > Sthenelais limicola. Next base: position 67,471,831 of record OW804096.1, read on the forward strand.
GGATTGGCGCTAATGGAAATCACCGGTTTCGCATTTACTTTTGTCGCGGATGGTGTAAAATTTGAGTTGGTATGAAATGCAAGTGCTCTCAAGAGGAGCATCAATAAAAGGGCGTCCCGTACGTGTAGATATATATAAGGGGTGGCCAGGGCCTAACATAAAGTGTCCTTCCATCCGTACAGGACATCGGTAATGGTTCGAAATGCCCTCTTTTGAATGAAGTTCGGATCCAAGCGGCGCCTCGGATGACGCACCTGGCTGTTGTGATGTATAGAATGGTTTGGTGCATGGTGCAAAAAGGGGTTCTCACGTTACATTCACCCTGCCCGAACCCGTAAAGAAACTACCCAACAAGTTTGGGACTCTCTAATTATTGATCAAAGATTCCTGGTCCGGTACATGTAGGTGATATGTTGGACTTCGCCGAGAGATACATGCAGTTATTGTACATGCCAACCTGACAGAATTCAAGTCACTTAAATGCAATATGATAGGAAGGGGTTGGGTGGGGAAGGACTGACAACCGCTTCGATAGGTAATTTTCTTCAATTTAATTTCCCTTATGTATATCAAACCGATGGAAGTTGGTAAGCAAACTATTCACCCTCTATGGAGAAATAATTTGGTAGTTGATATTTGCAGAATAATCATCCTCATTATGCAACTCTTAGTGACATTGCCAGTGGTATACAACTCCCAAACTATTCGTTCTCAATCGAGAAGGGCAACTATGATCAGATTAGATGGTAAGATGGTATGGTATAGATGTGCTCTAACAATTGCTAATGTATTCTTCGATCATGCATCACTGTGGTTAATGTCTTATGTGATTTCTGATAATTTGCATTAAATGTGCAATTCTCGATTCCAATTGAGGTGTGTTAGGGAATTTGGATTTTTTTCCAGTTTTGATATATCGGTTCTGGTTATTATTATACCTCTTGGCGGGATGGAGGAATACCGTTTCACCCGCTGGGCGATTTTTGCATATCATATTTACCTCTGGCGGATTTTTTGTTGAATAAATAGGCCCATATGTTCGCGTCCTTATTTTCTGTATTTAAATAATTATTTTCGCGGAAAACTTTTAAACAGATGAATTCACGGAGTCTGTGACTTGCATAATGCGTTTTGACAGTATAATACTTTACCTAACCCCTCCTGAGTAAGCTTTTGTGTGTACACAATGTAACATCTACATACCCATTCATTCAATGTTCAAACATTATATGAAATACCCTTCTTTAGACTAACATTCAAATCCGGCGAATAATGCAAACTAATATTAAATCATTTGATGAACATTTCATTGTTGTGTCCCTACAGAACAACAGCGGGGACACAATTCATACCAAACAAGCTCATCAATCTTTTACAACAAAGAACCACAGTCAATGATGAACCCTATATATGTAAATGGGTGATACCCATTCACATAGCTCATATATATTTCATGTCAGATTTGTGGGAAACTTATTTCCTTGTCATCTTATAGAGATAATGATATGATGCATATTCATGGTAACAATACTGTTATATTACTAAATATATCAATTTCCTCGGACTGTGAATACCGTTGAGGACATATCGGGGCTACCATGACACTAGCAGTATATAATTTAGCTCATTGCTTAGAAACCAACCCAGGAAAATACCCATGTATGGACGAGCGACACAACCCGAGATACCCTTGGCCCAAACCCTTATAAAAATGCCCCCGGGGCAAACGCTCTCAACCGGTGACAAATGTATTATTAATGCGCGCATATGAAACCCTCGTACATAAAATCTCAACATTAAAAAAGGTCGCGTTTGCCATAGGTAACATTCAGGGCTTTCCAAATGACGCTTTAAGTTACAGCTTTTCTCTGCTGGCACATTAATTGCCTCTACCGAATAAATGTAGCGTTCTCCAGTCGTATGGATGTTGTTAACATGCAATATTCAGGATTGTAATTGTTAACCAACGGCCAGTCACAAAGGTGGGCATAATTCATTGATCCTGGTTTACACATGTAATACACTGGCACCTTCTCCTTTCAGAGGGCACCATAGGGACAATCCCGCAGGCCTGAAAACGATGACCTGTTGCGCATAGTTTGAACCCTTTCATTCCGTAGGTGTGTGTGTATATTATCAGCACTTTGATGATTTGAAATAACCTCTGGCAATAAGGGAATATTTTCTCGTCAGGTATGCGTTCCTGAATAAATTATACGTACCGGTAGTTTATGTTAATCTTGATATGCAACAGTTAAACCTTTCTGATATCTCCAGACTCGTTAAGGTCGGATTTCATAACTCTTCTCTTTACACTGTAGAGTATGTACGGTGCCAGTACTTTTAAGCCCAGTACACTGAGATTTTTAAAAGAAATAGCACTGATAAAAGGGCCGTTGTTCATGTTTGATCAGTACATATAATATATTTTTAAAAAAGTATTTAAAGTAGTCCACGTGCAAACCATTCTTCCCACGGTTCAATATTACATCCTTCGATGATTTTTAACTTTATCATGAATAAGACTTAATTCTATTCTAGACATTAAATTCTATCGTTGCGTCTGTATACAATCATTTCTTTGACTTAAATTTCATGCCTGACCCCTTTTTTGAATGAAGTATTGCACAGAATTTGATATATTCACCTTTCAATCTCACCATCTGTTATGATGTTTTACTAATGTTCACAGGAAAACATTTTCTTGTCAAAATGTATGCTTCGTTGCCCGAGATAAATGTTAGGATTTCAACCGCCTGTCGCCCATGCGCAAGAATGATTTTCAATTACTTTTTTTCGAGCCATCCATATTTCCGAGTCATAAAACGATATTTCTTTTCAAAATGTGCATTAATTCCCTCTCCAACATGAATTGAAGCCGGTAGGTAATAACATTATTATAAAAGCATAAAAAATCAGCCCTATAACCAGGAAGGTTAATTAGCTTAAATTGTTCCCTCTGCTCGTGAGCTATCCTCCATTTAACAGAAAGGTCATTGTTGTCTCTATAATCCCAAAAAGCCCAAATAGTTTAATTATATGATTTTTTTCTAGGTAAATAGACTCGGGGTCAGGCACGCGAGTTCTAAATAAATGCCTCGTGCCAAGCTTGACCTCGGTAGGAAGTGAAATAATGTATACGTATATTTATGGTCGGGTACTTTGTTTTAAAAAGCTCATGTGTGGTCTGTCTAATCGCGCTCAATCATTAGCAGAGCTCTGGTTAGAACTCCGCGGACGACACACCATGTCTTCAGGAGTTGATGAGCACCCAAGGGCCAGGAGAGATTATTGATTGGATAATTAATCTTTAACTGGGATATAATTTGCGTATATTCAAGCTGGGTTTGCCACTTGCTTTAATTCACTCATCTAGTATAGAATCATTGATTCAGTATAATATATCCAACTATGTTAATGCCCTTTGCTATATCTTAAAGTATATCTGTCCTCCCATGTTTTCGAATCCAGGGCTCGAAACTAAAATGTTGCGAGCGTGTTACAACTGGCTATCAGAAGCAGCATAAAACACTGCAATAAGCAAAAACCAAACATACATGGTATCTGTTTCTTGCCGTATGTTACAACTTGGAGTGTTACTTCAGTCTGTAGTAAAAAGCCCTAATGACCCCCTAACTTTTAGGGGTCAGGTGATTCCCATTATCATTTTTAGCCTTAGTCTTAGCCTTGTGGTTAAGCTTATCGTTGTATGCGGTGAACTGCAACGCTCGAGCAATGTGGCTTTCTGGACAGGACTGACTTGAGGGACGCGGCAAACTGTTGGCCTGGTACTGGTAGGGAGCAGGGCCATGCACGCGGCGTCACCTCCCCGGAACTTCCCTGACACCTGGTGAAAGGTGTGGCAACTATTATCCGTGGTTGTATTGGTCAACATATATAATTTTCGGTGTTGTTTTATGTTTTCCTTTTTATGTAAGCGTAAAATGTGGCTTATTCGCCCGCTAATAATCTTTTCTAGGTTTTCTAGAAATTTGAACAGTTTTGTTAACTATTTCCTTGCCTCAAAATTGCTCGATATCACAGGACCTTTACGTGCGATCATGGTTATTTGTTTGGATGTGGCACAGGGAAATGATCCTGTCTATCATTCTAATGTATCCGATTATCAATTTGTTCATATATTTTATACAGATCACACGGCGTATTCCACTTACAAGAGCAGGTCAAACCCAGATATATACAATGTTTTCATCAAAGTGGCACATTTCTCGCTTAGGATCCGGAGATATGGATTGGATGTAAATAAATAACAAAATGAGAATGGGTGACATATTGATATATTCTTTTATTTTGGACAACCGTAGATTATCCTCGCAATAATTAAGAAGAAGAATTATGCTTAATTGGATTCCATTAAACTCTGATATAGCATACGTTATCATGTTATCAATAATAAATTAAAAGGGTAATGCTTTATGTACAAATAAACCGTAAACCAAAGATTTACAACATATCTACTCTACTTTAATGTCAGTAGCACCAAATGAGGTATAAATTATATGTACACATTCAATAGGATTTACCCACTTCAACGGGGATAAGCATTAACAATAATCTCAAGGCAAATAAAAAAAGGTGCTTGTTTGGGAATCAGTTCGTTTGGAACTTAAACCTTATCATTAATTTTCCTTCGTGATGTAATGCAGTTTACATAAACATATTTTCATGAACATGGGTACAATGTAATCATGTTATCTATGGCAGAGAGAATTAAACTTCATTTCATTCTCGTTGTTTATGGTCAATGCAATCAATTTTATTCAATCAAAATTAATGTTTCCAGGCGTTTATTCTATAGCAGACAGGACTTGTGTAGGTAGGGTCCGATGTGCGTTGTGTTGATCCATTCATGTGGAAGCTCTGTGTAGTGAAAGCAGGGACTAGTTCTTGCAACTTTAATGTGTAGGTTCTCACTGAAAAAAGAAGTAGAAGGCAAATAAGACACTAAAATCACACAGACATGATTAATCCTTATATGTTGCTATATCTATTTCGGGATATAGCCATATAGGTGACCAGACTCGCCACATCCGGTCACTACTACCTCTGCAACATTTTCATTTAAATTGCTATTGGGGAATCTGAGATGATGATTAGACCAATAAATAAATGGAATAATTCATTTGCATGAATGCATTTCTTAGACGGAACAGTGTCGTGGGAGTTATGGAATTTGCTTGTTCGAAGTAATTTCCCAAAATATAAAACCTTTATTAAAATACATTAATAGGATACATGCATCTCGCATACCTAGTCTATATGCAAATAAAATGTTAAGCTGTTGCATTCTGTCAGTCTAAATATATACAAATTGATAAGTTAACTGATCGTTAGCCTACCTGGAAATGTACCTTCTTCTTCTGTCTAGGTAGGGTTTTGGACCTCAATGCTGCGTTGCCACTATCACCAGAATGGGCGCTGCCCGCAGAACCAACCGAGCCAGCCATCCTGAGATATCCATAGATCCCTGAATCATCATGTCCCCAGGTGTTACTGCTCATTTTTCCAGACGTCTGACTAGATGCCACAGAACCATAAATGGCTTCTGGATCATGGTATATCCTGTATTGGCTATTAACAATGGCATTGTAATTGTTAGTACTGACAGGGCGAACTGTGCCCATGGATTGACTCTTGGGGAACCGGTAGGCTACGTTTTGGGACATAGCCACAGAGTTTCTGGATCGAGGTAGGGTGCAAACAGAGTAATTAGAAGGAAGGCTCACTGGGCCTCCTTGGCGGTGGTTGGGTGAGTTATTGCTGTACAAAGCATTGTTACTATGGTAGGAACAGCCACTGGAGGAATGGCCACTGGTATGGAGTGTGCCAGCACTATTGGTAGAACAACCGCTGGTGGTAGTCCGTACAGATGATGATGCCTTACTCCTGGGTACTTTGATCATGCCGTATGGAGGGTCATGGCTACTGGAGGAGGAAGCTGAACTATGGGGTGTTTCCATGGTAACTGTGCTATACAATGGGTCGGATTCACCAAATACTCCACAGTTTCCATATATGGGTTCTTTACTTTCAATCTCCAGGTTCCATCGATCATAAACAGGAGGGTTAGGTAGGGGAAGCTGTTGTTGTTGTTGGTGTTGTTGTTGATGGTGGTGTTGGTAGTGAGGGAGGTGTATGGAGGGTTGGGATGGGATGGGTGCTCCAGGGACGTGGGGTACTGGAGGAGCCCCTCTGGTCATCGGGGTGCTGGCCACTGCCTCCCAAGGCTTGAATGCTGTAGGGACGATGTCCATGGCGGTCACTACCTGGGGTCTTTGTATTTCCATGGTTATTTGTTTGGATGTGTTCCTGGAAAAATAAACACACATTAATTAAGATTAATGCAGGAATAATAAGTTGATAAATTGTAGACCTTTATTAATTTTTATTTTGGACCAGTGTTGGTACTTATGGCTGAATATCTAATGCCATTGTATTTGTTCAAAAGATGTAAAACTAAAATATTTAGCAGAATTTACTAACCTTACTATATGTTTGATAATCAATAGCCATTCAGATAATGATATAGGTCCTATATTTGATATTGTTATATAATGCGTTGCTTTGCTAGGAAAGCTATAAATAGGTAGGTGAAACCAATTGTAGATTAATGGTTTCAATCAAGTTTTGACACACACAAAAACATAGCGGAGGATTCTTACCGAATGAGTTTAGCCACGCTGTCAGACGTCGATCTGGACACATTCAAACCATCAATACGAACAATACAGTCATCTTTAAGGAGTCCAGCTTCATCAGCGTGCGACCCTGTATATAGAAATAAAAAAAATCAATTACAAACAATGCTCAAAGTATTGATCCTTTTGTAGGGATATACACCTAGACACTGAGTACTTAGGAGACACTAAGGTTCTCCTCGCTAATTTATCAGGATAAATCATTTTCCAAACGATATCGACAGCTAACTTTAGGAACACAATGAAATAGAGTGATTTAGAAGCACAACCCCACATTTATGAACATCAATACAAAGCAATAATGTCTATCGCTACGTAATTTACCCACCGATTTTACCCTATAACACTATACAATCCAAATCCCTAAATTACCCCAAAGATATCTTATGGGACGAATAGAATGTATTATGGTATGTCATTTTGCCAATCACGTCACAAAACAATCAACTATGTTTATTTTCTGCAACGGCCAGTTTTGATGGATTCGTTGGTCATTTTCACAGTGCCAGGTACGGGGGCAGTTAGCCCGGAGGCAGAAAGCAATGATGAGCTGGTAAACTGACCATTAGTCCTTCCACAAGTGGCCATCAGTTTAACATTAATCACGAGGCTCTGGCTGCCAGTGCGAAAGATCTTTTCACGCTATGATACTTTAAATCATTGTTATATGTTGTGGCTCTCTTTGTGACTGCTGGACGTATTGTGACCCTGGCATGTCACTAGTGTACTTAGCGAGTAACACTGTTTCTGCACTTAGATCTTAGATCCTGTCAGATAGAGAGGTGGGAAAGCTCTAAGAGGGGATAATGTATATGATCCGATTTTGGTACAGGGACATCTGGACGGCGTGGACGGTTGGCAAGATGATGAGATGAGTGGATAGATACTTTAAGATGATTTCTGCAGCAACGACCAAATGGAAAATGGCCATTTAATTCATATTAAGCTTTGAGTATTGGATATCATGAGTACGAAATTTCAACTATATGGCACATGTCTTGGACATAAACACATAATGATATACCTTTGCATCTATAACGAATCAGGAAATCATCATCCCTCCCCCATAAATACTTCTATTATGATATATCAGATACAAAGTTATGGGCTTTTAACTAGGAACCTGATAGGTTTTTGAAATTAAGATAAGTTGGTGATTCTTCAAAGGACTTACGATATAAAATACCGTTCAACATCTGCTTTCGAAGAAAGAATTTCCCATGAGCTATCACAGGTTTCTGCATGAGTGACTCCTTTCATGGCTTCAACCATTAGATGTTCATCTTGAACCATTAAACCATACAATTAATAAGACATTAAGAATCGAGTATATATAAAATTCAAAACTTAAGCATAGTCAACCCTTGAGCAGTGTGGTGAGTGCTACAAGCGAGCTATCGGCCAGGGTTGCTATCGAGAAACAGACAATAGGAACGGGTTCCCAAGCACAACCTATATTTAGAGACATATTTATGAGGCAATCGTTGTGGCAGCTGAGCCAGATTCAGATCACTGATTGTGCAAGACAACTACAAGTTGTGACGCGATAGAGCGGACCGTTCAATGAGGGAACAGCTTAGAAACGCCTGATTATCTGTGATGTACTGAACGTTCCACCTACTAAAGACTATGTCTACGCCTCCTGTGCCCTCGAGAGTGCCTTTATTTTGGCATTATCAAACAAAACCTTTACAGTCTTTAGAGAGAAGGTACAGCAGCACACCTGAAGCGCACCTGACTTGTATTAGTCAGTGCGGACTGGCAGGATGGAAAGATAAAATAGAAGTGTAGATGAGCACTTAATTATACCTCCCTCCAAAGGAAGAACAGGGGGTTGATCGCTGATATGAAATATTAATCAAGTTGGGGCGTTTCTTTTTCGCCCGGAGCGGAAGTGACGACAGAATTCTGCTGGGAACAATCTGTAAGCCCCTGAGAAGCCATCATCCCTGGGACGGGCACCAGGAGGGTAATCACAGGCCCTGGGTCTATATGCCCGCTAGATGCTTGTTTTGCGCTGGGTCATTAGGACTGTTTTTCTGTCCACTCTCTTGCATTAAGCTGGTCAACCATGGGTCAAGGCCCTGCAGGTGCGCCTCTCATTATGCGCCTTTGTCTTGGACTGCACGTCAGGCAAGAACCCTATACTATCTACGCACCCCCGCCTCCCCTTAGGGCCAATGACCATTGGTCAGCATGTGACAGTGAGTGATCAAGGGATCGCCAAGGGTCAGTCCTGTGCCATATACCACCGACCCCAGGGGATGGTCATTCCTCGCGTGGAACCTGCTTGACCAGCATCTAATGTGAGGTTCACATGCACACGGGCTCTCTGATTATTTGCTAATTTGTTACTGCATACGTCCACCCTCCCTGCATGGGCCCTTTGCTGCGATCGTGACTCTTACCATTAAGCCCTCAGAGCCCGAATAGGGAGCGGGCGTGGGAAACCCAATTCCTTGAATGTGTGTGGCCGTTTACTCAGTGGATATTTGCCAACCCGAGATTGGGACAAGACCTTATGCTCATTGTCATACCGCTGGTCATTGTGCAGACCGCACAAATTAACATGTGTGTATTGTGTGGACATTATGAAGAAAGGTTTATGGGTTTCAGGTATAAAGGTTGATCTAAATGGGGGTTGTGCAAATATAATACCCGCTGATTTAGTATCCTATTATTAAAGACAGTAAACTTAAGTACTCACCCTTCTCTACCTTGCACACGAATACAGGGCTAAAACCAGAGACCGTGAATCCATAACCAGATTTTGACTTCTTTGTTATTGATATCTGAAATGAATGGATATGATTTACTAACATATGAAATAGCGCCTTTGAATGTGGATTCAAAGCTGGCAACATTCAAAACAGATCGGGTAGCCCATTAACAATGTAAGGCATACAGACAGTATCTTCATATTTTACTCCCATTATTTTCCACTTTATCAGAAGGCATTTTTATTGGTTAAGCAAACATGTAAATTTGCATTTAAAACCCTAAAATAATATATAGCTAAGTTTAACGACGAAAGTGGCTAGTACATCCTAAGCATATAATGTACTAGCCACTTTTGTAGGATTAGATATCCTAAAAGACATGTTTTTATACCAAAAAAGTGGAATTATGAAACTATGACTGACATACATCTACTATGTACTGACATCGATTGTACATGATATTCCAAGAGTAAAAAATTAGATTGATTTAAACTTCATTTGTACTTACTGTGTACGGGTCCATCCACATGATATCTTGGTTCACTTTAGGGATGCCGTTGTTGTTGGTGTTGGAACTCTGCTCACGGAGCTCCTGCTTCTTGACCAGCGCCTGGAGGTGCTTCCTTCTCCCGACCTCCTCCGTCAGCAGATAATACCAGCCGTTCACCGCCTGGAGCAAGGGGGAAAGCAAACAAAACATACAAAATATAAGTACCATCTCAACAACGCCAGGAGGAAAGCCAAAACCAATAATTCACCCTCTAAGATTATACTCATTAAATAAAGGGGATAAGATAAGGTAGGCCTTGTGATAGCGAGTGACAGAGAGGAGCACTGGTCTCTAATTATCATCATCATAAATGTAATTATCCTTATGAGGAGGCTATGCGCATTGGGGTATCAACGGCTTCATTAGGAGACCCCAATTGTTCGAGACGCTAATGGGTTTGATTTATGGCACGAGCGGAGATAATGTGTGCGAGTGTATGCTATCTCCAAAAGCTGACCGCGTTTTTCAGTTCCTGCTTTTGTCCCACGTAAACAATGGCTTTAGTACAATAATAGGTCCCATATACGAGTACAATTGGGGCAGGGCTGCTATCGTCCCCCTTCGAAATGATGTATATTTGGGGTTCAATTATTCATGGCATTGACAAACATTGTTGTGAAGAAGCTTACCCTTCGTTCTGATTGGATGTGGCGTATACCAAAGGACATGCAGCCTAGGAATTCGTCCTTGCATCTGGAATGACAATAGAAAAGAAACATGATCACAATACGTTCTGGTGATTTACGAAGTAACCGCCTTTTAGGGTACGAACTCTTTATGAGTTGGACATGCTTGGTCTGTTGAATAACCACAGATTTTACACTGGTGGCAAGGCATATTTCGACATATTTATAAATATATTTAGCATTTTAATCTCAGTGTATCTGGCACTCGTATGGGTGATCTCGGGAGAAGTACTTTTCACAGTTGGATTTGACTTTCCCTTACTAAATCGCAGTTTCCCATGATACCAGAAGCTATAATTATTATACATATATTAACGAACATGAAAGGTAATTGGGAGTGGAACTCACCTAAGGATCCTAACCAGGTTTATTAGAATGTTTTAGCCAACTTTGATTATTCAGAATGCATATATATATCATATGTGCACATTTTATGTGTATACTAGTATTACACATTTCATTACGCATAACACGCAAAAGCTAGAAGATGATTTACACATAGAATCGTGGGAAAAAGATGTGTAAAGGCATGAAATCATGTCAATGAAATGCAAGCAAAACAAAATGTCTGTTAAACACGATACATATTTGGCGCTCATTTGTCACACCTCTAGCCACTATGTTAATAGCCTCAGGCTTACATAGACAAAGGTATCATCCTCTGAGAATAATGACACTAACCTGTTCCTCAATCGAGCGAACACATGTGAAAGACTTATAATGATACAGAAAATAAATTTTATAGCTAATATCCTTTACCCTAAAAAGAGTGTGATTATAATTTAGATTCAAAATTGATTTTATAAGACGTGTGAAAATAAATATAGATTTGATAATGTTCACTACAAAGTACAATCAAATCTGGTTTATAATTATTGGGTGATAATAACTCCAAAACAGACCAATTCCATTCGTGGAGCCTGTAGCCGAACAATGTGACTAAAATACTCAACACAATTGCTTGGTATGGATGCTTCTGATAACCTCCCAAACTTAAAACAATGCCACCGAGGCATGATAGATATTTCTACTCCCAATTATATTCTTCATAACTACCGATGGTACCAGATATGATAATGATTCCCCAAAATGAACTGCACGGTATGTACAATAACTCCATTCATCAACATGGCAACACCAGAATATCATATTTTGACCCGACCCCGTCTGGCCGGCCGAAGAGCAAGGATTTATTAGGCAACGCCGTTGACTAAACGACGTTATAATTATGCGACTTCGCATCGCCCCTCGTGTGTGCGCTACTCTCCCTCTGAAGTCCGATTTGCACTTGCAAAAAATAATTGTCATCTTTTTAGCTAAAGAAGCCTCTAGTCTTTCATCTAGGCCTCGTGACAAGCCAGTATAAACGCCTATCTAGACGCTAAAAGAGCAAAATGGCATACGGCCCACCTAGGTAACCAGGTGGCAATGGCAAAAATCTTGTACAGCGCCATGTCTGTTGTCTGGAGTATATTATATTATGAATATTTAAACACCTTCTGAGACCAACGCCCCTCAAGTAAACGTGTACCTAACAAGTGGGTCCAGCTGATGCCACTTATCATTGAGATGTTGGACCAAGTCTCTAGCGTCCGACTCGTTCATTTTATTTCATTACTGGTTTGTGCATTCACCAACTCGAATACCTTGATTGTCGTCATAGTATCCCTTAATAACTTTGGCGTTGAAAACAACAAATACTAATAGATTGCTCCTTCCTTAATTTTGATCAATTGATTCATATTGTTTTATTTCAATTATAGCATAGACATATGGCGACGAAAAGACAGCATCCGCAAAATGGCAGTTCGTCCTGCAATTGTCTAAATTGATCAAGTAAGACTAAATTCCAACTGGAGATCGAAATTGAAGAAAGAAGAACAGAGCTGATAAGAGCATGACAATGTTACATCAGAGAATCAGAGCATATGTTTCCTAGCGGCATAATTGTATAAATTTACACTGTTTATGTATAATCAAGAGTGTCATGTGGCAATTCTACCACGCCACAAGTCAACGGCAACTCTCAAGTCCTCTTGCAAATGGATGGAAGAATGCGACATTTAAGTTCAGTGGCATATGGCTAATACCAACGGAAGAGGCCACAAATCCTTCATGGATATCAGGTGTTCCAAAAACAATACCCCACACCTCCTGCAAAGAAGGCAACCAAGGGGGACATCCCATTCCCACCTCCATCACAATTAACTCCCCCACATTCGATTATTGCCAATAAATACCATTTGTGTGAATACATCTGACTGATATTACAAATGATCCCACCCCTGCTTAAGGAAAACTGTCACATTTGAGGGATGAAATCATTTCAGGTGGGTTTCAATGGAGGAAGTGTTAGCCAGGACACGCGAACGCCACGCGGGGGTCACGCGTGCCGTCTAGTGGCAAATATGCGCATAATGAGAGGAGAGGCTGAGATAAAGGTGGAATCGCCATCTGCTGCACTTTCTCAAGAACGTGACACCCGTGTCAAGTTTTCTGGTGGGACGAGCAGACACTTTGTTATCTCCTGCAGATAGGTCTTATAATATACTCTCTATAGCTTACAGGTATACATTGCCTGTCTTGCCATTAAGGATGCATGCACAGGTACAGATATAGATAAACGGTCAGTTTATAGGGAGGGTCGTCAGTCTTAAGGAGGAGGAGACGCCATCATTATATTGAGGAATTCTGGGTAAATTGTGACAGTTGGAGTGTCAGGGGAAATAAATGAACTAAGAGCAGATGATATATTGTAGCTTCTAGGGATGAATAATGATCCTTTAAAATTGAGACTCATTAAGTGTGATAAATAGCCTTAGCAAAATGGCTAAGATATATCAATAGTCTCGCAAGTATATTGATTTTTATGGATAACTAAATCCTGCCATCCAGGATTATCACACACATGGTTCATGAACGTTTTATCTATTTCAAGATATATATATGAATCCAGAGACCATATTTATATCGACAAACAAAACTATGTTTATAACCTTTCAATCCAAAGAATATCAACCTTTCTAAACTTGACTTGACGAAACAAAGACATCAGCCTATAGTCCATGAATGAACTAGTCGAAGAAAATAACATATAATTGATTCTTCACATCGAAAACTATGAAATTGAATTATACTCATTATAAGAACTGGAATGAACAAATAATTACATGTAACGAGTTTTAACTTCGCACCTATCTAACCCGCATAGTGTGAAACCGGACATTAAAAAAGGACGGCACCATTTAGTGATATAGGGTTGCACTTGTGTCTTCAGATGATACGTGAGGCAACATAAAACACAAGTGAACCCCTAACCCCCGAATTAGTCCTCGTTTGTTCACATTGACTAGTATACCTATCCCTACTGTTTGGAGGCGGTGCCAGTGAGGTAATAAAACAGTCGGCCTGCCTATTCTGACACCTTGCCCACATGCTCACACCCAGGTACACGTACCCGGCCCATCTTTCTACCTCTACCTGAGACACCTGCTTGATCAAGCAATTATTGGTTTTGCCTCGCCAAATCAGCCCTCGGTCTTTTGTCCACCCATCTGGCCGATCGGACTATCAGTATTATAGCTAGCTGCCCCACACCTGCCCCAGAGGGGGACATTGTGGATGTTTTTATGGAAATTCAACGCCTTATAATTTCCCATTGTTTGTGCCCTTGCAAGTGTTTTCAAAGTCAAGTCCCACAGCTAGTGTCCAAGGGAGAACCTGAAAGTGGTTCTATAACCATTAAACTCCACCTTATTTACCCGACGCATTTTCGAGATATATATATATATGTATCATTATATTCGTGGGAACTATTTAATTTCCCGTTCATAATTATGGATTTATCTTGCTATCATTATATTTGAGTATTTAGATAAGTAACTTACTCTTTTCCGCGCACTTTATTCCATATAGAAATATAGATTCTTTTCTTCATATCTTCCTCCAGTAGTTCACTGAAATTACATAGATGACAGAATGTTACATGAACTATCACAACATGAAATGTGCTAGTATTAATTTAACCTAATTTCTGGAATATAAATCTATCATATGATATTCACTATTGCCTCCACTGGAGGAGAAACGTTAGTCCAGACAAGCCCTGATGTGCCCATTGAAATAGGCACAGGCACTTGCGAGTCCAACGCCAAGAAATACATTTCTTCTTTTCCTATTTGCCTTGACTATCAACATGTAAAATAAGCTGAATATGTACATTATACGAAGAATTTATTGAACTAATGATATTGCTAAAAAGTAAATTAATGACTTACAAGGAGAACTTTTCATCAAAGAGAGGGTTGTTGGTGTCCAGCACCACGTCCGTTTTACATTTGGTCCTCATGCTCTCATCAGGAACAAGTGACAACTGAAAACAAAAGACACAAATGTAAATAATGTAATTTTAGGCAGGTAAATATTATCTTATAGTCCTTCTACTGCACTCATCAAGATTTATTGTGTAAATGATTTATTTTCTGCCTTGTCAATTGGAGGAATAGACCTTGATTTAATTCATTCTAAATAGTTGCCAACTTAATGAATGAAAACCAGCAGAGTTTAGGCCTACATGGATGGAAATATGTTTTCCATTCATGTGGTAGGCCATTTCAGCAATCAACTATAAACATTGAAAGTAGAGGTACCCTAGTGTGGGCAGAGCTTTAAGAGGCAAACTGTCCAAATGTAGTCCCAATCGTCAAATTTAATTTATTCCAAGAATATTTCAAAGCCTATTGTGGGATATCCATTTTTATTGTCGCAGTTGACCTATCGGGAAACGGAAAGCAAAGAAATATTTCATAGTTGGACTTTAGTGCAGAGGAATCAAGCTAGATAGCTAATGGGCAAGGAAGCACTTAAGTGTGACGGAGATTAGTTCGTGCAAGTGACTACAGGGGGCGTGAGTGGATAGGACAGTTGCCCTCCTTCTCCACACGGTGGCAGCACAGTTGTTTGAAATCCAACTAGCATAGCGCGTCAACAGAGTGAATACGGTAGTGCCTCAGACATCGCGCCCAAACTGAGCGGGACGCGCGGGACTTTACGCGCAGCCTTGTAAAGTAAAGGCCTGGGTCCATTTCTACAACCAGCCGGCAAACTAAACAACAGTGGGCTATGCCACACTCAGCTCCTACACCAGAGTATTTCAGGCGGCCGTGGCAATGAGCTTTAGCCGCTGTATTAATTCTGACTTTTTCGGGGCTTATTACTCAATCGCATTGATGATTTCAGTACATTAGCATTTCACGGATATAATGTTAAAATTTAAATCCATAGACGATGTATTTTTCATGTTCAGGGAAAAAAATCACGGATATAGTCAATTTTGCTCCTCTGTAATATAGTGAATATGTTAACGGGAATGTGTAAAAGCACCTTCCAGTTACATGTTAGGAAACCGTTTAATGTTTAACCTACCTTTACATATGCATCACAGCTTGGGTTATGTTTTGAAGCAAGGTGTCTCGACTGGATAACTGAAATCAAATGAGTTATATTGTTAGTATTAAAAATAATATCTCAAATCTTGTTGGGCCTTCCGTAAAGAATTGTATTTTGATACATGTTGAAAGTCCTAGAAGAATGCATTTTCAAAAGCACGTGTTAGACCCTTTTGAGCTGAATCTCAAACAAAGAATTCTTTTAACTGAATCTCAATCAGGGCTGCAGTCTATGTTAAGAGTAGGCGAAATCAAGTTTACGCTATTCAAATTTGTTCTATGAAAGATCTGTTTGTCAACGACATGAGCAATCTGGAAGAACTATCTCAAGATCGATAATTTGTCTATTTTCTGATAAAATATATATTGCGTGATGGTGGAGATAAAAATAAGGGGAAAATAGCAATCAGCCTAACTTACCATGACACGTTAACAATCCACTATTGACGTATATAGATAATTTCAGTTGACCTGAAATATTTCAAAAAAAATATTAACATTGTTTGTGAAACCTGGAATAAATTTAGTGAAAGATACACGTTACTACTGACAATCTATACACTCAAGGAAATGTGATCAGTTAGTGATTCAAAATGCAGCATGCATAAGAGATGTAGTCTTTATTATGAGGTTGGGGATGTGTTCTATCAAAAGTGCACGTTTTGATACTAACCTAAATATGTACCTCTGGAGGCTAGGAGTGGTTGACAAGGAGCATCTTAGAATGAAAAGCACAAGAAAGAACGGTGAGCAATGCAACATGCAATAAGAAAAGGTTAGATTGTGAAGGGCGCAGAGACAGCAATAGCATTCAGAACTCTGTGGGGAACAGTACAAGTTATGGGTTACAATATCAACAGAAATAATATGTGCATGATTCGTGAATGCAATCAGAGGAATGTGATAACTAATCCAAGGGATCTTAGTGTTGACATTACATATTGAAAAAGTTCACACTTGATGGGTCATAAATCTAACACACATATATCATTATTTCCTGATACAAGAGTGAGAACCATGCCCCTTCTGAGTCGTCACGGTTGAGTAGGCCCGGGCTTCAAGAGTGCTGACACCTAGTGTTTTACTCAGATTTAACTGAGAAGGGGTGATTACAATATGCAACACCACCAGGTGGCAGCAGGTTTCATTATTCCATCATAGAAGGGATGCGCATGAACGCTCTTTGCTGAAAGGTCATATAACTGAATTTCACGAATTCCTTCGACCAATTCAAAATGCCAATCCTTGGTAAATTAGTACATTGCTGAAGTTGTGAGGTCATGAAGTTGCTGAGGTTCGAGGACAATATGTATTTATAGAAATAACACACCAGGAGGTTGATTTGCGTTTCTTTGGCCAAGTTTGGATGGAAAGCTATGGACAAATGCGAAGTTATTTATGTTAGGTTAAAGTATGAAGCTCTTGTCTACCCAAAACAAAAAATATAGCCTATATTCTAGGCAGAGACCGGGGTAAATAGTGTAAATTTATACGTCATTACAAATTCCACCATGGCGTCAGTAAGCCACTAAAAGGACCAGAGCCAGATCGAACTTTCCAGTTAAATAATTCTTTACATATCTTACTCGGGAATATCGTGACTGCGATAGAATAACTCTTTTCTGCAATCACCTTTTTAACGTCTTGGTTAAGCAATCACTGATAATAAAAACTAGCAACTAATCATCAAAGATATGGGCACACACTCAGAGGTAAAGTGGTCGCTTGGCAAATGCCTTCAGTAATAGCTAGTAATCGCCAGCAGACATGACAAACTGGCAGCCCATCCACATGCAAGGCGCGGATTCCCTCAGCTGCAGTTAGCATGTGGAGCCCTCGTGTGGCTAAGTTATGAACCTAAACTTTGTGGGCGCTTTCTTTTTGACAGCCCAGGGGGAGCCACAGCGATCACAGAGAATGTTCTTAAAGCTGAAGTGTTAGAGGAAAGGACCTTTTGACAGTGAACTCCGCTTTTGCTTGTCTTTAATGGACAGGGTCGGATATGTTATCATAAGGCCAAATCAAAGGCCAAATAGCCTAAATTCATACTTATTTAGTTTAATGCAATGGAAAGTTTTGCACAAACAGGCTGGGAGGTAGGCTATATGAAACTATGTTAAAAACTCGAGAATAAAATCAGTCTTTAAAGAGTCTTGTTTACATGGGGGTAACTACCTTAATTTAAAATCAGTCATGTAACTTAAAGACATTAACAAGATATGCCTCTTAAAAAAGTCAGATAAAACAGCTAACTCCCTGGATAAATGGCTTATAATGGAATAGTATGGTGTCATTCTATGCTATTTGTTACTTGGACGCGTGGGGTAATTACTCAAAAACCACATGGCCGTAATAGCATATAGGTCCTTTTTATACTTCGAACCACGTAAAAGACATATAATCATTATCTAATAATTACAGCAACATCAATTCAGTGGATGGAAGCACTCATCTCAGCTAGTAAAAAAACCTTTTGCCCCATCAAGGAACACAGCATGGATCAACCTCACGCAAAAAGTTAGATAGCAATAACATGCGGTACAGGATATCATCATTACAGAGAACATGTTAGACCTACGGGGGTTCACATTCAAAGAGAAACATTCGCGTTTGCAACATCTTCAAACTTTTCAAGATCAGTTGGGACACTGATTCATGCTGTTCCAGAAATATGAAATACTACTTTTTGTTGGCACCAACAAAGAGCTTATGATCTCTTCTTTTTTTCTGATCTTCCTTTGGGGTCGTGTGAGCACGTTGCCAACCAAGAGACTACCAGCAAATAAAAATGTATTTGTTTACATTTTTTCTTATGAAAAAGATACATTATTCTGACCTTAAGAACATGAGTAACATGAGAAAAGCTGAGTTTTTCTTCCTACCTCTGTAACCTTCTATGACTCTGTGCCTCTCGCCATGATAACCCAATCCAGGTACACGGTCCATCATGTCTGGGTGGTGGTGGAGGTGGTGGCAGGGGCTGCTGTCCTGTAGACCTGTAGTATCCCCAGATGAGCTGCTGTCTATATAGGCGTCTGAAAGGAAGGCAAACACAAGCCAGACATTACTCACGTGTCCAGAGAAGACAAACTCATTATTACATGTCTAAATAAACTTGCACACTCGATACCATCTTGTAGAAATAAAATCAGAGAGAGAGAGACCGATACCGAGAGACAGGGACAGAGAGACAAAGAGACAGAGAACGAGGGACAGAGAGGTTGCGGGGTAAATACAATTCAATGAACTATAATACACATTTCTAGAGAGATGATTGGGAATAGTATATAAATTAATGCTTAGGAAGGTATACTTTTTTTAAGAAGGTACACTTACTGAATTTCAATAATTTCCCATATTTTATAAATAGAACAAATTCTTCCTATTACACGTATTACTTTGCTAACATAAGGTATTGGGGATCAACAAAGTTTGTTAATATATTCTGCAATGAATCTCATTCACAGTGAGGTTGGATTAGCATAATGCCTTAGGAATGCATAGGAACCCAGTCGGTCATGAATTATTGTGATAGAAATGCTTCACCTTCGTTTATCACACACAAGCTCCAATGTCCTTTACCATCGCTATCCCAAATATAATATTTATAAAAAATAGTTTACGACACATGATATTATAGGCAGGCACCACTATCCCTAAACAGCAACACCAATCATTCTATTTGCCATGGGGAGGTAACAAGTCTACTCGTGAAACAATTCAGCCGCGCTGCAAGGTGCAGGAATGGGAAAGATCCATGATTACATCCAAATGTTTACCAACATCATTACCCCTTCTATTAACTCCCAGCAATAATGTCTCGTAAACATAGCTGGAATAGGGGCAGTACATACACACAACCTCCAGGACATGACCCGAATCTAGGTGAATACATTGCACACACTGATGACATGGGGGAGGGGATAGGGAGAAGGAGGTGGGGCTCATGATAATGATACCCGAGTAATGATAATGATGTTTCGTTGGCCGCTCCGTATCAAACTCAACTAGGATCAAATTTTATAGAGCAAACCAACCGTGAGACACACGTGAGCATGACAGATTACATTACTCTACTTGATTGAGATTTTCCCATGCAGTGGTTATTGAGTGCACCCATATGTACCTTGCAATTACATTTGTATGTAACAGTATGTGCCTTAGGGATCACTTCAAGATTCAAAAAGCCCTGTGTCAATGTTATATACGGCAGATCCTTTTATCTTAGGATGATCGAAAAAGAGAAGAAGAAGAAGAAGAAGAAGAAGACCTTATCAGCCGTCAGAAATTACCTGGAGTGGGAGGAAGCATTAAAAGGTTATCTCGGAGATAGGCACGCGCCTTGCCTTATTGAAAACAAACAGGAACTATTCAAGCAAAGAATTCTTGCCATTATTTTCCGGCCCATGCTAACATTTAACTGGTGCGTGGTGAGTGTAAGCACCTGTGCCTTGTTAACTGTTTGTTCACAATGATTGACAACAGCCCCACGTTTTTGCAGCCCGCTTCGTTATGTTTGATGGAAAATATCACATGGTTTCCATGAAATACACCTGTCAGCGAGTTAAACCTAGAGAGGTGTGGGACCACAAGTCGTAACTTATCTCTGTGAACAACCTGTACAAGGTAGGAAATAAAGGTGAAGTATGCTACCTCTTTGCCTCGCCACATCATAATATGATTGTGTTGGCCATGGACTAGGACCATGTGCAGCGGCGCATACATGCTTTTACCAAAGGCAAAAGCAGATCTGAAACGATTGCACTGATCTTGTATTCATTCCACCAGCGTATATATATACCCCGCAGGGCTTAAATAGCAAGATAATATATTAACGAGCTAAGAAATGTATGTCCAAGTCCCTTTATGGGCATGGATGAACGTCATGCGTGTTATATGTATACAAACAGTTTTATCAAACTTCTTGCCCCGTGAAAATATTCATCGCATGTCTTGCATTTAAAACGGGAGATAATTTATCAACAATGCAACCATGCCTTACACGACACGGCCACCCCTGTGGACCAGCAACATATTTTACATATTGTTGCGATGTTATCGCGGAAAAATAGACTTATAGAGGTAAATAGATGACTCACCTACTGTAATATAAGAACAAAATTTTCCTTTAAGTACCGGTACTAGAAGAAAGCACAATAGTCCCTCAGAAAAGCGAGCTTGCGTCTTCTTTCCATTAGATCTCCAGCCAACTTTACAAAGTACATCCAAGGTAAACTCCCCCTAGTAGGGCCAACGACTCCTTGGAGAGAAGACGGCAGCCTTTGTGAGGACTTTACGATCTCGGACAAGGGTCGCCCTCCGCTGACCGTTGTGGTCAATGCCCCAGAGCTATTGTCTACAGCACCCAGCATATGAAGATCTATTCCACGACCACTGCCTTAAAACAGGCAGGAGGAAAGATTTGTGAAGGGTCATGGTTGCAGCGGCCTACTTATGTTGACTAGGATCGGTCTGTTCTCTGTGCAATCATTGGATCCAAATCTTTTCAAATTCTATTCAAAAGTTTTGTATAAATCTGAAGGAATAATTTGTAGTTTGAGACCCACTAAGGTCAAATTTGAATAGGCACAATTTTGAATGGGACTTGACAGTACCGTGAGTTTTAATTCATTCATCTAGATACTCCCTCCTATGATATATTGACATAATAGCCTATGCAGGGGAGACCAAGAATACACAATTTGGCTGTTGTTATCAATCAGACATCTCTAAAGTGTCCATGGCAGGCCTGTCTTTTACCTATGAGTCCCTGCCATGGTTTAACAATAGCAATAAATAAATTGCACCTAAGGTGAATAACAATTGTAATAAAGAAATAAAATCTTAACTGGCCACACGTTGGTTCTGACCCTCGGTAATAGGGGTGAGGTTAGGAGGGAGGGGTTGGGCGTATCTGCAGTACCTGTAGGGGTGGCAAGAGGAGGAGGATGACGGATTACTCTGGCTACAGGGTTTATAGTATACGAGAAACCATCAGCCTGACAAGGGCGCGACCTCAAGTACAAGATCAAAGCTCGCTAACGCCACCTGTCCTCTGGTCCGAAGGCAAAGATCATTGCTGTCGGACGCATTCAATTCAGGTGAATGCATCCCATTTGGGATTAATTCAACGGAACGTGAAGTCTTTAAACACTTCACCCCTTTCCTTTCTACGTTTCAGACAGCGCCCTCTGAATTACTTCTGTGCACAATTTGTCCATTTTAAGTTATCTCTTCCCATGATAATTCGGGATTAAAACGATTTGAGTTAAACTCGATTTTCTGTGTGTGGCCCCTTCGGTAGGTGGTGAATGGTGAAAAGGCATCGGTTGCGGCCATTTTCAGGGGTATGTATAATCATAATGACAATGGGTGGGAAACATACCCTCTGGGTCACCCACCCCCTGACCGTGGGTTACTCAAACTGACCCAACAGGACACCCCACAGCGGAGAGGACTCCCAAGGGCTTCAGACATAAAGGAACAAAGCTGCAGAAAATAATTCCACACTTGATGATGGGATGATGGACATTTTTTTATTTCTCCTCCGAGGTATAGACACTCCCACCGTTGACCAACCTCTCTAGTTTCTGGCATGTCAGTGGGTATATGGTGGGAGTGTCTCTTGTGTGTACAGTTAAGGGCTCGTCGAAGGGGGGTGGCTTAACATAAGGGTTTCTTCTTGTTTGTGATGTAATAACCTTTCAAGTGCTAGTTCCTTTCTCCGCAACCTTTTCAAATACCAAGAGTCTCAGTTTCTGTATATATATAGAGAAGAGCGTGGACTGGGATTCAAGGATATAGACCTCCCTGTTTGTCTGTTTTCCCTTAGACCCCTGAGTAATGGTTTACAATTAGTATTACTCAGCGCAGATCTGAGAGGCTTCTGAATGGAATGCACTCGGGGTTTTCTAAGCTTTGGGCCTAGCCTTTGTATAAGAGGTGTGTATGACCAACAATCCTCCCGCAAAATTGAGAAAATTGCCTGGGATAAAAAGGGGCTGGTTTCCCTAAGTCTAATATTAGCATATCAGCAAGCAAATGCTACCTCTTAATTTTCTTTGCTTTTTGGGTCGATCGTGACCAGCTGGAATGCCTTGCAAAAGGGCCGCAAATTGATTGAAATTAAATCGAATATTACTAATTTGAAGTAATTGAAAGAGATGATATCAAAATCTCCCATAATATCCCATATGGTGTATATTGTCCGATCACTATAATTAGACGACAAGATCGGACACCCCTGGTTGATGAGAGAAACGCCAATATTTTGAAGAAAGGATTGACAATTTTTAATGAATAAAAGTGAAAAGCTCTAAATAAAAATTAGTTACGTCAAGTACCTCCCCTCGTGATTTGACAATTTGTTATCTTCTCGCGAAGCTGAGGTGTGTGTGATAGGGCGAAAGCCCCTGAGTTTTTTAAAAATCAGCCGTTCAGGTAGATGCTCTTTCGCTTTCAGGATTAAAACCTATATATTTCTAGATCAAGAAAACCCACCGTAAACCTATACTTTGACAGTCAATTTCCAATGTTGGCACAAGGCCTGAGTTTATTCACCTTGGCTAGGCAAGGGTCAACAGTCATATATAATTATTGATAGGTCAATATTTTATTTGCCACTTTCCCGTTGGGAAATCCAGTAAGTCCCTGCCCCAGGTAGCCACTCGTCCCTTTGTGTACCTGTCATGTACACTCCAAAAAGTGGATAGGATGACCAAGACCCCACCTGTGGTCAGTCTCACGGCCATCTCAGGAAGAGAAAAATGACCACTAAAGATGGCCAGCACTAGACCAGGGGATGGATTTGACCACCCAACTATCAAGACCACCTGAAATGCACCGTGTTAAGAACATATTAAGAACGCCAGAGACTTTTGAATACCAATATCTAAATCTGTATTTTGAACACACCCTAGGGATGCTAAGAAATGTATAAAAATGACATCATCATTCCGTATACGAAAAACCCCCCACAATAATAGGCAATATGCGAAAAACGAATAATCGATACCGAGGTTTCTAATACCCCCAAATTTGTAATAATGATAATATCCATATTACCTGTATAAATCTCAGTAAAATCTAAACCATTCTACTTCTAACCTGAGAAGCACAACACATATGTTACAGAATAGCGAAAATGGGATCCCAGAGTTTTTGGCGCAGGAATTATTAGCAGATGTTTGTCAGTCAGTAAATAGGTCGCTTCAAATACTTGACTTGAATAGAATAAACAAAAGAATGTTCCTTAACCGTTGAAATAATCCCGGTTTCAAAGTGCCGTATTCAATTACCCTATAACACATCTCTATGATTGACTTCGGGCTATCGTCAAAAAAGATCATCAATAGTGACTTGAGTCATATTTATCTCTTGTTCTTTGTATGGTAATCTATTAACAACACATATGCCTGGTGGCACCAAATTAATGAGTCGAAAGAAAAGGGGGTGGGGATAAGAGGGGAAATAATTATCCAGTGAAGAGGCTGGTAATATCATGTACCGGTAACTCTACCTTAGCCGATATATAACAATGTAACTCCCCCTCTCCTACTGACATAATGGCAAGCCCGGAGCATTTTGTGAAAAAATATACCAGAGATATTGGATAACGTTACAACAGTCAATATGAGGTGAAATGCGATGATCCCACTTTATTTGATCAAATATAGTCCAGAATAGAATCAATGACATTATTTTGCCTGATACTACACCTGCAGACGTGTTTATACAAGATTAGACATTTGATCTGCGAAATTCAACAAGTAGTGTTAACGCGTGGCTGACTTTTATGTGGGGAAATCGCATCTCGCTCGCGCCACATGGACCCTTGATTACTCATTACACAAAAGTAGATTGATTTGTGAGGCCCCTGGCTTGCCTTCCAACGGCCAGATGTCTGCGGTTTGCAGAAGACTGTGGTGACACCAGGGCCATACATGCATGTCCTGAAGGCACTTGAAGTCAGCGAAAAGCATCAGAGCATCAGGACCGATCTATAGTGCAGCTGGTACATTGCGTTCCTGTGTGTACAAGTCTGCCATAGAATGTATTCCCAGGGGTAAAAGCAACAAGTAAATGCCAGGAAATGAGCATTTAAAGGGACTATAACATCTAATGAGCTATGTAGTATGTCATGCCAGGGCTTAGTTTAAGGTCATTATGTCTGGAATTTTTCTGCTACCAAGAGTCATATGAAAATGTTACACTGTCCTGAGTAATTTGGAATATATTACTCCAACTTCTAAGAACTATCTGGAAAGACTGCACGGGACCCTTAAAACAGTGGCACAATGAATGTCCATACTGCGATTTGTATTTTTGCGCTAGGATGTGTTGATGGGTAACTTTATATAAAAATGGGTTGAGTGGGGGATAGATCTCTTTTGTATAGATCATTCTGGGCGAGAATAATGTAAACCAATCGAAAAGTATGTTGCTCCCATAATCCATCGCACGATTCAGACGTGACGACTGCCCCAAGAATCTAGCAAGGGAATTTCCATCGTCAAAAGTAGAAAAGCTTGTTGTGTTTTTGTTTATAAAAAACATTGACCCAAGAGCAACCCCAAACAAATCTTTAAATGGGATACTCAGGTAAAATTCAAAGAAAAGTAGGTATACATCAATGGTAGTCCAAAGATAATAGATCTACTATCACAAAAAGCTCAAGCAACAAAGACAAACGTCCACAGGGAACCTGTGTATGGGCATAAGCTTCTAGTCTTTAGAAAAAACACAGAATCTAAATCCAAGCGAAGTGGAAATTATTGCGGTAAAAGAACTTAAAGAATTTACTCTCATAACCGGAGGCCAACTGTTTATGCTAGGCAAAACTTTATATTGCTGTTGGTATATCCTCAAGTGCTCCCTTTCCCATATCCGTTTCTGAAGAGGATAGGATTATGGCGATAACGACGAGATTAGCACAATGTAAACAAAGTATCTTGGAATAAAGGCTAGTACTCGGTTACAAAGACAGCCATAATAATTCGCTTTCTATTCATTATTTATTGACCCAACCACTACAAGTACCTATAAACCCTGAGGTTCGATATAAAGACATATATATATGCATCTTAATTACAGCTATGAATATCTTAAAGAAGATAATCTATGTCGGATTGCTTGGTCTGTGATTGCGTACGCAAGCCCCAATTTGGTTGTTACGTCCAGGTTCAGTTCACATCACATTACATAGATTATGCATAATTACCACATTAGATTGATGATCTGGAATCAGCCCACTTCGTGATAGCGCAAAAATTACAGGGCCACCATATGTCTGTCTACAAGTGTGGAATTTACCCGGCCACTTATGTAATAACGGTCATCCAATCCGAGGAACGATTTCACAGGCGCTTGAGCAAATAGATCGCCTCGAGATAAATAGACAAACCGATATTTTCGATGAAGCAGAAACCTAATGGCGCAGGGGTATTTTTATGTAAAAATTGAAGTTGCGCCGCGAGCTTCACAGGTATTCCGATTTCAATTAAGTCTGAAGTAATTAGCAAAGAAGTTCTTCCAGCTTTCAGTAGCGTGGGACACTCCATCCAACGAGATTTCCTATTCCATAAATTGCCAAGCATGGATGTTTTCTCAATCAGTGGACATCAGTGAAAATGCAAAACTAATTTAAAAATCATGCTCCTCGCAGAGGCTATATGGTAAATGATGCACTGCCACTGATCCGGAATCTTAAAACGGTTGTTCGGGGAAATGAATCCTTTGTTTCAACATTTAAAATTTCGCAAATTTTCAATAGATTTGTTGATAGGAAAAACATGCAGCTTATACCCCATTTTCCTTTGAACATGATGATACTGACTGTGTAGGTGACTTGGGGGTATAATACTCGGAGATACCCCCCACCACTATTTTCCCTTGCACCTGTATGTTTCAGGTAGGTGTGGAAATTGACAATGTAATTATTTCTGCAAGAACAATTAATTGATTAAAACCGTGCAACAAGCTACATTCAATTGTTTAAAACAATGGGGTTGGGAGGAAATGACAATGATTAAGTTTACCTTTGATGTTTGGGTAGGCTTGTGACCCGGGAGTGTTCGAAAGGCCAGTGTACCCACATTCATTAGCACCCCTGGCCCTGTACCACCTCGTGAAGGGGGAAGAGTCCACTGGGGGCTTTGCACCCACATACTTTTGCATTTTATGTTATGGGTTAACCAAACTTTACAGGAGAGAATGTGCACAGTGTCATTAGGAACATCCATTTCACCTCAAGAATTTCGATGAGACCCACAGATCATAGTCATCCTACAAACAATATATCTGTATACTTAGACACATATATATATGATTTTCAAAATTAGGGAACCATTGGAAGAATTGGCAAGCAATTATATTGCATGTAATACATAATACATTAATGAACAATGGTGTACGTGTTCATCCCTGCAATGCTTTATGGCGCGCTCAGTTGAGCATACGTTCACTTTATGATATAATATAATGTCATTAATGATGGTCATCTATTTGAATACGGCAGGATGTACCATAGATATTGATTTGAAAGTAAATATGAATTAGGCTTTTTTGTTCCAACTGACAACCATAATCGAAGAGCTACTTATATTTAATCCCTTGAAGCCAACCATCTTGCAAATAACAGTATTTATCTCAAATTAATCCACACATCTACCAAACCGATTTCTTCTGGCTTGCACTTCCTTATTTGTGTCAGATAGGAAAGCATAATGCAAACATGTTTGGAGCGAGAGATTTAAGGTGAGCCAGGTTTGCGGAGTGAAACAATAGAATTGTGCAATGTTTGCACCAACAACTCTTTTCCTCAGCGGCGCGTGGCGCCAACATTTGTAGGAGAGAGAGTGAAAGAAGGCCGTTGGCAGAAACAACATCCCGGCTCTACATGTCATCCAACGTCATTTCCTCAAGGCTTATACCCAGAGCTGTATCACGATTTCAGGAAGGCCAGTGTGGTGCGGCTTCCCCGGGGAAATTCTAGATCGCATTAAGTTAATTAAGGGCCATGTACCATGTGTTGTCTGGTTGTAATTTCAACATGCATGCCATCACATGGGTCAATATTTTCATCATGCAAGCCAATGACCAATATTTATAATGAATTCTAAGAGAGAGCATTGCCCTAAAGGAATAGGGGAGATAAAAATTAAATATAGGAAAAGGAACCCTGGCTCTACGATTGAAAGTGTGACATCGGTAAACATATTTCACTTTACAATTGACAGTTCTATTTCACACGTGATAAACGAGGTATTATTTCCTTTCAAAGAACAATGGTTAAACATCTGAAATGGACAGCAAACTTTTACTTTAAAATTGACAGTTCCTTTCTTTCAAACTAAAATCAATCACTGCGCCTTTCAATTATACCCACAAACTAACCCTTGCATTTGCAAAGATAAATGCATCTGTGTTTAGATTGCTGTTAAAATATTTGTTGCATTCCCCTTCTGGATTAATAGACTTGACCCAAAGCCAGGTGCGAAACAACAGCACTTCACACTCGCCATTATTCTGAGGTCGGGCCATGGCAACAGTTATCATTGCTAATACACGCTGTCCTTCATACTCTAAACTTTTCCATCAGGCCAAATGTTTGAATGGGTATCCCTCAGCTTATCTCCATTTCATAAATAAGCCCCCAAAATGTTCTGGGCATTTCAGTTAAAGGCCGGACAGTAATTAGGGAAACCACTTGGCCCTGAGGCAACGTCCACACTCCTGGGCCTACCACTGAAAGGGTTTCCAACTGAGGGACACACCCCTGCAATGCGGGCTCGGGGGTAGGCGCCCCCATGTATGGGTCAGGGTGGAGTTGTGGAGACCGAGAGGGACTGATTTCATTGCCAGGTGTTCCAGGGGAAAATTAACAGCAATATCAATTGAGATAATTGTAGGGACAACTAGTGATAGGCGATGAAAAGTTGTTAACAATGTTATTGTTGCTCATACAGGAGAAGTTTTACAAAGTTAAGTGGTCGAAAATAGAAATGTATCAAACAGTGTTTGCACAGTATTTATCGGGTTCTTATAGTGTTGGCCTCTCAGTTGAAGGGGCGTATGGCATGTGTTCTGTTGTCAGTGTAACCAAACAAATGTGTTGTTTTTTCATGCCATACAAAAAGGATACATAAAAACAATAAATCTGCATCTAAGCTGTACAAATCCCCCTGAAGTAGCACAGCAACGATCAGTTTTCATCGAAGATAAATCCCTTTCTCGATTCGAGAGGCCTTGGCGACTAGTTCATCAAAACCAACCACTGGGGTTTATATACGACACATCAAAGAAACATAAATATTGGTATCAAAGACCTTGCAACAAACACTATACCTGAAGTTGATTCAACACTTCTGGGGAGAGTTAGTAAAGCAAAGTGTGAAATATGAATTCAATAGAAATAGAAGCAAGACCTGTGAAGAGGGCAAACATATCAACGCCAAGAGTATCCATTTCAGACTTGGGCCTTCACAGTAAGCCTTAGTCCAGCTGCAAATTGCTTTCGGGATGGGTAAATAAATCGGTTGCTAGGTAACGAGGAGAGAGAGGCTAGTTTGAAGAGGCAGGATTATGTGACGTTCAATGCATAAATACAACGTGCTTTGCGAGGCAAAGTATTGAGGTAATATGTGGGTTGGGAAATGACCAGTACCCGAAGGGTGAGAGGGGAGGGGTCCTGCCCTTTCAGTTAACAAGGTGGAGATTTATTGGTGTTGGTATGTTAAGGGCATGGCCTATATATTACGATGTGTTATATGGGTAACAAACTATAAAACTATACTTAAAACTATATCAAATATACATCAAGCATATATATATAATATTCAAAAATAGACTGCTGGGATAGTGAAAGAACAGCCTCATAAAAATAATTTTGTGTGTGTTTGTGTTCCTTTAGTTAAGGAAACCCATGTTTAACCTATTTAATATGATCTTATCCAAAAGATGGAAACTGGAAAGATATTGAACCTTAGAGAAAGAGGAATAGGCCTATTACTTCTAAAATTGAACATATTGTGTCCAATAGGCAATGAACAATTTCTCCCCTGCAATCAGTATGCTTGACCCAGAGGCTCCTATCTATTAACAGAAAATGATACACACATGCACATGTTCTGAAGGGAAAATATCATGCAGGTCGCATTGAGTGCGTGTTTTGATAATCTCCACCATCCCATTGATGACCTGATCAGAGAAACAGCTGGCCCTATTTTATCTTATCGAGATAAGAGCAACGCTAACGAAGTCTTGTTACTTCAACCTGTACAGTCAGGGAAATTTCTATTTCAATTTTCTGAGGATATATCAGTTCCGAGTAGATCTCTTTACTCTGAAATATCAGTCATAAATTATGATAATAAAATTCGTATTCAAAAACATAAAATGCGTGTACATTCTAGACAGAGTTTGCCAACATGATTGAAGCCAACCAACTATTTTTTTTTATATATTCAACGTATAAAGTACCTACTGAAAAATTCCAAAAGAGCAATTTGAAAAATCCATCCAAGTCATATTTCATGTTCCTCTCTCCACTGACAGTCGGGTCATATGTCATTGATTATCGTGTAAAAGTGTCAAAAGAATAAACCTCTTGTTTACTTACGCCTTTTGGCAAATGTATGTTAACATCACCCCTTGGCTTGGTAGAAATGTTAAAACTATTTGAATTGATAAAAGTACAAGTATATCTTCTTTCTTCTCTGGAATTTAAATCCATCCCGTTATAACATTTCGTGAGTCATCAGACCTAAGGACAGCTGCTGTCGCCAGAGGAAAGGCTGACAGACACAGCGAAGACTGTCTACAAAAACCATCCATCCTGTCATAGACCCAATGATGGAACTTAAACAACGTCCAGTTCAAAACAATCGCTTAGGCACACTTACCCCATTCTAACCTCATATCGTCATGATCCTTGTTGTTAAACCTAAAACATCCGCCGACGTGATTCATCATGTCATTGCCCCTGAGGAATATATGTAAGTTGTTTCCAAATGAAGAAGTTACTTGTTGTAGTTAAATATCCAATTTGTGTTATCCTTAATGCTCAGACTGGAAGTACAGTACTTTTTGCACTGTTGCACGCTCTGAATGGCCTGCCATGTGAGTTCTGTCCGACCTTCGCTCTACCAAACAAAGCAGACACACGAATGCTGCCTTTCGCGTGCCTCTCAGCCAATCAGAAGGCTCGCCATCCCGTATTCACTGGTTTTATCACCTGCCTTATTTACATATGAAAAGGTCCGGTTGTCCCGGGCAACACCTGCCTCCAAGGGAGGGCCTGGTCGCTGGAGCATGACCCGATACATCGGTTAGTGGCCTACCACTTAAAGCTCTAATGCCAACACCAGTCAAGAAGACATGAAGGGGATTTGCTTCCTAGAAGTATTAAGATGATCAATGATATCAAACAAGAACTGGGGCTCGCTGATAAGCTTTTTTCTAATGACTGTTTGCTGTCCTAAAGAAATCAGATAACCAAACGTTATAATATTTTTGTCTTCAATACAAAAAAACAATTTGAAAAATTAATTATTATGAGCGTATTTCATGCAGAAAAATCAGATTTTCTGGGTCCTTTTCCATATGCATGAGGGTGGCACCTATTAAATGCAGCTGGGTTTATTTAATAGCCATCCTTACAAGATGTCTGCGATGGTTATCTAACGGAGAAGTGAAGTAAACGGAATACCCTGGCCACCCACCCGTCCATTTCCCATGCTAAAAGAACATGTAAAGAGGGTCATGTTGTTCTTCAACTTCAAAAGCTGTCCAGGCCTTCTGGCATTTGTGCTAGTCATGCGCGACTGGTTCAGAAAGGCCCCGAGAACAAGCCAAGGAAAGCACACGAGGGATGATTAGGTATTAATGCTCATCACTTTAACTGGTGAGAGAAGTTTACCGTTGAGGGATTGCATCCAGGTGTCATGTGGTTAATGTATACTCTAAGTGAATGGAATGACTTTTTACTTCAAGGCTTTCTTCACATGTCATCAAGGGTCATTGCGTCTGCCCCACTGTCGATCACTGGACATTACTCAGCATTGGTTTGCAGATAATAAACCTATAACAGTCAGTTTATTGAAAATCCATGCTGACATTCCTTCAGCAAAGATTATATCATCGAAATACAGATGAATTGTAAATGAAATGATTTTCCAAAAGGCCCAAGTTGCAATTTATTTTAAATGCGAAATTTCTACCTACAATTTTCTAGAACCTATACGTTACTATTTCGCACATATAGGTAGCAATTAAACTCAAAAGAAATTTCCCGCTTCAGCGAAGAGGTTGATCTTCTAATACCTCACTACGTCAGTTTCCCACAGTTTTCTGCGGCGAAACCTGAAATATTACGCCTGAGACCAAATCGTCCAGGGTGTCTTTGACACCTCAGACGGTGTCCGCCTCAACTTCGCAACGTCAAAAGCTGTGTGTTCTGTGAACTCACCATTGTTTACCTTTCGCACTTTCCCACTAATAGCTACTGTTGAAGCCGTGACTCGGAATAAGTCAACGATCATTTTCCCCATTCTATCCTTCCCAGGTGTTGGCTCTCAACAGAAATTAGCTCCTCTCCACACATGGAGGGGGGTCGGGGCCGGGGTCACGACCCCCTACCCCTTTTACTAAGACAGTAGCTCTCTAGGGGGTATAGATAGTGCCGTCCCTTCTCCCGTTGTCGAAGGGAAGACATGGCGCCTAAATAGAGTAAGGAAGGTGGGAAACTTAAAAATAGAGGGATTAACTATACCGGCAAAATGGATTTCCGAGTTCATTTTCTAATGTCTATTGTTACAAGGGTTGGTATTTCACGTAAAATATGATGCATATCATGCACACCAATCAGGGAGCTATAATGTAGCTAATGGGAAATACAACCCATATCTTTGTCATCCTTATCTCATCATATTTCCCTTTCCCTCAGTGCATGTCTCATCACATAGTTTATAGCTTAATTGAAAATTTTCACAAGCGATGTCAACACCTCAATCTTTTTCCTAACGTCATTAATTAAATGTTAAAGATTAAATATTCTGCTTCTCTAAATTCCAGTTTGGGAAAAGACATTTTAGATAAAAGGGGACATTAATCAAAAGATATCCACAGAATCGGGGGAAATAATAAGTTCCACTTCAGAGGGATTTAAAATGCTAGAACTGTTCGTCTAACTTTATCTTAGATTTAATTACAATACTAACCGTTTTCAACCCTTATCCTTGTCAATAAAAAATAATGAGATAAAAAAAATTATCGTTCGATCAGACGGAACGTTTCAGGTCTCTTACTGGATTACAAAGGGCCACTGTTCACCCTTCACCTTTCTACAATGTCTCTCTTTGAATCATCTAATTATATATTTTCATATGCTAGGGCTGGACAACCAGCAGGGGGAATGGGGAACAATTGCTGCTTATCAAATTGTTCTAAGGAGTTCTGACAAGGGATGCTAGGTGTTGGGTTAAGAAGGTCGCGCTTCACTGCCTTCACTTTGTGGGAAAAGGGACGGACTGGTCGAGGGGAAATACCGTTAATGGTCCTCCAATGATAAAGCCCTTGGAACAGAGAGAGAAAACGGTCGGTTACTGAGGGATGGTTACAACTCATATTTGTCAATGATAATTAACCGTTTGCTCAGATAAAAAGAATAAATAGACACACCGCATGTACCTCAGTTCAAACCAGATGCAAGAGCACCAAACGGTTACTTCAGTGATCATGAATTATTCTGTCGCTACGATGGAATCCACATCAAAGGACGGTAAAGTAAAATATATGCAAATTGCTACAAAGTAATTGCTGCTATTTTCATCCCTTATCGGTAATATGCACGACATACTGAACAAATCACACCACAAATCTGACCAACGACTCTCCACGCTATTGTTTTCCATACGAATTTTATTGATTTGTTTGCAGGGGCATGACTCCTTTGCGTAGGCCTACATATTTCCCCTCGTCATTAACATATATAGCAAAGCAATTTATACCAATTGTTTGCATAGATTGACCCTGGATGTTTTCGCAACATGCATTATTAATTATCCGTTTTCACTTTAAATGTTATTTGTAACCCAAATCATAGAATTCCTTTTTCGCCTTTACATTATTCTGGAGGAAAATCGTCAAAAGAAACCAAGCGGTAACGGTCATTGCCAATGTTTAGAAGTACACCCCCGGAAAAAGGAAAGGGGGAAAACGATTTTTGATATTGATATGGAAACGATAAAGAGATGCATAATCTTGGGGCATCAGGATAATCTAGTGGGATCAAAATTCTGACAGTTCAGGCGCCAGAGATTCTTGCACTTACTTTAAACTTGACAGACGTGAATGAATGCCATTTTGATACCCCGGTTGAATCCAGTGAAAGCCCGACACATTATATCATAATCCTGCCGTATTTCTCTACGATATTTTCTCCTATCTTCTGCTACTTCACCTGATGAATCGACACAAACAACGTTTATTCTATACATACCTTGAGGTTCCCTTGCTTAGAAACTTTCATAATTTATTCGAAACCTAGTAACTGTGAAATATCGATTCATTAAACGAAACTTTAATTACGTGTATCAATGAACCACAGTGTCTGATCTGGGATTTGGCATAATGAAACATGGAAATAGCACAATGGTAAATTCATCTTCAAAATCTCTGTTACCTAATTCAACCGTTCTCCTCTCAAGCTGTAACAATAACCTAAGTGTGAATAATGATTGTATGAAAAGTAAAGGTTTTCTCTTATTGGTCTATACTCTCCTGTCGTAATAATGAGCAATTTGTATTATTTTGCTAACATTGAACAGCTTGGAAGGGCGTTGTCCCTTCCCTCCTGACCCACACCCTCATGGCGTAACATCAGATCAAACTAACCACAGCTCACTCCCCGTTACCTAAATTTTAATGACCACTGTGAATAATGAACCCCGATTACACGGACTACTTTTATTATGCTATGGTCAACCCCAATTATCGAGAATTAAAAAGGTGTTTTCCACGATAGGAAGGTGTTTAAACACTCGGGAGTGAAAGGCATGCTTACGTTCGCCCACCCATATTTTGAGTGACAACTTTTACGCATTATTCCATAAAGCTGAAAATTACACCACAATTGGGCATTTTGAAATGGGTTATTTTTTGCAGGTTCGTTTGGTCTTGTAATTAAAAAAAATGAAGCAGATTAATCCGAAACATTTGTTCCACTTCATTTGCTGAGTCAATTGTTCGTCCCTGTGCATAATTATGCATCGTGTAATGATATGCGAAAAGTCATTTAAACAGCACCCATGCCCATGTCATTCATACGGTCGGTTATGATTGAATCGATGGGGAAAAAGTAATTATAACAATATCAAATGCATGAATGATGTCATATAAATGTGTCAGAATTAATGAGCGTTAATGGTCGAAGTTAAGTGGAGTCCAGCAGTTGAAAAATTTGCTCGTTTACCACCACAGGAAATACGGGAGATACTATGATATATTGCATGCATGTACATACAATGTCATGTATGTATGGATTTTGCGTAAACTTTAAATGAAACATTGGAAACATTATTAACGTCACTTTCTTATTATAAAAAAATATATTGCCGAGCATTGAGGTTTTAATAGGAGCTGTACAATATCTACAATACTTTGACGGTATTTGCTGAAACACTCGCAGTCCATTTCATGATAGCATGGTTATGATCGTAGGTACACTTTCCAGCAGTGTGTGGAGTTAACTTCTAAAAGTCAAGTTACACATACATTCAAAATAAAACTCTGTTACAGAACAGCTATATAGGCCTTTCTCCAGGTTCTGACTAAGAAGCACGAGTTTGTAACAACCCCTTTTCAAACCCTTGTTCTCCCCTGAACATGGGAGGCCCTCTGGACCACACCCCTCAACAATCAACACTCTCACACCATGTGGATTTTGGTTCCAATCTTTTTTATGACAACCCCAAACAAAGGCCCCCACAAATGTCCTATCACACGTGCACGGACAGAAGGGGGCGTCTTTGTCCCAGGAAATGTTCCTGGAACACACCTGGCGCCTACAGCCCGGAAAACTGATGGTTAGGGAGGGGCCATCTCGCTCCTTCTTACCAATAGGGCTCGTCCCTGGGGGTAAGAGGCCAACACTCATCTGCCCTGATTTCATGTATTCCGTTACCACCTCATGAAGATTAGAACATAAAAAAACTCTCTAGTGACTGAGTATTAATGGTAGGACCAACGGTTTTGAAACCCGCCCAGGCTATCACTAACTTTAATAAGATTTTAAATAGGTAATAATTATCTCGGCATGGTCTGTTTATCTAGATTTATTTTGCACTCTTTTTAATTGTTGCTGATGTGGCAGCGCAAGAGCAGTCTATCTCCTTTGTGTTTATGCTGATTTCAAGTGATGAAAAGAATTCGAGCAGCTAGCTAAAGGATTAGCGCACTATGTATGAGAGGGGTCGGTTTGGGGTTCGGGGGAACCCTATTGAATAATTAGTTCCGCATCGAAATCAGAGCTCCGCAAATATTCTTTTGGCTAACGAAGCCCCACCGTCTAAAATAAAACTGGAAGGGAAAATTGTTAAATGACACTTCTATAGAATTGGCTATACAATAGGTATAAAGCTTTCCATTAGTACTATCAAATTATTGTTATATATCAAAACTGGAATGATTTTTTTTATTTTTTTGTTGTTGTTTTTTTTTTTTTGGGGGGGGGGGGGGGGAGTGTATACCTATTCATTTCTTAATTCACATAGCAAATGTTAGACTATGTTATGGTCAGTATCATACATTCTGCATTCATTCATAATCATGTGTGCATATTTTAATTGCAACCGCCAGGTTTATTTTAACTTAACCGAGCCATCTCCAGCCACAAACTTGGCGTTGAAGTTCAAATAATATGTCAGCGCCTCTCTACAGAGAAGACAAAGTACCTCCATCAAAACCCTCAATGTTACACTATACGTCATTTATAACGATACCCCTTGAATGAAATAATCGCTTCAGGGCATGTATGCATACATACCGCTAAGAATAACAATACTACTACATTGTAGATATTGAATACAATGCCATGTATAGATGTTCTTACAACCTCAGTTCGACCTCAGACTTTGCCCTCGCTTGTCGGTACACCAAACTGCTCTCACAGGGACTGGCAAGGTTTCAAGGAAATAATGAGTAAAATATGTTGACTTATCGTGAAGAAGGTATCTCTTACTTCCTCGACATATCAGAGGGCCGATCTTCAATTGTAAACAACTGCTGAAAAGGTCATATGAAATCTTTCCTCTGAGCAAGCCAATGAAAATACAACCCTATAATAGTTATAACAAACATGTCCGCAATGAAAATGATTCAATTATTTCAAAAGATAAGTCGCGCCTCAACATAGCCTTGAGGCTTAAGTTAAGGGGTTGTCTGCCTAATTCTAATTCTAATTCATGAGTGAGATTTTGCTGATAAATGATCGCGCTCGAACGCCCTCGAAATCTGACGTGTTTTCACGAACCAACAACATTGCATCCTCACTACCCCAACCTTAGAGTAATATCAGGGGAGAGAGATATGCTCCTGATATCAAAGGTTCCATGATCTCCGCCGCCCACCAGGGTGATTAGCTCTTATCACGTCATTAGCAGTGGGGTACCACTGCCTATTTCCACCCGATTTAATTACAATTTTAAAAAGTCATTTTAAAGTTTTGAGCTTTTGATACCAATATCAGGTTTATTTCAATACGATATCAAGTGCTTAGTTAAGAGCAGAAAAACTATCTTTCCCCGGTTCAAATACATGCAGTACAAGTGGAGATATCATGTACCAACTACACAAAATTCATCATTTTTACCTGCATTTTTTCCCCATGCGACATTGTGCGACACCTTAACCACATATACCACAGGAAAGCTACATTTCTCAAGAATCACATACTCAAATCCCAATAATTAGGACGGATTAGGAAATATAAAAATCTTGAAAAGAAAAAGTTCTTTCAAATAAGTGTTCCAAAGAAATTTAACTGTAACTTGATTTGTAAGTATAGTAGAGAGATAAATCGAATACCAAAATCATGCTTGCAATATGGGGAATATAATTCTGGAAGAGTGCAATGTGTATGAATGATAGTTTGTATTAATCATGAACCAATAATTAATATCCAGCAATTAGGTCATGAGGTTCTGGAGAGGGGTGGGCATCGGCGGTGGCATCGGCGGTGACCATCATGGTGCACAAAGCCCTCCTGCACCACAGGTGTTCTGGCTCATCTTTGGGCCAGGACTCAGCAGGGAGTATCCCATAAAACTCGAAGACTGAACTCTGTTTCCTTCTACTCTGAGCCCCAACCAACAGACAGGCAAGCAAAACAAACTTGCAAGTACGTGTCATCATTATGCCAGGTCCGAAGCAATAGAGCGTAACAGTTCATGGAGCTAACCCCCGCGTTACGCAATATTTGTACAGGTTGATGATAATATCGCAGAATGACCTACATACACATTATGTCTCTTGAGGAGCATGCTATGGGTTTTTGTAAGTATTTTACTTCTCTGGGCAAGGTGAAACACCTGTCCACTAGACGTGACAGATGCTAATCAAACAACTCAA
Source organism: Sthenelais limicola (assembly GCA_942159475.1). NCBI lineage: Eukaryota > Metazoa > Annelida > Polychaeta > Phyllodocida > Sigalionidae > Sthenelais > Sthenelais limicola. The sequence goes on from OW804096.1 coordinate 67,510,576, forward strand.
TGTATCCCCTCTATGTGCCATCACGAAACGGACAGGTGAGCACTATTCAAGATGGAAACAATGATTACCTGTACAGCAACGGGGGATGACATTTTAAAGACACACGACTTCCAAACTGTAAAGTGTCAGAGGACATGAACCATATGAGTTCAGGTATTTGGGGGCAAATATATAGGCCTTCTTTTGGTGATTTCATTCATGCTGATTTGCGGGTACGGTGATGAATCACACAGGTATTCGGTGTGTCCAAAATATTGTCGGACCATCGAAATCCAAAGGTGGATGAGACACCAGACAACTAAATCCATGTATTATCTAACCCGTGGGTTTACTTACTCCCACATTAAATCCAGGGCCGCTGATTTTATCCGGCAAATATCTCAGTATCTATGTTTATTTGTGACTCGACTCAACAGCTTTTATATAATGGGATTATCCCCATTAGTCCACTCCGGATTGTCTGGATAGTTTAGTTTGTACAGTTAAATGCTTATCTCACTCCAGCATAGCCACAATTACCATTAGCACTTCCCTAATCATCATTATCAACACATGGCACTTAGGTGTGTCAGTCAACGGTGGTTTATAACTTGGTTCATATTCTCCCAGGCAAACCAATTTTAATGTTACTTGTTAGCCACAGGGTGTTTCAAATATGATAGGAAATATAAACAGCGGAGTCGGAGATGAAAGGAAAATTGTCAGGATTTATGAGAATGCCACACAGGTATATTATATATCATAAAATCCTAATCCATTGATGATAGCATACTTGGTTGGATATCAATAATGATGCTGCGGAAAGACATTAATCATTGCACACCACCCCGCAATATAATGACCGAGGTTCTCCCTTTCTGCAAAGAACAACACGATCTGGAATATTGCCTAAAACGCAGTCATCATTCTGTCATGACAACTGGGTGGGTGCTTGCCAGGATAGTAGAGTGAAAGCGGTAAGTAAAATTAGCTCTTGTAATATTATAGCCTTCTTTTGTGAGGACAGTCATATTCAACATCAAAATAGTAAGGACAAAAGGTGTCATGCCTGTAATGAGAACTACCTTTCAACGAGGCATACCGTATAGACAAAATGCGTTCATAAGTGTATATCTGACCTTTCCATTTGAGCAGGTTCTGGGGCGACCATGAGACCTGTCCACTTTGTGAAAAAGAGCAACCCTTTAACCTTTGTGTCCAACTCCTTATCTGGTAGTAAAATCATCACCAGCGGAATGCCATTCACTATCTAAAGGGAAATGTCTAGTAATTATGCTAACAAATGCTTACCGTTAGTTTTGAAAGGTCTTTCTGGGTTAAAACGTAATCCAAGCCTGATAAGATTGTAGTTTGTAAGTGTGTAACGCTTTCTCCTTGGCTGTCAGAAAAAGTAAAGGTCTCCAGCAGCACTGCCCGTGCACCTTGCAAGTCCTGGAGTCAGGTAGCTTGTGAGAGGCAAGTGCACCAGACGCTCCCACACTCAGAGCTTGGCCCACCCGTCCCGCCCTCTGGCTTTAAATTTGGGAGGCGTCAAGCATGACGCCAATTAAATACTCATCACGGGGGAAATGATGAATACATGTATACATGTCAGTGAAGAGATTAGGTCAGCATTGAGAAATAAGTGCAAGGATATTTTCGCATTTAAACCAAAGTGGTTAGGTTTAAATCTGGGGATTTTGGATAAAGTTTGAATGAAATCATAGTTTGGCTATCGTCATCGCCATGGCTGGACAATGAGTGGTGTGTCACAAATGCACCCACAATTTGATGTTTTATTCCAAATATACAAAGTGTATCATCGTTTCAACTCTCAACTCCAATGCCATCATTGTTTTGTTTTCACTTAAAACAAACTCAATCAAAATGATATGCTTCGGCCTAGTATGTATTCACACGAACAATATAGAAGAAATCTGCTCCGCCCTCCGCTCTGATCCAAACATATATAGCCTAGCCTGTATTTTATTTATAAACCTTTAATTCTCCCTCTTTACGGGGATGTGGCCCATATCCACACCTTTGCTGAATGTGGGTTACGTCAGGAGACACCTGCTGCGGAAACAGGTATTGCAATAGATGGAGTAAAAGTCGCCTGTGCTCTGTAATTACTGAATGATATTACAGGCATAATTTGGTACGGCTGCAGAGAACATCCAAAATGTGACATAAGGCATTCTTCACCTGTAACTATCTGCACGCCAATCTTCATCGCGAGATGTTAAAAACAATCGCTCATAAAGAGTACTAAGTGTTACACATGAAATTGGATATACCAAAGAAAGATGGTAAGTAGATGCGATTTGGCGACAATGACCATGAAACTATTTGGACAGATTTGGTTCCAATCGTGTAGATGTAATCCAGAGGAACAATAAACAAAACACCCAGGGAATCAAGATAAATAAATTCGCGCGACGTCATCCAGCACCCCCGCACAGTTGGTGGTAGTCAAAAAGGCCCACATTGGTGTCAGAATATGCCATGCACTTTCATAGATTCACTCCCGCCAAAATAAGAATAGAATAACTCGTCGTTAGTTAGACAGGTGTTGCCATTGACAATGAATTCGCCTATAGTAGGAGCGCAGTATGTATGTATACATAGATGACATAATTCAGCGCACCATAGCGTGGGACTTCCTTTTTGCGTAAAGGTCAGCTGGAGAGAATTGTGTTAACCAATGTGTGAGGTTCAGAAAAACGACATAGACAAGTTTCCTTTGGTGTTTTCATTGGGGGAAACCACATTATGCTGGTGCATTCATGAGAGTTCATCCATCACTAAGCGTAGAGAATGATTCGTGTATACAAACAAAATTGCCTTATTTGATGGTCTTAGTGGTAGAGTCAATATGTGTAACATGTATAATTCGGAACGGTATAATTATTATATAATATTACAAGTCCATTGGCATCGACATTTCCAAAGTTCCATGAAAGCAGTAGGATCAAATTTAATTAACCCCTAATACAAAACACGCGCAGATATCAATTATCAATTTAATAACTGACAATGACACTTAGTTCAATATATTTATATGATAAGCCATACATTATGCATCAATGCCATGTAAAATGGCCGTTTTTTAAAGCTATATTATATTCATTTCCGGACGTACGTGTACGGAAGGCACATGAAGCGTTTGACAGGATCACATATAACTTCAAATAGATTTTTCCATGTAAATCCCAAACCTTCTGTCACATGTTTTACCTACCTTACACGATCAAACCGCTGGTTCATCAATCGCCTCACAGATTCGTAATCCAATATGTCCAATCCTCTACGGTACAGATGTTGATCAAGTTTCTGGAGAGGTTTTGAATATCTTAGAAGAGGAGCCGCATCTATCAGCTAGTTTGTGTTAGATGCACAATGCGTGTGTAATACAAGGGGGCGCATTTCTTAGTGTACAGCGACAATCCCTTACCGCAAGCCCTTATTGCTGTCTTCTCCCTTAATTGGAAATACAGTACAAGCAATGGAGCCACCTAACCCCTCCTTAAACCCTCCCATCCAAAGAACAATAGCGCCAATTAAAGAACAATGAATTGGAAAGGGAAATTAAAGTGCCCGCCTATGCCCCTCTAGAGAAAATTAGCCTTACACCTTTGTCTAATTGTAGTGCACTTCACTATTATACGCCAGTCGAAGAAAAAGGGGTACAATTAATATCTCAGCGTGTGACCGGTCCAAGTATGTTCTAAATAAAGGATGGCACAAGGACAACGAGGTAGATTGAATTAAGTGGACAAATAATCAGGGCTTTGGTATATATCGGAATCTCACGGTCAATGTGATGGGATAGTGGTCTTTTCTAGCAGCGGGCAAGTGGAGATTTTTGTCAATTAAACCTCCCTGCACAGAGTCAAGTTAAGTCATATTCGAAATTTTATTGAACGGCTGCACTCTCATCTTGAATGGAAGTTAAATCATGTTATATTCTTCAAAGAAGTTCAGGCTCTCGAGATGTTCAGATTGGTTGACTTCGGGGCAATATTGCTTTAGCTTTCCCTTTTGAAGTCGAGGTAAGCATTTCATATGTTGTGCCCTCAATCAGTTGCTGAGCTCTTGAGGGCATCTTCCGACGGGAGACAAAGGCTAAGGAGAAACCACCCAACCCACCGCTGCACCATTTAGCCCAGCTTGGCTATAGGCTTGTTGCTAAAAATAGCTGTCCGCCCTTGGAAGAGTTGATTATGTCATGGCATTTCGCGTAGGGGATGCATTTACCCTTCTGCAACTGAATGCAATGAAAAGCAAGGGCGGGAGTTTACAGATAAGTTTACGGTACTTACATTCAATCACTTAGCACTTAGGCTCCTTACTTTCAAGTTAAATCTATGTAGACAAAGACTAAATTTACGCGTGATGTTCCTCATGGTATGAATAAAAGGCTTAGAACTTGAACAAGCGAAGCTAAGCGAGTCTTGGCAAATGACCTTTTAAACCCCGTTCTGGTATGTTACATATGTGTGGATATGAGATGGGGGAAATGTGATTAGTCAAAACGTAAGAACGTAATCATCTCCTTATTGATGGTTGGCAATTCTTCTTCAGACAATCCAGTAGAATATAGGCAGAAACCAATGATTAGAGGTTTTAGACCGAGTGAGTTGAATTTAACCAATATTCTCCTTGGATATAGTGGTAAAAGTCCTCAAAGAGATTTTATTAATTGGTTGTTTACCGCACTAAAGTGGTATATTTACAGACAGAGAATATTCCATGAAAATATAATGGTATTTAAAGCCTTTGTCAACGAAGCTAAAATGCATCTTAGGATTCTTGAGTATAACAATGTTGCACAAGGTAAAGGGAAGAAGAACACAAATCTCTGGAACCAACTCATATGTGAACTGGAGGATTAACAGGTGTAAAATCGCAGAGACAGAAGGTATATGGTATAAAACTTGATGAATTATGATTGTGAGTTAATATCTCCATAATAATTGTAAGCTTCGTATGAAAACTGTTTGTTCAGGAGGGATGAGATGAAAGAGAAAAACTGAAAATACAAAAAAATATAAAATAAAGAGGGACACAATAATTAACCGTTGATTAGAATTGTATGAGCCTAGTCGGCAGGATATGTTGAATAAAACCTTTTTTAAAAAAAAATAAAAAATTAATTGGTCGTCATGAAACTTGGTTATTTGCTGCATGATGCTGAGATGCACTGTAATACAATTTTCATCGATAATCAATTTATAGGTGCGGTACCGAATTTTCCAGGATAGATTTACAGGATCAGACTTATCCACATGAAGTTTAGCATAAAGATGAACTGCCAAATATGGAATCTAGAATAATATGATCTTTTTTCTGTTAATTTATTCAACCTCATGACCAAAATTAATATATAATATTAAATAAATAAAATGAAATAATGGAAAACTGGATGCAATAATTATCTCATTTTAGGGCAAGTACGACTGTGGCTGTGAGACTGGAAAACTTGAACACCACAGGTTAACATGAGGATAAATGTATTGATCATGCAAGCTGTCTCTTAACCTGCTCAGCTGTCTGAGTCCCATACTCGGCACTAGGGGACGAATAATTTGTCTAGCTGTCTTTCCATAGTTAATTAAATGTTCCTCTTCGACATTGGCCTTTGACTCTGAATTTTAAACTACCAAGGTAACGAGCAATATAATTATGGTGATTCCTCTCCGAAGGGAAATAATGCAATTGACATAATGATTTAGATTTAGATTTTAAAATATTTTATTCAGGACATTGAACATTTTTGTCCGTACAGTACACATATTCTCAGGACAGCAAATGTTCTTAATGATGGTAATTTCCAAAGAAATAAATAACCAAGATTTAAATAGCAGAATCGCAATAGCATTAGTGCCGGTTGGGTAAAATAGATTTAGCTAGCAGACGTATCCATTGTTTTTCTTTTAAAACATTGCAACTTTATTTCATTTTCCTGCCATCTAGGCTTGTATCCATTGTTAATGCAGACCACAAAAATGGAAATAAAAATTTACATATGCCTACTTTGGTGTAAGGTTTTCCATTTCGTTAAATATTTTCCACATATATATATTGTTCATATGCTCAGAATTTGAAGTCGCTAACAATACACATTGCTCAATAGGTACTAAAGAGTTCGAAAGATGCATTTATAACAGAATAATTAAATAAATTGTATCCCAACGTAGGCACATATTTTAGCCGAATTTAGTTCTTTTCAAAAGAACTTGCATACCATGAAATTAAAGGGGGGGGGGGCACATGAGTTTGATTTTTTTTCTTTCATGAATATTATTGGCTTTGTATGCATATCATGGTTAGCCCCATTGGATTATTATTTCTTATACCTTTTTACCGATTTTACTACCCGGGCGTAGGCATCCTATGATTTTTGCCATTTTTTAAAGCCAAAAGATATCTGCCTTATTTTCCCCAGAATTTAACCAATGAAAGCACTTAGTAATTGGACGGATTCTTTTCATGAACTAAAAGTTTGTGCATAAGTTGATTGTTTTGAATGCTTACGTTCCCATTTTATTTATTTTTGTTTCTCTGCTATTTATAGCAGAGAAACAAGTGTGTTACTATGAAATACGCCAATCACTGATACTGCATCTAAATCTTGATAACTTGGTTAACTGTCTGTGAGGTGTTTAAGCTTAGATGTGACATCAGGCGAGGATGCCATATCTAATCCTTTCAATCAGTCATAGATTTCACACCTAGATGTTATTGAAGGCTGATTGACAGCCTTTCTAGGTTTAGCCAAGGGAGTTGATTGGCTGATAGTTAGATGCTTCTCCAACCATGATAGGTCTGCAGAAGGCCCTCCCACCTCCCACACCACCCCTCTGCCCACAACCCCTTACCTGCCTCAGGTGCTCAAATGGACACTGCCAAACACATTTTCTAAATTTTAAAAGTAAGTTACCAACTATTTAGCCTAGCCTAGCCTAGCTTACTACTTTTTATACGACCAACTCTTTTTTTTCCGACCAAACTTGTTTTTTCCGACCATTTTTTTTCCCGACTAACTTTATTCCGACCAACTTTTTTTAACGACAATTTTTTTACGACAAACTTTTTTTTACGACAAACTTTTTTTTACGACAAACTTTTTTTTACGACAAACTTTTTTTTACCAACTTTTTTTAACGACAATTTTTTTCGACAAACTTTTTACGACAAACTTTTTTTTACAACAAACTTTTTTTTACAAACTTATTTTAACGACAATTTTTTTCCGACCAACTATTTTTTAATGACAATTTTTTTTCGACCAATTTTTTTCCAACCAACTTTTTCCGACCAACTTTTTCCGACCAACTTTTTTTAACGACAATTTTTTCCCGACCAACTATTTTTTAACGACAATTTTTTTTCGACCAACTTTTTACGACACTTTTTTTACCAACTTTTTTCAACGACAATTTTTTTACGACCAACTATTTTTTAACGACAATTTTTTTTCCGACCAATTTTTTGCGACCAACTTTTTTTTTACGACCAACTTTTTTTTAACGACCAATTTTTTTTAAACGACCAACTTTTTTTAAACGACAATTATTTTCCGACCAACTATTTTTCAACAATAATTTTTTTTCAACTAACTTTTTTTTACAGCCCTGGCTATTGCAGAGTTATTCATTATTGGTAACAGTTACTGAAGTGGAAATAAAAGTCAAGTGTATATATAAACCCTAGTCTAGTTGACATTTGTATGTCTTTTGTGCCATATTAGATTTTACCTTCTGGTCTGTGAGGACTAGTGGAAACTCAGGAGGACTAGTGGATCTTATTTCTACGTAGGTATTTCCCTAAGTTTATCATTTTTCTCCCTTTCTCTACATGTTTCAGAGTTCATGATTTCAATGGTCCTCAGTGACTGGTCATAAATTCAATTCAATTCAATTCAAGAATTCTTTATTGCAATAGATGTCTTTATTGCAATGAGGTGGTCCAGCATTCTAAATAGACAGGTGTCTAGGGTAGGTCTTCTGCCTGACATTGGACATAAGTAATTGAGGCTGAGAAATCGTTTCCATTGGAAACGCCAGGTATATAAATTAAGTTGACACTAATTGTAATATTAATTAGATAAACCAAATTTAACTTGATAATTTCTTAACTTAGTACTTGTTGTTTTACAAATCTTCCGTTTTTACCTACATTTTACCATTTTATGCAAAAAAATAAACATTTTCAGATTAATATATATGATGGCTCGAAAGCTCATAGTGAGATCTAAATAATGGGAATGGGAAACACACCAAATGAATAAAACTGTAAGAACAGTGACCTTGGAATCCAAAAACACTGCCTGTCCCAATTTCGTGAGAATTTACCATATAAGCAAATGATATCAGATTTAACTCATTTTTTTATATTCGGGTTTGGGCATTATATTATTTAAAAGGATGGGCACCTTTAACCTGAGCACATGAATATGAAATCAAATATCACACTCGACAAATATCTAATTTCCTCATATTGTATAGGCAGTTCAGTCCCAATTTTTAGAATATAGAGGCCGTTCCGCCTCGTAATACATGGAGTTGTCTTATTTGTAGAAGAAAGGCTATGGAGGGTGTAGGGGCCCCCTAGGCCTACGTTATTCGATCCTTATTTCTTTCATTAAGTAAAATCACGAATAGCGTTTCACTTAACATTGAGATATGTGACGACCCACAGTTCATTCGAAAGGTATCGCTGTAGCAACGAAATTTCTTCGTCAATAAAACATGTTTTTAAAAAAGATCAGGAACACCGACAGAAATATAATTTGCATGGGACAATTATTCACAAATATATTCCTAGATCTATGGAGCTATTTGACAAATATTTGTTAGGGTGTGAAGGTTAACTATGTCTAAACTACTCTTATGACCACGAATTAACATTATACGGTCGAATTAATGTAAATTAAAGTTTCAATGAATGTGGGGATTTCTTAATAATGGTGGCTGACATGTTTAAGACATACAGAGTCTGGGCTCAAAGTTGGAAAGAAAGCCTCTCACTTCGAAACCGCAAAATGCCATTAGAATCCTATAGGATGCCTACACCAAGGCCGGAAAAGCCACTAGCGCAGTAGGCGTCCAATCACTGAATACCATTCTTATCTGATCTGAAAGACTGTGAGCCTAGACTGTACAAATACTAAAGTATAAAACGTTGAGACAAAATTACAAATTGATCATGTTTATGATTGTTAATGATACTAAAATTCAATAGAACTCCACTGAAACTGAGGATCTGATCTTTTTTCATTTACGTTTCTTTATCTCATAACCGTTTGTTAGAAGTACTTCCATGTGTAATTCCCTGATCGGGTCGTTGCAGGACATTTATATTAATCTAAAAGTAGAATAAAAGGGGAAATTAACGAAGAATAATAAAATAAAATGTGGATTGAATCACAAACTACTTTTATTTTCACTGTTACGCTACATTGAATTTCATTGTGATATTTTCAGCAAGGCCACATTCAATACTGTCTCCAGGCTTCACAGGCCCAACTCCTTGAGGCGTTCCAGTAAGTAAAATATCGCCTGTTTCCAAGGTGAAGAACCCACTGACATAACTCAACAGAAATGGAATGGAAAAGATCATGTCTTTGGTATTCCCATCTTGTTTCATGTCTCCGTTGACTTTTAGCCACACCCTTGTGTTGGTTGGATCGGCGAGGTTTTCTTTAGAAAGGAATGGTCCAACGGGGCAAGAAGTGTCAAAACCTTTGGCCAGGGACCATGGGAGTCCTTTGTTTTTGAGTTTGGTTTGGAGTTTACGATCTGTCATGTCCAAGGCAAGTGTGTACCCGGCCACATGATCCATGGCATTTGCTTCAGGAATCTGTGATCCTGGTTTTCCAATAACAACTGCCAACTCAACCTCGTGGTGAAGTTCAGATGCATGACTTGGTACCTAAGAAGGCCGAAATAATAAGCATATGATCTAATAACTATAGTCTGAGGATACATAATGAACAATAGAACTATCGCTTCGCCTCTCAAGTTCCTTCTTTATTTCACACCACGTTCCGAAATCATACCATAAACTTGTACTAATTGTATCATAGCGACCATTCACATTTAAAACAGTGCGCTATCAATGAATGCACTATCATATTGGAATACTTGATGGTATATTTAATTCAACATTGGCACCGGTTATAAGGGGATGTGTTTCTTATTCCTAATAAGGGACAATCCGTCAAATGAATTGGAATAGATTAACGTTTGCATACCTTTATATTCTCACCTATGGATATGTACGAAGACGATGGCTTCAGGAATATCACAGGTTCAGTCGGAACAGCATTTCCCAGTTCAGCCGCATGTTCCCTAAAACATGACATGACATTAACATTATAAAAAAGCTTTAATCTGATAATTAAGTATAGATGTAGATGCTAACAAAATTATAAACGCTACAAATATTGTACATGTATTTACAATTGCTTTAACGTTGCGATTGATTGCTCAATATCTATAGTGCATATGTTGCTCTTCTGACACTCAAATTAACAAGTAAATAATGTTATAATATAAATAGATGGGCTCTCATATAAATGAGTTCCGAGTAAATGTATTTGAATAAATTACTTGTAGTTTCTTCCAACGCAAACTATCTTCTTTCCTAATTCTCGGAATCGACCAGCTTTATCCAATATTCCTGCCATTGTTCCAGTTTCTCTTTCTCCAGTACCTGTTCCAAGAGTTAAATCCATACTACAACTATTAACACTGGTATGTATTGAAAAATATATAGCATTGGCCAAGAGGATGCATATCAGCAGGCCTGCTATATCCCACTGATTAGATAAAAGGCAACGGTACCGAAGTACATTGATAGACAGATATCAGGGAGGTATATCAGGGAGGTACACTCCCTCAATGTTTTACACAAATGTGCAGATCCTCCAAGGACTTGCTTTAGTGTCAAGCGAGTATTTATATTCGACTTGTTCTTTTCCTTCACATATCTCATGACCGTTTATGCAATATTATTGGATACATGCACACATACCGTTACCATAACAGACTAGATATTCGATAAATTCTACCATGAGTCTCGGAATAAACCAGTAGATTGATTTTAATTTGGTAGAGAACAATAAGTAGTAGAAGTAGTATTACTCTGAGTTTTGACGTTGACTCAAATATTAATTTTGATCGCCAGTGTAATGGGTTGTCCTGACATATCTTATGCAATAATAAAACTGGGGAAAATTTGAAGGAGATAATAGGTCCGTGATGTGATCAAAAAAGAAAACAACTTTTAAAATGCTAAAAGAAAACATCCCTCCCCTCCTTCCTTTGTCAAGATATATCGATTCAATGTTAATGAAGCTCTGGTGACACCTTTCGTTCAGCCCATTTCACCACGGTAGCTCACAGGCCTTCCAACACAGGACGTAGCCTACGATGACAACTGGACCCCTGGATGCGCTTCGCCACAGAGAACCCGCATGTTCTAACAGTGGACCGCGGCCGTAGGATTCATAGGCCTACCGCTTGGCGCGCCACGGTGCACCTGTCCGCACTGCTCACTGAAGTAGACTAGCACCAAGTCCCTCAGCCCAATATCCCCGGGTGACTCCAATCTGATAAGATTTTAAATTTAAAAAGGCCTAGGCCTATATGTATGTTTGGCAAATTTTGTGAAGCAGTGAAGGCCATGGGATGCAAATAACTATGAGGAAACGCCTAGTTTATTCTATATGCACATTCATTCCCCTTGAGAGGTGCGATAAGTGGGGTGCAATACAAGTATTTTTATTGTAGGCCTAGTCCTACGCATGTGTTCGATAAAAATCGAATTGGTTTTCTTTTAACTTTTAGACACTTTATGACGATTCAAAAACATAACAAAAGCATAGGTTATATTATTTCAATGTTTTTCTAGGTTAGGGGCATCGCGGCTATACATAGATTTCACTGACGTCACGGCCCTCGCCATGTCTGGGGTCCACTTAGATGCCTATGTATGCTGCGATACTTGAAAATACCGTTTTCTGGCTGTTTTAACTTTTACCAGTTTTCATCTGCCTCAATAATATCTTCTTGATAGGTTAGATAACCTGCCTTTAGTGTAGTATTACCCAAGTATCTACTCTTGTGAGGTTTATCAACTTTGTTTTGATACCCCTGCCATAGGCGGCAAGCGTAGGGATGACCCGAGACATGGCGGCTACCGTGATACCCCAGCCTACTGGGTGACGTCATGTGAAATCTATGTATATAGGCCTAGGCCTAGTCCTAATAGCCTAAATAAGTGAATGGAACTTGGTAGCCTAGGCCTACTACAGTAGGCCGAGTAGGCCTAGGCCTACTATATTACGGTAGACTAATTGGGTATTTTATTGGACTCGATTGCGTAATACATCATATTCAAAGGGCCTAGCCAGGCTAGGTTTTTAATGATCTGAAAAACTTAAGAGGACATTATAAACGATGTCAATGGCATAGAACATCAATACTATCCGACGGACAGATGATGCTTTACGGTTTAAGTAAACTTACGTATTAAGGCTAGCCGGCCTTATCTATAGGCCTTTAGTCTCGAATTGTTGGTATCTGAGGGTATACTGGGTGAGCGCAGAATACATGTTCGTTACGGTCTGTTGACCACGGTGCGTGTTTAGTAAGGGAGGGAGGGAGAGAGAGTGGGCTGACCAGCGAGGCATGACGTGACGTAATGGGTGACCGCGGTGGGTGACCGCGGGTCTGCTACATAGGTTGTAATATGTGTGTTGATAAGTGTGCCTGGTTAATTGTGGTATAAATGAATGAAGTGAATCAGCTAAATGAATTTAAATTGGAAGTGATGGAGGATCCCAACAATTCGAGACTAAAGCAATTAGAACCTGGCGGCTACCGTGTATTAGGCGGTTAGAGGATTCGGTTATGGTGCTTCGGGTTGATTATGGCTGCCGGAACCAGAACTCGGCTTCGCCTCGTTCTGGTTCACGGCAGCCATAATCAACCCTCATCACCATAACCTCATCCTCTAACCGCCTAATCTTATAGGCATAGTGGGCAGAGCGAGCGTCTACGGGCAGAGCAGGCCCATGGGCCGGGAAAGGGGCGGAACGTGGCCGGACGCCGAGCGTTTCACGATAGCCCAGCTCTAGCTAGATCGGTCTCTGGGCCCTGCAGAGTGGCATCGTTGCCATCCATTTCTACCTGCTGTAAGGTAGCCTATATTTATAACGGGGACCAGAACTATGTCTATATGACGGAACTTTATTAAGTTGACAAGTGTTAGGCTACAAAATTTAGCGCTCACCTTGAACTCAACAACACGGAGAGGCCGGATATGGATGAATTCCTCTGGCGACATCTAGAGTTTAGTTCAAGTGATGGCAGGTATCGCCATCTAACGTTTTGTAGTCCTTTAGACCTTCCCGCCTCTAAATCTTATGCCATCTCCACATTAGCATCCTGACTCCATAAACGGCTAAACGGGGTTAACGGTAATATATTCCGAATTTAAATTCTAAGGTAAGCTACAAGTAGGCCCTATGCCTACCAGTATGCAGTTTCTTTCTAAGCAAAACAATAGGCCCTACATTTAACTTCCCGGGATGATCTTCTATCGGCCTATTCCATTTTATATCAACGACTTTTCACTCTACCAATGAGGATGTTAATAGTTCTAGGGTTTTCTCCTATATGACGTCCGCCCCCCCCCCCCCCCCCACACACACTTAGTCATACTTCTATATTAAGTGCAGGGTATAGCTTGGGTAGGCCTATAGTGTGGGCATACATTAGCCTTGAGAGATTGCTAAATCTGATAAATAACTTAACTGTCATTGGTCAAGATAGGGCAATTTAGTTTTTTTCAGGACAATTAAGGGTTAAACAATGAAAGTAAGACCATCTTTTTAGTAGACCAGCCAATAGATACATGTAAAGTATGTGCCCAATTCATTAAATGCCTACTTATTCGGTCAAGCAGTATTTCCAACATTGAAGAACAGACAAGTCATAATATGTTTATACAATGCACTTTATTTGATTAATGCAGTCCTGATCGACTGCCATGCTACAAAGTATTACTAAAAGAAAACATCAAACTTCCAGCATTTGAAAATGAATGCCCTTGTTGATCACACTAAAACATAAAGAATTTAAAACTATTCATCAGGTCATTCATGTGAGGTTACCATGTCTCAATTCCATAACCTCAAAACAATCTGCTAATATCCAATGCTAATCCAGCCTTGAATCGATTCTTTCTCTCTAAATTCCAGGCTTCCAAAGCCTCGCGGAAACCCTGTTAGAGTAACATGTATCCATGGATATCTGACCTGTTAATGTATTAACAGGTATGCAAAACCTCACTAGACAAATACATCGAACGTGTACATAAATAGGTAGGCTTTCTCATTAAATCTCCTAAGACAGGAAGTTTTATATCAGAAGGTAGATGTATAGCATGCAGTATAGTCTAGGCAAGGAACAAGGTATAAGAGCTTCCTTGATAAGTACTGTACCTATAGAATAAGAAGCCCTTGTGCTGCGTTAAAATACCTCCTTGGCCTAGCAAGGTCACGAAGTAAGATTGATCTATGCCTTCATAAAAACATTCTTGCACTTTTGACGAAAAGAAACACAAGTGAAAAACAGTAGTTTACAAACACATAAAAATAAAGAAGAAAGGTTGTGGACAGGCCGCTGAATATAAAATCAAATCCTATTAGGAATATTTGACATCTATACCAAACCTGTTGCCATTCATCAAACACAAAACAAAGTAAATACGTAAAATAATAAACTAGAACTTTAATTGTTGTAAGAATCAGTCAAATATAACGGTAAAAATCCAATTACGGTCGAAATATTGTCCTGGTCTTTTGTCTTTTTCTTTGAGATGAGAATGCATCACACACAAGTGCTTCTCAGCAACTATATAAACCCTTGCCCCCTTCCTCCTTCATCAAGTAGGATGTCAGATGGATCAACTTGAGGCAGTTCAGGCACTTACTAAGAGGGTCAAGTATGAGCACACCATGGGAATCTTGACTTCAATCATAGAAATCTCGATAGTCTCAATAGCAGAGAAAAATGTCTATCCAGTAGAAATGTGCCCTGAAGTGTTTTTTGTTAGTTAATGACAATAAGCAATTTTTTTATCCAAGCAAGAAGAGGGCCCATTTTCAGAAAACTTTTGGTGTCTTTTTACTGGTGGCCAAGCTAGGGCGTCGAGGCATAATTCTGGTGTTATTATCTTCTTGTTGATGATGTAGCGAATACTTCACTTCTTTCCCAGTCATTAGTAATCAGTAGAGTGCCATGTCGACGCTGAGGTTTATACTGTCATATCAGGTCTATAATTTTGGGTCCTTTCAAACCTTGATTTCTTTTGATTTTCGTGTTGGTGTTGCAATGGTGACAAAGACGTTGCAGATCCATGGCTTGATGCTTGTCGAATCTTCACCTTCGTTGGGGATTATTCACATTTGAACTCAGAAGGGGTTGGCCCTTCCTCCTCATTGGGGCCTGGTTGGGAGATTGAGGACCATTACTTCGAGGTTTGGTGGGGGAAGGCTGAGGACGAACATGTGGTGAAGAACCTTTCCGGGCTGAAGGAGCTGGCGGGGACATCTGAGTTGTAGGCCTACCCTGAGAGTGAGATGGAGGATATGCCTGGGCTCCACCCCGCCCCCGCCCCCGGCCCCCCGACGCCCTGATGTAACTGTTGTGATTCTCCTTCCTCCCATTTCCACAAAAGAAATGCTGGTAGAAACTTAGGGGGCTAGGGAATCTTCTGCTGCATGAACTACATGTTCCAACGTTAGCTCCATGTTGTGCCATGTGGATAGTGTACATTACCTTATGTTCAAAGTATATTTTACACAAAAAGCAGCAATGAAGATTATCTTTAATGTTGCCCTGAGTAGATGGAGTGGGGACCATAGCTTGTGTTGGGGCTGCAGCCACCACATTGGTAGGCTCATCAGGAGGATTAACACTAGGATAGCCCTCTACTTGGGTTTCTACATGACCAGGAGTAAGAGCTACTGGTAAATCAGAAGCTACTGGTACCCTCATTAGCGTTGATATCTCTAATGTAAGCCACCCCTGTCAAACTGATTGGTTCTCTTGCAGGACTGTCCTGCATAACAGATGGAGCATTTTCACTTATGTCATTGACAGGCTGAAGTCCGTCAGTTGATATATCAGGTCGAGCAGACCCTGAGCTAGCGTTGTTGACTGGTATAGCTGCATTTGGTAGAGATTCCATGGAAGGAATGTCATTATGTCCTAACATGGCACTTGGTACATTATCCATGGTAGAGTTGGGAGTGGCATCGGTATTACTGGTATTGTTAATAAGTAAAGGCGGTGCTATGATGATTGGTGCTGCAGTTGGAGTTTGAGGTAGGTCATTAAGGTCGGTCAATGCCTCCATTTGTTTCGTTGCAGCCTCTGTTTCTTGTCTAGGTGTGTTTCCTTGAGGAGTCGGATCCTGGGATGGAGGCAGATTTATGGAATCGTGTGACCTTTTGTTTCCATGAGTCGTCGACTCATCGCCAGAACCTTCTCGATGTTGCCTACGTTTGTTTCTACGAGGTGTCTGATTCTTGATTTTAGGCAGATTCTCGGAATTCAATGACATCCTTTCGTCTGCATCAGGGGTCCATTCATCTCCAGAATCTTCTGATTCATGCTCTGAGAAAGTGAAATAATAATCATCATACACACTATCATCTGATAGAGAGGCATCCTCTGGCGTTGCTGGGGATGTTGGCATTCCCCCAGGGGCAGGCGAGCTATTCTCAGAAGGCTCTACGCTCAGGCTCTGTTCTACTTTAGGGAGATTGGTGACCACAGCAGTCTGTTGGCAGTCACATGAGTCACTAGTGATCTTGCAGATGTTACAGGTTTTATAGGTGGTAACTCGAAGGTTCGAGATTCCTCCTTTCATATCCACGGGTGCCTCAGGAATGGATTCTTCTGCCACTCCTTCCTGAAGTTCCTCCACAGGCTGCTTGTCAATGCTCTTCATGTCCACACTGCATTTATCAGTAGCCAATTCTGTTTCTGTGTCCTGTAGGTTATCATCTGTGGTTGAAATAGCTTTATATCTCACCGGTTCGGAAGTCTCCATTTTTGTTCACTTCTGGAATGCAAAAGAAATACAAATATCAGGCGGGCAGGCCATTAACTCAATCAAAGTTAAAAATGTCCTTACTAGTATACCCATCCTCCTGTAGAATATTACAAAAACATATTTTAAAAAAAACGTCCGACGGGGTTCTAAGCAAAACACTAAAATATTTTATAACAAGCGTTTCCTTTGAGACATTAAAAAATATTTATATAACTGGAGTGTTCACAAGTGAAAGTTCCACCCATCCATATTTAAATGGTCTTACATAAAAAAAGCTGTGAATATTTTCCAACAAACTGCATCTAGAATGACAGCGAACACATGCATGCCATACTTATGTTATCATGTAGGCTGCATACCCCAGAAGGGGGCGGGGGCACCAGCTTAGTCGGTAGGCCAGACTCTGCCACTTTGGGAGTGGGTCGGGCCTACAATCAGTCTTGCTCTAGACCAGCATTTTGTGTCAAGTTGTACTTCCTTAATAAGTCAAGCTTCCCTTCAGCTTACATATTGGATATATTCCTTAATTAATATCTATATGATTATTATGATATCGATATATATCCACCAGATATATTATACTGGTGGAAAAAACGTTTCATCTTTGTAGCATCTCCTAGAAATGTCGAATATCGGGAGTTGACACTTAAGGGGCGAGGGGGCAAATGACCCGATAGAGGGCGCCAAAAGCAGATCGTATACATTTTAAATACTTGGTAAACTAAAGGTGAGGGCCTGATAACGCATTGGTCAGTGGGTTTGGGTCAGTGTAACTAGCTCCGCACCCCCTCTGGACCGACCCTGTATATAATATGCAATTCAATGTACTACTACCGTGAGTGCTGCCACCTGTACCCAACTATTTGAACTTAATAACTGCCACGCGGGTGCAAGTAGTGTGAAATAGGATGGTTTGCTATGGGATACCCGCCCCCCCCCCCCCAACTCAGGGGTAAGTGTAGGCCTACGCTTTTTTGTTCGTAATTTCGCGGAGAAGGGGGTCATTTTTCACTCACAAATCCGGAGCGCAAAATCAGAAATATGGGTACCAATTTGCAGCCAGAGCAGTATTTGACTAAAATGTGGCACAGAATAGCATATAATTATGACAGAAACTCCGCATCAAGTCATGTTTACATGGGATATTCCTTCTTGTCTACAAAAAAGGGGGGATAAAATGCCTTGAAAATTCGTGGAAAGGAGGTACTTTTTAAAGGCTGGAACAAAAAAGCGTACACTTTTGACCCCTGAGTGTGTGTGTGGGGGGGGGGGGGGGGGGGGGACACATGTCCAAAGTTTGGGTGCTCACGTATTAGACCCAGTCTGAAATTATGGTGTCCATTGTTACGTCAATGCTGTGTCCATGTTAAGTCCCCCTCCCATTGATAAAGCATATTTTTGTTGGATTTATTCCACAATTAAGACAAGAAATAAAAATCGTACATAATCTAAAGGTTGGGAATGTTACAGATGAAATCCTGACTCAACTAATAATTGTTAAAAAAGACTGTTTACTGGTAGGACATAACTCAGGAAACCAAATGGTGTCCTGTGTTACGTCCATCATATAATTCTTTTGTTTTTGAGGTAAAGAGGCCAAGTATGTATCATAAAAAAGGCATAAGATTTGAAATGTGAATAAAGTGACACAAATGACTATCAAAAAAAACACAAAAAAAACCCCAAAACCAAATGACTATCAATTGTGTTAAAGGTTAAAAACCCCATCATACTTTTTGGTGTCCTGTTACGTCCATTCAGTTAAAAGGAGACAATTACCACAATATCTTATTTTTGAAGCTCTAATTTGAACTATTATGTTCTCTGAAATGTTTGGCATTTACGAAAAGGAGTTTCAATTGGATCTAGTGGGCCATAGCTGTGAAGAACTACTTATTCTGATCTAAGGTATCAAAAAAATGAATTTAAAATTTAATCTAAAAAATCAAACCAAAAATTGCTCATACAAATCATGCTTTTATAAATGTACTAGCAAAGTATCCATCCTCTGGACGGTCACCCTCTCTCCCCACACTTCCCCCTCTCCCACTTCCCCCTCCCCCTCTTCTCTGTCTTTCATACCCGTTTCTCTCTCCCAACCCCATCTCCGATTCCCCCCTCTCCCCCCTCTTCCTCATGCTCCCACTTCCCGCTTTATCTCCTTCCCCTCTCTCTCTCTCTTCCCCTACATCCTCTCCCTCCCCTTTTCCCTCCCCCTCTTCTTTTCCTTCCCCTCCCTTTCATACCTGTTTTTCTCTCCCAACCCCATCTCCGATTCACCCCTCTTCCTCATGCCCCCCTCTCCGCTTTCTCTCCTTCCCCTCTCTCCCTTCCTCTACATCCTCTCCCTACACTCTAAGAAGAAAGAGTTCTTTCAAGAAACCTTTTTGGGAGGTTCTTTTAAGAATCCCCAATTGAGAAATAGCTGGGGTTCTTCAAAGAACCCTCCAGCTGGAAATGTCTGGCGTTCTTTAAAGAACCAAAGGGTTCTAGATGAGGCCCCTTTGATGGGGTTCTTTACTCAGAGTTTAGGTTCTTTCAAGAACCATAGATTGATTTGTCATCCTTTAATTCATCATTTATCATTAGCACTAGATATTTACAGACCTTTCCAGCTCTCACCTTGCAATGATGGAAGTAGATGATGAAACCTGAGTCCACTTAGGATGCTGTACAATATGGATGTGCATGATGAAGGGGTATTTTACACCCTCTCTAAAATATCACATACATAAAATACACAAATAGAATATATGATAATGATATTCAGAATGTTCTTAATTACAGAATAATTAATATATATATAGTGCATAAATATCATATATTTGCTTTACTAGTGTTTTCAATATAAAGTAATTAGTAATAATGAGGGGCTGGTTCATGCTGACATCTAGTTATTAGGTGGCGCTACCTAGTGTGATAAGGTTCTTTGGAGAACCTCCATGAGCTAAAGAACCCTTTAAGTTTAAGTAGAACCCTAAAATTGACAAAGAACTCCTATGGTTCTTTGAGGAACCCCTGATGATCCTGAAGAACCATTTTAGATGTTGAAGAACCCTTAGGTTCTTTGGGGAACCATAAGGTTCCCCCCCACCCCCCAACCTTAAAGAACCCTTTTTTCTTAGAGTGTACCCTCTTTTCCCTCCCCCTCTCTTTTTTCCCTCCCCCTCCCCCTCTCCTGTTCCCCCACTCTCCCCCTCCTACACCCTCCTCCTCCCCTCCCCCTCTCCAATACCCCCACCCTCTCCCTCCCCTCTTCTTCACTCTCCCACTCCTCTGCATGTATGTAGTTAGGTCCCCCTGGAAATGACGTAGTAGGTTGTGGGAAATGGCGTAGTATCCCACAGGAGCTTTCCCAGGCTATAAATAGAGTGTGGAGATCCCAATTTAAAAAAGGCTTCAAAATGACATTTTCACCCCAGATACCTTCACAAACCACATATAATGCCCTCCACACAGAGTCGACGGACCTGTACAGACCAAAAAACAGATAGGGACATCCCAGATTCCCAGAACATGTGTGACAAAAAACCCTTCTAGAGCTTTATATATTAGATGTAACCAAACTTGAGGTTATTGATGATATGTACGATGGCTATCTAATTTTGGATTTCTCTGGGAAATACTAATCTAAAAATCACTCAGGAGTCAATAAAAATAATAACCAAAATTAAAGGAAAGAACAATGACGCATGCCCGGTGTCATTGAAATGTTTGTTGCCATGGTAACCAAGGCTTAGTTTTCACTCGATTCTAAATATTGATTAAATCCGAATTGCATACACCAGCTTGTATCTCTGGAACTATCTATTCCTTTGCTACATGATTTCAGCATGTGATGGGGGTTTAAGAACACTTCCATTAGACGTGAAACGTGAAATTTTGTCAAAATCTAGTAATAGGTGTATGTGCATATCTGTAACAGTTTACCTCTAGGATACACAATTTAAGCTTTCTATCCACAAATATGTATCGCTATTTTGCTTATCACTGGCCAGTGGCATTTTAAAAGCTGCTTTATTCATAGAATAATTCAGAAAACAAGTAACAAATCTTCTGATGAAAGATAAAGTTAGATCGTCAAATATAGGTATGGATATGGCCATTTAAAATTACGTGTCAGGAACAAGTGACAATTATAATAATTTGGAATATTTTTTACAGAAAATCTCTGCTCAGAAACAAGTTAAAAATGAAAATGAAATGGATCCTGGCAGTTCTGTATATTCTCAAGATATTATTACAACACTTGGACTAGGTCTAGAACCATGAAATCAATGGAAAATACTAAAATAATAATTTTATTATAATGCTTGAACTAGTTCCTGAATAATAATATATCCTGGCTGACTAAAAAGCTTTTCAAACCTTATTTTCCCTCTTTGAGCTATATAAATGTGACAACATTAAAGTAAATACTATAATATTCTCATAAACAGCACATAAGATCCAATATCGCATGGAAGCCATTTTAAACATCCCCCCACACTGTGTCTGGAATCTGTGAATAATTTTGATGACCTACTTCTATTTATATTGTTTCTACCAGAACAGCTGATCAGGATATATTTTTAACAGAAATAATAGACCATGGCCGCATATCTATAGGGTCTATCACAGTCTGTATCACGTTATCATTGACTCCACCTTCCTATTGGCAAACTATTTTTGTGGTCAGTCAGCAATAGTAGCTAATAGTGCAAATAATGCACCATATATGGGACACGCATCTCCTGCTTGAATCAGTGTGCCGTGACTTCCCCCTCTGGATATACCTCCCTGGTATAACCAACATTTACATTATTGCTTTTTATTTTAATAAAGAGAGAGATGGAGTGATGTCCTCTCATAGCAACCGAAAGATAGAACTAATTTTTTTCTAAATCTAAAATCTAAATCAAATGAATTTTCAGCCATTTATGAGGAACTATTAACTGTCGTTGTAGTTGTTAACATTAGGACTTGGTTACCATGGCAACGTACCCTGGCATTGTCATAAACCATAGATATATATTGATTATAGAAACTAAGTACGGATAAAGTCCCGGGGATAAAGTTTAAAGTGCCTTCTATTATACCTTTCTCACAGAAAAGGTCTCCATTTTAATAATATGTAACACTATTTTTTCTCTATGCATCCCTATAGTTTCCCTATCTAACATAGGCCTAGTATAAACAACTTTGTAAACATTTATAGAGTATTGACCCACCGTCCTACATGTAGGACGGCTGGTATCTCTGGTTCTATGATAAGCGAAATCGAAATCGAAATCGAAATTTTGTATATATTGTCAGGTCTATGGGTATACCTCAGAGATTTGATAATTCTTTTTTATATTCAATAAGAAATTAAAATTCCTGTTTTGAGTCTAAGTGGGATAAGCATGCCAACCAGGACCTAAAATGGTTGCTGATCTGTGAAGCAAAAATGTCAGCAAGGAATATTCTTTTTTAAACAGGACAGTACATCAGTTATTAATATGTACACTACTGACGCAATATTACCGTATTCAACCATTTGACCCATTACAAAGCATCCTTGGATTCTGTTTCCGTCTATGGATTATTATGGACACTGTCAAGGCATCAGATAAGGATACATTTTCTTTTATAATCCAACATATTAAAATTCATTCTGTTAAAATCCATTCACGAAAGATTCTCAGTAAAGATTAGATTTAACATTAAATAGGCATTCTCCAACATACATGCCTTTCCTCAACATTTGGATTATTTTGTTTAGGTCGGAGCACTCATCAGCCAACCGCAGCCAACACAGCCTAAACTAATGTCCTGTTGTACTGGTGTACGTAGGCCTACTACAACAAGTCCCTTACATACCACTTTGCCAGTAGCCTAACCTGTAAATCATTTCTATTAAGTACCACATTCATTATTCATATCCATACATTTGTTTAGCCACAACTTTACTATTATTACCACTGGTGGGGGGGGGGGGGGGACTAAGCAGAACAGCGACAGGGGAGAAATGGGACACACTCTAATTAGGGCCCAAGTAACAACTGATATCACTCATTTTCTAGTATCTTTTATCCAACATGGCAGGGGTGGCAACTTTATTGCAATAAACCAAAACCGTGGAGAAGGGGTGGGGAGTGTGTGTTCGGGCGGGGTAATTGTTCATAGCCTATAAGGCCTATGTAATAATTCATGAGAGATATTTTTCTACAGAACCAGCGACCAATGAATTTTGATTTTCTACCGAGGCCTACCCACTGTTTAAAGACAAAAAGATATCACAACAGAGATAAAGCGATCTGTTAACGTTAGACTCCCACAACAGTTAGAACAAGAATAGACTGCTGTCGAACTGTTGAATAGGCTATAGGCCTACCCATTAGGCCTAGTTAGTGCAATAATATATTTTCGTTTTAGTAGTTTTACTGTTTAGGATTATGACCAATAAGGTAAAAACGATCCCGCACCGAGGCTCTACTTGCCCGTGATTCCACGCATCAAACAAGGTTTCCCACGGCTCGGGGAACCATGCATTCCTTGAGGCAACAGTAACAGGGAACCCGTCGAACTCAAGAGACAGAGACGGGTCCCCGGGTACAGCATGCATGTGTTACGTAACACTAGGCCTACCAAGCTGTCAGTGGTTGCATTCGGGAAACAAATGCTTGGTGGTTCAATATACAGACCTTAGTGGTTGCATTCAGGGAACATATGAGTAATTCTCCCAATCGGGCATCATTTGGTTTTCCAGCTTAGGGTATCTACAACCAGTATTTAGGATGACCGCACTTGATGATTTTGCCGCTATTGTGATAAAAGGGCTTTTTCAGGCTACAATATAGGTAATAGTTATGGAATTTGAATGTAATACACTGATGCATTTGGAAAATATAATACTTCTGCTAGAAAAAATGGATTCTACACATGCACACATGTTCGTTATTATGAAAAAAGACAATAGTTATGTAATCACTAATTTAGACTGATCTAGACATGGAAAATATTGTTTTGGAATATTTGTGTCGCCGTTACGACATACAATGACTTCTAAACAATAAAATACTCCAAGAGTAACTAAATATATCAAACTGCATTTAGTTTGCTGTGTAGGGAATATGTATACGTATGTATATTTAGATAAAAACAAAAGTTATTAGGCCTAGCCCCCAACATCCCTGAACCATTATAATACCTCACATAAAATTCCTTGAACTTGTATGGGAATATTTTATGTCGCGTTACGACATGTGATATATCTCCCAATATTTTTTTTTAAATAATATTTTCATGTAATTTCGACCTTCCTAATAATTATCTAAGCCTGCCTAATTAAAACGATGAAAAATATAAATATGATTGAATATTGGTGTTATTAATGGCAGGAAAGTTTGTGTACCAATGTCGCCGTTACACCATAGCGTCACCGTTACGCCATAACAATTACAAATAAAGAGACCCTCCAATTCAAACAGTGATTTTATAGTAATAAAATGGATATTCTTTTACAAAATCAAGTCAAACCTCTCATTAGAACCAGGCCCTCTTTTGCCGGCCAACATACATTCTCCATCTCTGACTTTTCATTTAATTCTACCAGCCGAATTATTAGGTAATTTACCTCGTTCTTATAAATCACCATTCGCCAAGTCAGGTTATCTGAGACTTTACAGTTAAGAAGAAAGGAGACAACACAAGAGTAGAGGGAGTTGCTGGACCGGCTCGGAGCTGAATGCCCCTTTATTTCTGACAAAACAAAAAAAAAACAAAAAATTTCCATGCGTCCTCTTTGCTGCTATAGGTATTTCTGCAGCCCCACAGTCAAATTTGCCGCTCCTAGCGACTAGATCATGTGATCTGGCGTACAATGCTGTCATGTGACCTTAGCTTCCGGTCGTACGAAGATCCAGGTTACTTCTGTCATTTATATCAATATTCTAACATAATATCACACATAAATCACCATTCGCCAAGTCAGGTTATCTGAGACTTTACAGTTAAGAAGAAAGGAGACAACACAAGAGTAGAGGGAGTTGCTGGACCGGCTCGGAGCTGAATGCCCAGCCCAGGAAAAACATTGGTTAGCGACGAGTGGGCGTGGTCGATCACAGCCTCATTAAGGCTGTGGCCATCTGTTGTTCGACCGAAACCTTGTATTCCAACGAAGTGGTCAAATAGTCCAACACCGCCAACGATGCCCAGTCCCCTGCAGCTTTGATGTCGGAAAGAGGGACTCCATTTATGTGCATGAAGGTTGCTGAACCTCTTCTCAAGCTGTGCATACCAATATTTTTATCAAGACGAGCAGAATTCGCCCACTTTTTTAAGCACATCAGAGCCTTGCTATAAGGAGGAGATACCCCAAACTTGTCACACACTAGAGGCCATGTCCTAGGGCCTGGAAACCGTTGAAAATATTCTTCCAAAAGGCTTACCACACACAAGGATGAACTGGTAGCAACTAAGGGGCAAGATATCGACCTCTCTCTGTATTGATTTGTTTTCGCAGAATCGACCTGTATAGCAATGCCCCAAGAATATCGTTGTAACGCAGATCTTTGAAGAATGTGAGGATTGTCTACTCCTGCAGATAAGAAAATATGTGACTTTCTTAGCAAAGTCCTGAAAAGGACTAATATGCCAAGCCAAATTACGAACTCTTCATCCGAGTTGAAATCAACCTGCCGAGAGATTTTAACTAGATCCGCTGGTAATAAGGGATCCTTTTGCTGTATTTTGTTTCCCAGTTTCCTCTTAACCCCAGACATAATTAATGACAAGCCGAAATCCTCTCTAATGTCGGGACCATCATGTAGCTTTGAAAGGAAATTAATGGCTGACACAAGATTGTTAATAGTCGAATAAGCTAGCGAATCCATGACACTAACTATCAAGGCCCCCACCACATTCACCTGTACTGGTAATGGCTGGACACTATGTTGTTGGCAAAATGAATAGTATCTATTCCATTGTCCAGCTCTCGTTCTCCTCGTACTTGGTGCCAAGGCTTCCAATTTCAGATCTTCCGCACGAGCCATCAAGGATCCTGTAAGAATAACATAGGCACGAAATTCAACGAGTATACAAATCTCCACCAAAACAGGTCGAGAATCAGGCTCTGAACATGATGACAAGGGGGTTGAGACGACATTAACCACCTCCAGGTAGCGGCATATTTTAGGACGATAATTACATTCTTCTCCTGTAGAAACTCAAGATGACTGTTCACGAACACCCAGGTGGAAATTAATTCTCTTACTGAAGGTTTATTCCCACAGCAAACTGGAGCCCCTACAAGACACCTACTTGGAGAATTATTAACATGGATATTATCTTCCTGAGTCTCGAAAAGGAAACCTTCTACACGAAGATCCCCGAGGCCACAGCCGAATGCATTTCCCACCCAGGAGGATACCAAGACATCATCTTGCAGGTGCGCATCTGTCAAAATAGGAACACCATTCATCTTACTACAGTTGCGAATCCACCATTCCATCGAAGCCCTCAGGTATGTGCTGATCCTGTATCTTTTATTGTCAACTGCTTTCCTGAGAAACATACACAAGGGAAGAAGATATTGTGAGCCCCCTCTGACAGCTTTGCTGCAATGGACCAATACACCCAATAACTTCCTAACTTGATTTCTAGTCGCCCTCTTTTTCCCTTGAAAAAAGTTCAGATTTTCAATAGTGCCCGCGATTTTCTTGGGTGGTAATCGAATTCTCATGTTATCTGACTCTATCTGTAGACCTAGGTAAACACATTTGTTGGCAGGCGAAGTGACTTTAGGCCAGGCAATGTAGAACCCTAAAGATCTCAATACCCTGATTAACTCAAGTTGGGAAGAAGCACATTTCTCGTAGGACTCGCCCAAAATAAGAAAATCATCTAGATAACTGAATACTTGGTGGCCTCTACTGTTCATAATTCGGGTGACACAATCGGTTACTCTAGAGAAAACAAATGGTGCTGTGCGGGTGCCAAAGCATAAAAAGTTATCCTCCAAGAAGGAGCCCTCCCATGACAGACCAAAATATGTAAGTTGCTCAGGCCTTATCATAAGCGATCTGTAAGCAGCCTTCAGGTCTATACTGGCCATGAAGACCCCTTGGTGTATAAATGGGAGGATATCATCCAGCTTTATGAAAGAAAAGGACGAAAATACTTTGGAGGTATGACTGTTGACAGATAGATGCTCAGGTCTGCTGCAGTCTGTGATTGGTCTGACTGATCCGTCTTTCTTCAATATAGCCCCCATCGCATGCACACATTTAGGTTGATTTTCCACAACAGACAATTTACCGGCCAACAATTCCTTTGATATTACTTTATTCAATTCTTCCTGAGTGTCCTTTCTAAAACATGAGGAATAATTAGCACACTGGTAAGGCAAGATCACATCTGTCGGGTCTACTACACAGAACCCGTTGGTCACTCCATCGAGGACAAAGTGAGCGTCTGGGTCAGGGTTTCCGTTGCATTTCAAGAAGTTACACCAAGCCGAAGGATTCATTTGATTTTTAACATTAGCTAAATATGCATTCGGACCAATCAATTCAGCTTTGGAACACAATTTAGCAAAATCAGGCTCGTAAACAATGGAATTGGCAATGTCACAATCTAGCAAACCCACACACAACTCACTCTGTCCGCCATCTTGCTATGCCTTGGGTTCCGCTTCCGGTGTCGCAGGTTCGGCTTTCTTCTTTAAGGAACCGTAATAACAGGATTCCGCCGTATGCTCTTTCTGACAAAGACCGCAAAT
This sequence comes from Sthenelais limicola, assembly GCA_942159475.1. NCBI lineage: Eukaryota > Metazoa > Annelida > Polychaeta > Phyllodocida > Sigalionidae > Sthenelais > Sthenelais limicola. The sequence goes on from OW804096.1 coordinate 67,538,432, forward strand.
GTGTTTCATATAACACGGAGAAAATTTGCAGTCCCTTCCCATATTCCAGCACCAGCAAATCCCCTTCGGCCAGCTGTTATAATCGTACAATGGGTGCTTGGGTCCATCATTTGCTGGTACACTGCTGTTGGAAACAACATGGCGCCTACTTCCGGCTTGCATTTTCTGAAAAACTTTAGAGTATTCGGGAGCGAAGAATTGGCCTTCTAGTTCGGGCTCACGAGCGAACCAGTCATAATGTCTACTTTCAACGACCATGTTGGTCACCCCTTGCTCGTAAAGCAACAGTGCCAGACGAACATATTGTTTCTTGGAGGCTTTATAAGCAAGGAAAGCCAAATGAGACATATAACCCTCGACATCGATGCCCGATTCGACCAAAAACAGAGCAACTTTAGTGCAGCCATACAATAGTTCTCTTACCGACAAACGTTCGATCGGTTTCTTAGGCAGTATATAATATTCTGGTCTAAGCTTAAGCAAGTCTCCACGAAACCCACCTAATACATGGCCGCCAACAGCTCCCTGTGATTGTTGAGAAACCCTCGGAGGCGAAGGATGACGACGACCGGAGAACGACACATTAGTCGCCGGCAGGCCTTGTTGCTGAGGCGGTTGAAGGATCTCGGGAGCCGGTGTCTTCATTACCTCCGCTAAACGAGCACAAATCGACAGAAGTTTGTCTTCTGCCCGTTTTACAGAAGCCTCCGCTGCCTTCTTAGCCTCCGCCTTTTCCAGGGCTTCTTTCTGCTTTTTGATCGCCTGATCTAAAGCAGCTTGATAATCGTCTGACCCACGATCCGGAATGTCTTCAACCTTGAGGTTCAGAGTATCTTGAAGTGCACGAGCAGCCGCCATTTCGTCCTCCTCGTCTGATATGTAGGTAGGTAAAACTGAAGCTAGCGCCAAAGCCTTACGTTCGAGGCTAGGTTTCGTCTTTCTAGAACTACGTTGTTTCACCAGCAAAGCACCACAGGAAGATCTTTTGTGGGTAAAACCACAGATCTTACACTTAATGAAGTCTCTGAGCAACATTAACTATCGATTTTTTTCTTAGCAACTCCGACGATTTCAATTCAAAAAATTTCCATGCGTCCTCTTTGCTGCTATAGGTATTTCTGCAGCCCCACAGTCAAATTTGCCGCTCCTAGCGACTAGATCATGTGATCTGGCGTACAATGCTGTCATGTGACCTTAGCTTCCGGTCGTACGAAGATCCAGGTTACTTCTGTCATTTATATCAATATTCTAACATAATATCACACATATTAAATAATTTGATTAATCGGGTTTAATGAGGTTCTGGTAGCAAAATCTCCGTGCGGTGGCGCTACAGGCGGGCCTGCCGGAAGCGCGAAACAGCTGAGCTCCTGTAGCACAGTGACTGGTAAACAAACCATGGGACCCGCCCATCGAGTAGGATTGGCGTCGGCAATAGATTTGTTTGAAATGAGCTCTAAATATGCATCCTGGACTATTGTATTAATCAAAGAGGAGCTAAGGAATAGGAAAGTTTGTCTGTCAGGAAAAAAGAAAGATTTGAGTGTAAAATGCTTCTATACAGGTTCTTAGCCTACAGTACACAAGTTTGCTAGTCAAAGTGTCCTGGTGTCAAAGCGTACTGTACCATTGGTCATAGTGTCCTGCGCTCAAAGCGTCCAAGGTGTGAGGGAAAGGCTTTCCCACTTAGCCTGAGGTATTGAATGTAACTTATGAACTTGCATATTTGTAGCAGCTGCTATATTAAATTACGTCGACGATTTATTTTATTTAATTTCTGTGATATAATAAGAGCAACAGCTAGAAGGGGTGGAAACAGGTAACATTATGATAAATATGATTATCATTGTCATTGAAGGGAGAGGTGATAGTTAACAATTCCTTGATACAACCTATGGTTCAAGAAATTATTACCTGGGCACTTCTCATGAAACGTCGACAAGGACTCTATTTACATTTGAAAACAAAATATCAAAGTCTAAGCGTCATATCTCTAATATTAATTAATGTGTATCAGCTGCTCAAACCAAGTAGCTTCTTACTGCTACCTGTCTCACCTGTATATTACTCATACTGTCCACCTGTTTATGTTATCTTGAAAGATATGGACCATCGCTGTCCTCCATTATTTAAAACGGCCCTAAAATCTGCTATGCGGTAATGTATGCAGAAATATATGCAGAAATATATGCAACAGTTTCCTTTACAAGAGAATCATTGAAAAATTCGCCTAAAAATTCAGATTTTCTTCCATTTCGAGCCAAACAAATTCTCTCTGGTTTTGCCTACATTCAGTGCCCATATGCATCTAGCATTAAGTGAAATAGGAGCCAGTCGGATACCAAGCTATTCTTTTTCTAAATCTCTCATTATCATGAATTACAGGTCTAGGAACTCTGTCGACGTTTCAGGAAAAGTGCCCATATATTTTTTTCACAAATCAATCTCACAAAAATATTATTATTATTGTGATTTTCGCCATGCCCTGACTTAAATTCAGATTAGACTTAAATTATTTAACCTTACAACAAAATTAGAGAAATTTTAAAGAAAAGTTTTAAATAAAAGATGAGAATGATGAATGAAGATTCCTGTCTAATAATACTGATAAGGTCTCTTTAAGCGAGAGTCATTGATATAATGGATCCTGTGATAACAGTTAGCATATGGCTATACATTAAAAAAATATAATTATATTTACATATATTCGATCGATCGATGGGGACGTAGGCCCATACAGTGTTTGTACAATATTTGTACATATTTGCACTAATTCAGACAAGGAGGAAATCTTAAGCATTTATACTAGGATTAAGGTATTTTAGCCACCTGTTTAGTGACTACACCTTTTCCCTATACATGTTATAATGTTCAAATGATGCATTTGAGGCTTCCCTCGTAGATATACGAGCATAGGATTTGTTAAACTAGACGCAGCAGTCAAAAAACATATTTACAGCAAGGAAGAACAATACGAGCAGAGGCAATATTATACAATACAATTGCTCACCTAATGGTGTAAAATCTCAGCTACACAGTAAAGGATATTAAAGAGCAGAGCAGAGGAGATGTAAATGGAACATGAAGGAACGATCGCACGATTTACATATAGGCCTAATAGACATTAGTGGTGTCATGGTCGGTTTTATCTATCCTCTTCATTAGATATTATATATATTTATGTATTATATATATGGTATCGTATTGTAGGCTACACTATATATTGACCATAATGATTTCCTTTAACCTTTAACTTTCTTTAACTGGATGCATAAACAGAACGTATCGGTAACCTATGTAGGCCTAAACAACGTTACCAGTGGGTCCCAGTGCGGTACTTAGGGCAGGGGCGCTCGGAGCGCCACCCCACGGAACCTGTGGGCTACCAGAACCCCATAGGGCTGAAATAAGGCAAAATAATAGGGAAAATACAGGTATTTGAAATATAGGTGTAGGAATCGAAATATTTGGCCTAGCCTTCCCAAACTTTACCTACATTATGCCGATAGTCCCTGCTATATGTAAACCAACAATTGTAGAGATTCAATGAATTTTATTTTTTCTAAAAATATGGCCTCCTGAAATCAAATGCTGCCCGTTTGGGAGAATTAGTCATATAATGCTTTGTAACATAGTTGCCTATATATAGAAATCGACCCAGATTCACTCCCTCAACAATCTCCGGCCACCACTCCACTAGAGGTGGTGCTCTCTCTCTCTCCCTCTGTCTCTCTGTCTTTCTCTCGATTTCTCCTCCTCCTCCTCCTCCTGGGGGAGGGCAGAGTGAGGGGAGATTGGTTGCTTAACACCCTTATGAACTACTATATTAAACCTTTGCTTTTGACCTGTGGTTTTGAGGTCAAGCTGCACTATGTAGGTCAAGCCAGTGCGAATGAGAGGCTGTCAGTCCACTCACCACTCCCGGAGCAACGAAGGACGGGGACCAGTTTAAGAGAGGCTGGGCGCCGACTGGTCCCTCCCTGTTTTTCCCTCTACAGTTAGGCTCTAGACTTCAGCACCTTTAGCTTTCAAGAAACCTGTACTAACAATGTTCATTTTCCCCGATTGCACCAATAATAAAATTACAACCACTTCATAGAAACAGTATTCTATCGATATTGCAAAGTATTGGAGTTAAACTATTTTACTTTTTGATAGTTGTAACAGTTTTTTGTCTCTATGTAAGCGGCTATTACAGATTTCTACCAGCTGCAGGTTAACCACTGGGACATGACGATGGGACTGTTTACAAAGCATGCATGCTCTCAGTGGTTGCATTGAGGAAGTACCTCTACCCAGGTCAAGCCAGCTCTCAGTGGTTGCATTCGGGAAGCTAATGTGTTGTATAGAGTAGTTGTCAAATGAGTAGAGGGCTATTACCGATTCTGATATTTACTCAAAGACTATACTATGTAATTGTAATAACCTGATCTGAATAAAAGTATTTTCCTAATCTGTCAATCTCATCTCTCCTCTCCCTCTCTTCTCCTCTCCTCTCCTCCCCTCTTTCTCTCTCTCTCTGTCCCTCCCTCCCCCTCCCCCTCTCTCTCTGTCCCTCCCCCCTCTGTCCCCAATCCCCCTCTCTCTGTCCCTCCCTCCCCCTCTCTCTCTGTCCCTCCCTCCCCCTCTCTCTCTGTCCCTCCCTCCCTCTCTTTCTCTGTCTCTCTCAGAGACTTTTTTTTCTCTCAGACTTTTTGGAGACCCAACTATATTTCCGACCAACTTTTTTTTCCGACCCAACTTTTTTTTCCAACCCAACTGTTTTTCCAACCAACTTTTTTCCGACCAACTTTTTTTCCGACCAACTTTTTTTCCGACCCAACTTTTTTTCATGACCCAACTTTTTTTCCGACCAACTATTTTTCCCCATCAACATTTTTTTCGACCACCTTTTTTACGACTAACTTCTTTTCGACCAACTATTTTTACGACCAACTATTTTTACGACTAACTTTTTTACGACCAACTTTTTTATGACTGATTTTTTTCGACCAACTTCAAAAAAGAATGTACCTGTCTACATATTACTCATTATTATTAAGGAGGGGGAATAAAAGGGGAGGGAGAGCAAGAGAGGTAGTCGGGGAGGGGGAGGAGAGAAGGAAAATTGATAGATGTATAGGTGTGTGTGTGGGGGGGGGGGGGCAAATTTGTTTTCCATGAAACCATCTTATTTCAGTCATTCTCATCTCTCCTCTCCCTCTCTTCTCCTCCCCCTCTCTCTCTGTCACTCTCTCTCTCCCTCCTACACCTTAGGCCTACTACCCCGACATAGGCCCCCTGTGATTTTAGCCATTTTTGGCAATCAAATTGATATCTCCAAATTAAAATAAACGTCCAGTAAATTGTTGGATTCCAATAAGAAGTAGAAACACAACTGCTTCTACAATCCAAGTGCCGAAGGCACTTGTCAACACATTTAATATGGTTATATCAAGGGGAGGAGGATGAGGAGTGCAGGAGGAAGAAGAGGTATAGGTGTGTGTGTTTGGGGTGGGGGTAGGGGAGGGGGGTTGGGTGGGGAGGGGCAAAGAGGATGAGGACAGGAAGGTACGAATGGGGGAATTCCTCTCCTTATGTGGCCTTCTCTCTCTCTCCCTCCCTCTCTTCTTTCTTATTTGCTAAACTTAAATGATATTTTAAAATTGTATTAATTCATTGCATGGCCTACACAATGCATTAAAATGATAGCATGCTTTTGAATTTGACTGCATTGAAGTGAAGAATCGAAATATTAATAATCAGGATTTAAGATTATTTGAAATCGAAATATTGAATTGAATTGAAAAATACTTTTATTTGTCAAACATTTTACATGTAAGAATATGACAAATGGATAATATAAATGATCAAGATTTAAGATAATTTTAAAATATTATTTTCGTTTAGCAAATAACTAAGCAAAAGCATATTGTACATAGGCCTAATCATTTTAAACCTCTTTCTGTCAGTGTTTTCGTTCTGGGCATCTATATGATAAAGACCTGTGTGGACTCAAGTGGCGAAGCCGCTTGTGTAAAGAAAAAACGGTGGTCATGGCGCAATGCAAAGAATTTACGTCGTGAAAATCGTATTGTGTCGGGTAGATAAATATAAATTAGTTATCAGCGCAAGGTGACGCCGCGGTTCCCTATAGAATCCGAATGTAAAGATCTCTATGGATCTGAAGCTCTTAATTTGTGTGAGAACATAGAACGCCAGCCTCGCCAACTTCCGGTCATGGCGTCACGACGTGATAAGATAAGATAAGGGACGTTGCCATTGAAGCAATGTGCTGCAAAACGCTACATGGATCCCAGCCCAGACATAATTAGGCCTAATTAGTAAATGAATCATAGTTGAATATAGTGAGTTGATATTTGGCCTCTCGTTTGCATTTCTGAGTCGCGAACCAGGCACATGCAGAGGAAGACCACTTTACTGTGATCTGATGTAGGCCTAGCCTATTATTTTATTGAATGTTGAACACGTGCGCGCATCATGAATGTAAGCTGCCTGGCTAAATAAACGAATTTTAAAATAACTGGCCCATTTCCGACCACTGCACTTATCGAACTAGCACAGTGACACATGTGTAGGATAATGAAACAAATAGGCTAGTGGTGGGGAATATGAATTTTGATAGCCTAATATCATTTTCTGAGTAAAGCCTAGGCATATATGTCTAACCCCTTGATATTCGGGACGAATATCCCCTTGGTATAGATTATGTTGGTTTGTTAACGACTATAAATCAGTAGGGACCCAAAGATATGCCCCGAAAACGACGCATCTTAAATGTAATAATTGGGTGGTATGTCTAGACTACAGAAGAAAAAATCATATGATCGCTTTCTGACATTATGAGCGAGTAAAAGAAGTCGGGAGTTGAGAGTATCCTCCGAGCGTTTAGAGTCCGAGCGTCTCAGTCCTACCGGCAAAGTTGTTGCAGTTGCAGTCGTTTAATCGCTAAGTTGATCTAAAATAAAGGTCGTAGCATGGCATATACACTAATTGTAAACATACTAAATGTATGTAGGCCCAGTTTATAGATCGATGATGCTGAAATAACAACTTGTAAACTTACCGGTACGCGATCAACTCTTTTTGTATGGAACTGAACCGACGCCGTCTTTCTCTCGCAACTGATCCCCCTAGCGGAGGTTGTTGACTTCGCTGAACTCTGCGGCAACCTGCTTCCTGTCAATTTAATACGGATCTGTACATCAGTGCAATATTCACTAGGGGTGATGTGGGGATCGCCGGGAAAAAATAAAATCCTCTTTAGTAGTATTAGTAGTAGTAAAGAGGGAATATATCAATGATCGTCGGTCATGAACCGTGCCGGAAAGTATAACGTTTAGCCTAGTCCTAATAATAATATAAATATTAGGCCTATTATATCACGATGAAATGAATACAGGAAACTAAATATAGGCCTACGTATATAGCCTACTTGTAGAAAAAACAATGAATACAGTCACATAATACATCGTTCATTGTGCATGTGAAGCTATGTGTGTGTGTGTGGGGGGGGGGGGGGGGATTGATTTGTTTAATTGGTAACTTAAAGTGTTTAATTTTCATAGGCCTACCCGTAATATTTAAAGCTTACGCATCTAAATCTATTTAAGGCAACCCACTTTGATTAGGAAGTTTGATCTTTTTAGGCTAAAATGTGCATAAGTATGAGTGTTTTATGATTCCAGATAAGAAAAGTGTGAATCTGTTTATATTCATTATGCGTGAATATGGTATAAGACAAAAGGAAAAACCAAAAGTCATACATCTCCTTTTGTCTCCTCGTTATTTAGGCCCCTACCATATGTGTCTTAGCATTGTAGATGCCCAGTTGGCAGGCTATCGTGAATAACAGGCTTTAAAAAAAATAAAATGTGATATATAGATCACTTCCGTGAAATACAAATATCTTGTAGAAAACAACAACTAATGCGATAGGCCTACGTTGGGCTTTCTGATTTTACATTAGATGTATTAAGGAAACGTAAACTATTGAGAACAAGCATAATAACAGTTTGTTGGGGGAGGGACAGAAGCGTCAGAAGGGGTGCATTGTAGGGGCACTTATAACATTTTAAAATGATTTCACTCTGTACATGCAGTAGCTGTATTTGTATGTTTCTTATTCTTTCATCAAAGTCAAGACCTACCATCCAAATCTTGCTATTTAGGGCTACTCCTTCCTTGATTGATCTATCAAAACGCAATGCATATCAGGAGCTTGGCAAAAATCAAAGACAGAATTATACAATTCATTAAGCTTCCCTTTATTGTATTCCCACGGCCCATTATACACGTTTAACCAGGTTTAAAACAAAATTTAGCACAGATAAACCATTTCATCATTATCATAGTACGTGTTGATTGAGTTTGTCAGCGTCTTCCATCTTATATCTCTGTAAAGTGGTTTCCCACACATATTTTAAAATCGTGTCATTTCTCGTATGTAAAGCTAAGATAGATCCTTTAATAGCAGCCTTCTTTATGGACGCTTCATCCGCTTTCTTACTTTCCAAGAGGATATTTTCCATGTTAATATATTTAATTCCTTTGACTTTTTGTGTAAGAACTCCTGTAATAAATACATCATCAATCCAAAATCCTGGAGTCGACAGAGAAGCTTTATACAATTCCGACACAACACCCATGGACAAAACAAACATTAGTCCAGAGCAGTACTGAGGATAGTACTGCATGAATATTTTTATAGCACCCCACTTATAGCACCCTTCATATAGCATGCGCATATAATAAGATTTATTAATGTAGGCCAAGAAATGGCTGCAATATGAACATTTTAAGTCAACAATATAAGTAGGCCTAAAAACTGCATGATCGCACAGTGGGCATAGAACATTGTAGGCCTACTAACGGGGCTGTCAGCGGGGCTCTCTGAGACTTCTTTAGTATTTTTTCAGTGATATCTGATGAAATATGATCAAATTTTATGCACATATAATAAATATAGAATGGAACTCGCCAGCAATAATCGAAAATTTATAGGACTTGATTCGTCCACATAAGCACTCTGCCTACGGCATCGCGCTTATGTGGACGAATCTCGCCCTATAAATTTTCGATTATTGCCGGCTCGTCCCATTCTCTCTATCTATGTCATGGCTCATAAGTGACACAATTATGAATATTTTATTTACCCTTCCACGGATACCACCGAGTCTACTGAAATAAGTTTGCTTGATACACACCATATATATGCGCCATATTTTCTATTATGTTTTGATATGCCCCCCTCCCCCTAATAAATTAAAAAAAAAAAAAATGTGTGTGTTTTCAGTTCAGATCAGCTGAAACTAGGGGCCGGGGAGGAAATAAAATGAGGTATAGGGTTATGTTTTTTCTATGTAAGATGTATGTCTAAAAAAAAAAAAGAAAAAAAAGTTGTTTGTAGGGGTGGGGTGGGGGATTAACCGGGAAAACACCTATTTTGAGGGGCCCATTATTTTTAGAATTTACCACGAGCTTTTAATTTTGATAAATAACTCTTCTTTAGTGAAATTAGAAACTGAGTTTTGACGCTTTTTTAAATAGATGAGCAAGAGTTGATGTATAATGTTTAATTAAAAATCAAAATCATATATGTTGGATCAATGTTAATTTAACATACAGAGTAGGCCTAGCAAATATATAGATCATCTACAATAGTAACTTACCCTAGAGAAATTCCACGTCGTATGTAAAATGCCTACACAGTGGGATATCCCAGTTTAACCTTTCCCTCGAACATAGGAAGGTGGCGCATCAACTCGTATTAAAAAGCCTTCCCTTGGATATATATATTTTTTGTATAATTTGCCTTTCCGCTGGTTAAGTGATCAGTTGTGTTTTGACGTGTCTATTTACTGTCCAACAAAATCTAACATTAACCTTCTGTCTGCATAATCTCAACAGATGGCTTCCCCCTCTCGCCCAATATTTGCTTAGCACGGATAATCTAAACATTCCTCATTGGGGCAAATTGTCAAAAAATGGCTATGGTCTTGGAAATGGCTCTGTACGCATACTATAACAGCAGTTCATATTGAACTGCCTGAATGATATGAATCGGAAATGATTCTGTTGTACATGTGTATCAGGCTTACACGTCGCTGTATTGCAATCCCTCGAGCATTTGTCATAGTTGACATCAAATCTCCTTAGATACTGGTATTGTGGATTCCTTTTTAGTCGGGTTGCCAATGTGTGATCATTCGAGCCATGTCCATCCATGGTTATAAACATTTTTAAGCTTTCAGTTGTACCTGGGTCCCCGACATACTCGAGCGGGGGTTTCCAGTCGCCCCAGGGCATACATCTTGTTTGGCAGTGAAGCACGTTCATAAATCTTCTCACATGCTAAACTTTTGGCGATTAGATTGTTACATAGAAATTAGATTTATTTAACGGGGCGAGCTGCACTGTCCTGTTTCGACCAAACTGCTACCATGCACTGAAGATTCGATGATCTCCATAGCGATGTTATTATTACATCACGATTCGCCTATGACGTCATAGGCTTTGCCAGAACAATTGCGATGTTTCAATTGTTTATTATCTATTTATTTCGTTTTCCAACATAATTGATGGTTTCCTTCTGCCTCTCTCAATTTAATAAAAATTGTTACATTAGGAAAAAGTTTTCACTTCCCATAAAATTAGAAATAGAAATTAGACCCTAGACCCTTAATAGTGCCCATGTATTGATCTACTCAATCCAGGGTGTTTAGCAGTTCATGCCCCTTACCCTTGCGTGGCCATCCATTTTTGAAAAAAAAATCCATGGTCAGTCTCTATCCAGAGGGGTGTGTGTTGGGTCAGGGCGTCAACCCGCCTCCACCCCCACCCCACGCCTTGGGCTCCAAACTGCGCTTTTTGCCGGCTGCAAAGTGCCCCTAGTGAATCAGCAACATAACTAGATTTCGCAAGGGAACAGGCGGCGCATCTTCATACACACGTTTCTCTGATTAATGATCATGCCTCGGTTGTACACTCTTCGGTCATTATGCGATACATAATTTATTAACTTACGCCCCCCCCCCCCCGCCCCAGACACACTCACTATCGCTCACCACGACCTAATTAAAACCAATAAAATCACACGTGTTGAATTGTTTAATCATCATTCTTTTATTTCCTTAATGATCGTATTTAACAACTTATGCCCGTGTCCACTGTATTACTCTTCTTTTTAAACACACAGGTTGGAATGAACAAGTTTTAAAATATAATACTAAGCCGTTATTCTTTCTTCAGTCTATCCAATAAGTTAACAATAATTACAGTTTTAAAGAAAAGGATTAATCAATAACAAAATGTCTAGTCACACAAAAGTGGAACTTATATTTATATACAGAGTTGTATTTGCAATTGTCAAAGAACTAGATAGGCAGTGAAAAACCTTTGGTAAAATTGATTTTAAGTTTGTGTCAAAGCATGGAGGGAATGCGTATAGCAGTACGGTAACATAATGTATAAAGGCTAACATTATATGTCAGGGAATAGCTTCAGCCTTCCTAAATCAAATCTCATAACAAATGTAACTCAGGTTCATGTATTGAACTCTTAACAATTTCCCTACCATTTAACAACTCTGTAACATTGATAACATGATCTATTGAACAGTATATATATTGCCAAAACAAAATGCCACATCAGTGACGACAATAATATCTAAGAGTAAACTCTCCCAGTCATTCTTTTTATGTTATGTTCTGTGTATGTACAAAAATGCAAAACCAACTTAGGTCCAAGTTACAGCTATGAATTTATTGAAAAAAGATTGTATAATGCAAGAAATATCACAGCTTTTAATTAGTCTCAAACATCACATTTGACTTTTTGGTGCAGATCTCTGAGCTCTTTTCGTTGCTCTGAAGTATTAGTGAGTAATTTTATTACTGATCGAGACTCATCAAGAGAGCAGTTCCTCTCTTCACCCAGTGGTCCGGTGACTTCTCTCCAGACTTCAAGTCCACGCTCACAACGAACGATAAACGTCCGTTACCTCCAGCACGATTAGGATAGTAGTAAACTGGGCATCCATAAATACCTGTAAAAAGAAATCCAGTTTTGTGTTTAAGAATCAATAAATGATCTGCGCTCATTCATTTGCAAAGGGAAATATCCCAACTCGAGATAAAAGGCTTTAAGAGACATTCAGGTTGGAGTAAAGAATTTAAAAGTGGCTAGCGAAGCTTCTCAAACCAAACAGAATCACATAAACACAGACTCACAAAATAGTTTATTAGTTTAGAAAATATTACCAGTAACCAACTGACAGAGAAAAACAACTTTTCGCAGAACTGGTAAACAGACCAAAATACATTAAATTTATTTAAGTGGGTTTGTAGAAATGTTATTTAAGTGATAGCATTTACCCACAAGAAAATGAATGTGTGAATAACTATTAATATATATGTACATGTATGTACACTGTACACTTATCAAAGTCTTATACTAAGGAATATCACATTTGAAGGTTAAAGTAAAATTGATTCATCATCGCCATCAAAGAATATTATATTTGGTTTCTTATCCCAGTTGATATATCAATATACATGTACATAATTCCAAGGGGGAGAACTCGCGGCCAACTTTGGAAAACTACGCGGCCATGTTTTGTTTCCTAAAAAAATAAGTATCATTGATTTCCTCTCAGAAAAATATTCAGACTGTTAAAATTAAAAAAATTTATTAACAAGAAGTAGCATGCATAGAAATTGAGTTGAAATAGGTTCACATTTACAGCCATTCAAGGTTTAAATGCATTCGATTCATAACAGTCGCACATACAAATGTGAAACTTATATCTTGTTTTGCAGCAGAGAGTAGTTATGTTCAATTTCGTTCGATCTGGAGAAAGTACAACAATCACTTTTCATGCAAGATCTCCTTTTCCCAAGTGGAACGGTTGCCCCCACTCCCACCCCAATAAGTACCTTATCATACTTATCATGTACATGGGAGTAGGATTCAAAATTTGTACGGATAGGTTTGAAGTGCAAAATCTATACAAAATTTACTTGCAACAATCTCTTTTCATGCAAAATCTTCCTTTTCCCAAGTGGAACGGTTGCACCCACCCCCACCCAATAAGGACCTTATGCTACTTCTATCGGGGAGCAGGATTCAAAATTTGTACGGATAGGTTTGAAGTGCAAAATCTATACAAAATTTACATTGGTGTATCACAAAAATCGAGCATTCGCATGCAAGATGCCGGCTTCATTCCTTAAGTCATGTAATAAATTATACGTTCGTACTCTGCAGATATAAGCTGGATGCAGAAAGTCTCATATAGACTTTCTATAGCTCCGTGCTGAGCAAGGCTCCTACTGCTCTTCGGATCCAGTGTTCAATTGTTTGACTACCCGACTTGAATTCAAGGTACATAACAAAGGAAGGGCGTCCCATGAACCCACTACGTTCAGGGTAATAGTAAAGAGGACAAGCGTAAAGTCCTGCAAATCCAAGGATACAACAAACAAATGGTTAGTACGATGAGTATATAGGAAAAGATATTAGTAAAATAACACAACACTGTTAATCACAACTTATAAAGAGTAATGCTAGAATGTTCATGGAGGAACTCATGTTATATCTCACAGAAATATTAAATGATAAACATAAATGATAGACAGATAAGGACAGACAGGGCGAACATAACTTAAAATCTATTACAACAGGTACATTCAATAAATAATTCATGTAATTAGGACATTTGGGGCTTCTTTTTGAGGGTGTGTGTGTGTGTTGTTGTTTTTTTTTTGTTTTTTTTTTTGGGGGGGGGGGGGGGGGGGTACATGGAATTAAAGAACCTTATTAGAAATGAAATGAGAGAGAAATATGAGTCTATATGACTTAGGTTATCAAGGCAGCTTTTACCTTTCTGTGATCTACGTCGGCTTTCTACTGGCTTGAAGTGGATTGTTGGAATCGGGCATATGAGTTGCATAGGGTCAGCCTCGACAAGACAAGCATTCTTCTTGTCCCATCCTGCACCTTGTAAGTACATTCCCTTCACGTACACACCATCCTGGAACACACATTCATGGATGTTTTAATTTCGATTGCCGAATGTATTTTGGAATGAGCATACTAAATAATAATATTTTGGTTTGGGGGTGTACATTTTTCTAAGAATTTTTCCTATAAATGTTGGGATAAATGTACATGCGGTTATAAAGCGACGCATTTTAAGCGAAGTCTTACCTTTGGAGGTCCAGTGAGATTGCTGTCATCAACAGTGAGGACTGTGAACTCCCATGTAAGCATATCAACGGCAATCTGAAAGAAGTAAAATAGAATTTTATGAATTATTTCTCTATTTCTAAGCTATATTCTGTCTTTTTGTTTCCCTTTCCCTATCCGTCCAATTTATTTTATTTTCCACACAAGAAATTCAATCGCTCCAAAAAGAATTCTAATACAAATGTGTGTATTATGTGATAAGCAACAAATGCATTTACATTGTTCGACCGAGCTACAGATTGTAGGACAGCGGTGAGGAAGCCAGTGGGGAAGGTGAATCCAGACATCCAGAATACCATGGGGGGATGAGCTGTGCTTGCCCACTTCTCCAGTTGATCTACTCTAGCCACCAAGTCTCGGGTCCAGGAAGCCAAGGGTTTCATGGATGCGTATGACTAGAGGATATAATACGAATTTTGCATAAGTAAAACAATACTAATAAGGATAAGATTAATATTTGAATATTTTTAAAACGAAAATCCAGTACAGGACTAACAAATGAATAGGTGCAAGAAAGCACAATGAAACATAATATAGAAATAACCAACATTAAGAGATGTACGTTATATTATTACGATGTTTATTTAATATTATTTGAATAGCAGTCAAGAGAGAATGAGAATGTATATAAATAGACCCACCTTGAGCCAAGTGGAAGGAACACGAGCTTCAAAAATGGAGGTAAATACTTCCTCTAGTTCTGCTGACATGACAACAAAACCTTGGATACCCTTTTCTAACTCGATGAGTTGTGATCGAATGAGATCCATCAAAGTGTTGTAACGTTGGATCTACAAAGTAATAGTGATAGGTTTTCAAGCAGGCCTAACAAACAATTACCATTTTGGTGAAACTACAAATTATTGAATACAACAGCGATGCATACTTCTAGAAATCCAGACATCATGGAAATGTAAAAAATGATTTACCTCTTGAAGAAGTACAACATTTAATGGTGAAGGTTCTACGGCCAAAATCTTTGCTGTTCCTTCGTAATCTATATTTTCAGGAATTTGTTTGAAGATATTTGATGCAAGTTCCAAGACCTGTGGAGAATGGAGCAGGGAATTAGACTTATGTTTTAGCATAAACCAAATGTAATGTTCGTAAAAGAGAAAAATATACTTTTTTTCAGAGAATATGAAACATAGGAGTATTTAATATCATAAAAGGCCTATTCGGATAAAGATACGTAAATGAACAAACCAATATTAATATTAACTCAAATTATGAATAAAAAATATAAGAGACTGTTTAAATTAAAGCCATCAGTAGCTATTTAATACTGTAAACCACGTAATTTGGGAATTAGAGTTGCAAATAAATGGGCGATAAGCTCTGAATAACTATTACAACACCGAGAGCGCTTTATTTGATTAAACAAACACGAATTGAGTTTTAAATTCAAAATTAAACTAGGACGATGGGGATGTTGTGAAGAGCGACGCTCTTTAGAATTAAACGGACTAATATCAGGAAGATATATATATTCTTAGTTTATATATATATAAATATCCCTGCCAACCAATATACATTGCGACATTTAAGCATTCACGTGGGTGACTTTGAATAATTGTACCACAGAAATTATGAAATGTGGTGAACAGTACATATAGGTTGGGTAATAATAAACCCATAGAACAAAATATTGCAGTACATCTAGCGTAATTAAGTAAAGTAATTAATCTACAGACAAAGGGTAAAAAAAATCCATTCATATTCAGACAAAGTGAAATTTTGATAATAAACTTTGCTCTGATATGAACTCCCTTTGAAGAAAATATACTACGGATGAATCTACATTTATATCAATCTACATATATATGAGTCATGTGAATCAACAGGGTGATCATGATGATATTTTGACTCTATCCAAGTGGTACACTCCAGAGATGTTTATAACCTTTTTCTCCGAATCGCTGAGATATTCCTTAGGGAACAAGTGGTCTATGTTAATAGATGCTTGAAATAATATACAATGCCAAGTATTTATATATTGATGAGAATGCATATATTTACATTAAATTCATTCTGGAAAAAATGCATTAATTATATACAGTGCTTTTTAGATATATGTCCATAACGGATCGAGACAATCTTCCCTTTCTCTCCCCCAAAAAGCAATACAAAACATACAAGAGGATGTGAAACTCACTTGCTCTTCCTTGCTCACTCCAGCTCCACTCGACACCTGGGGTTGTAATGAGAGGAGAGTCTCAAACAACATTCTGGTTTCTTGGATTTGGGAGGTGATATCTGCATTGGGGTGCTGACCAAAGGCCTCTGGATGATCGTTATTGGGAAGCATACTGACATATTCCCGGTAGGAGGATAGTGGCCCGTCTTTGGGCACATAATATGTCGATAAGCTTGACAACCTGCAAAAAGACGTACCATTACTTTGCACGATCCAAGCATGGGCTGTCAGGTATCATATGAGATAGTATTTCATTACATTTTCCCATTCCCATTCCCTTCAGTCTCTATCAGAGATACGCATTAGTAGAGACATCGAATAATTTATGGTAGGGGATTGTTTCCCTTTTTTTCCCTTTCCGAAATACTACATTCTGTCAAAGTCACTCAGGGGTTTAGAATCCAGTACCCATTGGAAACTGATATTTGTCCGAGGAGGTGAGTGACAAGAATTGAGAATAAATGGCATTCAGAACTCACTTGAAGAAGGGTTGACTGAGTGCGTCCTCACAGAAGAAGTCGTTGATGTAAGTGAGGAGGAGTCTTCTATCACAATCATCCGTTACGTGGCCTCCGTAGTTGATGCCAGCAATAAGGTATTTGAGGGCATCCCATGGTGTGTCCTCAGGATATTCATCCAGGTAAATACTGAGCAGGTTCTCTGACACCTATAGATCAAAGGTTATATATAAAGTATATTCTTCCTAACATTGTTACCATACAAAATGTTAGCTTGACCATTTATATTATAGTCCAGATTTCTAATTTTGTTTGAGAGATGAAAAATTTTCCAACGATATGATTTCGGAAAGCTCTTTAATGATGCGACCTTGAAGTGCTTATGTGAATAAGTTAATCAATTTAAACATAGGAATTCTTTTGTTTTGAAAAATATTTTACTTTTTATACTCACAGCTGTCAAAGCTGCTTGTTGCTCCAAGGCTCGTTATGTTAACAATATTAAGATATTATCGCTATTATTATGGCAACTACATCGTTATCGTATCTTTGCATGCCATATATATAATATGTAAAAAATTATGATACTACATATCTTAATCGTGGTGCAACGAATTCCTTGTATTGCATCGTAGAAATCAAAAAAAGAATGGGACAACGTTTTAACGTTTTGAGGCACAAAGTTCTCACTTAAAATAACAGTAAATGTTGTACCTCAAAGTCAGAGTCATTGAATTCATATGGAATGTTCCATCCCAGCATCAAGAACTTTCTCCTCTCGAGTAGCACAGAGTGGAAGAAGCAGAGGGCGAACAACAGTTTCTTGTATTTCTCTGGATGGCGGCAGCGGTTGAACTGTTGTTCTGTCACTAAATGGTACAGACGCTTGATGTTGGCTTTGAGTCCCTGTAAGGAAATAACGAAATAACTGATTATCTTTTTCCGAATAAAATATTTTGCAGTTGTGAAGTGTAGAACATTCACACAGTAATTTGTACAATATGACAACAGGGGTCCATCTCTGGAATATAAATATATGTTAACCAGCTGTCAGTACAATACAATCTTCGATTCTCAACTTCATGTAGAACCATATAAATCAAAAACTAGAATTTCGGTTTGATTTCTGTACAAACAATACAAACGTGTGCAGGTATATCAATAGCTCTTCATTTACCTTGGGCGGCTCTGTAGTCATTTTGATACCAGCTTGTAGAATGGAGATGGGGAAGTCAGGATGAGGACTGCTACTTAGCCAGAGTCTGAAGTCTGGATGTGTCCTCTCCTCGCCTGCTGATGGATCGGCCCTGCTCTGTAACTGTTCGACCAGCTTGTCCAGCTGGGGCATCCAGGAGAGGGACAAGTGACAGTTGGCAAGGAAGACCCAGTTTCCTTCCCGTACACCCTCCTTGATCATGCGCGTGGCAATTGGTGCCTGTCCCTGGCCGAGAGACAAGGCATGGAAACGTGCGCCCATTCCTCTTTGCTCAGCCAGTTGGAGAAGGGCACTTGTTGGATCCTGAATATAGAGAAAGATGTAAACCAGTGAGCCCACCCAAGTGGAGAAAAAAATCAAACAAATATTAGGTAATGAAATAGTAAAAAGAAAAAGAAAGAAAAACACCACATTAAGGTATCCAGCATCATTAGGTCCCAGTAATTTGATTTTATCTTGATTGCATCTGTTCATGTAAAGGAATGAGCTGGAAGAACTGGAAAGAGAAGTGCCTTTCCTTTGGTTGTTTAATCAATGAAGCAACCAATCGAAAGATGAATAGTGCATTATAACCGCCACTAGTTTTTTTTAAATGTACACAAGGTATATTCAACTGCCTGAAGCCTCCAATATTAATAACTCATCTTCCATTAATGAACTGAACTATGAAGTGAGAAATTACAATATATTTGGGGATAAATTTAAAAAAAAAAAAATCTAAATATATCAACGTACCACTCCAGGAGACAACACAAAGATGAGTGGGGTCCTGGTGGTCGAATCCTCTACTACTTGCTGCATGTCGAGCACAGGAGGCTCTGTGAATTTGGATCCTAGGTTATTGATGATGAAGGAAGTGACACAGAATGACACTCTGTCCGAACGGAGTGATCTGACGATCAGCATCTTCTGAAGTTCATTGCAAGCGTTGTCCCATTCCCCTGTAAAAAGAAAATGATTGGAGTGTAAGAAACATTGGATCCAAGCTTCACCCCCTCCCCCCAAATATAGTTATTACTTTAATCATTATATGACCATCATGAAATAGATTAAAATTAATAGGTAAAAAAAATAGAAAGTAAGAAACACCGAGAAATGCTGACACAGACAGATAGATGGGTCAGTGTTTTCAAGTGTGGTGTTTTCAAATTCTTGGAGCTTTGTTAATGGTCAAAACAAAGTTAAACAGAAATTATCTTTTTTCCTGTCAAATCGTAAAATATTGGTTCTAGGATTTCAGGAAAACTTCATTCCAACAAAATCCGACCAGTAGTTACGCTCTTCCTGGCCCACTAAAAATACCTATGCAGAATGGCAATAATATATGAAAATCATTTTTACATAAATTCTATGTCCAGACAGACGGATAGATGGCCGCAGACAGACAGATAGATAGATGTGATAGATAGATGTACCTGGGAGTGGAGTAGTCTCAGGCTCGGCTGACGTGTACCACATATTCCAGTCTCTTGGGTATTGTTCAAATGAAGTAATAACGCCATGGAAGTTGGTCAACTTGTCCAGCTCAGTGATATTATCCCAGTTGGCGTTAGGCAACCAGGTGCTGCACGGATTGTCCATCTGGTTCTCGGCGTCGATAACCTTTAAAAAGTTGTCAAATGTTTAACCAATAGAAAAACCAAATGAAATATCAGATACATCCAAATGGGAAATCATAAATTTTCCGTTGCGAAATTTGTTTTTAAACTGTCTAAGTTGCCAATTAGAAAAGAAGTCATACTATATTCAATATACCTTTAGAAATAATTCGTTTATTCATTCGACGATAACTGGTTGACTATCAGACAAATAAAGGACATAAAATAATCCCATAGGAATTCGAGTTTGACACTAATGTGTCTATATTCCAAAATAAAAACGAAAGATCAATACTCACTACACCACCTCGAAGGAAGAAATTGTATTCATCAAGGTTGATTTTACCGGAAGCTTCCAAGATCTTAGCACACATGTGGAATGAGAAGAGAAGCTTATGTCTCTCAAACAGACCACGACAGGTGTATCTGAAGTTAAGAGGAACCACATCGTTTTTATCGTTTTTAAAGGGGAGGAAATGAAGACCAGATTCTGACTTCAATTTGCAAATAATTGATGGAAGTTATAAAACCGATATGATGTAAAAATATGTTATGTCCTAAAAGGGAATTAAAAACTATTTTGAAGTAATTTCAGTGAATTAGTTTTGCCAAATTTAACCAAATTTCCCCGTAAAATGAATGACATCTCTGTGGCAATTTGACTATCCTTGGTATTAGATACAAATCTCAAAAACGTTTTCGAAGAATGAAACCTCCTTTTTACACATTAATTACAGACTCATGAATACAATATCATAAATACCAGTTTAAGTTATATTACATTCTATGACATTGATACTTTCTTAAATAAATGATAGAGTGACTAATATGCATAGATCTACATCTACACCTATTCCACATACCGGTATACAGCATATGTATGGTAATCATTGAGATTCTGTATACGCTCCTCAAGCTTGGAGCTCCTGGAACTCTTGTCGATAGAGATGGTGAAGAGCTCAATGTAGGCATCCAAGGAGAACTGGTACATAGGGTCGATGCGACCCATGTCATTGAGCACAAAGAATAGGATGGATGCTCGCTGGGCACAGGCGCGGTAACCTTCACGAGCTGTGTCAATCTTGGTTTCTGTCTGTTCTGCTGTGGTGAGTTGCTCTGAAACCTCTTGTGACGTGGATTTGGATGTTTGTAGAGTATTTACAAGCTGCTCGTCGTCCAATAGCGATCCTTGTGCTTCATTTAGCAACCTGTAAATGAGTTAATTGATGTATAACCATCGGTTCGTTTGTTGAATGATACTTGACTGATAAATCATATTTTGCCTTTATCTTTTTATAATTATTATTATAAGATTTGATGTTCCTCTCATTTATAAATTGTATTTAATTATTTTATCAATATCTTTTACTTTACTTAAATGTAATATGAAATAGGAAAGTTGCTTATTTATAAACAGTTTTCCCCCCAAAAAAACTTAAATCAAAATTATAAGCTTCTTTACTTAATGGTTGAATAGTATATTTTTAAAGACCTATATAAAGAAAAATTAGTACTGGGAGATCAGTTCTTGAATCCATACCTCAAAATTTCATCTTCTAACTCTTGCAGCTTCTTTTTGCCAGCGGCGATGTTAAGCACAAGTTTGTCCTTCTGTTCCTCAAGTTCTGGCTTTTCTTTACGCACCACAATACCGAGAAGTTGTGCCTCCAAACCTATAAAAGTAATTACAAACTTTCTCAAAACTAAGTCTTCCTCTGTAGTTAACTTTTCTATTTTTTAAGACATAATATTTAACATATACTGCTATTTCTTTTGCAAAAGCGTAAACATCTATGAAAAAAACATGCGGTATCACACCTTTCTAATTTACAAAATTGTAATTCCACTTGTATATTATTTTTGCGAGGTAGCATTCCCCCCATTACACTCAACTTTATTTTAACTATCTGCCTGGATAGCAATGCAAGGAGAAGAAAACAATCTCTGCTCTACTGACTATGTATCTATAATCCGTGCGAAATTGGCTTGATGCATTTTGTCAAAATTTAAAATCCACTGAGTGCATGGAGCCATGTTGTTGGACTACAGCTATTTCATTTTTAAAGATTTATCCTTGATTAAATGTCATCTCTAAAACAATACTATATAGAAACAATAAATAGCATCTTCATATTATATGAATAAATGTGTTGTGCTTGTCAATGCTGAAAATATTTTTACAGTCATTCATCCAGTACTTACACACGACAGGTTCAGCTAATATTTTGGTCAGAGATAGGTAAGGTAAACATATGAGTTACCGAGAAAAAAGAAAATTATATTCTAAACGAGATTGCCAACTTTAAAAATATAAAAGACACTCATCATATTATTATGTGAATCAACATTGTCAAGTTTTATATGAAGGTCTAATTTAATTCGACTTAATTACCAATTAATTTTAAAAGTTTAAATTATAAGTTTAGTTACTAGCTTAAAGTAAACTGATTTAGATGCCACAGTGATGGTAACATATAGATCTGAAACGGACTATACTGCATTAAGGTTAATTTTCAAGATAGGGAAAGATTATCATTGATGGCACACAAACAATATGTAAGGAACTTATAATATCATTGAAATTGATTTTTGATGTTCCACGAAAATAACGGAATTCATTGAAATTCCACTGAATTTGATTGAATTCCTTTCTTTTTGAAATGTGTCAAATTGCCTCTCAAAACATACCTTGCTCTTTTACTGCAAAGTTGACAATTGTTGTCTTGGTGGCAATTTCAGGAGAATAGTGTGGATTGCTGAGTTTTGTTGTAATGTAGAACCTGAAGTCTTCGTTGTACTCTACTTCTTTATCTCCCAAACGAATCATTTGAGCACCGCCTGTTTAAAATACAAAATTAAAACACATGGATTGTGATCCTGGGACAAGGAGGAGGAGGAATACGTCGATGCTCATATCAAATTTGCTGTCTGGATTTTCACATCCTGAAGGAATTACAGAAACACGAGAAACAAGTAATACTCACCGACTTTTATGATCGACTTATTTAAGATGGGGTCAAGAGATGGATCAAGACTTTCATGGATGTTCTTCAACAACACTGGCATTCCATGTTGTATAGCTAGCTCAAGTGTCTGCATGTAGTTGTGCATTTGAAGATCAATTTCTTTCAGACCCTAGAAAAATAGGGACAAAAGAAATCATATTATATCTTTAATAATTAGTTTTGTTACCAGTCACAAAATTTCTTCTACTTGTAAATAACAAAATAAACGAATGGACGAATGTTGATAAAACTATAACTCATTACTATATTCAGCCTTTGCTATATTTAGTATTATATTGTTACAATTCAGTTAAGTTGGAGGGCTGGTTCGGCAGGTGTGGACAAATAAAGATGACGGATGGGTTTGGCCAAACGGTCACCTGGAAAACCAGATTCTTACTTCTTTTACTATAAAAGCGGACTGTAACACAAACATTGACAAGGAGTCCTTCTTATTAGAGTTGGGAGTGAATTATTATAAATGCCAGTATATATTCAGAAATCTGGTGCTAACTATTCCGGTGCTACTTCGTTAATTACAATGCAAGTCCTTTCTGTAACCTCGATGTAATCTTGACCCACTATTTCATAAATATATATTTCTTCCTTCTTTTTTTTTACTGTATGTATTTCGCTCAATAAACGGTTGCCTGAAGGCTCCATGAAACAAATACGCAACACATAACAAGACAATCTGACTGAGCTAAGTAGTATATGAGACAAGTACTTTGAAGATGGAAACAATCCGAGTAGTATATGCAGCAAGTACTTTGACGATTGAACTAAATTGCCTCTTTAGTCCCGAACCCTTCATATCATAAACGAACACGCTAACAATATATTTCCAAACAGGACTGATGCTATAACTCGATACATAATAGCATTGACTGTATTTAGTATTCTTATAATGAACCTACCCTATGGCCTTCCATGCTCTTAATCCATTTCAAGGCCTGTCCTTGGGGATCCACCATGAGAGGCCAGCGCCTGCCACGTGTGACAATGACGCCGTTCTCAGTGGAGAACTGATCATTAGGCAGTCCTTGGATATTCCAGTCACGAACTTGAGTACGCTTCACCATGAAGTCACAGAAGTTAAATATTGGACTGAAAGGAATTCCAAGTTTCCTTATCTGTGAATGAAGCAATATGAATATTACATTATTATCAGTGCACACATTTTTTTTTTAGATAAATTTAGCTTTTTTAAAGTCTGCTAAAGGACTGAAATAATTGCAGTATGGTCTCTTTGATTCCAAGAAAATATGAAAAGTTATTTAGACAACAGTATTGAAAAGGACCACAAATAGTTTTATAGAAGTTAGTCATTAATTAAGGTGTATGATAGCATTTTCTCTTAGGTCAAAACCAAAATTTCTTTTTAAGGTAACATTTAGGAGGTAACGGAAAACCGGTACAAATAATATTACACATGTAGAGTATCATGACATATTGATATTCACAAACCTCGGCCATCCAATTCTTTTCTACGAGATCATCTCTGTAGTTGGATAAGAAGGGACCTGTATAGGACAGGAAGGCGGCCGCAATAAGAACATCGCCCACGAGGTAGCCCATGTTTTCTTCGAGATCCTGCAAACAAAAGAGTAAATGTGATAAAGATGCCGACAAAGGAAGATTAATACTACACATGTACTTTCATGATAACTTCTATATTTAAAAAAATGATACCATAAAGGTTTATACATATATACATATATTTATACATTATAAAGGGTTCCTTCATCGTTTTAGAGGGGATTAAATAATCCATTATTCCTTTTAAATTATACTAAAAATATCCAGATATGTATACCTGTTAGATTTTAGTGTAAATTCTCTGTGGATAATACTCACATCGTAAGCGAAAAGCAACTCGGCCTACGGCTTATTTGCGTATGGGCTTACTCAGTGAGTATAGTCCACCTCGTTCTCCACACTATGACATTCTTACTATAGTATTCATATAATTACCTTAACAGTTTCTTCCCAGCGGACCCTTTCACTTGCTAGACCTGACACAAGTTTGAAAGCACGATCCAACATCATTTCTGTGTGTTTCGCCTTGGCCTTTAGCTCCTCTTTCATTGCCAGTTTCTCCTCGTATTGTTGTTTTAATTCAGCCATCTTGGCTTCGACCTATAGAAAGGACAACGAGAGTAATAATTTTCTTGACTGAGAAAAATAAATCAGACATTGGTAAAAAATAAAATAATCCACATTGTGACATCAAGATCCCCTGCCATGCAAAGAACATGTGCATTCTCTGATAGCTCTTCAAATATATTCTCTTTGTGTAATTTTTTGTTCACAATAATTATTCTTTTTTTCGTGATGTCCCATTAGGCCTGACGTCACTCACATGGTAGCATTGAATCTGAGAGGAGTATCTCTCGCCTTGTTCAATGTATCAAAATCATTCAATGTAGGCGCAATTATTTAAGTGAATTCAGGATATTAGTGGGATAATTTTATGATAGTTTCTCACCTCAGCCAATTTGTCTTTAGCTTCTTGAAGCTGTGCCTGCTTTTCTTTAAGTGTGGCCTGGGCACCATAGAGCCTCTGTCTCTTAGGCTCCACCACCCTGAAGATTTTACCGTACGTTTCCATGGCTCTCACCCACATACACAATGACTTGGCTGCGCGTGACACCCTACCAATGATGTCAGGCTGGAAATCTTGTTGAGAAGTGTAGGCTCCAATCTTCTTCAGGACACGATCAGTGATGTTGTCTCGGTCGAAATGCATAAGTTGTTTGATGAAGTTTTGTTCACCTATGAAGAGCAGATGTATTTTCATTACCAAAATCTTGTTTTTAATTCGTTAGTAAAATAAAATGCTCATGATTTTTAAGAATTTGAATATTATGAATGAATACAAACGAAACCACACTTAATATAGATTGGATGAATTTCAAATTTCATAAGGTGAATTCTTTTAATTAGGTTTTAATGACTATAACAATATCCTAAATTCCAATATATTAGGCTAAGGGATTCAGGAAACGTGCTATATACAAAGGTGCAGGTGAAGATAAACTTAAAAACATCAAGACAAAAGATTTAATATTAAGATAACATAAAGTTCAATCAATAGTCACAAAGGAGATTTAGGATACAGTTTACTGCAATTGCACAAAGCAGAAGGGGAGAAAACTATTTATGACTAAGTATCTCAAATTCGAGACTTTTTCTTAAGAAGCAATATTTGAACTCATATATATTATTTTTTTCTATGAATTTGGGGCAGGTCATATAGATCACATGCAATAGTAAGGCAAAAGAAATTCCAAAACCCAAGTACTAAAAACAGCATGCATGGCGTGAATTTATGTAAATATCTTGACTATAGTATATGAGTTTGCTACTTGCTAAAATCCTCCTCAAAAATAGAAAACTACTAAGCTTAAAAGCTCTGGTTAATTTCATCAAGGCAACACGAATAGTTGCTCCAAAAAAGAACACATAACAACCATCAAAAAGTGAGCGAGAGAAAGTTTCTGAGTCAATATACGTATTCATATATTACTTGCACGTCAAAGAGATAAGGAATTGACCATAAACAATGAACAAGAAGGAAAAAAGGCAATTCAACAACCACAAACTGGCACACCGCAAAACGCAGATGGTATATTTCCTTACCAAGATGACGTTTTGATTCTGCCCAGCTTGGCTCACTTCCTCGCAGAATCATGACAGCCTCCAATACCTTTTCCACAAGAATTGGAGGTTTTCCATAAGACTTGATTTCTGTAATATCTTTCTTGTTCAAAGCCTCTAGAGCCTAAAAAATGTTCATGGATGTTGAAAGAGTTAGACAAACAGAAAATATATAATGCATACAACCAAATGTCCCAACTTAGGGAACATATTTACTGGACATGGATGGCATTGTCTGACTGGAAAAAAATATCTGAAACTTGAAATGTAATTAAATTCTCTTCCGTGTGGAAGACTACATGTGAGTTCTTACTCCACGCCCTTCCTTTTTTTCAGCTTCCCCGTCCTCTTGAATCTGTACTAGATATTAACGTGATTTCGATATTCGCTTCTTTGGACAACCTTTATCCTAAATGTGCATACTTGAATGCGATATCATACAGAACCTGCATTTCTTAGTCTAATAGACTTCCAAGGAACCGGTAATGTTAGAATATAAAATGTATTGACAATAACCCTAATAATGATCTTATATACATGGGAATACGGCATATTAACCATAACAAGGTTCTAAAATCATATTGTGCACATATATACACTGGTGCTATAGATTGGAATGGGTGGGAAAATAATGAAATTAAAATGAAGTGAAATTAAGGGGTGTATGAATGGGAGTGAATGATTAAGGGTCTAAGAGAACTTGTACATAGTTTCAAGCTTGTGTACACCTCATTTTATACCAGCTTTTGATACAGGCCGGTTCATAACCATCAGCCAAGAAAAAAGCTATTTATCAACCAAGACAATTCTTGTTTTAAAAGATCAAAATGCCCATGTTGGCATCTTTGGTGTATACATTCTTGATTGGTGTTTTGACTATGCATATAAATAAGGGATATTTGGAGGGCTATTTCATCTTATTTGGTTCTTACTCAGCTGCCTTTTGGCCTCTGCCCAGGTGG
Organism: Sthenelais limicola; assembly: GCA_942159475.1. Taxonomy (NCBI): domain Eukaryota; kingdom Metazoa; phylum Annelida; class Polychaeta; order Phyllodocida; family Sigalionidae; genus Sthenelais; species Sthenelais limicola. Next base: position 67,565,775 of record OW804096.1, read on the forward strand.
GTTCACTTAGTCGTAGGATCATGACAGCTTCCATCACTTTTTCAACAAGTATAGGTGGTCGAGTGAAAGACCGAACTTCTGTCAAATCTTTCTTATTCAATGCTTCTAAAGCCTGTTGAGAGTTGACCAATGGCAAACATTTTAGGTTACTTATAAGCTTGTGAAAATATTTCTTCCGCCTCCAATGACTAGTTTGGTACGTTATTTCATGACAATGTAGGTTTAGGCATTTAACAGTAGCGTGGGAATGTTATCTTTTAGAATAAAACAATTAGGTTTTTTTTAAAGACTATCATGAACAATATACCCAATAAACCTCAACCATGCATGTTGAGATGTTAATATTATAGAGCGATTTTCTTTACCTTCATGGCTTCTTCCAAAGCGGGGAGAGCCTCATCTAAGTCATGTTGGGCCAGATCAGCCATGTGCTGGCACTTTGTTTCCTCTTCTCCGATCTTTTCACTCTTCTGAGCTACACTCTGTAAACACAAATAATAAATATTCACATTCAGAAATACATTTTCAATATTATATTCATTCCCCATGGGAACACTATATTTTGGCCCACATCAAGAAATATTAACTTTCAGTCAATTAACTTTTTTAAATTCAAGGATTATTTTATAAGAATTCCAAGTACCTTAATTCTGAACCAATTGAAAAATGGCATATTCCTAAAGTACGCTGATCTACGATATAGCTGTATTCTTTAGAAAAAAACACCTGTGGTTAAAATACCTTTTTCGACTACTAATGTCAAACCAAACAGTCAACTTTTTTAAGCAAAGCCTTTGTGGTGTAATACTATCAATCTCTTCATAAAATTGTGGGTGTCTATTTACTAAAAATGGGGGCTACACACATGGATTTTGCGGGGAACTATCTAACTGTCTATCAGAAAAAAATGTTATTTGTACCTTGAGTGCACTGAAATTGAATGGGAGAATGTACTAATATTACTGTCCTTTCTGTGTGCATTGTTCCAAGGTATATGCACATGAATATACCTTTCCTGGTTACGAAATATATTCATGAGGGAATAACAACAACAAAGGTGCTCTTCCAAGGGAAAAGTTTGGGTTTGGGGGAGGAAAGGAACGAAACCTGGGTTTACAAACAATCCGTCACCTCAACTTCTTCTTCTGACAGTGAATCCACCTGCTCTTTCCATTCTTCGATAGCTTGATTAGTCTCAGATATTATCTGATTTTTTGTTTGTTATAGAAGACAGACAAATGTTAATATGACACGGAAATTACTGTTTGGTTCTGAAATAAATAGATTATGTACTCGCTTTGAGTCAAATGTCTAGATTGGCATATAAAGATGTTTTTAGTCCAATTAAACTGGTTGCATGAGAATAGACCACCCTACCTTCTGTTGTTCATCAGCCTCTCTCTTCTGCTGCACAATAACAACGAGATATTCTTCACATTGCTTTTGGAACTGCGCTACTTTGGTTTTGGCCTCTTCTAGCTCTACGCTCATAGCTTCTACTTTAGTCCTAGTCTCGTCAATCTTGAACAGGCCGTTCTTGAGTTTGTTAGCAGCGTCGCCAATTTCTTTCTTCTTTTCGAAGAGGAGCCTGTAGGAGATAACAAGTGTCAGTCATCTAGGAATCAAGAGTGATATATGGTGTATGTATACATGAATGCATCAGGTATTAGAGGTTATTAAACAAAAAGGTATCAGCTTATTCACGCAATGCTACTTATTTTAACTAGATACAAATAACGCAAGTCAAGGGGACTGAGTCTGATTGAATTTTAAAAAGTTTAAAAGTTCAAGTTATATAGTAAAAGAGATGTGATTAGCATACATATTAGTTAGGATATAAATATTGATCTGGATGTAAAACGTACATGCTTTAATTAATTATCGAATTGACTATGGATTATGTTTGAATTGACTGAATGAGACATACCACCACTGTGAAATTTCGACTCAATAAAATTTGTTTAAAGAAAACAAAAAACACAATTTTACATGCTATAGTGTCTTTCCATGTTTCAAACAGTATCCATCCAAATGAAAGTTCAATAGTAACATTATTACTACTAGTAATTCCTTGCGCAGCATTTCGAAAAATAATTCCTCGGTAAATTCCTGGTAAAAATGTGTGCCTATATTTGTACAGTTTCCCCAACACTAATTATTGTGTTAAAAAGATGTTGTGTATAATATATACATGCATATGGATAAACTGATTGAAATGAAGTTTTTGCTGACTTACTGCTTGTAACCTGTGACCAGTTCCAGGTAGTTGGTTGGTGTGACGTAGTTGTGACGCTTTATCTCTAGTGCCATACGTCTGGATGTGTCGAAGACAGATTTGTGCATGATGGCAAATATCTTGGCAATGGATGGTTTCAATTGCTCCTGAAAATAAAGGAAATCAAGATTAGATGCCAAATATAATATATTTCTACCACTGGATTTAACTCCTAATTTCAGAGCATTTAAATTGTGTTGATGTTTCAAAAAATACAATAGCCTTTAATTCCAATAGACTTTTGCTTGTTTTTGTTAAAATATGAAAGAATGAGACAGCACGTAATATATATAAACAAATTTAAGGGCTTTATTAAGGGCTTTATTGGCCTGCATACGGGGTTTGCATACAATTGATAAAAAAAATATCACTTCTATGTGCATGAAAATGAATAAAATGTTTCCTCTTATTCACGTCTAAATAAAGATATCCATGCATGAGCAAGCCGTATTTTGGCACCTGCAAAATTAACTGGAGCTCCATTCCCTAAATAAAGTCCAAAATCAATTAAATAAAACAACCCTTCTTCTCTACCGAATCTATCGAAATTTACAGCTCGGCTTCATGAAATAAAATAAAATAGCTAAAATAATGACAAATTCCAGGGTAACGTATAAATACATTTATACCTGATGCATTCAAAACATCTAATAAACCTATCGATATTTACACCTAAGTTTTATGAAAATGAATGTTCTAAACTAATGGTAAATTCCAATGGATTGTATGCATTTATAACTTTCTGCCGCCATGCATTCAGAACCAAAACATGCTGTAAACTGTCTACCGTTTTCTTTTTGTCGGGTTGTTCAGGTTGCCACCACTCGGAAATTTTTTCAGTCTTAAGTCTTAACATTTCCTGTGACATGCGTTATAAAATTAATGGTTATTTACTGTATATAACGTAACATGATGACGATATTTAAGTCAGGCTAGCTCACGAAGAAATACCAGAAATCACAACTTGAACACTCTCTCATATTTACTCCCTCAACCATGCACTCTCTTCCAATGGAAGACATCAAGACCTTGACAATTATCGTTGAAAAATATATTGAAACATTACAACATCCTCATATTTGAGTCAACAAAACAGTGCATTTGACCTGTGTGCTACCTAACCAGACCCTGAACCGAAAACAAGGTATGGTTTCCCTCCTTTTGGATCTTTTCCCAGCACCTTTTGGCTCCTTCCCTATCGTGGGAGATATTTGCCAGACACTGTGTACATGTATACATGCTACATTCATTTCAGAAGTATTGGTAACGGAAAATAAAGCCAATATTTCCATAGACACCCCGTCACATTTTCTGTGAAGTGTTTTTTTACCTGGTAATTCTCTTGAGCAAATGTTTTCTACACGAAGAAACATATCTCAAATATTAAAGCATTTCCTTTAAAAATACGTTTAACTCCATCAGATTATCGGGGTAACTTGCATTCAAAGACAAACAAAGATTATGCTAGCAATGGAATGATATCATTTCAAATAAGTGAATAGTTCATTAGCATACATTTAATTATGGTCATTTGAATCAATCGTAATTGTTGAAATATAATGTATTACCTCTTCCTCTTCCATTGGAATCTGTTCTAGGTATTTATCAGCCACCTCAATAAGAGCATCATATGGCCATTCAGCGAACCAGTCAATGGTGGTGCAGTTTACAAATGCAGGATACATACGAATTCGGTTCCTGTAAAATATGCACGATCATATATATAATATATGACGGAAAACGGTATTACTTTCTGTTTTAGAACGGTTCTACCAAGTATACCAACAACCTAGGGATAACATGACATAATATAATATGGAATGAAAGACTTATGAATCTCGATAAGAGTATTGTTGGTTACATAACTTTATAACAATAATATTGTTATAGATCTTATAATAATACAACACCATAAGATTCGTATAGTGGATTAATATGGAGTAATATATTTAGTTGATGTGTGTGGAATTTTAATAGAGGAATACATGTGAGCTTATGAAAAAAATGTACATTTGCGAAGCCTAAACTACAACCATTGTTTGCTCCTTTCATATCCAGCTCTCTGCTTATATGGTACATGTAGGGTCATAACTTATTATACCAACCTGAATGCTTCGCCGACAGGGCTCATGGCAAGTACGACGTGAAGGTTTGATCTCACACGGCTGATAAGGTAAGTGAAGATACTCTGTGGTGTATCATCCACTCCATCCTTCTTTGCCTGATCCACCAGGGCGGTCCTCACCTAGTGAAAGAATATGTATCATGAGTTAGAATATATTATTGGTATTGGTTTAATAATGTACTTTTTATCAACACATCTTAAGGGATTTATCCCATTACTAAAGTGAAAGCGAATAGGCTTTGATGAATTGTTTTATCACTTATGATAGAAACATTTTGGTTATGAAAATAACTAAAAGTTAGTTTGTTGCCAATCAGTGGGCGTTATATTCTTAAAAATGATGGTGGACATTTACGCCAATATCATCGCGAATTAGAATCTGTTTAATATTATTTCTTTCAAAATAAAGGCTCTTAGGAAATACTCTAGGTGTAAAATAGAGAACAAACAGAAACTGACCTCCTCAAACTCGTCCGGCTTGTAGAGGTTGGGCACCTCGCCGGAGCTGAGAATATTATTGATATCTTCCAGGAAAGATTCTTCAACCACCTGGGTGTCCACGAATAGGAACACTGTGGGCCTGTTTTCTACACCGGCCAAGAAGTACAGTTTCCTAATGTCTGGAATTAAAGAAAGAACACGTGTATTGACAGTTTTTTTAATTCTCAGAATGCATACTATTCTGATAGGAATTACATGATTCATTTTTTAATATTATGAATATTTCTTAATTCTTAAACATCAAATAGCAGTAGTGTCACTCTAAGCAATTCTTTGTAACTTGTGCCATCGAATAAAAATGAATTGGGTAATGTGATAAAAACTTACCATCTCTGAATTCAGCCTGCCTGTAATGCTTGCTAACTTCAACTTGGAATGTAGCATACTCGCAAATATGGGCTGCGAGTCTGGTCAGACTCTGTCTACCACTGCCTCCAATACCAATCAGCAACATGTTTCCTCTTGGCTGCCTGATTACTCGCACTACTTTAGATACTGTGAGAGAAAATATACATCTTGATAATTTCCCCTTTGCATACATAATCCATGGAAAATTATTTTTAACAGGAAAAATGCAACCTTACTTCATGTTATTGTTTTCTTTGAAATTGTCAACACAGAGTAAAAAAACTATCAAGATGAAACCAGAATTTGAAAACAACTGGTAGCGTCCTATCCACTTAATTAATAGCCTAATTACGACATCGAGGTAGAAAAGGCTCCGTACATAAGGCATGTCAAATTCCCAAACTTTCCACGCAGCTTACTTTGGCTTCAAGTGAGGTTACCACAGCCTTCGTTTTTCCCGAATAATTTTTTCAAGAAAGGTAGAAGTGAATCTATTTAAATTACCGTAACCCGCCCGCTCCCTCTGCTTCGACTGACTTACGTTGTATTATTTGGCGACGCAACGTTGGTATTTCGGCGATGTAACTTAAACGCGCCTGTCTATTTGGTGACACAACGTCGTCGGCATAGAAACGCTCCCTAGCAACATGCCTCGCACAGGGAGGGAACAGGGGATGTCTACCCAGTGATAAACAGGGGCAGCTAGTTATATATATAATGACGATTAGATGATTATATTGGATTATGTTATATAACATGATTATATATCATGAAAGAGAGGTTATGAACGGAGGAGTGGGGAGCATCTAATTAAAGATCAGAAAAATATCGAGCTGGCACACTTACCATGCTCAATGGCATCCCTGAACAGCACAAGGTCCATACGAACAACGCCTGGTGTGTTGTTGTAGTCATCAAGCATTTCCAAGACATGACGCTTCAGTTGAACGATGTCCTGGATATCTTCGTATCTCATGTCAGGGTTTAGGTAGTCCCCTGTGATAAAAGATTTCCCAAATGATATTAATTTGTTAGGTATAACACATGCACACACATGAATATCACTTATACAAATAGGACATAACATAGGATATTACATATGCACACAGGAGAGAAACAGTGGCGAAATCCGGCGGAGGGGTTATTAAGTCCAGAAACAATAACAAGGTTATCAGTCATCTAAATGTGAAAACTTTACAAATTTAACCATAATGTACTTGCTTACCAAATATGGGAGGCTGTTTGTTAGGACAGATGTTGTGGAATGTTTGGTCGAACAGATTTGCAAGCTTCTCTGTAAGAATCATGACGAAGGCTTCTCTGTCATTGTCATCAATCAGACGATCCGAGTATACTCTGTTATTTGTAAAAGTAAGCACAATTTTAATAACATTTGGTAAACCAATTAAATATAGCATAAATGAAATAAAAATGAAATAAGTGGTATGGTTAATGGTTAAGTGAATATTCCAAGCTCATAGATTCTGGTTTGTTTAGATAAGTTAGGTGCAGTATACCTCGCTAGTCTAGATCTCTTAGAACCACTGTTACATCATTAGATGGGAATGTCCTTACCTGAAACATTCGTGAATCCAGAGTCGAGTCATGGCTGGTTTTGTATCATGGTAATCACGATTGGCACGCAAGAGACCTTGGAAGACCTGTAAAAAAAAATGTCCAGACAGTCATAACTTTACTTAAGATTTGTTGTGAATGACACACTAAAAATATGGTTATCGCTAGAATTAGAATAAAAATCGTTATAAGAATATTATATAGACAATGCTCAAACTTCAAGAGATTTGTTATACCATACGCACCCTTGAAATATCCCTCATGTTGAAGAGATAGTGGATCTTGGCCGGGGTGGGTAGGAACTTGGAACAGACTGCGTTGTACACTTCTATTGTTGCTTGAGTCATAATGTCTCCGATAGGTTTAACTTCTTCTTCGAAGTCTTGTAGTTTCTGGTTGATCATGGATCCAAAGATTCTCTTGATCTGAGATTCCTGTAATTCAAGCGTAGGAAAATCCTTGAGAAAAATGTGCTTGTTTCAAGATTTATTGATTCAATGTACATTATTGGAAAGATGTGCTAGTTAGGGAATGTATCTGCAATAGTCATGAAGAGTTGAAAGGGTTCATTTCAAATTTGATTGCGATGCTTAACTTTAGATAAGAATATTTTAATATTTGATATTTTTTTAAAAAGCATACGTGTGGGAAGGTCATGTTTATGAGGTTGAATCGGCTCTGGAGACGTCGGGAGATCACCATTCTTCCACCTCCTGGAGGTCCCATGGCGGAGAGCAGGAACATATCCTATGCAAATATACACACACCAATAATAAGTATCAATAATAAATTAATATTCAACGTTAATCATAAAACTGTTTCATTTATGAATTCCAGATTCAATACTAAACGATTTCATAGAGCATAAAAACCCTTTCTGTTGTTGTATTCTATCACACTCTATATCCCATGTTCCTGTTACCCGATCAGATATGAGTTAAAGATCATTGAAGTTTATATGAGCAATTTTTGGGTGAGGGGTGGGAGTGGTAGTAACATTTGAAAAAGGGGGTAAGTGCATCCTGTCATAACCAGAATAAATTTTGGAAAGGACATGAATAAGAAAAACAATCAAAATTTTAGAAAATACACACCCTTATCTCTTTGATAGTCTGCTTGGCGCGGTCATACCAGAAGCCGTAATCGATCCAGTGTCTCATCAATTCTAGCGGTGGCTGTGAGCCGAATGTATCTTTGGCGGGCATGTTGAAGTCATCCATGAATGTGATCATCTTTTTACCACCAAGTGGTACATATACACCCTTTGTACGCTTCTCAACTCGGCTCTCTATGATGTCTTGAGCATTGTTAGATGATGTCTGAAACACATAGAACGCACTTCGAATATAGGAACACAAGTAATAAGTAGACTCTCTAAGTCACTAACAGGCTATCTTGTGCACTGACTCAACCATCGATTGGAAAGAGGTACCAATGCTAGCGTCAATGACTGTTGGATGTAAGTAGTGCATGGAAAGAAGACATTGGATAACAATTGGATGTAAGTAGTGCATGGAAATAAGGCATCGAAAGACCATGGGGTGTAAGTAGTGCATGGAAAGAAGGCATTGGATGACTGTTGGATGTAAGTAGTCCATGGAAAGAAGGCATTGAATGACTGTTGGATGTAAGTAGTGCATGGAAAAAAGGCAGCAAATGGCCATTGGTTGTAAGTAGTACATGGAAATAAGGCAGCAAAAGACCATGGGGTGTAAGTAGTGCATGGAAATGAGGCATCGAAAACTCATGGGGTGTAAGTAGGACATGGAAACGAGGCATCGAAAACTCATGGGGTGTAAGTAGTACATGGAAATGAGGCATCGAAAGACCATGGGGTGTAAGTAGTGCATGGAAATGAGGCATCGAAAACTCATGGGGTGTAAGTAGTACATGGAAATGAGGCATCGAAAACTCATGGGGTGTAAGTAGTACATGGAAATGAGGCATCGAAAACTCATGGGGTGTAAGTAGGACATGGAAACGAGGCATCGAAAACTCATGGGGTGTAAGTAGTACATGGAAATGAGGCATCGAAAACTCATGGGGTGTAAGTAGTACATGGAAATGAGGCATCGAAAGACCATGGGGTGTAAGTAGTACATGGAAATGAGGCACCGAAAGATCATTGGTTGTAAGTAGTGCATGGAAAGAAGGTATAGAAAGACCATGGGGTGTAAGTAGTACATGGAAATAAGGCGCCGAAAGACCATTGGTTGTAAGTAGTGCATGGAAAGAAGGTATAGAAAGACCATTGGTTGTAAGTAGTGCATGGAAAGAAGGTATAGAAAGATCATGGGGTGTAAGTAGTGCATGGAAAGAAGGCATTGAATGACCATTGATGTAAGTAGGGCATGGAAGCAGATGCCAGTTGGTTGTAAGTAGTGCATGAAAAGAAGCCATTGGATCAATTGCACCCAAATATGTTGAATCATGAGGGCAGTAATTCATTAAACAATCAACATTGTCTATGCTGTCTTGACAGACCCTTGTAATGCAGCTGGTTTTATCTAAAATTCTTTAAATTCTTTAGATAAACATCCTAATTGATTAAATGCACCCTGTTATGTATCTTTCAATTCCAGGTATATTCAAATAATGACGTTTATTGAAGCACACTGTTTTGATCATTGGAAATCCTTTTATGGAATAGTATAAGTTATATCACTTATAAAATGCTTTTATTGATATCGTTATATATCAGAAAATCAACCAACCTGAGCTGACATGTTCACAACCAGAACACTGTAGAGGTGACTGTCAAGTGAACCAATGACATCCTCAGCCACCGAAGTCTTTCCTGTACCTACTGGACCGACCAGCAGCACAGGGTTCAGGTTAAGGATGAGGTTAGATGTGATGTAGGAGTAGCGCACTGTGTCTACTGTGGGTACCATTAACTTGTAGAAGGGCAAGCTGAAAAGTAAAGCAAGGACCTCATGAAGTATTAAAGAGGCAATAATCAGAAGTGGAATGTGGTGTCATGATGACAAGTAAAATCGATTTTATTTGACAGGTTTGATTGGCCATAAATGGCATGCAAATAACAAAACAACTAATAATTGTCTATCATGCTAGATATTTTTTACTGTGCTGATATGTTCAGATATTCTGCCCCTTTTAAAAATCCAACCAACTAAAGATTAACATGGACAGGGTGAGTCTAAATGAAGTCCTCGATTTGCCCCTTCATTCCAAATCAGATTGCTATCAAGCATATATAGAAAGGTAACCTATCCTTGAGAGAAAAATCACCAGTTGAACATATGGAATACTCTTGTCTTTGATACATGAATCTCAGCTCAGGCATACCTTGGATTATATTTCCAGCCAGCCCGTAGCTTCTCCTCCCAGTGCACCCACGTCTTGGTCTTGGAGTCCACATAATACTCATAGACGGTGTCTTTGTTGGGGAAAGTACCCTCCATCTCACGCACATAATTGTCGATCTTCTTACGGCCCTCTTCGTCAACTGAGCAGCCAACAGACCACAGCATGCAGAACTGGAACCAGAGCTCGATCATCCTCACGTAGTTCTCAGCGTCAATAGGATCAACCTAGAAGAAACACAAGCAACAATGTGATCAGGTATGTTTATTTACTTGTTTATTAATTCGTTCATTTATTTATATGAGTCCATGGGTCCATTTCATAATAAATCTATCCCTGGCTGTCCCCATTACATTCAGCTCGTCATTGTACTAGACGCTATGGGTTTTTTAGTATTCGTTTGGTTTTCATTAACAAACGGACTGCTTTCTTAGAAATAAAGTGTTCAATTCAAGCAAAGCATTAGTCAGGGAGTGTTTAAGAAAGTGAAGAACTCACTGGGAGAATATAAGAAATAATGTAGTATCACAAAGTCTCCTTACCCCATTTTCTTCAGTTGCCAAAGCATCGAATAGCTTGCACAGGGAGGCAACTGCATTCAGTTCGGCAACAGGAACAAGTTCTTTGCATCCGTTAGTTTTCTTGAATTCCATGATCTTCTCGATGTATTTATCAAATAGACGTCGAAGTTCTTCAACCATAGTCTAAAAAAAGTATGATATGTTTAATCAAAAGCTCTATTGGTTTCCATCTCTGATCTTGGAAGTATATACAGTAAGCACTCTGGGGACACCACCAGTCTTGATACCTCATCGATATGGATAATTCGCTATAGTGGACAAACAGTGCCAATGGTGTACTCTAATAAACATGTTTGGTGCTCTTGATTTCACCCTATTATACAAACAATTTCAGCGAAGTTTCATTTATGCTTTGAAGATATATATGTACAGTAAATGGGTGATACTTACATTGTCTTTCTTCTTCTGTAACCAGGAACTGACATAAGGTTTCCATCCTAAATCTGTGTAGTCATAATAGACCATACCACAGCGAGATACTGTGGCTGGGGATGCGACTGCCAAATCCTCTACCTCGAATAGCAGTGAAACCTGTGTGGGAGGAAAACATTATATTATATATAATATTTATATAAAATTCTAGAATATCTATAGAACATAAGTATAATACTAATAGGCTCCTAGACCACCCATGAACCTAGTAAAAAGACTAGAAATACTCAGAACACCCGCACACCGACTATACACAACTATTGCCGTTTTGGTGAATGAATTGGTAATTCAGTTAGAATTTGATAATTGAATCATCTGGGATTAAATCAATCATCCTTGTAGATAAATCAAGTTTAATATAGAATAAATCAGAACAGCAAAGACTGAGGGATGAAAAGAAATGTCCTGTCTCCCTGCCTCCCTTATTCTCCTATTCCTATTCTGATTCCAATTCTGATTATTTAGATTAACGTAACTCATACTCTAATACGCATGTGGAGTAGACATAAAAGTGTTTCATTGCATTCACCTGTTCTGGCATGGAGATTCTCTCTCCGTTGATTAATGTAAGGATCTTGTTATCGTCCATGACGGAGTTCATGCTCTCTATCCACAGAGTGTCCACAGGTCCGTCAAATATGATCCATTTCTCATCAGAACGCTCATCTAGATATGGTTTCAATAAATTGAATTATGTGAAATTTGTGCATTGCATCGAAGAAAAAGTTTAATAGGGAAAATCATACCTCAAAAAATGTTAATTATAATCCGGGGAAAATTGAACGCGATGTGTGTCTAGTAAAATTCCAGAAATAGCATATTACATCTAGGCACTATCAATAATTTCTGAAATAAGACTGCAAAGGAAAAGAGACCCAGGGATAAAGTCAGGACTTCTGACAGCCCCAAAACACCATTATAAAATTAAATGCCGGCCATTCATATCGAAGATATTGTGTATTTACAAAATTCATTCGAACACATTTTCATAAAATAAAACAAAAGGAGCGTATAACTGTGTATAGGTGTGTGTATATATATATGGTACCTCAGATACCCCAAAATTTGTTTAACGAAATCAAACAATCATGTAGATATGTACAGTGTTCAAAATCTTAGTATTTCGGATATGTATACAACTTCCAATTAGAAGAGGTACCTTAATTATATAATTCATACTAAGAATGCAATTACTTATTGAAAAAATAAGAAAAAACGATTAAAACCTCTTTGATCTTCTTTTTAAATAACTATACCACTAAGAAATTAAAATAAAAACGTCTATCTAGACGTCTACCGGATCTAAATGTAGACTTATAAAATAATGAAACTAATCTATGTTCCTAACTTGACTATATTATAATGATGTACGAATATATTTGAAGGAGAGAAAAAATATTTGAAGGAGGAGTTTATCCTCGAGAAAATCGAATAAAAATAACATGTAAAAATGATTGAAGTGGATTAATTGAAAATTCAAAACAATTTACATTAGTTGTACTCATACTCACCATCTATAAAACATACAACAATATGCATTAACATGGATTATTACTTCGATGCAAAAGGCAACAAAATTTTCTTAATTACCAAATTATCACTGGGTAATGTAAACATGCAGGTCTAATGCAAAAACAGGAATCTAATTAAGACATTCATTGTGGATTTTTTATGTCAGAATGCTGACAGAATATTATATATTGTAAAATATTTCTTCACATACCAGCGCAAGTCTGACGCATAACACAGGAGAGAACACCATCTGTCCACTCATTTGTGTTGAGGTCGAATTCTCCGTACAATTCTCCCAGTGACAAGGCTTTTGGATTCAATGGGAAATCCTAGGAGCAAAAGAAAAAGTGTAATGTATTGTGTCCCTATAACTACATTTAATGAAGTCAAAATCGTGGACTGCGAATAGAGAAAATGTTTAGAACCGGTGAAGTAAGCGCGGTGGGGCACCTCGCGGACCAAATGTAGGCCATGAAAGTATGATGTCCGCCGAGGTTAGTGAATTGTCGAGGGAAAAGTGCCCGTTGGTACTATATGGATTTACATGTTACTTAAATCGCAATTGGACAGTTCTGTCGGAATTTAAAAAAAAATGAAATCACGAAATAAAAGAAAGAAGTACAGTACTCTCTAAGTTAGCCACGAAGCAAAGAGGCATATAGTATTTGACAAAATTAAAAAATGTATTGATAAAGGATCTGGAGTTGAATAAAAGACTTTAAGTACATAATTATTCTAATAAACACAAATACATTTAAACTTACCCTGACTTGTTGAAAGGAAGTGTCGCCTTTTTTATTAAGGGTGGACATGGCATTTTGCAACATTCGCCATGAGGTAGTTTTACCAGACTGGGTGCATCCCACGATCATGGTAGAGTGGCGAGAGTTTTTAGTCTCGTATAACTGAATAATCTTGGTCATTGTGTGCGGCACATTCTGTAGACGAGCTGTTTGCAGCTCAGCCATGATGGCGTTCTTCATCTGTTTGTTAAAACATAGGGATATACAATCAGATAGGGATAATTGTATACATAAATAATGATAACACAGTCATTTGTGTGACTATCTCTCCTATTACCACTAAGGCTACTTACTACTATTATCACCAAAATCAGCAATGGTTCATGCCATCATTATTTCTTTAAAGAGATGGCAAAATACTATATTCAAGAAAAACAATTTAATTTCTGCGTTGGAGTATATTTCTTTTAATTGCATACTCAAAGCCTTGACTATCCCCAAATATATGATTAAACAGACCGCTCAAAGAATACGTCATTCTAACCTTGCTGTAATCAATTGCTGGTGTCTCAACTCCAGGGAACAAATCAGAAACGATGCCGTTGAAGAGTGGGAGATCACTCGAAGTCAGTTTGGCTATGTTCATGTCTTTCATAGACAACAGCAGCAGCTGTTGGTGGGAAGAAACATTTTGATGTTTATATAATCTTATTTTCAATGTCGTAGTGCATGATGGTTCATAATTCATGAATGTATAATGAATAGATGTACACTGTGCAGCGTACTGTGCAGTGTAGTCTATTTACCCTGCACAGCATAATCATCATTTATTGCTAATACACAATTAAAGATTTCGATGTTTTGCATTACCTGTATTAAATTAAGAACACACAAAAATGAAAATAAGAAATCAATCAGAAGTACAAATAACATGACATTACCTCTTCATCGGGCATGTTAGGGTTTGAGCGCTTTTTCCTTCCAGCGTATCTCAGTACAGAAACTAGGGCACGAAGACCAAAGTCATAATGGTCTTGTTTGGAAAGCTGCTGTACCGCCAAGGAGTAGAGAGTGAACACCTTCTTGGCAAGGACCTATAGAAAGAAAGAAACCATGGAAATACATCATCTAGGTGAATTTACAAGTTATTCCATGTGCCCATGCAGTATGGATCTTAAATTTCTATCTAGGAGAGAAATGACAGGTTCTTATCTTTAAAAGTAAAGCTGATTCAGAAAAAAGGTATGTTTAATTTTGATTTTCCCAAAGCATTCAGTTCTCTTGATTCCTTGAAAGATATTCAATTTTCTCGAAAGGACATTTGTTTTTATTTTGAAGGACCACATTTTGTGTAAACTTACTTTGGTGTTTCCAAAGCCTTCTCCGAATAGTGTGATTTCAGCAATCAATGTTGAGTCAGGAGTGACCATGGAGATAGGTCTGAACATGGACTTAAGATTGTCTGGCAGTTCAGTACGTCCGGCATAACCTATTGGTATAAAACGAATAAATAAAGTGTTGCATGCAGGTCATACGATATACTATTTCACAAGAACGTATTTATACATTGAAGGCTTATGTTTTTCATTTGATGGTAATATAATGTTTTAGAATATCTTTAGGGAAGAAATTAAAGAAAAATACTAAAGTTCTTTAACTATGAATCTGGGAAAATAAATCCGCGACATTTGCTTTATTTACCTGGATTCATTGTAATGAATATACCACAGGACCACTCTAGTTTGATTTCACGTCCCTCAAACACAAACCTCTGGGCACCGGCAGCCAGAGAGGAAAGGATGGACAGGATTTGTTGGGCAACCACAGACAACACCTCAATGTTGATACGGTTGAACTCGTCGAAGCAACCCCATGCTCCAGTCTAGATGGTAGACAGATATAATCAATATATATATTGTCTCCTTCAAAAACACAAACCCTCCTAGCAATGCACTATTTTTTATCAATACCGTTTTTAGGCAACTATTCCAGACAACCAAATTAATACCAAACATTAACAGACAGGGTTTTGTTTGTACATTAAAAACTCCTGAAAACTCCAGTCATGTGGATTGCCATGTGAAATTTATTTGAAGTGTGATTGACTAAGAGTTTACCTGAGAAAGACCAGAGAACATTCTGCCCATGGACTTGTAATCCAGACCCTCAGAACAGTTGACCACGATGACATAGTAGGCAAGGGACTTGCCCAAATCCTTGACGGTCTCGGTTTTACCAGTACCCGCAGGACCTTTAGGGCTTCCACCACGATGGAGATGCAGGGCCGTTGTGAGTGTCATATAGCATCTAGCAAATAAAGGATGTAATATTTTAGAGCTGTCACTCGTTTTTTATCATCGTTAAAATAAAGGATATCTATACATGTATGTACCTAATGGGGTAGCGACTGGCCTCTATGTTTATACATAAGCCAGATGTATATGGCGTGAAAAGGGGTTTACAAGAATTAAGCTTTTAACTTTCAGAAGTTTAACCAAATCATTAACAATGATCAGTTTTAACGTCGAATGATTAGGAATACAATAAAGCCCGTCTGAAGTGTGATATTTTGATATTTTTAGATATTTAAGGAGAACATTCAATTTACCTGTCTGTCAATGGGGTGACAACGAGACGACCTGAATTTCCCAGGTATTCGTATCCGTACTGGAACTGTGTATTTGTCTGCCTCACGACACAGTCATCGACTTCCTATATGTCATGAGAAGAAAAACCTTTAAACTTGACTGAAACTTTCATATATTTGTGTCTCATCAATCAAATGCGATTCTGAACAAAAGCACGCTAACAAAGATGAATCTCACGCTGCTCGTTAGGTTTCAAACATGAACCCATAAAGATTCAGCTCAATTTAAGTCTATGAACTATAAAAGCTATTAAATCTCACCTTATCCCAATAGATTCGGAGTTGACTGAGCCAGTCGAAAGCGGAGTGATCTGCTATTTTGCCTTTGATAAGCTTCTCAATGATATCTCGAGCATGCACTTCAATTGTGACCAAGGATACAATTTTCAGACGCTGGTTCTTGCTGAGGTTTCCTCGGATGGCTTCTGAGAACTTACTCAACATAGCGATCTGAAAAGAAGGCAATGAAGCTTTATTATCATACCACTTCTAAGGACAGTTAAACAAGCTCTGCCAACAGCAGATCCCCAAATGGTTGTAATCAATTTAATAATTTATCTTTATAATAGATAGAATTATAGAAGCTTACCTGTTTCTTTTTCAGACTTTTGAGGGCCTTCTGGTCGCCGCGTTCTTTAGCGATTCCAAGGGCCTTTGTCACATCGGCGGTCCATTGGATCTGACTGGCAGTGATGCACATCTAGAACAAACAATTCCAGGTGATAATTATTGCATTCATTTTTATATTTACATTCTGAAAGATCCATTAAATCGAGCAAAATGATTATTTAAAGCAACTACTCGTTTTCTATATTCCCCTTTCACACGACGATATTGCTTCAGTTGTAAAACTTTTAAGGGAAAATTTGTAGATTTACCTGACCAGGATGGTCCTTGATCCACTTGTCACGCTTGTTAAGCATACGTTTGAGATTGCTGCGTGATTTCTTCAGCTCCTCCTTGAGGGTAGCACGCATATTCTTTTCTATATCACACAGCCAGGCCTCTACGGGGCCTTCCAGTGTTGTAGGTCCGTTGAAGTTGACTGTCTCGCCCTCAGTAGATGACATAGCCGTAGCCTCGAACTTCTGCATAACTCCAGCCTAGAGGAGAAAAAGAATTTACAATATAAGTCAGGGATAGGGATGCTAGTAAGACAATATGGAAGGAAAGAAGAATGGGTGGATCGATGGATAGGAAGAAACATAGAGGTATAGATAGGTAGACAGAAACATGAAAAGGTAAATAACTAGGACAATTATTGAGTACCTTTGCCATAGTGAGAGACTTGATATTGTCGAAGCATTTCTTTAGATGAGGTTGTACTGCTTCTGGATTCCTGGACTGACCCAAGATTTCCAGCAAATCGTCGTTTGACAAGAAGTAGAAGCGAGGGAAAATCTGTCTCTTTGTTTCCAGGTACATATCCAGAGACTTCTGTATTTCTTCCAATTTGTTGTTCATCTCATTTAGTTGTTCAAGGAGACCTAAAATTATATTTAATATCATGAGTGAGGAATCAAAATATCCTTTAGACGAGATGTTTCATATCAAGCATATGCGATAAAAAATATAAAAGAAAAAACGATTAAGAGTAATTAAACGAAAACGAAATTTTAAAATAAAGCATGATGGAATGGTGATAACAAATTATGATAAAAGTCTACCTTCGTGATGCGTTCCCCGTAGGGCGTTCTTGGTTTTGAATAAACGAACTGTGATTTGTTTCCAGTTGATATTCACTTCATCAAATTCTGCAGATTCTCTCGGTAGTTGTCTCCTAATATCTTCACCGAGGAAAATATTCTGAGCGAGACACAAGAAAAGGTACATCAAACCCAACTCCACTCAAAATAGTCGACGTTTATTTTTATGTAGACTATTTAGAAATTCAAAAGACAATTGTTTGGAATATATTTAGAAACGACACTACAACCTAATATTCTTCATGTTGCATGTCAGATTTTAAAGGGATATCTTTCTCACCTTATATATTTAGAAATTTACTGTTCAAAAGATTTGAAATTTACGCTGGCTAAATAGGGGAATTCAAATATGGCATAATACCTCAAGATACATCCACTGTCGCTGTACGGACAGAAGCATTTCAACAACTTCGCTGATGAGTGATAAGGTTCGTTCCCATTTGTCTACATCTTGTTCGAAAGCTTTGACGAAGCGGGAAGCTTTCATGGTCTGAAGTCTTACTTGGTTATCTTCAAGAGCCTGGAATACTTCATCGGTACCTCTGTTTTAAGAGAGAAAAACGTTTTTATGACAAATAAGAAAGAATGGTTTATCAGATTTTCACAGGAACCATGAAGGCCCGTTTGATTTTATTTCTTTTAAACATATTTTATTCAGGAATGATGGAATCATAAGCACTCTCTATCTTTAAGTGTGGCTTTGTACAATTTCATTCCGATTTAAAAGTTTGATACAATCAGAACAGGACGCATTCATTTGCCTAAGCAGTTCTTCCAGATTCGCTATGCCCTTAGAAGTAATACTTATAAATCTTTGTGGTTTACAGAATTTGGTCCTTAATCAGAGTTTTAAATATAACATTGATAATAATTTACAAAATTTTAATTTTCAAAAGATTGTATCTTTATTGCATCTTGGGATATCATCTGTATTTTCATCAGTATTCATAAGGAAATTCCACTTACTTCAGTTTGTAGTGACCCTTGTCTTTGTATGGGCCCATTTCTAATTCTGTAACTTCCCATGTGGCAGCGATTTCACTAAGTGCCACCTCAATCTGCAACTCTTTAGTTGCCGATTGGGAAATATCACTGATTTTCTCTGCGAACTGATCGAAGCCCCATTCGATGATCTTTTCCAATGTGAACGTCTCTGATGCTGGGTCAAATTGACGTCCCATCTCATCCTAGAGTGACAAGCATTTCTATTTATTACAAATAGTTTCAGGGACACATTCTATTAAACTTAGGAATATTTGCATATTGAGTAAAAGACAGATGAAAAAAATAATATCCCCGAGCATAATGGAAACTGTATGTTATTTGTAAGTAAAACCATTAAATACATCTCCGCACCCCACACTATGAGAAAACAAGATCAAACTAGGACAAACGTACCTGGATTTGCTGCCAATGACGAGGTCGCATGGCTTTGTTCTTGAGGTCGTTGATAAGGGGCATGGTTCGGCGGAACTGGTCAACTCTAGCCTTGCTTGTTTCCAAGATCTCCCAGTTCTTCTCCTGGGACACAAACAGATAACTCAGTTAGATTATCATATTTAGATTTTCTGCTGTGTTGAAGTAAATGGACTAATTAATGATAAAACACCTAAGGTTTCCTTGATCTGGTTGTCTATCTATATTTTTTTCTTCAAATAATTAACCAAACTTTCCAATGCGTACTTTTTATTCGTCCTGGAAAACAAGAAGTTAACTCTCCATATGGTATGATAAGAATGTGAATTGAAAGTTGGGCATACCATGCGAATTCCCATTGATGAAAAGGAAGAATGGACGGCAAGAGAATAGAATATTTTTCAATATTCTAAACATCATGAAGGATGAATGAATTTATTTGTGATGATAAACCTTGTTCATGTTAAAATGTGAGCACCTATATAATTATGTTTTGAATAAACACCGAAGTTCGCCAAGATATACATATGCCAGAGTTCTAAGTAAGGATTAATTGGTAATGAAGAAACCTAAAACAATTAAGCAATGGTTAGAAGAAACCATTGATAATTTAAGTAAGAATAAAAAGACCAATCATGAGAGAGAAATAACTTAAATAGCCATGTACATCTCAGCGAAATGCGGGGCAGTCTTTGGACTTTACAATTAACAGTTTTACGACGGTTACACCAATGAGTCGAAACCCTGTTTCTAATGAAATACACAATGTGATCTAACATGGGAAATTACAACTACTCACAAGAGGGGTCAAATGTGTTTTATCATATCTAAGTATGTGTTCTGGAAAAGGATCTATAACGGACGATTTTATTCCTAAGACAATGTAAACGTGATCCTTGTACAATTTATTATTTTTTGTACGCTTCTAACACCATGATGAATTTTATACACTTGAGATTTTCTATTATTCAGTGTCACATTTTAAAAGAACCCATCATGGTTGAAATTCAAAAACAGTTCAAATATCAAAAATGACAAAAAGTTTTAAAATTGATATGCAATACCGCCAATGAAAAGGAAAATTATATTTCTGGCATATAAAAAAGAACATTTTCCTTTGTTCAAATCAAACGAATGAACATGAAAGAAAAAGTCTGAAAATTTTATTCTCGATGTTTAGAGAATCGAGAATAAGCTGAATCATCCCTGTTTCTGTCTTCCTTACCTTCTCAGCACCTTCCCTGGACTGGATGAAGATTTTTATTAATTTAGTTAGATGTCATTATGATAAATTTATAAATAAATATCTTAAACATTGTAGTAATGTGTGAGTGTATCACATTAGGGCCCGAAAAAAACCTACCAACTTCGCTTGCCCATTGGGCAATTGGCAGCCAAGATTTACTTGCCCAACACCCTTTTTCACTTGCCCAAATTTATTTGCAAATTATAAACGAAATCACACTGATCTGTATGTATCTTGTTTCATTGTAAGTAGACATCACAACAAGGGTTTGAAATCGGGGCCGTAGAGATTTCCACTTGCCCACTCGGGCAAGTAACATTAAAATTTACTTGCCCAGAGCCATTTTTTACTTGGCCCGGGCAAGTAAACATAGGTTTTTTTTCGAGCCCTGCACATGTTAAATGTTTTGTAGTGATAAACATGTAAAATTGTGTATTTGGGGCATGTAGTAATGAAGAGTAATGGATATATTTGGATTGGATGAAAAACGGGGTTTCATTTGATGTGGCATCGCATATGCTTCCATCGACATTATGAAACCTTTCAATGATCTATAAATTCCCTCAGAAAAGAATTGATGTAAATTTAGCTAATTTATAAGTATTTCTGTCCACCCCACATATTGTAAATGCTTGTTGACCAACCTTTAATTCTCTGCTCATCTTATTCAGCTTCTTGAAATTAGTATTAGATGTTTCTTCCATGTCCTTGGTTTGGAGCTCACCAAAGCGACCGTTTTTCCATGAGTCCCAATTGCCCTCCCAGTCTCGAGTGATCTCCCAGACTGTCTCAATTTGTTCCAATTCCTAAGCAGGATAATAACAATATCTGCGTTAAAGCATATGCATTACATATATCATTATATATCTTAGTTCTTAAACCTCTACAATGATTCAATTCAAAGTGGTTATATGACAATATTAATTCCTCTTGGTTTAGTAACCTTGCATGGTTAGTAATTACAACTGGATTATGGTACAGTAGGCTTTGTCTTCCATTATAGCCCAATCTGTTTTTTACGTAACAACAAAGAAAAGCTAAGTACGGTATATTGGGAGGCATGAAATGAAAAAGTGACAGAAGCTATAATAACAGATGCAGTTGAACTACTATATGGAAAATCTAAGGTGATCTATCACAAGGGTATGCAATGTGAGCACTGTGACATATCGCACTTTTGTACCTACTTTATAATAGGTGATATGTATTTGGTGTATTTCTAAATGAAGGAATACGAGCTACAAACAGAGGTGATCATTGGATTTGTTTAAATGCAAATCATCTCTGAATATTCAGCATACACCTGCTAGACCTAAGCCACAAACCAAAACAAATATCTGTAGCTAAATTAATGTCTTGTCTATCCCGCAATAAATGCTGAGCCCAACCATGCTAGCTGGTGATCCCAACACTTATTAATTTTCAATCCAAAAAAGGCGCATATTTATAATTTTTAGAGACTTACCGTGGGAAATTGAATTAAAATTTAGATTTTTATGAGCAACACATAGGGTTGCGGGAGTAAATAGGATGTTGTTTTATCAGAACATAATACTATTTTGTGAAACTACATTACTAGAATTTTGTGCAAGATGGTAACATACAAAAACAAGAGAGTGACATCTGTCTTTCACACGATCAGTCCATTCACATTAAACGGGCCATTCCACTCACTACAAGAATGTCAGCATTTTGCTCAGACTTGGCAATATTGTCGAGGTCATTCTCTATTGCCTCAATGAACTGATTCATTTTCTCATTTTGTTCCCACTGACCAAGACCTGAGTCAGAGCTACTTTTCTGTTAGCATGGAAGAAAGATTAGCAAATAACATATATATTAGGCTGACCTATTGAATGTGTTTTTATTGAAAATACCCTGTTGAAATAGTAAGTACATACAAGAATATCACATGTATAAACACCACTTCTAATTTATTAATTCACACTAAACATTTAATATCATTTATTGTTAAAATTGGTCCTAAAATTGTTATTGTAATATTATAACTTTGACATATACAGTTATATTGCTGTTTGAAATCGTAAACCTCTAAAGCACTAATTAAGTTCTCGAATAGTTTTAGATCAGCACAATTTTATTGCTCATTAGACTTACCCTCTCCAGTTGAGAAACATCCTTTGATGGAGGTTGGTCAATCTTGAATATGGCAAGGCCTTTCCTTAGCTGCATCTCCTGATCCTTGAGAGCAGCCATACTTTGACGGATGACAGTAACCTTTTCGAGTGCATCTTCAGTGGGTATGACTGATGTGAAGGGACCATTTGTATGGAACTCCTCCACCAAAGATGACACTTGTTTCTTGAATTCCTCAGACTGAGCCAGAAGTCCAGTCTTGAATTTTTCCTATGATTACAATTCATACAAAATGTATTGCTTTGTGTCTGGTAAATATAGATTGATTTAAGTGTAATCCAATTATGAATGCAAACCATTAGTCATAATCAATTTGGCACATCAAATGTTTTAATTTGTTTAGCCCAATTTTCAATGCAAAGTGTTTAAACTAGATAAAATCGGACAATATCAATATTCGTCTGAATTCATACAAGAATATTGAAATTACCTTGTGTTTTTTAAGCATGACATCTGCTTCTTGAAGCGTTTGTTTGAAGTATGTCCATGCATTAGGTAAATCGTTTAGCATCAGGGAGATCTCTTCGGGAATCTGTACCTCATATTTCTCCATGATGCCAAACTGATCGTACAAAGGTTGGAATTTAGCTTCAATTTGATCCTGGTCTCCATTGAGTTTCTCCCAGAGTCCCAGGCTTTCTCCAAGCTCATCCAGAGTCTGCGGGGGCTTGATAACTCTAAAATTGATTAAAAAATATATTTAGTTTGATGAATTTATATTTTAATTAAAGTTGCATCTGAAGCCTCAAAGAAGACACATTTATTGAAGAACCCATAATATGGTCAACCAAAATAATTCTTAGTCTCATTCTATTATAACCTAGAAATGATAACTTAGAAATAATCCATAATAAAATAATTACAACTCACCTTTCTGCACTGGACTTGAGGAATTCGTGTAAGTCCTTGAGCTTGGCTGTGGCGATTTTGTACAATAGACTTGTGAATTTATTCTGCCATTCCTGGCAATGTCCAAGGATGGCGAACTTGAGCGGAGAACAGTCCAAGAGGACAAACTGGATGTTTAGTATTGTCTCCTGTGTCTGTACATTGTTGGCCACTTCAGTGTATCTGGTGGAAAAATAATTGATTCAAACATTTTATGCTCACGATAAGTTATACAAAGTGATCAATATAGACTGACTTGTAAATTACAAAGTTTTGATTATCATGAGTCATTTTATAGGATTCAGAATGTGAGCCCACCGAGCAATATCAGCGTCGAAGGAAGAGACCTGTGGGTTGAGTTTCTGATATCTTCTGATGAAGGCATCTTTGTTGATCTCCCAAATCTCTCTGTAGTTGTCCCACGTTGAAAGATAGTTCTGTAAGTTGGTTGCATTTGCTTGCATTCCGTTGCTGATTTGAAGTTGAATCTTGTTGATTTCCTCATCAATTGTAATAACGGCATGGATCGGCTGCAAAAACAGACAAAAACATTGATTAGCGTTTTTTTTAAATAAGTCATATCGAGGTAAAATATAGAGGGCGAGAATAAATTATTTGAGTGGATTTTTGTTATGCCAAGTGAATTTTAATTTTAGTTCATGGTCATTTAACATTGAAATATACATATTTTTTGAACATTTAAATTATAGTTAGAAACCGCTTAGGGTCAGAGGTAGTAGTTAGAAAGTATAATCATCATGAAGTCAACAATGCTAAACTCACCTGTTTAGTAGATTTTTTGCGTGTTAATATATCTGGCAGTCTTCGAATATCGATTATAGTCTCTGTGAGCTGGCTTCCAATACTGCCAACTATTGTTGCCAATTGTTTCAAAGTGGGCGAAAATTCGACCTTAAATAAATATCCATAAAAACGTTACAACATGACACCAATCACAGGCGACTTGTAATTTCAAATACATGCAGTACGCCCAGTTATGAAGAAACAAACATCATAATATAGAAATATCTTTTACTTTGAGTGGAAAAATGTACCTAGCCACAGAAAGAGAAATTAACAAAATGTTGAAAAATGAAATAAGTCTTTGATAATTGCGAGTATGCTTAGTGGTATGCTTGTAATTTGGGCTCACCTTATCTCCTTCTAGCACCACCTTGACCTTGAATAGAGGGTTGGGGCCCGATTTACCGTCACCATTGATTGCCCGTGACAGTTCTTGCAACGACCATTTAACATTAAGCCTGAAAGCCTCCTCTACCATTCTGTCCATTTTCTCCGTATAACGATGCCAATGTTGTTGAACCTATGAACAAATTGTTACAAATTATGGATAATTACAAAGTGACTAGCTTATAATAAAAGTGTCTGCCTTTATTTTCCATTCCCTATTTTGAAAAGATGTATTTAATTACTTTAAAAAATCCAGCAATAAAACATTTAAGATTTCCTTGGTATCATGGAGGTAGATGTTCCTTTGTTTAGAGAATATCTCAGTATATAATTACCTCAGCACCGTCTGCTCTGAACACTTCATAAGTTTGTTTCATGATTCTAACAATTTCATCATGCATCTGTTGTAGTCTTGCTTGTATTTGTGACCTATGTTTTTTCTGGAGCAAAAATATAACAGGTCATTAGCGACAGGGTTACCATATAGGACATTATCTCATTGTGCACCCTAACTAATGAAAATGCATTTGAATTTGAAATAACTGGGTATGTAATTAGAATGTGAAAAGAATGTGTTCTTCAAGATATTACATTACCTGATCCTCGTCGAATTCGAGATTTTCGTAAACTTTCTTGCCATCAATTTTAACAAGTAATAATTCTGAAACATTTTTGCAGTTTTGTTGAATATTAAGGTTGGCTCCTTTATAACTGTCCACAATGGCTTGGATCTATAAAAAAAGAAGAGAGAACACATGTTACACATTTTATATAAATTATCATCAAGTGCTATATTGATACTTTAAGTTTTCAGGGCATCTAAAAGGTTCATTAAATGTGTAACTAAGAGTAACTGTGAAACGAAAAATAAATAAACAGACTATCACCTATTAAACAAAATATATCGAGAATCTTATATTCATTCATAAATAGCCTGTTTTTTACTATAACAAAATTATGGAGGTATGGAAATATCGAATTGATTGATACATACCTTTCCAGCATGGATTCTGCATTCTGTGATAAAGTAATCTGATATGCCTTTTGAGGCCCATGTCAACTTTGTTAAACCAGGGTGGATTTTCTTGTCAAGGAAGCGAATTCTTTCTCTGAATAGGCTTCTTTCTTCTTGTGAAAGGGCGGCGATTATTCTGAAATTTGAAGTTGTTTGTGATAAATGTGTTAGCTTTAAAATACTACATTGCCTATATCAAACCGAACCCATCTCTCCCACTCCCTCTTTACGTCATATATATGTTCTAAAATGAAATATTGAAATATAAATGTGCAAACACGACAAAGAAGTTAAAGAAGTGCTAGAAACTAAGGTAATAGTTCTTCCGGTTTGAACAACAAAATCATTCGAACTGCACCAAGCCATTTCCCTAGGGATATTTTGAGCAGGATAAGAATTTAAAATAATAAAACTAGCAAACTAGTTTCTTTAACTTTAATTCTTGCAAAGTAATTTTTTGTTTTGCGAGATTCTGGCTATGATCCTACAACGAAAATACAATGAAATATTGCAAAAAGAAATTCTAGCCCTTTGGTGAAAAATAACAATTACCTATTATAGTCTCTAACCACTAGGAGAACGTGTTCCCGTGTTCCCCTGAGGTCTTCTCGTTTTGTATAGACGTCAGCGGCGTAATGGGGAATCTCAAACATGAGTCTTTCCCAGTAATGTATTTCTTGGAAGAGCTTCAGCAAGGACCTAGAGAAACAGGCATTAATATGATAATTAAACACAATATGTGATTGCATAGCCTCAGATAGTGCACAGTGCATTATTAATTTGAAGCAATGGTTTATAATTTCCAGGATCAGGCGCAACATGCTGATCGACAATTGACTTGCAACATTTTTAACTAAGAAAAGAGAAATATAAAATAGTATGCTCATACATGATTTAACAAAATAGAAAACAAAACAAATTTAAATGTCAAGTATCGAGAACATTATATTATTATATAAGAGATATTCCTTGTTTTGCCACTTGTTGTATATAACTAAATTAAAACAGTTTTACCCCTTGTCGTAATATATATTTTAAATAACCCATTTATTTCAAAATACGCCCAAAGGGTCTATTTTTTACTTGCGTGTATACAACAAGAGCAAAAACGTATTATCTATTATCAAATGGAATTATTGAATGGAAAATTATTGAATGCTAACTATAACCCAACTTTTTCACATAAACCCCTACAATCTAACTGAGAGTAAAATGACATACATAGTTTTGCTACTCCTGGTTGAAAGAAAATAATGAAACTTATTGATGTATTTGATATATGAATTACTTTTCAAGGTATTCGAATGCTTTAAATATTTGCATACATTCATGCCAAATACATTCCCTACATGCAAAATATATTAAAAGAACGGCAAACAATTTAACAATGGATCTTCCCATCCCAAGGTTTGCCATCTCAATGTGTGGATTCAACTCTTGAGTTAAAACCTGATTAAATTAGACATAGACGAAGCATTTTTCAGTAAGCGTTTAACCGCAAGTTATTACCAGTATTCAATAATCAAAATATGTCTTGCACCATGCCTGAATAGAAACACTCCATGCAAATCCATCTAGTTGGATTATGGTGAAAAAAGGCCTTGCAAGTAAATGTGGGAATAAAATGTAATGTGTAGCAGAAAAAAAACCCTCTTTAAAAAAGAAACCTATCATTGAGTCCATGGGCCTCGCATTATTTACTTAATAGCTAAATAGTTTGTATTCCTATGAATTTTTTCTTATATCTCAAATGATATGCTCGATGATGAAAGAATTGTCAAATAATGGTTTCATCTATAGTTCATGAGTCATGTACGTATAACTAAGAATTTATAGAAACCTGAAAAAAATGAAGGCCTATGGACCCAAGGGAACTCAACATGACCTTCACTTCTGTGGGGAACACATATATTGAGGGAGCTCACACGAGCAATTATGAAATAACATATGTCTAATAACCATTACCAAGTATTTCTCTTTCTGCAAATTCCAAAGATCAGAGTAACATCTTATGAACACATGGCACTTAAGCTTGAGCACTTTAAAATAGGGGATTTCCATCACATCTAGTATGTGCTAGACAAAGTATGGGGTAGCATGGACTGTGGTTAAAAGTAATCTCATCTGGGCATTCAAGTTACTAGAGTCAGTGGATGCCTCCTCTTCTTTTTGCATAATAGATGTGAACTGAAAGTTTCTGTATTGAAACTATATTTAAGCATCTCAAATTATTCAAAAACAAAATACGTTCCCTCATGTTACATTGCTCTAAAAAAATGTTTTGCTATAAAAGTGGTATTTGTTCGAAAAGTGAAAAATTCTTTCTTAAATTGTTAAGTATATCGTATAATAATGAGTGACTTGATGAATATTTAAATATTGGCCAATGATCGTGCTTGAAATATCGATTTATGCATGCCAAAACAGATTGAAAAATATCTTGTGGTCATGGGGAGAGGGGGAGGAGCTTATATGCAGGGTCTCCTGATATTGCAAAGATAACATATACATATCAGGGGCCTTATCAACAAGTAAACATCAAATGCAAACTGTCCACTGGGTGCTTAATCAATGCCTTTATACATCTTTGATTCTTTATACACATATCATTACCATTTTGACGGCCCCAAAGTATCTTGATTTCTAACAAAGAAATGCATGTATAATTGTCAAACTTCCGTATGATTATGGCAATATGTTGACGCATTATTCTCATTTGTATTGACTAAAATACCAAGTGTTTAATAAAAAAAAATATAAAATACCTGTCGAAGTTGATGTCTATCATTCCATGTTTGTTGTTGCTGCGGCACATGAGTGGAACCTCTAGGAGTTTCATGGGCTCCTAAATTTGTAGAGAAATACAATTATATTTCATCATCAAAAAGCAAACTAAAGTAGGAAATCTTTATATTTGACTTAATGTAGATTATCTACGACAATGTAAACATGCCCTGTATGAACCAAACAGATTAAAGATATATATACAAACATGTGTCGAACCTTTCATTTTTGAATGCATATATTTGAAAGGAAAGAAGGCCTTATGAATGTCGTGTTCCCTGTGTTAATGATGAACCCAAGAATAACTAGTAAACTAGGAACAGTAAAGGTAAATGTCAATTAAAAATATTTTCTATCGTTGTTAGAGAAGCAATTTAACTGCCAAATTTTAAAAGACATAAAATATATTGAGAAAATACTTTGCATCAAAATTAGAGATGCAAAAAAATGTTATGTATGCAAAAAGCGAAATTCAAAGCAATTAAGCCTACATGCAAATACATTTGAACTAATTGATCAGTAGAAATGGAACAATACAAAAAATGGCGCGAAATGTTGAAGAAAGAACCTATTTATTGAAAGATTAGATGGTAAAAGTACTATTAAAAAATAACGGTTTCTAAAATCATTTGTAAAATGTGGATTGACCTTTATAAGTTTGCGAATTGATGTAAGATCATTTAGATATTGCGTTCAGTTGCAGTTAAAGGATACATGATATATATATATATATATATACTGGAAGAATGAAATACAAAACTACTATGAAAAGATCAAGCAGAAGAAGGTTCCCTCGGAGGAGAAAACTGGCTGATAAGAAGACTCAAAAAGAATTGTTTACTATGTGCCCAACCTACTTCTGATTGGACTGGGGAACATGATATAAGGTCATCATGTGAACCCTCTCGCAGGAATTCCTGGTGTTATGTGTTTGCACCATACAACATATTAGCATTGCATCAATCAGCTAGATTTATTGTTTGATAGACAAGAATGTTGAATCATATATCTGACACATATATCATATCATATTTCGGAACTTTGATAATGATTTATTTGAAACGTAGGGCGATTTTCTCAATTCAACAATGATGATGAAAATATCTGATGATAGTGTACATAGTCCCAGAATGAACTGGATTTAAAATAGTTAAGTGAACTTAATCATGCTATTTATATTACAAAAATAATGGCTGTCGTTGAGAGAAAGGGACTTCGGCGCCTCTCCACCTAAGGGGTTAGAACCTAGCTATTCGTCCATCTAAAACTATAGCTTGTGACACAGCTCAAGCTGGTTGGTTAGAATTATTTAATTTGGATCACATACAATTTAAATCGTTGGGATTGACATATCTATCCTACCAAACTATAGGTGTGGCACCTAAGGAGAATTTATTAACCTTGGAGTTGTTACCATTTCTTATTTTCCGTTTAATATAAGATGCCACGTTCTTATGTAGGTAAATCAATTACTCTAGACGATGATATCTCTATAACTGTTATATCTAATGACAATGTAAAAGAACCTAACTCACCCTATCCACTGTCTGCGTCCATTCATAGAATGTCTTGCGTGTGTATTCATCCAGTGCCTGACACAACTGTCTATATTGAGTCCTTGTTTCCTCTCCAGCACCAATCGGTCTGCCCCGATTTGTATGCAGGAAGTGCGCTCTGTCCAGAACCTAAAAGATGCAGAAATGTTGCCTTTATTCCTTCTTAGAAAATATACGAGTGATGTTTACTATGTTTGAGATTGGTCATGACAAGTTACATTGGTTCCCAATTAATTTTAAATATGTTTTTATAATTTTTCATTAACTAATGGATAATTTCTTTTTTGATCATTTGTGGATCAATAATTCAAGACACGTTATGTTTTTAAAATTCATTCTTTTGAAAAATAAGAGTCCATGTTAAAATTCATAATGAAGTTACCATCATAGATCTCTCGATTCGCTTTTTGAGCATACGCGCCCAATGTGCTTGTCCAGCAAACTTGGGATGGAATGGTGGCAAAGGCACAGACTTTTGTGTTAACTCCTTCTTCACAGCATTCAACTCTTCATTGAACATGTTATAGACTTCTACTGTCTTCCTGTCTATTGTGTGGTGAACGGCCTGCAACGGGAAATAAAGAAATATGGCTCATGTAATAAGGGTAACATTGACTCATGTTATGAAATGAATAAAACAATAATGAATAAATAAAATGATTATTTTTTTTTACCTTTTCTATCGCCATAGTTCATCAATAGTATTCCCATGATCATTTGCTTCTTTAGCATTTCCATTACAAACATATCATTTATCAGTATTTCGACGTCAAAATCAGTCGAATACCTAAATAACTGTACCTAGAATTATAATAATTTAAAATTGTGTTTACCTCTCTTGAATACAAGTGCATAAATACATCCAGTACTTCCACTCCCTGTTCCACCGTCCTGACCGTGTCGAAAGCAGACTCGATCACATTCTGCATCATGACTTCTAAATCCTTGATTCCTGCTCGGAACCTATTGTAGTCGTCGTGCCACGAGGTAGCCTTCACATCTAGAATAGTTCCCTTCACCTCCCTGAGTATGTTGAGGTTCTTGGCAAAGACTGACTCAATCTCAAGTATTCCTCGTGCAATTTCAGGACCTCTCTGGCCGGCGAAATGTGGCATTTCTGTCCGTGTGCCTTCTTCCATTCGAGCGAAATGTATTTGGCATTCACAAACCTTGAAAGGAAACGTTTAATAAAATTATTATTCAGCATGTGACCCTTGTGCGCTCCTATTTGAACGCAGGCTATCAACTAGGGCACGTCCCTGTCCCTTTCATTTTTCTTTTTTTTTTAATTAAAAAGAAAACAAAAAGTTGTTAAATTCAGAATGGGTACGTCAATATATAAAAACGACCGGATCGAAATTCTTAAAAGTGGTCTGAGCAGTTAGACATAACTAAAGAATACATGTAAGATTCAGATCAGAGCAGCAACCCTTCAGAAGTATATCATAAATACAAGAATCCCCGGACACTCACCTCTAGAAGATCCTTGCACCTTTGGATGAAAGCGTCGACTTGAGCAAAAATGCTGCTCTTGTCCAAGACCCAACCCACAGCAGCGAATTTATGATGAAGTTTGGCAGCCTGTAAAGTTAACACTTTAAAATTACTTTAAGATTTAAGAGAGAATGCATAATAAAAAGAACCGGGAAAGGGAATTTCCAGATAAGAAACGGCAACGGTTTTAATCAAGATGGGTAAAATCACATATATTTGCCAATGAAGTACGTTTATATGAATAATTAAACCTGATTGTTTTATTCAAGCAATATTTGCATGGTAGATTGGACAAGGATGATCAGTTGAATTGGCCGGTTGTATTTACGAAGCAAAAGTTATACAATAACAAACAAAAATGACAGCAAAAATGTGTAATACTATTGATGGGTACTAGAAATTCGAATTGTTATATAGGACCGTTGTTGTCTACGATTATTGATATTGAAAATGTGTGTAATTATAAAAGTGTGTGGTATAGTATTTATTGAAATCCGTTTCTAGTTGGGGTATCTTTTAAAAAATAAAGAAAAGTGTGTGGCATAGTAAGTCAGAAAAAATACTTTATTTATAGAAAAAGACAAATTTGCGATATATAAAAATATTTCCATCAGAAAAACAAATATAAAAATAAATATGCAAAAGGGCTCTTGTATCTTGACAAAAACACAATCTACACGAAAATCCTAGTCTGTGCGAGATATTTTACACAAACCTCCATCATCGCATTCACATTGTATTCTAATGTAAATTCCTCGTTGAATAAATCTACAAACTTCATAGGAGAAAATGACATCAATATCTTTTGAAGAAGAAACAATTGGTTTTTTAACCTCTTTAATATCAATAAATGTGCGTTTGGATTGTATAAGATGTTTCATATGCTCTTGCAAATATGATTCAGTTATGGCCCCCTTCCCATCAACATTTTGTACATTGTACTTACCTTATTGTAGATGTCCTTCCATTGTTCACAGCAATGGATACATTCTTGAAGAGTCTGCATGCTAGACTGGACACAACCGTCAAAGATACGATCTAAGTTGATTTCTTTGCAGCACCTGCGGATGATTTCATTGCTCAACTGGAAAAGATATATATAAGGTGTTAATAGGTACAAAATCAAGTATCAAAACAATGGGTAAAATCGTGGTAACTACATGTTACCAGAAGTGAACTGTGAACCTATTAGCTGCAGTTCAGAGAAGGTTATGGACATACAAGGAACAAACTACTTGTCAGGCATATGCAAATTTTTGTCGGTGCTGTGCTTGATAAATAAAAAATTATTAATTAATTAATTATCCTTTTGCAATATGCATTTTTCGGTATGACTGGATAGATAGAAGAGTAGAGATCAAAGATGGAGGTTACTTGCTTACCTTTCGCAAAATTCCAGTGAGCCTCTCTCTTGACTTGTAGAATTCAGAATTCACCCAGATCATTCTGACAACATTGAGAATTTTAGGGAGCAATTGGGGGATGTTCTTTGGCGCAGCCTCTGACAGGTCATGACATGGATCTTTTAGAACTGTCAAGAATTTCAGGTTGGATTGGGCCTGGTGTGATCCTTCCTGTGTGCATGATCAATCATGAAATAAAAGAATATACATCAGTGCTGAACTATGTTATGTACATACATTTATAGTAAATGCACGATGGCTTTATAAAAAAGATATATACAACGCAAGTGGCTTGGACGTTTTTAAGCGAAATAGTTTTTTTTTCAATTAAGAGATATACACTGACCAGAGCATAAAAATGGATACTCATATTCCATGTGGAAGGTCATATCAAAATTGGGTGCGTTAATGTAGAAAAAGTTTACATTTCGCTAAGGTGGTAAGATAATATGATCGTGTATTTTTGCTAGAAATATGAATAATCTCTTCCTAGTGCAATTAAAGTTAAATTTGCCTTTAACATGTGGTTTGGGTATATATTTGATACGTGAAGTTTAAAAGCGTCTTGTGCAGTTCAAAGCAGATTATGAACTTACTGCACTTTTATTTCAGAGGAAACAAATCTTATCACGAAATATATACCTCTATTTTCTGTTCATGAATGAAAAGTACAAAAACTCAGTTGTTAGATACAATGTTAGAATTTGAAATACAATGTATTTCTTTGGATATCAAAAATATGAATAAGCATGATAATATCCAATTTTTTTAAAGAATTCTTGGGGAGTGTTTATCGTTAATAAAAAATCGACACTTTGGCCAACCAATCTTATTCCACAGCAATTATTACCCACAGAGAATGAATTGTTAAATACCTTTATTTGACCAGAAAGTTTTAAGAATGGGCCAACGTATGATGACTTGGCCATCTCCAAAATATGTGTAATCTTCTTGACACCAGGCTTATCTAGCTGCTCGCTGATACCAGACAGATCAACACAACGATTCTTCCAAAACTGGATCTCCTCTAGGGGTCCAGCATTCTCAGCTGTCTGTAAAGCATCCTGAGAGCTTAGGACTTCTTTAATTTGCCTTGTCCAATGGATCATTGCAGCTGAAAAAGAATAATTACGTTAATCATCACAAGATTGATGTTTTTTGTCGTTGTAGATGGAAACGCTTATCTTCTTCAGGACATTATTCGTTCCAGAAAAATACTGTATAGATGTGTGTGGGCTTGGGGATTAAGCAGGTATGTTATAAGAATGAAACACATACTTGTTTAATGGAACATTTCATGTGAATTGTTGATTACATGTATTACATGAACTGATTACACATGACTTTACTTACTTTCTAAACGCTGGACAAGTTCCTTATCTTTTGAGGCTATCTGAACCTTAAGACTAAGCCCTTCGGTTGGAACATATAATACAGTTTTGCCCTCCATCTTCCATCTTGTGTCAGTTAAACTGGCAAGGAATTTATGTAGCTGCGCGGAGAAGTCATTTTTGATACCTTTTCACAGTTAAGGAATATCTGAGTTAGTCAATTTTTCTAAAAATGTGATTTGAAACCTAAAAAATAGACGGGTGCTCTGAAAGTTAATATAAACATTGTAAATATTTTTTACTGGATTTGTTTAGTTCCCAGAAACAAAAGTACTTAAGATAACACTTTTTGTTCTTTAATACATTTCCCAATTGGGGGTTGTTTTTTTTAGTCCGATCCACTTATCACAAACAAATTAAGTCTAAATGGAACTTTATTATATTCAATGCTATAGAAAAACAATTCATTGACTTGAAAGGATTCTGTCTGGCCATGACGTATTTTCGAAGAAAATTGGCGCGTAGATGCCTGTCATCAGTTGTAGCAGGCTCTCAATGTGTCCACCCATCACTGTTCCATACTGAACCACTTTGAGAAAGTTGTCTGCTCTCAAGTCTACGGGGTCTCCCTTCTTGACAAAATAAGTAAGCTGAGTTACAGGTCCATAGGGTATAGCGAGATCCACCATTAGACCATTCAGCCCATCGAGGTATGCAACAAGCAGAGGCTGTCCCTCAAGGATGAACCTGTCAGCTGTGGCGAGGAATGCCTCTGTCCAATGTTCAGCAGTGATGCCATTTAACATTGCTCTATCTATTATAAGTTGTCTCTGAAAGACAAAATAATGTATACACAATACTACATATAGCAACGTTTCAAAGAATCAAATCAAATGCTACTGGCCTCTCAGTCTCTGTTTATCATATCATCTTTAAAATATTCTGAAATGCATATATTATATATGAAATAAATGACAGAATCTATTAAATACATATATGCATGTGATATGTGATTTTTATGACGTACATTTTTTCATGTTTTTGATAATAGTCAATAAACATTTTATGAAAAAGGTTTTGGTTAAACATTCAAATAGATAATGGCTTTATGTAACGCTGAATGATATTGGTTTAAATCAGTTTCTAAACTCACAACAACAGATGTATTGGGAACTACTGGAAGATCAAGTTCCTCTTCCATGGGCGCATCTCCCTCTTCATTTTCAGTGCCTTCCTCTCCATCAACTTTAGGGGCCTCCACTTCATCTGAAGCTGGAACCATTTCCCCTCCTATGAAAGTAATTTTAAAAGTTAATATTCCTTCAATTGTTCGTACATTTATCAAGTTAACATTGACCAATTTAATGTAATTGAAATGTATTTCTATTTGACTGAGCATCTTCTAGCTGTTATGTTCTCTGTTGTCAGCATGATTAAAATCGCAAACAAAGTTATTTAGCGTTTACCTATCGGTGTGGCATTGTGAGACCCTTCTACATTTTCAGTTGGCACAGGTTCTGAGGGTTGTGGGGTCTGGCTTTGAGATTTCAGACCTGGAGTAATTCTTGACGTGGGGGTTCCTGCCGGTATCGGCGGAGTCCCAGGGGCTGCTTCCGACATCCTGCTGCAAATGAATAGAAAAAATAAAATCAGACTAAACATTTAACAGGGCCTTTGTTTCGGATACCTTATTCGGCAATCTAAAGAAGTCTACATCTAATTTAATCACCTGAAAAATATAAAGAACATCATGTCTTGTAACAAAATTGTACATTACTTATACCCAATGCCAAGTGCATGCCTCATATCTCATAGAAGGCAGCAATTTAAAAGTATCATTTTAATTGTTAAAATCTATTAAATAAGGCATTTGCTCTCATGCACTATACACATTCGTATTAATAATTAAGCTATCAGTAATATTGAAGACATTTTATAAGGCTATAATATCAGACCATACGCCTTGGGCGTCGATGTGCCAATCAAAGGCAACTTATTTTACCAAGCGCACTACATGACTTGGCAAAGAACTCCATGATGACTAAACTAGGGAAACAGTGCCAGGCAGGAGTGTTACAGTTTTCAGCATTTAAACAATTGTTATGCAATAACGGCTGGCGCTTATGGATTTTCAATCAATGCCTTATTAAAAGCGGATCAAGTACACGGGTAGATTTTGAGGGACTCGTCACTTATGAGCATTATAGTCACGAACAGTTTCATATGCAGTTATTTATAGAAATTGTCACGCATCAACAAAATTTAATGTTAAAGTTACAGAGGCGCGTTTTCGATCACTTGAATTATTTTACTCTTACTCTCTGTATCACAAAAAAATACATGTAGACTGTAGTAACAGATACATACAGTTTATTTTCTTGATATATTGATAAAATCAAGACAATGGGGGGAAATGGGAATTATAATCTAGCCTAGTTAGTAGCCAATTTGCCTACTCTGTTTCCTGACAGAAATCAATAATTCAATATTGACAATATATTAGATGGTGGGTGATGAGGCCAGGTGATTATAGGCCTATATCATTTTCATCGGGGAGTTTATTTTCCCCATATGTCATGATATCATTGTTATATAGGCCTATAATAGTATAATATAGTATAAAGGGTGTATTACTAGGCCTACTACTAGTATACAGGCCTATAAATTAATACTATAGCCTAATATTATCGCCTAATAAATATGATTGTTATATTTCCAATTTCAACTGCCATTGGCATAGATCATCTCAAACAATACATTACTAGTCATTAGACTAGGCCACAAATATAAATGACAGAAATAGGCATTATATAGGAGCCGAAGATGGAGGAAATGAAAGGAAGGCCTAGGCCTATAGGGTAGTAGCATATGAACCTTGGCTTTGCTATGTATGGCATGAGAAAACAGAAAACTGTCAGGCAGAGTGGTCGAAGAGACAGATATACTTGTCATACATATAACTTATAACATATTATACTTTATAATACTAGACCTACAGCGTATTTAAGATATATGATTTAGCCTATGTAAAGATTAAAGATCAATCGAAATAAGAAATCACAGTCACTGCAAACGGCAAGTTCAATCACAATGACACCGAAGCCAAAGGCCAAGTTGTCTGCTCGAAATATCAACAAGTGAAGGACTGTGCGACATCTGAATACATTTCTCTCCGCTCCGGAGAGGTGTTAAACATAAAATGCAACTTACCTTGAGCAAAGCTATCCTACTGTTTCATATCAAGTGGTCCACCAGCTGAAGAGCAATATAGCGATAAGTGAAGTTAGGAATCAATGTAAAATCAGTTTCAGTGCAGGTGCCCGGTATGTTTTGTTTACCGTAGTTACGGATTCTCGCAGTGTTCCCCCAGCACGCGAGAGCTGGCGAGACCAGTATGCCACCTGTACACCAAGAAGTGAACTAGTGCGCGGACGCACTCCCGCCACTGGAAGACATCGATTTTCTGTCACACTTTTATTAAAAGCTCTTTGGTCACAAAACGATCGCGTAGGCTAGCTTCACTTTATAGGATCATTGATCATATTCCTACCATTTGATATCAGAACTATACCCATAATATTCTATGATTTTATAACTTTGAGCCAACAAAGAATAAGGGAAAATATAGCATTTCAAATCAATACTAGGCTACTTTTTGTAGCCTATGCCATGGCCAACCAATTATTTCATTGGGACATAACAAATTTTCGACATTAATTTATAATCTGAGTAAGTTAATATATAGGGTAGGGTAAGTGGCCCCTCTTAAGGGATTTTCCGTATGTCTCTATCTAACATTGTTTTATTGGACCATAATTATTGAGCGACGGAACAGCCGGGCGTATATAGGCCTATAATAGTGATGCAAGTGTTCGTCAGAATGTTGGCAACCCACGTGTCCGGGGGGGCCGGGGGGGGGGGATACTTGAGTTCATAGTGTGTACAGGTATGTGCCGCGGTAAAGGCCCCCCTTTCTCAGCTCCAGCCGCTCCCAAAGGCCCCTACTTTTTGCCTGAATCAGCTCCCGAAGGTCCCCTCTTTTCAGGCACCAAGCTCCCGATCGAAGGTCAGCTCCTGAAGACCACATTTTTCAGGCTGTCAGCTCCCGAAGCTCAGCTTCCAAAGATGCCCCCATTAATAGGCATTCACATACTTCTCTGACTTAATGCAGAAATCACATGTCCAACAATAGGATAAAGCAGCATCCTGTATTTTCCTTATAACTGCCATCACACGATGTACAGCAGACACGTACACTAGCTGCTGAGAAGAGTTAATCCCCTCTTATCTGGGTAGCCCATTTGATATATAGATTTAAAACAAACATGAGAAATGCAATTAATACCAGCACAAACATGTGGAAGTCCCATAAGGGAAAATTCGGAGGTATGTCAGCCATTCTTTTCTCTGCAACCAACCACACAGGATTGGCTAGAAAAGACAGTCAACAGCTTGTCTTCTACCCTTTCCAATGGTGGACGAATTACCAAGAAAGTAAATTTAAAAAATGAATTCATGTTTTTTACATGACAGCTTCCTGTTCCAATTAAATAGATATTCAGTTTGCTTTCAAATAGCTGGAATATTATGTGAAAATGCACCCTAGAATGCACCATTTCACTCCTAGTTTTAAAAAAAAAATCCGGGGGGGCATGCCCCCTACTCCTAGCGGCTATTACTGATAATCAGCTCCCGAAGGTCCCCCATTTTCATGTTAACCAGCTCCCGAAGGTCCCCAATTTTTACCTGCCGTGGCACACCCCCGCCGACTTTCAACTCAATAACCCCCCCCCCCCCCCCCCGGGCCCACATGTACTGCACGGCCGGGTCACACATGCTAAATAGGTTAAACGAGAAAAGCCGCTATAATTGAAATGTCAAGAAAATGTTAAGAGACGAGATAATAATACAAGAATAAAATCACCTCTCATGTATAGAAATCGCTCATAAACGTATAAATCTGTCTATATAATAAAAAACATAAAAGAGAGTTTATAAAACGACCCCAGCACCACCCCACCACCTTTTTCTATTATTGCCTAATTGTTATAGGCCTTTATTCCATGATTTGGCCGTGAGCGTACAATATATTCGATATACTTGCCGCTCACAAGGTGGACAATATAAATTCCCTGTATTGTACAGTGACGTCACGACCGTTCGAGACTTGGGGGACAACAAAGTTTGATGAAATTAATGCAAATAAAGTTGTTTTAAGTTAAGAATCATGGAATAAAAGCAAGAATAGCACAGTATCGCGTCTTCGGCGGCCTATATTCTCCTCGTATGGCCGAAAAACAACTCGGCCTACGGCCTCGTAGTTTTCGGCCATACTCGGAGAATATAGTCCCCCTCATACGCGATACTATGCTATTCTTGCTATAATATTTCGTCTTCAGAAGTATTCTTTGTGGATGCATGCGCCCTTTTTATTTTCGGCGGACATTACATGCGTGGGTGAGCCAGAGGTAGCACCATACTTCGGTGCCTATAATTTATTCCGTATATATGGTGCACACATTTATATATATGTGTGGTGGTTTTGCACGTCTTTCATTCCAGTATTGTATTTATGTATCTCGGAGTCCGAGCTGTCCGCAGAAGTGGTTCCTCGGGACCACGCTAGTGGACAGTAAGGGCTCGGGTTGCCCGAAGGAGCACCCATTACGTAATGTGTTTGGCTTATTGTGTTTCTCATATCTTTTACAGTATTCAGTCCTTATAAGTTGTCTTCTATGTTCTCGATCATGTATGTTCTTGTATCATAAACCTGAGTTGTATCTGGTCTCTTAGTGGTGCTGATCTTAACATGTTTGATCCTCTGGATCTTTTAATCATCTTACTTCTCTTCTGTTAACACCTGTTTTACCTATTTACCCTGTGATTTATCTATGTTGATTCTACAGCTAGCCAGGGTTGGTTCAGAGAGTAAGATATAGAGAATAAATGGATGCAACAGGTTAAATACCGGGGTTAAATATCTCGTTCCGTCTTTATTCTAGGTAAGCGTAGAACCCAAAATCACTACATATGCACACATTTATGTTTTACATCATCCTTTTGGGTCATTTTGCTGTGATTACCCTTGGTGTATTACATGATAGGGTATTGCAATACATAGGCCTACTATATCCACACCACCATCGTTTTATTGACAATAATTGTAGCCATGCAGCTTTAGCAATCGATGAAGGCGAACCCTCACTTGGCAATCTCATCACGTGGAAGTTCATATCATCAATCTCAATCGAAATCTTTGGATAAGTTGACATATAGCGGGGTCCCAAATAGGTTTCCGACATTTGGATTTCCGACACGCGGGTTTCCAGATAATAGGCAAAGCAATACAAGGTATACGGTACGGTAC
This sequence comes from Sthenelais limicola, assembly GCA_942159475.1. Classification (NCBI taxonomy): domain Eukaryota; kingdom Metazoa; phylum Annelida; class Polychaeta; order Phyllodocida; family Sigalionidae; genus Sthenelais; species Sthenelais limicola. The sequence goes on from OW804096.1 coordinate 67,606,395, forward strand.
TATGGGAAACCGTAAAATGCAACCATAACACATTTCAGTGAATTTTTCCTGTTTTACTTGTCAATAGTATAGCTGTTTTAGGTTTTAGTTTAATTTTTATCTTATTTATTGAGGGTTTCTTCATAAAGATCTCTAATAGATATTTGCTTAAATTTAAATGGTTTATCTATGTGATGTGCTCCAGATAAATGGGTCACAAGTCGCAAAAATGATAATTTTCAAAGGGATGTAGGCCTATTCACAAGAACCCTTACTCAGAATGTTTTCATATCTGAGGTGTTCAGTGCTGTCAGTAGCATGAATACATGTACCACATCTGATGACTGTATTTAATATATTCATGCATATATTTCACAAAACCAGTCAAAGAATGCTTCGATTTGACATGCAGCATGATAATAAAAACGGAATATTTCTCATTTTGTACCCAAAACATTCCATTTTGGTGGTTATTTTCCATTTGGTTGCCATTGTGACCAAGTCCCACATTTCCCAGAGGTTGGACCATGTTCAAATGAAAGAGCATACAATTCTGTATGGGAATCAATCCTCAAAACATACTCCCCCCCCCCCCCCCCCAAATAAAATGGGGCTGATGAAATGCACCCTACATCCATGTATGTCTGCATGTAGACTATTTTAACAGGGTACCGTTCACATTACCATACCATTGATTTACGACAGTCCAAGGTTACTTTCCTAAAATGTTATTTTTTACCCATTAATGTTGTATAGTGAGATTTTTACTCAAATCTGATGAACGACAGGTACATTTTGGTTCTAGAGGTTTAAGCTAACCAAAAATCTTCTTGGCCGTGTTCTATGTAACTAGCGATTGTTCTATCTATTTTTGCACAAGTAAATAGAATAATTGCAGATTTAATTGTCCATATATTGAGCGAAATCATAGGGATATATTCATGACTATCATTGTTATAGTTGTATTTCGGATCACCATTACAATTTTCATGAAAGCTTTTTCCTATCGGAAAAGGGGTACTTGCGCTTGCGCCATGTACTGCTGCAGGTCTTCCAGGACGCTGAATGTTGATCAAAACAGAATCCTTCAGATAGCTGTTGCTACCTTAGTTTCCACCTTGTTCATTGGAGCGTAAAATTAATACGGTTGATTCTCACGAAAGGGTTCCAAATGGAAAAAATAATTTGTGTTTCTATGCAATGATGCTATAGTCTGTATGAATAAATGCCCACTTTTCGATACCTACGATGAATAATCATGAAATTACAGCCATTTGTTTTTGTTGCTGTTGTTGTTGAGCTGGTTCTGTGGGTGTAGAGGGGTGGCGAGCTCCTCCCTACATGGTTGACCTACTGCATGGCCTGTGCTTAGAAACTGTAAAAAAGAAAAAAAAAGTAAAGTAAAGCTATTAAATATGCTGAAAATAGTGCTTGCAACCAATAAAATAATTATATTATATATCATTCTGAACATTATATACAACTACATGTCAACTTGTTCATGCACCATAAACCATAGACATAGTTCACAATTATAATGACACACCGAAACATTGTTAATCACACAAATAACTCCAAAGCAACAAATCACACACATCCGTTTTCTTTCCAGTTTTCAATCCCTTCCCCCATCCCTTCGATTCTTTCATATCTCAAACTAAATATCTACAGGAGGGAGAGAAATGCTGTGTAGAAGGCATTCCGCCACCATCCCTGATGGTCATAATAGGGTTAATGTAATGGAAAATCATGCAATAAAATTTAATGATCTTATTATGGCCGATGAAAGATGGACTTTGGGTGGGCGTGGGAAGGGGCGTTGAAACATAGAGGAAAAATATTCAATAAATACTCCTGACGAAGCTAACGTTTCCAAATGGGGAAGCTTTTCTCCCCACCGTCCGTTTTTTTCCTGCACCGTCCATTTTCCTATATAGTTGTAGCTTTGTACACCGTTCAGCGTGGCGTGATGAATATTTATGTGACAATGAAGTGACCATCACCGCCAGTGTCCGTGTATATTTTATGGTACATTTCCAATATTTTTCATAGGGCTTAGAGGAGCATGCGCATGAGAATCGGCCATGCATATTATCTCTTTGATCACTTTACATGATCGATATTTTATTGGTTTGGTTCTCGCAGGGCAATATGTCTATTCAGGAAAAGAAGATTAGGAAGTGGGAAACCAGGGATAGTATATATCAGTGACCGAAAAGTGCATAATTCGTTTTTAAAACATACGGATTTAGCGTACTAGCCGTTGTTAATCATGGATTGCATGGATATGATAAAAAGTATAACTTATGTAACAGGAAAAGAATTCTCCAAATCAATAGCTTCTGAGGAAGGTATCAGGACAGCAGATGCATTTGAATACCAAAATAATGCTATGTTTGTGCAAGATATGCTTGCTATTCTCACTCCAATATCGTTATCTGCAGTGGATGTATACAACTGTGTTTTTTCTGGAGTTTCATCTTCCGCTTGGCCAAGGGATTTCTTTCAGTTTCTAAATGTCGGTCTTCCCTCACAATCTGCTGTAAGAAGACAGGCATGCGAACCTTTGGTACAACTGATAGAATCGCAGACTATGAACGTGGAATCACATTTTGACATGTGTAAACGACAAAATGAAGCAACAGGTAAGATAACAACATATGTACGTATCAGGTATATTAACAGTTTACCGGTTTACTGTTAATATAGTTGCCGATTCTTACCATATATCTGATTGCCTTTCTCTGGGGAAACGTAGCATTGCTGCTCAGTTAAGAGGCAGTTCACGTCAGAGGGGGTTGTCTTGACTTGCCCATTCTCAAGAGAGGGATAAGATATAATGCTTATAGATTTATTTTATCCCAGAACAAATTCAGATAACATTTTTCACATGAAAAAATTACATGGATATGGTCTGACAAAACAAGGCCAAAATGAAAACGACCCAATTTAGGTTCACAATGAAATATCAATATCATAATTACAGAAACTACGGTAAGCGGCATATAAGTGAATTTAAATATTCGAAAGTAGTGGTTTCGATAATTTAAGAACTTTTCTAAAGCCTTGATTAATGCCTTATGATTTAAAACAATCAAGCACAGAATACATAGCTGACACCATGATCTTTCATGCTAAATATGACAAGACATACACTGCTACGCCAGTAACATTATTCACATGTTCGATTACATCCTCAAGCCGGCCACAGACTGAATGTACGTCTGTCCAAATATACGCTAGCAGGGTGTTCCGCAACAAGGCGCCACCGGCGCGCCCTCCCGTCACCCCGGCGTCGGCGGCCTGCCGCAGGACGTAATATCGGGTGCTACATGTACCCACACTGTGGGGGTGGGGGAGGGGGTTCGTTATGCTGTGGTGATTATGAGTGGGGTGGGGGAGTGGGTTCATTCCTACTTTACTGGCCCACAAATTACTGCTTAGTTATTTATTTGTTTATTCATTTATTGACTTCAGAGAGGGCGAAGTAATTGTTCTCTTAGAAAATCATCATTTTGGTGCATCATTTCCTTGTTGAAGTGTTTCTTCCTCATTCCATCTTCTGTAACAAGAAAATTTAAGACAGTCAGCCATTACAATGGGGGTATATTCATAAATGAGATAAGGTATAACTTTAGTTAATGGGTCTGGATATTCTGGTTATATTAACACGAAACTGAAACGAAATTGATTGCGGATTATTGATGAGAAATAATGCTAAAGTGTATGTTAAATAAACACCTTCGCCTGCCGGCTCCCGTCAAGGGGTGGCGGCCGACTGGGTGTAAAAGTTGTTTATAACACGGGAGAGGGGACAGACAAACTGCTTAGTCCAAATGTTATACCTATGACGCCTTTGCCACACTATCACTTATCAAGTCGAATCATCTGAATATTTAGTATAAGCCATATATTCTCATAACATTCGCGGACATCTTAGGAAATAACTATCAATAAAATAGAATTCAATGTCTCCCCCTCATCTCCCTCCATTTCCTTAGATTTTCGAAAATGTCCCAGCTGATTGACTCACGTGCAACCACCTCCTTAACCTATAAAATATTTCTATTACTTATTTCGAAATCCATATTCACATACTAACATATCAGACCGACCACAAGATGGTTGCAGGCCATTCTGTCCTGATATTTTATTTTTGCCATTCAGAGTTAACGCTGTAGAAAAACATGTAGAGAAAGGAAATGGTAAACCTAGAGAAATACATGTAGGAAGTAATGAAATAGTCTAAAAATCGGGGCATTATCTTATCAAAAACCTGAACTAGTAAATGTCTAGCAAATCTTAATGCACTTTCATAAGCAGGTGGCTATTTATATATTGTAAACCTAGATTTAAACAGACAAAGTTCAATACTCTAGCAGTTTAAGATGTAAACTATTACCTTATGTCCAGCTGTTTCTGGTGGTTGGATGGATTGTCGCTCATTGTAGAATGTACATGTGTATGCATACAGAGTTGGCTTGTAACTACCTGCATTTCTCTGGTAACTCCCATATAGAAAGCGTTCTCCCGTCGACTCTCAGCTCCTTGCGGAAAGTCGCAGCAGGATAGACAGGGTCCCCGTAACAGGTCCGGACCCTGTTTATCTTCTGAGGCTAGAGGAGTACCAGTGGGAGTACCAGTGGGATGCCTGGCCGACCGGTCCCCGGGTAAAGCATGCATGCATGTGTGTCAGTGGTTGCATTCGGGAAGCAAATGCTTGGTGGTCCAATATACAGACCTTAGTGGTTGCATTCGGGGAGCATATGCTATAGCCAATATCACGTCATGCCTCACTGCTCATGTCTCCCTGCCACCTGAGTTAGTGGTCACTCCACCATACCTCAGTAGCTTCAACACCTTTCCCTGCACTTTGTAGGACTGACTGTTATCTTTGCATCTCTCCTCTTCCATTCTCTTTCCTTCTCTATCTCCCTCTCTCTCTCTCCTCTATCCCAGAAGTCTTTCGACCTGGATGTCATTTTTCTCTATGTAACTTTTATTTTATACCTACAACTTAAATAATTTCGCCAATGTCACTTTAATATTTCCAAAGATATGTATTGAAATCGGGCATTAGGCTATTAGTAAAACACTTGAATGCTCTTGAAATTAATTCTAATGTTTAAAATACAATTTCTGACAAACTATTCCTCCCAGAACAATATTGATTTGGGATAATGTTAAATAACGGCCATTTTGAGGAATAAATACTTATAATGAGTGCATAACCCTGCATGGGCCCAGTCGACCTATGTATTGTATAGGTTATAGAGCCTATATCAATGGGCCTGAATCAGATTTGGACAGAAAATGGAATCTCATTTGAAACTGTGATAATCTTGCGATTTGAATGAATATTAGATCTAGGCCTATAGAGAGGTCCATGGTCGTACGCATATCATGACATATCACATATTTATTTGTGATATGTTCTAATTTCTCTCTCTCTGTCTCTCTCTCTCTGTCTCTGTCTCTCTCTCCTTAATTATACAACATGTAAATATTAATCTTTATGTAATAGGTTTAGTGGGGAGCTGGTCCTACTCCTCTTCCCGTCATCGTCCTCCTCCTCTCTCCTCTCTCCTGGAGGGGGGGGGAGGAGGAGGGGTGTGTAAGTAGAGTGGCACAGGTATGGTATAGTGGGGAGGGACGAGAGGAAGGAGAAGGAGTAGGTGAAGGGAAGGAGGTGGGGGAGAAGAAGGACAAATGTAGTTTGACTAAATACTATATTCTAAGCAGGAAGACCTGCAAATGAGCAGAGAACTGAAACCTATTCCTTTTGTATCAATGTGACTGTAATATATTAAACAAAAAAACGTTCAGTCAATTGTCGGATTCCTATAAGAATTAGAAACAAAACTGCCCCTTCAATCCAAGTGCCGAAGGCACTTGTCAGTATAAATCTGCATGTGTGTGACCATCCAGAACGAGGGTGTGGGCTAAACATACCTAAGGCCTCACTGACCTAGATACTACTGGCTGCTAGAAAGCCACCTAACCTTAGTTGACCTGTTATGTAATAGCAAAAAGCGCTCTACAGACGTAGACGCATCATGGATGGATGTGTATATTTCACACCTGTTATTTATACTGCAATCGGGGGTTAAAAATAAGCAGACGTTCATTCATGGGTGCTGGAGATATATGTACTTCTCCAAGACGATGCCCATATTCTGAGATTCAGAGTGTATGTATTAACACGAAGTAAGGAGGTGATATCTAGTCACCAGCGAGACCAGGTTACAGTCTCTCCAGTATAAGATCTTGCATATGGTCATCCCTTGCAATGAATACCTGAAGAACATAACAATAAGAAAAAATAAACAGTGTAACTATTGTACTGTAAAAGTAGACGATGTATGCCATTTTTTGATAAATTGTCAGAACGCCAGAAAGTTGTGGAATAGTCTATTAGAATGGATTTATAACATCGGCTACTTTAATAAGAGTAGAAATGACAGAGATATTGTTAGAAAAAATAAGAACAAAGTAGTAGTTGACCCGGTTCAAATATGCTTCGGTATACCGGTAGAGGATGATAACTCCAGGATAATTAATTGGTTTATTATACACACTAAATCTTTTATACATAGGCAGAAACTGTTTCATAACAATGAACTGTCTTTTATCCATCTGATGAATGAACTCAACTCGAGAATCAATGTAACGATAAAATCCATGTACATGAAACCCAGAAAAAACATCAAAACCCTCCCCTGGAGAAGGGCAAAGGAGGACATCTCTGAATACCTAAAGAGAAAACCTTAGAAAAATCTTATATAAGATTAGCTTTAGAAAGAACTAATTATTGTATTGACCCGAAAGGGTTGAAAAATTTTACTATGTTTTAATGATTAAGTCCCTTCCTTAAGAAGGTAAGAGTAAGTGTACATTATATTCGCCAGGTGGCGTGGGTGTATTAAATATGTAAATCCATACATAAGAGGTAGCCTACACTGGACAACCCAGGTGGCGCCACTCTAGATTGAGCATATATTGTCCGAAAACAATCGAGGTAATTCTTGATAAGCTTTCCCATGTGTAATCGCTTAAAGTCTCCTTGACATCATATTCAAAAATTTTAGTAAAACCGTATGAAAATGTTTAGAGTTGTAGAAGCCGAGATGGCAGGTTATGACGAATAAAGAAGTTGTAAAAACAAAAAAAAAAGGAGGTGATATCATTATGTACTCCGTCCATTGTTATTTAGCTTAGTAATCATTAGCTAAATGCGTCAAATTGACTCTATTATTATATCCAATTGTACTATCATTTTTGTGCATTTTTGGCATTTATGCTTGATCGAGATATACTCACAATTATCTTTTCTGTGTGCTTTGTTTTGGCACCAGCTGCTAGCCATGCATGCTAACTATTGATCTTTTCATTCTGTTGTAGATTATCATGGTGGCACTAAATACTCGAATGATGGGTGAGTATAGAAATTATCGATATTTTTGTTGTTTTGGGGTTGTTGTTTTTTAATTATCGATGTTGAGTACTGTAGCAAGATTACCATATTGTCAAGTTGGCCTGAAATGAAATAAATAAAAGAAAGTACAGGGTGGACTACGATGAACCAGTCTCGGCGGCCTTATTTATGGAATAAAGCGACCAATTTGACGTTCATTTGACCCAAGTCTAGTAATTTATTATAGACTTTGATGCTGTTACAGTCTTTTAAAAATCATAATATTTTGATAGATTCAACTTACGAATGTTCCTCAATGGTCTCGTCAGCATAGCACAAATCGCAATGGAAAGACAACTTTCAGGCATTGAAGCTGAAGAATTGTTCCGAAAATTCTGCGCGGCTTTGCATATCAACATCCAAAGGTAGGAATTGTGGGGCCTATATTTTAACACTCATGAACAAAATTTAAACTTGAGAGAATACCCGATCTCGAAAAGTGACTGATGATCAATAAGCTTTCCAGACGGGCATGTCTTCATTCACATTTTCATCCTTTATTAGGGTTCCGCCGGTTACTCGAGAATTATGGGGGATTCGAAGGACTTCCTGTCCGTCCTTGGGCATTGTCCGGTACAAGCAACATGGAGCTGATTGTCCTTCAGGGAGAAGAGTACAACAAAAGCTTTCTGGTATAATCCAGGTGATTCTTTGTGTTCAGTTATAAGAAATAACTAATTCCAAGAATGAATATCAAGCAGTCATTTATTAATTTATGCTGTCGGAATGTAGCCCGAATCTTGTCTGAATTCTAAGGTTTATTCCTGCTATGGTACCAGTTCCTGCAATACTATCAAGATTTAGACAACTGCGTGAAATAAATAATCTGTGCATTCTTTTAAAACAATCTATTATATTCTAATTTGATTAAGTAACGATCGAATGTTTTGCATGATTGGGTGTAGGAAATATGTCTATATAACCTCTTGGATAAGCCTGTTGAAACATTCATTGGTAACATGTAATGTTGTCCATTCGATACAGGTAAAGCCACCAATAAAATTGGAGGAATTCTTACAGCATGAATTTGATACAGGCAACCTTCAAAATGATGTTACAAAGAGCTCATATGGGACCGCCCAAATGAGGGAAAGAATAGCGAAAGCTGTGTTTGAGAAATATCGACGTGACATTTGCACAGATCTCTTCGTCTTTTCTGAGGAATTCTTGGCAAACCGATCCACGCTTGTCGGAATAATTCTTTCTGGGACATTGGTAATATATATTAGGATTGCTTTTCAAATCAATTTTCTGAAATGCGGATTGACAATGCCCCCAAATAACCTATGAATGTATCTTCTCATTCTAAGGAGAAGAAAAAGAATGTTTAGGCCTATACATCCCATACACATATCTTATTATAGTTTATTTTTCAAATAATAGACAACTCAACTAAAGATTACAAGGACATCCATCCTCAATTCCAAATTACCATACATATCTATGGACAGTTATCTTATCTTATCTAATTAATTACCGTGTATGCTTGTTATTTCAGATACAGTTCGTTAAGGTAGCTTCAGATGATTGTTCTATTGGGGACTCTCTCTTAATGAGTCACTCAGTTGCTCAACAGAATACCAGCTTCAGCGCAATAGTGACACATTGTTTTGATTACCTCGATCCACACCAGAGGGAGGAAATGGTTGCGATCTTGCTCAGTTTGATGTATCACGATCTCATTGTTTACTCAGCTCACTATTGACTCTGTATATGTATAGACATGCATGCATACATGCCAGGAGATACATATGCAATACATGCATACATGTACATGTATACTTACATGAGCATTTCTCACGAATTGGGCACAATTTGGTGTTTTCTCAGTTTGGAGTTCTATAATATTGTCACATCAAACAAAATGAAATTTGTATTTAAATATCTTGGTAGGAATGATAAGGATCCATTTCTTTGCAAAATGCATATTATACAATCCAGTTTAGAATAATGGAGATGATTTAGTGTATGTCCGGAAAACGTTACCTCCGTCTCACACACAAAAAATCATTTAGCTTTACAGAAAATACCAAGAGTTGTCATATTTTAACCTGAATGCACCGTTTAACCAATACCTTTTCCAATAGGTTAGACAAAATTATAATCCTAATACATTCTTTTGCATAAAAAAGAAAAACTATTTTTCTCTCCAAAAAATGGCTAAAATAGGACGTTATACCTCCGTCTCTATAATACTCATTGTGCTATTTCCATAACTATGCTAGAATTAAATCCAAAATAAAATTATCAGATGTCAAACATAGCAGACATTAACATTTTAAAATATTATTCCTCTAGCTTCATTATTTCCTGAGATTTCCTATCTGCCACCTATATATAGTATAGGCATGCTCGTAGGATCTGTCTCTCCACCTGGTGGTATAACAATATACTGAAACAATCAGCTTTGCAATTCGGCATAATTTCATGCAGTAGGTATTTGAATCGACCTTTCTCTCCAAAAATGTACTTTATAGGCTCCTGCCAAAAGTAAATAAATTATACTGACCCCCCCCCCCCGCCCCCCCCCCCATGCATGTCACTAACTCATATTCGTTATGTTACTATAATAATTATAAAGATGAAAATAGCATCAGTGAACCGGATTCACAAGTAATTGTTAATCGCAATATAAACATCCACGATGAAATAATAGCGTCAATTAAGTCGTAATTCTTTCCTGCAATCACACCAAGTGAGATATGTTGAAGAGCAATGTGAACATAAAGCCAGCTTCAGGTTTATTGGGATTATTTTCCTTTGTAATGTTTTGATGAAGAAAGAAATAATTATGGCTCATACTAACCGACTGGGGCCAAATCAGTTTTCTTCATATAATCGGCAATATAACTTATATTGTGAGACTTAATAAAAAATGATGCAATAAATATATTCCCGCCCCGAATAGGAATCACGCATTCTTTTATTTATTGCTATTGTGGCATCCAAGTTTTAAGTGACCCGCTCTGCAAAAATGGGTCTTATATGTAACCCCTAAATAAGACCCGTTTTTACCATCTCAGGAACTGAGAAGGTTAGTTGATCGAGTACCATTCTGTCAATCATCTTTTTATCGTTTAAATCCCACATAAATGTGTTAGCTGATTGTGGGATGTATGTGTGAGGTAACAATCAGTGTGAAATCATCTGTCTGATCAGTTCGCATGTTTGCAGAAGGCTTATCTACTCCACCCATTTCTCACATCCACCATACACCACTCCACCCTGCCAAACTTTAACAGACCTTTTACTGACCTAAGGAACCCTGTATATGACAGTATATACCCTGCATATGACAGTAAATATTCTGCATTTTCAGTTTAAGAAAGACTAAATTTCAGTAACTATGACTTGACATCGCGCACAAATAATTGATCCTGAGAAGTCGTTTCCTTTGGAAACGTAGGGTATAAACATTAAGTTAAACTGATTATAAAGTTGAATAGAAAAATAGTTGATTAAATCATTGATTAACTTAATAATTAGTAAACTTATAACTTGTTGCAGATCGGGTCACGACTATTTTCATTTTCTAATTGGAACAAAGATATTTTTTAAATGGCTAAACTTTGGGGGACTGGTTACATTGCAGACAATTGATCACATGATATACGGGAGTTCATTTTGTTATGGCAGTAATGGGTTGTCCTTTATTTGATAGACTGTCCCATTTCCAGGAGACGAGGTCATATCAATCAATGCATGTGTCCCATATAAAGGGTAAATTTCTCCATAGATAGCAAAAATGATTATATTTTAGTACGTGCATTGACTACTCAACATAATCATGGCACAAGACATGTGATAAATAACAGTATAAATTATATATAGGCGATGTAATGAAATTCATAAAAAAGGACATACCGCTTCGATAATCCAGTTAACGATTGTGATAGCAGAGTTAAAATGCTGCTTTAGAAGACAGGAACGTATACAGTAAGTTAAATACCATTTGAATTCATAGTTAAGAAGACAATCATTGTGGATAGGTACATTTTATTGTATATTTTTTTAGATATCTAGAAGCTGTAGAAAATGTATTGTCCTTTATAAAATTGATTTTATAAGGTATTCTGAAAAAGAATCGAATGGAACTCATTGGACTTTCAAAGGGATGTGACGTTTGCCATGGTACCACATCTATAGATTGCCAATTATATTGAAAAAAGGCAACTTCTGAGAACATGTACGTGGAACTGTATACTATAGTACTGGACCCATGTACAGAACAAAAACAATCATGACGCAATAGATCGCAGGTTCTCATATGATAAGATAAATGTTGACATATATAGAGCAAGGCAAAACATGCTGGCGTTATCCCATTAAAACTTTAGATGTGGGGACATTTTGTTCACTCGAAGTGACGGATCGCCAGGATGGCGTCTGGTACACGGATCTTCCTGCGAGTTTTGGGACTGGCATTACTTTTGTCCATTTTGTTAAAATCAAATGATACGGCGGAGTTACATGCTAAAAATATAGACAAGTTCGAGGACCCCCCTTACTGGCACCTTGCATTTGATAGTATTTCTATGTTTCCAAAGGAAAACGGTAAATATATCATTGATCCATGGAATTACACTCAGCGGCTCTCCCTATATAAAATCCTCTTGAAAAACACAGGCGATGCTATGAAAGACTTTGGACCTGACAACACAGGGAACATATTGTGGGGTCTACCCATTCAACATGGATGGCAGCAAGAGACAGAAAGGTTAAAGGTTGGTAAACCGGAGTGGAACTGCCCAGAGATTGACGAAAATAATATGTGTATTGCTGCGTCAAGCTGGTGGGCAAGTATGAATTATTACCTTAGTGTTGTGCCCTTCTTAGGGGCATTAGAAGCAGATATACTCGGGTACGTAGGCACAGACATATACCTAAGGAAACCAGCATACACTGATCATTCTGAAGGCAACGTATCAACACACCTAGAAATGAAATGGAATGAATATTGCACCACAAAGAGTGAATGTGACAAAATTGCACTAAAGGCAACAAAGGCATGGACAGATTTTTTCAAGTATGTCAAGAACAAAACTAAATGCAAAAGCGAAGAAACAGGTTGTGATTACAGTGAAGATATGCTTCTGAAACATATGTGGATTGCCCACGTGGATTCAATTGAAGCTGCGCTTCCCCTCTTTACCGATAGGTTGCAGTATCTATCCAAACCTGAAGAAAACTTTGGCATTGCTTGGGCGACACTTGTGGGTTATATAGCAGCCACTAGGTTCCCAACAAACTACAATAACACATTAACATCACAGGTGAAAGGCTTTAGAAGTATACACACATACTTTTCTTTTGGTAGATTGTTTAAAGATTCACTGTACTATAACGAAATAACGTTGTGAGATATTAATTGTATTTGTTAGAATATTAATGGGACATGCTGCTTGTTTTTGTCCATGAATAATTCAATTGATTCACACAACGCCTTGAATATATTCCCCAGCAAAAGGCTCTCCCTCCGCGACTGCTGAGAAAGCGCGATAGTCCACCAAACATCGGAGATATGTCGCGAGAAGTAAATGCTGCGCTTCTTACGATGAATATTCTCTTCCGACTCGATAAATCCACAGGTAAATTGCAAGGTCGTCGTTCTTATTTTGTAATTGCTTTGGAAAGTGAATGTAAAGATAACTCTATAACAGATTGATAGAAGATTATAATAATGCGTAGGTAACGATATCAAAAGGCCATTATTGATGTAATTATTGATTATTTTAGAAAGTTACACCATGAACATGCGGATGTTGCTCAATAATCATAACCAATGCCCTTAGTGATAGCCCCCCGACCATGTCCCGCCCCCGCCCGTATACATTTAAATACCAGGAGGGAAAAGTGTGGGGTCGAAGGAGAGAGGGTGTGTGAGAGAGAGGTGCGTGCGTGTGTATAGGGGGGCGGATGTACCTCGATCTGGTGGAGACTACTGACATGAAGATCAATTATAAGTTCCTTCCCTCGTTAGTATTATCAGTGTAGCGGGTGTTGAAGGGACACGGGTCGGGGCACACCATACCATATTAGTTTGATGCATATATACGTATACGATAATCATTAGGAAATCATACTCCCGGAATTCAACATATTTTTTTCATTTAAGATTTGTTAGTGATATATATTTTCTGAATCCATCAGGCATGTTGATATTGAGTAGTGAGCGCAAGTAGCTAGCAGTAGCGGCAGGTCACAGCCTGGCCAACAATTTGAGCTGAGACATAATATAATTATTGAGGCGCTATATAGGCCTACTCATTATTCACAGCTAATACATTATAATTGCTTGCCAATGTACCATCTTGAAGAATCCTTTCAATACATCCTTACTTCCAATAACTTTCTACTCATATTTATATACATCTCTATCGAATGTGTCTACTTACTCTTAAATGTTGATGTTATTGGTATTATTTTGCAGGGGGGATGACCGAAACGTTCTGGAAAAGAACAATGTGTACAAGTGATGGTCGAGTGCTGGGGCAACGCCTTTTAAACAGTATCGATAAACCCTCCCAAATAATATCTATTCTGTTTAATTTGTTGTCGGTCGTCTTCACTCAATCTTGTAACGGTTAGATCCAATGCCATTCAAGGTACATATACTATGGAAAGCCATTTATACATGTTATAGATTAACCCCAAACCGGGAGAAGTAGTAGGCTAACCCGGAAAATGACTGACAATTTCACCAATGAAAATGCATGCGAACTGGGGAATTTTGTACTTACCGGGTTAGCAGAGAATTAGAAACGAAATCGGAAAATTCCTAAAATTCCCAAATTGTGTTTTTAATATTTAGCTAATCTTCCCTTTCCGTCATTCCTACTTAGACCTCACCAATTCCTGATTGGGGCATAGCTTTTGTTAATTCACTCCGAGCTGAGATCTAATTCTCTAGACACCCTGCTACTTCGGAAAAGCACTATTTCTCTTTTGCCAGTTCTCAGCTAACCCGGAAAAAATTTCCCCAATTCGCATGCATTTTCAATGGTTAATTCGTCATTCATTTTCCTGGTTAGCCTACTAGTTCTCCCGATTTAGTGTTAATTCATTCCGGGTTGGCCGCCGAGCTGGACCAATTCTCCCGAAATAGGATGTCAGTTCAAAAAGAAAAAGGCTTATCAGGAATATGGTTAGGTAAATCAGGAAAAGTATTACTAAAATTCTGTACATTTGGGTTATATGTATAAACGGCTTTCCATAATATACAATGAATAATTAATTAACAGGGGTGGGGTTGCTAGCGGTCCAAGGTGCTGGCTTTGGACGCACGTCCAATCAAAGTGCTGGCTTTGGATGCAAGGGCAAGTTCATAAACGTTTGTCCTACTTTCTCGTGAACCTACACATTGTTAGATACTGATGCAGATGCTCGAGTACACGAACCTGCCACTTAAAAGAGTGAAACAGTTTTATTACATTTGAATGATAAAGTAGGCCTAGTTATACGTTGCTTTTCAAGTTCAATTCACGGCATCACTTTTGACAATTAAAAGGTACCGAACAAGAATTCCAGGCGTCTAGGGACACATAGGAACTATAGAAGTTGACAGTTGTACGTCATAATATTATGAAGTCGCTAAGATAGTTAATTACACACCGTACTGTTAAATTCAGTTGCTTTTTAGTTCATTTTCCCCAGTTCCAGTTAAATGTACGATTATTTCCGAAGTGTATAATTATACTTGTTTATGCTTCGCATGGTACATTTGTCAAATCATTACTGTAGATCTATGTAAAACCAAAACGTGAACAATGGAAATAAAATAATCAGCTCTTCCACTACACGTCAATATTAAGTCCAACAAGTAAACTGCAACCCCTACAAACAATTCTGTCATGTAGGATGTGTGACCATAGAACTCCAACCAACGTGTGGAGTGACTGAGGCCTCTAAGTAGGTCACACGTATGTATGATGTCCGCCGAGGTGCGTGCATTTGGTTTCCTCGTTCTCAAACAGCTTTTACTGCACGGCTTCGCAGAAGGGAGTGAACACGCCACACTTTGTATCAAATGTTTCCCGGTGTTTATTTGGAGAGTAATAAGGGGTGTCCGGCGTTCGCCCCGCCGACATTCTCCCATCTAGGCGGCCCCCCCGCGGCTCAATTCCCATCTGTCATTCTCTCCGTCGCCGATTTGCCATCCAGCATTCCTCCCGCCATAGAACAATATGTATTTGACGTGATTTGACAATGGTTTCTATTCAAACAGATTTTAGTATCCGAAATGTGACTAATTAATTTGTTGTGATGTTTCATTTCGCAAATATCAATCCTTAGAACAAGCGACAGCGATAGTACTACAGAACTATACACCAGGCCCCTGTGTTAAGGAAAGACATTTTCTTACGGCAATTTCCTATACCTTCCTATGTGTGAGATTCCCAGCTGGTAGGAAAAGCTAATACATTCAATGGTGGGTAAGAATTTGTATTCAAACCCATCGAAAGGAAGGGGAAAATGTGTAGTCCGGAATTCCCATAGCCCACAATGTAACGTTAGATCTAGTATAACTTTTGGTATTTGTATAAATTTATCTTTTCTTCGACCATGAGCTGAAAATATCGATGTAAGTTGATTATAGCTTATGGAAATAAAGAAACCAACAAAGATACACGGTATTGAAGGAAGGGCTAGGATCCTGCGGCTATAAGTAGCCATGCTGGACCTACTGATTCCAGCTCTATAGTGATTATCGGTTCGATGCTTATAAGACATGACACACAAGACCCAATAAATAATGTCATAGCTAGTCTTTACATCTGGATATTATTGAACAAATCAGTTGGATTGGAAATGTAATCGCTCATGGTATCATTCTACGCATTGTGGACGAATGAAAGTTAGTTAATAATACGAAAAACATATTTAATTCTACTTATATATTGCATGTGCCGTCTCCATTATTTTGCCGGTAGCTTCACTTGTCCGCAATTGACTGGTTACATTTTTTAGTCAATTTGCTTTTTCTCAAGACAGAAAATATAAAGGGTCATGAGTCCATCGTAAGCAAGTTGTTTCCATTGCATAAGGCATTACATATTATATTTAAAAGGTCAACTAAAATGATCATCTCTAATTACTGACACTCTATTCGTTACTAAAAGTATCAGGCTTAATTTCTGCTTCTGTCAATGTTTATAGTAGACCAAAGAAAGAAAACAAACAATGCAATCGCATTTCTCCTTTATTATCACCCTTGTCTGCAGTCACAAGGTAGTCATATCCACAAATTGTATTTGTACATCAATTCCCCTTGCCTTTATGTTAATATATTTCAACAATATAAATTTAGACAAAACTGGTCGAACTATGGTCCCCGGTGAATTAGGATAAAAAGGTTCACATTCCTTAGCTTCTACGATTTCCCCCAAAGGAAATTTATTTCCATATTATTTACAAAACAGAAAGGGGGCGGGGGAGACATTTAGGTAACAATGGCATGACTTGAGGGTGGAATTCATATATAAGTAATATACTCCATGTAACAGAGAGGAACCCACTTCTTGAAACAACCCAGACTGAGATTATATGAAATCGCTATAGCTCTATTCTGTTTCCATTCCATGGAGGTCTAGTGTATCAACAATTGATGAACAACGAAGAAAACTACCTAATCCTTCCACAAGTACTGACATTATATTCTGTAAGGAGACCTGTACACAGTATTCTTTAAGTTGGACAGAAAAAAGTAACATCGTCACCAAGTAAGAAGAGTCTGTCTCCAGTTGACATACCGACTTCTCTTTTTCTTCACAACAACCACATCATGTATAAAAATAGAACACTCTCTTTCATTCAACATTAGGGTGACAAAAAGGTGTTTTATTTGAAGTATTTCTTCCGCATTTAAGAATTATCTCCAATTATTCCCTTGCCAGAGTTTATAAGAGCAGTGGAATATAACAGGCAATATATATTAACGTTACAAATTAATTCTCATTTCATTGATTTGACTTAATAAACAAATAAGATGATAATGGTTCATTTGTTTCTGACACCCCTATAACGCATTCCTTACAGTAGTTTGAGGTCTTAGTAAATAATTAAAACTTCAGAGCTTTTTAATTGGTTTGGATACTAAGTAGATTCATTTTGCGTAGGAACTAAATGACTATGGTAACAAACTGAATGGATAATGAAATTTTTGAGAAGTAAATGGAGTATGGAATGCATTAGTGTCCTGAAAATGGCTCACAAATATGTAGACCATGGCAAGGTTACGATTGCGACGTACACTTAACTCGTAATCTCATAAAATGTGTTATGTACACTATTAAAAGGGCTGCTTGATAATTCGAGAACCCTCCTTTGTCTTTGCAAGTGCTTCGGGAATTTATTGTCAGCGCAAGGCGAATACCTTCCTTCTATAATTTCCGAACACTCCACAAAGCCTAACCTATTACATATTGTTGGTTGCTTATAGCCAACATGAGTGGCGTCTCGGAAAAGGTGTAAAATTAGAGAATTAATTTGAATTTACATCGATTCAAATAAAATATATCAAATCCAAAGATTATGGAACCTTTCGCTTTAAGATCAAATGTAAAAGAGTAAAGCCAAGACACGATAAAAAGTTAGCGAACACGAACACATGTCAAGTTCCTATATGGCTCGGACTTCATCTTTTTCCTGAACATACAGGAGGAAAACTCATATATTATGATCACTACACATTTTACACTGGTTACCTCCCCGTTAATATTATTATTAAAGAGGATGAAGCAAGAATATTTCGTTTCATTAGTTTTATTTACAGTATCTGTCAGTCTATCAGTATCACAATCTAACTTCAAACCATTTGTTCCACATGTACTGTATTTAATTAATAGCAATTTCCGACGATTGTAAAATGCACATGTCTGCTAATATACACATATACTGAAAGTCTCACTTCACAATCCAGTAAGTGCATTACTCATATATATATATAAAATTATGCATCGGCCATTTACCTATTTAACATCAGTATATACACAAAAAGGACGACTCACTATCAACAATATCATTTACTCTGTAAAGCAGAAAATGCCATCCCCAAGCGAAGGTTTATTCATAGGTTCGGCACTGAAATGGCACAATCTTCTGGGCATTATTGTAAACAAATGTTTATCAGTTCTTATACGGGAATCATATATATATAAATGTCAACAGTAAAAGAGTGTGTATGAAAAGGATATTTGGCATACACACGGTACCAGTTAAGAATCAAGGTCATCGGACTAAGTGAATTTCATCGAGCCAACCCATCGTACAGGTGATAAAAATAGTTTAACATTATTAGCAAGGTCGTACCTGCTGAGTCATCAGGCTTTGTTAACAATGAAATAAGACTAAAAAATCACCTTATTCCTCAGCATTATATCAGCCTTAATATACCAACAAATACTTGTTTCTCAATGAAATTATTAAGACGGGTGCTATAACAAAGTCCATGTTGGATACATTTACCGATGAATGTATTCTGAAACATCTCGTATTTTACCCAAGATGAACTACAACAATCTTTCATACCAAATAGGTACGCAACTTCGTGAGGATTTTTGTTAAAAAAAACATAGACATCGCCGATGCGGAAGTCATAATGATGTCAGTCCAATCTCAGTTTGTATTGCCCTGAATCTAATCTTCTCTTGGTGTTTATAATTCAAGCTCCCCGAACATCTTACGGCAGAAATGTACAGTTTTGTTAGGAGGCCGGTCAAACTTCCTAAGTTTCCCGATGTCCCGTGCAGTGAGCTGGCCGAAGGCATTCGTGTACTCCCGTTCAAATGCATCTGTAAATGAAAAGGGAAGAAAATGACAAATCCACTTGAAATGCTTAAAATAAAGAGCAGCATCGGAACTCGGTGAATCAAATTAATTCTCAAATTAATCAAATATCCTATATATTAGTTATGGGATATATATGGGTCACTATTTTGATTCAACTAACGGGAATATGCAAGTCTCTCTGTCTAGAAAGACATCTTCAAACATTTCTTTTGATAATAGCTAGCTCGCCTAGAAAGTTCGAATAGAACTATTTTCTGTTCGCTCTTTTAAATGTAAAGGTCTGAATTAATACAATCAAAATAAACGAAGGAAACTGATAACAATCAAGTATCATCCAACTTACCGTGATCAATATTTTCACGACCAAGGGCAGTGAATGCAAGGAATAAGATGTCACGATAGATACTTCGGAAACGGGGTTTGCCTTTAACAAATTTATGCTTTTGTCGCTCGGTGATTATTTGTCGGATTGGGGTGACAACATCATTACACATAATGCTAGAGAGAGTATGTTGCATTACGCTGAAAAAGAAGTAAGGTTGAAATGAACATTTGCGGCCAACTACAACAATGGGGAGGTCAATACATGTATTTGTACAGAAAATAGCCATCCATGTATACAAATATTGATTTCAGAAAGGTGTTTCTGTGGATTTTCAAAACTACAAACTCCCACAATATATTGGGGTATCGATTTGGATCCCACATCAAAAAAGTATAATGATTTACAACTTATGGATTTAGGACTGATTACAGCCTTCTGGAAATCTAAGCTCAAAAGTAACATTTTGAATGAACATCATCGGTTTCTTTTGTAAAACAACACGCTTATAAATACAATAAAAAAAACTATATTTCTTTAAGATAAAGTGAAATCTGGAGGTTTACAATGAAATGGGCATTCTAAAAAGGAACACATGCCATCTTACTTGAAACTGACTATATGATAAAGAAATACTATAAAAACTAGAGGAAAGTAAAAAAAAAAAGAATCAAGTGAAAAATTGATGTCACAGCCCCCGTTCCCAGCTTACCTGCGTGAGATGGTCTGCGACTCTGTGATGAGCGCATTGACTACTGGGGACTCGTGAGGCGCTGCAATATGTATGGACACCGTGAACAACACAGAACATGCAAAAGTAAACGCCTACCTAAATACACATGCCTTCTCTTGAACCTAGCTTACTACCTGACAGTTAGTGTGAACTCATTCTTTTGAAGTTTACACAGCATTATGTAAAACTTGTAAACCATTTCGTATAACACTTCATTATAGATTTTTAAAACGTATGCATCAGAACAGTGAAATGCTGCATTAGTCACTTGATAAGTATTTTTTATGAAAAAGACAAACTTTAATCAATAGTGACTTCTTCCATAACGATTAAAACCCGAGCACAAAACACAATACAGACAGGACGCATACACATGATCTGCACGAGAAAATGTATTGGAAAATTTTGCAAAAATTCTGGTGCTTTATTCCTTGTCATTTGCAAATGATTTTTTTGTTCGATAGAAAAACGTCTGATGATATAATTTGGAACAAGATGCCGATGCAAACTACTATAATCAGTCAATAAATATATATCAACCCGTAAAATCATTTAAGTACTAGATGCTTTGGATTTACAAAATTCACGGTGTAAGGATATGAAACAATTTATAAATCGAGAGCCATCTTAATAAGACTTGGTTAAAACCTAGGACAAACATACCACTATGGGGACACACAAACACACACGGACATAAACACATGTATACATAATCTCATGCTACAAAAAGCGTTGAAGAATGGGGAGCGCAGAGCTTCACATAGTCTATACTTACAATTGTTCCACAAGACATACATAGGAGGCCCCAGCTGTTCGTGCATCCGGAGGTTGTCCCAGACAGTCCGGATAACCACATGTCTACTATCAGCCGCCGATCGAGACTTAGGAGGCTATAGTCAAAGATAGGAGGGAATAAGGACATGACAAGACGCGCTATACATTGCTACAGCACTATGCTAACATAGATAGACCATCGGGGAAGTAGGGCGATTTCACATTAAGATTACCAAAGATTAGTCAAAACAATAACCATACGATGTTGCACCACTCTTGACATTAATCGATGATTCCTTTAGTATCACTGAGACGCTGATTCTGAGGGATATCTTCCAACCACACATATTTATTTGACAGTTAAGTCAAATGATCACGAAACATTACGATCTACCCAAGGGTATAGAAATACATGTATACATCTGAAGAAATATGCATATATTCTTGAGGTACATTAATCTTTGATGATTTAAAAGAGACAAAAGATTACTGGATGGAGGAGAAAGGAGAAAGTGTTGAAATGGCATACCGTATTCTCTGGGTTTGTTGACGTGGCAGTGAGCACAAACCCAGGTAAGTGACTTGGTACATCAATGCGGCGGAAGAACCATACCTAAAACATAGGGAGAGTACCAGAATTAAACTTTTATTACATACCTTCGATGTAATTTTGATTCACAATTTCATGAATATTTTTTCTTTCTTTGTCTTTACTCTACGCTACATGTAAATGATTTTATGTTTTCTGTCAATAATAGACAGTTTGAAGGATTCATGAAACAAAAAGAAACATTAGGTGAAACAAGAAAATCCCTTTAAATAGTTCTCTGGGGCTATTACAAACATACAAATCTCCCTCGAGACACTTGTCAACCAAAATAACTATTTTATAGATTCCTCCGCCGTTCGTTATGGATCAGGAAGAGCTCCCTATTGACTAATCCAGAAACACCTTTTCTTTTCTTTTTTACTTTATTTAAATTGTTCAATATTTATTAGATTTATCTAAATGAGATATTCCAGGTATTCAGCCTATTTTTAACTTGGCAGATTCCAAAGTGAGAACTTCTTAGGATATGTTGCTCTATACATGACACTAAGCTTTAGATTATTATCCCCCAGAAAAGATTTCGGAAAGACCTGAAATATATACGCGTACTCTCCTTGTGACTGGTATTGTGCAGAGATATTATATACATTAAAGAATAAGGATTTCTGGCTGATTAGAAAGTTAAGACATACCAGGTTCCAGAAGATGATGGGATGTTCATCTACAAACTGAGGTTTACTCAGACACAGATCTCCCTCTTGTTCTAATACATTCTCAACCTCCTTGCGAAGAACAAGTGGTGAAAGGTAGGGAACTGTCATAGGCTCCAAGTTAACGCTCTTCTTTCTGCAATGAGTAAGGTAAACATTGTATTATTCATATAGATAACATGGCTAGCTCATAGTACATGCTTGTTTATATGAAGATGTTACGGACATGTGTCATGTTACGGACATGTGTCATGTCCGTAGCAGCCCTTCCGAAAGCTTCTTTGAGAATATAGGAGTTCTGTAAATAGTTTATACAAATCTGAAAATAGTTTATATCACAAATTTTATGTAATTCCGACGTAGATAGCTTTATCTTCATGATCTTATAACAGTGCTATGAGATGCCTAATACGATCAGATAAGTTCGAAAAATGAGCCCTCTACATATTTGTATATTGAGAGGAAGCAACAAAGGTATTCCTTTCATGAGAAAGGCCGTTAGTGAGACTGAATGGTGTTTTGGTTATAAATGCTCGGAAGTGTATACGAACCTCTCAGCATCTTTGGTGGATGCATTGCTCATAGTCTCCTCCTCTTCCGCCATACTTGTCTGGGACAGGGCATCCATATCTTTGCTTCGCCTCTTCTCAGCCTTCTCTCCGGTTGCATTATTCTCACTAGTCGAGGACTGATCCTGTTTGTCATCTTCCCCAGCAGGAGTTTTAGGCTCGTGCGTCGGGGTGTTATTAGGACTGAAGGATATCAGCTTCTCCACTTTAGGATCACTGGAAAGCTTGTTCTTGGATTCTTGGCTCTGCTCCTCAGCTTCCTCCGCCACATCACCATTCTGCTTCACTTCTTCTATGACGCCCATGTGTGCACTGTCGGTACTGTTGAGGGAGGTGAGACTGCGGTTGATACCAGAGGAAGGGGTAGGACGGGTGCTTGAGCTAATGGGACCGGTGCCTGGGTGAGCGTTGGTGCCTCCCGCAGTGGGCATGGACTGAACGGACTGCATGGACTCGGACGACTGACTCGGCGTGAGCGTGAATGGACGATTACTCTGACGGTAGTCCTGCAAGCAAAATATATTCAAATTATATTTATGATCAGATTCTATGGGGGAGAAAGTTTTAGTCCGGTGGCCTAGGTTCGGTACCACAACTATATAAATGCTCAGCCAATCTAACCCAATATTTTCTGTAGGTTCTGCCTGATGTCAGGGAAAATACATAACTTATCTCTTTTATCTTGGGAGTAACTATTATCGAAATCAAGTACAAATCCTTACTAATTTAGACTGTTCGTCACATGGAAATCCAATGTTTTGCACTACATGTAAATACGTCCGCACTTTTCTTAAGTTATGTTGGGAGGGGATCTGCCAACCGGTTGAAATTCAATTTTACTATGCTGTGACTTGTGTTGAGTAAGAGAAGTATTGGGTGGAGTTTTGCACTTTTTTATTTGGACTTTTACTGGTCTTAAGTTATATTTGAGCAAGCAAAACTAATTTGGATACGGTATATACTTACTTTCACCTGTATTTGAAGGAAGGGAACTAACTTGGAAGAACAGAACTGGCATCTGTAAAAAATAAATAAATAAAAAAATAAAGAACATATCTCCCACAGGTGACAAGAGACTCAAAAGGAGAAATCTGTTCATCACTAAAACCAACAAGGTAAAATTGTTACTGAAGATAAGCGAGTCAATTATCAAGGATACAATCATTACGACCCCAAAAGGGTAAAATCGTGTGGTGATGCCAATTGAATACACGGAGCCTCCAGTATATTAACAAAACTCTTACGTCGTGTTTAGATTGGAATCATCCGCAGACCAGCCTGCCATAATTTCCTCATCATAGAGCAACGAGAGACAGGAGGTACATCTCGACAGACTGCAGATTTCTACCTCCATGGCCATGTTGAAGAGCGCCTGTGGGATGCTGGTCACGGACCCTGACGTGACCATGGCGTTATTGGCTGACTTGGACTGGATGGCAGAGGCCACTCCCAGGTCCATATCCTGGGCTGATATATATTGATCTAGGGTAGAGTGGGGTGGTGCACTCCCTACAGTTTTAAAATAATATGGATGGAGGTTAGTTGTTGGTTTGACACAATATGTACAATACAGAATCACTCATGAACGGGAATATTTTTTTTGTAAGTATCGAAAAGAAGTAACGCATATAACATACCCCTTTACACTATTCAAACTTATTTCAGTTATGACTTTATATCTAGTGCATACAAGTAATACAAACTGCATCAGCAAATGAGATACTAATGACATTTTTGTCTGTTCTGGATGGCAATAATTATAGAATGACAAATGTCTCTAATAAGTTTTTTTAAAAAGATGATCACAGGAACAAGCAAAGGTAAGAAAAATGAGTGAAAGATGATTATCAAAAACTAATTACGACATGTTAGCAGTACTATATCAACGTAAACAAATTAGGGGCATTTTAAGTTGAGGTGTTTCAATAAAGCCAAGCAGTTTTATTTCAAATTGTATAAAAAGGCAAAAGCATTTGACAAGAGGAGAGCAATGTGGGTTAACATCATATATCATATTTTATAGATCTTAATTTAAGTATTTTGTCTGTAGATATGTCATAGGTACTAATGTGTTTGGGATTGTCTTAAGAAGGGGTGATGAGATGATCCACGAGAGCCTTCACGCGTTTAAATTAAGCCGAACATAAATTCACAAGATAGTTGCCCATCACCAAGACAAATCATGATTTGCCATAATCCATTGAAGCCGAGCAGTAATTGTTTGTACTTAAGGCACCTTTATCAGGGGTTGTTGCAGATGTCTTTGAGTCCAAGCTATCCTCGCTGCGAGCGCCTTTCAGAGAGTCGATGCTTTGAGTGAGACCTTGCAATGCGGGAAGGCCCGCTGAGAGACCAGAAAGGCCTTGCATTGACAGGTTTTGTAACGACAGCAATCCTTCCCACAAACCATTCACTACACAACAAATCACAAAACAGCACAACAAAAAGGAGATGATTAAAATGTGGAGCACAAAACAGCAAAAGTAATTAAGGTAAACACGTGAGAAACATATTATGTGGCATTTCAACACAAGGTGACTAGGATGATATGACTTGTGGCCTCTTCATTTGAGCTAAACTAGATCATATCATCCAGATCCAAGGATAGTAGCTATGGATGAATTACCAATAGGGAAACAGTGGTCCAAAGAGCCTTTTGAAAATTCTGGATAGGATCCTTTGAAAGGCAATAGTATGCACCGATTACGTAAACATTAGCCAACAATTTGAATCTCAAGCCAAATTCTGTGAATGGCCAAGATCTACAAATGGCTCAATGGCTTGGGTATTCTATTCTGTGAGGGGATGAAACTGTGCAATATCTTCAGAAAAAGCTGGGGACTCATGCATGAATACATAATTTTGAGCTCAAAATACGACATACATAGATAATGGTGCACTACAAAATAAGAACATCGATATTCTTTAAAATATCCATATAAGATCATAAGCAAGATTAATTACGAATTGTATCCCAAGAAAAAAAGACTCTAGGATAAAATTTCTACAAAGAACATCTAATGATATTTGAAAATTGAGTTTTACAATTACAAGGAAACTACAGACACGTAAAAGAGTTCAAATAGCAACATACCAAATGGTGTGTAGCCCTTTTGTT
This sequence comes from Sthenelais limicola, assembly GCA_942159475.1. NCBI lineage: Eukaryota > Metazoa > Annelida > Polychaeta > Phyllodocida > Sigalionidae > Sthenelais > Sthenelais limicola. Next base: position 67,632,411 of record OW804096.1, read on the forward strand.
GCCTTATTTTTGGCGCAGCGTCAAGATGGCCATCCAACGAGGCTCCATCTGCTCTGTCGTCCCCGCTGGCCAGGTTATTCGACCGACCGAGATGATCTAAGCTACCAGCTTTCCTCAGGAACATATCCTCCTCCTGCTCGTACAGTACCTTCTCCATCTCATGCGGCTTCGGCAGATTGGTCTGGAGGCCGTTAGCCTCACCTTTGGTGGGCGTTACCATCGTCTGTTTCAACTCGTTGAACTTACTCGAGAACAGGTGTGCCGCCGATTTGAGGGCACTGCCAAAGCCGAAGGAATCAGCTCGGGACACCGGCTTGCCCTTCTTGCCAGAGGACAGCGGAGGTTTATCAGCGCAGTGTTTAATCTCCCCCTGCTTGTCCATGTAGGCGGGTAGTGTGGCAGCCTTCTTCAGGTGTTCAGGGGAGGGTGCTTGTGGGGCATCAGGTGTCGAATTCCTAATCTGGCTCTGAGAATGGGATTGAGATAGAGGAGCCCATGCCTCGGGACTACCAGGACTGGAGGCATCACTAGAAGACACAGACTGTCCAGGCTTCTCACTGGCCTCCTCACGCTTCCCTTTCCGCTCAGGGGAACTTCCGATTGTGAACAGAGCAGCAGGGGACTTTTTAGACGGTGTACTACTAAACGGTTCCAAGTCAATCAGCAAGTTACTCCTGTTACCAGTGCTATGAGCGGGCATACTAGACACGCCACTGTCATTGGCGTCACTTTCTACACTAAATAACAGTTTCCTGGGGCCGCTACTTGGTGTAGTCATAGTGTCAGCAGCAGTGGCAGGGGTAGACTGTTGTAAAGCTGGAGACATGAACAGACCAAGGGGATCGTTCTCCGTGACCGGGGTGCGTACAACATGTGCAGGACTGTTGGGCTTCGACGACGGTTTCTCAGATTCATCAAGTTGACATTCGCTTTGAATATCACTGAACACGGTAGTATCACTCTCATTCACACTCTTACACGAGCAGTCCAGGTCCAATAATTGCTCAGATTTTAAAGTGTCACTACTAAGATTTCCATTCCCCATTCCTAGTCCATCTGACATATCAATATCAGGTGGGATGGAATCTTGTAAAACAGAAGTCCTCAGTTCACTAATTCCATTCACAGTACCATTAACAAGAGGTCCATTCACAGATTCTACACCATTTACATTAGGAGATACAAGCACTTCGTCCTCTGTATCTCCAGCTCCATTGCACGCTTTTTGACTTAACAACGAGAATTTGCCACTCGTGTCTACCCTGGGTGTCAATTGTGAGTCCCCAGTGACCTCTCCTTCAAATGTCCCATCAAGACTCTGATGCCTTTGTTTCTCCTCCCCAATAGAACCTTCTTCCTGAAGGCTCAGAGCCCTCCGTCTCTTGATTTGGTCTCCGAAGCTCTTGTGCCTCTTCCTGTACAGAGAGCTATTAGGATGTTGAGCTTTGCTCAGACTGTGGCTCACACCAAACTCTCCGAAGACAGCCTCGTTGATGGATGATTGGCTTGTCATGAGTAGCCCAGCCGAACTTCCCACTGTAAATGGAAGCAACTAGTGTTAATGATTCATATTTGAAGGGTGAAATCCACTTCAAACAATCGAAGCCAGCTAGGTATCTATACATGTGTAAACAGTCATGAAATTGTCACCAGACAGTACTTTTTTCAAGCTATCTTCATATAAAACTACTGTACTAACAACCAATCAACAATAAGATGACAATAAGGACATACAAAGCAAATATTCCGATAAAGCTCAAGGTCTTCTCCACCAAAGAAAGAATAATGCGCGGAGACGACACAAATATTAACTACTTCATTTGACCTCAAGATGACAGGTACAGGTTAGGTATCTTATGCTCCGTCTACCTATTGACCTCAGAATGAATTAGGTAAATGACAGGGAGCATGCACATAACTAGGAGAGAAATGCTAGTACGTGTAGATATAAATATAGACTATACGTGCACTGAAGTATACAATGATGTGAAAAGCGCAGGAGCAGATATCATGCAGGTACCATTCAGAAATCATCATTACAATTTATCTACGATTGTTTTCAATTCTCAATTCACGTTTATAAAGTTCATCCAAAACTTACCAGGAGGCAAGGATAATTTCGTGCATAAGCTGAGATCATGCAGTTTCTGATTTTAAAATTTACGTTTCTTTCTTGAGCAAAAGATTAAACATACAGTTTAAAGAATTTCTTCCACGATTTTTTGTTGATTCAAAATCAAAATAGCATGCAGTTCCAAACGGTATAATTACTGACTGGGCAAAATTAAAAAAATATTTGTTTTTAATTTGAAATTCGTTTTATTCCAAAATTAAGTTTGGGATGAAATCAACAGTGTCGAGAGGGTTAAGCTAAGCAGACTATGCTCACAGGTACTACTACCACCACGAAGTGTGCTGCCACTACCTAACGATCCCACAGATTTGCGCACGATGCTGCCCACTCGCTGTCTGAACGCCTCATCAGCTTGTGGGTCAATGGTGGCGAACGCCAGGGCGGCTCCCTCTTTGCCTGGTGAAAAAATAGAAGAAACGATTTGTTATAAATTCCGAATAATAAATGGTTGAGGATTAAAAGAATAATTCTAAAATTTGTTATCAGAATATCAAAAGAAGTAACACACACAACTATCATGGTGTAGGATATGACAAATAGAATAATATAATGTTAATTGTGTTAACGTCAAGAAACCATCACAAACCAGTCCCACGATCATGGGTTTATTTTAGATATGACTTATCTATGCCCAATGATTCAGTCAAGTTGACCTTAGTTACGTGAAAGTGTTAATTTAGAGAAAAGCATTTTACCACTTGAGTTAACTTTGAATACTGTTTATAACTACTCAACATTAAACGTGTTTTTTCTTTGTTAGCAACCATTCAGGATTAGGGTTTTATCAGCGGAATCTGAGAGGGTCCTCTTTTGTCCTTGTCGATTAAAGTAACAGCACACCAAACCGTCAAAATTGGAGGAAAATAACGCAAATAAAACATTTTTGTTTCAAAATTACTTTCTGGTTCAGGACTCGAGTCGTCTGCAAATGAGCAAATAATTTCACCAACATCACTAAGCAGGCAAAACATATTTTCAATATAAAATTTGTAATAAATGTATAATCCCCATCTAATCAACAACACAAAGTCATATTGGGACTAGGGACAAGGATGTGAATGTGATTTATACTTACTTGCGCTTCGTTCTTTCTTGAAATTGATGTACTTCTTGTTGGCGGCAGTGATCTTGGCGATAGGCCTGGTACCATTTTTCCCTGACAGCCGGGTGAGGGAATCAATCGATTCTTGCGATCCGATCACAGTAGAAATCCTCTTGGCATCCTCCAGAGTCATTGAGCTGTAGCCCCGATCGGACATTCCTCCTGGGCAGAAACAGACACTAAAATACTGCTCGCCATTCCATAGATTTCATGTCATTCATTTTATTTTCAGAATGCATAATCGGCATTTTATTTAAATTTCATTTTTGTCAAGATAGAAAGCACTGGGCGAACAAACCATGGCAATACTTACCCTGCTATATAAAAAGCTGGTGGCGAGATATTGCTGTGAATGAACTTATTTTATACTTGCTTTTTATGTTAAAGATAATTAAAAGAGGGAATCGCGTTCGTGCACCGGCAGAGTGGGGAAAATATTTTATTCTAATCAATATGAACTTGGGGAGTGCAAAGTATACATAGCGTTTATACACTTAGAATGGGGAATCTGAAGGGAACGGTAGGGAAGAGGGCCAGAACCGGTAAGTAGATAATATTTATAGAGGGCTGCATTAGGGATACTCACCTGTGCTCGTGCGTTCCTCCATGTTCGGCGACTCCACGCTGACAAGATCGGTGACAAATTCAGTTTTTGCAGCGTCCACTTTGTCCAAGGGTTGAATGTCGTCGGCCAGACTGTCCGTACTGGTCCGACTGCATCTCTCAAAGTCACTCTCCGACGTGGAGTAGACTGAAAGCCTTCGCCTCCTCAACGCCTTCCTGAACTGTGCCACAGCCATGATGGCATTGCGCACTTTAGTCCACAATAGGTAGGCGTTCGTGTCTGACGAGGGCCACTTACTTTCTAGTACAGCCTATGGGCAGAGGGTTAAGGTTAAAGGAGGTATAGATTATTTACTATTGGCAAAAATAAAATGATTTCATAATATTGGAAATATTGTTCATTCTGCCCATTGTTCTGTTGCATATTAGACAAATAAAACGATCTAATATAAAGGGGATATATTATGTGTAAGCGAAATAAGGTGAATTTCATAACAGATCACAAGGATAGAGAATCTCAACAAACCTTGTTGTAAAACCCGTATGTGATAGCATTTGGGTGCACACCATTTCTCTTCATTTCAAAGAGAACTTTGACTGCCAGGACGGGTTGGTGGTAGAGGCCACATAACTGCATCAGCACGCGGTAACAGACCTGTTCATCAGGACCAAAGCAAATTAATTCAGATCACTTTTCCGTGCCGGGAAATATACATGCTTAAGACACAAATTTCATGATGACGAAGGAGGGAACAGTATGTCACCATATACCGGTATTATCATATATAAACTGGTTGAAATCACTCTTAGGGTTTGTTGATATTGGTTGAAATAATGAGTCGCTCTGTACATTTTTTAATTATATTGAGATGACAGTATGGTCCAACGTTTCGGACTTTCGTCCTTCATCAGGGACTGTTACAAAGTATTTATCTCACAAGGTTCCATCAATATATTCATTCTATTAAGCCAGCAAAAAAAAATATCCAACTAGGCTTACCTCATCTGGTGGTTGAAGCTTAGCACTCTGCATTTTGACCAGGACTTCATAAGCTGTTCGCAGGGCCTTTGTTTTGGAATGAACGGACTTGACGTATGCAGGTAAATGGATGAACCAGAGACTGTAGCAGTGTCCAAGTAAACACCTGCAAGTGGGAAAGTATTCAGAACCATTAGAAGTCTATACATCTTGATATAAGGTCCCCATCTATGTAACTGATATCAGGCATAAAAATCAAGTCCATATGGGCAAGCACATAACCAGCATAATCTTTAAGGAATAAATCTCGGAGTACTTAGTGAACATGTGTAATTTCAAAACAGTAACTTACTTGGCCCACAACACGGGTTTGCCTACGTGCTTCTGAGCAATCTTTTGGGCCGACCGTACTTCCTGTTTTGTGCGTCTTGTCATTGGACTATTTGGACAAGCAGGAGTTTTCAAGGGAGTCATAAAAGAAAGCTTAGGTCTTGGAAGGAACGTCTCCTCTCTCAAGTCTGGAAAACCATTATAGGTGTATGTTAAACCTTCTGGTAAGCCGACTGGTTCCGGAGGCATAATGAACACTGTCCTCTCACTCTTTGAGGTATCATCTAGTTCTATCAGCTTGGGTTCGTCCCGGTAATCGTCCACTTTCTCCGTGCATTCATCAAAGAAAGCTAAGCTAGCATCTTTGTCCGAGACGAAACTCCTCTCCTCAATGAAACGCGAGAATAGCTGGGTCTTCATCAACTGCATGAAGAACTTGTGGTATGTTTTGTCCCGGCTCTTTAAAAAACCTGGAAAGAAAAACAAGTGAATGATTGATTTACTAAATGTATTTGGGTACACATTACCCAATATCAAATATGTAGTGCAGAATAGATTGGAGACAGAAAGCCGTGCCCTGGATTGTTTTATGGAGCGAATAAACTGTATTGAAACAGACAAAAAGTACACAAGTACACTCACTGTTGACATCAAATAGAGAACTGACGTCAGTCGTGCCTAATGTGGGCGCTTTGGTGATGGGTAATAAATACTGGTTGTAGCCCTTCAGACAACACGCCATGAACCGCAAGAATGCCTCTTGTATGGCAGTCTCAGTCAGCAACTGGAACAATTAATGGATACGATCAAAATAGGTAAATACAATATGGTCGGGTTTAGGTAATATGGTAAGCCAATAAACATATATATCAGAGTAATAAGCATCAATGTCTTTAATTAAAATGTTTTTATTCAAACCAATAATGAGCACACAATTTTGTTTAAATATTTAATTTATAAAGATATGCGTTGATCTTAAGTCTTTAAAAAATCCAGAAGAAAGACATATCTTAACTCTAGTAAAAAAATAAGTTAGTTTCGTGTGTCTACAAACGTGGAGAATCTTTTCACTAAATGGATGTTTAGAGTTTTAAGAGGCACTCACCTCTTTTCTTCTTTGCCTGAAGTCGTGGTCAGTATAGGCCATGTCACGACCAGCATCAATAGGTGTGCCAGGGTTGGACGGCTCTTGGCAGAGAGTTTCGAACAAGCGTTCAAGAGTTGCTCGAAGGACTTTCATCGGTTTTTTGGGCAACATCTTGTGACTCATTCCTTTACGTTCATCCGACCTACAAGCATAAACATTGCATACATTTACTAATGGAGGCAAAATAGACGGAACAAACTAAAATTAGGAATGACTTTCAGGAAGATTTCATGTAACTACTAGAAATTAATCTTCAGGGTCCCAAGGAATAGCTAGGTATGTTTTGCCTATTTCTGTTTCACACACAGCAAGTAATTTTTCAAAGAATAATAAATGGAACCACCAGAGGGAAATAAGTCATAGGAGCATTCAAAACCATGGCCTGCAAATTGTTCTGCATTATGTGTCGTACTTACAATGAAATTGTGTTTGTATCTAGATCGATACATGTGATGTCTGAGGGAGGGTCGTAAAGATCGAAGTATCGTGAATCCACGCCCACAATGAACGGAATAGGTGCGTTGAGAACATCGGAGAGTCCCAAGGGACAAAGTGGAATGTATGGACATTGCCAATGGAATGGGAAAATCATCTGCAATGGGGAGAATACGTAATTAAATATCAATATAGCACATTTAAAATAATCTCGCGCAATATTAACATCTGGAAATGACTAGCCCTTTGTCTGTTTTAACGTTGGGGAGAGAAACAACACTTTTGCCCAGTTTATTAATCACGTTGCAATATGAAATTTCATATCAAAGGGCGGTCCACAGAAGTATGCCTCTTTTGTTTTTTTAATAGAAAGCCACACCATAAAGTCAGAACTTTATATTTCCGTATCTATGTCATGGACTGAAGAGCATTGACATTTCGGATAGAAAATTAGATAACGGAACAAAATAACTGCGTAAATTCCAATTTTACAAGTTAATGTAATTCAAACTATTTACAATGAAATGAGGATCCTATATAAAACAATGTACTGTCTATTCCCTACATTAAATACTGTAATGTGGATCAAAGCGGTGATTAATCAACTGATATACATACTAATTATATTCAAGACAAAGGAAGACTACTTAAGGAGTACTTACATTTGTGAGCGCCTCAGCGACACTAGTGAGGACGGCAGGACGAAGGGAATGAATAAGGATTTTCTGCTCCATCAGGGCGTAGAGCAGGAGGTTCAGACAGTTCTCAGGTCCGAGGTTCTTGAGTAACAGGGTAAAAGATGCACCGCTACATGGGAAGCTACAACAGAACAATGGACAGAATGAACAACATTTCCAATATTATATTGAACTAATTATTTTGACCAGTTAGTTAACTTGATAGAAATGCTAAAGCAAAGACGATAATCCTGTTATCAAATATACATTGTATAACGTGTTAAGCCGCAATAGAAAAAATGAACTATATCGACCTTTAAACTATCAGTTTTTCTGTTACTTGACTTTGACATCAAGACAAGACGAATATAAACCAAAGACATCATGTCACTAATAATGTCGCTTACTTTTGTTGTAACGGCATCTCCTCTGGCTGTGATATACAGATGGAATCATCGGCGAGTTGAACTAATATTCGTGGTCGTTGGGGAGAAGGGAATGGCACTTCAAGCATGAAATGCGAGATATGCCTGGAAAATCAAATTCGGAATATAACGGTTAAACTAACTTCAATTATCTAATTTAACAAACGTATGGATCATATATTCTTTCCAGCCAGAAGCACAATAGTAATGGATTACGTGATACTGCCATTTCTAGGAGAATTCATTAAAATGGAAGGAGCCTTATCATCCTATGATATGACATAGGCCTACTATATAAATTGATTTTAAAAAGTCCAATAAAAGTAATTTCTGATTTACCTTTCAATAGGGACTATATGAGGACCAGAAACTGATAGACGATAGAGGTACTGGAGGAACTTTTTGAAAGCATCAAAGAACGGCCATCGCGACAGGAGACAAATACACTTGTTATGGTGAACAGTCTTCATCAATGACTCGTCTTTTTCCTCGTCTTTTTCCTCTTCTAATGAATCTTCTAAACCTAATTGCGTTTTTTGTTGATCTGTCAACTTCGTCTCGTCAAATTCTTCATAGAACATGATCGCTGCCCCGTAGACCTGTAGGAATCAAAGAAATGTTTACCATAAATACAACGAGATAATAAACTCCTAAAGTTATTGGTTTGTTAATATACTATAAGAATAACAGTTAGGAACATAATTTGAAAGTGAAATCTTGAGAGAATGAAGGTACCTTTTCTCCTCCAGCACCAGTCAGTACAAACGTTGAGAAGACAGGCAGGGGGTGTTGGGCGAGGGCGGGCCAACTTTCAACAGAAGAACCTAACGGTAGACAGAACATGGGCACAGACTCCGGGAACTCAAAATTAGGATAATCCTCCAATGGCCATCGATACAATGTGGCTGAAAAGAATAAAGATGAAAATGTCAGGCTTACCAATAACATAACAACATTGATTAATAGTTTGTCTTAAAAATAGGGCTGCTTCTGGTAGGTCAGTGTATTGCTCATATTCTATTTTTATCGCCGACGAAAGCGAACTTCAGTTTAGGCTCATTAACATTTGAAGGGGGAAACGAAGACATTGGCCCTTTTTTTCACGGGCGCATCAGCCATCTATTATTCATAGTAGGATGGCAAGAACCGGTTGCCTTTTCCTGCCCAATCCATTACACATTGCGAGCCAAATTAGTTTGACTAATACTTTCAGCAAGTCATGACCTACCTGGTTTGTAGGCTAGAGTGTTGGCCTTAGCCATAGATTTCTTGTAACACAGGAACACATCCGACCCCACCTAGAGACAAGCAAAGCAGCAGAGTATGAGATTAATAATGCACGATGCTGGCAAGTGGCGATACAACAATTTAAATGACGAAAGAAGGCGATAGTCACGCCCGGGGACGGCACAAGGGGACTTGCTCATCAGCTCCGGGAGAAACAATACACTTTGAGATGGGAAGGCCAAATGAACATGGGCAAATCTTAATGACAAAAACAATTGCCTATCCTAAGTGGACTCCATTGGGTAATCAACTTAAGGTCACTATGGCGACAGTGAGGAATGTTTATCACACAACCATTAAAACAATGTAAGCGACCCTTTAAAAAGACACGTTCCCCGTGGTGATGGTAAACTATAAAATAAATATTTGTATTTTTTCAGTGAGAAATAATTAAAAGAAAAAACGAAAATCGAAGAGAAAATAAAAGAAAACACACTGACAGTCCCAGAACAGCCTCGCAGACGGCCAGGGAGAACCAATGCACCCACAAGTCGGATGTTGGCAATGTTTATACATAGGAGGAAATGACCAAGCCTTTAAATATTTAATTAAAACGACTCCACCCGCGTACCGAAGCACAGAGGTGATATGCACAAGGGTTATTCAGTCTGTTTCTTTCCCACACAAGACGCAGGATATGATACAAAACAAAAACACTCATTGATTCTGGATCAGACCCGTCTCTCCTCACACTGCAAGTGAGTAGGAAGTTGGATGGAAAAACATCAACATGAGAAAATACCTTTATACAGTTGCTATTTTCTAAAGCTCAGAATCAAATATTAATTCGGCGGTAACAAGAAGTTCCATGCCTCTACTCTCCCCTTTAACAATGAGCCGTACTAGATTACAATTACAAATATTACAAAGAAAAGGACAGATAATTCCTCAAATGTAATTCATCCAACTCTATTGAGCAGAATTTGACCAATATTAGCTCATGAAGGCGTCAAGATGAGGGCATTTATGGCCGGGAAAGGCTAGGGTATGATAGTCACAGGCATCTCCTTCACACGCTAATTGGGAGTCTTTTTGAATGATCTTTCGGGCAACCTGATTGTTATGCTGCTATTTATATCTGGCGACATTAACTTTTGTTTAATTGGTGACCGAGGCGTTAGACTTGACAAGCTACCGGTAGCGGCCATCTAAGAGCATCCGACAGATCTTTAGATATGTGAATGAAAGTCATGAAAATGGGTATTTTGACTAAATAATCGATACCAAATAAGGTTTAACTTTTCAGTACCCACTACTTAAAGAGTTCAGATAAGACAATACTTAGGATACAAAATATAATTCGCTTGACAGGGATTTCTTTTTGTAGATTACAATTAATATCTTATCAGACACATCTCAGGGCACTTGAGAGTATTTTAATTTGATATAAACTGTAGACAACTTACCATTCCTTTGTTGAGATTTTTTGGTATTTGACAGAAGGCGTGTGGAGGTACTTCACTCTGAAATAGGAAATGATGGAAACAATATTAGCCACTCATTAAATAAGTTAATTAAATCAGAAGTAATTAAACCCAAACTAGAGTAAATGAATAGTTCAAAAACATAAAAGTCGATGGTTGATTGGAAGCTAAAGGAACTAAAGCTTTCGAAATATAACAACCAAATATGCAATGACTGAAAGCTGCCTCTGCGGACAAAAATATCGCGATGTGACCATGGCCTCTTGGCAGTTTTTCACGGTGGTTTCAGGGCAAGACATGGCAGCGAGCCAAGCCAAGACCCATCTCAGTATTGAAGGCATATTTAGCGCAATCCTAAGGGACCCATCCTCTCACACCCGAGCCATCAGACGTGGTGTTCCTTGAACGTTACAGTTTTACTAATGCTCTTCCCCTTCTAACGTTACTGAGATCTGGGGGTATATCCCAAGGTGGAGCAACAGGACTACTGACAGGGAGGCCCATTTCAATATTGCAAGCTACCACTGAAGTGAATTCCGATGCATCTCACAGGGAAAGAATATTTTTCAATATCGGAAAATCCCAACGGATTATTTACGAGGCTTTTCCTTTTAGTATATTCAGCTTACTTTCTCTATCTATATTTCTCCGTTTTATCTTTTTTTCTTCAGTAATTCCATATATATATCTATTCGCACGGTCTTCGCATTCTGGTCGCACTTTTGCTATTTCGTTACGAATTGTTATATAGGTCTTAGGAGGTAGCCATGTCTAATATACCAATCCCAATTCGACAACCAGGAATTAGACCGTTGTTCATACTGTTTTTGCAGTTTAAATATAATGATTTATCGATGGAGGCTTTTGCAGCTTCCGTCTTTAAGGATGCGAAGCCAAATAAGATAAAAAAAAAAAGGACAGAAGGAACAATCAAGGCCCACTCATCAATGCGATTGGAAATTAAAAAGCCACAGCTGATTAGTGATATTTGTTTCCGGAGAGTAAAAGACACTCTCACCATCTAATTTGAAACCAGAGTCTAGATCCAATAAATTCCCCGTTCGGTCTTGAATGTAGCAATATAATTTTCACCGTTAAACGAACTTAATATTATACACAGATTTGATATATGTATTAATTAATAATGCCTGGACTAAACACTAGTCTGCGACGGTATCTAAGGGAGGTATCCAGGCACTTTGTACCAAGTAGACAGAACAGAAGTGCTTGGATACCTTCCAATAGTAAACGGGCCTTAATTTTTTTATCGAAAATGATTCATTCTGGCAACCAGGTAGTAGGGGGTCTCTACGGGGCATAGACCATTTGATGTGAAGTGAAAAGAAGGGTGATAAAGACAGTATTCAGAGACTGGGAGGATACAATCTCTCCTTCCTTTATACACGAAGAGACTCACTAGCAATTATCGTTCCTCGAGCAAGCATCGTTCAATTCCCATAGACTATGTTTCATATCGGGGGATGTCGCTCTTGCTCCAAAGCTATATCCTAGCTACTGTTCACTATCTTAAAATACCCTAAATTCACTCAGTCATTTATACTTATTTTTACCTAAGAGTTAAGTGTATCCCAAAGCCATGAATACCTAACAGCGTGAAAGCTATTGCAATAGAATCAAAATGAAAAGGCATGTGCTATAGTGGTATCTCGAAATCTAAATGCATCACGGCCTGTAACTTCGGATCATAGTACATTAGCAGGAATGACAACACACTTCGGTCAGCCTACTATGAATTGCTATAAGCCTTGGTATCCGAGGTTTCCTCTAAACGACAATAACGCACCATCCATTTATACCATTCATCAAGTTCTTCATTCAAATAAAGCAAAAAGGAAAGCTAGGCTTGACTGGATATTGCACCATTATTGAGAGAAAAAACCCAAGAGGGCGTTTAAGGAGAACGATGGCCAAGGGAGAAGAGCTCGATGGTCAGAATAATCATAGGCAAAGACAATCACGGAGGCAGTTCTATTTCCAGTTGGAATGAGCTATTTTTGCCGTGAAGGCTTGGTGCAGTACCCATTTATTATGAAAATAAATACCAATGAAATGACTGGTTCGATCGACCACAACTTGGAGGCGATAGCTTTAGAGGCAAGTGAGGCCAATTCCCCTACAGGACGTTATAGCAAAAAATGGAAGGCGATACAAATCATACATATATACATCGAATATTATCTTTTCTGCTACATCAATCGAAGCGGTTATTGGAGGGGTGGGGGAGCTCTGAAGGCGGGTTTGGATGGGAGGAGTGACCTAACTGCAATACGAATGGTTATTTTGGGGATATATGTATGAGAGTCATGCTTCATCTGGTACTTGAGCATGATGTCCCATACCATTTAAGGCTAGGGCGCCCGAGTCGCCACATCCCTGTCCCATCAGTGACGATTTACACCAGGCTCGAGCACGATACATCAGTGATGAGCCCATGAGAAGCTCAGAATGGCGAGAGCAAAGCCTGAGATGGAGGCGCACACAAAGCTCTCCCAAGTATAGACGTGTATTATGCCCTACATGGCCAGGCTGGACCCACCCAACGAGTGATAGATAATAGAAATTATGCACAGAGCTTATCGTGAATATGCACAGACAGAAACTATACTTTTGGCTAATCGACCGCCAGATCAAGAACTGAATCTACACTGGTTTATCACCACGACATGCATTGATGCAATGAATTATTATGTTGATACAGATATTAGGAACGAGGAAATAGGCCCGACGCTTCAGTGTGATATCGATACTGCTAGGTGATAAGAACACGCTGACCTGAAACCTTTCCTAGACTACTCATAAAATAACTTTGTCCCACGATATTCATTCATATATATTCCTGTGATACATACTGTCAGCTGTGAGTTAAATGCAGCTTGTGAATTTTACAAAGACTTTTGTATGTCTAGATTTATTTCATTCAATTAAAGTTATTTTTTCGAGAATCAATGAAAGGTCATACAGATGATCTGACAGAAAAATGCGTTATCTTAATTCTAGAAAAAATGAGTTCTACTTATCAAAGGTTATCAATATAGGCCAATTTAATTTGATTAAAAGTGATATTGAAACGACACAACACTATCTTAAAACAAGAGCCTATATAAATTCACCAGTCTCCGAGCCACCGCATTAGTGAAAATAGGAGATCTAAGAACCAGAGTCAGAAAATTCCCAATGCGCGGTCCCCTTATCATTACAGGGCCGATTAGATACAATGGTTTTTGCTGGATCTGAGTTGGGACGAGCGGAGGCCATGTCCCTATGGTAATTATCAGTCTCCTGACGAAGGCTAATCGAACTATTTCAATCCATGCTACTCGAGGCCGTGGCGTTTTATGGCGTATATCATTTATTCAATAGGCGCCATAAATAGCAAACAATTATTTACCTTTCATGGCAAATACACTAAGCGAGGTACTTTAAAACTACGTCGTAAATACCAAAGTGCCTCTAATTAAAAGTTACAGGGTCATGCGATAGTATTAATATAATCAATGCAACTTTTCAAAATAAGATAAGCAATATTTGAATGAGCATTGTCTGGGCCATCGAATCAGAGATAGCGCTTAATCAGATATGGAATCACTCCTAAACAATGAGATCATGTAATGTAATAAGCGAAATAGTAGCAAAGACAATAATTGTCAATTTCTAGAAGCACACATTCGGTTGAGAGACTGGAAGAGTTTATCCTCTCATCTACTCTTCTTCTCGGACGCAGGCGAGCAGGAAAAAAAAATGAAAATAAGAGAGGGGATTCAGTGGCTCTATGAGAAAGGATTGGCTTCCGTGACTATGAACGCTGCTGTATAAACGCCATTATTTGACTACACAAAATAGAGCGCCACAGCCTCGAGCTTTTGTTGCAAAACAATATAACAGGCAATATCACATTCTGCGATGAATGAAGCCTCAGATGGGTAACAAACCCACTAGAAAATGTACACATATACAGGCATAAAGGCGTCATATAATCCAGCAATTTCCTTAAGCTACAACAGTGGGAATATGTTATATGGGAAAGTTCCATTCTGTCGCCGTGGGAGAAAATGACACAATGTGCCCAGGGTTGCAGGGCCGTGGGTTAGTTGCTAACGTTATTTCTTTCTTTCATTTTGTCATTTCCCGCCCACTGCCCAGCTAGAATTGGCTCCAAAGGAGAACTGCGATAGACATATAACGACCGTGACATTAAATGTTGGATAAAAGAGGCTGATATGACAGCTCGTACCAGTGGTAATCCGGTTAGGATGGGAAGCCAGTTCCAGAGGGTTCCTGGCAAATGTTTCCCTACAACATTAGCAATGTCCTATCATCAGTTATCTATTTTCAAGTCAGCACATTAGTGTCGTACTTGGCCTCGACCCAGAATTGGCTGGCGGTGCCAAGGGGCCTGTATACAACAAGGGTTTGAAAAAGATAATATGGATGTATATTGTGTGCTAAACGACAGGGCTCAGTAGTTAAATAGATTACCCTCATATGATAAATCTCACTTAGGATGGTTGGTCGTACATCAGGGAGGACACCAGACATTGCAAATGATCACATCAAGCAATTAAAGCTGGAGTACTGGGAGTGTTTGCATACATTTGGCTTGTCATGAAAGCCGATAACTTGTTTCTTTCCCAAATGAGGGGTTTCTAAATTCAAATTGTACATTCATGGGGCCATGCACGATAAAAGTTATTTGATTTAATTGATTGATAAACGTTAATTAGAATCTCATGTTGGATACATTTCTGTACATAAACTAACAGTTTTTAATCCGTAGCCGAGATATACATTGCTCAAAACTTTTATTTTCATAAATGTTTATTAGAATAAAAGAGGTAGGTAGGTTATCCAAGGTCTATATGAGAAATGAGCTTTCCTCTCTTTGAGACCTGAGAGCCCTTACACCCTCCTTGACGAGGAGAAAAATAGTATATCCCCATAGCTCTATATTCTATCTGAATATGATTTTTTAAACCTTGTTTACGCGCTTCCTCTGTTCTCTTGCACTTGAGAGCAGAGTGAATAAACGACTGGCGACAAAAACAGAGTTACGCAAACACTAATATATTAACGAAACTGCGAATGACAGATGGGGCATAAATCACTATCCCTGATCACTGATGGGAGACTGCTTGTGAAAAGGAACTAAAAAATGTCTGTCCACATTTATCAGCGAAGGAAGAAATTACAAAAATACATATCCAGATTTGACTTGTCATTATGTCCACACAGCACAAAGGTGTATATTGAGGAAATAGTTGTATGGAATACCTTGGAATCAAAACTAATGAACGATAGCCACAAATGCACGACCTGGTTAGTACTCTGAATAAACCCCAAAACAGTGCATGTCCCTCATTTGTTTTGAGTAGTCTGCCATATACTCGGATCATTTCAAATAGAATCGGACTATTAAGAGGGAATAAAGTTCGATTTTTCTTCTTTTTTTTCTGAAGAAAAACTAACAATTGTGTTAAAAGTTTAAAAGAATATCTTTAATTTCTACCGACAAATTTTAAAAGGGGGAACTCAGAAAGTAGAGTAAATCCAACTCTCCTTTGGCTGACATGCGACATGACCAATTTTACCATCCTCGAATATATTCCTGTTTATTTGGTCATATTTCTATCGGAAAAATCAGTGCCCGACTACCGTATATAGTTTTTCATGCGTAAGAGGCAGGGAGGTTAGCCAAGGGCCAATTTCATAAATGGGCTTGCTTCTCTTCAAGACCTGAGAGCCCTGGGCCCTCCTCCGCAAAATATTCAATAGTTCCACCCTAACATAGGATGTATTTGCCAGAACGCAAGTTCAAGATTAGCATCATCGGAATACAGCATATAGGGGAAATGGAGTATACTTTTATATACCGTTTTTCACCTTCAGCTACTTTTTCTCTGTTGAAGATGGCTGCGGGCTTAGGAAGTTCACTCACATATATACCTAAATCTTATAGTGTATGTTACATGCGGCACACACACATTTAACCAGATAAGATGGAATCGGGACGACTTAAGATTTGGCCCAGGGACGCTTAAGAGGGGAGAATAGTCACTCTATCAATGCGCTGTTAAAATTTAAGATATTGATAACTTATTCGTAACCGTATACATGTAATCGAACAGACTGTTAAAATGGCTCAGGTTTACTAATATGTTATTGGACACTACCACCATCGAGGGTACTAAAGAATACCCTACTTATGTAAATATAGGAATAAAACCTAAAAACGACAATCCGGTACGTTTTCTCATGTACGTTAGGTAAATACCCTACTTAGTTAGGACTAATACGGTTACCTACTTAAATGTTTGATGCATTTTGTACAAATAAAGTTCAATCAATCCTAATCAATCAATAAAGCGGTCTAGAGGCATAAAACACGGATAAACGCCACTGAGAATACTACTACCTCTAATATCCTTAATAGCTATAATGACACTGTGCATCATTTAAAGTGCGGTGAAGTCAATCTCTAATTTAAGAGAGGCCATGGGAAAACTCTCACCAAATTATAAAAGCATCAAGAAAAAGCTCTTTGAGCAGATGTGAAACAACTGTGAGCTCAACCACAAGAGGGATTTTTTTTTAGAAGACGGGTGTGCATGATTCCATCACTTCTCATGGCATGTCAATCATATCCATCTTGCGGTGCCTAAAAAATCGGGGCGACGGCGTTCAATACTCTAGCGTAAGAGGTATTTTTTAATGAAGAATCGATACATAAAGAACCTTATCACCAGACAACCACAGAGAGCGGGTCCTATGATAAGCGATTAAGACCACAAGATCGAAAAGACTTTAGTATGTAGGCAACAGTCAATTATGAATTCAATTTTTCATCATCCAAACCAAGTGCACGCTGCTACAGTTGTTGTTCATCATCTTACAGCCCCAGTGCGAGGGACACTGGTTTTTGAAGTTTATAGCAAATGATGTTGAACCCAATCGCTGCACCCCAGGATAGTTTCCGAAAGATCAATGACCAACAAACGGGATATCCCGGATGCAATATTTCATAATTGTAAAAACAAGACCATCTCACTCGAAATTATCATACACATTCAGGACACTCTGAGAAACATCCAAAGTGATCAAATTGGCAGGGAGGGGGAATACAGAATGGGGAATGAATGGGACGGCGATAGGAAAAAAAGGAGAGACAAGAGAGGGGATGGGAGAGCATTACATTAGAAATAACCAGCTTTTTTGACATTCACAAACGCCTCACTTCTTTGCAGACAAACACCATTAGGTAAATGATAAACCTTTTACTGCAATATATATTAGGTATTATGGCGCCAGGAATATATTCTCAAGCGGATCTCCAGAGCCTGCAGGAGACAGGATTCACACAGAGAAATACATCTAAGCTTAAAGGGAATATAATTGTTCGAGCCTCGTGGTCATATATAGGAAAGCAATCCTGTTTATCTGGCAAGTAAAGGGTGGAGGTTGGCAATGGTCCTGGCAAAGCTAGCGGCTCAGTAGTGGGCTTGATGAGCAGATGAGATCATGTGAGCAGCCCCCTCATCCGATAACCCCCTCCCTTCTACCTCCATAGAAAGCCATAACCTACCCTCACCCCCGGTCCTTTGTCACTTGATTAAATACCAAATTATCCGCAAGTAGAATCGCATTCCCGAGTAAATGACATTGGGGAGAGCAAGGGGTATAGCTTGTATACTGCTGAATAAGTATAAATATAGTAAATTCTCAATGGGAGGCGCCTTGCAATGCCGAAAGTGAGCCGTTCACTTACATTAGCTTGTTCAATTTGATAGGAAAGCTCATATTTCCATGACTTACTCTGGTAGCTGTTTGGCCGGCTGGAACATTATTAACTCCACTCGCTCTGCATAGACAGGTCCACTGCCTTGGCGAGGTGCATCTGAAAGTGGGTGGCTACCCACCTTACTTCATTTCATGATGGCCCAGCTGTAACTGGCTGTAAGCGACAAAGATGTATTTCTCAGAGCGAGGAAAATCAATGCCGACAAGAAGAGCCAAGACGCAGTGAAAGGGGGTCCAGCTGAGAGACAAACCTTTAAATGGCGTGCTGTATTACAGAGGCTAGGTGGAAAGCACCGGGGACATTGCACGTGGCGTCAAATTAAACTTTCTCCGGTTCCTCAGAATCGCACTGAAGTACTGAATGGATGTAATGCCTGACCCACGACACATTAGGTACCTATCAGGTAGATTGGGGGACTTAAGGAACCAGCGCCAATAGGAAGGATATAACGTGTCTGAGCAACCCATGAAATAAAGGACCTTCATTTTCTATCTAGACAATGCTGGCGAACACGTCTGCACTATCCTACCGCAAATTAAAAGGATATCTATAGTACTTTGGCAAACCTAAACGATTCTATTAAAATGAATAAAAGAAATTGCGTTCCCAATGGATATTTAAATGGAAGCATAACCATTATATAAAACAACTGGAAAACCTGTATATATCAGGGATGAAAGTAGCGTCAAGAAAAAAATACTGAAACTGAGCACTACAGACAGTGGCACTAAATGTATAATTTGATAACTGATAATTTTATTTTTTTAAGTTGCGACGAAGTTCGGTACGCAAATAATTTTGTCTAATTTAAAGGGTTAGAAAGGAAATATATTCTATGTAGAATGACTCCTACACCCTGAAACTCCACTAATCAAGAGACAAGGTTCAAACTGTGTTCAGTTTCTCTAGCAAGTATTTAGGAAGATCTGAGAAGGGAGCAATTCCCAGATCTGCTGGAACTTGCACCAGACAAAATTAACTCATAAAATATTCACAAGTTTCTAATTTGTATTATCAACAGAAACACATTCTGTTTCAATCCAAAGATTTTAATTGAATAAAATGCCTAAAATGTGGTCAGGATAAAGAAAAACTCGCATAAAAGGCCCTCCCCCTACTATCAATGTTTGAGCGCTCGGAAGAAAATGTCTCGCTTCTTTCTATGAACGCGGTGTGGGTGGAGGCTTTGTGATTTTTCCAACATTGAGCCAAGATGAACAGAAGAATATTGATTTTTGCCAGACACTTAAATATCGGAGTAAAGCTTTTCCACCAAGGGTAAAACCTTGATCGATGATGGTAGGATCTGGATCAAACAGATTTGGTCGTCAAGTAAATTCCGCGCACCAGCCTTAATAATAGCGCAAATGTGGCGGGCATTCGTTTATTCAATACTTGAACTCAAAGCCAGATCAACATCTCTCCTGGCCTGGTTCACATTCTAAAGGGCTCGCAGGCCAATGCCGTATAACCTCACAAGAAAAACCAGTACGCTTGGCTTTACAACTGGACATTACCTTGCGACTGGGTTCAATGCAAGAACATAAATTTTCAAAACTCATTCGAGCCGTTGAATGCCTGGCAGGGTATTCATTGTGGGAACAGGTGCCTGGTTAAATTTTCAATTTATCCATCCCAGACACTTAATAATAGAGGCTTGGCACTTTTTCCATCGTAGTGTTTCCTAGATTTACATGCGATCAACGAATAAATGCAGTTTGCTGAAGAAATTAATTTACAACACATAAATAGCGACATCGATCACCGGCGTAAAGGTGTATTCAAAACTAAATCGGCGACGACATTATTGTACCAAGCTCATAAAAGCCTCGTCGTGCAGGAGTATAGAAAGGAAATAATGGAAAACTGACGGGAACACTTTCATAACACATGCGGTATTCATAAAATCTATTAATACTGATTCTTTGTGGCTATATTAGCAATATTGATGGAACAAATACCAATCAAATATCCTACTTTTGCATGAACTTATCAAAAATCATGAAATTAGATACAATATGCATATATTAAATACCCAGAAATAGCCAAGACTTATTAATTTCGTACACTATTCTATCAAGATAACCTTCAGAATTAAATTGGGACATGGTGCTAAAATACTTTTTGTGTGTCCAATATTAGCCGAAGTTTAGTTCTTGGTGAAGATGATACCAACTTAGCTAGATATAACCATGGGGTAGGTCACTGGTGCAATATCTAAAAAGGCTGGGGAGGGGGTGGGTGGGGGTGGTTGACGGGGTAATATGATATTTAGATTCTGAAATCGTGAAGTTTGATACGCTCGAAAATACAAAAAAGTCTACATTTGTGATGAAAGCTAGGATCATCGTAAGTAATTCGGAGTTTTGAAGTTATTTTGCACCTACTCCAATGTGTTATTTACAAACTTTGTTCTATTTTAACTATGCTTTTAAAAAAAGTTGAGCAGCTCACCTTGTTAGCGAGTATGACACAGATATCTGTGACAGCTAGCGTGTCGCTGGCGGCCGCCCCATCAGCCCGCCTATACGTGATGTACGTGCGACTGCTGTTCGAGTTGTTCACGTTAGCAGGACGACCGTACGGAGACGCGTGGACTATCTCACACCCCTGCATAACTCGCTCCTTGCCTTCATATAGCACCCTGTGACAATAAAGTGTGATAAACGTCAAAACTGATATTATGCATGGCAGAATTTAATCGATTCGAGGATTATTTAATGCTGGCAGAAACATGCGTCTGTCTATGACGTCAGAGTAAAAATTTAAACTACAATGATGAGGTACCCTGAATCATATTTTTACCATCATTATAGTATCATAATAATGGTGTGCGTTTATGTTGATGGAAGATGTACGAACGTATGGATTGGAATAAGGAAATGTGACTAAAGGGAGAAGTAGACAGGAAGGTAAGTAGATTCAGTAGGTTATTATTCTTTTAGTAGAGGAAGGGGTGGGGGTGGGATACAAATGATAGGTTAGGTAATAAATAATGTGAAAGTAAATTCTATCATTTTTAGAGACTTACCGTAGAAAGTTGAATTAAAATGTAGATTTTTATGAGCAACACATAGTTGTGGGAGTAAATAGAGCACCTGTACGCATGCATCTTACAAGCAATACATTAGGACCACGTAAACCTCCCCCGAAAACACTCTCACTAAGCTTCATTTTTCACGATACATCTTATTTAATTAATACTACTCACCCCAAATCAGTAATAGGTGGCTTGTCCCTCCCCCTCCGGTAACATAAGTACACCTCGGGAGCCCGGATGCTTCCATGGTTGAGGTCGGCTGGTAACCCAGATGGTGTCGTCTCCACACACTTGTAATTCTTGGGAGGCGTTTCCCCCAGACTCCGGATGATGACAGCGATGTCCACAATCGGATCCTGTTTGTGGGTAGGCTTCAAAGTGGCTTCGTTGGAGAACTCTTCGAGTGGCTCCGGGTTGTCCGGTAACCCAGCCACTACGAAGTAGTCCACTATCCGCTTCTCCTCCATCTTCAGTTACCCTGTCATGTCTTCATCTGCAAACAAGAGAGGATGATTTGTTTATAAGTCAATGCTAAAGCTTACAGGTGGGTGTGAGGTGAGCGGATACACCTGATTAATCCTCTTTCGAGAACAAATGATTGATCCCAAGATTTTCTTCAGTTCCAGAGTGTTCGAACTGCGGACGCTGGTCTAAGAGTTTATCTCGAAAGAAGCAGTATCTTACAATAGAAGTTAAAATTAGATTGTGTCGGTAAGTTGGTGGTTATATGATATGATTATATAACGAGCTGTTATACTTGTACAACATTCTACCTAAAATAGCCAGAAATATATTGATGACGCAATATGAATATACATACGGTACCGTACAAACATTTGAAAATGGCAAGTGACGTTCTGAATCCAGTAGATACAAAAACATTACAATATTTTTTTAAATATTGAAATCGCTTCCAAATTATTGCAACACGCCCACAGCAATTAGTGTTATGAGGGGGTGATTAAATATACTATGATAAATTGTATTTAATTGGCAATGCAACCTATATATAATTAACTTCTATTAAACCTCCTTAAACTGTACATGTAGAGTAAAACAAATTAAATTTGTGGTATGATGTACCCCAAATGCAAACTAAAAAGTAATTTAACGAGTTGATTTCACCACAGCTATAGAGCTCTGATGTCAAATACAGATGAACGGAATGTATGGAGGGCTTCGCCTCGAGACTACACCATCAGGCCAGAAATAAAGGTTATTAATTCTTTTAGTCTCTGCCTAAGATGGTCAATTATAGCCCCTAGACCGCTCATGGTAGATAAAAAGGATCTATGGCCATTGTTAGTATGATTCTTTATTAACCACACGTGATTCCTCATGTGAATATAGGTATATTCTATCCCCTGACGTCATCACACGAGACAATTAATAACAAAGAATGAATGACGGCATCAGTACTAAATATCAAAGAAAAAGTGCTAACCTCATACCAACACCTGTTACTATAAGCTACCCAGTAACACTGGCAAATACACGTATACAACAGGAAGATATATGTAGGTTAGCTTATCCAGGTATCTTCGTTCCATTGACTGCAATCTACGATAGCTGTGAAACACCAGCTAGGCATGATCCCGCAGAGATACATTTACTATAGTCTGCCAACCACTCCTTGGGTGATAATCCAAAGGATGGTGCTTATCCTTATAGCATGTGCACACGGAGTAATTTATGATAACTGTACTGTCTGGCCAGGGCGGGATAGATGCGGTTTATGAACCATGGTTAGGTCACGGGATGAAGCACAGGGATGAGGTCAGCTATTCATACCCAGATCCTTGCTTTCGCAAACTTCTCTCACAGGGAAAGTAATGAACCAACACAAATAGTGTTATTTGCTATAGCTATACATAGGGGTATATTCATCAGCCCATGTGATATGTATGCCACAAAACATGTATACCACGTTTTTGTACAGATCAGACTATACATGTTAGTGGAGATCTCTCAAGAAAACCTTCAGGCAATGCATGAATTAGTTAAACTTCCTCGTGGGTCTCATAACCTGAGATTTAATTGCATAACATTAGAATGGATCGAGACCATTAAGGAGAGAATAATTTGATAGGTCCAAACATCGATCACTTATAATCATCAAGACTCGTCCTCCCTACATAATAATTCCCAGATCTATCAACTGTCACTCCCTGGAATGATGATCTGACTCACAAATATGTATAGTTGAGATCAACACCAGCCTAGCGCATGTACCCTCTGTGGCAATACTACTCCCACAAGGTTTGAGCTCTTGATCCGGATACTCTTTTTGTGTGTGTAATGAATAATATACCTCTGCACACAGTATCGTTTTCTTCGTGGGCAAGTCTATTCAATTACAAGAATTACTGATTCATCTGTTCATATCCTGGGCCCAATGAAAACTTTAAAGCTTGTCACAGGTCAGGGAGTCCCGTAGACTATACGTAATGCGTGTTTTTTTCATAAAAGACAGTCTTCTTAATTCTGGCCATGGCCTGGGAAATAAATTTGGATCCAGGGTGATGCACCTTAGAGATGTATAAATCTATGCAGGATATATTTATCTATTTTCTACCTCTGTAGGTGACTCACTGGGGTCTGTTGTCCAAAGCCTACCTCCCGACGGGGCGGGAATCAAGCTTTATTTAAAACTAGGCCATCCATATCCAGACACAGACCCTATAGGATAATACTCCTACGGTAGCTTACGAATCCAAGTTTAGCACAAGGCAAGAGTAATTCCTTCAATGCTACAGAGTGGTCTTGTAATCAAAGCTTGAAAAGATCTTACTTCTTATGTTGGTTAAAAATAGCTTCCATTACTTCAGGACCATTCTCGCTGTCTTAATGAACGTTTTATTGCATTTACATCTTGGCTGACGAAGTTCACGTCTTGAGAGAAGTCATGACAAGAGATCTGTCAAAGCTCTAAGGGCATTCCAGTTTTTGCGATCACTTGGGATGTGTCTGGAGTTAATTTTCCAACACTTCACGCCGATGCTTCAATCGGAAACCTGACACTTCGTTAATTAATGCTCTCAAGGACATACACAGCTTTACAGACGAATCAGAATGTTCGACCCATTAGCGATAATAAGCTTTCGATGGTTTATAATTCAGACCGAACCTGAGAAAACAAATGGAAATACACGTAGAGAATGATGGGGGAATATTTACATTCAATCGCATTACACCGACAAGATGATTATGATGGCTTAAACCTGTGGGTTTGCCAGGTCGCGTATTAAACATGTTATTATATACTGTAGGACATACACCAATCGCAGGTTAGAGAAAGTACAATATTGACCTCTCTATTGACAGAAGACGAGGTGACCCACCCAAATCAACAAAAGGATTAAGTGTTCTATGAATAATTTAATTAACATCAGCGGCCGAGACTATAATTACGGCTGTTAACAAACATAAATCATATCATTAATATTTATGCCTAATTTAGCCCTCTACCACGATTCACGTCCAGTGTAATTAGAACGGAATGCAAATTAGTCATCAGCTATCGTCTCGTGCGATACAGTGTGTCTATCTCTCTCTCTCTCTCTCTCTCTCTCTCCCTATGAGCTCAAAAATCATCGGGTGCGAAGACAAAAACATAAAGATAAAGCAAACAGTGGGCGTTGATTCAGGAGAACCAAAAACTGCATTGACTTATTGCTGAAGCAATGTATAAAGAATATCCTTAAGACGAGAGAGGACGTCGACCATCGAGCTTTCACCGACCACAAACGGCCTTTCATTGAGACCAAGATTAGACAGACAGAAAGTAATTATTCCACACAATTTCCTTAGAGCCATTTTGTTGTTCCAACTCACACAACTTGCGGGGCGAATGCTTCTGTCAGTTTAGCAACCGTCTATAATTCCAGTCACGTTCTCCGGTTTTCTCAATCCCACACATCATTGTTAATCCTTAAGAACTGTACTGAATCACATTCTCGTGTGACCAATTCCGTGGATTGAGGTGAAGAGATGAGTAATAATAGTACTGCTCCAAATTCCTTACCGTAATGATTATCGTCATGTCTTACTTGATCCCATAAAAATGCATGCAAAGGGATTGGAAGTTTATTTGATGTATAATAGTAAACATTTCAGCTAGATTATTACGGAGGTACTAAAGAATTCGGTTTTCAATTACCAACACAAGTCATGACCTCTATGTTTGATTTAGGTCTAAAGGAAGTGAAAGAACATCATTATCCCCTTTGGACCAACAGATAACATTGAGGGAACTTCCGAAGTATGCATGCTTGTGCTTACCTGCCATGGATGCTACCGGAATTGATTTGCAGAGGAACTGATTAAACTTTAACCCCTATTGGCATATTATTGATTGGATGGATTTTGAAACTTCCTAGCTCAATGGACAATGGAGCCTTAAGTTAAATGACCCTCTAAACGATGTCAATAGGTGCTCTGCACCAAATGCGAACAATATTGATGGCTATTGATGAATATTCATGGTTTCAGGGTCAAGAGGTTCACTTAAACTGACAGTTGAAATATAGTGTTCGTTTGTTTGAAAAGGTGTATTAAAGAAGGGTGGACATATAGTTCTACATTAGGAACAATATTATCAGTGTCCCCTTATAATATTAACAAATTATTAAGTACCGAATCAATAATCATAACACCATACTACATTAATTGACATCATATTTTGTTGACAGTTACTGAGTATTAGATTGAAACTCATAATAAAAATTCTAATAATTTTCAGATTGAGTATAACGTTTACACCTTGATTATAAAATCAATATAGTACCACAAGTATAAGATATGATACCACGTGCGCGCACCGCGCTAGGAACTATACAGGTATGATACAAACTTACAATTGTTATACTTTTTTCAAGGCTTCGAATGCCTTCCACGTGAGTTTTTAATATCATTTTGAAGGCTCTACTATCTCCACACTCTACTAGCGGCAAGGGAAGTGCATTCTGATTTTACATTCATACATGTGTGGTGTACACAAAGCGATACCACTATTCCAATGGGATGGGCATCAGGAGGGGGTATAAAATACCCTTAGGCCAGTAAAGTGCTAAATAGCCGAGAGTTATATTTATCTTATGTATCGATAGTTCTTCAGATCACCCAGTTAACAATCTGTTCCGGGGGACACGGCCCGTGGGCATGGCCAGCGCAAATAGACAATGTTGGCCAAGCGTAGTAGCATATGCAAAGTGTGGTTATCACCAGGCAAATACACCCTCACAAATCACAGGCGTGCGAAACTTGGTCAAAGGGAGTCCCCACTCTAACCGAATATCAGCTCCCACATACTTTAGATCCACCCATCGATTAGAACTTAATGCCGCGTGTGGAGGACCATACCACGTGTATACACATACTTCTGTGTGCATACTGTCCATACAATAGGCTCGCTTTCACTGTTTCTGACCTGGCCCAGTTCTGAGTCATGTTTGCAAAGTCAACCTTGTGAATAGGTGCAATATATCAATAGATTTAATGCATTATGATCAATACCCCATTAAAATATAAATCAGGCCCCTGAGAGAAAAAGAGCTTTTTTTTAAATTTCAAACTGTCATGAATGTTGTCAACATTTGTGTATTACATGTTGCATGAATGATAGAAACAGGTTCTGATATTAATTTAATTATATTTTATCACAATTTAAATTTCATTTTCTGAACGTCTGGGAGTGGTTACACTTTTACTGTATGTATCTTGGTACCCTGCCCCACTATATTCTGACTGCATGCAGTTACGAGACATTCAAGTATCACACAAAAGCTATCATGGCACCGGATAAGGCTGGACACTTGCCAGCTTCTCCGTCCCCCCTTCACAAACCAAGCTTAAAGTTGTGCGCGACAGGTCTTAACTGTCTGCTCATTGAAGCAATATATTTCTTGTTTATATGAGTCCCACAATATATAGGTGCTTATTTGACCCGCATTGCACTTTATTTCTAGCTCCAGCATGAGTCAGTCACTTGACAGATGTATATAAACTTGTTTACCACCAGTGGCTAATCTATATCACCTCATGTTGGCATATGTAACTACCATTACACATACTATCAGGCGTGGCCACAGCGCTCAGGACTATGGCTCAATATCTATATCAAGTCCCTTACATGTACTTTTACATTGCCTAATTATGAATTATATTAACCTAATTTTACAGAAGATCAACACTTCAAATATTCAAATATATAAATATTAAATAGTTTAACCATAATAAAAGAGCCATGGCCTATTGAGAGCAAAGGCAGATATTAGGCGTCTAGCTAGATGGAGCCAGGATATCAAACCAATCCAAATCTGCTGCCAAAGCCATGCCAAGATACCGCAGCAGGAAATGTTTCATATCATCAATATGGACCAGAATCGTGTTGCACACAAGGACGACCTCGAGGGCACATGTATGCCAGTCTTAGACAAACTAAACACACAGGCATTTCCTGAAGTATGAACATACACAAGAGTGGATGTATGAAGTAATGCAAGCTCCTATAAGAAATCAAGTAGTTGTTGGAACAGGTGGATCAAAACGTGGGCGTTTTGTTAAATTAGGAGATAGGGGAAATCTCTGTGTGTGATACTAACCACAAGGTCAAGCACACGTCTTGGTCCTGCTGTAGTACATTTATTAGAAGTTTTTATCGGGGTGACACAGAAGCAGATCTACAGGTAAGTCTCATTCAGCGGCACCACCACCACAGTATACCACCACCGCACCACAACAGAAGAGTTGTGGATGGTGGTGATGATGAGTCACCCGCGATGCGGCTGTGTTTGGAAACGCTCACCTGTGTGTCTTTCACAATACTAACCATCATTATGAATCACGTCAACAGATATAGATATATCTGTAGCAACATCTGCTAACATAGGCCGGCTGCAGCACCCTATACACAGTGCAAATGGAAGCGTGCACATTTAAACAAACTAAAGCTAGATGCGCAAGCTATGACCCCACTGTATCCGCCCAACTTTCATCTAACAACCCCCATTACGACCCACAGTGCACCTGAGATAATGCTATGTCCAAGACTGGCACGAGTCCCAAATTGATATAAAGAAGTGATGACAAGTTCAGGAAATGTGCGTTCGTCTGGTAGGAAATTGAAAGTTTTGGAACTATGCCAAGAATGTCCAACTGACCTACACTTGCCCCTGTAAATACATCGATCTACATTCGTACCAATAAACAAAGGCCTCTGATTAATGCCATTTGCAATGAGTGTGATATCACTTTAAACGAAAACTGATTTGAACCCTAATGCTAATGGTTTTAAATTGTATGCCACTATAATATTTCATATATGGAATTTTATTGATGATGATCTATCAAGGCCCCAGCTTATAAAGATAAATATTTACACACAGGTTATTGAATCATACATCGTACATTCATGTATGATGTACCCAGTACGATGTTTATACAAGGATTACCACATAAATTTGTTAAAGCCTGAGAATAACACATTTACGACATTTCTTAGGAGAGAACGATGGCGTCAGACTAATAAATAAAACCTTTGATGGCATGCATAAACTAGCGGCCATGCCAAATTATATTCTATACAAACTAGAAAACATCAATTATCGTGTTTTGGAACGGTATCCCTATTTTCCATCATAAAATGAGGTCACTGCATGCATAAAAACTGGGATCTCCAGCAGTGGAGACTCATATTGCCTAAAATAGCCACGGAAGAGACATGATCTAAAACAATGTGCCATGATGTCGAGGACAAGAGGTATCTCATATCTACCTTGGGGGAAATAGGAACCTCGATGTGTTATCATTGATACAGATCAAGGGGACAGGTACAACGACGTGAAGAAGAATATCACTTGTAATTGTATAGAGTTTCAGAATATACTAAGACAATGTACTATGGTAATTTCAGTACCCTTAACTAACGAGCACCCTCGGTCTTTTTTTTTACCAAGCCAGTTAACTGATGGAGAATGAGTGTCAAAACTCCACCGCCAATATCAGCTAAACCCCAGGGACCAGGTGCATTTATAAGAGAGAGCATGACAGTTCTACATAAATTGCTTTATAGGTTGATGTATCTCTTACAAGGTAAAGCACACAAGATAGACCGAGATAAGAACCATGACTTCCGGAGGATTATCCCCTTCTCCTCAAACAGGGATTCATTTATTTCACTACTGGTAACTGATTTGCGTGAAATTCCCACATACACATCCCCAATCTATCACACAAGCTGATCACCCCCAATCCTTGCACCTGCATCAAATGACTGTGAACACCAACAGGACAACAGTGTGCTTGCACTTCTGCAGCTATAGATCGGTCCTTTCTCTCTTTAAGCCCTCTTCTTGCACCAGATTCAATTTGGATATGTGATATATCACTTAGACAGATAACGATGCCACCATACAGACACATAAACTGCTGCTTCTACCCCATCCAATTCGCACCCTAACACTCAAACGCCACCAATGCCTCGTCCCATATAAACAACTCTTCCAAATCCCAGTCCCTATGGACGGGTAGAGGTTTGGCAGATAGTAAATCAGTCTGGGCTGAGGTTCCGAATAAAGGCCCCCAAAACATGCTGACGTTGTTGGTACAGGAGGTGCCAAGACCAACACAATTGCATGGGCATCATCAGACGCCATGCCCACACCCAATCGCCATTGACAGCAAGGCAAAGGTGTGGACGTTCACTTGTTCAGGGAGAATGAGTGCCCAAGGGGGTCGTAACAAGATCAGTATGTATATTTTGGGCGCAAGTGATTCAGGCAGAAATATTTAACAGTCCACTGTCACTGAACAAATTACTTCTCCTGAATCCTTTGCTTGTAAATTACAGCTGAACACCAGTTATTAATTGGGAAAATATTGTAATTGTGCACGCATGTACATGGATGCAGAACATCTGAGAATAAGGTAAAAGAACACGCTTAGACATTTAGTTCATTGCTGCTAACATTTAAAGACATAGACTAAAGAAAAATGCACATTAAATAAACTATATGTGAAGTGAGGTTGAAAAAAAGTGAGGTTGAAAGCAACTTGATATCTTGGTAAATGATATGGCTGTTGATATAAGGTCAAGATTACAACATACCTCAAAAAAAGCAAATCTATTGAGTGTCTTATCATTAGAATCCGGGTGCAAAACAATGGTAGTGTAAGGAAAGTCTCCAATGTTGTGAGATTAATGAGGTAGAAATGCAAAGATTTATGTATCCTGCCGCTTATCTAGATACACGTTCCCAAATATAACCCAGACAGAAGTATATCCGGTGCCTTTAGGAAGGAGGCTATATATATTAGATCATGCAAACGCGTCTGGTAGACTGATTGGTTGGCAGACGATGGCTTCTCCTTGCATATAGGGACACGTTCATCCCAAGTGACGAAAGGTAGAATTGAATTATCAAAGATCGGTTCCTCTACTTTACTACATAGATACAGTATGTAGCCTTAATATTTTTACCACTTCTTTAAACTTGAATATTTATAATTCAGGCTAAATGCATTCCCTCTGGTTGGATATGGATTACGGTACGTAGAAATTGATGAAAAAGTAATATATTCAGAAATACTCGTACAATACTTCTAACTTGAATAATTAATCATCGAATCCATGAAAATCAATCAAGCTGTGTACACTTTAGAAACTATTGAACACGGTTGTCAATTATAAGACTTATAGATGTATTATATAATGCATTACATATGATATTACAGATGCACATATGACAATTACCCATATATGGACATGCCATTCTCAGGATCATTAGGCCTTCCAGGTGCCTGTAATATATATAGAAGAGGCATTACATCTCTCAGCAATGGAATTACACTGCCAATGTAATTAAATATATCAATAGATAGGCTCTGAGAGAATGGAGGTGGTGTGGAGGGAGCATCTATAACCTTAACATTAATTAGTGAGATGTCTTATAAACATATCCCTGCCCAAAGTAATCGAGATGCAGAGCCATACTGCATGAGGACTAAAATCTCGGGAGCAATTCCTAGAGGAAGCACCTCAGGGAAATCAGCAGTCACTAGTTGAGGGTAATTGGTAATGATCGGTGGCAGGAGACGGGTACTCAGGATCACTTATTAGACAAGATGGACTGTGACAGGGAACAACCCATTGCGGGGAACATCTGAAGATCAATGTTGTCAGTCATATGGAAAAATCGACATATTGAGTATCTAATCTAAGAACTTGCGAGAACGTCTTGCGCTTCAAAATGTGTATCTAACCATTATTGTACTTTGATCATGTGAAAACAAAATTGGAGGTAGTTAGACCTTCGGAAAGGTCACAAGGTAGACTTGTACGCACCACTCAGTCCTTTGATATGTCCACTGACAAAGGAAAGAATATTTTACCTTAATTTCACGTTGGATTGGGTTGGGTCACTTCAAGTATCAAGCATCAACCCCACCTTGTCAGTGGAGGTGAACAAAATACAAAATTCTGAGAAAAGGACATATCGACCTATGGAATCATAATGCCTCATGACTGGCAATGATGATAATTTATATAGTTGACGTAATTCAACTTCAACTCGGAGCCAACATCTACCAGTAGGCCAGCAAATATTTAGGTGGATTCCCAGATGTTGGTTCTAAAAGAAGACATCATGGGAACTAAAGTAAGAAATGCTCATGCTATATATAGCAGATCCCCCCCCCCCCCCCCGCACCCTTAGTGTAAGGGCTAACATGCAACTTACTCTGATGGCGGTTCCATGGGAACACAGCAGAGACTACATGCCAACAATGGCGTCCAATTACCATGACAACTGAGTATCAATGGACAATAATCAGAGGCATTTCTGGGAGGACATTGAGACAAACCAGACTGTCAATATAACAGATGCCACAACACAGTCTATCTCTATCCACATTGATTCCCCCTGCCAGGCCCGCCAACATAAAATCACGTACTTGCCCAGATGAAGACAGATCTACATCATGTCACAGGACGACGACAGGTTTTTCCACATGCAAAAATAATCGCGATCTGCTGTACCAATTGGCCTTTGTTTTTTTTATACAAAGTATACAAAATGCGAGAAACAGGTGTTTATATAGGAATGGCGAAGCATGTGTTCACACTAATCTTCTTTATTTTCCCGTACATCCAAGTTTAGATTAAATTAAGATAGATGACTTGTGTTAAATTGAATTAAGATAGATGATCCTCCCGAAATTTCCAATTCAGATTGTGTTGATTTTAGGAATGAGTGGACTCTGAACAGTCAGTAAGGAGGAACTTAAATTACACCTACGAAATAGGATCGAATGTTGGCTGGTAGGCAGTGTTCCTTATAGCAAGGATCCATCAGAGTTGGGAAATTTGGGCTTATTTCTACGCCTTTACACTTCTAATCTAGGCTTCCAATCAAGATTTATAGAGTTAGCTGCTATCGAATAAGCAAATCGGTCAACATTTGTCCTCGGTCATCAAATTACTGTACGGGCTCGGTTCCTCATCAGGAGTCTGGCAAATGGCAGTAATTCGCGGTCCAAATCAGGGCCTATTGATGCTGCACTTCTTGGATTATCGACTCAAATGATCATTCAGGTTTGTTGAGTCTATTCATTGGTCTGGGCCCAGAATACACGAGATAAGCCCTATTAATGAATCGGTCATTCTCCTGTTCCTGCTGTAAAGGCCAACGTGCCTCTTGCCTTCTACCAATTGCTGCCTGCCCGCTCCATCTTAACCGCGTGAGCAAATCGTCAAATAACCTCTCTAATCTGGTTAATGATCGCGTAGACTTGGACGTTCGGGTGACTGAAGCAAGGAGGTGGAAATGTATGTCTAAAAGCAGGAAGGCCTGCAGGGGTAACATTACTTATTACCATAATGAAGCAAGCTGATGTATATGTTAAACACTGAGAGATGCTGACCGATCTTCTGGCGTGTCCAAGCATGCATCGTCAAACAGGATAAACTTTTCCCTCATTCTTATCAACATCCGTAAGGAAATACATCAAACAAGAAGAACGGCCTGACGGTGCCCTATAGCTAAAGACCCTGAAAGCCCACAATAATGAGCGGTGTATACGAACCATATAATGTAAGGCAAATATGGCAGGATGTCTCCTCCACCCAGGTACAAAAAATGAGAAACAAACAATCCATGAAATAAAAAAGGCAACTACTCATTGTTTTCCTTTATATTTCAAATTCCGAAATATTTTTCAACACAAGTTCCAAATTTAAAAGAAAAAGTCAAAGAAGGTAAATTTTTAAACTGTACACTCACATTCCTGATCTTGTCATGAAACGGTATTTGCATCGAGCCGAACGTGAAAAAAATGCCAGCACAGGGTCTGTGATTGACGGTCTGTTATGCCATGCAGTGGCTGTATGCATGCGGGTAGGTGGGATGGAGGCATCACTAATATATTAAGCCAGAGAGAGATGTATTCAATCATTTATCTGCTCTGCATTTACTATTTACTATTTTGCCATGGCGGAAGGTTAGGGGCAGAGGTTTAGCCTTGGCGAAATCAATCAATCAGTTCCAAGTGATGATGTATTGCCACAGGGCAATGAACAAAGGCAGAGGAAATCAGTGACATCTTCAGGCGATCCCACATATCCGCGTGTGTACATTGACAAGCTACTTATCTATTCCCTGCACGTTATCAGAGGTCATTACATAGATATAAAAGTCAGCTAGGTTCTGTCACACAAAAGATACACACATGTATCTGGTACAAACATATGGAGTAAATAATTATAGATATTTAAATCGTGCCACAGTATCTTGGTAATCGCATTCGGATTAATACCCTGGCAAATATGCATACCATATCTTCCCAGTAACATTTCCTCGCTGAATATATAGACAATGGCATGCTTATATTTATAACGCCCCAGATTCACACAATGAATTAAGATCTCTCACTGGAACTCAAATGTTCGACAGCCAAGAAAAAATCTATAGTCTCGCTATATAGAAGGTAGATCTAATCATGATGATAATACCCGATATATATATATTGCCCAGAGGGGAAAAACAAAAATAACTTTATTTAAATATTAGATATACAGATGAAAGGGGAGAAATATATCAGTACATCGGCTGGCCTATTGAAGATAGCACTGTCACCACATCTGAAACGTTTTTACACTTATTTAACAGTGACTGATGGCGCAATCAAGCAACATGACCCAGACACTCCCCCTTCGGAACGCTTGGGAGGATGGACCTTTTGGACTTCATGCCTATCTGTCATTCAGAAAATACTTCATTCAGAGCTCTTCAATCATCTCCAGCCACACTATTCGAGCTTCATTGACAGAGAACCAAACTTTTACTTTATCGTATTCAAATATTTTTTAACACTGTCGTGTAAATATAGCGGTACATCGATTTCAAAGAAAATCTCGGTACGTTTAAATAAAATTGCCATACAAGGGAAGTTTATGGCCATTGTCCGGACATGTCCCTTTGTTGACATTGTTATTTTTTCATACGTCCCCAGACAGTGACTGTTAAACATCAGCGTGAAAGTGAAGAATCGGACTACATTTATTAACTGAATGAAATCATTATTTTAAGAAGTCTTATTGCAGACAGAGGACATGATAACACATACCAAGCAAACATAACTAGCAGGACACACATTATTTATAGCAATCCCTCCTAGAATAAAGGTGGTATCAGTTAATGGAAAACAAGGACTGATCATTTGCTTCCGAGACTGCTTCACACTCTAACCATTGTTAAAGGCCATTTAGATCTATTTTACACTTGGTGGCAATTATGACGGGCGTAAAAAGTCAAAAAGAGGACACGTATAAAAGAGGCATCTATCAGAAGGCATCTATTGTTAAAGACTTGGCACATCAACACATCTCCGGAGGGCGTTTGTTTTTCCTGCTCTCACATAAAGACGCAGAAACACATAAAGGGGCGCGAAGGAACAGAAGCCCATTGGAAGTGAATGTGTGCGAGAGTCAGCAGAATGAATGAAAGCCCGGTGCCATGATTGCCAGCCTAGATTCGGTGAAATCAATGTAACCACCAGCCACCGCTCCTCAGGCTTCCATTATCCCTCTTCAATAAGGCCTCTTTCCAGGCTTGACCATAGGATCCAGTGTGGGTCAGTTGTTGGTGGGCAAACGCTGACCAGGGACGAGAGGCGGTGATAATGGCCAGGGCCAGCGTTCCCCTCTCCTCATCTCCTCCATCCACTCCTTTAAGCTGTCTATAGAGACAACGTCCATTAATGAAATGAAGTAGTTTTTTCTTCTGCTTCTACTTCCTAAATTTACCCCAGGTGGAGTGAGAACTTTTAATGGAAATGGGAAAACGGAAATGAGTCCGGAAAAGGAGGAACAATTCAACACTAGTGGAGTGAATTCCCCTTCCCCAAAACACAATACTCTTTTCCCTTTATTACAGTGATCTTTAACATCTATAGGTACTAAGATTTATCACCTCTCCTCAGTATATGCCAATTCATCATCAATGAATAAAACATACAGGTATGCTCCTCGTCTCTAAGAATTCATTAACACATGACGTGCGATTGTACCTGAGAGATCACACACAGTTACAACGTTGATGAACACATTAGGGATAACTCGATGCTTCAAGTCATCATAAATCAACATGCTTCGCATATAGATGACCGTGCCACGCGGTGTGTGTATATATGTATACATTGTACGTATAATATATATTCAAGTACCGCAAATACATAAGGACTTAAGAGAGAATAAGCAGATATTGATTGACCTATTTAGCCAGGGCTAGCTAGCAGTAAAGGCATGCTATTTCACGTTGGCTAACAACTAGCTGGCACTGACAGTGACATGGGTGCCATGTACGATTGTTCTTATTACATACAAGTAACCATAAACTTTCATTCCTCCGCCTATGAACTTCCCACGTATACCAATTTCTTGGATCCCTCTCTAAGGAAGCAAACGTGGCATCAAATGGGTGCCAACGTATCGATGATTATAATAGGAATGTTGACAACTGACTATAGGACCATGAATAGATGTTCTATTATGCACTCTTAGAATTCTGAAGGAAACGATATTTAATACTCTAAGCAGCTGAAATTAATACCCCCATTACTTTTTTATCAATCCATTAAGTCTTAAAATGATGAGATATACTGGTTAGGACACATTTATAGCAGGGCATCAATGGTAGGATATCAAGAGTAAGGCATGTCTTGGGGATACAAACCAACACCTGGCCTATGTTGGGCCTTTGTTTTCACAAATTTTCCCATTACCTAACATCTGCCTTTTTGAAATTCATTTACCTCGATACAATACACATGCCTGTCACAGACTAATACATCATCTGACATAATTAAAAGCTGTCTGGGCAAAAAAATGTTGGGCGAATTTACCTAATTTATTCCCAAGGTAGTCAGATAGGAAACGACGAGTTAGTCATATGTGCTATTATATATATTGCCAGTGGGTAATAAGTTTTAATACAAGAGCAAATAACTGGTTACAATAATGAATAAATGTTACAATTCGAGCCGGTCAGCGTATTGGGGATGTCTGGAGTGCGGCCTGTGTACACAAGCACTATTAATAAAGTGTCCACGTGAAAAACGCATGTTTAGACCTCGAGCCAACAACTCTCGTGTATACATTCTTTAAAGCATTCATTCTAACGCCTCGAGCTCCAACGCCTACCGGATAGTACATGTGACCCTTATTGATATCTGAATAACCATCATTTAATGCTAAAAGTAACACTTCGTAGTTCAGAATGGGCCCAGTTCTTGTGTACTTGCTATCGGGTCTCTCAGGGCACTGTGTCCCCCTAATCCTGTGTGCTTCAGCTAATCTAGTCCCAACATAGAATACATCTAAGGTGTTAATTCTCTAATAGAGATGTGTCACAGCTCATCATACGAGTAGATGCAAGTACTGGCAGGATCATTCGGCCACGTAAATCTGACTGACCCATTCCAGTCAATGTCAGGTAATAATGTATAGTACAAGTTTATCCCGCAATAATTATGCGTTCTTTGTGCCAAAGGTGCGACCTATATAGAGGCAAATGCCTCTGAGTAAGTAGACCATACATCCAATACAGAAAACGGAGGTTGGCCCACACAAATTATGAATACACTTTTGTTAATAGCGTCGATAGCAGAGGCTGGATCACACTCAGAAAGGGGTTTCCTATGTTACATGAGTATATTAATTTACTTTTTCATGATTTATAATCAATGACTTCATTGACAAGCTAACTCAATCCTTGGTCAGAAAGTGACATAGATCAGGGGTGATTAACAATCGTTCCCTCAGAAAAAAGAATTGCACTGGTGGGTAATACTTAAAGTTTATGGCTTTCTTTTATAAGACAGGTTCCACGCTGGTTGGATGCCATCAAGTGCTGGAGTATGATTCATGATTTGGATGCAGGTATCTTTTTTAGCCCTACATAAACAAGTTCCAAACCAAAGAAGCGTGAAGACTGGCTCTATTCTAACAGTCTCTATGGAAATAGATGAGTAACTATTTCAAACGAAGCGCCCCCTCAATGTTCACCTACGGACGTTAGAATTGGTCTAAGAAGAGGAATATAAATGTAAGAAAATATCGATCAAATGTATATATTTTATTTGATGTCAGTAGTAATTGTACAAAATAAAAATATATTCCTTTATAGCCTGTAACTTCCCACTCACTCCCATGATCGATATAATAGCTACTACTCATTCATAAGGTTAGATTAAGTATGGCTTAATAATACTGGAAACACCACTAAAATACAAAAGAATGGAAAAAGGAAATTGGTGTTGTACATAATGTGTCAGGGAACAGAGAGCTGGGAGATCAGAAATACAGATCACAGCCACAACAAACCACACAATACATGCTATGTGAAAATGCATGTTAATATATCGTTAAATAGGCAAGGCAAAAAGAAATAATTGCCCTCCGTTTCATGGCATGTAGGGAGTATAAACACAAAAGGAATACAGGCAAAGATGGCTAAGTTTTTCCACTGCCATCTCGGGCGGGTGACAAGGTGATTATGACAGAGTGGTGTCTGTGTTCTGTGTCCCATCTGCAAACTGGAGAGAAAATCGGGGTAAAAACTTTGCCCGCATCCCCACAGCGAATCCCACCCACAAAAAGAAAGAGAGAAAAAACACCCTCCAGCTGTCCTAGACCATCTTGTCGCGGTGTTTGAGCACCTTCTACGACAGGACCATAGGGGTCCCATCTAAAATGGATGGCCATTTTTCCTCAGTGAGAAGAGATGGGAGGCAAAACTGCGTAGATCGAAAAACAAAATAGGTTAGTTGTAAGTTGGTTGGTGCGATGCTTCAGTGTGGAAAATACACACGGGTGTGTGTCAGTCCACTGGAGGGGGAGAAAAGAGGACCTGGGCGAGCCTTGCGAAAAGCCCAGGACCACTGGATAACAACATGGTACAGGCCAAGTTGCATGTAAACATTACCATGTGGCAGGGCAAAGGATACACACATAGTAATAGCTATGTTGAAGGTACTGATACCAGACCAGCTTTTCTGAGTATCATCGGAGTTTTTCCTTGGCACACACAAAAATCACTGACAGTGACTTAGAACCGCAGTGTGTATCTGTGTCGGTATAAATTTACATTTTATTTAATTTTATAATAAAGAAATGTACATTATTGAAGGAAACATAACATGGTTTCCGCCCGTGTGTTCGGAGTACCAGGTGTTACCATCGTTTGTAATAAAACTAATAATTTGGAAACCAATGGTCATAGCGGAGACGGAGAATGGAAACTACATACATGAACTAATATTGGTATGAGGGATCTAGTTCTCACACATATGTGGTACACGCCAGCAGCATAACAGAAATGGAAAAGGCTAGAGTTATAAATGGCTCCCTAATCCCCACATAATCTCCCCATTCTCACACTAGGGTTCAAGTTGCTAAACTAAACTAAATGTATTCCTGTTCTATGGTAAACCCTCAAAATGCGGCACACCATAACAGGATACTTTTCATTTGATAATAAAGAAGAGGAATTTTTTGTGGTGGTCCAGGGAAGGGGAGTGTTTGCCATGGCGGAACACTTACAGCATTGGAGGCTGATATAACCACAACATATGTCGCAGCAATTTACACCAAAGGATGGTGAGATCATTCCTTCCAAGTGGCTAAATAAAAAGAAAAGAAAGCCTGCGTTCTGGTGTTAAATTACAAACAAGTCGAGATATACAGGGTTCCCGCGGTCCAGAGCACATCATTTTTCATGACTTTTAATGACCAATTCCCACAGTTTTTAATGACTTTTTAAGGACCAAATGAAGTCATGTTAGCAGATAATTTATTACCATGAAATGACACAAACGAGATACCAATTTTTGACCAATTCATTCTGTTCTTTTACTCCTCAGAGCATTTGCTTGTGATACCCTTTCAGCCATTTTTTGCCCTTGAGTGGGTATACTCAGGGTACTCACCAGAAATATTCAACAGTATAGCGGGGCCACACCCCATCTAGGGGGGTCTGGGGGCATGCCCCCCCCCCCCCGGAAAATTTTGAGCAAAATGATACTGTTTTAGTGTGTTCTGTTGATTTTAAGGGCCATCAGGTCAATCCCTTAATCATTAAAACTTAAACTCATAGTTTACATGATTAAGCTTTATTTTCCTAGGCACCCTAACAATGTTTTTGAGATATCATTTTTTTCTAATAGCATAGTGTAATGAAATGAAATAATGACAATGAAATAATTTGAAATAGAAGAAAAAATAGCATGCTTATCATTTTTTCTCTTTCATTTCTGTTCTGACTACTCTTATACGGCGCTCAGATAGTTTTTCATGACTTTTTAATGACTCACAGTGAAAATTAATGACTTTTAAGGCCCTTAAAAACCCAAACTCAGAATTCATGACTTTTAATGACTTTTTAAGACCCGCGGGAACCCTGATATATATAAAAAAAATCATTTTCAAATAAGCTGATTATAGACACATGTTCTTGGCTGTAAGTAAGTCGTACCCCAAGAGTACAAAAGTGTCGACAAAAAAGGGGCGAGAATGTGTTTTCTATATGGCAGAATAAGGTCACAGTATTCTTATTACACTGTCTCATCGTTACTATTATTCCAACCCATGTAATGTTCCCCATCTTCCTCATGCTCTGGAATCTATGCTTCGTTGTTTCCCAGGATCCTGTTGACACCAGGGGTACATCTTGATCCCCTGGCCCACTTAGCGTCAACCCAAACCGTATGACACCCAGAGTACACACGTACTCCATCTTCTCCTCACTTACTCCAGTCCCAGAGGGGGCGTGGTATGTTAGCCATGTTAATGGCTTTTTGCCCTCCAGATCGGGCCTCGCATCTTGGATAGTGAATTTCCGGAGAGAAAAGCGAAGAGGAAGACATGGCTGAATACATCGACCTTGATCTACACACGGAATGTGAGGGTGAATGCCAATAACAAGGTAAACAGAATATAAAATGACAAAAGGGGATAGCGAGGTCAGTCATTGAATGGCGGTACACAATGTACACATCGGTCAGGGCCACAGGTACATATAAACGGTGGTTCTGGTCAAGCGTTCTGCTTCAATAGTCAGCCAGCCATAGATGGAAATTCCGGACTTGGGCGCCATCCATCCCTATACAAGTACTATTCATGAGTACATGGTCATGGTGTCAGGCAAATATTTGATTTCTAAACCTAAAGCATTTGGGATGTGAACATCACCTGAGCCGAATGCCAAGTCCAAATAGATTAGATGTTTAGCATAGGCTGCTACGCTTAGGATGGGTATTGTGAATTGAAATACAAATATTCTGATCGTGGATGAGCCCCACCCACCACCAACTGGGAGCAAAACACACAGTGGTCTCTGGCTGTGCAACCTAAAAGTTAAATATTAGCGCCCAACAGATACTTGCGTTATCAGTCAAGTAAACTATCTAAATTAGCTTCTAAAGCCGGACTAGCCATAAAGTTAGCCAAACTAGTCAATAAACAGTGTACAGAAGAATAATGGTATGGTGTGTACAGCGAGAATTGTATTAGGCTGGGCACTGTATCAGTTCGTTTAGTAAACATCTAAGTATAAAAAATACCCACAAAAATAATCTCGCACCGGGAGCAAAAAACGGTTGAAGGGAAAGTTATTGCTCAGCAGGGTGGGAGCAGAAATGATTTAATATCCTGCAGAAAGGAGGGCGAGGCCAGCGAGACACGAGCATGTAAGATATATATGCAACATATTTCTATGGTAAAGTATGCGTTCGGTGCCATCGCATACATTTACAAGCGTTATAAACACATAGCCAAATGTCATTGCAGCACCTGAGGCTCGGTGAAAAACGTGCATTGCTGTGTAACAGAAGTAGTAGGTGAAAGTCATCAATCCTAAAGCGCGCTCATCTGAAATCAGCAGCACTGGCAGGGTAAAAGGTACATTGCAAAATACGCTCGAGCATTTCTAAAATAAACACTTCAAGCTAGGTTATGTACCAAGTAGTGTTCCAAATTCCTCCAGGTATTCCTTATCAAAATATATAGACATCACACATGAGATGCTACTGCAGACTAATTAAGAAGGAAATGGGTGCAATTATCCTAGACCTCGTTTATGTGGCTATTATTAACTCTTAATTTGGAGTGAATACTAAGTTATGATGTT
Source organism: Sthenelais limicola (assembly GCA_942159475.1). Lineage (NCBI taxonomy): Eukaryota > Metazoa > Annelida > Polychaeta > Phyllodocida > Sigalionidae > Sthenelais > Sthenelais limicola. The sequence goes on from OW804096.1 coordinate 67,674,446, forward strand.
AAAAGGTATGTATGTTCATGGGGCACTCTGTGTATTTATTTAAAACGGTATACATGCACTCAGAGCGCAGTTTCCAACACACCTCCCTCAAGAATCAAGAATAATAGAAAGAGGAAAGGAGACTATCGATCGGTAAAACTGTTGTTCCACCAGGAAGCTTCAAATATTAATACTGCAGATATTTACCTGGAGTTTTAGTCGAGCGCATGCATATACACCCCTACTTCCCATTGACACAATCCTGATTGGATTCTGAGGTACCGTATGGCAGTACCAGATGAACAAAGTATAGTATAGCTCTGAGTGAGTCTTATTACATCCATGGAGGTGATAAGAAATCTTATCAGGAGAGACACGCGGGCCACATAGCCTCAAAACTGATGTATGATTCTATTATTGATCAAATCATCGTCACCTGCAGTGCACTAGATGTGTATTGATTAACCATTCTACGCGTAGACTGCGTTTCACCTCAGAAAACATTCCCCTAAATCAAATTGAGTCTCACTGGCCAAGTCTCAGACCATTAAACATACACTAAATTTCAATTCATGGGCGGCGTTTTGTAGCATCATTAACGATGCGAACAAAAAGATGAATATATTTATTGACATCATATACTAGGGTTGTTTAGAGGACAGAGCCATCCTCGAGCAAACCCCCGTATAATATGAATTGTCACGCAGGCAACCCATATATCTGACAGGGTTAGTTCCATGATAAATGACAAATTGCTGTCAGCATCTAACCCTGTACACTAAAGACATGTCTTCATGAAGCTCGTGAATTAACCTGGTTATAGAGGTGGGGGAGGGAGAAACAGGAGAAAGATTCTGATAAATGTTTCTCTCGCGTAAAACAGGGTCAATTACTCTGCACTCTATGTCATTTGTTTCAAAGAATACAAGGCGCTTTCTAGGGAATAAATTGCCTACCTTCACTTTGATCAGAGAACATGCATTCGCATGCCACTGACATGCAAAGGAATCAGACCAATCAACCAGCTGATCGCCTTGCCCCTCAAAGCTTTGAATATACCCAGGCTGCGTATCGTTCGTTAGCGGCTGACAAAACCTTCATGTATACACTTCTAAAAAATGAACTCGAGTAAATTATAGACGAAAGAGGCAGGCAGTATAGTACAGCCTATGTGTTTACTCTGGCACCTTTATTTGTAGTTAAGTCGTCTTCCCCCTAGTCCAGTGTGGCTTCCGAACGACTAAAAGAAAACATGACCAGCATAAGTCAAATAACAAATACCGACTTGCTCTTTTATATATCCGTGCCAGTGCCCCACATAAAAATGAGATCCTTTGTAAAATACATAAGTGGCAGACAAAAGGCACAGTCTTAGTGCCTCTCATTTGCCTACATGATGATGATTCATTTCCGTTTGATCATTCCGCAACAGTAGATCTATTCATTTAAAACATTTAAGGACGACGTGTCACATAGACTAGATTTAAGATTAAATGAGCGCATAAACAATTAAAAATTTAGTAACTGAAATGTTAGGATTACAATGAAGAATTGTGTGAGAGAGGGGGGCGGGCGGGAGGGTAAAAAATTTGATCTGATAGACAAATTGATGTCCAGCCCAAACTAGAATGACCGGGGGCTGCTCATGAGTTAATATTCAACATCCAGAGCTCACTGAAATGAAGAGGACAATGTCCATTGCGTAGAGAAGAGAACACGTAGAATAAACAAGGAAGTGTACGGGTCATCGGATCTCATTACATCAAGTACAGCAAGTTATGACCTCGGGGATCCAGACTCCACCCAGACCTTTTGATCATCGGAGCTTCAAAGCCGAATGGTAGCGATCATGACCCACAGGGTCCCAGCTGGCAATGGTGGAGGGGTGTATACATGTTAACCATGTAATGAATTAATGACCATTCCGCCAGTACAATAACGATTCGGCTCAATAAGGCATGAATAAGTATTCAATGAAACATCAAGCACCACGTCCTGTGTACAGTAGACCTGGGAATACTATGGTTAGAAATTTATGACTTACCGCATTTAAAGATACCGTATTCCTGGTGTAAAATTGGAAGACTATATCAATGGTAAATCCAAGTTATCTCCGCATTTATCAGTGAATAACATAAAGTAGGTCTGGCATCAGGAAGGAAGGAATTATGAATGATTCACAGCGGGGTCTGATTCCAAAGTGGCGAAAGTCTGTCCACAGCTTGAGGCAGTTATGAATATTTTGGGTTGTAGCCAATACACATCAATGTGTTTTCATTTGATCTGGATTAGGCTTCTCGCTACCATTGCTTATGTGAGCTCGAATGTGTGGCTTCAACTTCAAGCAGAGCCAGTTCAGAACATAGTTTCACAAAAATACAAAGCAGAGCTTACTTCTCTCTTATCCTAATAGGCCCCTCAACAGCTGGCTAACCGTGCCTGCAGACTGATAGCAGAGGCATCGAATGGAACCATCAAAAAGCACCATTGGCATGGATCATCAAGGCAACCACACATCGCACAAAAAGCCTATCTCCCAAATTGCACCTGAAATATCCAGTATTAGCAGCGGTATTCCTACGTCTATTGATAAACACACTATTACACAAGCCCCTCGCAGGCTAAATAAAGTGTGACCCCTCTTTAGAATCTCCAATCCTTGTTGTTCGACTTTGTCTAGTTAGACTCCGTAACACTTGAGAGTGAGAGTGGTGAGTAAGCGAGTACTGGATAGACATCCCCAGTATTTTGACAGCGCGGCCAGGTGTCCAGGTGCTGTAGGCTTGTCTGGCTGCTGCCACTGTTGTCTCACTCTCCTCTGTACTCAGGTACTAGTACTACCAGCATACACCGTGACTACTGACTATGCCTACCACTAGCGCCCCCGTCCACCACACTCGAGCTCTACACTCCAGTGCTTCAGCCCTAACTTCAGCCCAAGCAACGAGTTTGCCCAAGCAAATATCAAATCGGGAAATATATTATGCAACTTCAGCAGTTGGAATCATGTCTGATATTTTTTTTTCTCTATTCAGTTTGCTAGAGTGGAATATTGGCCATAAAATAGCTTATCGGTCAGCAGAATATCGGTCGACAGAGATTAGGTACTAAGTTTATTGGGTTTATTGGAACTGGGCAAGTTTCAAAACTAAGAAACAGGAACCGACTCGGATGAGGAAAACTGATCCAACAGAGGGAAATGTCATGTCATGTATTGATAGAGTAGTAAATACAGACTGGCCTCATCATTTTCCACATCATTTCCGTTCCTACATAAGATCCAATATTTGGACATAGTGCTAATAAAACCCAGCAAGTTCCAAAACGTACGGTTCATCCTCTTCCTTTAATAATCATAATCTCCAATATATATGATCCCTAACTTCCATAACAAACTGACTGATGTACCACTGTAAAATAACATAACACCTTGGGGCAATTAATTACGTAAGTTCATATATATAATTATATATATTACAACAGCTAGAAACCAAACTAGAAACCCCGGGGAAAACGAATCCACATCTGTTACCACCCCAGTCCCAAGCCCCTTTACCAACAGCATGTCCAGTATACCTCACCTCAAACCCCCTAGGACTAATACAACTATTGTATTTAGTCTTTAGCAGCGTGCACCTTTTGTTTAATTCCAAGCATTTCATGGTACCATCGCAGGTTGCTTTAGAACCTCTTATGCTAATCGATTAAAGCTGGTGCTTTGTTGCACGTCGCTCACAAAGGTTCAAGCCGTTGCATAAGGGTTCATTCAGGACGCGTGGACAGGGGCAGCGAAAATAGAAGGCATTCTCAGTGAAAGGCGTTAGCATTATAACAACAGAAAGTGATATGCGGGATTATGTCATCAGTATATCGCACCCATCATGTGTATCTGTCTGTAATATTCTGCGGTTGAGTGATAGCCAAGCATTTCCAACAAATCAAACGTTTAATCATAAAGTGGGAAAACGCTTCTAGGTTGCACTGGATTCCAGCCATAGATGGGTGGGTTGGGGGGAAACCATGAAATTAAATTACAATAGGAAAAATTTGGCAGTCACTCTGACAGTCGCAATTATCAAATCTGATGTGAAATGAAGGCCAAACAGCAGCTTTAGTCCGGAGACATTAAGATATCAGCTACGGACGCGTATTGGAATCAAGGGCATCATTACATGCACTTAAGAGTAGGAAGACTTGAATAGCCAGCTCTAAAGTTGGGCTAAATGCATACGCACATTATTACCAGAGCTAATACCCGGAAACTATGCCCTAAGGTTAGTTGGCATGGTTGAGAGGGGCAGGTTTGTGGGATCCTGACCGAGCGGAGGGGGGAGTTTCCCGAGAGAGCAGCATTCAGAGATTAGAGTCACTATTAATGGTGTAATAGTACTATGTAACACTCATTCATAACAATACATGCACACTCAACTACCAGGGTTAGCAAGAGTACGGTTAACACATAATACAACCCAACTGTTGAATTACACATTTATTTCTGGAGGATATACCGGTAGATTTAGTTACAGCGGGCAGAAAATGTTTTCATTGAAAGCCGCCTCGAAAATTCACATTTCACCATAAGAAATTATTCATAATCATATATGCTCTAACATTTTATTGACCAAACTTCAAAAGGATCCATGCAGGTACAAAGGGATTCTCAGACCCTTTATATATTTGAAATATACTATCCGAATATTGTCTGTCTCCAGGGTGATGCATTCATTTTAATATGCCCATGAAATGGTAACCCATCGACACAAGTGAACAGTATAATACTTTAATGACAAAATAACATGTCAACTAGCTGGCAGTCCCGTCTGGCCCAATTTGGAAAAGGGAGGGCAGGCCAGGGCACAAAGCTGTGTTCAGCACGATGGAGGTGACTTAAGTGCAGGCTTAAAATGAGCACTAAAATTAACAGCAAATAGCTTTGAGTGTAAATCTTGGGTGATGGCTGAAAGATGTAAAGTTCATGGACACACCTCAACCCATTGCTATCAAGGAAAGGCATAACGTTAAACATGTAAACGTTCTAGTGAGACAGCCGGTACCGTAAAGATTTAAATCTCATCAATACGAAGTCTGACAATTATTCATTTTTGTGAGAAGAAAGTTAATGGAAGGGGTGCGTTGGGCGTGGGATTTGAACAAATGAGATCTAGGTAAATCTAATCATAGGCAACGCATGATTAAATTCTTTGGCCAAAATGGAATAAGAGAAAATAGGTTTAAGCACTGGGTAAAATTCTAAATGAGTGAGTCAAATGATGGGAAGGGTAAGAGGAGAAATGCTAATACATTCAAAAGCGCATCAGCTATTTTGTCTAGCATCACCACATACAACTCAGTACTTAAATATTCCAGTTTCCCCCATCCATGACTTGTAAAGTGACAATAGAACACTCAGTAAAAGGTCAAATCATTAGCGTGACCACGGCCAAGTGACAGGACAGCACGTTCCTTCAGATCGCTCACTGGCACTCTACACAACACGTACAATAGTAGAACCTGTGTAGACTTTGATCAAACAAGCCACTAGCTCCCCATCAAATCGTCGCTCAGGTGAGGGTGCTGCAGGTCAGTGGGCTCTACCTTTAGATGCACCAACAAAGCCAGTCCAGAGAAAAGCCGGAGGGCGTGGTGACATTCGACCCTACGTTCACCAGTCACGAGATCCGACCATTCTCCCCTTTTTTTGAAGCTCGCGGTCACTTGCCAAAATAAATGAATAATGACGATACCCGAGTGGGTAATTTGGAATTTGTGGTCACCCAAGAGAGATTTGGGTCCAAAGGTATCGGCTACCTGGAGAAGTTAACATTAGTTCTGTTTGAATCCCTTATGACCCCAGACGAGGCACTAGACTAGGGGAGATGGCTTAGTAGCTAGGCTCAGAGCTGAGAGTCCCTCCAAACTGAGGGAAAGCCTCTCACTCCAAACCACTCCAACTCCTAGGCACACCACAGCAGAGAAAATACTGTCGACGGTCAATCAGTGCCCAATAATATAAACCTGTCTGAATGTCTCTGCTTTCCCCCTTTACTACGACAAGATGTCGTCTCGAGGGACAGTACGGCACAGGCATAATAGATCTTTATGAATGAACTGACCCTCTAATTTCCTACGGTTTAGTGGCTGTAAATGTTATTCCGGGAACTTATATCCTGGCCATAATGTAAACATTGGTTTCAGAAACACTTTATGTTATTTCTATGTTCCGACAGAAAATTTACTTAGTAGTTAAGTTGATACGAGATACATCTGTGATGTCCCGTTTCTACTTCTATGATAGATGATCTGCCAACCAGACATTCTAAGTCACACCATTGTATCCATGGATGATCCAATGTACATACACAGATGATCAGAATGACACTCCTTAGCGTCCACGATTTCAATAAGTCTGGGTACCCAGGTCCAACAATAATCAATTAATATGCGAGAGTACTAAAGAATGAATAATACAAATGTAGCATAAAATTGGGGCACTACATTTTATATATCTGAGTATGAGAAACCAACGAGAATTCATTTTTATTCTCGTTGGAGAAACCAACTAGAGCTTAGTCTGAAGAATTACTGAATTGCCTTTTCATATTTCATCGGCTAAAGTCGTCAAATAATTATCCGATACAGTGGAATGCTCATTGCAATTAGCATACAGATTGGCACATTCAGAACGCCAGGAAAATTCTTCATACATCAACCACCACACCCTCGGCACCTACGACCCCAACTGCAGTTACCAGCATTGTTGTTGTTGTTGGCACTGATGATTTTCTTTGAAATCTTGCTTAAAAATACTTTATATAACAAACTGAATCGATAGATCTCTTCCTTTTAGGTATGACACCATTGTGATGGGTTCAAATAATGTACCAGGGTTGAAGTTTACTTGTATTTTGTACTTGGAATAACACACTGTATGACCCCAACTGATTTCCACTATGACCGTAACTCTATGATGCAGTTACGGGTATACCACTCAATGTTTTTCACCTAGATTACACTGTATTATAAGCCAGATACATGTATCTGATAACACTCAAACCTAAATGCAACTATAGTAAACACCCACAGAACATGACAGCTACTGAAAACGGCTTTTGTTAGGTAAAAACCAACATTGTTTGTTCTAATGGGAACCCACCTTCCGCCATTTTGAATGCTGGTAACTGCAGTTGAGGTCGTAGGTGACGAGGGTGTGAACCACGGAACCCTCCCGATCCGACAGGATTATTAGCCACATGGAGAGCAGTAATTCCTGAAGCGAGCTTACTTAGTATCAGAGGTAATACTTCTTAGGCAGAGCACACATACCGGCCCGTGTATTCACTCAGCCGAGAAGCCATTGTTCCAAGAAATCAGGAAATATCAGGCCTAAGAGTTCCCCATTAGGAAATTAAATCTTTTAGGATCTAAGGCAGTAATTCATTACAATCGTGATTTTTTTCGCAGATAAAATTGTAATGAAAAAAAAATCAATATTCCCAATCTGCGTAAATCCATCTCAATCAACACTGGCCTAGGGCATGACAATAATCTTAGTTCTTTTTGTGTGACATCATTTCGAGATGAAATTTGGTCCGGTAACTTGAGGTATTGAGAAAATATATGGGAAAACTGGATCGATGAGATGGATCCAAGGCTGCGGTAAAGTACTCAAATTCTCGACATATAAATCTTAGGAGTTAACAATTAACTTGTTTGCCCTTTTCTGGAGTAAAATACATTGACTTGTAGTGATAACTCTTATGTCACGGAAAGTAAGAAGACCGTTCAGACAATTTCATAAAATAATATAGGTCAACCTATCCAGTTGACACCATCAATGAATCCCCAAATTAAATTTTGGCAAAGAAACCGACAAGGCCCACACAAGGAGGTGGCGATGGTACATCAACAGAACGTGCCTGGGGTGCCTTAGGACGCCAGCATCAAAAACTGACCTCATTCAATCCGACACCTGGGTTCCTCGCCCAATCATCTTTTGTAAGGGACTTTGCCTCCGAGGCGGGGCTGAGGAAAACGATCCTATTCCTTACCTGGCAATAAAAAGGGCTTTCAGGGGCGTTCGGACAAAACATGAATGAGTAAAATATGGGTGACAGTTCAGTCTCTCTTTCACATGAATACATACACCAGGACAAAGAAGGCAAGATACATCAACTCCCATGTAAGTTATAACATACAACCATACGGGGATTTGATCAATATGATCGCAAGAATGATGTTACTCTAATAACACCAGTTTCAAAACTTACTATTAAAAGGCAAGAGCTTTTCTGGAGGATGGAGAGGAAAGAGGCCAGCATAAAACATATTCATCATGATGGCGTGACTAAATACCACATGGCATGCACTTCGACTCATGTGAGGACGACTGCACACAAGTCTTCTCCCAGCAATATGCCTCCATGCAGCAGGTTTATCTACATCACTCCCTGCATTGTGGCACTCTCTTCAGTGTGCAATGCATTCAGCCAAGCGCATGTAATTGCAAGCCAGCAAGCTTTGGGCCATGTCACTCATATATACTATAGCTACATTAAAATAAATGGATCGTGTTTAAATTTGTTCAATAAAATTACCAGAGGAAAATAATCTAATTACAATGTGAAATGGCATAAAAACAAACTAAGGAGAAGGTCCTAAATTTCTGGTTACAATTTGAGATAAAATAACTGAGCAGTTCAGTCTAATCTAGAGCAACACATGGAGGTACGGTATTCGTACAAACAACTATAGCCCTATTTATTTGCTTTCTCTCATAGGGCCATCTCTGCCATTCGGATCATTAGGAATTACATGCATCCTGAGCTATGCCGCTGCGTTTGTTTACATTTCAACCGTTACATGTTGATAAGGATTACGCCACAGATCCCCCTGGATCAACCCATCTCTAACCTACCATTCACATCTGAAAGCACTTTCTGAGCATATATGATAATCCAGCCATAACCGAGACGCAAAGGCCAGTAGCTTCTATACGGCAACGATTATGTGAAACGACCGCTTCAACCGAGGGGTCAAAAGTAAGCACAGTGGTTCTACAGTGATCCAACCCCCCAGAGACCTGCACGTGTCTATTCACAGAGAGGGGCCCCCAGGGTTTGATATCCCCCTGTGATATACGATCACATTCGACCACGTTTCAGTATCTTCTGTACGAGGTATGCCCACATAAGGGAACACCAGTAATTAAAATCCCTTCTATCTGGCCATGCTACGGAGAACAATTAGACTCCCAGAGGGCATTATCCTGGATCGGGGATACATAGGAAAGGGCATAAAAATCCCCAATTAGTCAAGGAGACAATACGTTAGTCCAGGATTGTAGGAAACGTTAATAAAAAATAACTTATGCTTTAGGCCCTAGATTTTACAAAGTACTGCGTAGGATGGAATACAATACATGTACAAATACTTTAAACTTTTAGATATCCATAGCCCATGGAATAAACATTTATAAAGCAATACGAACTTCAAGAAAACAATTCATTAGTAGTCTTGGCTAATGTGAATACGGAATAGAACTCCTCATATATTATTAATATCATTTCAAACTATTAAATACACTATACGGTACGACATTGAAAGCTTTGATATGATTATTAATATTGATTATTTATGATTTCAAGCATTTTCAGTGTCATCAAACAATTTAAGTACATTCGGAAGACCTGTCTGTGACAGTCTCAGATCTATATGTACCTTTTTTGTCACTCGTAGACGTAGACCTAGTACTAGTAGTGATACCGCATGCTTTTATTTATTGAGGTCGAAATAACGTTTCAATGAATGAACTGTAGACAGTGTAGTGTAGATAAATTTATTCGTTAGCTACTAGTTTTGCAGAGGACAACTTTCATATAAAACTTATAGAAAAATTAGGTAAAATTGGTCAACGCTGACTTTAAAATGAAAAGAACAATTGTCAGAAATCCTGACACACGCCATGAGTTTTTTTTTTTTGGGTATTGGCTATTGCTACATTTATCTCTCCCTACCCTCCCCCATTCATTGCCAAGTCCAAGGGCGAGTGCTAAGTGTAAGATAATAACACTAACAGGCAAATAAAGTCATGTGCAATGAACGGATACGGTACTTAATTTACATCAACAACAGTGACATAATAATAGAGCACAACATGTCCATCTAAATGATTTGTATTAAATAACGAAAAGGAAAGTGTCCTTTCCTAACCTAATAATAATTGTTTTAATTTATGGTAAATACCCGGCATGTAAAGTAGAGGGCCTAGGCTTAGGAGGCTAGGTGAGGGTGTTGAGATTGAGACGAGGATATAATGATGACTATATGTATTTCGCTGCAATTACTGTCAAATTAAAAAAAAGAGTCCATAATATTGACGAGGAAGGCAAGGTTTTGAAATGTGAGCTAACAAAACAAAGACATCCTATATGTTGTATTGACCTGACAGCTCTGTGTCTGATGTCCCTGCAACATTATTACCGACACAGCCGACTGCTGGCCAGGAACTGTTACTGTTACGCCTACGAGATGTCCTACACAGCAACTGAACAAAGCAGGATAATCTGCCTACACCAACATGTTACACGAAAACAACGCTTTCTGGGACAAAATGGTACTTACTGCCAGGATATATATTCCTCGGCGTGCGTTGCTTCACGACTGGGTAGAATAGTTTCTCAATCTTTCTTTCGCGAGGCTCTAAACATCCACTGGACTGATCACCATCTTAAAAATAGTCCGACTGGGTCGGTGCATCGAAGAAAGATATCTGCATGCGCTGCATGGCGTAAACAATGTTTGGTTATCTATTTTTTCGATAATAATATGCTTTTTTATCCAAGAAAAATTAACAGTTATTCAAAATGATACAATGACAGATTGTAAATCGAGTAGTTTATTAGACGGTTGATTATCAGCTTAGGATCTATTTTACTCCAACGAGGAGGAAAATCTAAGTATGTGGAGTTCGGCCCTGACCTACTTAAGCCAATAAGGGGAGGTTTCGCGCGAAATTTAAACGGTTTGCCTTCATTTGTCTAATTTGATAACGCCTGAAATTGGATGGTCAGAATAATCGAGATGTCTACATCAAAAATAGAATAAAATCATGTTACTGAGATTCCCTAAATCAAGCCAAGTTGACGCTGCTCCCGCACACATTCATAAACACTCCCTTCGAACTCTCTTAGTGTAAAGATATGAAAGGTGCAAGTTTGTTTGTGGTCTCCGGGTTACCGCGTACGCTGTGATATTAACCAATTGTTTTTCATCAATTATTTCTTTTGAAAAAGCTCCAATATGTCAAAAGGTCCAGAGGATCCTGGTCTATTTACCAGACTTACACTAGGAGTTGTAAAAACATTAGGTACGTTAAGTTCTTTTATTTATATATCAAGAAAACTTCCATTATCGCCCAGTCGGTGCCCGTTTAGTAGGTTCGTCCTGTCTTCACGGGTTGCACTAATATAAGCCACATTTGACACGAAAAGCCCGCATTTACACTTTGTGTATTCTATCATGTTGGGGGGGGGGGGGTTATATTTTGTTCGTGTTTTCATTTTACACTTGGGTTGTGTATTTTATCGCTACGTACCTCTTCTATTTGGACGGTGATTGTTGGGACACTTGGGGTGGGGGGAGGGGCTGTACAGTGTATACTCCATCTTTCTACAGACTAGGCCTATACACTGTAGCTAATACACTGTTGTAGTTAGTGGGCCCTCGATGTATGGTATTATTATTGCTATTTACTATTTGTTACTAGATGTAGAGGTAAAACAATAAGAAGAGTATCATTGCGTTGACAGGTTTTACCTTTTTTCTCTGTAGGCTATTAAAAACATGAATGTGTATTCTATTATTATATACACATTCACGTTTTTAATAACCTACAGGCTACACTGTCTTGTTAAAACTTAAATACTCGGTATTTAACAAGACAGTGTATGTTGAGTCGACAGACTATACCGCCAATGGCAATGTTGTGGAACAGTCGGTCCAATGTTGTACCGTGATAAAATGAAAATATTTCTTCTGTGTTTTCTAGACCCCCGGGCCTAGAATCTCTTATTATAAACTATTATTCAGTATATACAGCATAGAATAATGAGTGTAGCAATACAATACACCACCCAACTGTAAAATGAAATAATGAAAAAAAAAATCAGATATACCTATATTATTTACAGTATTTTTCAGCCTAATTTACTCTTTAATCATTTAATGTGCAATGTTTGGTCATTTGTACATATTCTGATGACCTGACTCATTAGCCCTACTACAGTTCGGACATTGCATAATTTCTCTCTTAATTTGCTTGTCATATAATTGTTGTGACGTCACACTCACCGCCCTTACCCCCACCCCTTGTCGCACTTTGGTGTCACCCTCACCCTCCAGCGTGATGTAATTTGTGGATGGCCACATTATCCATTTATCATTTTGTGAAACATACCAACGGACTTTAATAATTACGCCTACTAATTTATCTTTCAGAAAAAAGGCAAGGGGTATGTGATGTAAAGCTAGAAGAAAAACAACCCGTTGACAAACATGTATTAACTGCTTGGGAACAGGTATCTACACTTTTTCAATTTCATGCCACGGATTACATCCATCACAGTATTGTCAGTATCTGTAATTAATATAGAAAGTTGGAAAAGCAATTTCCGAACCCTCAAATGGGGCGGTAAACATATTTTAAAAACACTTATGAACATTCAATTGTATACCGTACTCTATTAGAAATAAGTTTTAAAGGCACGAACATACGCTGGTAGTGTTATATTATTGAATATAATGTAAGGGAAAAGCAAGTGAACACGGCGGCTTCTTGATGTTAACTGTTTATTCTGTACGTGAGCGTGGGCGTGGTCCACGCGACCAAGCGCGCATGCGCTGGTTAGCATATCTCGAATAGTAGGGGGGATACTACTCAAGATATTAAGAAGGGGGAGTATACTACCAAAATAGGTTTTAATTATACATGCGTACCTATATATAGCAGTAGGTCTGGGTCTATTGAGAAGAATTCCAGTATTCATTTTTTTATATCTCTCTGCTTCAATACTTTTCAGAAATATTCATGTTTGATGCCGGATGATGTTAAAGACTTTTACTTGACTTCTAATGGTTTCCGTCTAAAGTGGAATGCAAAAATGAATGGTACGATTGATTATTCAAACATTGAATGATTTGTACTTGTATACATATTGTAAATGTGTTTAACCAGAGGTATACGTACAATATGTATAGCTCGCCATGGTTTAACCATGCATTAAACAATTATACCTCCCCGATTTACACCGGGTTATTTCGATAATCATCATTAGTTGTAAGTTATTTCTTGTACTTGCCATAGTTATGAGTCCAAGATTTTAAGCGTGAATGCTTTATATTAGATATCAAGATTACATCACCTTCAATCGATTTTCGTCGATTTCGGACATCTCCACAATGCGAAACCATAGTCAAAGGTATAGTCATCTGTGGGAAATTAAGAGATGACATGTTCAATCTTTGTTGTTTTTTTGCGATTATTTTTCAATTGGCCGTTTACTTTCAAATTTCAGTTTTCTAGAATTCTTTGAAATTCAATTGGGAAAAACGTTTGAACCGGGTTGGGAGGGTGTATGAAACATGTGTCTTTAGTTCGCTCTACACCTGATTGACTTGTATGCATCGTGGGTAAAATGGATTTTTGCTAGTTGTTAAAGAAATCATACGTAAGATGGATCGAACGGTCAAGATATCAAGAAGGAAATTTTGATAATGGTCAGAGTGCGAACTAGAATTATACCTTTCTATGAAATAATTCTCACATTTTTCGTCACGTGGAAGTCACTGATACTGTCACTAAATCATTAATTCCTAATTCATCTAAACTTCACAGAAACTAGGATTTCTGTTGGCCGCATGGAACTTAATTCCATTGACCACCTTGTTCGCATCGGAGGTGTGAGTGGAAGTGCCGGCAGCGACAAGAAAATGCCATCATTGTCTGATATTACCGGGGAAAACGATACTTCTGCTGACGGAAAAGGTAGATATACATTTAAATATTCAAAATTAATCAATGATTTCTCCAGTAAAAATTATCATATACGAGTATATGACAACTTGATTTATCCGTTCCATCTATGTTCTTCATATTCTCTTCACCTGGTAAATAGCTATCTTATGAAAAAGTGTTGAAGCTATTTTTAAATCCATGTGTTTGTTATCACAGAGATCTGTCGTCCCAGATTTGATCACAGAAGCCGTATCTTCGAATTAGATCCATGTGACGGTTACGGAAAAGTTTGCCTAGTTTACAATAACACCAAGCCAGGTTTGTGAACGGCCAACTTTTTATTCCGTCTACAGATCCCTTCATCATCTGACGGAAAATTCCAGTCGGTGCTTCTTATAAGATTAGAGAGTAAAACATATCACTAAGACATCCAAACCACAGCTTATATGAACATCTTTTGGAATGCAAATCAGTTTTACTAACCGTTGTCAATGGGCATGTACCAACGAAGATTCACTCACATTGGTAAATTTATTCATTTTAGAGTAGGTGTAAATGACAGCATGGCCACTAATATCTAGACAATGTGATTAATAATTTTTAGAAGCATGCCCACTACTTCCCCATGTTTACTAATGATAAGATATTGGGGGGTTCACGAAGTATGTTATACCCATATATATGCACTTTGTGTTTCAGAAACTTCAGGTAATTTTCGTCATTCACTATTGATCAGGTATATGTTGCACCCGATTTGTTTTATCAGGACGTGTGTAAATTATTCGTCTGTGGTGCTTTCTTCAAATTCTAAAACATGAAGCCAAACAAAAGCACGCGCTAAACACCTATTCGCATCAAAGATAACGGACCTTGTCGATTAGGGCGTAGTACGACGTTCTGTGTTTCAGTATCTCGTATAGTTACACATTTGACATTTTAACATTGTATTTCTCTGAAAACGTCTGTCTTCTGAGTCCTTAGATGTGCATATGACCAATTCCACCAAAGTGCATACATTGTATTTGAATCGAAGATCTTGGCAGATATCGAAAAATTTTACATTTTGAACATAAAAATGAACCCCATCATTTTAAGCCTATCATTCGCATATTGGCGTCCATGCTCAAAAAGATTCAAAGACAATAAGCTAAAACATTGCAGAACAAGTTGTTTAATACATCGCATGACTGGCCATTTTGGAAAAAAGACTATGTGAGAAGCGATTGGAGTCACTGGGGAATGACTATAAGTGTGGTATGCAGTATACCACTTTTAAGTAGAATAATTTCATGAAACTTCGCGTATGTATCAATAACGTGACATGTTGAGGTGTAGCACTACTGATGGAATCGGCCATATATAACATTTGTTTCAAGTCAATTAACAATTGCGGCGTTTAAACAATCCTCAAACTTGCCAACAGTTTACTTTACGATTAGCTATCATTGGTAAATAAATATGCTTAGGATTAGCCTATGACATGAGGAAAATATGTTGTATAATCGCAACTTACGCGAGAGTAAAAATTACGTTGCTTGATTATGACTCCAGGCTTCTGGCGCAAATATGGAGAAATCCGGAAGATGTATAGAACAAATAAAAACGTTATTCAATTCAAACAAAATCTTCTCCATTCGGGTGAATCGATCGCTGAAAAGTTACCATGTCTGATCCCTGTCTTCCTTACCTATCGTCATTTCGCTCATGTGCTTCTAAAATATTTTCTTTATGTCGGCATTAAATCGCATTTCTATTGATAGTTCTTAATACTGAATTAGGATTACGTTTTAGTTGATCTCTTGTTGCATGAAATTTATCATTTTCCTATTGTGGCTACATTTAAGCAAAACACGTAACACAGAGGACTTTGCATGCCATTGCTATTGTGCATGCACTTTGATTAACACTGTATGGACATTTGCTTTATCTGTGGATTTAAAGAGGAAGGGTCCTATAACTCGAAGTTTAATCTATTGAACGATATTAAAAGAAAATTGGGTTTGCAGATGAAGAGGAGGGAAATGATGATTTTGTTTTTGATGGTAAGACAAACCATTCTTGTACTGTGTGCCGAGATTTTGATTTATATATCGTGAATCTAACCCACTATTTTTTGTGAAAAAACGCAATGCACTTTTGCAAAAAGAAAATATTTTACCAATAGAGCATATAGTTATAGCCTGTACTTACTTTGTATTGCCCCTTTTCTAGTTTCGCCTATTTGAAATACGATGATGATCCGTAGGTCTCATGAAACTTTACCTTGTACAGGTTTGGCATATACTTTTACGCACCAGTGCGGTTAACCCGCTTCGTTTTTGCTTTTTTACCTGGTCTGAAGCTGTAAATGAAAATTCGTCGGAAGTAGAAAGTATACCACAATATTGACCAATAATTTTGTCCTCTTGATTATTATTGGAGTACAGATCTCGGAAGGTTACTATGGAATATTATCATCAGACATCTTCTTAATAAGTCAAATGCAAAAAAAAAAGAATATTTAGGAAAGACGATGCCTACTAATTCGCGAATGTTTTCATCATACTATCTGAAATGAACTGCAGTGGCATGGCATTTTTAAGATACTTGATGCCTACAATTTACTTCAGGTATCCCAGCTCAGAAGGCCGATATCTGGTTCTTGGACAGAGCCCTCCAATGGTATCCATTAGCTCAGGATTTCCAGAGTTACTTCCGTCTCATGCTCATGCATCTCGGCCTGCCATTTTGGCAGTATGCATTCACGGATATAGGCCTGCCTCCACAAGCCAAGGTAATATTAGTGAAAGGAAAATAGTTATAGTGATATTTGTTCTAATTTAATATTGTACTCTAAACTCACCACAATAAGTTCACATAGGGTTTTTAAAAGAATACTCTTTAGTTTGCATCTTCCTTATTCCAAACCTACTTTCTTTCATACGGTTGACGATGGTTATTCTTTTACTACACAAATTTATATTCTGAGGATACTCACAAATAAATTAATAGAACTTCCTCCACTGATATCATGTGATATTCACTCACCTCCTATAACAAGTTTTGATTCTGGAATATTTAATTTCAATGATTTAGCAATGGTTCAATATGTACGCCCCAATCCGGCTGGATCTTCAGTCAAAGGCATCTGATGTTTGCGATGATAGCTCGGACGTTCCTCCCCAATCTCTAGATGTTGCCAAAGTATTCAAAGGAAAATCTGACAAAAAGTAAGTATTGAGCTTATTGGGGTTACTTGGAAATATTTGTCGAATTCTTCAGAAAAGTCCAACGTTTTATGCTACCTATTACCATATATAATTTATGTTAAATCCGAACTTTTCTCGATCCAGGAAACAACAGGCACAGTTGAACCAGGTCAAAAGACGACCAGGAGCGCCTTCTGCAAGGTAGGACTTGAGTTGTTAGAAAAACTAAGCATAAACAATATAGTAATGATCATTACATGAATAGATAGGGCGTGTAGTACCAAATTTTGTGACTATCCTTGATGAAAATACATGCAAACTGACAACAATATCTCGTTTCCAGGACACAGACATTTGTGGGAAGATCTGCAGCTGGACAGACTGCGAAGGGGCCAAAATAATATAATAATACTGTTTTATCATATTCAAATGTGTTCATTCTTATTTCATTATTTCACGTTATTTTATGAACCAATGATTTTTTTCCCATACTGATATTGTTCAGTCCAACGGTTCAATGATAAAATAGCAGACATTCCGTCCATTTGACACGTTATGTTAGTTTTCCCCAAGTCATTCTAAGATGTGATAATGTAAGATACTATACCATGTTTTGAATTAATTATGTATGATTCGTTGACGATATGTTGTTATTACTGTATGATCATGTAACATACCCTGCAAGCTGGGTAAATAAAAGAATACATTGTTAAACCTGAATTTTAATTATTTATTCCCAATAATATTTTAACAAGTGTTGTACATATCACCTGCTCTTCTCTCGATACACCAATTGATACAATATTTGGCTACAGACCAAACATAAATGAGCTGAGAATGATGAATACCCCTTTCGAGATTCTGAACGCATTTGAGTTTCATTAGCAGGGGGTACTAAGAGGCAGAAACCTCATATCTGGCGCTTAGAATCCAAGCATCCGTGGTAGATTTATCCCATAATCATTTTTAAAGGAACTAAAATGGTAACACCATTTATACATTCTTTGTTCATTTATGCCAAACGGCAGAAGATAAAATCATGATGTGAACCAAGGGTGTGTAAAATTAAAATACCTGTATGTATATTTTGCGCAGTAAGACATCAACAGTGCAAGAAAATCGAAGACTGAGACTTACGATGCTGTAAACCAAATACACAATTCCCTACAGGGGAAATAAATACAAGCTTAAATGATCTGGCCCACTCTCATCATCGAACATTTCCCTAATGATTAAGCGCTGTTTCCGAATGTTAAATATAATGACGCACTACATTACTCTCATGCTATAGTATACCAACAGCTGATAATACTCCCAAGCTCAAAATACACCGTTTAACATAAATTAAAATAAGCATAAAACCTTTCATACTACTCACGTTCACACGTTTCAAACCCATCCATTCTCTAATATTGGAAACCAAGAGTTCAAACTGAACAAGTGTTCTCCATTCTTAATAATGATACACTAGTGGCATGCAGCGGATTTGTAGCGAAGACTTTGATGGGCAAGTCCCATACCATCGTTTCCACCTCTAGTTCTGAAGGGCCAGTCCAAGTCATTGATTCTGCAGGAGACTGCGGTTCCTTAGGTGCAGGCAAGGCTGTCTTAGCAGTAACAAATTCAAAGTGAAGCCTCCACTTCAGACTTACTGTAACCAAGAGAGAAAAGCAATGGAATACCATATAATATGTAAATCACAAATTATTATATAGAATCCACCATTATATTAGAAAATTTAAAGATTAAGGTGAAAATTCACTTATGAAGAGACCAAATTAAGAATTGTTCTAAGGTCTATTCAATTAATGATGAATGTAAATAGCGACAGTAAATAATGCATATCTTTTTGTTTTTAAAATAATTTTATTTGAATTATTTACTGGTACACCATATTCTTGAGACATCCATACATGATTAGCGTGTGATAAATCACACGTGATATCCGAATAATTAGATCAAAGACAAAAAAGGGTAATATTCCCACAAATATGAAGAATTCAGTCACGAAGTGAGAAGTTAGTAAACAACATACCCAGGTCAGTTTGGAAGCCAGGAGTAGCAGTAAGTGGAATGGGCACAGATATGTGAGACTGACTGGTGTGCAGGCTGAACTCGTGGTGTCTGCTGTGGGAATTGACCGTCGTGCCTTGTGTTGTTTTCCTCCGGCAGGACTCCGCGATTATTTCTTCACTTTGTAAAGTAACAGAAAACTGGAAGTAAAGAAAAAATGAGGGTGTCTGAGAACAATATTTAAACAGTGAGCTAAATTTAAGGACCTATTCATTATTCATGTATATACAAGGTACAACACCTGCTACTTTCTCAAACTGCTACCAGGCCCTGGAGACTAGACTGTCCCCATTGTAATGGTAGCCACAACCTCACTCACTTTTCAATCTGATATCACAGACAGGAAATTATAAACTGCAACAGTTACTCCAGTTTATTTACCTGCACACATGGAATTGTAGCTTCAGAAAAGTCGCAAGTCCCCACTATATCGTCCCCGATTCGATAAGCTTGTTTAAACAGACAGAACCTGGCTACTTTCCCTTTAGCGTTGGTTATATTGTAGAAATCTGTAACACAAGAAAAACAAGATATTCACATATGGTAAAAGAGACGTGGCTAGTGGTCAACTCCTTTCCCCTTCTGGTGCTACCATGCAACTGACGTTTTTTTAAATGTTCTTCAGCAGTGGGCAACCAATACCTCACTGTTCCCTTGGTGATATTATGATATTATTTTATGACATTACATTACAATAGTTACTTCTGTCATAGTGCGTTTTATAATGCATTATTGATATTCAGGAGTGACTGATATTTTATCCATGTATTGGTTTTGATATTGCAACACCTCCTCCAGGGTGATGAAATCACCAGGGTGACGTCTGAAGAATGTCAATCCCCAGTGAGCTAATGAAGGAGGTGCTCGACTGCCCTATACACCTCAGAAACCCACATAACAGTTATCAGGGATGCAAGTCGGGTAAGGTAAAATAATCTGAAGATTTTCCAAGGTCCAAGGGGAGGTACATAAAGCGCACATGCCATATAAAGGACCATGTGTGTATGTAGGGCAGTGTGGCCTAACTAGTGGTGGGTATCTAGGTCAGTGCAAGGGATATATATGATCGCCACCTGCTGCACTCTTCCCGGAGTTCTTGAGCGAAGGCACTCGGGGATTGCCGTTAGCTCCATTGGCTCAATGTTAAAGATTATAGTAAATATCTGGAATCTCACTTCCGATGAGGAGTGAGGCCGCCTCTCCCCGAGCAGAAAGTGGCGGTTCCGTTAGCACTAGAGTCGGTAGGAGTGGCTATATAGACGGTCTCTGCCCATCACTTCCCCCAAGAAGGGTGTATGTGCTGGGTTTCATCCAGCCTTGGAGCCTCTTTCTCTTAGATCCAGCCAACATAAGACAACTATAGGCCTACAGATATGGAACCTGAGAAAATTTTGGTACATATTGATTTAAAATGGTGTATTTTGGAGGGCATTTGGCAACTTTTCCATTTATCAAAATTATCTTAATTCCGTTGATAATCTGAGAACTTGCATCCCTGAGTTATGATGCGAGAACCCGGTCTTGGCTCACATCAGTTTGAATTAAAATTTTGAAATTAAATCAAGAAAGTATTTTTACTTGGTCCTTTGCGGCATGTGATAGTCTGCAGTATTTCTAGTGCGACCTCCAGTAGAGAATGGGGCTCTGGTGCTTGGTCGTGTAGGAATGGATTGCTCGGCTTCAGTTCATTAGAAGGATCCTTATACACACTCAGATCGTGCAAGCCTGGAACAGTGAACATAATCCTAACCATATATTCTCATACTGGCATGAAACTCATGCATAGTTTCTATTGAAAAATAGACGCTCCAAACTAATCCCCCGTCTACTCACAAATGACCAAAAGATGTGATTTAAAGGTCCTTAAGACTAGCAAGAGGAATTGAAGCTGGTATTTAGGTAAACTAGGTGAGGTAAAAAAATCAAATGGATCTGGATTTACAAAACATAGTTCTTGAGCATAAACATTCGAATTTAAATGAAAAGAGCGTTGTCCCAATACATTTCCCAATCAAATAATCGAAATAAATGATTAAAAAATTAAAAATGTTTCATTAGGTTTTCATAATTACTATGGTGATTAACACAAATAACATAGGACACTCATCGGTCGACTCCCCAGCTTTTGCAATGCTTGATTAAATAAACTAGTACAAGGATTTATTGGGGTTTACAGAAGGGATTAACATCGAATATAACATGCATATAGGCGATGTTAATTTACGTCCAAAGGGCCTTAAAACTTATAAGCACAACTTTTCACTTCCTAAACAGGACGGATTACCGACAACAACGCAGGAGATCCAAGAGCGACATATAGCGATAACTGCCACTTTTTAAAAATTAAAGACACCAGCAATATCCACAACTCGAGAGAAAAGTATTTTCCTACAAACCTTTGGCTAGATATTCAACTGTAGCAAAAGGCGAAATGAAATTAAATCAGTCTTTATAAAAAATAACATTAGCCGGGAAAACAATAATGTGAGCAGGTATATTCGTGAATATAAATAAATGAGCTGCATAAAAACTGTGCCTTTAAAATGTTACTTTACGGAAGGATGCTTGGTTAGTTGAAAAAATGTGTTCCGCGTAAGTAGTGATAGGTAGTGAAGTTATAAAATCCTACCTGGTACAATGAGAACTCGGAAAGGTACGCGAAGTAGTTTGGTTGGATGTCCAAATCGCTGGGTCCCTATAGTGACCTTATAAGAGTATTTTATGGAAGTGCCTCGGAACGAAGGAGGGGCCTCAAGAGGAATTGTCTCGCGGTATGTGTCTGGTGAAAGCACGAGAAACTGATCAACTCAATAATTGTATCATGATTGACTGAACTACCTACTGTATTTTACCATCTATACAAATAAAGAATTCTTGAAATGAAATGAAATACCGAGATTAGTCTTTAAAAAATGTATTCCTGCAATTATTCTTAATGAAAACTTATTCATAACACGACCAAATTACACAATGACTGAGACCTGGGGTGAGGGTGTTCCTCAACTCGCGTTATAATATTCTAAAAAAAATGGTAAAGAAAAGAATGGAAGTAATGCTTACGCGTGTACGATTCTCCGGGCGCTAACGTCAAATCACAGAATAAGATCGATGGCTTACTAGTGAGGACTGTACATCCTTTTTCACCTGAAGAAGTAAAAGTAAAGGTTAAAAATGGGAAATTTCGACTTTGAACATGATAATAAATGTATCTCTAGTGATTATGCTAGACTAATGATATGGGAATTTAGCCAGACTTAATAAAGCCCATTTTACCTTTACTGGCAATGAAGGAAGTGTCATTCCCGGTTGTGGTAACATCCGAGGCGGATAACCGACTGGACTTGGGTAAAAACATCCTGGCTTCACTTACTGAACATTGGCAATGTATCTGAGCACTGGCCCATGCTAACTTCGCAGCTTTTGTTCTATAGAAAGAAGGGGACAAACAAACTGCATTAGCTGTACATAGAAACTTAGGCTTAAATATCCTTAGCATCTTAGGGATGATATGCCCAATTAAACCCTAGACATAACGTTATGTAAGGGGAAAACGACGGGGTTGGATTGAATACAATGCAAACAATTTGTAAACAGGAATTTATCAAATAATGTAATAATCGAGCAACAAATTCAGTAGGAAATCTGATCAACTCAAAACCGAATGAACCTACGTTGGCATTTTTTGCATTCATCCATGGCAGTAAAAATACATAATGAACAGTGAATGTAACTAAACACGAAACAAATCACTGATTCAATTTCGTACACAGTGAAACTATATGTAACGGACAGAACAGCATAACAACAAGATTTAACAGATGCATGTAGATGATATGATCTGGCACTAATTCATAATACAAGAGATGTTCAAGTCAACCCTACATAAACAAGGCCTATAAAGGATGTGGGGTGTAATACAACTAAGCTGAAAAGCCAAAGTTACAAAACGTTTACAAAATGAAGAAATAAATGACAGGTCACATATAGCAATAATATAAACATTCATTTTTTTTATGATTATAGCATTATACACATTTTACGATAAAATTGTGTATTATGATATTTATAACAACTCAAGACTTAAGATTCTTTCACGCTCCCTAAATGATGTGAAAATTGAAGTGTTGCTTATGTGAGAGTGCCAAGCACATATTAAAATGTCCCGTACTCATCACTGGAGGGTGAAACTTCACCAGAAATTTGTTCAGGGGCTTCAACAGGCGCTTCGGCTGAAGAGGGTAAACTTTTCTCGGGAGCTTCAAATTTGGAGGGGAGTTCTGCTTGTGCTACCCTGGAAAAACATGTTGATCCCCCATGGAATGTTTACACAGTCCTATAATGTCTTGTTCAGATTCAGAATAAATGAAAAGTTGCCCTTTTACACCTTATAAGCATCCTGATAAAGAAAACCTTTAAAGAAATGACAGGTCATAAAAATGAATTTTAAAATGTTTATATTTCCAATTTATCAGTGTTATTTCAATGAAAATACATTTTCCATCCACCCTGAGATATCACTGCCAAACCCATAATCGTAATTAAAAAGGTTAGTTTATATATAATTATAATTTAATCATAAATAGATATATGCTTACTTTGCAGGGCTTCCATCTGACTTCAAGCGTATGGTGTTGGTAAATGTGACATGGCATTCCATTGTCTCCCCAGCGAGATACACAGACCTCCCGGGTAACTTGGCTGTTACTTGTATCATGTTTGCTATAATAACATAAGATATTTGTCGATGAACATGAATGAATGTGATTTAATAGTGTTAATAAGTGTCAAGACTTATGTCTAAACCAGGGACAGGGAGGGACACACATCTTCTGAATAAACTATTATCAAACAGAGATAACATATATATTTTTAAGGAGTAGCCGAGTAGAAAAAAATCATTTAAGACCTGTGTGCCGTAAAACATCAAGGTCTACGGTTTGTTGGAATTCAATCTCACTAAAAGATTTGCACGGATTTTCGAACAAGAACGTACCGTACGTTCTTGTTCGAAATCAAAAAGGTATCCAGTCAAAACGTCCCCACGCGAAAACGGACCCGTCAAAACGGCCCCCGATGCGCTACCATATAAAGTGACGGGGTTTGGTGCTACATATCCCGGCCAGCGACGGGGTATGGTGCTATGGATAGGGGGGAGGGACTATGCATACTTAGTAGGCCTACAGTCAGTACAGTCTACAAGCGAGGGATATTCTGTAAGCCTAGAGCAACTTGGATGGCTGAGCCTGGTGCGTGACACTCTAATCAAAAGGTATTTGTTCTGTAGGGCCTTCGAAATGTCAGAGTCGCCGATTTTTAGCAGTGGTTATAGAACATAACCAACCCATGGATTGCCAAGCAGTCAGAAGCAGGCCAAGCCAAAGGAAATCGAGAATCACAACATCTAGCAAGAGTTGTTTTTGGTCATCCTGATTTTCGACGGAGAGTCAATACATCTTTCAGATAAAACCAATGTATACATGCGATCATAGAGCACGGGTAACTCAAGTTTTCAATGTAAGATTTGATTTGAAGAAAGATCAAATCAAAGATATCAACACCAGTCTTACCACTTTTGTGCGAAGGGTCCAGGTGGATCATCGTTGACGTAAATAGGCATGACCCTATTTGCGACAACCATCATACAACTGTAGATTTGATAAAAAAAGGGGGGGGACTTTTGAATACTGAATGAATACTGTTAGAGTTTCTACATTCATGTTCTATAACATTAGATTGATTGGAGGATAAAATTATTAAAAAATGTTTTACGACATTAGCCATAGTTGTAAAATGTACCACTGTTTGCAAAATGGCGCTGCCGTCGTTCTCCCGCCACATACCGTGAGCGCACTAGGCCCAACGATCCTATAGCTACACAGAGCGGAGCCAGTCAGAAATTCTCGGGCTAACTAGGCCTATACTTTGGTTGAACGCGAAAGAAGTGTACCTACCTTGACAAACCTAACGCTAATGAAGGAGAAGTAGTTGAAAAGATATCCATTTTATATATGTATCTGCTGGGAAAGGGAGTAAACTAATACGATATGCTAAACTCCAGTCGGTCATCATCATGTAATTGCCGGTAGGCTATCACATTAATAGCCTACCGACACACCAATGTATACATGTAGGCCTATACCATATGTCAAATAAAATCAGCTGGCGCGCATCTTATGCAGCGCTGTGGTGAACTGGAAGACATGCTCCATTTCATGTATTCGTTCCCAGCTACAAAAAGATTCGGGATAAATTGCATGAGTGGTTCAGTAGAGATGATAACGATTTCAACCGTTGTCCCGTGTTAATTCCTTTTTACCCCCGAAACTATCGCAGTAAAATAGCACAATTTAACAAATTTAATCATGATAATTTCGAGAAAATGCCTCGAATTCGTGAATAGGCTAACCGAGAGCATACAAATTGTCCTCATTTTCACTACTCAAATCTTCCATTCCACAGCGTAACGGTGAGACAAAATTGAGAACAAAAAGATTTTGTTTGTCAATTTAGCTGGGCGAGGTGCATGCCTGCATGGTTCACTGGCCTATTTGACGTATACTAAAGACAAGTAAAAGTAGCCAGAGGGGAGGTGGTTTAAGTTGCACCTCCAGTCACACGTCCTTAAATGTGTACTAAAACGTGTGTCAGTCAGTATTAATAGAAATAAAAGAGTACATATTATAGTAGAAGCGCACCCAAATGAACTTTGAGATGCATAGGCCTACTACATAAATTGTTTTACTTTCGCACTTAGGAATTTTCATATTTAGTAACACTAGTCACTAGTGGCATATTACAAACCGGTTCAGATAGAAATCATTATAAATTGACCCATTAATAGTTTCCTCAGTCGAAACACAGACTGAATTCTGGCGCTCTTTCATTCCCATACTTCCGCTGACACAATAGAACTCTTCACTCTTATCATGCCAATGGACTTAAGATTAGTCGACGCCTCACAAATCTCACAAATTCTAAAGGAATCGTATACTCTGTCTTCCCTGGGGCAGTGCGATCTTTTCTCGCAACTAGAAAGGTCATGAAACCTATTCGTAATTAGTAGTTTAAAGCTCAACTCCTTTCTTGATTTCACGAATCGGTTTAAACAGAATTAGTGTCTTTCACGTGATTTGAAACATAGAATTATTTTTTACACAACAACCCTTTCAGCCCCCACCCGGCCCCGGGGAATTTGGGGCAAATTTATCATAATTGACATTCATGAAAATTATATCTTAATCAAAACTACATTTTAACACTTTCTCTCACCATAAAGTATACCACTTTGAACCACTTCCGATAGAGATTCCGATTTTTAAATGGTGACCTATGTACTAAAACACCAGTTACCTTGGCAATACATTGGGGTTTTTTTAATAAAAAAAATAGTATAATAGTATAGGCTATAATAATATTGGTACACGTACATTTTAGTTTTCATACACATATTAAGATCTATATTTAATGGATGATAGATGATACATGAAGGTCATGCCACTAGGAACATTTTAATATCAAATGTATATATGTATAAACACTTCAGGGGTTCCATAAAGGTTACCATGGAAACATCATACTCTGAGAACCTCCATAACGTTTACCAGAATGCCATTATAGAGACGGAATAGGAATAGGAAAATGGCCCTAATATTTGCCCACGTGGGTCTGGCGACAATTATTGTTGCCAGTGGGGTTTCACAATAATTTTATTTGCAGGTGCCCGAGGAAAACTGTGTTCGCAGCAGATAGAGTAGTTGTGCGTTTGTCAGTACTATATAGGAATTGGATGGAGGTCAGTGCACTTGCAGTAATGACGACATTCCTTGGAGACAGCGACGCCCAAGGGTTAGTCAGGGTGTCTAGAGGTAATGTTTATTTCGTAGGGCGGCGCGTCACATCCAAACAGTTGTTCTATATATGTACTGAGCCAAGAAAGTCGCTCGTGGTTGTATGTTCAGGGTAGGGAAGACTCCCTCTTGAATCCCTTTTCCCATTTTTTATAAGCCCCATTTCCCGAATCCCGTAGGCTTTCTAATTGCAATCCCGTTTTTCTATTTGCAATCCCTACCTGGAAAAAATAAATCTGCATCTGAACCCCTTTCCCGAATCCCGTAGGCACTTTTAAATCCCGAATCCCGACCTAAATAGGCCCCGATCCCGGTTCCGAAAAGGTATGTTGTATTGTTGTATGTTGTATTGTTTCTCTCTGACATCATCCCACCAATGCATAATGCCACATATATGTTGTACATATTACATTTTTTACCAACGACTATACCATATGGCATATTTTACTGTATCAGACGAGATCGTCATGCAGTGGGCACCTGAGCTATGGTTAACTTTCTGACACGGTGTCTTTATGCAGTCTAAATAAAATCCATTTTTGATAAGTTTCAATATCTACTATCAACGGTAAAACATACTAATAATCCAGAACAAATTATACATAAGGGCCTAGTCCAATAAGTCGATTCTCATGCGATTCTCACAGACTTTAGTGCAAAATTAAGAGTGCTTTGCGGCGCAAAATCGCATGAGAATCGGCTTATAGTGGACAAGGCCCTTTAGGCTTCTTGTGAACGATAGAGCAACACATTTTATTTTTTGATAACATTTTAGACTAGATCCTATTGCAAACATTGCTTGTACTTGTATACATTACTTGTGTCGTTAATGGTTCGATCGGATAACTTCCAGACTGACAATGTGCTGTCCTTCTGCAGTAACTGACCATAATTAACATGCTATGGATATGGGTCCAGCGAGCTGACCAAACACCCACTCCAGGGCGTGGACTCTGAGTCAGGGGACGGAGAAAAAATCGAAAGGACAACATTATTATTAGCAACAATACCATACGGACGTTGCCACTATAAAAGACAACTGGTTGTCCATATGGGTAATTTTAGTTACTTAAAGTCCTTCAATGTATGGAGTACGGTACCTTAAACCTTATTCATGTCGTTGGACTATAAATGTCATAACTCAGCTTCAACGGTAAAAGAAATGTGCAAGAAAAACTAAACAAAATCGATATATAGTTATACACAAAACTCTAAGGACTATCATAACTGGCTGAGAATTATGACCATCTCAAGGATGGTGGGTGTGTTCTGACAAAACTACATCCCAGATTTAGGAGGCATAATGTTTAGTACTTGGTGAAACAACATCCATCTCTGCATATACCAATGCATATCGGACACAATATCAACATACTCAATGTAAGTGTTGTCCTTAACTTATTTTTCAAACTCTGCTGTAACCACGAATAGACAGGTCTACTTTTATTTGAGGTCACTCACTCTCTCAATGTATTGACATAAGGCGCGGTGAGCGCGTTGGTCATAATTATAGCATGTGCTTACTTACTTATACCCCCTTGCGCTAATTATTACGTGACTGAAAGTATTTTGTCTTCATGTATATCATCTTAATTTGAGAAACTAGTTAATAAAGGCATTAATTGTGCCCCAGAGAAACGTTGAATTACGATTTTTTTAAAAAAATGAATTGGTGTTCTTAGGCAGGGCAGGGGATTTGTGAATGTTTAAACTTAACGTGTTGGATTATAACCGCAGAGCTGCATGGAATATTCGTTTATTTATACCCAACTATCATTGAATACTACATCACATACATTTTGACCTGTTGCCAAGGTCTACATTAGGAACACGTCCACATGAATGCTTTCAAACAACACCGATACGTAGGGAGACCTATATAGCTTTGACATTATATGATGTGTATTCCGAAAAGGGGAAACCGCGTGACCGAATATTATATAATTATGCATTTTATAAAAAAAAACATAGCATTTTTTCATCAAAATGTATAGATCTCCCTTTTCGGAACTGGAGAGGTCAATTGTTTCTAGATTATATATCGGAAATGGGAGAACGTATAGTGTAAGGATCACTACTTTTGATAAGAAGAAAATTGTTCGGTAAAGCAAATCAGGGAACATGCGTCACAATTCACTTCTTCATTTTATAGTACGATGATAAGACAATCTGTCGTGTGGTTGGTTCTACAAAGACTGTGTTTATTCAACCAAAGGCCTTGGACTGTCCTTATGTCATATTCATGTGAAGGAAATAAATTAAGATTAAGATTAAGATACATTTATTTCCGACTTGTCGCTTTCAGGAGGCATATCTCCAGCTTAAGGGAGGATTGCACGCTTCCTGTTGTTTTACATTTTCCTCTTAACAGTGTACAATACTCCAGTCGTCATTGACGAAAGGAGCCCACTGTTATTATCATTATTATATGTCTTTTACAGTTTTTTTATACTTTGGTAAAGGCGCACTAGAACTTATATAAAAATTACCTCAAATCTGTAATACATATAGGAATAAGGCGTAAGAAAATGTCTAAGTCAATGGATGATCATTGCATTATTCTATGAAATATTGGTCTGACCATATCAGGGTTTTCTTTGCTAATGTCTTAAATGATTTTGTGTCTTGTATCCCATGGGCCATGGTCTGGAGAGAGTTCCAAGTGAAAGGAATTCTATGGAGAATTGATTTCCGTAATTGTTCGTTTTGGGGTAGAATTTGTTTTAGTGGTTTTCTGCCTGTAGCAAAATTTCTGGTATTTAAATTTCTTATGTCAATGTATCTTGGGTTACTCGCCAGAGCATGGCCTGCCTGCAAAACATGTAGTCTTCTTCTATGTCTTAAAGTCAGTAGGTTCTTTTTTACATGTATATCGTCAACATTTGCCCTGGATGGAAGTCCATAGATTCTACGAAGTATCTTATTTTGGATTATCTGGAGTCGGTTTGTCCCTGTTGTTGTGTGGAAGTCATGAAAGATGTCTGTTTGATCAATCAAGGGCAATACCATAACTTTGTATATAAGTAATAATGTGTCTTGTGGAATTTTCCCTTTAAGTTTAGTTATTTGCCAACATTTATAATTCATGGTGTTTATCAGCTTGTTTACTGATGTTTTGAATTTTAGACTCCGTTCAATTTCCACTCCTAAATATTTGTAGATTTCTACTTCTTCCATGGGATTACCATCCAGTTTCAAAACGTTTTCACTTATTTGGGGTTGTTCACCTTCTGCCCACCTCGACCTCATATTCTGCTTTCCGAAAAATGTTTGAATTTTTTATTCATCATAGTTAATTGATATTTTGTTTCTTTTACACCAGAATATTAGGGCACTTAAATCCTGTTAAATCGGTTTGCAAAAAAAAGAAGCCTTGGACATTGTTATCCGCGGTTGAAGAACATTATTCTAGAAGTGCGGACATCGGGATGTCGGCATTTTAATTATCTTTTCTACCTAGAACAAACAGCACCTTGCTCGATATTTCATGGGCTAGCCGCTAAGTTGGCAGAGGGAGAGTATAATTATCACCCGAAACTTCCTAGAACACAAACCAATCGATATAATTGAGGGTTTGGTTGGGGGTAATTGCTATCCTACCCCTATATATATGCAGGACGATCTACTGGAGAGAAGTGGGAACTGGAGCGCGCACACTGTCTATTGGGGGATGGACAATAGGGCACTTGCATGGACGCCATCATGAATCTGGATTTGCAATGATTCCCGGGTCTTGTATATATCAGAGAAAATCGAAAGAAACCATTCCATATTGGTACCAGAAAATGACTCAATATTCTGAAGTAAAGGCATGTTATTTAAGCATAAATGCACATATTCCATGCCACGGCCAGCATGCAGCCGCTGGTAATCTGTGGTGTTTGAGGTGCATCGCAAGTACACCAAGAGTACTTGATTTTGATTTGAGAACATTTTATTTTCCCATGAACGGGTACATCTTCTGGATGGCTCCATGTTTTCATCAGTAGCCATTTGTTCAGGCGGCCTTGGCAATGGATATGGGCATATGTCTTCTCCAATCCTTATTATGTATTTGGAATTCATAGAACTTTCTTACTTGCAATGCAATATCAGCAAAACATATTGTCCTGATGTTTAATATATACATTAGATATAGTCGAGCTGAATCCAAACGGACATGCGAAGTGGCACACGCAAATCCCCCATTGCGTGAGTGTTGAGGAAAAGCTAGAGGGAATTAAGCGCCTATTGTGTTCTTGCCCTGAGCATGTTCATGGTCGGCCAAGTTTCGGACGGCGGACCTATGACTTTTGCAACGATGCAAGAGATAAACTTTGAAAGGAAAATTCACCTGAAAAGAACCCGTTAAACTAGTTAAACTTCGTCATGGTTTATTAACCTTCGATTTTACTCTGACACTTTATCGAATGATCATTTTGTTTCAACTAAATTATGGGGCGAAAGAGACATATTTTTCATAGCTAATGGCAGAAACCCGTATCTGTAAAGCCTTCAAGAGAAATATATCTAGAAAGGACAATCCGTTTTAACAAAGGAAGACCATTAATAATAATTTCTAAAGGATTTTAAGCCTATCTAAGAAAGTGTCTGTGGAAATGGTGCTAATGTAAAATTACACATATTTTCCGAGATGCATTCAACACATCACTTATTCTCACATGCGTCCTCTTCCATTAACTGATATTATCTGCAGACTTCAATTGAATTTATTCAGGCGTTGGACGAAATCATATATGATCTGTTTCCGCTTTGGGTATTAACGTCCATTTTGGGTAAAAGGGTTACCTAGGACGAGGTTCGTGGCATTAGTCAAAGTGATGGGTACATACCATTAATTCATATCGCAAACATTTGTTATATTGATTCCTCACCAAACGCCCCAATTTAAGCCTCTCAAAGTGATGTATGCGCCCGCGATTATTCTTTTATGAAAACATGTTCCCCCGATGCTTTAATGCATGGATTCTTATCATATCCATTTAAACTATGAGATCGGTGTCAAATGATATAACAGCTCCAGTAGAGAACATATTTGGTAGATATTTCTTTAATTTCCGACAATATACCAATACCAGTATAAACTTGACTATATAAAACCATCTTGGGGCCACTGCATGTGCCATGTACATAATATACATACGAATGTATATATATGTACATGATTTATCTTTGTCCGTCCGTTTTGCTTGACCCACAGTCGATTCTTCCAATCTTCAAACTCTATTACACCTAAAATGGATCACTTCCCATACCATACCTTTGTCCATACTTAACCTCAAAGACCAGGTGAATCTGTTTGAAGCGTTTACATTGGGACAGCTTAATCAAACTAATCTGCCCACAGCTTTTTGCATGAAAACCCTTTTTTGGCGCACTCTAGATAATCATGTATGGCGAATGTTTAAAGTATACAACACATGTACATATATCTGTTGACTTCAGATACACCCCCTTGGAGCCATTGATTGTCTCTATATGGGTCGAGGATACCGTTAAAGTATTGAGTGTATGGTCCGATTCCAATCCTCCAAATCTGCCTCTTGTCAAAATTATACATCGACGATTGCAAGAGCATGCACATGTATCAAATCCCAATATAATATTAACCAGCAATCGTAAAGATGAGAAATTTATCCTGGTCGATGATACCATAATACCTATTTCATGCTCAGGCATTATAGTCAATACATTTGTTTGAGAAGGTAGAGGTATTGTATAGCGCAACTAGGTATAGATTTTGTGTAACAATTAAATAGATACGTGTGTGTACTTAGGGGTCTTAAATGGACACAAGAGAATACCTCTTTGGTTATTCAGAACGTTATAGGGTCTCATTTAATACTAGTGATTTCTGTACGTCCGATTTCAAACAAACAAACCAATTCCAATGATTGTAAATAAATCACTATTTCTTCGCTAGTGGGGCTGTTTTCTGTAACACTTGTACTTGTAGATAAGTGACCATGTCTGGCTTGGATAGAACAACTGGCGAAATGTTCCATTTTTTTGCACGTTGCCCGAGGTTGGCACATGTTAAAAACAATAATAGTTTGCTTCGACCAGTTAGAATACCAATACGTAGAGGCTTTTTTTGTCTTTCTATGTTCTATTCTGCAACGGACGCAACGGCCATGCCTGCGCATTTGAAGCAAAGCCTGCCATGTGCATACAAGTAACATATGACATACATGCTAAAATATGTGCGTGCTATCAGAAAGAGGAGAAAGAGTTTGGTCGGGTCATTAGTGCAACTAATTCGACGCAGCTTGAAAATGCCGAGTAGGGATCTATTATTGGAAGTTTGGATCAATACTTGGTTACCCCTATAAAAATCAAGGCTATCAATTACCAACGACGTATAAATTCACTGGGGCGATAATGTGCTTAATAGCCAGTTCGTGGTTTCTAAACTTTGATCTTAGAAATTCTAGCAACACCACTGGTCAAATGAGAACCTCTCAGACAAAACATCTTTGGAGCTTAGACATGATTTTGAAATAATGTAAAATTTGATTTAATTTGTTAAAAAGATGTGGGAAATAATATTCCAATATATTCTTAGATATGGTCATTTGTAAATGGAAGAGATTTCGTCCAAATGTATAAATTTTTTCCCCATAGCCGTCAAAGTGGGGTATTGATTATTGTGTATTATAGTATGATTTTCATTCTATTCGACCATATCATCATATTTAAGTGGATGTGTTGTATATAGTATGCACTCAAGTATAAATCAACACGTATAAGAGGGTCTCCTATGTCGTTTCCATAAACAGAAACTGACAGAGAATCCATGTGCCCTGAACCGGCCCTGAATCTATGTGTATTATTGTATGCCTGCCAATACTGTCTCCTCTGGCCATATTTCTTTGCGATGCCAACGACCTACCGCTTTATATGGAAATCCCAGCATTAAATAGGACGACATTGGATCGGTGGTAGACAATATTCTACACTTAGAAATTACCTAGACATGCACGCCGATTTCTTTTCATTACATTATCTTCATTATGGGCTAGAAGGGTGATTCACAATTATTTGGTAATAGCTTAGTATAAGGCTATAAAACGAGAGGTGACCTATCTTATTTAAATGATATTCGTGCCATTACAATTTTAAGTGCAATGAGCAAGATCGTTGATAGAATCATCTTCAAGTTTCTTTATGACTATTCTGAGACAAATGACTTATTTTATAAGCAACAATATAAGTGTAGGAAAGAAATGAATACCATTACAGCTGTTTTCGAAAATACTCGAGATATCATCACTGAGTATGATTATAATGGCATCTGTGTAAGTGCTTATTTCGACCTGAAAAAGGCGTTCAACTTGGCAGATCATAGAAAGACTTGAGAAATATCATGGAGGCAAGACCTCTCCATGATCGGTCTTCATGATCGATCTGTTTGTTATATCAATGAATGACTTAGTGTCTGAATATGAAGCAATAGCAAATGGCGTACCACAGGGAACAGTGGTTGGGCCTTTGCTCTTTTTAATATTCGACAAATCGATCCCTCGATGAATATATTCGTCATCGGGAGGTCTCAGAGGCTATTGTGACGTCATGCTTGCAAGCAACTGCCACGCCCACCTTCTTGGCGACCAGACACAGACCAGACGTTCCAGACACACTTTGGTCTCATCGGTCGCACTGAGCGGACATCTTATCACTGTGAATTTTTTTTCTTTGCTCTTGTATTCATGTATTTTATGTTCATTTCATGTTTTTCTGCATTATTCATGTCTGTTGTTTGGGAATAAAAAATCCAAGGTCCCTTGGATTTATTCGGCCAACCATGCAGCTTCAGTATCCATTCATTCCCGACGACCTCCACACAACGACATATATTAATGACATCTATCTATAGGAATTCAATGGTAAATTAATATTGTATGCGGATGTAATATGTAATTGTAGGAGAAACATGCAACTATCTGACACAGAGGATGGATTGATGGAAACATCAATTTCCAGTCTAACTTAATTAAAGAAACCCTTGTTACAAATGATCAAAATGTGTTGGTACCGCTCTTGGAAAAGGGCAATTTTTAAAATCTTTTTTTTGCACAGATCAACTGAGAGGAGTATATTGAAGGTGTGCAAGAGAAAATACAAGAATACGAGTTTTCGCAATGTAATATTAGTGATAGCTTCAGGTGGAACATAGTTAAAAACGAGTGCAAGAGCCTAGCCATGAAAATAAGCGTAGAGGAGGCAAGAATTAAGAGAGAGAGAGTGAGAAAGATTTGAGAGAGAAGTTAACTAAATTAGATAATAAACATGTATTGGTCGAAGATGAGATACTCGAGATGAAAACCATTAGGAATAAATTGGAAGCTGGCCAAGGCTGAAAGCGCTCTATTTAGATCTAAAGCTAACTGGGCCAGAGCCGGAGTGAAACCCGCAAAATAATTTTTGCAACTAGAGAAAAAAAATGGGGGGAAAAATCGATAAGTAACATGTTCGTTCGGGAAAAATTGAGCAATAATATAAACGAGATTGTTGAAGAAGGCAAGAGATTTTATAGCGAGCTGTATAAGTATGAGGAGCTAGATACGGAAAAAGCTGATTTTTTCTTACAAGATATGGATATAAAGGTTGAAGTAAAACATCATGAGAGGCTAGAAAGAAACATTAGTGAGCATGAAGTCTGGCTGACGAATAAGCAGATGAAAGATGGAAAATCACCTGGAAATGAAGGTTTGACAGTTGAGTTTTATCAATTTTTCTGGCCAGATTTGAAATAGGAATATTCTGTAAAATGATTGATGATGTCAATTTCAATTTCAATTTCAAACATTCTTTATTGTCTTTTCTCTTACAAAACAATTTTTGGTGATCCAAGTCTGGCGTGCCAGTTCTTCCTATGGGTGCCAATTACATTACTTTGTTTATGGGCCAATATACAAGAAAAACCACAGTAAACTCGCAGTAAAAATAAAAACAAGGAGGTAACATGAATAGTAACAACAATAGATTCATCTTTTGACAAAGAACAATAGACAGCTTCATGAGTTCGGCAATATGTCTTACACATACAGAGTGAAGTTGCCGGTTGGATTGCAACAAAGCTGGTTTGAGAGGAGGTATATATACAAAAATTTACGGGTTGTTAGAGAGGCGCGGACGGCAGCACAATCATGCAGATTAAGTAAGATGCAAGGATATGAATATGCTTATGCAAAATAGAAGCAGGACATGTGAGAGAATAGTTACATGGCATCAAGCACTTCGGGTTTGTGAGCTGTCAAGTAGTCTAAGTTTGTAGATATTTAACAGATTTGAGTCTTATACTCATGAGTATACATATAAGTTGACTACTGCGATACAAGAAGTAGATTTAACACAGAGTGATAGGTTTTAACTATCATTATAGCTGCTCATAGAGACATAATAAGACTAGAATTACGACGAGGAAATAATCATTTTAGGTAATTAGGTTTAAACATAAGCAAGATAAATCCATGTTCAATAACACATAATTCAGTAATAGTACAGTTCGTCCCTAGGTCATGAATTAGTATGCTCGACATGGAGGTTAGGCACTAAATAGAATTATTATTGTATTATGTATAATTATTATTCACCTTGAACATTATGTGTTTTTTTTGGTACAACATAACTCTCACCTGCTGTATTTTCTATATTCGGCCCCCCAAAAAATAGGTGTGTTTCCGATTTATCTGGCTGAAAAACTAGGTAGGGGGGGTGGTAACTTTTTTTTTAAAACCACCTCCCAGGAACTGACAAAATTGTCTATTTCATAACAATAGTTGTTTTAAACATGGGAAATGTGCTTTTTGACAGTTTCGGGTTAGGAAAACCCGTTTCCTGCTATTATAAGCTTTTTTTGTCCAAAAAAATCCAAAAAATTAAGATATGATGAAAAAAAAAATCAGGTATGGTAAAAATTTATTTAGGTAGGGTAAGGTTTTTCTAGGTAGGGGGGGGGGGTAAATCGGAAACACACCTATTTCTTTTTTAGCCTTATAATAATCTCTATATTGATTAACCTGAAATGTAACCATATTAAATATTGATAAAGCCTGAATAACAAATATTTCAAACAAATAAACATATACCCTCACACACAAATGGTTGTTTCTAGACACAATGTAAATTTATTGAGAGGGGTTATATGCCTGTTTTATAGTGAAAGTCTGCCCTCTATACCATCCCAGGCCGCATTTCCCGTTTCTCTCTTTTCTTCATTATACTTCGTTCGTTGTCAGTGGAGTCGATGAACTCCCTTTATTTCTTCATTAACAGAATAATATATCCAAGATAAGCCTATACACCTTATGTATGTATTCTGCTTCAACAGTATCCCAATTCGACACCAACTATTTTCCAAGAGAGAGATTTTATATGAAACGGAAATAATAATGAAAAAAAATATAGAAAAAATGATATGGTAAATAGTAGAAGATGAGTGAAAAGGGATTATTGTGTTCATATTCTTTCACACATTAGAAAAAGGTGGAGCACTTCTTAGATAGTGGAACTAAAATTTTAAATAGGAAAAGGTCCGTATTATAGAAAAACATCAAATCTGCTCTGTAGTGTGTGGAGTAAAAGGAATGTTTTTGGAATCTAATGAACTAGCCGAAGGTTTTGATTATCTGTAAGGAGACACACGAGTTACCTGTCTGAGGATTTTTCTTTATTAGGACTATATATATATATAGATCTATGCTTATCACACATGTACGAAATTAATTAACATATTATACAGATAATCATTAGTTTCTTTACCTTGGATATACCACGCAGACGATACGGTGTTCAAGGTTTTGGAAAAAGATCCTTACCCTGTTCAAAAAACGAATTCTATGTACCTCCTTGACAACGATCTTTGTTGATTTTGTAGTAGAAGCCTCCGTTGCAGCTTCAATAACCATGAATAAAGTTTAATCGTCATACTCATGGTGCCCCGGAAGAATATTGACCTCTATAAAACGCGCGCTGATATTTGTCACCAAAATATTGAAGACTTATTTAGGTGGTGGCCTTATCAGTATGGTGTGGCCTGATGAGGTCACCAAACATAGTTTCTTCGAACGCAAACGCGGCCCTGTTATAAATTGGATCGATAAGGTGACTTGTAAAACGAACTACCTGCTCACACCTTCAACATTCTTTATACCGTCTAGTTCTAAACCCTAGGCAACTTCAGAAGCAAAAGTATCGTTGTTTTAAAAGTATTTGGTATTGGCCCTGTATTAATCCGCACACAATGGCAAAGATATAGGTGAACGCATCTGTCAAATTATCTTCTTAATGTAATTAAGAATACTGAAGTGAACAGCAGTATACAGCACATCTGAGCACGTGATGGTGTCCAAACCAACAGGCAAGTTATAATAATCATGATATATTTCTAGTTTCGTATTCTTTGACACTCGATTAAGCAATTATATGGCACCCTAGAGACAATATGTATATTATATTGCATTTGCCCAGTAAGAAATATTTATACATGGAGAAATCGCTTCTTAATTTGGGTCGATTCACAGTTCGCCAATGTCCTAAACGCAGTCATATGACTAGATATTGTCATTGTATTCGGATGGTCTACGGTACCACGAACTTAATCATGGTACACGACTTTAACATGGGTAGAAGGAAGATCGATAGCATTTTATCTCGTGGTCGCAGATGTGTTTATAGAAAAAACAATTGAGTCTCAAACATGCATCCAAACTATTCATTTGAGACCAATATGTCAATGAATTATTATTATATTGTCTCAAATGAAGAACGAGCACTTAATTTTTCGAATCTCACCCTCAAAACCACAACACGGATAGATAACAATCGGCATTAGGATTTATCCCATTTTCCTTGTATACCTGTATTTCAATTAGTGATATTTATCTCTTCGAACATCTTACGAGAACATGTAAACGTGAATTCTAGAAGCATACATAAAATTCGGGGTCGCTATTATGTGAGATATGAGATACCCCTCAAACAGGAATGCTATCTAGCAAGAAAATGACGTGTTTTTCGTTGGTTTTATCTGTTAAAAGATCCACAGTTAATTAACATAACCATAATCACCATACTGTCAAGTCCATTGGGCGTACTCAACATAACATCAATACTGTCATGTTCCCTTGTTGTTATGAATATTACCCCGATGGTCGTCACAAACCCTCTCCTTATCAATTGAACACGATTAAAGTTCGTCTTTCATCAAGGTAGGAATCTCATATATATACGGTATACCTTTCTTTGCACAAACGTCAAGGTCAACGACCTTGTGAATCGGATACTGGGTCAAAACATACCTTGTATTCATATTATGGTGTTATGCTGATATCTTTAAATATTAAATTTTGTCTTTTTTAATTAAAATCATGGTGTGTAAAGCTCTGTTTATAAGTACTTCACATTGGCAAAGAACCTGGATTATTTCCATGAACATGAAGGATGTCTGACCGCTCAAATTCCCTCCTGAGAATCCCATTTAGGCGAATGCCCATCAAAAGAGTGAAATTACATATATTTGAATTAATAAATAATAAAGTATTATTCCCCAATGTGGTAAATTTTCCGCCTTGGTCAACAGTCTGTAGAGAATGTTTATCTGATTTGGTATTACTCAGATGTAAGTCAAAAGTTATGAATGAATGGTATGTTGGACGTACGAGAAGTTGCTCCAGGTGTTGTATTCTAGGTTAATGCCTCCGGGCTATTGGAGAATCTGATACGTATTTATCATTTAGCATAGTTGAAATCATCTTCCAGTGAGTTCACATTTAGATAATTGCAGCCCAGTCTACTAGCTGTAACCTACAATTCGGATCTCTGTTTCTTCTTCATTCAGTGTTTACTTTCATTACGAACGGACAATATATCAAGTTTTTTACAGGATATTTGGCAGTACCATGTCGATATTCATAAATATCTTCCATCTGTATTTTAAGTGTGCAACAGGTTTTCTCGTGGATATTAATCGCTGACGATAACTGGAACAGTGTGCTCATTCTTGACATTTTTATACGTTTATATAAATCATTCACGAAAACAAAAATTAAGATGACATTCATGCAATCACAACACGTGAGGATGGGTGTTGTGATATAATCGACCAAAGATTTGAGAGTGTGTGATGTGGGTGTGTGAGTGAAGTGGGTAGGAGGCTCACTGAAAGGTCAGCTGGCTCGGAAAAACACACACAAACAATGCAGATGCTACGGTGCACAGGAGTTGAGCTTTCAGTCAGAATCCCGGCACCATGGGCTAGACAGGGAGGACGAGGAAATATTTGCTGTCTAATCTCTCAGTAATAAAAAGTAAATTAGGCATCTCAAACTTTATCTATGACATGGCGTCACCGAAAGTTATGGATTTACGGCCACTCCAATTACTCGTAATGGCAGCAGCTGAGTGATGTAAGAAAACTTGATAAAACCTCGCCCAAATACAGAGTAGCAACGGGAATCTTACATGGAACTTGCTGCTTCACTGAAGTTGCCATGCACCGAGTAGGCTACTGCAGTCAGCCTTATCCTCCAGGTTCGATTGTTCATTCTATTTACAAATCTGGTCTAAATCTTACATGGCATGTGGTAAATTTGGAATTGTAGTTACAATCGAAAGCTTGGTCGTTAAAATTTATGTTTTGTCAACCAAGGGAATACTATATCATATCGTTCTTGACTGTGTTTTTCCCCCAAGAATATGTATTTGGTTGTTTATTAAGTTTCCGATTGCACTGGTACATTATGTAAATGGAAGATAACGATGGATTGAAAACAGATTGTTGAAGAGAGAGAGAGAGAGACAGACAGATAAACAGACAGAAAGAAAG
Source organism: Sthenelais limicola (assembly GCA_942159475.1). Lineage (NCBI taxonomy): Eukaryota > Metazoa > Annelida > Polychaeta > Phyllodocida > Sigalionidae > Sthenelais > Sthenelais limicola. The sequence continues at coordinate 67,715,372 of OW804096.1, forward strand.
AAAGATAGTTCATTTTGAGACGCCACGCCCCCCCCCCCCCCGCCCCCCGCGGCCTCCATCGTCTTAGAGAATGTATAATTAGGATTCAATGATGCAAAAAAACAAGCTATACATACGTATACGGCATCGTGCTTATGCGGACGAATCAAGTCCAATAAATTTTCGATTATTGCAGGCGAGTTCCATTCTATATTTATTACAATTATGGGCATAAGACTTGACAATAAGACTTCAACAATTCATAAATGGTCCAATCGACAATGGCCCCCGTTGCATAACAATCTGCGAGCTCAATGGTAACACTGAAAAAGCTACTCGCAGATTGTTATGCAACGGGGGCAATGTGTGCATACGTTACAGGTATTGAATTGAAAACTCTTGATCCGGACCAGAGCAGGATTTCAACTAAAAAGAATGATATGATATCATTCTGTCTTTCAATGTATTTTAGATAAAATACAATTGTAAGATGTGTACATATTGAACATGGTAAACGTACATAACCATCTATATTCCCTGTGCATTGTGTTGTTTATGTTCGTCTTGGGCGACTGGTAAAACCATCGCGAAACCCAGAAAAAATGACAGTTTAAAAATAATCATACAAATTATTCGCAGGTCTATTATAGTAGAGCTATAAATCAATGTGTGTACGATTTTTTTACGAATTTTTTTTACGTCCACTCAGTGCGACGACCTGGCTGTTTCTGGCTGTTTCTGGTTGCGGTTGTCGCTAGCAACGAGTCAACAATGCGATTCAGGCAGCAATACAATATATTTATACGCACATTTATCACACATAAATATCACACAATAAGGAGCTAGCTCTGACATGTGATCCCGCCCTCCATCCAATGACATTGATTCGGCAATTATACATGCGAGGCAACTATAATTGATTACAGAAAATAACTATAGCAACCGATTAATATAACGACCCTTAATTACATTTAGACTGTTTATGTTTTTAAGCAGTCAAACGATGGAATAGCTACTTGGTCACCAAACAATAACTTTGCTTCATTAATGTCATTTTAGACTGCAACAATAAATCCCTATATTGATTGCATTAATAGTTTCATGAAATCGTTAAGAAGTTGGTCGATATAAAAATTACCAGGCTATCATTTTGACTCTTTCCTCCAAACTATTTTCACTTGAGGCCCCTCGGAGTCGACCGGTTTTTACAATACCGTATACATGTATGCTTCACTCTCTTGGCCCCAAAAACTGGGGCATTAATACAGCTTATGATTATATACAGTAGCTATATACTATATACATATTCAATTCAATTCAATTCAAATATTCTTTTATTGTCTGATTGGTGCAGAAATAAGTGGTAGGCCAATTCTGGCGTGCCAGGTCTTCCTTTGGATGCCACAATAAATACATATAAAACAGACGACGAGGCGTGGCACATTTGTTTACATAGCCTACACTGTCCATTCACCTCAAACGATCGGCTGTTGATTCACAATCTCCGAGCTGGACATTTGTTTCAGCCTAATAATATGGAAAAGTGGATATTTCCCACAGGAATTATAAACTCTTAATTCATTCATTCATTATTATTGTATCATTTGATGTTATATTACCCGCATATTTCATTTTAAAGCATCTATATTAAACCTCCTGTCCTACTTTACCATGTGCATTGGCTAGAAGACAAATAAAGCCATCTAGAATATTGCATAGCATAGTAGCGTTTCCTTTTTTTAATTAGAAATCCCGCACCAGTGAAGTAAATGGAGGTGTTAGCGTGACCAGAATTACTGATTACATCTAATTGGCTACCCATCAATTCCGCAGAGTAACCCATGAAAATTCGGGTCACAAATCAACAACAACGTCTAAACTTGGATCTATCACTAGTGCCTATAAGTAGGATAGTGTGTTATATGTATAGCATATCCGTTCACATGTTATTGAATAAGAGTATAGCGAAGTCGCAGAAGTCAAACCTTTCTACCATCAATCTGTTCATATTTCTTTCATCTTTCATCTTTTCATCTTTCATCTTTTACTACTGGGATGTATAGTACTTTTGTTAAAAACAATATACAAAGAAGCTGAACCACCAATTTCTGTCATGTTGTACGATTGTTTGTACCGTCCATGTTTAAAAAAAATTCCCAACCGTCTAAATTCTACCAGTATAATTATGTCCCCAATATATAAAACGATCAGAGTAAAGACCGATTTGTGGAAACACCCTATTCTTATACTACAAATTAATCTATATTCAAATATTCAACATCAGTCAAGGAACCACAGTTATAGCTAGATAACTATTTTGAGGTAATACCCGTGGCAAGAAGTGATTTACACTCTTATTTTCAAATACACTCAAAATCGTTTCTATTATCATTCTACATTCAAAATTAAAATTGAAATATGTGAATGGGCTAGGAGGAGTTAAAAGGCTTATCACCTGTACTTGACCCAATATGCTTATCGGATTATTTGTCAAGAAAACGTGAGTCAAACTCATGAATGAATGTTTGATAAGGCTGGTCGTATCACCAATGACGCGAGCAGCATAAGTGACCATACAAAATAACGAACTGAATCATATTTATTTTTTATTTCGTAGAAATGGCTATGTTCCTTTCTTTTGAAGTTTCTTTTAAATCTTGACGTGTTCTAGAAAGACATTTCGTGCTTTGGTGAGTAGTGCTTGCATGAAACGGTTATTATAAATTATTTACTATCATCTTGAATATTGTCTGGCCCTATACTTGTATATAATCCTATTCAGAGAAGTCTTGTTGAAAATGAATATCCGGTCGAATCAATATTCATATCAGGCCGTTACGATTAGCCTATTATACGCATTTCGGAGAATTGAATGATTTCCAATGACACAGTATCCGACATATTATTTTTACTTTTGCAGTAAGACAAGCATAGAAGGAATTGTGCGATTTTGAGGCGTCACTATTGCGATTGCTCGCACGTCTGCAAATAATTAGCAGGCCAGATTAATTAGGATTTCAATCAGGAATGGTTATCGTGTTTGGTGTGCACCATTGTGCTCGCCTCAGCGAACTACACTATTGAGATCTCCCCATAGAGTATGCTAGTTGATTTTAATTGACATGCGCCGTTGTATTGTTGGAGATTTTAATGCTATTCCGTTCATCAACCAAAATATAAGAGAAGTAGAACGGATTGGGACAGGTGTATGTAGTGGGTGGCGTCGGTGGAGTGTGGGGCTGGGCCGGGGGGGGGGGGGGGGGGTATTACCAGTGCTGATAAAGTACGGCCAACTCCATGTTCCCTTATTCGAGCAGCTCATGAGCTTATAAATACTCTCTACATATATGACACTTGATGAAAGTGATCGGTTGGGAAAGGGAACATCAATCATTTGCTCATGGGTAAAATGACTGTCTGCATACAATATACTGGATGAATAGCAGCAACTTTCCAGTATATATACATATATAATTAGCAATTTTTTAACATACAGATCATGTGCTGTCTCACGAACACCTCAATCGACAGTGTCACGACTAAAAAATCATCAGTTTGCCTAATTGGGATTAGTAGGCTAAATCAATATTAATTTGAATGATGTGACTTATACCGCGGAGTCATAGTAAATCGAGGAATGTTAATTAATTCCGCACTCGTAAAGGAGGGGAAGTGTTCATCAAATAACTCGCACCCTTTACCCAGTGTTTATAGAAGGTTTATTCCGTGATGATCAGTGCAACCGGCCATGTTATTCTTGTGTGGTCTTAGTTCAAAGATGTGAGACCATGACTGGTCAATAGTTCAATGGGTAATCTGAACCGATGATCAAGGATCTCAGCATCGGGTACCCAAAGATCGTTCCTCTCAAGGAGCTCATGCCGAGTTCAGGTCCATTGGCCTTTGCCTGGATGTTGCTGGGTCGAACATTCTGGGCCATATATAGACCGAATCAATCGCAGCACAACTTGGCCTTGTTAGGAATTTTTTTAAACTATAGGCTTCCAGAGGGGCTATGGGTTTAGAACCATTCCTTCCAATCATTGCCCCCAATACAGCCCGTTACCAATAGCAATCGGGTCGAGATGATTGATTGGCATTAAATATAAATGCCTTTCGTGATGTCAGACATTCTAATTTCATGGAACAGGTCTATCCTTCAAAGAGTCAGCCCCGTGCAAGACATCGTAGTTGGCAATAAAGGGGCTCGTTTGTTTTCTTCCATGGTAACAACGTTCAAATCAACATACCCTCTCTGGGGTATTTATTAGGACATAAGTCGTGGGAGGAAAGCAAAAAGTTACCAAGATATAGTAATCGACAGATTTATATTTCCCCTTTTATCAATGTTCAGTCAAGGAGTCAAACATGATCGTTCTTTCTATGGTTTTATTATAGTGATGGTATGGATTGTTTAAAATATTCGGTTAGAAGAATATCAACTCAAACAAATCTATAGTGAACTCTCACTCTCACACACATAATTATATATCGGCCAAAATGAGTGCTATTATCATTCAATGATAACTAATGAAACTTGACTGGCCTATACTCTCACTATTGGATTAGAATGGGACTCAAATGTCTATACTACTGACCCACTTCCCAGCTTTTGTAATCATAATTTTCCTTTCTCACATTGTTTGGGCGTATTGTTTGTTTTGCTAAGGACTCAACTTAACAAGATAGTATAACATGAAGTACTATCTTCAGATTTTTGCTGGCGGCTAGCATAGAAAAATAGTACGGCAGTCGCACATCCCAGGTGTTCAGACAAGCATGCTTGATGTCCCCCATTCACAAGATTTTGGAAGCTGGCGTGGGAATGAATCATCCTAATTACCTATATGCGATCATATATGGTCCCTGATTCATTAGACAGTGTATCTAACTATACACCTTTTGCCTTGTATGAAAAACCAAAAACCCAATGCATTTTGCTATACGCGAGTTTCTCAAATCACACGAAGAGCCCATATCTGACCAATTAAATCGATTGTGAGAGCAACCCTGACTCCCAGCGAAGCTCCTATTACGTAGACCCCACCTAGTCAGTCATCTTCAGACCCCACCCAATGGCGCTTTAACTGCATCAATGATAATAAAGACAAAAAGTTTATAGTTGACAGCCTTACTAAAAATAATCGACCGATTTCCTCTTGAACAAGATTACTTGATGACAGGGGGAATAATGTTCAATATACTTTCCTAGACTAGTATTAAACAAGGGCCTAATCGTGGTGTAGTGCCGGGGAATGATAAACATGGATACCCATCAGTAACTCTTGATGGACATTGCCCTAATGGAGGTCATAACGGATTGTATTCATCCAAACTTGACGGGAGGTACTCGACTGACGGACGACAGTCAACTAAATTCTTTTTCCGAGCATCTACACTGGTCTGACTGCCCTCTGTTTCTGCTCCGACTGCCCCCGTCGAGATAATCGGTTTAGTGGACGCCTTATACTTATGTCCCGTATACTTTAATGTCACTTAATATACTTTAATGTCACTTATACGTATGTCACGACTATTAATGTCATTCTCATCTTTAAGCGAGTTTATGTAATATCACGTAACAATACTATATAAATCATTAATATGGATTTGCATAGTACTAGACACTGAATTTATGATGACATATAAGTACACTACCTTAATTATTCATAAAGTTGGGTAAGCATATATGCCATGTTGGACAATACGTCCCCAGCTACACACCATGGGTTACACCTGACCTAACCTGTGATTAGTGGGCATACCCCTGAGTATTAATTAAACTGATTGACCAGCCTTATCGAGATATCTCATTGGTTCACATTAGAATGGACTGGCCTAAAATTATGTATATCATTTCCATTAGTTTAATTAAGCTATCCCCTGTCGTCAAGATCTTTGTATATGTAACCTTACTTGATATTATTAATTACCTTGATGTAATTGGATAAGAGCATGCATGCTCAGAGACCACATCTGGTCATATGTGATATGTATGAATCATATAAATATGCTGTCTGTTCTTAATAAATCAGACTCTAAACAGGACCTAAACTCTTCTCATTGTTATGCTACTCTAGGCTATACCGCTATAGCCTAGAAGCCTTATTAATATTACATATCTCCAGCAAACTCTACTTTAGCTCTACCTCACATTACCTCGGAGAATAGTAATCATATCAAATGGTGGACAGAACTTGCAGAACTCAAGTCAGTCAGTGATGACCTAACTCGCAATAGCGCCCCCACTATTGCCTCAGAATTGTCAGTACTCCGAACTGGACTGGTAATAGCAGATCCAGAAAAGTATACCGCTCAAGGGACTATTATTTTAATAGTTTGGTTATATTTCTCAAGATCTGTACGCCTATTAGGCTATTGTTTTTATATTTAGCTGGATAAAGGATCGTCACAAAAACGGCAGTATAGCCTCCCTCCCACCATGCCACTTGCCGAATCCTTGAAGCCAGGGCTCGATCGGCCGTTTTCGTCTGCAGACGTTTTGCTTTGAGATGTCTGCTCAGGTCGTATGGGTTCAACCAACCCAACGACCAGCAGACATTAAGATTTTAGCAGAAGAATCTATATTTCGTTACCTTTTTAATGGAATAAATGATAATCCCGGATTTTCTACCTGCAAAAGGCTATGAACTTTGTTTTTCTGATCGGAGGGCTTCCCTGACCTGCCGCTATATATGATGTCATTGTCCCCATGGTCACGTGACCGATTCGCATGATCTGATTGGCTTAGAGTCGTAGTGGCACTTTTTGTTTTGTTATGGCGGCCATTGCTGACAGCTCTCGATTCGAATACACGGTTAGCGATAACTTTTTAATTTATTCAGTAAATGACACATGTTCCCATTTGGACCTTGCTCGCCTTGACTCACTGTAGCTTCTGGGATCGGTTAGAAAGTTCCAGAAAAAAAAAGCATTAAAAAAGGTCTTCGGAAGGCAGTGTCGGTACAGTACCGTTCCCCCTTCGGTCTGGGCCCTGGCCACGTGACTTGAGTATCATAGCAAAGATATTCCTGCTAGGAATAGCAGTAGGGCCTGTTCGTCCAGATAATGTACCGCTTGAAAGATATATTTATTTTAGACCTATTTCAGCAGATCTGAATGCCTAATATTGTTTTTATAATTGTTCTAATTGTTCTGTTGTTCTTCCACATTTGCCAGTATAATGTCCAGTCAGCCCTGGGAAAATGTGGTGGAAGGCCCACATATTAGATGGTAATCCAATTACATATAAAATAACATGGTGGGATTATATACCAAGACTGTTGTTTGTAACTAATAGCTCTGAATTGAATTGTAAATTGTACAGTTCATATCCATTGTCCTAGAGAACAAGTTCTATATGCGAAAAGAAAAATGGAATATCTCTTTTGGAAAAGAGATTAAGTTGGAATGGTCTGACACGATAACGATTGCACTAAAAAGGCGCTGACTCTTTCCCAGTACTGGCTTTAATATTTCCGAAAGGTGTAATGAGGATGTTTCCCTAGAACAAAAATGCATTCCCAGTTTAATTGTGGCAGCTATAATTTCAACAAAATTGATATAGCACGAGTGCTAATGCAGTTTTAAAGGAAACACAACAGAATCTTAACTATGGTTTCTTATACCTTATGGGATCTTTTCCCATCTCGTGCATTTATATATGATCTCAAATTATGAAAGGTGGTTATAGCAATTCCAATGGCTAACAAATATTTAAACAGGGCAGAAAAGCTATTCCAACGAAACTGCGCTATATAATGATATGGCGCCGATAGTGTATACGTAATTTACAATATTGAGGAGTGAGTAGTATAACAGTTGCATGTTTTACCAAGGCTTAGGTACCTGGGAAAGGTTTAAGGCCTTGTCAAGGAAGTAATTCCCAGGTCTCAGTATACACTTCCCTGTAAAGTGTATATGATCATCAGGATTAGTATGGTAAAAAAAAGTCTACAATGGACTTCAAAGAGTGCTTTCCATTTTTAAACGCCTTACTCTTATCTATTGAACATTGGGAGAAGTAAACTCTGGTAGCTACAGCGCTAGATCACCTGTCATTTCGGGGGTAATATGTGTTTCAAGATTGAAATTTAAGCAGCGATTTGAATATATTAACTGTAAACAGGCTAGATTGTTTCACGAAATCATACTCGATATGTTTTACGACCACTATGACATAGTGAGGTTAGATGAATAATGTTAGATGAATTAATTGTAAGATTTGTTCGCACCAAAACCCAATCAGATAACAATTAATTTACGTCAAAACCCTTTTTTCCATAATTATGAAGACGAGGAATCAAAATAATTTTGTATATAAACCTACATGGGGTAAGGTTAATATGTATGGCTACGCCCATTAAACTTAAAATAAATGCGATTCAAATGAAATTCTATTTTGTTCCATATATTTCATACGCTGTAATAAGTGTGTATCTTTTTAAATTCATATTCGATGTATTTTCCATCAGTTGTCATTTTATTAACCTTCTGGATACACTTCCCCGTATGGATGTTGTAATGCTATTTGGTATAAAACAATATAGCTGAAAAAACTGGACCTGAGTCCATCATAATAATTCTCCTGTTCAATTATTATTGCCATCATTCAAAACATAAGAATGGTAAAACAGTCTTAGAAGAGACAGATGGATTGCCCAGACAACAAATTAGAAATCCATACTTTGCAAAAGTTTCAGACGTGAAGGTCAAAGTCGTCTACAGGATCATAATTATATTTCATAATGGAAATGAAAGACGCAAATATCAATAACTGATATCTTAAATGGATACATTTGTGTTAGATGCATGCAAATTGTGATTGGACAAACCGTACGATGTGAATGGTATTTCCCCCAGCCGCTAAAACAGCTATATATAGATGTAGTGAGTGGTTGTTGAATCTAGCAAACTTGCGATTGCATAAACACTCTAACCATTTCCCGACTATGCTATTCGCATTATATATAACATATATGGCAATGTTGATATTGACTATGTATCCACCATTCACTGACCCACATAATATAGAAATATACAATAATAAATAGGTCAGCGTTCATTATTAATCACTCTGATTTCCATCATCATCATTAATAATACATTATGTTATACTAATGTGATATTCCTTTAGATTCCATACTTCGAATTCGAATACTTCGATGTAAAAAAGCCACAGCTATAGAATTAGTTCAGGGTACAACCACTTATCAGAGAGAGAGAGAGACAGAGAGAGAGAGAGGGAGAGGGAGAGAGAGACTGCTTTGACAAATAATCCTGAAAAGAATCTGTTGAAATATATTAGGTATTAGATATGATAATTGACTAACTTCTGACCTATCTTTTATTGATAGATTGAAAGATTAACTTACTTTGTGGATTTATCGTAAATGTATGCATAGAAGGGAAGTTTTATATGTTTTATGATCATTTTCCCAGCGGGTAGAAGGCCTATTCAAGTGTAAACATTTGATTTGTTCGGGCATTGCCTAGAGTGTTATTCATATAAAATCTAAACCACATCTTTGTTTTCATACCATTTAACACCATATGAACACCGAACCGTCCAAATCAACCTTACACATAACTTACCAAAGTATTTGTCATTCCTTCAATAGTCTCTTTGAGTTAATACTTCATTTATCTAAATAGAGAAGCACCGTAAAACGCCTCCCACTTATAGAGATAGGACTCCAAAATCAACAAAGTGAATGAGAGTAACTAAAACGCCTCCCACTTACAGAGTATATCCCTGGGATTCTTCCACCAGTCGGTTTTACCCTTACATCTTGACTGGCTTTAATTCTTCGAGTCATTAATAACACAAAACTAATAGTAAAAAATGATAACAGGCAGATGGAAGCTGTCTGGTCTCAATCTTCGAAATTATATCCCTTTTTTCGAAATAAAAAGAACAACGATCAGAGCATCAAAAGGGGTCAGATTTACATTGTAGAACTATGTCTTTTACACAAAGAAAACGTAAATAGATTTAGAACAGTTTCTGCAATCAATGCAAAGAGGGCGGGATTGCCTTCTTTGTAAAAGACATCTTTTTCGGATCTCTATTATGATATTTTGTTTTCAATTCACAGTAGAGGAATATACACCGTTTCAACGAACGAGCTTGTCACTGGTTGTCAAATTTAGATTGAATATAATATATAGGGATGCGGCCTACATACATTGTGACATTGAGAATACATGTAATATTAACCCTTTGGTGATGAGCCCATGCGTTTTTTTAAATAGGTGGTTCTCGACGCTCCAAATTTGATCACGATTTTTGCTTCGATCCTTTTTCATCGGATTATGTTGTCAGTACCATGGCGACCTGATTTCCCCATCAAATGAACGGCAAAAAGAATGAGAAATCCACTGTCAGAAATAGGACTCCAAAATCAACAAAGTGAATGAGAGTAACTAATTGTATTCATTATCAGCCCTAAGGCTGCATCTATCATTTATAAATCGGAAGTAGGAAAGTTGGTCATGTGTACATACATCTCTAAAGTCTGAACTCGCCCTCATGCCCGAGTACCGTAGATGGGGGACATCATCCCACTTTTCATTGTATGGCATGGTTCATTAATGTGGAATTAGGTGTCATATTCGCTGCTAAATAGTGATGCCGCTAATATAACATATCAATTGGACCAAATGGGTGGAGGTGAAGCACGATGCTTCATGGAAGGAAACATAACATTTCTTTTCTGCATATATTGTCTTTATCTATTGGTACCAACTAGTAGACTAGATACATGTATATATTCCAATATATGGAATAACGAATTATAATTAGCCATAAATAATTAACCCACTTCACAAAACGTGTATTTCTCAGCTGGAAATCTAAGATTAAGTGTTGGATCAGTGCTTAATTTAAGATTATTTTGAGAGCATAATTTTGTAGATCATGAACCTGTTGGAGTTGACCTGCTGAAGCTATGTTATAGCAAATGTACTGTATGTGGCATGCATCATCTTTTATTACAAAAAGCTTCTCCAAAGGCAAATAAAACTAGAATAATTGCTCTTTTTCTTCTTGAAGGATTTTCCCTCAAGATGTATGATTGTTTATTTCTAGACTTAGATATGCGTATGACATTACTTGTTCAATGTCTCATCCATCAATGGAGTAAGTTACTTCATTGTTTTGACTATTATTAGTAGTCTAAATACATAAGGATTTACATTTTCTTTTATTTAAAAAATAGATTGGTGCGGTGGTGCAAATTGAATGATTTTTTTTAATAGATACTCATTTTATTTTCAAAAGGGTATCAATCATTTCAAATGGTGTTTAAAATTTTAACTGCGCACAGTAAAATTAGTGGTAATTTAAAAGCAGACCGTCACTTACAATTGTATAGTACATCTGTATAACAATATATGATGTATACCAGGGAATAAATGGATACCTGGATATAATAATATACAGGTATCCATTTTATTCCCTGGGTGATAGTTGTAATGAAGGAAGCGAATATCATCACGTTCCACTTACAACGCTTCATTGTCTCTTTACTGCCTATTCATGCCTGTCGTCCACCGATTCAGAAATGATTCTAAAAGCCTAATACCACAGCAACAGTGTTCCCTGCCAGCTGGGGAACACTTCAGCTGTCAGTCACAAAAACACTCAGTTGTCCCTAAATCCTTTGCTGATATTTTCGACTATTGATATTCTGTGTTAATCTGTCGGCAAAGCAAGTTCAACAAAATAATTCAGAGCAATTCCACCTGAACAACCCCCAACCCCACATACCCATTCCTGCCTTAAATGGCAACGAGTTTTCCCTATGGGAAAACGGCTTGCCAAAAATTCTACTTCCGTTTCCGGCTTGTTTATGACTCAGGTGCGTTATATGAACTTATCTGAACTCATGGCTTTTAGTTTTTGCATGGTTTATTTGGAGCTGGTACTTGATGTCTGGAGAACGGGGACATCACATGAATTAATGTCTATGACGATAATATCCCAATTCTAATACGATATCCATCCAATGAGATATAATGCTGGGGGTCAGAAAACCAATACAAACATGGAAATGAAAGTATTCAATTCTGTCCACACATATCATCTCTTTTTGGTGAAACATTTGTATAATATTCAGAGGGTAAGGCAACTGGATACGGAATTCTTGTGAAACGCCAGTTTTGTCTAATGATTCACTGACCAGTGTCTGTCAACGAAACTAGAACGATATCTCTAATGAAACCATAGTTAATTATCGCTCAAAGTAATAATCGAAAAGAGTAGGTATTCACATCTCGTTAGAGTGTTTCCTCCTTCGCCCTCATATGTGATTTGATATGTATGAGAGTAAAGCAATTGCAGTCCACCCTAACCTTGTTTGCATTTCGTAGAATGACTTGTTTACCTGTGGTACCCATTCGGGATAAAATACATGAATGAATGAATGAATGAAGGACTAATAATTATTCAAGTAAGCTTAATATATGTCCTCAATAAATATGAACGTGTAAATATGAAAGTTCAGTAGCCTCAAGCTGTTTCACACGTACATGTACACATTTCATTCAATATGGTCAAACCATATATGGTCAAACCATAATGCCTTTTAGGGGCTGTCCATGAATTATGTAACGCTTTTTTGCAATTTCAAAGACCCTCCACCCCCTGTAATGCTTTGTAACAGCAACAGGAACACCCCCTAAATATTATGTAAGATAATACAAGGCAACCCCCTGCCCCTTTCACTTTCACAGTTTCAGTATAGTACTATAGTAGGCCTACTTTAGTTTAAGTATACAATTGGAGAGAAAGCAACAATTCTTTCAAATCATGATTTATTGACTGATCCATTTGGAATCGAAGAGGAAACATGATTATCAGTATTACAAACATGAATGTTAATTTGCACATCCATTTTTCTAAAATATATAATTTCTAAAGTATTTCTGATGTTGTGTTTCTAGGGTGTCACCTACTCTGGCATTGGGCTTGAAAAAAAACCCAGTTCCAGGGGCCTGTTGCACCACTTTTTGGTGATATCGTAGCGTTAACATTATATTAAGGATACGTTAAGGATATAATAACAATACGATTGTTCTAGTGTTGCATGAGACCTGTCCTATCCTTAAGTGGCTTAACCACTTGGCCGGCATAATGGTGAAAGTGGTGCGTTGCAACTGGTAGCAACATACCCATACATTGTGTCTTATTTTTACATTTTTGTACAAAAGAAAATTATTTTAAATCATGAAATATACTTATCATATATATCATCACCATTTCTGAGAAAAAATACTTTTGAAAATACTCCCTGACCCTCCCATTCTCATTATCAAATTCTCGATACACTAGTTGCTCTATTATCGCTCAGAAATGAGCAGACAACGGAGGTCACTTAGCGCTACGATAAGGATATCCCATGCTCAAAGGCACGTTGTTAAAACCCCCCATTTAAGGACACGAAACATGACTTAAGGACACGATATTGGCTGAAAGTGTTAGGGATATTGTAAGGACACGACTTTTACTTAATGATACCTCATGCAACGGGCCCCAGAGTTGGTAACAGAACATGATGTTTTATAGTTAAACATATAAGAAAAATACTCCTCCATAGAACCATAGGTTTCTAAAAGAAAATTTATATTTAAGTTAATTCTTCCCAATGGTGATGAACTTCCATTGAATCAACATTGTTCATGTACTTTATCACACATAGGTTCTGCTTGACGTTAATAAAGTCTTGTGGGGCAAACACAGATATTAGGTTCAAGGGTGTCATCTACTCTGATGTTGGGCTTGAAAAAAACACCTACAAAGAAGTTGACAGAATATGATATTTTATAGCTATACCAATTAAGTTTCCTCCCATGGTGTGGAATGTTTGTTGAGTGGGATCAGAGGGGTGCCTGACTCGACTGCAACTTCACTTGTATCAGGTCTATCAGAAGAGGAAACTCCGTCCTCATCATGCCACTCATACTCTATATATCATTCATGTACTTTATCACACACGTGAGTTCTCTTTGATGTTTAGCTGCAGGTCTCATGGGACATACACGGACCTCAGGTTCAACTTTTTCTGGAATCCTTTTGGTCTGACATGCTTTCTTGTGAGCATTTAGTGATTTGACTGAAGCATGGTAAATGCCACAGTGTTTGCAGATTCTCTGTCTCAAGGTGTCCTGCATATATATTCAATTTTATTTTGATAAAACATTTAACAGAAATAAGGCACGCACCTTTTTGAAACCAAATCTTCCGGGTGAGCCCAAAAATGTAGGACAGGCAAAATTAGGACAGGCAAAATTATAAGGCAGGTGGTTGTGATAGTTAGCTGCAGATCTAAGAAACATGTCAGAAGAAAATGCCAGCTGGACAAAGAGATGGAAACTTTGTTGGATAATCTCCTGTATTTACATGTAAGCCATACACTTTTGATGGTTCCAAAGGCAAGGGACCCGGAAGGAATCGGTCTTTAATTAGTGAAAAGTATGAACTTCTTGGAGCAAAGCAGCATGTTCTATCCAGCCTCCAGTGCAGAGCTTTACTCCTTTCGTTTTCTCAGTCATACTAGATTAGTAGAATCTGCCCTGCTTTGGGAGGTTGGTTCTATCTGAACATTTGACAACCTGAAGCATATACTGACTTTCTCTTACATGCTTAGTTTCATGCAGTTTCATGTCTGGGGGAGATGGGAATTCCCCTTCCTGAAAGCTTCACTCACAGGAGCTACTTGCAGAATTCTTCCAAGGGAGTCTCATATTAATGAGACACACTTTTCAAAAAACTGCTTGCAGAATTGACATTAAATATGACAATTTTTTATAAGTGTTATGTAACACATACACCCCCACCCCCTGTAACACTTGGTAACACAATCATACATCCCCACCCACCCCCTCAGGCGTTATGTAATTCATGGACGGCCCCTTAACAAACTTTAGGGAAGTGTAACAGAACCCCAATGAAATATGCGTGTGGGTTGTTTTTCTCTCTCCCATAATTAGATCACTCTAAATCAGCGCACCACCCGTCGAGTCCCACCTGGTGAATGTTTTAAGTTATGGCTAATATGTTCTGAAATTGGTCTCTCCTTGTATCTCTTGTTACACGTCAAAATGAGCCTCATTGTTACTTACATTGCCTCAAGCAATGAGAACTGCCGTGACCTAGCGCAGATACATAGTATAGCATGCAACGCAACAGTCAACGCCATCATTATGACAGATATCAACACCCATATATGTACATATGACACATATGACACCGGAATGTGGAGGGAGATCGGAGAGATCGGTGGGAGATGGAGCGCGAATTTCGCGTGACCTTTTAAGGTGCCACAACATTTACACACTTGAGGTCTTTGCTACCCATACCATAATGCAGGTTGATAGGTCAAATTTAAGGAATCGGTAACCGTGGAAAGAAAGGTTTGGCTTTGAGAGTTTAGTATAGCCTACCTACTTACAGTTAGACACTTGACCCTAGGAAGGTCGAGGATCAGGTTTAGAGTTCAGTGGTCATAAGAATTAAAGGAAGAAGGAAGGGTGATCCATGAGTCTCTCCTGAAAACCAACCATGTCACATTTCAGGTACTTATCGCTATTAACCCACGAATCGTAAAGCATTTCGTGTAATGCTCTCTCTGAAGTCTGTTGGCCAGGGTACAATTGTATTTTGGTTATATATAATATATATATATATGTCATGACCATATATCAGGTCATATATCAGGTTGTGCGCACCCCATCTCTTCGCCTCTACTTCAAGTTGAACCCCTATATGTCCTAAATAGTGCTAGCGACAAGACATTCCAATAATGCAGTAGTCTGGGTTGCTACCGAATGAAATGACCAGAGCTATAAGCTTAACTAGCTTGTAGTCAAATCACTAAAATGGGGGTCATTAATCCGTTTAGTATCTGCTTAACGTGGTGATAGCCCCCGGTCCGTGGCAGTGTGTTCTCGTACATGTGCCTGTACGTGGCCGGTACGTGGTCCATAATGGGGCTAGGCGACTGTTCAAACACCTGTTTAAATGAATGGAATTAACGTTACGTATTTTAAATACATTTATTAGAGAATATAAGACCAATGAAACAGCATGGTCGGATGGGCATGCATGTATAAAAGAAGTATAACCAGTTATTAATGAAACCCACGCTGACCGGTCGGTGATGGCGGAGGGGGCGGGGCAAGAACGTCAGAAGCGAGGGGTTGCTGGCCATCGATAGACAGATCTGCATACCAACTCAATGATAAACGTTGGGGTACTAAGTGATAAAAACAACTCTGGTTTGAACTCCATAATTATGCAATCCATGTTAGTACGTTAGAAACTGGTCACATGTAAGGGTGCCTGTCATCCATTGGATAAAGATTACCCCGCCTCCTTCTTATAACCACCTTCCGCACCAACTTACCATCAGGCACGACTGATCTGGCCACTTGCGGATCGCTGCTGATTCCGCTCCATCACTCAGATAGAGAGAGGAGGGCTATAAGGCACTACAGAAGGGGCGATGGAGGCTGTCCTCCCGCACTGGTGCCACCCTCTTCCTTTCACATGATATTAAGGGGAGATCATTTTGTTATGGACTTCATATGCCACTCTCACTCAAAACGGTGGCTGTTACCACTTTAGATAAAACCTCATCATGAAATCCAAGTCACGTACACCCATGCTTTCCGGATCTGCGACGCATTCATGAGATTAGCTGCTGCTGATACTGTTTGAAGGTAGGCTTTGGTTGGTGTCTCTCAATCAAAGACGTATACGTCGATAGAAAACTTGTGTTTTCCTGGTGCATGTTTTCATTACAGATTGTATTACTTGCACGGATGTGGAAGATACACTTTAGATATTGACAAAGTGCCATTAAGGAGGGGTTAGTGGAGGAAAGATATTTGTTTATACGCTGGGAATATCCCTGATACTTTGGTTCAGTGGGTGCTGAGCTAACTACCTAACAACCAATGCAGACTGATTGTAGAGAGAGGTACGAGCCGTGAATCGGGTAAATGGATCAAGGTGAGTGACTCGAATCCCGCGCGATTAACTGGGACCGCGTCCTACACGCGTGCGGGTGGCAGAGGTCATGCATGCCTAATGACCACACCTTATGTTCCACTATTTGATGCTTAGATATATATAAAAGTAGTGGATGTTTTGGGAAACAGTGATTTAGTCAAGGTAGACAGATGCATTCAATATTGCAGTAAAGTTATCAATCCGCTGATTACCCTGATTGAATTGATCGTGGGGGCATGTGTGTTTAAGCTTATGTATAGGTGTACGTCACACGATACCAGATTACAGGGATTCTACGAGCTGATCCCATTCTGTCAAATGGGGAAGATAATGTGGGGTTATATTGGGGGGTGCGCGTCACACTGGCGAACTCAGCATGCGTTGGGCACGGCTGATTGGTTCGGTGTTGCCAAGGTACATGTATTTCCATTTAATGTACATGCACTTGTGTAGGCCTACTCCAAGAGTCGCAGACTCAGGTAACGATGGGTCAATAGAAATCAATATAAGACAAAACCCGGTCAATATTTTTCAATAGAAATATCTTACTAGAGGAGTATAATCAGGGAGCAGTTTAGATACATTTATACCAGATGTTTTCTGGTTTAATGCGTTTGATCGCCCTTAATGGTCGCCGTGGGGAGAAATGACCAATTGATTTGCGCTATTAGATCGATGGCTTTGATGAGAAGTAAAGTAATTCCAGAATGATAGGCATGAAGTCAAAACCATTGATCCATTGACGTGAGATTCGTGGTGCCGTGATGATATATGATAAGTGTATATCCTTTATTTCCATGCTGTCGGCAGTGGCGCATCAGATGGCGCTTTTAAATACTCTCTAATATATTGCCATCCTCCGTACTAGATCTACGCTATAAAGTCTCAGTGAACTTCCATATACGTATTGTTGCATTTATGTTTCCCCTCCTTACTTTAGTTATGCAATTAATCATGATAGTATTATACTAATATTACTAAACCGGCATATTAAGCTCTCCGAACATCAAGTGTTGTGCAAGGTAGGTTGGACGAAGTATATATGTATGTCGTCTCATATTCAATCTTACGTAGATTACGATCACATACACATGTGTATAAAAACCCTTTCGTGCCACTTACCTCCCCTTGGATATAATTATCGTGATCTATGTATATATATAATCATGATGTATCATACCTCTCATCTGGAAACTATTAAAATTTTCCTGTAAGATAATTATACCAAAGCGAAGAAGGTGCCATTTCAGTCTAGGCTCAGAGTTGAGAGGGTCCCTCCAAATTGAGGGACAGGGTATCGCTCTTAACCGCAAAATGCCATTAAAATACCACTAGACCCTCATATTAGGACGCCTGGTCCAGGGTAAGGAAAGCCATTAGCGCAGTAGGCGTCCAATTACTGACATACCATTCCTCCATTCGTTTCTTGTCTGAGAGGCTCCGATCCTAGACTGGGCTGGTATTTCAACTTCAACTATGATAATAATAGTGTGGGGGGATCCAGATTACGTTCAGTATGAAGGAGCGTTCCAGCCATGCCATGTGAATCAATTAACGACATGAAAAAAACGAGCACTGACGTTGAAAGCAACAAATACACACCCAGTACACTTATGTTTGCGTACTTATAAGTTATTGGAGCTAAAACATTCCTCCTACGGAAACCACATACATCTGTACAATTTACTACAGAATTAGACCGTACCCAGCTAGGAATTTGACATCACAGAGAGCTCACAAAATTCCCCTCAGAGAGCTCACACTATGAGCTCATAGTTAGGTCAATCTGTAACCTCTTATTTAGCTCAGACTGATCTCACAGTGTGAGCTCACATGCAGTGTACTCATACTATGAATTCACTGTGAGGTTTTAAGTAAGAGCACACTGTGAGCTATCACAGTGGCATCAAAATGATCTCTTAATGTGACCTTGATCAGCTTCTAAACAGCAGCTCAGTGCTAGGGTAGAATGTTTCTCCATAGAAGCATTTCACCCAAGAGCATTCAAGGAGAGACTGCATGGTCCCTTTGCTTGAGTTTCTCATCACTTTAACTTACCCTTCATACAGTCCAGTCTGGTAGCTGACATAGGTATCCTATTTGGCTTTATGTGTATTTGCCTAGGAACCCAAGTATAGGCCTACTACCTAGTAGTATTGTGAGGGTGTTTTCTTCTCAGCATTAAAGCAGCAAATTATCCAAATAAACTATTAAGTTCATTGCTTTTAATATTCCCAAGTTTATGATGTGTAATATCTATGAAGTATAAATTGCTACTTCGTCGTGATACTACATGTCGTCTCAAAATCTTACTCTGTGTCATGTATTGTATTACCTTTCGTAATACGTGTATCCTCTATTGTATGAAATTGTATAGGTTCAATGTTCCAAAATACATCCTAATCGATTATCTAAGTGGTTGCTATAAGTCCAAAAATCATTGGCACCCTCTCACACCTCAAATTTCTACATGTAATTAAATAACTAGACTGGAGTATATTATCATCATATCATCCATCTCATCTATACCCTCTCATTGTTTTGAAATATAATATAATTTGTATCTGTCATAAATCAGAAATGTTGTATTATCTATCATGCTCTCTTTCAATATATATGTTAAGCTAATGGTAACTCAGGGCACAACGAAAATTCATCTCCGGATGAGCGTGCATCCGTAAAAATTTTACCTGAATAAATAAATCTGTTCAAAAAGAATAAATGCCTCATATAAGTATGATTAGTGAGACTTTTATAAATAATGTAAACATATTTTATGTGCTGCCATCTCATTACACTGTATCTCAATTGTGTTTTGCAACCAAATAATTAATATAGTAGTCCTACTTTCCCCGATGAAGGGCAACATATAGCCCGAAACGTAGGAAATAAAGTCACCACATACATCCTAATATTCGTCATGTTGCATGTCAGGTTTTAAAGTGATATATTTCCCACCTTTGAATAATAATGTTATTGTTAATAATAACTTGTTATTCGTCTAACTACAGTGACATGACAAAAAGGAAACATGTATTTAAAAAAGTGGCCAAAATGTCTGATCATACTTGAGCTATGGAGTAGTCCAAGTTCATCGTTCACGTATAAAAAGAGTATTTGAGTCTTTTAATTTTAATTGATCATCTTGTTATCCTCTGATCTACGGGAAGCGATTACAGGAATTCAGCTGCAGGCTAATATATGGCCAGTACATTCTCGGATCGTTCTTGCTTTGGGGACGTTCTCCCTTTTTGTTAAGCAGACCTAGATATCACTCTGGAGTTCACGCTCCGATTATGTTGTGTCAGGGCCTACATGACAACCTGGAGAAATCCACTCTGCATGTCCCAAACAGTTCACACATCTCTCAACTATTCAAGCTAACGTTCTCCACTTTCTGACTCTTCAGAAAGACAATGTAATAGACATCGAAAATATGGGTGCACAATTGAAAGTATATACAATTTCAACATATGTGGATCATCGGAAATTATTTTTAAATGTGTGGATTTGAGGGTGAGACGCCCATGGATGTACGGTACCGGATACATACAGTATAGACCTACAGTGACTGGACCCTAGGAGATAGAAAATGAGTGCATGAGAGAAACATATTTCATATTATCTAAATATGATGGATTATGGATTCATTATTCATTGATGGTATTTATATGACATTTAATCTTTGACTCTAATTGGGGGAAATAGAGCTGGAATGGTGAAAGAAAGGGACGGGTGCTTACCCCATCCTCGATTGGTTGTAACTATTATCAGGTTGTCTAATCTAAATGTCCCACCTTTTCTCATTCACCTCGGGTATTCCTGTTGGTAGGAAATACTCCAGGCACTCTTTTTTTTAAATCAAATTTTGCGACTGATATATTCTATCATATATACACCACCAACCTGGCCAGAAAAGGGTAGGCCTACCCGACTGTTCTTGTGGCCATATATTCCCAACCATCAAAGCGCTACGTCAGTGGAGGCTGCATATGTGTCTATTTTTTTCTTTTTTTTCCTATTCATTTAGGGCAAAACTTTTACAATTACATCAAAACTGAAAAAAACCCCGCCATATATCCACCATGGATGTGTTTCAGACTATTCATTGTTATGCGTTTGATTTTCTTCCCTCTAAATATACGATGTACAAAGTTTCTATAATAAATGTGGAGGATGTAAGGTGGACAAATTCTAACTATAAGTTTGTCCGAATATCAAACAAATATTCACATATTTCTCATTCGGTTATTTTTTTTTAGTGTTGTGGCGATGACAAAAACACAACCGGTCTAACAGTTATAAACTAACGCCCCCCCCCGATCTAATGTAACCCCACCCACGGTAATTTAGACATTAGGTTTAAATGACCCCCTCTAGGTTCAAGTTATCCCCTTTTGTTTCTTTGTAATCCTACACTAACACTTCTTCAGCAAATTTTACTGAAACAAGAAGACTTTAGGTGACAAGGTCATATCTGATGTCTAGGACTATACCTATAAAGTATCTTCCCGAAAAAAGATAGACTTCAACTTCAATGAATTCCGTAAATTCTATTGATTCCATTACTTACCTCATATTAAGATTCGTAAACAACCCCACATTTAAAATTGAATTGGACTATTGTAGATTTAAATTTAAGATTTTTTGCAGATGTATTTTGCTCTCTATAATGACTAGAAATAAAATTGTTTTGGTGGAGGCTTTGATTTGTGTATGTTGTTAACAATTCAAAAACCCCCAAAATAATGATGATTTGGCATTAAATCAATATCTTATTAAATGCTGCAGGTTGTGATGAGAACAGCACTCTGTGCAATTCATATCCTGAATTAAATACTTTTCTCAAATCAAAATAATTCATTACTAAAATCTATTCAGTTCTGTCTATTAGGCATTTCCTATTATTTTTATTATCATAATTCAATAAAAAATATTGTTTTGATGGGGGTACATCAGTAATTGATAATTAACATAAAAAAATACTGGGGGTATATTAGACCTAAGTTTAGTTTCCCCCTTTGGGGTACTTTGAACTTGGCGGGGTTGCATTTGACCTAGGTCTAATGTACCCCCTGGGGTACATTGAAACTGGATTATTTCGGGTGTTCAGGACGTATAGGCCTATATGGATTTCGGGAAACGCCATTCATTTAAAGTTACGGTATTCGAAACTATGATATACAAAAACACAATAAACTTTGATCTGACTATAGGCCTAATTGTTGAACCCGAACTTTTCAGTCACCCATCTTATGTTGGCGGGAAAGTAGGCCTACTCATGAAAGGTGGCGTGACGTTGATGACATTGATGACGTCATGGGTATGTGCGCATAGAGCTACAGGAAACAGCGTGGCCAAACATTTCAAATATACCCTATATTGGCTATCAAGGTAAAGTCAGAAAAATCACCTCAGGGATAATCGAAAAGAAAGTGACACTGAAAAACATTTGTCTTCATGTCTTAACGTGCGTATCTCGATTGTTATATTTATTGTTGTACTCTGGCCTACGTCTCAGAACCATGAGAACATAGGCCTACTGGCGTAACTGACTGTAGGCCTAGCTAGCTATCTGTGCAATGCCAATGCCAATGTTCACTTCTTTCCCTGCATAATGCAGCATTGCATATGATACGGTTTTAATTTTAGGCTACCGTTAATGAATCAAGATTTCTGTCGCTTTGCAATCCCAATTATGAGGGTCCTACATTTTCTCGATGGCTGTTATATGTCTCCCTTTTCTTGCGTGTATATTGGATATAGACCTATGGCTATGTGAACAGCTAGGGGCCTAGGTCTATACAATACTAAATGACAATAGGCCTTGATCTAGGCCTACTTATAATATATAGTTATTTTTTCCTCGCACAGTGAATCACTCATTTTCCTGCGAGCCTCGCCTCAAATAATATGCTTTAAAATGGCCATTTACTATATGTATTAATGTTAAATATTTCTGGTTTGCATTCAGATAGAAACAGACACACATGTACTCAAATACTGTAGGATGGAACCCGGTTATCGAAACGGTTTGACTGGGTGTGACAGGTCCACCTAGATCCTAAAAAAAATACCGGTATTAAAAAATACAACGATAAGTTAGTCCCTAAGCTCCTTCCATTAATTTAGTACAGCCAATTGGAAATGAAATACCGGTTAATTAATTTAGAGTCAGTTCACCTGAATTTGCTGGTAGGTAAGCCTAGTCCTAGATATATAAACATCAATGTCAATGACTTTTTAAATTGTTTTCCACAAGTCATCGGTGATCGTACAGAAAATAAACTGATGATAAAAACCACATTGATGTAGGCTATATATGGCCCCATCACTATAATTTAAACACTCATTTTTATGAAAACAGCTATATATATTCTTTTAATTTTTCTTTTTTAATGACATTTCCAATTCATACACTAGGGGCCGTCCATAAATTACGTAACGCCCGAGGGGGTGGGGGTGTCAGATCATGCGTTACGTAGCCCGAGAAATTCTGACTGGCTCCGCTCTATTTTACTGCTGGTCGCTACACAGGTTAGGGTCTGGGGGCCCGGTGTAGCAGGTCTAATGTACCCCCCATCAGGTGTACCCCCCGGTATAACTAACCTAGGTCTAATGTACCGGGGGTACATTTGACCTAGGTCCAATATACCCCCGGGGGTACTTTAGACCTAGGTTGGATATACCCCCTCCAGTTTCAATGTACCCCCGGGGGTATATTAGACCTAGGTTAAATGTACCCCCACTAGGTTCAAAGTACCCCTAAAGGGGAAACTAAACCTAGGTCTAATATA
Organism: Sthenelais limicola; assembly: GCA_942159475.1. Taxonomy (NCBI): domain Eukaryota; kingdom Metazoa; phylum Annelida; class Polychaeta; order Phyllodocida; family Sigalionidae; genus Sthenelais; species Sthenelais limicola. Next base: position 67,739,162 of record OW804096.1, read on the forward strand.
CCCCCAGTATGTGTTACCAATCTAGTACTGATGTACCCCCATTGAAACATGAATTCTTTTAATTATGAAAAGTAATAATGAATAAAGTAAAAAATGAATAGAGTACAGGCCTGATAGACAGAACTGAATAGATTTTAGTTGTTTTGCTTTTTTATTTGCAATAAGCTCCCATGGTCATTCAGTTACAATAATATTATAAGTTTAAATAAACAAAAAGAAAAAAGGATTATTATACAGAATTACAATACAATTCATTATTAGACCCTCACATTGATCTTTAATTTTTTTCCCATAAACATTAGATATGACGTACTTCTCTCCCAATAATTATGTTCTTTTAAAAGTGTTGGTGTAAGATTATCAATGAAACAAAGGGGGGTAATTTAAACCTAGAGGGGGTAATTTAAACCTAAGGTCTAAATTACCGGGGGGTATATTAGATGAGGGGGGTAATTTAGAACTGTTACACCGGGCTAGCGTTACGGTACCATTGGTACAATCTATGGAAGGCGAAATTGGTACAGACCGGACCTTGGGACCAAGCCTCGGGTAATTTCGGGGCAAGTTTGGCGATTACCACAGTTCTGTGGTATTAGCCCTAGGAACTTTGACTGTCTTCGCTCAAGTTTGCTTTTGTTGGTCGCTATAGAAGTGTGTGTGTGGGGGGGGGGGGGGGGGGGGGAGTCTAAATTTTTAGGCAAAGAAGCATTACATAATAATATGGATGGTGCCTTATATTAAAGTCGGATGCATCGATAAGCAATTCCATGGAAACTGCTGTTAAATGGGAGCGGGTCCGTATAATATATTTAAATTGATTTAACCATGATATATCGTGCAGCAGTTTGTATAATTGCCAGGAATATCAAGAAAGTACGGTAATCGAAATGTTCATTTGAAAAAAACTATACCGGTACCCTTTTATTTATATCCGACTTTGGTCATTTCAGGTAGACAACTTGATAGCCGACCGTCGGAGAAAATCTAAGTGCAGGGACGGGACTCGACTTACAACAAGAAATAGCTTAATTATCTGAAGTGAAGAACAGGGTGTTTGAAGATGATCTAAGGAGACCTTCCAGCCAGCTTAACACCAGAAAAGAGGAGCGCAAATAATAACATCAAGATGGGTGCTCAAAAGGCAAACGGTTTTCTCCCCCATCAAAATGGATTCAGTGTTCATTCAACGCCTTGCCTTTCGCGTCCACGGACGTTGATCAATACATTTTGCCACATAGTGAAAAGTACTTTTCCTATTTTGATATTTCTAGGCCTGTATGGACTTAATAGATATTTACATATTCTTCCCAAACTGGGTGATTTGGGATGTGTACATGTCCATACAATCGATGCCATAGAGGGATTTATTCTTGGATTCCATCCCCATCGGATAATTTCTGCCAATCACAACATAGTCTTTGATCTTCTGTCTGCCGTGCCATATCTGCTGCATTATTCCATACCTGTGCTATTTCCGCTATATCTGCTATTTAGAGGTAACTATGAGAATATCCCCAAGTTCTACTGGCTCCTTGGTTTTGTGATGTGGGTTCATTACTTCGTCTGGTTGATTTTCCCACACACCCCTCCCTGGGTTATAGACAACATCCAGAAATTTAATACAACCTCTATAGGTTCCATTGCCATGAACCACCGAGAAGGGTGCGCTTTCGCCAGACTCGACCAATTTACTGGGCTTCCATTTTTCTTCAAAATGTTCAGTGGAAATCCTGTTCCCTATGCCTCTTTTCCATCTGGACATGTTGCCTGGGCACAGTGTATTCATGCAGTTGGCGGACCCGGCGGAAATTACTTCGTTATTTACGTCATATGGGTGGCATGGGCGACCCTCTATTCGTGTCATCATTATGTGTCGGACGCCATTGGCGCGTTAATCGTCGTGACACTCACTCAAAAAGTCATCGCCTATCTTGCGCAGAAACAAGTATGCAACTCTGATTTTAAGTGCAGACCTGTGGTCATCGCTTGCCCATTCCATGTATGAGAGTAAGCCTTCATAAACAGTGCTTCATGTAAATACCATGATATGAGTTATTTCTCCAACTTTGTATCAAGTTTTATTTTATATATATGTATAAAACTAATCACAACAATCTTTACTTATATATTGTATTTTGCTTGAAAATCATATGTCACCGTTATCAACTTTGATATATATATTTTGTGATTCCAAGGTGTGGCTGACCTAAGCAGTCACCATGCAGACGTGTGTGTGTATATGTAAAGTTAAATGCAAGGAGGGTGTGGTCTATAGATACGGGGAAATAGTTGAACTCTCATGGTGACAGTTAAAACACCACTTGTTTCGGCACTTTTAGTACTCTAGCTGTCCTTAAAGGATCACACATTTGAAAGGTCGTGAGAGTATAGGTCACTAAGGGTTATTCAGGCACGTCGGACATTTTCAGTCAGAGACATGACCACTTGTCACCAACACAGTATGAAGCGGACTGTGACCATCTATGTGGGGGCGGGGTGTCTATCCATGTACACCTTGTTTCTTTGCATCATATTTACAGCCCAGTCCTGCCTATCGACTTCCTTTCATATTGAAAGGGAAAAAGACATATTTTGTATTATTTTAGACCATGGACGAAATGTTGTGTGTGCAATAAATTGGATTCTTGCCAATATAAAAGAGTGTAAACTTGTAATTAAAAGTGTATATTTATATATAAATGTATGGCCTCGGTCAGGGAGATATATATATATATATATAAGTAGTTTAATTATAAATACCTCCCTGCTTTGTGAAGTTAACGCCACTTTCTGTCATACCAATTAACCACGTGCCACTCGATTGATGTATCCCAGTCTCCGTCCATCTTATGAAAATAAGAACGGTCATCCTCCTTGAAAATAAGACCTCATTTCCTACGTCCCGGCCTTGAATTTGCCTTATCTACCGACATTATAAAGCCCCATACATTTCCTTTTAATACCACGGCCGTTTGATGTACATTTGTTGCACGGCAAACCATTGTGGAATGGCATTTCAGTCGGCCGACTGGCCGTGGCAATGAATATGGACCTTAACGTAATGCTAGATAACAGCTGTCGCTCTTTTACGTAATTGATTAATATGCGGGTAGATCGCTATGGGGTATCAGAACTCAGGGAAGAACATTTTGATAATTCATATATATAACGCTTATTTCTGATTTGTTTACCAAATTTTGTCTCGATCCTACGGTGGCAGACTTTCAGTCTCATGCGAAATGAATGCGTAGTAAGAAAGTAAAAATTTTAATGTGGTTTAGATGCATGTATATATATCCCCGCGTGTCTGAAGTTTAAGGCTGAAACGGGTCATTTCTCACGGTCCAATTCATTTGTAGCTTTAGGATATCTTATCCTGATTTTGTGTATATATAATCTCTGTATTATATTTGTATATTTATTATTTTCAACCAGATGTAACATCTGCTAATCGATGCAAATCCTGGTGCTCGTAATGTTTTGTCAGTGTATCCAATATTATCATGCATCGGGAAATCGATGCCCTCTCCCCAATTTCCAAGAATAGAAATATGGAACTTAAGGTTAATGTTTGTATATATTACTGCTATTCATATGTCATGACCTAGATTGGTCCTAGGATCTTGATTTTAGTCTGTTGACCCAGATTATCCCTTAAATTCATGTATTTGATTATAAATGTAGAAAGGGATTTCTGTGTGCATGCGGTGAAAAACCTATCCTGAGGGTGATTTGAATGAAAAAGAATGATAACCTCCAGTGCCTCACATGTCTATATAAGGCCGCTTTTGTGCCATGGAGAATAGATAAATTTATGCAAGTTATTGATAGGATTCCACCTTTGATAACTTTTTAAAGAGTCGGTCACATCTAATCTTTGGCGGGAAATCATCCGTATTTTACCAACGTGTAGTTGGGATAGTCTTTCCGATGCCACATGGCATAGGGACTTAAATTGATGTAATTGCATATATACCAATCAGCCACATTTTTTTGCACAAGTGAAAACAATGTAATTCTATTCTATCTGTAAACTCAACAGTCATTCATGTTCCATGTTTTACTGATATAATGTGGTGGTTATATGATGGTCTTTTATATTTCTATCTGCACCGTTTGTCTTGATAATGTTAAATCATCCCCGATGTCCATTACTTGATATGCATGCCGACTCTGCTGGAATTGCAATTATATGGCTACTAAGGCCTGTGCTGTCGACACAATATCATTTCCACAGAGATGAATTGTAAAATATTTTCTTTTCTGTTGTAGACTATCGTTCAGGTTGCCGAGCCCACCAATTAACAATAAAAAGATTATTTTTCCAGGCACCACCTGACGACTGAATAAATCATTTCATCATAATTATAAGAATGGTCTGGGTTTTCTTTTTGTCGAGTTGGCGATCCAATAATGACACAGTGAGTGTAAAATGTACATTACCGATTCATAAAATTGAACATATTTCCAACCCAGGTCCCCAAGTTTATACAGTTAATCATTACTGATGATCGTGATGCCTACTAAATGCATATATCTCAAAGCAAACATTAAAGTTTAAATGTGGATGATTTGTCTTTCGTATCTCAACGATTGACGCCGCTATACGCCTCTCATATGATTATTATATATGTTCCATCAACACGTTTTAAAAATAGGTCCCGCCTATTCCAAATAATTTTCAACAAAATGACGACTCATTCATGATGTTTGGATCTAGGAATGCTTCTACATGTTAGATTACAAGTCAGTGACATATGTATGCATTACAAAGTACTTTAAAATATATTTTCCTATAGCGGCATATTTATTACACGGTAAAAGTTAAATAATATTGTCATGGAACACATTACGCGATACCTTTCCCATTGCTATAAGAAACAACTGGGACCTCTGAGTTATAGATGAATCAATACTATAATACATAGACATAACATTATGAGCTAACACCTTGTTATACGCGTCCCAGATTTCAAACATGCAATTCTTTCTTGTTCGAGTTCGTTCTTGAATCGCTTACAATATAAGGACACAGAGATGACGAACCAAATCAGGACAGCGACCACAGGAAACAAAGAGCCAAACGTACAAAGAGACGGCTTCAATAGAGTGGGAACATCATCTCCCTCAGCCACTAGGTGGGGTACAGCTCGCTTGAGGTAGCATGGCCTGGGTTGAGCGACGGTTAGAGAGGCCTCTACTGACTGAACGTTTTGAACATTAGCAGCTGGGTCTGCTTGGCATGTGAATGTCATGTTGATGTAACACTGGAATAAAATGTTAACAGTTTAATCAAATAAATTTTACTGACCGCATTAATTAAAATGACATTACTAGCAGTGTTTTTCGTAGATAAATGACTAGTCCAACTACACGTGCATGATACGAACTGTTTCTCTAAGATTCGAAGTGTCAACAGTTTGGTAACAACAAACTACATGGTCGGCAAACATTATAGTGTTAAAGTTAAAATACAAGTGGTAGTGGTATGAGAGTAGTAGTGGAAATTAACAGTCTCACAGGTGTTGTTTAATCCAGCATATATAAACCATTATATTAAATGTTGTTACAAAGGTGGATACATATAGTGTCCATTGATCAGAATTATAGGTTAATATGAATGTTTAAAATTACATTATATAGGCCTACATAGAAAACGAGCTGGATTCTAATCTTTGATGAAATTCTTACCGCTGCATTGTTTGCGAAGCGCCGAGTGAGTAGTGCAACAGAAGGGACGGTAGACACAGGGTCAATGTAAGAAGCTGTCACACTCAGGCAAGGGTAAGTGCTACCGCATCCCTGTCCACAACTCTGGAAACATATTTACATAGGCCTGGCCTACATATAATATATATATATATATATATATATATATATATATATATATATATATATATATATATATATATATATAGAGAGAGAGAGAGAGAGAGAGAGAGAGAGAGAGAGAGAGAGAGAGAGAGAGAGAGAGAGAGAGAGAGAGAGAGAGAGAGAGAGAGAGAGAGAGAGAGAGAGAGAGAGAGAGAGAGAGAGAGAGAGAGAGAGAGAGAGAGAGAGAGAGAGAGAGAGAGAGAGAGAGAGAGAGAGAGAGAGAGAGAGGGGTGGAATATAGGCAACTAGGGCCTACATCACGGGGGTGTAATAAATTAGAATACCGGTATATAATTTAAATGCCAATTTTTATTCTCAGGGCGAGTGGGCGAATACTTTGTCCCGTATTAGCGGGTTTGGTTAATTCGTTAATATATTCCCCAGGACCCACTCCCAGGGCCAAGGGTAGGCCTACGAGTGTTTTGTCTGGAAATTCAATGCTTCTCAATGACTTTCCGGGTCGATTACAGTACAGATGATTTTAATTTGAGGAGTACGGTAATTGTATCCAGAACAATGACAAAATATAGTGAACGGACTTCATAATTGTCAAAATGGTTCGGGATATATAGACAAAATAGATACGGTACGGTACTACAACCATTCTCACGAGTTAAATTTGCTCAGGTACGTTACTGACTATTGTCGTATTGACGTTTCAATGACGTTTGTCCATCACATTTAGCAGTGTGGAGTAAAATGTACGAAAATTGAGAATTTTATATTCTAAATTCAGGTACGTTACTGACTATTGTCGTATTGTCACTATTGACGTTTGTCCGTCACATTTAGCAGTGTGGAGTAAAATGTACGAAAATTGAGAATTTTATATTAAAAAAAATCCCAAGGCCTAGAGTTAAGATTTCCAATTAAGGCCTTCAAAACCAAGGGATAAACTTAGGCTTCTCAAGGCTTTCGATCTCTGGCTGTCTGCAGACCCATTGATATTCGTACACTTCCCCCAACGATCCTAATCACATGTTGCTCCCCGCCCCCACCCCCGACAAAGTATCCGCCCCCCCCCCCCCCCCCCCCACAGGAATCACATTGTCAGCGCCCGCCCCCACGCCACCCCCGTTGAAACAGGCGCTTAAAAGATTTATTTACAAATACATACGCATGATAAAAGATTTCCTAGGTCCACATCTGTTGTCAAGATTGAGCAAGCAACAGGTTGGTAATTCTTATCGTGGTCTTTCCAATCTTGCCAAAAGTTCATACAGAAAGCGCCGTTTGTGAAAGCAAATACCGCGATTAAAGTCAGAGTGAGCGCAAAGGAAATGAAGACTTGATTTTGAAAGATTCGTTTTCCCGGAGAAATATAATAATGTGTATCTTCGTCATCTTGGTCATTTTCTTGCACACATACATGGAAATTTGAATCGTTTGGAATTGAAGGCACAGAATTACGAGTGCTATCACTAGCACCATTAATATGAATACTATTACTAGAACTCATCGTCGATGTCAACTCAATCTGTAATGAATGCACTTGCTCATCTTCGTTGTCTTGTTGCTTAAAGTCCATAGGAGCGTCGCATATTTTCTTTTCAAAGTGATCAACATCGGGAACACCACTGTAGATATTTACAATACTGTCATCATCAGAGAACGATTCACTATCGGGGGAGGACATTTCTCCCACTGTCCCCACCTAAATAAGGCGCCGGCCTCCCGGTTCATCAGTTTACCGACGTCGCCTACTGAAAACAACACGTTGGTTGTGACGTCACGTGTGTTCAGTTTTTATTCCGGGGCAAAATTCCCGCCTTCTGTTTTCCCGAAGGTTTGAGTTGAGAAGAAAGAATAGAGGAGGACGATGAGAACCTGTAGCCCGATGAATTATCAATGGATAAAAAACACAGATCACATTAAGTAGGAACACTATGGCATGTGCCCTGGATAAATGGTAGCCTACTATACAAGTATCATTTAGGCCTATAGGCCTATCGAATTATAGCCTAGTCGGATTTTGATCAAATGAAAGCACAGTTCGGTTTTAATGTCGTTATCCACATCGGGTGGACGGTGGACGACCTGGTCCTATTAATTGTATCACCCATTGTTTCGAATTGTAATTGATCAATAACGAATAGGCCTAGGCCTAAATAAATAATTACAACCCATAGTCATACCTCACGGTCATCTCAACAACACATAGGCTACTGTATGCATAAATTCAGGTAGATTGCCGGTAGATTGCTAGACGCCATGGTGACTCAGTAGTGGCACTAGGTGCCGCTAGGTACATCAATTCCCTATGTGTCACCGCCAGTTTCTCTACTCAGAGAAATGATACTTGCTCAAAACGGCACACGATCACCTTTTTACACTGATCTGATACTTCTACTCATTTCTGTTGCCACAGAACGCCCCCTAAACACCTCTAGATTAATGTATTAAAGTTACACAGTCATCGTAGCATGAATAAAGGAGTAATAAACGTTTTCCTTCCCATGCTATGTGTTGGCCCCTCTCCTACACTAAAAGCTACACTAGCAAAGTTTAGCCCTGCTGCACCACCTAACATTCATAGCTCAGTGGCTCGAGCTCTGGACTGCAGACTCAATGGTTGTAAGCTCGAGCCTCAGCAGTTCTCACTACCATTTTTTTTTATCTCTGGGTCGCGTAGATGCTGTCATTCTACGCGACAGGGAAGGAGGGTGGGTTGGCCTGGTTGGCGGCGATGGAAAAGGCAGGAGAAACAACATATACCGTACATAATGTTTTCAAATAAATACCCATCGATCATCAGGGCTATCGATATCAATAAAGGAAAAAAAAGGCCTCCACCCCCACGCTAGCAGTGGCCACTCTTCCTGGATGGCGGCCGTGTGGCGCTTCCATAAAAGAATTAAGGAGCTGGTATGTATACCGGATAACAGCGTTGCAGTTGGGCGGGAAGATAAGGAGGGAACGCGGGGAAGGAACTTGTCTTTAGTACGCCATGGTGGAATGTCATGTGATTCGCACCCCTACCCCTCCCCATCACATGACATTAGTAAATACATCTGGCCAAGATGGCGGGTACAAGTAGGACAATACCGGGCGTCCCAATGTGGTTGATTCTTTGTTTGACATGTTGCCTCTACCCAGGTTCATGGTCCATGCAGCACAAGGTATGATATATATAACGTGTAGTATTCAGTGTCCTTATCGAGTATACTCTTAATTATGTCTTATGATGGTTATAATGGTTGATAAACAACATACTATACATTCTGTGTGATAAATGACCCCTAAATGACCCGGACCTCACTAACTTGATATACGGTACCGGTAAACTATTTTTGTTTTGTTTTATTCAATTACGGGCCAAGACATTTAACAAAGTAGCATTCAAATGTAAAAACGTAGTGTCCACCATGGACGTGCTTCATACGGTGCCCTGGGCTATAAATCTGCCTCTTAGGGAGGACTTCTAGCACAATTACATCACTACACATTACTGCCCATCATAAGGCTGGACACAGTCTGGGAAAAAAACTAGAGTTGGCATAATCTTTTCGACCAAAATATGTAACAATCGTTGACAACGGTCTGGAGTTGCATATAGACAAGAAAAAGACACATGTAAAAAAATATAATATATTAAAAGCCCTTTTGCATGGATGGCAATAATTAGGCCTATGTGATTAATTTGTGCGGTTGAAACACACGCTTTTTCAATCTAGGTCTCTTTTTTTAGGCATCGTAATTTAACGACAATATCCTATCATTGGAGATATACTGTAAACGTATTTATTTTCGCGCGGATAGATTTTCGCGCACTAAGTAGTTTGACACCTTTTCGCGCGGATTTCAATTCGCGCAGCAAGGAAGCCTCACATGACTTATTTATGTATTAATTATAGGTTCGCGCAGGTTTTAAATTCGCTCACATAGGGGTGTGAGGGAAAATCGCGAAAATAAATACTGCGCAAAACCTTATATGTTTACAGTAGTAGACAATTGATGTTGCTTATCAAATATATCTATATATATAACATTATAACTATATATGAATTAATTCATATGGTATTATGAGAAATCGCCTATATAATTCTTTATGATAATATTTCATTATATTACAATTCGATACATTCCAATTCGTGGATAATAACAAAATAGTGAGAAAATGGTTCCAGTGTATTATTGCTCTATTTCCAGGCCTCTCCAAAGCGGTCATTTGAAGTGGACTATAAGCGGCATACTTTCTTAAAAGATGGCCTTCCATTCCACTATGTCTCAGGCAGTATACACTACAGCCGAGTGCCGCAGGCATATTGGAGAGACAGACTCAGTAAAATGGCTGCCGCGGGCCTTGATGCCATTCAAGTGTGCGTCTTTTCCCTAAAGTTTTGACCAATATATGAGTCACCATTCGTCAATGACCTGATTAGCTCTGATTTCGTATGGATATCCGGAGGACTAGAGCCTAGAGGCCTATATATAGATAACCTCTCAAGTCATATAGTAGCGACCGCTTTTGGCAATTTATTCATAATTGGTTTTCGAGGAACGCCCCATTCCTCGTTGTTCCCATCTGAATCCAAGGCTATGGTTAAAAAGAATAATTTTCAATGTCCCTGGCTATGGTCGACGATAAATATCACTGTCTTTATTAAACCTTTAGCCATATACTTCCTGCATGCACACCATATAATCATATGCTAACTTGGTACGAGGAATTGATTTATGTCGAAGTGTTTTTCAGTTACGTTCCATGGAATGCACACGAACATCTCCCAGGAGTGTACAACTTTGAGGGACAGCAGAATTTGGAACTGTTCCTTCGAACTGCACAAGAGGAAGGTCTCTTGGCGATACTGAGACCAGGGCCTTACATCTGTGCAGAATGGGACTTTGTAAGTGAACTCAAAGTCAAACATCCTTTTTATAGATAAAATAGAGTTATACTATACCCATGTTATCAATATTTTGTGGTCTTCTTCTCATTTCCCATATCCAATTTTAAGCCAATTTAGAACAGAACCATAATGTTTATCTGAATAAAAACATCTTTATAATTAAAGTGATATTTTCTCTTTAGTTTAATTACGTATCTATTTTTTTCTATCATCATTTAGTATTTTTTTCTGTGTTATATCGTTTACTATTGTTTCTTTTGAGAAATGTCGTTTATTCTAGGCACCGTAATAAGTACGTCCATAGTGGACAATACGTCTTTACATATGAACTTTGTCTTTTTTAAATGTCTTGGCCTGAATTGAATAAAAAAGAAAAAATATTGATTTTAGGGAGGTCTTCCTTGGTGGCTACTGAAGCAAAACCCCTCTATGGTTGTACGGACCATGGACTCAGGTAGATACCTTGACCTCTGTAGAAAATGACTTTGTATATGGAAATAATATTACATGAATTCCAGAAGCAATAACTGGAAAAATGAAATGCCAAAGCGAAATATCCCGGGGTGTCACTCAAACATTCTGCATTAGTTGAGTAAGTTCACTGATTTGTTATTTAGATTATATAACATCTGTCGACGCTTGGCTGAGCCAGTTGCTGCCTAGACTGCGCCAACTTCTATATTCTGCAGGCGGCCCTATTATAATGGTCCAGGTGAGTATAGTATACCCCATGCTATTTTTTTAATTATTTTTCTTTTTTTCTTTTTCTTCAGTGACGGATTACAATATACTCAAACAGAGATTGCTAATATTTATCTTAATTTATTTATTCATATCCTAGGTTGAAAACGAATATGGCAGTTACTTCGCCTGTGATCGAGAGTATATGGACCACCTCGCCAAAGCTTTCAGACACTGGCTTGGTGATGATATTATTTTATTCACAACTGATGGAGATGGCGCCAACTTCCTCAAATGTGGCGCCCATCCTAGCCTTCTTACCACGATAGACTTTGGACCGAGTAAGGATTACCCTTTCGTTACATTACACAAAATTGACTTTTTGAAAAATATTTGATCTCCAATTTGAGAAATTGTGTTGAAAACCCAGTTCTAACTTTCCTTGAGCCCAGGCTGTTATTTTTGTTACAAAGCAAGTGATGATTTCTGACCAGATATCTGTCTGTTCAATTTTCAGCTGGCAACGTGTCAAAAGCATTCGATGTTCTGAGGAATTTTCAACCTGATGGTCCACTGGTAATAATTTCTTTCAATCTAAAATATGAAACATAGTATTCTCTTATACGTTATCGTATAGAAATAAGAAAATTATGAAGAATCATCAACTGTACTTTAATAGTTGTATTGAGATAGTTGCATTGATTGACAGACAGCTGTATGTATGGACATTTTGGGACGACCCACCGTACGTGGTACTGTTGTAAAAAGTTTTTAAACTATCGCTTAATTGACATGACTTAAATGTTATAATTTTGACAGGTAAATTCAGAATTTTACACCGGGTGGTTGGATTATTGGGGTTCTGGACATGCACACGGTTCAACATCAGCCATAATTGACAGCCTTAAACAGATGTTGGAACTAAAGGCAAGCGTCAACATGTAACTACACAGTATTAATTCAAAGTCTTTAGTAGAAATAGGAGCATTGTTAACGACATCATGCTAGACATTTTAAACGCTTTCGATCCCTTTCTCGAAAACTTTTTTTATTTTGAAATACACTATTATGTTTATGTTTTCAGGTACATGTTTGAGGGCGGTACAAATTTTGGTTATACAAACGGTAAAATATTCTTTGATGCATATTCACTACAACAATACACATTTTGCCAGGAATACACGTGTTCTTCTGCATTGATCAAATTTGTATACGGAAACTCAAAAAATTACATTAAGTGAACTTTGTCTTCGATTTTGTATTGTTACAGACACACACAGCTAACTTACAGTACGTTAACTTTTACATGTGTCGACATAATAAATCGTGTGCTTGTCAAACTTGGATTTCTACTTTGACATCATTCATTTCATTGTTAATTAACTTAGTGGGAATGCAAATAGTAGCTTATAGTGCTATATAAATTTATATTGTTTGTTGCATTCACCGATCCCATCAGTGTATCATTTTCCTTATAAAGATACTGAAGTTCTCCTTGTGCTGACATATTGTACTTTTATATGAATCATTTTATCGATACAGGCGCCGATCCTATGTTTAACATTTGTCCCACCAGTTATGATTATGATGCTCCTTTAACCGAGGTTGGAGACACAACCCTAAAGTACTTGGCCATTCGAAACCTTCTCCAGCAGGTATTGTCATCATTATTTCCAATATAATTAAAGAATTAGGAATTGAAAACTTAGAAAAGAATGGATTCAGACACCAAAGATCCAAATAATGTATTTTAAAAAGGGAAACACTAAATTTAGCGGCGAATTCTAAAGATATCACCGAGGAATCAATACCGATGAAAAATCAGTAATATGCATATAATTATAGCCTTTTGTACAACAGCGAAATAATCAAGTGAAAATTAATATGATACTAGTGAATAAATAATTGAAATATTAACTGTTTCTTTATCACATTTTCCAGTACAAGAACACATCTATACCAGTGCCTTCCAACACATCTAAAATAGCAATCGGAAAGGTTCAAATGCAAAGGGTGAGTATATTGATGTCGGGGCAAAATAATTTACTTTTATTATTCGTTCACTCTACAGATTGTCCCTTCTATGAAAAAGAACATGCGTATAACTGACACTACTGTTGTATGACATTATTTTTCTGTCATTGTTTGATAAGGTCGGAGGGATCTTGGAGTTGTTACCGGGTATGACTGAAGGCACTCCCGTGAGATCAAAATATCCTCTCACCATGGAGCAGGTCGGACAGGTATTCCTGAACTACTCTTAATTTATTGTTACAATGTATTTAATTTTTATTCGTGTATTTTGCATCAGAAAATCTTAACGAGAAAAATGATTATTTTTTATTCTAGGCTGGTGGATTCATCTTGTATAGGACTCATATAACGAAGGATTGTCCAGGAGATAAACTCAATCTCGGTGGTTTAAGGGACAGAGGTCATGTGTTACTGGATGGGGTAAGAGGGGTTTTGTATATCTTGGCAAGTGGTAGTGCATGACACAAATTAAACAAGAATTATTAGAGGTATACATTTCGTATATCTCCAATTGGCTCATTTAAGTACATGTACATACATTTACCTCTCCATTATATCCCCCTATCAGTCTGTCTCTGTTAATTTGGTATGCTACATATATTGGTCAGTGTTCTCATACAATATGTAGGAATCGTAGCATGAACATGCCAATCCAATTACTATGATGCGTATAGTACATTTATTCATCTATTCACATTAATTTCCTTTCGAAGACACTTGTGGGGATTCTGGACAGGAAGGTGGCAACGACCATGGTACTAGTTGCAATGGCCGGGCAAAGACTTGATATTCTTGTTGAGAACCAGGGCCATATAAATTTTGGAAGTCAGATCAACAACGGCAGTAAGGTACTTGTGCAATAAACTATATATATTATCAGAGCTATAGCTCTAACATTATATACAGCATGAAAGATAATCCAACATATAACCATCTCTTCATCCTTGTATTTCGTTGCCGTGAATTGTATATCAATGTTCCTGTAATCGATACTAATAGATGCTGAATTATTCTTTTCGATTTCAATCAAGGGTCTGGTCTCCAATGTTACTCTTGGGACAGATGTCTTATCGGATTGGGTTACCCATTCCCTGAATATAAGCCGAATAACACCTAAAGGCAAATCTATTCTGCGGTAAGTAGGCCTAATAATCAGAGTTGGTAATTTTTCGAGACTAATATTTCTCTCATGCAGAATATGATAAGGTAAAGTCATTTCTTGCTCCAATGATTTGTATGTGATGAAACAAATGTTGCCTATGTGAACTGATTATGTAGAAATGTGTGTGTAATTCTTATTTAACAGGCCAGTCTTTGAGATGTCTGAATTATCAGCCACCCCTGCTGTATATACGGGCTCTTTCCAAATAAAGGATAAAACTCCACATGGGGATACGTTTCTAAATGTATCCAGTTGGTTCAAGGTAAGGCTTAGTTATAACATCTATTCCTAATACTAGTGCACCTTACTGAGATGTCTAAGTCCTGAGTGAGGCATGGTTCAACATCACCATAATCTCTGTCCACATAAAGCAACACCTGAAAACTGATTTATATTGGTTTTTGACACTGTGCCACCTCCTTTAACTAACTACGGTATTTCATTATTTCGGTACCTCAGGGTCAGGCGTTCATAAATGGCTTTAATCTAGGACGATATTGGCCAGTGAGGGGTCCACAAGTCACACTCTTTGTTCCGGGTCCTATACTGAAGCCATACCCAGCCAAGAACCAGATCATTCTCTTCGAGTTGGATCATGCTCCCTGTAAAACTGAGGATGTGCATACCCTCGGTAAAACCAATGACATTAGATCGGATCGACAACGATTTCGCGATACCTCTTGCTTTGTTGAACTAGTCAACAGACCTAAAATCAACGGACCGTCCAAGCCTTTTGCAGCTTCCAAGACTACTCCAAAAACAGTAATTCGATCCAGAACATGATCCGTTTTGTTTCTCCAGTAAAAAATCGGTATTTCGATCCAAATATCATAAATCAGTTGAAGTCAATCACGTGAGGGGGATTGATGTACTGTTTAAGGCTCAAATGTACTTCATGCTCCACTGCGCTCGCATTCAGGAACCCCAAACCGCTATTTATTTATGCGATTAATCAATCGAATATCATTTATAAGACTTTCTCCATTGGCGGGGAGCTTTTTGTGAATAAATTGTGAATACATGGACCATTGGTGTTTAAAGAAAGTGTTTAGCACCAGTGCTAGTTTAAGAGAAATAAAAAAGGATACAACGTAATTGGTTTTATTGATTTATTCTACAAAACAAAGGCGACCTATTCAAGATCGTACTGTATCTTAAAGTGGTGAAGTATAAATTTCAAAAGCAAGATTAGATGGGCACAGTTGCCTTTATACATGAAAGGAAACAGGATTTTTTACATCTACAACACTGTACTCCTGTAAACACAGGTACGATATATATTACAAGGCAATACTCGCTCAGGTTTAACACCGAAGGAAACCCCTAATTCCACTTAAGCCCAAGAAAGATGTAACGCTAAAGATAACTTAGCAAACCAGATTCAATACTAGAAATAATTACATTTTCATAACATCGCATTTAATTGCTTCACGATTCAGTTTGATTCCAAAATTGTTTAATCAGAGGAACGTCTTGATCGTGCTAGTTATAACTCCGTAATAGTAGTTAAAACCCTAATAGGTTAACTATATAATATAAATGATTAACATAACTATAGTGATGGCGACATGTTAAAGACTTCCAACTTATAAACGTTTAAAAAGATTGCATAATTGAGGATGAATTTCTTTATTACACAAGATATAGATGAAGAGATGAGTTTAGAGAGTAACGGATGGTATTTGTCAAGAACTTTAATAATACTTCCCATACGATAAGCAGCTTTTAACTGACAAACCTCTACATGCCTTCATACAAAGCAAATTCACTACCAACCTCCACTCGGGCTTGCAATAATTTTGGCTTCTCTAGAAAAACTAACAAACGTTTGACAGTAACCGACGTTTGACAGTCAATAATACTTCGTTTTGAATAAGTGAGATTGTCTTTCAGAAAAGGTAATGCTCCCCTTTTTTGAAAATTGTCAAACAAAACTAAATCTTATCATCTAGATACACTATCGTACAATATACACGTCAATGCGAACTTTCGTTTGCTTTGTGAATCATCATCACACCATGCAATGCCCTACTAAGTTGTCTTTGGCTTGTCTAAAACAGTTGAACAATTGTTATAGCATATCATAGTTTTGTTCTTGTTGCAAAGGAAATGCATAGCAATATCGTCACATCAGAAAAAATCTCATAAGGGTAAAAAATATAAGAAAGAAACAAATACTCGACCATTTCATTAACATGAATGTGTATCGACATTTTGATTTTCTAAGGCAATATGAGAAAAGAAGGAAGGCCCATCTTCAAATTAGTCCCTTGATAAACTTCGGCGTGCCATTCCTAACAATGAGTAACAACTACCATACATGAAGGCATAGAGGACGCGGATAGAAAACCATAGGCCATTTACAGCTATATACATAGGTAGCCATGTGATTTAGTGGACCACGAGTCGGTGGTTCAACAATAACTTAACAATATGGCCACAAGAAGTGGAGGCATTTAAAGTCACTCGAGCAGATTTCGTAGTTAAAGTCATTCAATAAATAGTATGCATCGATTAGATTGGTCTCATATATTTCACACTACGCTTAATAGGCACGTTGCATGCATTTTTGACTGGTGCTGGGACGGAATGTCTTACGCTACAGCCTATAAGCAAAAGAAAAACATCAAAAGTGAACAAGCATTTCTATATACACACACACACAAAGAAACAGTGAATGTACTAAACAATACATCCTTTACAATGCATGGAAGATAGGCAAAACAGGAGGACCATTGAAGCTTTCACGATGTAAAAAAAAAGAGGTATGTACGTATGCGTTATATACATATATATATGTACATATGAAATTGCCAACGTACACCTAGCATAGCTAGATTAAGTCACCCTGCAAAATGTCGGAAAGCTCACGTAATGCCCTTCTAAATATGCAACAATCGTTTGAAAAAACAAAGCATTTTGCGTGCTTAAAGCCCAGACAAAAAGTGCTATTTACAATAGGCGACACTATATCTAATATTAGGCACATACGTGTATTGCAGTGGACGTCTAGGTGACACGTACAACAAAAAAGTGGAATGTTGCCAAATTTCTTTCTGTTGTGGTGGTGAGCATGTGATTCATTATCTGTTATTTCTTCTCAATGGGAAAATTTGATGCATTGCCACAATTATATACACAGATTGTTTTTCTTATCGTTTATGTAAGTCATTCGAGCATACACTCACATTGTTGAAGAGTATAAATTACATATCCTACATGGG
The DNA here is from genome assembly GCA_942159475.1 of Sthenelais limicola. Taxonomy (NCBI): domain Eukaryota; kingdom Metazoa; phylum Annelida; class Polychaeta; order Phyllodocida; family Sigalionidae; genus Sthenelais; species Sthenelais limicola. The sequence goes on from OW804096.1 coordinate 67,756,987, forward strand.
ATGATAATATATTCTTTTGAGCAAGATGAAAGAGAAACAGGCAACATACATGTGTAACACCATTAATCAACTCTCTACATTAAACCCTTTGACATGCCAGGATTTATTCTATCTTAAAGCGCAGTTATAGGGAGGAACAAGGTGTTTGAGATAATTCGTCGGGTTCAAGATTACTCTCTAAGTTTAAATGTATTCTGTTACTATCAGCACCATGAATGGATATGACTCTGAATATCTTCGGTTGTCATGTGACCCGCTGCTCGTAATAGTAAAAAGATGGTATATTATATTCTTTCCATGACTTAACCCACTCTATTCCCTAACAGCGCCCTCCTAGAAAGATCAAGCTTGGGTAGGGCACCATGGGGTAATCGAATTTTCATCCGGACACGATACATTAAGATATCCCTTTGCCCAGAACCAGATGTATGTGGGCAGGGTATACCAATTAATACATCACCACACACACAAAGTCAATCACTCCGATTCACCGTAATCACAGCCTCCAACAGCAGAGCTTTATTCCTTCTCAGTCATACAAGATTAGTAGAATCTGCCCTGGTTTGGGAGGCTGCGTAATCATTTCCCTATACATAACGGCACTTCATGGGATACATTACGGTCTACTAGCATGAATCGAATGCTAAATTCAATTTTCGGAGGAGTAAAAAGGTTGGTTGTGGTTCCGAATGAGTATTTCACATGGTCCCGAAAAAGACCATCGCTCTACCTTGCCTATCATTTATAAAATTTAGCAACAGTGCAAACAATTATCCTTAACCCACAAAGAGGAATTGCTGAAAGATCTTTGCAGGCTAAGCAACTCATAAACCTAACATAAACGTCATTTTTTCCAATTCACACTGGAAAGGAATGCTGTATCTGAATTATACCCCACACCTATGATGTGGAAGCCTACAAGCCCTAGATTGTCTTAAATCCCTAGCAGCGAGTTTTGAAAGGGATATTTAAATTATATTGCAATGAATTTAAAAAACCAAACTGGATTGCCATTCAGGGTCTTGCAGAAATAAACACAACACTTTCACCAGATTACAAAAAATAATCTAAGGCTCTGTAGGATCCTCGGAAGGAAGTTTCCTAGAGGAGGAATACACAAGGAAACATCGTCTGGTGACCTGATAAGAAGTAGTAGTTAGTGTCTATACATGTACATAGTCAGTTACTATCACGGAGAAAACAAGTAGAGACCTGGATATGGAAGCAGATCACTCCTGAGCCTACTTCTTTTTCTTTGTGTTGTTATTGGATATCTCATGAGCTGCATTGATTCCTTTAATGATTCCATTCTTCCCGTTAATAGCTCCTTGCTTAATGATGACATCCTCATCTTCAGACATTGTCTCTGGTTCGGAGTCGCTACGTTCATCCCTTTCCACCTAAGAAAATCAAACAAAGGAGTTGAAGTGGACATAACTTCCAACAATTACAAATACTAAACAGTAAATGGCATAAAAGGATAACTATATTCTAAATACTTAGTACTTTATTTTATGGTTTACTTTTCATTAGGTTATGCTATGTAAATTTACACCACTCATATTATAAATAAAGGCGTTAGCCTACCTACCAAGAGGCTGTTATTAAAATTCTTATAATAAAAAATGCTGCAAATATTCAGCATTAACACAACTAAAAACACTCTTCTTTCTCACAACGTCAAACAAGTCCAAGCCTCTTTTAGAGTATCAAACAAGAAAACTGAGAAATGATCCCAAACCAAGCTTATGACAGCATCTTTGATAATATAAAATCAACCATTTATAAAAAATAAATCAGGTTGATACATTCCAAATTTCCACAAGGTCTTTCCTGAGATAATTACCAGGTAAAACTTAATAATAAAAAAATATGCGTATACTAAACGAATCACTGCAAAAACTTCAAAATAATTTCATGAGTCGAAATATTATTATCAAAGATTTTAATGCAAGGCAAAAAAAACAACAAAACCAAACACATTTCGGCAGGAACCAAAGCGAAATCCAAAGATCTCCCCCCACCCCAACCCCGCCGCCCCCCCCAAATAAGTTACGTCTTATGTCTGTACATTGGGGTTAACGCTTCACCCAGTACACAAAAACTCCGTCAACATGTAAGGGCACGTCTATGAAAACTTTAGTCCGACTCCTCGTTGTACATTTTTGTAAAAAACCTATTCGCATGGAATTTGTATTGCATTGGTTGGGTTATACGTGTTATAAGCATGCAGTGTCAGTAAGCAATATTAACTACAAACTTTGCACATCAAGCAACACATTAAGGGTTAGTTAACGCAACAGCATAACACCGCGGGTTATAAACCAAAGGGAACTCACAGCATGCCCTTCTCAAATGTGAGGGAACACGTTCACAAAAGTATTTATATGCGTGTATGTATATATGTGTGAAGTATGTTCACCGGGTCTCTTAAGCTAAATCTGGGGTAAGTCACACTGTTGAGAACACTCGACTACTAATCTTAGCATAAAAATCCATTCCGGGATCTGGTCGTTCTATATTGGGATGTTTAAATTCTTTGAAAAGGGTTGTATGGGATTAAAAAAATGAGGTGTTTCTTTTTAGGACAAGGGAGAAGTACAATGCCTAAATGGGGGTCATGTACATGTTACAAATGGGTGTATACATGAGTGTGCAGTAGTTACCTGACCAGATATTCGGGTTCTTTGAACACCAGGGATTCGTATATATATGTTTTGCAATGAGTACAATATATCTGATAATGTTAATGCTTTCAAGTTTCACCTGTCCGCTACAAATGTATGTGTAGAATATGCCCATGATCATATAGAACCAGATGACGTGGAGGACTTGAAGCATGATAAGAAAACCGTTGACTAGGAACCACTCGGGCCATATCCCGATCTCATCAATCGACTGCACAGCTGCCGCATATATCACCCTGTTAGTAACGATATTCATACGGTGTGTACTGAATAAAATGTTTCTCTTTTTGCTTCATTGGATGACTAGACATAGAACAAAACAACAAAGAAAAAACGGTTCCTTAGCAACTAGGTATCCCTGGTTTCTTGGGCAGGGGAAATCAGGTTGAGGTTGAGAACGGAAAAACTTGGCCATTGGGGGTCAATGAAGATCTTCATTTGTCGAACCGGTAGTTTATTAATAAATGGGTATCGATGCAAGGCTTTCATTCAGATCAAGTTGTTCTTCTGGAAAAAAGTACAACTACAACTTCCTTGGGTTAGAAATAGCAGTTATCTTCCGCTCAACCTACACAAAAATATTTGGAAAACCTGGACAAAGAAAATGAATGTTACTAAATCCATTTTAGTGGACCCTTATGTGCACCGACCATGTCTTTTATTTATTCCCTGATGAATTGCAAAATAAAGATGTTTTCGACTAGTTTAAAATTATTCTGTGATGTAATAATCTATGTGCTTATCATATCACGCGGAGTAACCTAACCCAGCATTTTAAACTATAGGAATGGGTTATGTACAGATTCACTGACCCATGTGTTACATAACAATCAATTTGTAGTTGTGGGAACGTCTCTAAAAATGTGTATTATTTTTAAAGGCAATCCACTTTCATGTCCCCCCACCCATTGGCTTATCCTAATACACATAACCCCAAACACAACAAAACGTTGCAGGTAGTAAGGCCCGCTAGAGGGGTGCTTTTTATGTTAATGAGAGGAGTAGAAATAATTAGAAGAGATACAATTAATGTAGAAAATGTTCAAGACTTAAAATATATAGCGGAGTTAGGCTGTGGAGCCTCTACTTCTTCAATCTGTTAGGCATTGAGAACTAATTTGGAGAAGGGCCAGTGAACACACTGTTACACGTATAATACAATCGGGTTCAGGAAATAGTAAAGGCGCCGTACACTGCTCAGTAAGTAACATTTGTATCTAAAGGAATTAAATCAATCAGTGGGTACGTATACCACAGTGGGCCGCCAATCCCAAAGAAACCTTCTCCTACGTGGTCACAGAAGATAAGGGGCTCAATATATTTCAGTAGAGATATACATGCTGAACCGAAAATAGTTCGCATTTGCTCCCTTCCTTTCTAGAACTATCGTTTAATATCGACCTGTAGGCATCCTTTTGTCAGTTAATAAAGATGGACACACGTTCTCTCCTTAAGTCAGAGACCGTTTTTTCATATAATATACGTGTAGAGACAATGTTACTAGATAGATGGGAGAAGTCCTCATTTGATGTTATATATTGTAGTATCAACTCTAAAGTACATGTGACTTTTCAGTGGAACTAATAACAATAATTATGTGTAGAAGTTACATTGGATTACTTATCTGCATCTTATGATCTTGGCATCAAATGGGAATAATTATTTTCCATGGATGCGATGTATGGAATCCTTTCGCACTTACTTCATAGGCGGTTTAAACCTACATATATATATATATATATATATATTTCAGGAATGAGCAGCCAATATTTACAGCAAAAACACCATGAGCCGAGATTACTTGGTTGTAAGTATAAAGTTATTACAATATCACTTGGCATGTTAAAATCCACAACATGTGGATGACTAATCAAGCAGTTTACAGCTTCCCTGGCTGTACGTCTTAGTCGTTTCCAGCATCCATTTCAATCTAAATACTAAGATGAGTACTATTCTATGCTCAGCAATACTCAAATCAATTGTTACAATATCGAAATGACATTTTGAATGAGTAGGCTGCTTGAAGCATATACATTTCACATGTTAGGTACAAAATACCATTTTTTCTGTATTAAGTGCAGTTGACGGGAGTTACGAATTATAGAGCCCTCAATGGTGAACCACTACGGAATTCATACACTGGACCACAGTGACGCTTAGCAAAATCTTTTATTACAGCTATTCCCACCATTAAGATTGTTATTCAAGCAACTATTAATGCATCGGGAGTCTTTTTAGAAATTATGTGATCTCCTTAAATAGTAAAAAGTCACCATTCAATACTTCTTCCCACGTCAAATAAAAGAATAATTTTATATTTCACAATGGCGAGGAGGTACTAACGGACGAGATACAATTAAATGAAATATTCCGATTACATCTCAGTTAATAAAGAACTGGTTCTCCATTCTAATATTTTATAACTACAGTGATGCTCATGATGACAGCCGGTTTAAGAATAGTGTTAATCCATCTTGTTATCAAGATTGGAGGTTTGTAAACTGGTAGCAAGAATTGTGATTCAAGAAACGTCCGAATTATCCTGTAGATGGTGGTTGGCAGAGTAGGGACTTCTTAAGTCCGTTGATGATTCTCATGAAAAAAAAACATGTTTTAGTTAACTAGTTTCGTTAGATACTGTTTAGGAACACCTAAACCGACCATAACCCATAAACATGGAATCAACCCACCGTAGAGGAAGAGCGGTCTTACATGGCGGACGTTGGCTGTCATCATGGCCTAATCTATAAATCCTTATCCATACACTATTATACCAGTAAGTCGTAAGTTGTCATGAATTAGAAGTCGTGGTAATATTTTGTAACATATACGCATATCAAGGTATTATCAAACCGTTTACTGTTTTTAAAGTGAGGGTGTTCTACTTTTAAAGTGAGCGTGTGTGTGACATGTTCCCTTTGACAGATAATTTTCCATTCGCACTCACACCTGTTGGTGGATACATGACAGAAGCTGGGTCGGTTGGCAGCCCAAGTCTTAAGACGCGGTTAGCAAGTCTATATGATATGCATCGTGACTAGAGTCATTACTTTAAGGGCGTGACACCGTAATTTAAGACAAGAGGAACAAAAATCAGCGTCTCCCAAAACTAAGTGAAATTCACAACGAGCAGACATATTCTCATGTTTCATTCCTTCAAACAGAAAACAGGCCAAGCAAAGTAATTATGAATCGTAATAACCATGCGTTTGCGATAAGTACTAAGCTACACAAGCAGAAGTTCATTGTCCTGTAATTGCAAAGAGATGAGAGTCACATAAATCAATGCAGGCGATTCACCCCGATCCCTTATTACGGGTGCTGAAACTGTTGCAAGGGGTGCATTGCACATTGGACGCCAAGGACACGATGAGGAAATTTTCCACGTGTTTCGGTGCTCCTTCCATCACACCTTAACATTAGTAGTCCCAGAAAAGGCAGTGGTAAGACAGTATCAGCATGAACAATGAAGTGATCGAGGCAAATGGAATATTTCAAGCTTGGATACCTTAATACAAGTTTTAAATATACATGTATATATAATATCCAGTGAATAGCTTAAAGATACAAGGTTGTGTACAACGAGGGAATTCTTGAAGGGGGAGGGAGCCTTAACTTAAAATTTAAATTATTTAGATACTTTAAGCAGATCCAAGCTTGAAATATTGAAGAACCATTGATGCTAGATGCAATTGTCCTATACTAAAAATAAGGTTTAGGAAATGAGGATAATTCTGACTCTTAGCAGCAGGCTGTGAACTTAAGCCCAGAACCAGGTGTGCAAAGGCTAAAAAATCGAATAATTCATTAAAACAAATGTCTAAGGTTTTATCTTGGCATCAGGCAATTTACATGCTGAATTCAACCAGGGAATTGTTGGTAATAGCTATCAAGATTTCTCTCATTCTTACGGAAAAGTTATTTCTTTCTTTAAATATAATCACTAGCATATTATAGCGAAGGAAACTGTTAGGAAGGATTAGCTATCAGTGTGCTCGTTCATAAACCCATATGATTGCATCTACACAGAAGCATTCACATCAAACACCGATGTCAGGATGTTGAGGTTAATTGGACTATGTTTAATGACAAAGATGGGGGGAGTTTGAGTTGAGGGATATTATCTCTGTGAATTCCTAATGTTCATCACAGAATCGATTTGTGCATGTTCTTGAGTCATACAGCATAAAGCTAATTTTCTAAGCAAGTCTTTTTTATAATCTTTGGATTTTTAAATACTAAGTTGTGTAATCATACAGGACGGCTTTGTATCTAAAAGTCTTAGTTCCTAAAAAACAAATTCCAGTTAGAGGTTTCGTCTCAGCCCCTGGCAAATATTCTACATCGTTGGAACAATAATCTATTATAGATATTATTCAATTCGAAAGAAATTTCGTTACTTTTTGTTGTAATTTGGAAGTTGAGATCGCATAAGCACGGAGGTAATAAGTTGTTTGGCGAACCCTGTTTAGTCGCAGGGTGAGAAAGCAGTATACTGAGAGTAAAAGCAAGTAGCAATAGAGGGCTTGCAGGAAAATATCAATCCCGAAAGACTGAGAAAACGTCACCGTGGAATCAGCTTTTATAGGTAAAAAATACCACAGAGTGACAGCTGTCCAAGCCGGGTGAGTAAGCTGTTTACATGCAATCAATATAAGCCTTAGGTCTAGAGATGGCACAGGAGGGCCAATTCTAAACATCAGCTGAAGATCCTTACAAGCTAAAGATGCCATTACCATGCGGTACGCTTGTTAAGTTATCCAGTTAGTAAATTAATCCAGTATTCCATAACGCATGGCAACACTAACGTCACCTTTCAAAACCATACGTATAGGTAGGGGCCTTTGTTTTGTTTCAAACCGCGCCCAAGGCAAAAAGATCGGCTGTATCGCCACTCAACAATAATGATGTCAATACACAAATACAGTATATTTATCTATTACATATTCATATATAATAGATGATATATAATATTTTATATTGAGAACGCCCCCGCCCCCCTCAGGGTTTATCTTCAAAGAAGCATTAAAAGGTGCCGAGGGAAACCGGTGTTTTCCCTCAAAAGAAAATTGTCGAAGCTAAGCACTTCTTTCAAGGATTGTTTTTCTTGCAACTGGTTGTAAAGATTCGTTTAAAGATCCACAAAACCTCAGTGACTCTTCTTTGAACTAAGCATTCCCTTGACTAGCTAATAGGATCTCCTGATTGTCTTTTTTCTAGGCACAGTTGTCCTTAAAACAGAAACTACGCACTAATTGCAATCGATAATAAGTATGTAGAATTTGAGAAGTACAGGTTTACGGGAGAGATAGTTAATTAACATGGAGAGAATATGGCCAAACATGTTCATTTTGTGCACATAAAAGCCCACAATTCCCTGGTTTTCTTTCCTGTCATTGCAATAATGGGTAAGAGCAAAAGGAGATGTCTATAAATGGAAACTGCAATGAAAAGACACTTAGCCACAGTGAGATAAAGGTGGGAAGTCATTCACCATGATATAGTAAAATAAAATAAAATAATGCGATGCTTGGATTAAGGAACATAAAAGTGAAGTAGGGTGCGGTTCAATAACTAACATTCAAATAAGCAATATCCTTTGAATGAAAGGTATATTTTCCACGGCTATGATGATAATAATGATAATAATAATAGATTATAAACGATGTACAAATTAGCCTTAGAGCTGCTACCAAGTGTACGTGTAGAGAAATCATGCTGTCGTGCTGGGTCACTTTGTACAATTTAATAGATAATCAATAACAATTTGTTTTTATTAATTTGAAACGCACCCGAGGAGGCAGGGCCGTGAAACTAGGAGCGCAGAGGGTAAATGGGTAATGAACTATGGAAAAAAATACTGGGTAAACTCTGATGTTGCGGTAGCCGCCTACCTGTCCCTTGATTACGTAGAAGATGAGCATACGAGAGATCATATAGAACCAAATAATGTGCAGGACTTGAAGTATGCACAAAAGGCAGTTGTAGGCATAGTATGCCCCAAACATTCCCAGGATGTAATGGCCTTCAAACAGGGTATAGTAGAGGATTCTGAAAATACATGAGTTTGGTTGGGTAAGGGGCGGGCGGTAGGAGCAACCGCTCCAGCCCCGGGCCGCAACCAAGCACAAACACAATGAGCTCAATTTATAAATCCAACATGTCACCATTGGTATTATGCATCGAGATTTGTTTAAATATAAATTTCCGAAACATCAGAATTGCAAGTTAATTAATGACAGTATTATTGATAGTTTGAAATGTCGTTCTGAATCCTGAGCCATACAAATACAAGGAGGTTTTCATCCCTTTCGATTATGAAAATAAAGAATTCCAAATAATGAATGAACGAGGTTGTGCTAAGTAAAAGGTTTAGAACACAGGTGCAGACACGGATCGATTTATACTGGGTATAGTGCAGAAAAACCAGTGTGACACAAAACGTTCTCCTGCAATAAATGCCAACATATAATGTTTGTTAAATACACTAGCAGTATCGGCTGTCACCTAAAAGAAAGCTGTGAGAAATGAGTTCATTCAGAGAAACAGCTTCTACGTCATTAGAAGAAAATCGTAGAAAGTTTCATTCGCAAAAGAAGTAAAACCATGTCAACTAAGATATCAGGAACGAATAAAGTTTAAGAAGATGATAAAACAATCTCAGTGCCTGAAAATTAAACCAAGATTAAGATTTTGAAACAAGAAATAAATGTCTGTCATATCAAGACCCATCGTGAAAAGACACACTAAGAAAATAAACATGCGACAAGTTTCATACTTTTAAAGATAAAATGGTCATTTATTGGATAAAATAACCTAATTGAGCGTGAAAGAAGTAAATCTAGTGATTTGAATTGAGATTTTAAATTACAAATCATGCACGTATAAATGCAACTAAAAGCACAGTTATTGAGACGAACACGTAATTACATTCAGTTCTTTAACAGTGTAAATTTATAGAAATGTAGGATTTTAAAATAAAATTTGCTATTTGGATTAAATTAAATTACTTACTTTACAGGAAATATCACTAGACGAGTCACAAACCAGAGAAATGTGAAAACAAGGAACAACGCATCACATAGCTTATGGTAGCGTAGGTACTTTGCTAATTTGGCTCCCTGAAATAGAGAAGTAGCCAATGATTTGTTGGAAGTTATATTACCCAGTGCATGGGCAAGGTAAACGGTAGCTGGTCAATGAAACTGTTAGCGGATGAATAACACGAGGCTCTCTTAATCCGCCTGTTCATGCCATCACATGATTGTATCTTTGTTCCTTCTTATTATAATAAACGTGTTGTTCTTCCGTACATAATGGTACAGCCAAACAACGTCTGCTCAGTCGTAGAAGATACTGCCTACATTCACTAGTTGACCAAGCTTTCCCGCTGATTTAAAGATTGTTATTTATACCATTCACTGAGGGATTAGTATTTCTTTGTTTTTAATAGAATTGGTGTAAAACGTGAGCTGACTAAGACCCACCTCCAGCCAATAATCCACTGCGTCGTGTATACAAAGAACTAGTGTGCCCACTCGCACCATATTATTTCCCCATGAGAATACCATGAGAGAAATTGTTGCAATGTGGTGAACGATCATTTCCACAAAGTCCTGAAAATGAATGATAGGAACATAATTAAATCAGGCAGTGTAGTGCTATATATGACCAAATTTATTGTCGTTGATAAGATCTATAATCTTTAGAATTATCCCGACAGACCTTCAAAGCAATGCTTACGCAGGATGTCATTTAGAAATAGTAACAAGGGCATTTACCTTTCTCTTTACGTCCATAAAAAGTGATATAATCAGGGATAAATAGAAGCCCAATTCCACCATGTAATACCAATAGATATAATCGGAGACATGCTGGAAATAAAAACGGTAAGATTAATAGCAATTAAGGAGTCAATTCGATGAAAGGCCAACCGTTTACAACACAGCACATGTTAAAGCTAATCACGAGATTGTATGTTTATAACAGGCGTATTACCTGTTTGGGATATCCATACCAACAGTGTTTTGTATCAGCAAACCATGGTGTCTGAAAATGTACGATATGTTATGAAACAAATCCTACTCAACATTGCTCTAAGTGACCAGCAATAATTTCTCGTTTAACACATGATGACTTAATCTATATTTTGTTTTATTAATCTTTAACAAAAAACATTACATCACAAGAGCTTAACAAATTATTAAAAATTTGCAAACAATCATTACTATTACATCGTTAATTTCATGCAGCGTCTGACAACGTGGTGCATGCAACACCATCTATTATATATACTAAGAATCAAATAGATGAAAACTTACATCCCACAAGACATAAAGGCCATAATAGAAGGCGCCCAAGTAAAATAAGAACCGCCAACTGAAATGCAAAGAAGTTCATGTTTCATCCAGAAAAATAACTAAACCTGAACACTCTTGGATCAGGGTATTTTTCTTTTAACTTAAGGACCAAAACTGCGTAAAATCTACACAACAATGATTAAGAAAAAAATACGAAAGGAATTCATTAGAAATAAGTACTTAGACAGTAGAAGAACTCACCTCGTTTCGCGGAAGCGCTGCATTTCGCTTGGTTTGTCCACTGCTCTCCTCCGTCGCCACCATCTTTCTAGTTGACGCTGGCCGTAACTAGACTGTTCGGACAACTCCTACAAAATATATGGTAAATTAATTAAGTCCGGAGTCGTCCAAGCATAATGGTGTTATCTTGAACATTGGTTTTATATATAAGATTTTTATTCCAACATCACAATAAAATACAGTTGTCAGAAACGGTAGATTACACACTCACTGGACCGTGCAGGTCTTCCGTGCATACCCAACAGAAATAAACAAAGATTAATAGTTAAATAAAGTCTCATAGTTCGTTTTGATGGTTCTCGCTATGATGATTGTCAATTGTTCTTTAAATGTATGTTTAGGAGTTTGTTTTCGTGTATCCTATTTTCCTTGTGAAATGTCCTAATAGTAAAGTGTTAATTGATAATTATTATAGTATTAGATTTTACTTATTACAGGTTTTACTCTTGAAGGGAGCTGTACTCTCCATGGTACAAATGTATTGTATTATGATATGTATATTATGTATATATGATATTATGATATGTATTGAAGGAAAACCCAATGCCCCTCTAGAAAGCGTCCTGTAAGGACATTTTTTAACTATTTTTGTTTTCCTAGTCTGGATAAAAATTCAGCAGTTAAAAAAAATATATATATATGAAAAACCGGTGTTTTTATTTTATAACGCTAATACCCAGCTTGTAAGTAATAATGGATGGATTTGGCACTACTAACTGTATTTAGAAAACCGTTGTTGACTGGTGTTGCTTTTGTTGAAGAACAATCGATTCGTGGATTTGGAATTTCTTGTTTTTATTGATTAACCCAACGTTTCGGTGCTCTTTGCACCTTCATCAGGGGTGGCGTGAACAATAATGGCGTGTAAGTAATAAGTTACTTAATAGTAATAATACGTATTTTAATCAGATAGGGTTTTCGTGTCACTTTTCAACGTTATACCAGCCATCCTATCCTACCTGAGATTGTAACACTAGATGGTAATGGGATTTATTATACGTGCATTCCTCTTGAGAGGTACAATAAAAATATCGTACGCATACAATGGCAATGTAGTTGTCTAAAAATAGCTCTAACGTTACTTCCGCAGTTTGTTGACGTGCTTCGCGGAGATCCGAAGGTGTTTGTTTAAGTTGTTAATTTCAGTCCTTTTTTCACTGAGTCAGCTACTTTTTCAGTATTATCTGTTGATTTACACATATTTGATCAAATGATATGCACATATAACAAATATAGAATGGAACTCACCGTCATAAGCGAAAATTTATTGGACTTGATTTGTCCATGTAAGCACTCTGCCTTACGGCATCGTACTTACGCAGACAAATCTCATCAATAAATGTTCAATTACTGGTGGCTCGTTCCATTCTCTCTCTATATATAATACTGCATTTGCCTTTACTCCAATTTGTATAGGAAAAGACTACTATTAACGGTTGCAATCCACGGGAGGTTATATCCTGACATCGTCACTAGACCAAAGTTTCATCCTTACCTTAATTACGCTTTCATCTTTGGGTAAAGCTTTTCTGTGTTTTTTGAATGCTTTTTCTAGCACTTCGCATGGAAGTGGTTTTGTTGGAGGGCGCTCTCTGAGACTGTATGCACGTCCAATAGGCGTCGCTATAAACCTATGAAATAGAAAAAAATTGTAACTGTTAAACTGGGACTAAATCCAGGTAAAATAACAAATATGTGGTGACGCATCCCGGGAAAAATGAATTATTTATTGAATCCAGGGAAAATACTACACTATTCTAACAATAGATACATCTCCATTCATCTATGGTTAGTGTAGCCAGAAAGGCACAATGCACACTCGAATGCTGAATAATCAATTTCAAGCGAGGTGAAACAAATAGTAGAAAGCTTTTCCATTACGGGGAAAAGGCTCTCATTTGGTAAAGGAATAAGAAAATTACAACAACACAACAGATGATATCGACCGGGACATTTAGCAGTGATTTTTGTGTTTCCGCTAACATTGTTTATTCGTGTGCCAGGATACAAATATACAAGCGTTGAGTGGAAGCGTTCCTGATTCTCTGAAGATATTGACAACAGCCTCTGCAATCTAGGGTAAATCAACATGGAACTTCAACTCATTCACCGGTATCAGAAACAGCAGGTGAGTGCTGTTTGCACAGGTCCTCTATTGCTCCACACGCCTTTTTCTTCAAACCATGACAAATGAGGACTTTAAAACAGAAAATGACTATATATAACAAAATGTAAGCATATATGGATTAGGGAGTCAGAATATTGTATAAAATCTAAGTTAACAAAGACCAAAATAAAGGCAAAATTCTGTCCTTAAACTGGGGTTAAATATTCACTTTTGTCACATCAGGAGATGTCCTAAGCTTTTATATCAGACAAAATATACCCAATATAATTATCGTAGTAGTGTTTTGTAAAAAGAAATAGTGAAATGTTGAAAAATTGCGTAAATAGCTTGGTCGTACATATCGTGGTAGCCTAACCCTATATATACAATGGCAGTGACGGAGCAAATAAAGTGATAGGCAAGAGCAGGGGTGATCAGGTACTGAGGTAGAAGTATTGATTTGACCGATATGGGAACACTGTAATAAAGGCACTAATACTCACGGTCAAAGCCTTGAAAGGGGTGGGGTTGGAGGTTTGGTGTGGGGACAGGGGAGGGGGGATTTAGATAACCCTGTCTATGGAGTAAACACAAACCGAATGACTTCAGGCGATCGACCCGTTTCTTAGCTTAAATAATAAGCATTATAAACGCTTCACGAGAGCCAACATTCTAATTATTTCTGCCCATGGACAAAACTCATACACTTATTGAACGACGATGGTTTGGCAGTATAAAATACTCCATTTCATTAGATGTGGCATCACGCGGAAGACTATATAGATGCTCGTCCTATTAAGCGAAAATTGCATGATTTCATAAATGATGAAAAGTTAATAAGGTTCCCAACTTCGACATAGATCAAAACACGTGATGTATGACGCATTCTTTGCGAGTCAACAAGTTACAAGTATTGTATGACACAAAGAAATAGGTGATTGCCAGTAATAACTAATTTAGTCACTCACTGGGGCGAAGAATTGCCATTTCTTATTGCTTTGTGCGACTATTCCATGCCCATACATGCATCCACAAGGTCATATGGTGCCTTATAAATACTGCACATGTGGGAGTACTTTTAGTTTAATTGTAACACGGGAGGGGATTTGCTTACAACTGGCCGAGAACGAGCCATACTCGTTAATGTATCGGACATGCATTCTGCAAATATTAAGCGAACCTCATACATGTGACATAAAACGGTCGTTCATGGCCCAACAGAGCTGATGATGCGGCCATACATAATTATAGATCGACTGTATTAACCAGATCGATGGACCCAATGCGCATAATCTGCATATAATCTAGATGTTTGTGATATGGCATATCATCATATGGTCTCGCATTGGTCGACTTTTTTTAAGTGTATTTGTGTAGCGCATTCGAATACTAACTACTGTATATATTTGCATTATAAAGACACATTCGAATATCAACATGAGATTATGGAGTCAGCCCACTTAACGCACTGATTACATGAGTGATAACAATATAATAAGCATCTTACGTATATGTCCCGCATAGTTGTTTACAAGTCTAACGTCTGTTTTGGCACGTCCATGTATCCATGAAGCACTAAGTTTGAGAGGATATTTAAAACTTAAACACTAATCATCATTCAGACTTCTACTTAAACACTCATTGGTCGAAATTTTGTTAATACAACTTGGGATACCAAGCAGGCATTGGACTTATATCAATAGCACATTAGTATTTATTTTATAGAATATCTAGTCGGTGAATTACGTGGTACTGTAACTGTTTTTGAACAACCGTACCGAGAGATACCTGAAAATGCTTTTAAGTCTGAAATCTGATATGGAGAAAAGGCCGAGATCCATGTCAGATTGGACCAGGGTATAACACGTACCAACCACAATGGTAATATCGACACCTTTATTTCTCATTCAAGACATTGGCAAACACATACGGTATATACTTAAGCGATCTGCATAAATACATGTACATACATGTATATTGAATGTCTGAAGGAGGGGCTAACCAAATATTCATGCTATCATATAGGGGCCGGGCTGTTACCCTTTTAACGGAATTTGCTCGGTATTCTATGTGATCTATACAAAAGAATATTGAGAACCAAAGGAACTTTTAACAATAACAACAACAACCACTTAATTGTTAATTTGTGAGCATGTGGCACCTAACTCTCTTTTCCTTGACTGACCTTGAGTTGTTCGCTATTAAAGTGTAATCTTACACCGACCAGGTAAGCAGCTGCGCATCACTAGGCAACACTATTTAACAAAACAATCCTCGGTTTTCCCCTTTCCACGGCCACTATTCATTGTATGATTACTTGTTCATGTTTCGAACATGAGAAGATTCACAATTGTGAAATTGTCTCGTAATAAAAACATTTTTTTAAAAAAGAGGTATTTTATGACATTACGTGAAAATGGGACTCAAATTAAAGAGTGGGTGCACATTAAATGCGGTCGGTGTGATAAGATATGTATGTGGGCTAAACTCCAGGTCGAGAGCGATTGTATCATTTTGAACTATGACACACGTCAATCTGCTAGCTTGAAATTTGTGGGCCCACAGAAGGTCGAACGTACTCCCCTTACTCCCTATCCGTAAACCAATATGGGCAAAGGTTCATAATAATAAAATGACAAGTCTGGATCAGATGGCATTTTTCAAATCTGATTGAAAGCCTGTTGACATATATGCTATGTGCTGTGACAACGTAGGCTACATAATACCTATACTATATAGACATAGCCAGTCCTAAGCTTACAAATATAAGAACATGTGAAAGTAGAAAAATCGGATAGTATAATAATACAAAATGTGCGTATAGTTGAATGATAGCTACAAGGTCAAGGACGTCTGAGGTCTAAGACTAAATGTTGGACTCGTGGGTGAATGGTTATCACGGCCAAAGTCAGGTCAGGGGAAGTTGGCAATGGATACTGGGATCGTTTCCGCTTCAACAGACAACATGCACACTTATACAATTGATGAACGAAAGCGTTTCTGTTATAACATTAAATTATTATTAAACTGGAGCAAATGTCTATATTATCGTATGTGCAGGTGAGGTGGGTCTGGAGGATTATATATAGAAGCTATAGCCTGGCTATCAACAGCCAAATGAACGAATCGTAATATCTAATATTATTACGTGGTTCATATTAAATTGCCATTCGTATTGAATAGTAACATGCCCCTTACATGATGTTTGGTATTTTCGCCCTCACAGACACAGTTCGAATATATATAGACGTTTGGTCTACTGAAATACTGAAGCATAGGCCATAGTATCATAGTACATAGTCTAGGGCAGTATAATATTATATAGCCACAGACAGAGCAACTTTTCAAAGTTCACCCACCCCCACTGGCCCCAGTACACACTTTATGGTCCTGTGACTATTGAAGTCACACTTCCTTTTCAAAGACCCAACACTATTCTGGTGGTGGGAGCGATGGAATCTTGACAGAGCATCGATTGGTAGTACTACATCACTCAAACTCCAAGTCATGTCATGACTCGTATGTGACTAATAATGTGTGACTGTGACTATAGTATAGACTATAGTCTATACATACTGCCTACAATCGTCCATGTAAGTTTGGTCCAATGAAAATAGTTAACCGAACATGTACTTAAATGATAATGAGAGAATTTTACGTTCAATACACTGTCTACACTTCCTCTAACAACATACAGTTTAACCAGGTCATGGGATGCCAGGGCAAGGAAGAAATGCAGCGGGGACGAGCGTACCACGCCCACAGACATTAGCATACAAACGGCAATGCTCAAGTCATCTGCCGTTCTACTTTCCAGCGTGCTGCCCGGTGAATCGCGCGACCCAGCCCATCTACCAATAGTAACTCAAAGACCTGACTCACCTCTCCCATAATAACCGCAGCCCGAAGAGGAAAACTGACATAGGTAAAGTAACCCATAGATCCGCTGGTCTTGGAATAAATATAGTTTCATCTCGTTTGAGATCTGCCCACGAAGCGTTTCGAGGTAACCAGAAATATTCATTCCAAACGAAGTTGACAACCGTATCGTACAGCTCCGCCATGATGATCACCCTGTTGCTAGTTTCTCGCGTATGCGCGTGAAGTGACGTAGCAACGCGAGACTGCGCAACTTCCTCTTTTACCATCGCCGCCATACTTTCTCAGGTTTGTATATCCAACAGCTTTTGCAATCCGGGGTCATCATCCTGTAAATATTGCCCAAATCTCATTTTTCTGGAATACTGTGTAAGCTGATACATTTCTTTATTCATCGTTCTCATTATTTTAGTTATATCCAGAGTTTCTAATAAGTTATTGCACTTTGTATTCCGGCATGTCCCCAAAATACCCTCCCATATTGGATGTCAACACACCGTCGGTGTACCCACCGGATCTCTCTCAAGTCAAAATAAGTCATTTAACTGTTAGTGATTTTCTGTACATCAATGCAGTTTGCAGTTAAACGACACTCTTTTTGGATAACATTTAGATCAGAGACAAGGATCGATCTGAGTCGACAGTTGCACGGTTTTTAACGATAGCTATCTCCTCGTCACTCCACGACTGCATTGACAGTCGGTCAAGACAACCACAACACATGTGCACTTGTGAAAACCTATTGCTCATCGGTCGATTTATTCTTATTTTTCAGAAATCATGGGAAAGTTTATGAGGCCCGGCCGGGTCGTGCTGGTCCTTAACGGCCGTTACGCAGGCAGGAAAGCCATCATCGTAAAGGTAAACACCATGAAACTTAAATTGCTGTCACTCGTGTCAGAAAGTTGGCCATTTCTACTGTACGACATCCAGTGGCAATGTGCATATTTCCCTTACTTATCGAATGTCTTTAATCTGCTTGTCCTACAGAAAAGACTAGCGGTGTACATTGTATTTTTGTCAATGCTCTCACGTGAACAAGTGTCAAATCGCCATGGTTTTATGCCCTTGTAAAAAAAAATTTAGACTGATGACGTGATGTCACTTCCAATTTATTAGGCTTTCTCTGCCTCGTCGTATGCTTGGATTTGAAGAACGTTTGGTTCTTGTTCTAAGTAGAACCTCTGGTTCAGAGACTCCAGTGTGGACCGATATTTTGTGTTACCTAATTTTGTGGTCTTTTGCTATTTCCCCTCTGGCTCAGACAGGGCCAGGGCCAATCCTGGTATGATAATAGAAAGGAATGGTGCTAACACCTTACTTAATATTTAATTCAGCTGCTAATCGAACCATGTTGATAATAATTTTAAAGTTCTGTTGATCTAAGCGGATGTAGATGCCTGCTTTAAGCTACGGTAAAGTTATTCTTTTTATCATCGTCTGACTCTTACCATCTACAGAACTACGATGAGGGAACAACCGACAAGCAGTACAGTCATGCTCTGGTCGCCGGAGTAGACAGATACCCAAGAAAAGTAACCAAACGTATGGGCAAGAAGAAGGTCAAGCAAAGGTCTAAGATGAAGTCTTTCGTAAAGGTCTTCAACTACAACCATTTAATGCCAACCCGGTGAGTATTGCCATAGCTTATCGTGGAGGCTGACAAAAATGCACTACAATGTTTTAGGGGGGAAACCCTTCCACCCCAGTCATTCTTTAAAATATGCCCTGATTCCTGAAGAGAAACGGAAGTTCGTTAATACTGATGGACTGAAAATTGTGTAGAATATGGCTTCCCCACTGATCCGAGCACATTTTTCTCTTAAAGCCACGTCAACGCTTGGATGAAGGGCTTTTTTTAATAGACGAATATTTTGATCCGGATAATTATTAAGTACAAATGCAAAGGTCTCCTTCCCCTTGGAAGTTTTGACATATATTAACGTAAGAGCAGCTGTGAGGAGAAACGAAAGTTCAATGCTAGACCCTGATTTATCATGAAAGAGCATACTTTTTCCTCGCTGATCTGAGCTGTTCTTGCTCTTCCTTACCTGACTTTGGACGTTTTTCCTCATCACCGCAAATAAGTATAAATTAATATTTTGTCAAATAACCCTCGTATTCCTATTTGTCAAAGTTATATTCAAGCCGTTGTTAAAGACCAGCTGTGAGGAGAAACGAAAGTTCAATGCTAGACTCTGATCTAAAATGAAAGAGCATACTTTTTCCTCGCTGATCTGAGCTGTTCTTCAAACTTGCTATGCTCTTCCCTACATGACTACTACTCACCCTTTTTTCCCATCACAGCAAATGAGTATAAATGAACATTCTACCAAATGACCCCTCATTACAGACATGGCAAACACTTTAGAACTTTCATCGGACTGGGTTAAATAACATAGAATAAAAACAATATTGGTAAAATGTAGTTACATTTCAATAGTTTAGTTAAGACGCAGGCTATTATGGCATAGATAATAAAAACCGGCCACATGGCATAGACACAAAGCCTCTTAAATTCTGATTTTGGGGGTCATCAAATATGTTTAACTTAAATTCTGTTAACAATATCAGTGAGCCTAAATAAGGATTCACAAATCTTCAGTATTTTCGTCATGACCCAACACATCCTTGATTATATGATCATAGCCCCTATCAAATCAAAGGTTAGCGGTCAAAGTACCACCCTCAGTCAGATTTATAGTTTGGTTAAACCGTACATATTACATCGTATTAGTGAATTTCAAAGTTCCATTAAAATGTGGTAAAAATTTCTTGTGCAGGAGGAATGAAAGAACCAGAACTTCAGAGACTTGACTAGTCAAAACAAAAATTGCAGTTTATTCTTGCTTTGGGGACATATTTCCCCAGCTACACTGGAAGCTGTAGGCCTATGACTATGTGGTGCATTCACACGCCATATATCCTCTCATCTACCAGTTGTGCGCAACCCTCTGAAAAAGGGTGGCACTACGGCTGTGAGTGGTACTTAGACCATGCATCCATTGTGTCAAATAGTATATTTTCATACACATTTTTCACCGGTTGCGATCGGCAAGTTTGGCCATGTCTGCATAATATTCCTACCCTAAAAACTTACTCAATTTGTGGTTAACAATAACAGCTATGAGGAGAAACGAAAGTTAAATGCTAGAATCTGATTTAACATGAAAGAGCATACTTTTTCCTCGCTGATCTGAGCTGTTATTGCTCTTCCCTACCCGACTTCTAGCCCCTGTTTTCCTTAAAACTGCCAATAAGAATTAATGGAATATTTTACCAAATAAGCGCTTTGTATTCCGACTTGTGACACTTTCTCAATTTGTTGTTAAAGACTACAGCTGTGAGGAGAAACAAAAGTTAAATGCTAGACCCTGATTTATCATGAAAGAGCATACTTTTTCCTCGCTGATCTGAGCTGTTCTTGTTCTTGCTCTTCCCTACCCGACTTTGGACTTCTAGTCCCGGTTTTCCCTTATACCTGCAAATAAGTATAAATGAAATATTTTACCAAATATCCCTTTGTATCTTTGTATTTTTGTATTCTGACTTGTGAAACTTAACTCAATTGGTTCTTAAAGATGACAGCTGTGAGGAGAAACGAAAGTTCAATGCTAGACTCTGATTTAACATGAAAGAGCATACTTTTTCCTCGCTGATCTGAGCTGTTTTTGCCATTCTCTTTTGACTTCTTGCCCTTATTTAATATTATCACTGCAAACAACTAAATCAATATTTAGCCAAATCAATGTCACATGAATTCTTTCGAAATTCAGTCAAGCTCCCATTTAAAACATGTTATTGTGGGTCGCCAACAAACAACCCAGCTTGCTAACCACTGGCGGCATGGGCTATGAAGAGAGACGGGAGTTGATAGTGTTAGGCTCTTAATCACTAGTAGAGTTCCTTCTTCCCCGTTGATCTGAGCTGTAACTGTATGCCTTGACCTATTAGTGACAGGAATGTCACTTAAAGTGTGTTTTTAATTTATACTTCTTCCCCGCTAAACTGTCACAAATGTAGTGTGTAGACTACAATGATTAGAATTGCACCAAAATAATAACAATCTGTTTTCCCCCTCAGTTACACCGCTGATGTTAACCTTGACAAAGCTGTAGTAAACAAGGATGCCTTCAGGGATCCCGCCCTGCGACGCAAGGCCAGGAGGGAGACTAAATCCAAGTTTGAGGAAAGGTAAATATGATGTGGCTTACTAGTTTATGCAAATATGGTCATTTATTAACATCTAAGCCAGTTGGTTTGGTTTTTAATGTTCATGCACATGATGAAAACGATCCAACTCCTATTCCTATGAGGAAGTTTGATATGAGCTTTTTAACCCTGATGCATCAACATGAAAAATGTTTCTTGTCATAATTGTTATATGCGCACTTAATATGTGTGCTTACGAAGTAAGTTTATGCAAATATGGTCATTTATTAACATCTAAGCCAGTTGATTAGGTTTTTAATGTTCATGCAAATGATGAAAACGATCCAACTCCTATTCCTCTGAGGAAGTTTTATATGAGCTTTTTAACCCTGATGCATCAACATGAAAAGGGTTTCTTGTCATAATTGTTATGTGGTAATGATTCTGAGGTTATAATGAACTTTGCCTGGTAACTTTCTGTGAAACTCGGAACATGCTTGAAAATGTTTCTATATATTTATTTTTTTTGTTTAAATTATCTATGATGAATCAAGTATTCCAAGTGCACTAGAAGCACTTTCAGTTAACCTGTATACAAAAATACCCATCAAATTAAATCATATTTTTAATGCTCTCAATGGACTGATAACCTAGTCAGTTCCTTGAGTTTAGAAATGTTTATATTGATGCACATGATGAAAACGATCCAACTCCTATTCCTGTGAGGAATTCTTATTGAGCTTTTTAACCCTGATGCACCAATATAGAAAAAGAAGCGTTCGTAACAGAATAATATAAAATTAGTTGTTTGCAGATAATACATGTCTCTTTTTCGTTACAGGTACAAGACCGGCAAGAACAGATGGTTCTTCCAGAAGCTGCGTTTCTAAATGTATAAATAAATATGTAAGATGGGAACCTGTTGTTTTGTTATTTGTCACCCGTTAAATTCCCGTCTGCTGCAAGATCTTAGATTATCACCGTGGTAACTCGATACTTTTAGATATTGTCACACGATACGGCTTTTGCTACTTAGTACCCTCTGCTGTAGAAGAGGTAGAAAAACTAATTTCCTGTCAAGACCCGAAAGATCTGTTGAATTTACTAATTACTCTTTTTTACAATTAAATAACGTTCTTTATCTGAAAGAACACCTGGATGTGTAGATTTCTAAGTCATAGGTGTAGGAATCTTCCAAAACATTCCATAGCACAGTAAACTTAAAATTGTAGTAAGTTTGCAAAATGTCTGCATAATTTTTAACTATTTTAAGGCGCCGGAAGTTTATTTTCAAACTATAAGAAAGCTCAACTGAGAAAATCGTGACAAGATGGACTGGAAAGCAGCCTTACGTTGCGTCATAAAGTTACCATTCAAAGTGTATTAAACGGGTTCCAGGTCACTTTAGGACAAAACTTTATATAAGTACAATGCAATGAATGTCCCCAAATGGAACCTAATATTTCAGAATTTTGAAATCCTTTCGTATGGAGTTTTCATTTCTCTCCGCCAATTAGACTCCAAATTCTAGTAATAGATGCAAGTGTAGCGTACATAGATTTGGTCATATTGGTTAATTACAGGGATGCATGTTGTCCTTCAGTTGACGGATTTCCTTCAATCCCATCATTACCAAAATGTCTCTATTTACCTTTAAAAAACTTTTAAAAGGTTGTTCATTAATAGACTGACTGAATTTCCAATTAACATCTTTATTCTACCAAAATCAGTTCATTCGGTTACCATGAAAATGGTCTTAAAAAAAACATAATTTAGCTAGTAAATGATATTTTTGCGAATATAAAATTTATAGATCTCACCCCTAAATATGGCTACAATCTCATTGACGTGGAATTTTTCCGTATTGGTCAGAAACAATATTTCCTGAATAGCAGCATCATTTAGAAGAAACTTCGTGGAGGAATATATTAGATTAAGCTGCATTTTAAAGCGAGATTATTAGAGAATTAAATGAAGGCGTTCAATTAATATGCATGTTGGCCCTCTGTTTAGTGGTACCCTAAATATGGCGGGCCTTACTGTCGGTTAGGGATGTTACATGCAGTTCCAGTTTGAACACTAACGTGAGTCGTTGCATATAGCTGCAGCGTGTGAAAAAGTTACTCAAAAGTCAATCTATTGGGAGGTTTCCGATATCTTAGATCTGAGCCTCCCTAAACTATACTATTGGCAGTAAACATCAAAGCTCGAATTTACTGGAGTTGCATTAGGCACAGGTTCTGGTTTCTTCATTGCACAATTCTCCGATTGCGAACTTGGACGCCCCTCTCAGCCCCCCTCAGCGTCTGGGGGAGGGTGGGCAAGGAAATGGTCGCGGTTCATGATCCATATGGAGCCTATGGTGTACCGAGTAAGTAGTTAACAGGCTGATTGCAGGGAATGAAATCCGAACTAGCTGGACAAATATCTTAACTCATCGCGGGTTGAATGGCATTGAAAAAGATTCTTGGTTTATTACTGTACACATGACCCTTGACCTCTCGCATTATACACCAATTTATTAAGTGACTCGCAAAGTAAAAGATTGTTTGATTTAAAAGTTGTTACATACATTATACGTGGAGGCCTTGAAAATAGGCCAATTGGGCCTCGAAAACCCTGGAATTTCTTGTAACCAAAAGCGCGAAGAGACTTCCAAGACTGATCTTGTCATACATGTCAGACTTCTAATTTACGTAAGAGTAGTGACGCCATAAGTAATCTATACCCCGAAGTCTTGGGTATAATTCATTTTTATAACCAGTTATTTTTTTTTTTCAGTTATTTTAATTGACTGCATCCTAATGAAGCACGATCTTGTTTGCCAATCTATTGAGCGAAGGTTTATTTAGGTTCACTGAGAAGAACAAATATCTTATGGTAGAGAACCGGATGTACCCGCATGAAGGGGTCATTGTCCCCCTATTCATCATTGACCCTTTCCTATACTTGAATACCGTATGCAAGATGTAATTTGGAAGGTATAACTGCATAACATAATATGCCCAGTTAACTGCATAACATGCCCGGTTATGCTTTTCATGCAATTTTGCGTTCTCAGTAAAAGGTGTGTAGAGGGGTTGCGAGCTCCTTCCTACATGGTTCACTGACCTGTGGTTAAAACCTGCATTAATAATATAACATAATTAGATTAGTTTGGGTGTGTGCAGCGCGCCTTGTTCTTGGGAGACGTTTATATAACTTTCCTTCATCTTCTTAAACTTGTGGAATCCTCGATAAAATTGAAAATGGTAGGCCTATACATGCGATATATTGTGATATATTATTACTAGATAGGTATGGCATGTCAAGAGGCTGCTCAATTGCACTATTAATACCTTTCGTCCATAATTGGAACTCGCAAGAGCAAAATAAATAAACATAGGCAGAAAAAACATGAGGAAATATAATATTTTCTTCGTTTCCAGTAATCAAATCTTCTATTCTAAGGTTCTACATTAAGGATCAAAGAAAGAAATAACTCCAAAAAAGCTTTTGGTCCAATGAGACTGGTGATGCAGTCTTAGATATATTTTTTTGTGCAAATTGGCTTTAAATATAAAGGATATCATTATGTAAACAACAAAAAGCAATTCACTCAGCCCAATTTGTGTCATTTACTGACACCAGACGGCGTTGGCCGTCGCAAAAGGACGCCAGAGTCAACATAACACTGCTTATGCGTACAGAGTATTCATATGATCAGTAAACATTATAAATGAATGCCATCTTATTTAAAGCAGCTTAATCATTGAGAAAAACATTCACATTAACTTACTAGGTAGACAAAATAATTCCCAAGATGGTATTTTCATATATCAAGCCCCTCAACGTTTTTTAAATCCCCGCTCCCATTGAGATTGGCCTGCAACCAAAGTGGCCTGGGAGCGATGTGTCAAAATGGCAAAAGTACCCAAGATACCTGTTGATACACATGATACCAGGCGACAGACATTATGGGCTGAGTGAATTGATTTTCACAAATCTCTATGGGTTGTTTAACATTGGGATCCCACCATCAAATTCGCGATTGCATTCAGGTTTGAGTACTGCATGTGTTACCTATTGACACACAATAATGTGGTTTAAAGTTTAATAGTCTGGGTTAAAATTGTTTATTTCACATAGGGGCCTATGCTTTATTTTAAAACGTAATGTAATGGTGAATTCAGATGAGTTGGGGACTTTTTTAAGGTCGGGGAAAGGGGAGGGGGTAGGGCGGAGGTGATCTATGATGCAGGGGAAACCGTTCTTTCCATGGTCCACACCAAAATTTCTTCGGTAGTTGTAACTTGACATAATTCATAATTCCATTGCCGTGGCACCTGTATTTTCAATATTCGACAGTTTCCATTGGCAACAGCTTTATAGCATTATGTTAAGATAGCTATATGAACATGAGCCTTATACAGGGCTTTGTTAAGCTAGTACTGTAGGTGGAGAAGAGTAGCGAGTTCCTCCCTACATGGTTCACTGGCCTAATGTTTGATTAGAACCTGGATTTTAAAAAAGTAAAAGTAGAAAAATAGCCAGAGGAGTTGGTTTAAATTTCATCTCCAGTCCCACATCCAATTGGTTTGGGTGTATGAAGCACACCTGGTTGTTGGGAGACGCTGATGCCATTTGATTATATAGTGACTGGTGCCCCAACACATGAGCGCAACCTGGCTTAGTGCTGCACTGTACACCTCAGCAGTTATGCCCTGGATGTTTGGGATTTTGCTGGTAGTGGACTGTTCGGGGGCTCCTGTTGTTGAAAGGGGTTCTGTCAGGACACTGGTTTTCTGGCGAGAGCAAGACATCTAGGCAAATTGTAATAGCTATGGGTATATAGAAGAGTTAATGTTATGTGGTGGAAAGGACATGGAATGTTTTGACTCAACACAAAAGTTACTGATTGTTCAGGGTAGGGAATACCCCGCCTTGAATCCCATTTTCCGTTTTTCGAAAGCCCCATCTCCTGTATCCTGTAGGTTCACAATCCCTGACCTGGATACTCTGATCCTTTATGCCCTTTTAAATCCCCAATCCCAGTCTAAAATGGGCCCCAATCCCAATTCCTGGAAAGGGTATTACTTTGTTTGATTGTTGGATGTGGGAGACATGCATGCATGCAAGGTTGTGAATCAACATGTGCACAAGCCTTTATATATAGTATGTATAGATTATTACATCTGAGGATTCGTAGTCTTCATCTACAGGGTCTATATGAGTGTTGATTCGATGAATGGGTGAGAAGGGTACCTCAGAGAGGATAGACACAAGGATTTTATATCCTTTTTTCCCGTGTTTTTGATAATTTCTATTGCCATATATGCAGAGGTGGTACTGGTAGCAGGTCATGTTGTTCTGGGAGAGGTGACCTAAGAGGCTATTCTCTCAAATAGAGTCCTCAGCCCTTCCCGCTACGTGGCCGGATTTGTTAGAACTTGTAGAGGCTTTGGACTTCTGGTTGCTTGGGATCGATCTCCTTAATAGTCTACAATACTATAGTAGTAGTATAGGAAAATTGGACATTGTCACAGGATCCTTGTAATCCTCCTAGTCGTTCTACCGCATATCAGCACCCATTTGGGAACTAATTGCTCTTGTAGGGGCTTTGGACTTTTGGTAGCTCAATTGGGATGATTTCCTTAATAATCTATTTGGGACACCAGTCTATGTACCGTAATATATGACATTCTATAGTAGTAGTATAGGAAAACTGGACATTGTCGCAGGGCCCTTCTAATCCCCCTATAGTCATTCTACTACATACCAGCACCCATTTGGGAACTAATTGTTCTAATTTCTTCATTTTTTATTTTCAGAATATATCAAGACAAAATATTTCCGTGACTGTGAAGACAACCTAATTATCAACGAAGTACAAATCTCCTTGTTAAAATATAACACCAAGGCCTGGATTTGTCAGACATGCATATTTGGAACAGCATCTCGCGCCACATATTATTGCTTAGGAAGTTGTTCCCTTTAATTACAAAATTGCTAGTATTATGTACATGCACGTTCCCCAATACCTCAATACCCTAATACCAAGCCCACGCAGGTAGGTTACTGGGAAACCCTAGGGGTATCAACAAATGAGAGTGGGAAAGTAGCGATTCGACAGGACACATAACAAACATCAGAAGTGTACATGATATAATATGAAAACAATGTTGCTATTGCTATTAATTCAGATTGGGATTCACACGCAAAACAAAACAACTTTTAAATGCATTGCTAGTAAGCCTATTATACATAGACTTTCCACGTCAATCAAAAACTAAGTGCGTCTATGGAATGTTTCAGGGAAACTCTAGCTATAAAGTCTATAAGTCCTCATCCTCATTCAAGCTCAGATTTGTCAACAGGTCCGTGGCTAAATCAGGGTCATAGCAAATAGCTCCGCGCCTGTAATGTCTCAGTGTTGGAAAACGGTCATAATTTTCAACATTTGTTAGGTCGGGCACCGAGTCGAAGAGAAGTGCCTGCGTTTCATGTCTTTCTTCAAGTTTAGCACCAGGGTCGTACGCATCAGCGCTCAGGCTGCGTTCAAGGTTTCCCGCCACGGCGTCCTTCACATCCAAGCTGTCGGACCTGCCATCAGACGAGGGTTCCACCACCTCCAAAACGTCCTCGTAGGAGAGCTGAGGAACAATGCTCACCCTTCTTCGCGAGGACTCTACCGTTCTGAATTGTGGTGAGTTTGCGCTCTGATCATTAGGATCTTGGAGGATTTGCAGTGTTATTTCCTTGCAACTGCTCCGTCTCCGACTCCGTTTCATAGCAAAATAACTATCCATAAGATCTTTGCTTTTTCCCCGGCCTATCAGTCCTAGCATGGGTCGACGACCACCTGTTGGTGCTACGGGGTTCTCAAATGGCACTGAATATTCTGAATCCGACGTGGGCACCTCGGATGGTGAAGCCCTGTGGATAGGAGATCCAGAAACTGGCGAAAATGACCTGGGACTGCAGTTCCAACCAGTATTTGCCGGCCATGAGCAATCCCATTCAGAAAATGAAATAGGTGCAGATCTGTGAATGGGTGATTTCTTAGGTGGGTCAGGACCAGTGGAATCCTGCTGTACAAGTATACGCCTTTTCCCCCTCGGAGAACTAAGCGGACTTCTTGGCATCTCCATTGTGGGGTCGCTCTGTTATTAATCCAAAGATTTGAGGTGGGACGACCTTTAATTAACAATATCCACTGTTAATTAAGATCCAGGCACACGGTCATTATCAGCGAGTCATTCTGGCATGACCTTATCTGTTTTAAAACAATTAGTTTTACACTTGTTTCCCAATAAATATGGGAATCAACATTTTCTTTGAATTCCAGAAAAATTCACCATGACATCAGCATGTTAATGCACCTGTGAAGTTATCTTATGCAAACACTTGTAATAATTTCCTATGTTCGTGCGTGTGGTACTTGCGCAATCCAGTTTTTGCCAGGATACTGTGTGGTATGTTTGTGCTCCAGGAATATATATTCATCTCCCTCGATGTATACTGAGTGACCGTTCATTTGTATGCATCACTAATAGATAGACGGAAACTGGTCTTAAAATTGTCCAAACATGATATGATAATTAATACTTGCATGCATCCGTTTTGTAATCATTCGTTTTGCAAGCTAGAGGTTCTGAAAAGCCTTCATCTTGTGTGGTGACCAACATCGGTTGCCTATCAAATAGAGAGCCAATCGCAACATCAATATTGATGTACATATAAGTTTAGTTGGCCATAAAGATCCATGTTTATTCTCCCCTGCATACCATTGGCTCTACATCAGGAAAGGCGCAACATTTGCCACATACAAGTAGGTGCACTTTGCATTTGTGTATCGCATGTGGCCAGATTGGTTTAGCTAACCTCGACTCTGCCGCTGCTCTCAGGCAATTACCTCGAGAAAAACTCTGCAGCTCTGCCTATCTTTAGAAACAAGAAAGAGCGTTCACTCCACGTACAGCATTGGCAAACGGATGGGACGATGCTATTGGATTTGTCCATGCCCTTCCAGAAGAAAATCATTTCCCAGAAATATGTATGTGTCACATTTCTCCGGTGAACGGAACACTATTCACATGTCAATTGTTTGTCGGTGTATTTCCAAGAAAGGTTCAGGCTATTATAGGTTGAATCAATGCTTATGATAACATTTAAAAATAGATACAGGCTCCTAAGATAGGTACAACCTGCAATCAGTTGACTTTGTATTACGAACTTGTTTGCTCCTTCTAATTTTCATAGTAGCAAAATGAAGTTTGCAATCCATTCAAATTGGCATCGTTATATTAGGTGGCATTTACTGACGTAGAATATAGATGTCTGGTTATCCATCAATCTTGACATATTAGTAATGCGTATTAGCAATTAAGGAAGAGCTTGGCCAGCAATCGGGTCACTCCCACTTTAGACTGAAGTCTGTATTTGCAGTATTAACAGTATCAAGTTCTAGTATTGACAATTTTACTTCCTGAATAAGGTGTGTCCTCGAAACGGCAATGTTGTGAGCGAAACAACTCACCCCCTTCTACCTTTGGATTGTCCTAAGCATAGCATTGGGTTGCTTGCACTATCCGCTTTCCATACCCGTCTCGATAAGACCCGTTGTTTTTTCTCTTTTCCTCTCACAAACTCTCCACTGTCTCCCTCTCCTCTGTGTGTCTCCCTCGTCTTCGTCCTCCTCCTGTCCCTGCCTGCGCTATCACCTAGCTGCGATGGCAACAGGACCTCGCCTCAGCATCACCACCGCCAGTCTCAGGCAACAACAACTGCCGCTTATTCAAGGCAGCCTGGCCTGCGCCACGATGTTGCCCTCATGATCCATATCCATATTTGAAGAACGACGCCGTTATCAAAGACTCCTGTCAATCCCCTCCTTATGGGAGTATAGCTCAACTTCGTATTGCGGTTGTCTGGAAATGCTTTCACTGTGGACAATTAGGGACGAATGGCCAAACGATGATTCAATCTACCAATAGGCAATAGCTCCCACGGATATCGATATTATTGGCTGTTTAAGTCGCAGGTGATAACAAAAAATCCTTTCCGAATGATAATTTAGCTGCGTCGGTATCAGATATCATGCAAATTATGAGGAAACGGCGTTTCCAAAATTATTTTTTTCCAACCTATTTTCGGATTTCCAATGTTCATTTTATAGATGGAAATTAATATCAAATTGACAAGTGTTACTATTCTTAGCCGAAATGTGAGAGCAGTGGAAAGGGGACGTAGTACGGGTTTTGATTTCTAACGTTATTGTTTTTACTGAAATAACAGTCCATGCAGTCCCACCTGTGAAAGTCAAAATTTAAATGGTCGTCGGTCTTCGACATGTATACTTTGGAGACACCAATTATATGCAAAAGAAATTAAGTGCAATCTGTCAGTGGATGAGATTTTCAGATCAGGAGATGTAATCTTACACAGGTTACATATGTATACCCGTTGCCAGGTATCTATATTCCCCAGGCCTACTATTTGCTTTTCACCGGGAGGAGAACTAATATACGAAATTTCCGCTTGGTGTGATTTTTATCCCAGATTCACTCTTTGAATTTGGTTGTATATAAGAAAATCTAAATCATCCAATTTTCTCCGAGATCTTGTAATGGGTGTCCTCTACTCTGTCCGAGATCTTTCTCCAGTCTCCAGTACAGTCGAGGATCAGAGTTGAGAGTCCCAAACAGCAAATTAAATGCCATTCAGCCTACGCCAGGGCAGGGCAAGCCAATCACTGAGGCGTCCAATCACTGACATACCATTCTTATCTGATCTGAGAGGCTGTGAGCCTAGACTATCACATTTCTCTGGAGAAGTCGATAATTTGTGCTCATTGATCACGTTTATTGCCTGAATTCCCACGGTTTCCGCTTAAATGAAAGCTGGAATTAGCAGCAAGAAAGGAACGAAATTGATAATCACATTGCGAACATATACCACCAATATTTGTACGCATAAGAGGAAATAATTATAGACAAAAATGTTCTTGGAACATAAGGTAGGCCTATACTGGTATGCTGACAATGGAAATCACGATGAGAACACTGAAGTCGTTGTGAGACCAGACCAATAGGCCGATAAATGGTGATCAACAAGAATTAGCTGCAGAAAACATTTTATAAAATACATTCATTTTTTTCGGGTTATGGGTTTTAAAGAAAACGATGCCTGGTGTCAATATAATTTCAGCAATTTGCGTTTACCTTGGAAACGTAGACTGATTTCAGTCTATCTATAGCATCTGGAATATGTAGGCAAGGGACTACGGGTTGAAATCGCTTTTAAGCAGCTCCGAAAGAAATTATCTAGAGAGAAATACTTTCTCCATCCAAACTATATTCCTCCATATAGTGTTTATACAGATGTTCAAATATATAAACTTGTACACTATATATATTATTTGTTTTTGCAAATCGAGTTTTGATACTGAAGTCATGACACATGTTCTCCAAGTTACATCTAGGATAAGTATACCTTATATAGGGCTTGAGTTGTGTTCTGGAGGTAGATACAATTGTTAGCGCATTTGCACAATAGAATTTACCAAAATATGTTCTTTTTTTTGTCTATCATCGGATCTTTATTTCAAAACCTACTTATAACCGCTAAACGTTCGAATAACAGTAGAGTCACATCGAAATTAATATGCGCTTCCATTAGAGCTGAGATGCCCTATGGCAGGTACCCTTATTATCTCTCTTGCTAACCTGTCAGCAATAAATTAACCGAGACAACCTTATGTGCATTCAGCAAACAATTTTTGTTTGTAAATATAGAACCTCGCATAAAATTATGTAACAATTTCCAGCATTTTATACAGATGTTCAAATCTATATGAATCCTATATGTGATGTTGTCACGAGTCACAAGTCGGAAAATTGATACTTTTCAAAGTGATTCATCCACAAGAACCCTAGCCTGCTCAAAATGAGCAAAAAATACATCCACTGAAAGCTTAGCGCTTCTAGTATCATGACTACATGATGATCTACCAAATTTGAAGACTGTTTATTGAATATATCCATCCATATATATCTGAGGTTATCCTATAAGAATTATATTTAACTAAATGTACCTACTTTACTATTATAGTGAGTTACTATTAAGTAATGTCACTACGGTTCAAGAGGTAGAAATATGTGGGGGTGGGGGGAAGATACACTGACACATGTATATATATAAATATAGAAGTATATAGAAGATATATCAATGTCCTAATGTTTACTATCATTGGAATGCGCTTGGACTCATCGTGTCAAATAATGATATCTTAAAATCCATCTTTGGCGACTTGTGACACATCACATATATATATCCTCACTTAATTATAGAGGCGGAAAATCACAATTGCATGCACTAGTTTTCCTATAATTGCAGTGTTGTAGGAAGCAGGGGGGGGGGGCACAGGGGCCATGCCCCCCCCCCCCCAATGAAAGTGTGGGGGGGGGGGGGCAGAGTATGGTTTGGCCCCCCCCCCCACCATTTATCAATTTATCAATTACCCATATATCAATTTTGGGAATCCTGTAAAATGAACCAAAGATTCCTCCAGATAAAGAATGCCCTCTCTCAGTAATAGTAGTAAAGTTTTGTAACTAGCCCTTGCAAAAAACTATTTCGCTGCAAATAAACACAAGCTTAGGACTGCCACCCATGCCTTTGGTCCAGATATCCTAGTATCCCAGAACCCCATTTAACTCACTTTTCTTGCTTAATTCAGTCTTAGTGTCTCTAATTCTTTCCCAATCAATAGGGAATGACATCAATAACTAAATGTGTGAGTTTGAAAGAAAACCGTGCCCCAGATATGAAGATGTTAGTGAAATTAAAGAATAAAAATGACTGAAAAATGAGACAAATCTAAAAAGGCTGTCTGCCCTGGGATTCAACCTCACAATGTCTGGTTTTGCAGTCTTACATGCTAACCACTTGAACATAGGGGACTGTACCCAGGTTGCATGGATGCACTTAGGATGCGCAGCCCTTGCACAGCCATGTGTAAATGTCGATCTGTAATGCTGGGGAGCGGGGTGACCGACACTTCATGAATTACCTCTATATCGGATATAATAAGTAGAGCGTAGGTCCACGTTTGGAGAGCTGAATATAGCTTTTATTGGGTCCAATCTCGAAACATGTCAATCAGTCAATATCTTAGGTGCAAAGCAGGACCATAGTCCGATCGCGCAGTCTAAGTCAGTCTAGTCAGTAACCATAAGTCCAGTCCACTCAGTCAAGTCAGAACAGTCTCTCTAGGTCTTCATACCGTAAGTGTACTCAAGCAGTAGGATAGTTGTAGTGTAGTCGTTCAGGAGCAGTTGAGAATGACTTGGGCAGAACCTGAGGTCTTTATATATTACTAGCAAAGTACCCGTCCTCTGGACGGTCACTCTCTCTCCCCCCCCCCCCCCCCCCCCACATCTCTTGTTTCCCTCCCCCTTTTCTCTGTCTTTCATACCTATTTTTCTGTCCCAACCCCATCTCCGATTCCACCCCCGTCTCCCTCCCCTCTTCCTCATGCTCCCCCCCCCCTCTCTCCCTTCCCCTACATCCTCTCCCTCACCTCTTTCTCCTGTTCTTTCCCTCCCCCTGGATCCCCCTCTCCTATTCCCCCACCCTCCCTTTCTTTACTCTCCCCCTCCTACACCCTCTCCATCCCATCCCTCTCTCCAACACTCCCACCCTCTCCCTTTCCTCTTCTTCACTCCCACTCCTCTGCATGTAGTTAGGTCCCCCTGAAAGGTTGTGGGAAATGACGTAGTGTCTCACAGGAGCTTTCCCAGGCTATAAATAGAGTGTAGAGATCCCACAGAACTGAATAGATTTTAGTTCTTTTGTTTTTTTATTTGCAATATGCTCCCATAGTCATTGAGTTACAATGATATTTTAAGTTTAAATAAATAGAAAGAAAAAAAGGATTATCATACAGAATTACAATAAATTTCATTATTAGACCCTCAAAGTGATCTTTAATTTATTTCCCATAAGCATTAGATATGACCTTCTCTCCCAATATGTTCTTTTAGAATTGTTGGTGTAAGATTATCAATGAAACAAAGGGGGGTAATTTGAACCTAGAGGGGGTCATTTAAACCTAAGGTCTAAAGCTCTAGGGAATCCCATGTTGCCACAGACGGTGGGAGAGGCATGACGTCAATCTCTTTTACGTTCTAACAGGGGCTTTCCCGTGCTAAAAATAGTTGTATGAAAAAAATTAAAAAAGGGCTTCAAAATCACATTTCCACCCCAAAAACCTTCACAAACCACATACGACGACATCCAGAGAGGGGGGGACAGACCTCTACAGATGAGTAAAGTGGTTTGCAAAACAACAAATTCCGAGAACATTCTGGACAAAGAAAACCTTCTTTCTACCATTTCTTTTCTACCTCCTTTCCTAGAAATCGCTCTAGCCGTATATTATATGGATTAGAGTTTCATCATCTTAATTGGGTCTTGCAGCAATGTTCCAGAACATTCTAGCAAGCCCCTGGTACCATTGCATGAGAATTTCTTAGTATGGAA
Source organism: Sthenelais limicola (assembly GCA_942159475.1). Taxonomy (NCBI): domain Eukaryota; kingdom Metazoa; phylum Annelida; class Polychaeta; order Phyllodocida; family Sigalionidae; genus Sthenelais; species Sthenelais limicola. Next base: position 67,791,936 of record OW804096.1, read on the forward strand.
GGAATGGAAGGATGACTTGCATCATTCTGGAAGTTCAGAGACGAGCTCGAGAGCGACTCATCTCTGATGCAATGTACCCTAAATCCATGGAGGGGCCGGTCTGGTGCAATACCCTGACTCATGTCATCATGAGGGGGCAATGCCTCAGTACCACACCCTATTGCGATAACGGATAACATACTGACTGACTATGGCCAAATACAATTAATACAATCAAATACTTTATTTATGCACCTTAATCACTTTAAACAATAAGACAATAAATTAACTCATTAACTCAAAACACAAAAATCTTTAGACATCAACACATGGACTACATCAGAATTCAGGGAAAAGTGCAGCCAGTGTAAGCCAGCCTTGCGCATCCGGCTGCACTTTGGCTGCAGTTGGCTCGGATGTGCAATGGCTGCACAAGGGTTGCACATCCGGCTGCACTTACACTGCAGCTGGATATGAAGGGGCTGCACAAATTGGCAGGACATTTTTTGGCATGGCTGGTGCAGGGCAGTGTGCTAATTGTTATTATGAAAATTTGTTAGTATAAATTTACTCCTCTATTGTTCCCATGATGTACTGTTTACCAGATATGTACAGTCAGAGTAGCAAACCGAAGGCAACTTTAGATTGAACATCTATAGCCCAGATAGATTTTAAAGGCCAACAGCATAGGTTGCATCCTTTTATTCATCATTTATCACCAGCACTGGCCCTGCATGTTCACAGACCTTTCCAGCTGTCACCTTGCAATGATGGAAGTAGATGATGAAACCTGAGTCCACTTAGGATACTATACAATATGGATGTGCATGGTGGAGGGGTGTTGTTATTACACCCTCTCTAAAATATCATATACATAAAATACATAATTAGAATATACAATAATGATATCGAAAATGTTCTTAATTACAGAATGATTATATAGTGCATAAATATCATATATTTGCTTTACTAGTGTTTTCAATATAAAGAAATTAGTAATAATGAGGGGCTGGCTCATGCTGCCATCTAGTGTTATAGGTGGTGCCATCTGGTGTGATAAGTGGCGCAATGGTAAATGAATGGTAGGATTGGGTACAATGATTAGTCTATGATCAGCATATCAGTACACATAAAGAAAGCAAATGGGATATCATTTAAAGACTTATTTATGAGTATAGTTAATTACACAGAGTCAATTTATGATATGATTTGTGTCTCTGCTACTATATATAATCATAAATTCTCATAACTTTTGAAACCATCATTTAAGTAAATAATTATGTCAGTATTAATTAACGCTGTTGTCAGAAAAGATAAATATCATTGATATATCCAGGATATAGGTGATTTTCTTTTGCATGGTGGATGAAGCAGTTTGATGAAATAATTGAAATAAAAAAATAAAATATAAAAAAATATTAAAACCTCTTTTATTCAGGAATAAATCGTAGAAAATTGAATTCTTATAAATGAAACATGTTTTATATTTCACATGACAGCTTGTACTGTTCCCCACAAATAATTTTATAAGTGCTAAGCTACTACCATTTGTTATCTATAAGAAAACTCCAGTTTGATTTGTTTACAAGACAAAATTCGAAAAAGAATAAGTAGTAGAATCTTAAGTTCTGAAGTACCATAATCCTGTGTAACCTCACCAGAAGCATGTTCAGCCATGCTATTCCTTATTAACCCTATCCATACGCCAAGTGCGCAGGAAAACAGTGGCCCAACTACGCTGAGCCTGTCACTAGGGCGTGTTTCTTATGACGACGCAGTTGCTTAGATACACACAGCGAAGAACGGCTGCACAATACTAAGTTGCGTCGTCAAATACGACGCTACTTTAGTGTGTGAGTCAATGCAGAAATGTTACATCTATCTGTTCACGTTGTACTGAATAAAACAAAAACGACTGACTCAAATATCAAAATATTTTCTACACATATATTAGAGGTTATATGCTTCACATAAAAGGAAGAAAAACTATATGTCATCGTGATGAAACAAAAGTTGCAGCCCTCTGAAGTTGACATGTTTAGCGAAAATAGACCACTTAGAGTGGAGCAGATTGGGGGCTTTTCAGGCCATGTTTTGAGGGATAATGTCAACGTTGCTATGGATATCAAATTAGAATGTTGCAAAAATATGGTGAGAAATATTCTTTATTCAATATATGAACAAAAAAATGTAAACAAATTATTATTTTTTTAATAGAAAAGTGGTTTTGGATGATAACAAGTAAAATGATGCCTCAAGGCATTGTGGTGTTATTTGCGGGCAATGACCTGAGGCATCATGGCGTTGTGAGCCTGGGAGTGCGTCAAGGCATTGTGGCGCACTTGTCCTGGGAGTGCGTCAAGGCATTGCGGTGTTTTTCACCTGGGAATGACTCAAGGCATTGTGCAGTATGGATAGGGTTAAGGACGTGAGGAACGCGTGGAAGAGGGTGTATGAAGACTTAGAAGAATTCATAACCAGACTAAAACAGTGATCCCCCTTCCAAAAAGTAACTCTTAGTTTCAGAGGCCTCATATTCCTAGGCGTTATCGTTTTCGCTCGTGACCCCGCCCTCCCCCCCTCGATGCTTCTTGCTCTTCCTAGCGTACACTCAGGTCAATCAGATGTTTCCTTTCCAGCAACTTTGTATTCATTAGCATTGTAGAAGCCCAGAAGGCAGGATACCTTGAATAAAATTATTGTGTAAAAACAAAAAAAAAGAAATAAATGATTATCTTAGGTAAATACTCTATCATATTAAATATCTTTTTTTTTGTTTTTACAAACGACTTTATTTCTAAAACCTGCTTTCAGGGCATATCTCTATATTAATAAAATAAGGGTTTTGAGCCTTAAACCCCTATCTTCTCTGAAACCGCTGGCCAGATCTCCATTATATTTCACATACACATTGCCAAAAATGGTGCCGAGCCATTCCACTATGTTTCATTAACAAATTAGGGTTGGAAAGGGGTTAGAAATGGGTTTACATTGAGCACCCCCATCCAGGGCCCCCAGCGCTGCCTGAAAACAAACCTATCAGTACCCCTACACCAGGTTTCTGGGTCACCCAAAGCATGACGTCATGGACGGGCACATCATTGCTTCACTACGGGACGGGAGTTGATATATTTCCACCGAACGGAGCATCGTCAGAGTTGAATCTTTGCCTCAGTCTTCAGCACTCTGTGTACAGTGTGTGAAATTAACTTTTTTTCTTTGCCCGCTACGTTGGCAGGTGAAATCAGAGAGAAAGAACGAGTGGGAGAGGGAACAGGTCAGAGACAAGGACAAGGCCCACCTACACAGAAATTTACCCGCCCACTAATTACCTCACAATGAAAGAGGGAACGGGAGAGGGAGTGGGAGAGGGATTGGGACAGGGACAGGGACAGGGAGAGGGACAGGCAACACAACAACAGCACAACACTGAACAGTGACCAAAAAAAGCATCTAAACAGGGTTCCATTTGTGGTATGAAGAAACTATAAGTTATAGAGACAACTTGAAAGAGAAAGATAGTGGGAGAGGAGGGAACAAGGAGAGATGAGGATATGGGCCCCACTGTCCCACTAGCATGGGCATTTGCTAGTACTAATCTAATAGCATGAATAGTCATAAAGAGAATCGACAAGATAAACAGCAAGACAGAGGTAAAGGTAAACCGTTAATATCCTCTTGATATATAAAAAAGCCTGTGGATATCAGGAGAGGACCATCACGAGCGAGGGGGTGCAGAGTCCACATATTAACTTTTGGAAAACTGCTTGGATTTGGTGTTTTCATGACGCTCTAGTGATCAGGTCGTCTGAGATATTTTTAGCCTAAGATCCACTCATTTTCTACTTGTACATAAGATGGACAACCCAAGTAAAATTAAAAAACACAAATTACTGTGCGAGATTTGTAGCATCTATCATTTTAAACGTTCAATAATCTCGCTTATATCCCCTGCTAACCTTTTCCATAGAGATTCTTCTTATTTACGAATGCTTTTGAATTTAAAGGAATGAATAACCACGTTACACCTCATTCTCAGTTCATACATTGTGGATAAAATATCAACTGCTCCGTGTAAAAAGCTTTTGCCTGTGTATGAAGGCTTTCACCTGGAGGAATATATTGAATATTCTTTAACATGCACACACTTTATATCTACAGAAATAAGCTGAGGAAATAAGAAATTCAACCATATGCATCATTCTGATCTCACTGGTAGCAGGCATGCGTTACCGCCGCGCGTAATCGTTACGCATATTTGGCATAGTTATGAAATATATATAATCGTTGGCGATTTTTGAGCAGGGGTAGTAGTCATTTAATTTTAGATGTAAAACATGGTGGGAATGATAACAGGTTGAATTAAATCTGTGGGAAAAGTAATAATTATTTGGCTAACATGGAGGTAGCATCACATTGTTTAGTTGTGTGTAGGGGTTTCTATGACTCAGTACTAGAGACTGAGTGTGGGTGTCAGAGTCGGAGTGTCAATTGTGCAGAGAGTGTGAATGCTAGGTGAGCGAGCAGTGCCAGGTATTGCATCCAGGTATTGCAGGTAGAATTGAGAAGAATAGAGGACAAATATTACTTTGATATAGCATTGAAAAGATTTACATATCAGAGGTGAAGAAGATAAATTGCAGTTGTGCTATTTTCTATTGTTGGTTTTTAGATACTCTCTGTGTATTGTATTGTGTATTACCGTATGGTATATAGTCATAATACTTGCCATAATTGTACATGATTCAATCTGCTTGTATATATGAAAATTATAAAAGTTGGAAATCATTTGTAAAGATGAGGAAATATGGATACAGTCTGGCTATGGTATCTGTAGGTTTAGACAGTTCCAAAGACCCACATTCTTAGGATTTTCAATATTATCAATTTGTATACATGTAGATCATATAACCAACCGATCTCACAAAACTCCCCTTAAATGTATTTATGAGTAAACAATAGTCAGGAGCTTTCATACCCATCTCATCTCATAATTAAGGAACTCTAGACCAGCGGTACGGTGGTCAAGCTAAGGGCTGCCGTCCAGTGCGACACCCATGCATACAGCTGGGCAGCAGACCATAGTATTCTGGTACCTTTCCCACATCCGAGGGCAGTTGCCGTGTTACTCGGGTAGAGAACATGCATTTAAATACAGGGCATACCCATTGATGTGAGCTTCACCTTTCACCTTACTTTTGGTATTTGGGGGGAAACATTAGCATGGGTAACTTTTGCAATTTTTAAAGTTATCTTGCCATCTCTATGTATTCTATGTCCTCATTGTCTTTTTTCAAGTCAGAACCAGTTGATGGAATTGGATCCAAATAAAGCACCTAACAAGGGCAAAGCTGGATATAAGTTTTTCTAATGCTGCTAATTTTGGAAAACCTATGACACAAATTAGGTTGTTATGATGTTGGCAAATTTGGATATTGTCTTTTGAGAAAATGCACATTTTCCCTCATATCTGACAGGTTGACAGATCATCAGTCTCATTTTGAAACTGACGCATTATCCAGTGTAATTGTGTTCCATTACATGGCTTTTGGAAATGGATGGCATAAGAGGACAACCAATAGGTAAATTCCATCATTAAAACAGCCATACATGGTAATTGTGATATATAATTTGGAATACAACCTTGGACCTTGGGTCGTAGGGAAACTATCCCCAAATCAACTTCTCGCTGTATTAGATTATATTATACTAGCAAATGCCCGTGCTAAGCACGGGATTTGATAGTGGGACAGTGGGGCCCACATCCTCATCTTTCCTTGTTCCCTCTCCCACCATCTTTCTCTTTCAAGTTGTCTCTATAAATTAGTATCTGTATAAACATTCATACCAAAAATGGAACCCAGTTTAGATTCTTTTTTTGGTCACTGTTGTGCTGTTGTCTGTCCCTGTCCCTGTCCCACTCCCACTGCCATTCCCTCTCCCATTCCTTCTCCCACTTTCATCATGAGGTAATTAGTGGGGGGTAAATTTCTGTGTGGGCAGTCCCTGTCCTTGTCTCATGTCTCTGTCCTGCTCCCTCTCCCACTCCCTCTCTCGTTCCCTCTCCCAATCCATCTCCCGCTTTCATTGTCAGGTAATTAGTGGGCGGGTTTCACCCCCCCCCCCCCCTCCCCCGCCAATCGCACCCCCCCCGCCAATCTCTCCCCTCACCGATCTCAACCCCCCCTCACCGATCTAAAACACCCTCCACCAATTTAAACATCCCCCTTGCCGATCTCTCACCCCCCCGTCGATCTCTCACCCGCCGATCTCATCTCCCGCCGATCTATCACCCGCCAATCTCATCCCCCGCCAATCTCTCACCTGCCGATCTCATTCCCTGCTGATCTCTCTCGCCGATCTCATCCCCTGCCGATCTCTCACCCACCGACCTCCCCACCCCCCACAACCCTATTAAGATAACTGATGTTGGCACTGACCTATATATACACAGACCCAACCAATATGCAAATCAGCTCATTCTGGTGTAGGGGCACTGATAGGGGATTGTTTTCAGGCACCGATGAAGGACCCTAGATGGGGTTTTTCAATTTCAACCCATTTGTAACCCTGATGTCTTCCAAAAGTGTTAATGAAACATATAGCAGAATGGCTTGCACCATTTTTGGCAATGTGCACGTGAAATATAACAGAGATCTGGCCAGCGGTTTCTGAGAAGATAGGGGTTTTACCGCCTCAAACACTATTTTAATAATATTTAGATAGATACTTAGTATACAATTTCACTTTGTGGGACAAAGTTGGCCCCCCATGTTTAAAATGCTTCCTACATCACTGAAATGTGAAATAAAGTTACGAAAATCGACCTATATTGACGTATAGGTTCAAATTGTTTGGGACACTTGCATGCCATGCAATTTTGATTTCGCGGAATAATTTTGGCAACATATAGCACATCATCCCCCTTTTATTGGAAAATACAACCATGCACTTAAATTCATTCACTTAATTTACATATTACAAACTGAAGTACAAAATATTATCAGATTCAATTTGGTACATCGTACTATAATATTGCTTTGTTATTTTGATAAACTTGTACTGTATTGTTAGGGTTAACCACAAACAACGTATAACTGTTACATAGCTTATTACCAATTGGACTGCTTTAACAAGTCCGGTCTCAGCGCAAAATAAATTGATAGAAAAATATAAAATAGACTTTGGCAAAAATTTCTCAAATTCTCATTTATCCGAATTATCTTTGGTAGAAGTAGGTACCGGTAGCTTTGTATGGATGTGGTTATCTTGTTCTGAAGAAAATGCTTCCCACATCCACATTTTGCTTCCCAGATACATCCACTGAAGGCTGGCTTGAATTACTCAGGCCCACTTGCGACGCGTTCGGGTGCGTTATAGTGGTGTAAATTTAAATATAGTTACTTGACTGGCAATTCAGATCAAGTCGTTGGTGTTAATTGATTTCAATGTCAGACATATCACTATTTAGTCCCGAATATTTCAAAGGAGCACTGAACCCACTGACGCAGGTAGGGAAGCAGGGGATTGGCGTTACTGCAGTTCAAATTTTTCATCGGACAGGCAGACCGTACCGATGAAACCTTGAGTTTCATTGGTCCTCTGTATAATTCACTGGTCACAGACCACGGGCCGGCAAGTTTCGCCATGTCTGTATAGGCCTTACTATTAGAATTTACATTTATTGAAGATAAGATACTGCTTGTCGGTAACCTATTTATTAGGCATGTGACCACTTGAAGTGCTAAAATCTCACCTACACGCTTGTGTTATGACTGCTTATAAACCTAGACCTTATATATTGTCATAGGGAAATCGGTGCAACACAACTACTAAGTTAATATCTTGAAATTTTATCATCGCAAACAATCCTTGTTAATTGTTTTTTTTTTATTTCTATGGGCCACACAAATATGAAAAATGTTGTATCACTCAATATCTCCATATCATATAATCAATTATTTTAACATTTCTTTGAATGAAACGTATCACGTCTGAAATAAAATGTATCTAAAAAAATTGTGTTTGCTGCAGCTGAACACAACCACAGAATCTATCAGCGAAAGGAAGTTTTGCAGGTCATAAATATGCATGGTACCGTACCTAAGCAGGGGCCTGAGGATACAATAACGGATTCGCACAATCCAAGTGTTTGCACATTTTCTGGGATCATATCGGGGTGATAAAAATCAAACGAAGACATCGGAATACTTAAATTAAGTAGTTTAATTGCTATTTATTTACAGTTTTAGACTAAGGTCTATTATGATACCTGTACACGTATATAATAGATTCTGATATTTATTTAAATCATAGTAGCATAAGGTAACATCTCAAATTCGTGACTCACTGATTGAACAACAATAGGGTAACATCGAATGTCAGTAAAATAAATTAGTTTATCAGTTTCTTAAATTTGGCTATGAAGAATCCAATTGTATCACACTCTGGAGATAGTTCAGTGTTCCGCTGTGATGCAGGACCAAATCTCTGAAGACGTTTACGGTCGTCGTCAGATAAACCTGAGTAATGTCTACCAATTCCACCCAGATGTGGGGTCTGAAAGAAATCACGATATACCGTACAATTAACTGGGTAATATGTAGCAGTTCTACACAAATTAGAATACAATCTAATGTGAATTGATTTTGCCACTGCCAGTATACAAGCCATAGGCATAATACCGTATGTGGCATTCACCGTCACTTTTCATATCCCAAGTGGCAGCAAAGGAATGAAAAGCTCGAGTAGAATACCATCACAGCTATAGCCATAGGCCTACGTTGCATTGAAATGTTAATAACTTTAGGCCCTACTCACCGTACAACTTAGCATTTTTACTATAATAATTTTAATATTCACAAATATACACCTCACAATAAAATTGATAAACAATACATGAACAAATTGGCTAAGACCCAAACCGAACTGTTCAGAAAACAATCCAATATAGCAGCTAAATTAAAAAGTTATCCAAGGCTAATAATGATAATCGAATAAGAAACGGCAAAATATTATAGGAACACAACGACTTGATTGATAAACGATAGCATTAAACGTTGAACTGCTAATCCGCGTTCCGTACAGCAGATGAAGAGCTATGAAGTTGCTGTAGTCCCGGGTTGTATTGCCGTAGCCGTGTATACGGCCCTCATGCAGCGGAGGGCCGCTGCCCATGTTTCCGCGGCTGCATGAGGGGCTTGTCCGCTCTCCCCGAGGGAGGCTTCCGAGCAGTCACCGACTCAGCCTCAGGGCAGTCAGGGAGGTTACAATTTCAGCAAACTCATCTCGTCCTTCTTCTACCTTTTTTGGAGTTGAATATAAGTTGCTTCATTCACTTTAGGCTTTAGAGTAAAATTTACCATTGCCAAACTCCACACACGTCTAGCTACTTCTTTGCCACATGTTCTGGATCAAGCCCAGAAGTAAATTCCGGAAGTCTTCACGTTCAGTGGCGACATCTTCCAGGAAAACAATCCAGCGGAGGTAGGTGGAGAGTAAGAGAAAAGTTATAAATCGACTATAATTTACTTTGTTTGCCAAAGTAGATTCTTATAAGCATTTACATGGTATAATGTACTCACAGTAACATGTCACAACGTGGAATTTATATTGACACGGTCATTAATTCATATAAAGCTATCAATACCCCGAATATCGCCCAGGCTGTATCCCTGGGTCTTGGCCAGCTGTCTCACTCTCCTACTCCTAGGCTTTAGAAATTAGAGTTGTTGCCGTGTCAGAAGAGAACAATTACATAGGGATTCGGACATTAAATCGAAAGTCTGTGTAAACACATCAAAGGCAGAAGTCATTGGACAGAGAACCGATTAGCACTCGGGTCCAGAGGCATACGCCATGATACGGTAGTTAATAATATAAGCGTAGGCCATTCATTTCATTGTCTACCCAAAACATTCATAGGGCCTACAGTCGACTTCTGAAGTTCTGTTTTTAAACTTCTTTTTTTTTTAGAACAACCCAGGTCCAAATTTCCCATTGGGCTGGCAAATCATTAGTTACATTACCTAGGACCTACAATGAATGGAGATTTTCTAAAACGTTGAACATTTGGTCTAGTATAGCTTAAGTAATGCCCTCAGCAAGTCTTTTATTTCAAGGCATGTTTTTTACTATCACTCACTATGACATGTATAACTTGTAAGGGTCGTTTTTAATACTATTATAGGTATAATAATGAACTTATGAAGAGCCCGTCGGCTAACTCTGTTAGCTGAAAGTGTTTTTTATTTACCGAGGTGCTCTCTAGTGGCTGGGGAGACCCGTGGCTCCACCTTCACCACCTACTCGGTAGCTGACTGACATGACACCCTTTCTTATTTAAGGGATTAATCTTACTCATTATTAGTAATTCTAGTGTATTTCCTAACTTAGTTAAAAACTGATGTATGTTGTGCTCCAAAACATGCTGGTGACCTACCCATAATAGCTTATTTCGTTTGAAATTACTGGTTGAATTGATCAGTGTCATGTTTTGTTGTTAATAGATATGGCTTCGGCGTGTGATTCCTATGATCCTCTTGCTGTACTATTGGTATCTTCTGGAAGTCGAGGAGATCGTCTACTCTTTAGGTATCCGTATGATACGGATGATAGCCAGGAAACTACCCTTCAAGGTATACTGTTGTCTATGTAGATATTATGGTTGAATTCCTCATACTTGCTAGAAATATCGTTTTGAATTTCATTTTACTGGACCTTTATTTCATTAATTGAATTTATCTTTTCAAATATTCTCATTTCTGTGCATTGATCATTTATCATTCTAGCCACGCCGACGAAAAATCCTTATGCTCTGAAAATTGCTGAGGATTATGGCCAGGAATCAAAGTATGTTAATTTTCTCATGTGTTCAAATATCTCTTGCATTTAGGTACATGTCTTTTTAAAAATTTTGTTCTGTCTTCACACGTAATAATTGCTATTCCGATTTTGTTACCTACGACCATTCTGTCTTTGTATGGAAATAAGTTTGATTTCTTTATTTCGGCTTCTGCTTTCAGAACTGTTCTCACTTCCAATATTAGCAATGGAACATTGATTGGGTAAGTCCACTTTTGGTGATACTCTCTTCATAGTAAACAATTCTGGCTTGTGATAAATCAGGCAAGTACATGTTAAAACCTCCCTTGGTAAATGAACCATTTTCATTGTAGTTTCTATTTTTAGTTACTCAGATAAAGTCCTTCGGAATCTTCTAGCCATCAAAGCCGATTTGTGTGAACAAAAGTTTGAAGTGAAGATAAATGATGTCTTCTTTGTTGGTTACCCCATGATGGTACAGCAAAAAGAAGCTGCTGCACTTTCTTTTAACATCGTCTTTTGTCTCAGGGTAAGGACTTTGAACACATCTTTAGGTGATTTACCATGGCTAGCCTGGTGTCAGTGTGAAATGTGTGATGCTGTCGTGGCGTTACATGTACAGCATCCATTTTCGGACCACTGGCTCGCATATATATATATATATATATACCGAGATAGGACCTAGATCAGTGGATAATCTTTCAAGAGATTTTACCTGCGAAGTCTACCATAATTATATATATTTTTGTATCCATGTCCGAGATCTTACCTATGTTTTATCTTCACCACACCTTATTTGCTTTGCCCCGAACTTAAGGCATCGAGTGATGAAAGCTTGAGAAATGCATACCAGGATCTGTCCAAGCAGATTGCACTGACATTACGTCACGAAGAACGTAGATGTGAATATATGAGTAGTCAAAAAGCCTCGATGCTTTCAATCCAAGACGAAGTAGCTACAATGACTGAAGGTAACTTATGCCAGTTGTCTTTCTTTTTGTATGTGTATGTTTTAATCACGTTACTTCGGAACATGTTACAGTAACATGTCCATGAATCCACTTCAATTCCATCTCGGTGATCATCACACATTTTGGTGGTTGCACACGGTTGAATTTTCATTGCAAAAAGAACCTATGAAACAGTTCCATAATTTGTCGACAGTTTAGTTATATTCCTTTCAGAACCTTGATATAATAGATGGTTTGTTTGTTTTGTTTTGTTTTGTTTTTTTTTTACAAATAATAGTGTCACCTATTATGTATTTCATTTTTTTACTGTTATGTATTTCAGATTCAATCGAGTCACCATTTCGTCCAATCCTCCAGCGATGCAGTCTTGCGAAACAGATCAAAGCTATTTATGACGAGTGAGTGACTAATTTAATATAATTCTCGATTTTGTATCCACAATTATTTATTACTCATGTATTTAGGAAAGCAGGGGTATATAGAAAATAATGTCATTAATCATTTATTACAGCCTGTGTCACATAGGAGTGGTATTGGTGTACATCAACCAGTGGTTGCGCGTGAGCTTTTGCCTTCCACATAAATTGCACAACTTTCACCTTCACCAGGATACCAAAACTACAATCAAGGTTAGTTTTTGCAAATATTTGCCCTCTGCAAGGTTCCTTACATAAGTATTTTTCTAGTATCGGTTTCCGTCATCCCAATTATATACCATGGAAATGCTGATTGTGACCACTGAGAATAGCATCATTTCCGATGTAATGTGTTTTCGCAGAATAAAAAGTTTTTAATCAATATATTACACCTTTACTTCTAGTTATCCCACCTCTCAAACATGCATTTCATATTCATTTTTACTTATTTATTTCAGCCAGAAGCTATTCAGAAATGCATATCCGCTCTAAGGTAACTTCTAGATTCGGTATCTCCAGCTGATTTTAAAACATACGCTTTTACATTCAACTGTTGGTAGGTTTAAGCAAAGGGGTGCTATATACCTCCTGCACTTAATAAGTATTCAGCTTTATGCACAACTGGTGCTCATTAGAAATTGTTTGTTTATTTTTAGGCCGTATCATGCGTTGCTGCTGCTTCAGAATGAGAATCAATTATTAGAACAACTCCCGCCCGATTCTAGTCCTTCATTAACTCGTCTGGTTAGAGTTGCGAGTCCACTTAAATCTATTCAACACCTTGCATCAGATGCTGATCTCTCCCTAGGACAAGTAAGTACTCTCATATTGTTGGAGTGAAATCCATTTATTATTGATTAATTGGTAACGTATGGACTATACAATGTTTTGTTTATTACAGACGTTTCAACTTGTTACACATTTGGTATACTGGGGAAAAGCAATCATCATTTATCCCCTATGCGAAAGCAATGTCTACATTTTAGCACCGAACGTTAATACATACGTGTAAGTAATTGCGGTTTTACCTTGAGAATCCTCCCAAAAATGGTTTTAAATAAATTCAGAAGTCTTAAGAGTCATGAATTATTTGCTGAAATCTGAAAACCTTATTATTAGTCATACTGGCTACTACTCTACGATGCTTATCAAGAATGAGACTACTGGTTCACAATGTATATCTATTTCTGAAGTAATTCTATTTACTTTTAGTATCATTCTAGTCTGAAATAAAGTTATTTAAAAAAAAAACTATATTTAGAAGAAACTATGTTTTTTTTTATGTAAGCGCTTTTTAGGGTCAATTGTATACTTTATTGGTCTTGAATAATATTTTTTTCTAGAAATGCCTGGCTGGGTGAAAAATTTACTGAAGCTTTCCCGAACATGTCGTTACCGGTAGTTCTGGCTGAGTTTTCTTTGCCTACACCTCTTCATGCTCATAGGGATGTTTTAGGGCTGCCCAAGCAACAGGTAAGTGTTCCAAAGAAGACTGACAAACATATGATTGAAGCATGTGACAGTGACTGAAGCGTGGCAGTATTTCATACGTGTAGACACATTTCCACGAAAGCGATATTCTTGCATTTTGTCGTTACGGCCATCACAAGTTCAGAGTCCTATATCTATGACCATCACCCCCGTTTCACCCTGTTACGTATATATCGTCAATTGTAACCTTTGTACTTAGCTGCTTGAGCGCAGAAAGAAATGAAAGCTTGCATATCAGCCTGCCATTATTGGAGCTGAAGAATTGCTAGGATTAGAAGTAAAACAATGATAAATCTAAGATTACTTTACCGCGCAAATGGTTCTTTGTTATTTAACGATGATTTTTCCGACTGTAAATAAAACTTTATTTATTTCATTTTTCCCCTTTTGCTATCTTTGTTTAGGCCCAACAAGTACAAATGGTTGTCTGGATGCTACAGCATAGACTCCTGGTGCAGCTCCATACCTACGCCTTCCTCGCCCCTGTACCTCCCCTTGACAGCCATTTATCGGATTCTTTCAAATCTAAAGAAAATCTCCTGAGAACCGATTCTGTCTTGTCGTCATCGTTAGACGAGCATGATATTTCTAAGATGTCAAGTTACATAGAAATGAACTCAGGTAAAGACATCGTAAACAGTTGATAGCTGACAAATGTGTTCATTTATTGCTATTGATCCGGTAAGACTGAAGACATGATGTTGTGTTCTTGCATTTCTTCAATGCGTTCGATTGTGAATTGAATTATATTATGTTGGCAATTATTCATGTACTTACACACTAGTGGAAGTTGAGTAATAGTAAATTCTACCTGTAGTGATTTAATAGTGGAATCTTTATTTTATTTTCCATTTTAGCACTGAGCGAAGGTTCACCCGACCAAAGTACATTCAGTACTTTTTCAACTAAATCTCCCTCTGTGGAAGTGACCAGTAATGGAACAGTAATAACTGAGGATGTGCGTAAGGAGTGGCATCTTCGTGACATACTTCTTTCAACCTTATCAGCCGGACAAAGACGATTGGTGCTTAATTCTGCGGCCTCTAACAACCCCGACAGTCTCAAGTTATTTGCGAGGTACATACACTCTCGCCTTCTGACCTTTAGATCTATAATTGGTGAAAATGTTTTTTATCGTAATATCATTATGATGAACTTTTTCGATTATTTTGTAATAATACAACATATTAGAATCTCTTTGCACATGGTTTGATTTACAGAAACACATTCAATAATCTTTAGAATTCTCTCTTTTTAAAAAATTGAATATTCATTATCCAGCTTGGTATTGATGACGCAATGAATTGATTGACCAGTGATTAATTTATGCTTATTGATCTTGAACTAGAGTCGGAAGTAACCGCATAAGATCACACCATGTCATAATCGATTACTTTCCAGGTCGATATTTAATGTTGTTTATGATCTTATAACTCGAAATACTGAAACCTCATGTGAGGAAGACTTTCATTGATTGGTATATGGTTACATTTTAGGTTATGTCCTTACTTCAATGGAAAGCACCACTTGGAAGAAATAATGTATTATGAAAATGTCAGAAGGTCACAGCTGCTAGAATTGCTTGACAAATTCCGCGATGTTCTCATCACTTGCCAACACGAAGATCCAGCCTCAACTTGCTTATCGACGTGATTTAAGGAAAGTCAATGCCTGACATACTTATTAAAATATTCCCTTTATCAACCAGCCACCGAACTTTCATTACAAGTAGATGACTATCCATAATGACCACTGTATATCTCTCTAACTAAATCACTGTTACAAAAAGCTGGGCGCATTGGAATAACCCAGTTCACTGGGAGATGTCTTCCCCAGTTGAAATAAAATCTTTAAAAAAAAAAATAAAAAAAATAGAAGCTTGTTCGATTACGAAGGGAGGTATACCGATATACGCACAGATAGGTGTATATAGACCCTAGATTAACAAATGATTGTTGAGTGAATTGGATTTAGAAAGCGTTTTAGTTGATTAATTTTGAGTGCTTATTGCATTTTGATAACTCCACAACAAATTGATGTGGATTGTCCAGCTCTGATGGAAGGGAGCTAATTGAAATGTTACTGATAGTTATAAGAGTCCCACCTGTTTTAAAACATGTTATCTATGTTGTTATGACACAATATTAAAATCTAGTCATATGTGTTACGTCTGAGTTGTTAATACCGACTTCGGCTGAACAATGGAAATGTTGGTACCTCGATGTTAGTGTCATTTTGGTCTGTTACAATGTAAATATTTGTTTACCAATTTGTTTACCAATAGTATATATTTTCGGAAATGGAGTAGTGTGAGGGCGCGAATGGTGGAACGCGCGTGTAGGGGTAGGGTGGTACGCAGTTGGGAGAGGTGTCGAGGGGTTAGTATTCCACTCCACTGATGTATTTAATGCATACACCCTTAACTTTGTCGTAGGTATTTCCCCCAACAGAAACTGTCGGCATTAATTGCTAAATTTCGTATGAGATACGGTTTGCATTCTGCTATTGTTCTCGAGGCGGGGTGTTTTAATATGTCATGTATTTAAACAGTTAAAAAGATCCCGCTGAGAGGTTTAGGTATCACTCAGGCTCGGCTACAAGGTAGAATTTGGCTGTTCTCCACTTATATGGATATAATTGCCATTTCACTTGAATGTAATAGCCATGTAAGACACAATTAGGTGTCATGTAATAAATCGCTTGGTCTAACAGCAGTTAATCATATTGTTACATTTAGGCTTAGAATGACCAAATTATGTGGGGTTTTTTACATTTATTTTTACCAGGACTACAATGGTGGTCTTCCTCTAGTACCATGGCGGGAGGAGGTGAAACTGTGGTCGTGCCCTGGTTCGAACCCACAACATGTAGTATGTATACTTTGTAATGTGAAACTGTCTAAAAGTATAATACTGCCCCGCCTCGAGATTGTTTTTTATAAAAAAACAACATTGCTGCGGTCTGCATACTTCAACTTGTTAAGTGTAGAGTAGAGTGTAGGAGTAGAAGAATAACAAATCCATGAGAACTCTGGGAGATATGTTTATTATATTATTGAACGAGTATAAGATACGGTTCTTCTGAATAAATACTTTTTAATAACATGACCTGAGTTTCTCTATTTGTTGGAATTTGCTTTTGAAAGATCAAACTCATGACCTAAGTTAGTATGTTCCATTGTCGGTATTGCTTTCAGCTATCTACAAAAAAACCCAAGACTATCATTTGAGGAGCGTATATAATAAGTTGTCCCTCATCCTGTATACATTGAAATTATAAAGATGGTTAATCTTCACTTTTCTTTTCCTTACCATAGCCTTTCTCCATCGATTACTGTTACTGCCCCTCCATATCGAAAGCCACTTCCTAACTTACCGAATATAGACTCAGATTCCATCATATATCTTATCTAAATTTTAACGATGAATTATTCGACTACATCAGGGAGGCCAACGTACACAAAGTTTGCCAGCGACATTTAAGAAATTACACATTCTTGTTCCTTCTTTGGTTCACTGCACGATTCTTGCCTTTCGCGTTTCACATTGCTTGTGTTGCCCAGTAATTTTACGCCATCATTGGTCGAATCAACGTCATCCTGTTGTGAGGCACTTTTCCATAATTTTCGAGGGTTTACTTTCTTCTTGTCTTTTGGCAAGTCTTTCATATCCTTTCCGTCTTCGGATCTGTCACTGGTCATATCTTTTGTTTTTCCAGAGACGATTTTTGTACAATCAGTAGGCTTTTCACAAAACATCTTGAACTGTGAATCCTTTATTTTGATCAAGTCTGACATCTGGGCTTCTAGGATTGAAACCCTATCCAAAAGTGCGAGAACAGCTCGTTCTTCTGGACTAGGTTTGGGGATCCTTTCAAGATCAGTTGCTGCAAAGACTACCTCTTTGCCATATGCTTGCCTTTTATCCAGTTCCAATGCTGCCTTCACGATGTCCCTGGTATCCATTTCATTTACAATATCCTTTTTCATATGGCGAACAGGTTTCTCCCCCAGGATGTGTTCATAGAATTCCCAAAGTAAATCCTTTGCAAGGCTGACTTCTTCGGTGCGATAAAATTTAACGACAGTTTTGGCTAGCTTTTCTTTAGGAAACCGATTCAAATAGCTGAATACGAATGTAAGTAACTCGCACCTAACAAGTCGTGGACAATGGTCCCTCTGTTTGGCCATCATAAGAGTTTTTCCGAACTTATTGCATCGATGTGTTCCTGTCTGTCCATTTCACACCATACTGTACAGGTTTTATGGACAATTGTGTTCGATTATCATTTCGTCTGTATTCATTCCGGTCTTTAGTATTTCAGTTTCTATATTATAAAGATAATATATCCTAAACCGACAGTGCTTCCAAAGTGATGAATTTAAATGAGGCATATGAAGGTTTGTGTCTAGATTTACCTCTCACATAATGTATTGACTAGTTGGAGGCCTCTAAGAAGTAGGCCACTATATATGTTGTATATTTCATTATTTGATCTCTAAGCGTCGATATATTTGACGGGCGGGGTATCATGCGTTAGTGACTAAATACAAGCGCTTTATATGATGGCACACGATGACGTGGGATATTCGATTAATGTTATCTTAGCAACCCTCTATACTTAATATTTATTTCGATGAGACCTTTTCTGGCATTACAGGATAATGATATATGCGTTGTAGCATATTGATTGCATTGATCTGGAACAATGGAGAACCAAATGTTACAGCATATTATATGTAACTTTTGGCTGCTGCATCGTAACATTTCATCAAAAGCGGATTCTTGTATACCACATGTAAAATGAAGGACTGTAATAGAGGTATATATTGACAACTCTAAGTAGTAAATCATTTCAAGACGCGGCTTTTCGCGTGCGTCATAAAATGTGTGTTGATTTGGGATGCGTGCGTACCAGTATGTGCACTGAAGCGGTAGCTCCATAGTTGACTAGCACCAAGTGATCAAATGACATCCCTGCCAAGTCGTAATTAATAATCGCCAATATCATACTCTGAAATTACTCATCACTTTGATTATTTATCAAAGAGAACATATGCATGCCGATATTTAGGTAGGGAATTACAAATACCATCCGTTTCAAAATTATCACTCATCGACAGTCAAGCCTCAGAGTTGAGAGAGTCCGTCGATACTAAGGGAATTTAAAGCCTCTCGTCCAAACCAAAAGAATTCCATTATAATTCCAGTAGGACGCTTACTCCAGGGCGGGGGAAGCCATTGACGCAGTAGGCGTCCAATCACTGACATACGATTCTGAGCTGATCTGAGAGGCTCGATCTGAGTCTGGTTTGTCGAGATCAATTCTATATCATTTTAACTCTGTAAGCCCGAGTTTGTAAAAAAAAAAAGAAGCTATTATGATGAAATTCGACCGAAAACATTAAAATCGGGAGACTCCTGAGAATCTGATTATGAAATCTCGTGTGTTTGGTCAAATATACACTTAATACAGTTATGGGTCTTATTATTCGCGTTAGCGTTTTACTATGTATTTAAGAGAAGACATATAATATATATATTGACAAACGTGGCCCCCGACTGTTTGGGCCACTTTTTCTCCCCTTTTCCCTTTTCCTGTCTTTCCTATTCTATTCCTTACCCTAGAGAAAAGTTTTGGACGTTTACCTAGTGGCATCACATTTCAGTTTATATCTCATGAGTGTTTCCTATTTCTGTTTTCGGCATAAGGGGTCACACCAGAGAAAGTCATTATTACTCATTATCACCTGACTAAGACTTTAGCCCTTATCAAAAGCTGGGCCTAGAATGAATCTGTTATCAGATGAGGCAGCCCCAGACAGCCAGCTCTACCCCAGTGCTAGCACCCCAGTCAGTGTAATAAAAGTGTGACCACAGGATCATAAAAGTCAGGTGTCCACAGAGTTGTTCTATCAACTTTTTTAATTGAAGGATGTACAAAAATAATTCTGATGCAGAAGTATTCTAATGATCATAACAATACTTTTCGTCTTTGTTTCATAACTGTGTGATGTTTAGAACTGAAAATACATTTATATATAGTTTGTGATGTGGTGGACACCACCACCACCACCACCACCACCACCACCACCACCACCACCACCTTTCCAAGAACTCACCCTGACCTTGCACTCATCTGACCTTGCAACAGAAAAAGATAGGAAAGTCCCCCCCCCCCTCTCTCTCTCTCTCTCCTCTTCCTCCCCATCTCTTCCCTCCCCTCCCCTCTCCTCTCCTCTCTCTCTCTCTCAGTGCAGAGTTAAGTGCATTATTCTCCCCCTCCTCCTCCCCTGCATTCCTCCCCTTCTTCCTCCTTCCACAATGGCTTCTCTCCACCACCACCACCTCCTCCCCCTCCTCCATCCCTCCTCCTCCTCCTCCATTCCTCCTCCATCCCTCCTCCTCCTCCATCCCTCCTACTCCTCCATCCCTCCTCCTCCTCCTCCATCCCTCCTCCTCCTCCTCCTCCTCCTCCTCCTCCTCCACTGCAAATGTCATTAAAATCCCATTAGGACGGAATTTTTTTTTATCATTTTTTTTCATCTACCTTGTCTAGGGTCTTGCTCCCAACCGCAAAATGCCATTGAAATGCTCCAAACCGCAAATGTCATTAAAATCCCATTAGGACGGAATTTTTTTTTTTTTCATTTTTTTTCATCTACCTTGTCTAGGGTCTTGCTCCCAACCGCAAAATGCCATTGAAATGCTCCAAACCGCAAATGTCATTAATTGATTGACTATTTCAACTTTACAATTGACTTTTCTGCTTGACTATTTTGACTTTTCGATCGCCTATTTTGACTTTTCTGACTTTTTGTTTGACTATTTTTCTAATTAAAACGATTAAAATGACTTTTTGATTGACTTTTTTGCCTTTTCATTGACTATTTTGACTTTTCGATTGACCAAGTAATAGAATAATACTTAGGATATATCATGAATGAAATCGAAATATAACTTAATGTAATTGTACTTAGTTTCATGACCAAGTAATAGAATAATACTTAATATTCACTGGTCAAATCAATAAGGCCACAAAAAATAGGTTTGTTTCCGATTCCCCCCACCACCAACCCCCTACATAGAAAAACATTCCCCTCCCTGCCTTTTTTGGGCCTAAATTGAAAACACATCCCTCTTTACCAATGTATAAACACCCCACCTATTAGACTAGCCCTCGTCCTTAAGACTGCAGTTGTTTGTAGAGCCCTAGTGCAGGCCTAGTACTCCCCATTCATGGACTGCCTTAAGAATTCCTCAGTCAAGGGGGAGTGACCATAACATGGTAGTGACCATAACATGATCTCATTCCAATCCCTCAGCCATCTTCCATACATGACTAGATTCATGCGAGGTATGACGGTACTCTTCTCAAGCGATGACTTAAAAATGCATTGTCTTCCAAGTGTACATACTAGACATAACCAAAAAGAAATGGCTCAACGCGTTCCTTCCTAATAGATTTTGATTTATATTTTTTTCTAGCAAAGTGCCCGTCCTCCAGGCGGTCACCCCCTTCCTCCCACTCGCTCTCCCCTCCACTGCTCTCCCTGCCTCTCCTTTTCTGTCCCCGCCTCTCCCCCTGTTCCTACCCTCCCCCTCTCTTCTCCCCTGCCCTCTTCTCTATGTATCCTCTTCTCCCTCTCCCTATCCGATTTCCCCCATGCACCCCCTACCTCCACTTCTTTCATTCTCTCCCTCCTCTCCCCTTTTCTCTCCTCCATCCTCTCCCTCCCGTTTTTCTCTCCCCCTCCCCCTCTTCTCTCTGTCCTCTTCTCCCTCTTCCTATCTGATTTCTTCCACCCTCTCCTTCTGCATCTTTGCTCTCCCCCTCCCCCTCTGATCTCTCTCTCCTCACCTCTCCCTCTCTCTATTTCCTCCATCTCCCCCTCCCCTCTGATCTCTCTCTCCCCCCTTCCCTCTTTTTCCTTCTTCACCCTCCCTCTCTGCGCTTTCTCCTTCCCCTTGTTTTCTCTCCTCCTTCCTCCTCTTCTCTCTTTCCCTCTCCTCCTCTCTCTTCTTCTCCCTCCCCTCCCCTCTTTTCCCTCCACGTTTTCTGTTTCTCATACCCTTTTTTTCCCTCCCCTCTCCAATTCCCCCATCCTCTCCCTCCCCTCCCCTCTTCTCTCTCTCCCTCCCCCTCCCCCTCCCCCTCGTCTATCTCTCCCTCCCTCTTCCTCTCTTTCCCTCTGGGATATTGAAGGTATGATGTCATTACATTTTTATTCAAGTGAGGGTCCTGTGATGGGTCATGTGCTCCCTACTTTTGACACTTGTCCATACAAAAGCCTATAAATAGAGTGGGACATTCCAAGAAATGCTTTCCTGACAGGCTTCCCCAATTTTCCCAGGCTAAAAATTGTTGTAGAAAACACAACTAAAAAGGGCTTCAAAATAAGATTTTCACCCCAGATAACTTCACAAACCACATATAATGTCCTCTGAACAGAGCTGACGGAACTGTACAGAGCAGAAAAACAGCTGGGGACATAACAGATTTCCAGACCATGCATGACAAAAAAAATCACCGTTTCACATTTATTATATATAGATATTGATTAGGATCACTTCCAGGCATCTCCACGATGCCCTTGTGACTGGAATTGTAGAAAATGTAAAAGAAAATGGACGTTTCTTTCTTCAAAAGTATGCCAATGATTTTGTTAAAATTTGAACTTAAGTTATCAATTATATTTTGTGTGGGGAAAATAGGAGTATATTAGTATCAAGAAGATTTATAGGAAAGGCTGAAAAGTCAATATAGTTAATATTAATCAATACTACAAACTAATACACATGCTGCATGTAATTAAATATTAAATACTACTCTAAAGTGCTGCAGAAGTGGAAATTATCCGGCTATAGGCGAGTTTTCAGGGGAATTACGAAGGGCTAACATACCTTATGTTATGAAGGGACCGGGTCCAGCATTATCATATATGTAGGCCTAGGCCTATATCAGGGTTATATCGACATCGGAGAATAAACACACAGAGAACAACTGCTGCTCCGTTTCTTTCCACAAAAAAACTTATAAATACATTTTTAAAAAGTACCATCCATGAGTACTGAGCAACGACTAACACATTGGTTTTTAAATTGCAGCATGCGATATTTGACATAAAATTATAGATTACGATCATTAGGTTGGAACTGTAGTGAAAGTGAAAACCCGACTGCGGAGAAACATATTGTGGTTAGAATGGAGAAGCCACATAATCAATGGAAGAAATGGCAAGCAGTTTCAAGCGGCCAGAGTTGATCCACCTTCTGTAATAACATCAGCAATGAAGAATTTTTTAATTGAATTGAATTGAATAATGTATATTTCATATGTAATCCCTATTTTTATCACTAGCAAAGTACCCGTCCTCCGGACGGTCACCTTCTCCCTCTCACTGACTCTCCCCTCCTATCCTCTCCTCTCTCTCTCCCTGTCCCTACCCGCCTTCTCCTCTTTCCTCTTCTCCTCTTTCTCTCCCCTTCTTCTCGCTCTATCCTCTTTCCAGCTAAAACACTTCGTAATTTCTACGTTGTGATTTTTTACGTTGTAGCTATATGTAGAAATGTATGGAAGTAAACTGGATTGTCCCTCACACTATCCAATTTCCCCCACCCTGTCCCTCTAGCTATCTGCTTCATTCATCCTCTCCTTCCCTCTGCCGCCCTCTCCCTCCCCCCTCCCACTTTCCTCTCCCCCATCCTCTCCCTCCCGTCAGTAGTATACTATATAGGCACATTACGACTACGCCTCGTATTTGAGACCGTCTGATCAAAATACTGTATCGGGATGTGTCCTACTATAGGCCGAGGGAAATTTTTAACCACACGGTCTCTATTTACCACCATATCCTCTGAGGCCCATTGATAAAATAGTCTACGGACACATTGTCTACTATAGACTGATGGGAATTACCAACGGGAATGATTGACCACTTTACCAGCATATTCTTTTACTATAGGCCGATGAAAATTATGAAGCAGCACACAGTCTATATGTTTATTATATTGACAGTATCGTTTATCATAGATAGATTGAATTTATAATCGAGCAGCTTAGTGCGTGGTCTATGTTTATTTAATGTATGTTTATCTAAGACATCTATGCAGGATGTCTTACATCTATGCAGGATGTCTTAGCCCACAAGCCGCCGCCGCGCCGACCTATCCCATAATAATTCTTATTATAAGGTACTGATTTACACATGTACTATAATAACAAACCTACATGTACATTTTTTTTTAATTAAACAAAATCTTTGCACAAAGAAAGAGATATTAGCTTTTATACGCAGTTGCACACAGATACACACACACATCCTTACGAGATGTATACCATTTTTTTAAGTAAAGTGACATTTCTAGGTTTGTTTACAGGATTACGAGTCTCCCATTTCTAAGGAACCATGTTACAATAGATATTCTTGCGTGCAACAAATGTCTTGTATCCTGTTATATTTTCTTTAGCGTTTGAATATTGGCATGGAGACAATATAACCATCAATGTCATATATTACATATAATACAATAATTAAGATTTTAACTTAAAATGGATTAGATATAACAGTTTTTAAAATGGACTTGTTTACTGTACATGGATTATGTAAAACATCAGAGAACATGGAGACTTTCAATTATTTGGAGAACCATACTTTGTTAGCGATAATTTGTTGACAATAAAAGTTTTTAAATTTAAAATCTAAATGTAGATATACCAGTTTTACGATATATTACTTTAATCACTTTAATCGAAGGTTATGTTGCAAGCACTGAGCCTCGATTCGTATATATCGGATGTTATTATTTATAAAAGGATGCGTTTTTAATACAGGTCGACGATATTATGAAGATACTATTACGCACGTGCTTGTTATTTGTCACGTTTACCACTTTTCTCAAGCATCCATTCCCCCCCCTCCCCTTTTTGTCGCGCATTGCGTGCGCGCATGTTATGGGTTGAATTTTGAGGAAATGTATAATTTGTAATGATTAAAAGCAAATCTATTTTGTTTTAATATGATGTATTATTATATGTAAAATTGTACCTATCAAACCTATTGATTTCTTAGTTTAATAAACAATTTTTAAGAATAATTTATTTATGCGAACTTACTTTAATCATTGAATATGATTAAGAAAAACAATTGTACGTTTTTTTTGGTTGAACCCACCCCCGTGTTATTTCCTACCAATCTAGTATATAAGTCGACGTTGTGCCGGCATTATTTTATCGATCGCTACTTGAGAAGAAGGAAGGACGGGACGGGGGACGAAACCATTTTAGAAGTGCGCGACGAGGGAATTGCACAAATGGACGAAATTGAAGGAAATTGATAATAATATTCTATAGAAATCTATATGAATTGGTATTTGAGACATATGTAAATCATTTTTGCAAATGATTTACAAATGTACATATACCCATCTTGTACAGATTTCTATATTATATTATTAGAAATATTTCACACGAAACATCTCTTTTGAAACAGTAAGTTTTTATTTGCTTAATTATGTTGTACTTTAACGGCATCAAGTTCTAATAACGGGAGGTTAGACTTAGAATCTAACCATGTGGTTCCATATACACATAAGATTATGTGAATCGAATGGTGAATGATTATTTTTTAAGGTGTTTTTGAGACAGAAAAACATAAAAACAAGATTCCTTGAATATAGATTTAATAGGTTTACATATTTAAGACAATATGGTAGGAATACACTGGTATATATGATATATAATACTTGAAAGTAAATATTGTTTTGTGGGCAAGTACAGTGATGCATTAATGCTAAAGTTTAATAGTTTTTATTTAAGACAATATGGTAGGAATACAGTATATATATATATATAGTATGGTTATAGGAGATATACCCAACTTAATGTTATAGGAGATATACGGGTCAGTTTTGTAGAAGATGTACAATAATACTTGAAAGTAAACATTGCCTTTGCGGGCAAGTACAGTAGAATTTTAATAATTATTCATAACGTATTAATAATGTCCATCATTTCCACATCTACTGGTGGAATGTATATTGGATTTCTATAGCTGTAGTTATTTTTATATATATAACAGGATAAAAATATTATAATGATAATAAATACGATTGTAAAGGTTGAAATCATAATGGATGCTCTTGGAGAACACACAGAAACTTTAGTTTTACATGATATTGCTATGGCGTTGTTTGTTGAATTGATGATGTCAAAGTGCGTAGTCGTCTCAGGAATTGTTCTGAAAAAAATAAGGAAATGATTAAACAAATTTATGTCAATTGCATGAGCAGTGCTAACAAGGGAGGAGTTTGTGTAGAAGTGATCAATTGTAGTTTGAGACCCTGAGAGTCAATTTAGTGGGTATTTGAAATTACATTTATATTGACTCTGTAATGTTATTGTTAGTGCCTGTTTTCCTAGTCCATTGTTTTAGGTAAACAGAGCTTTTGAACCATTTGTAGGAAAGGGAAAATAGTTTTTTATATACACACAAACAAGAATAACCTTACATATTGATTTTTACGGAATATAATGATGCCACCACTTACATATTCAATTCAATTCAGAGATTCTTTTATTTGTAGATCTTAGTACAAATCAGGTTATACAGTGTCTGGTTACAGATTTTGTAACGTCAAAGTTTGTTTCTCTAACCCCTTGTTTTAAGTAGGGACACGGACAGGGACAGGGACCCTGCCCGGGTATGGATAAATTTACTGTAAACTGATTCAATATCGATATCCAATGAATATTGTTTGAAGTTCACCACAAATCAGCAAACAAACCCACCCGCCGCCCATGTTGCATAGAGTGTCGAAGAACATTTTCTGAAAAGTCAACGCTCAAAGAAGTTGTTGTATTGACTAGTTTATAATCTAATACTTTCCACCTTAGACTCAGAGTAATACGAAATTTCTACTTCATTTTCTAGTATTTGATTCACCTATCTTAACCAGTGGTGGAACATTACCTAAAGATATACACCTTTTTTATAATAGATTTACCGGTACCTAAATATATATATATTATTAATTTAATCTAAACCCGAAATTAACTATATTAAATGTGTTAATAACGGTGTAAAACAACCAATTTTACTTACCTAAACAAAGGTTACCATGCTTTGCCAGCGAGGAAACACCACTGGAAAAAAAGTCGCGTTTACACTGTGAATATCTGCATTGGAAATCTGGTGTATCCGCACTCCACACTGTGTGAGTATCTGCGTGTATCTCCAATTGAGTTTGTGTATCTCCGTGTATACAAAGTGCAGTGGCGTATCTGCCCTTGTGAGTATCCTCATGTATCCTCAAACGAGTGGTGTATGTGCATCTATCCACAGTGCAGTGGCTTAATTACTACATACACAACCAGTGACTGGGGTGGGTTTATATTACATTTGGGATACATGGAGGTAACCATCCTTACTAGTGTCACAACTAATGCATATCCGAGCTTATCCTAAGGAGTGTTACTGTGTATTTGATTCCTTTACTACAGTGAGATATTATTTATTTGGGCAGTGGTACAATGTGTGTGCGGCTGTCCTCCGTGGAGAGGAGGAAGAGAGGAGTGGGGTGGGAGGATAAAGGCATCTACCTTCTTTTTCTTTTTTTTATTTCATTTGAGGCCAGTTACATTAGGTATAAAGAGTATTGATATATATGAAAAACGCAAATGTACCCTACCCGTGTGTCTTTGTGCGTTGTCTAAGGACCATAGGGGTCTATCAGGTTAAAATTATCATCCGTTGAGAAAGGAAAATAAACATAGGAGAAAGGAAATAATCACATGTTTGACTGTTTTTTTTGCTCTGTTCACCTTATATTTAGATAGTTTTATTATCTCGTGAGGTAAGAGCATTACAATTTGTAGAGTCTACTATAAGTGTGTGAGATTGCATTTTCACAGGTTTCTACCTTTTAACATCAGACCGACGAATCGAACAGAAAATACTAAAAAAAAGTAAAGAAGGGATAATGTATCATGAAATAAAATAAAATAACATATACAGGCGTTAACTTTCCTCAGAAAATCAATATGCAGAAATATGTACCATTTTTCGGTGCCCTTACCATCAGCATTCTCGTCACAGATTCTACCAAGTTGCCCTGACTACAGTATTCATCATTAACATTCCCAATTTCGTCTATATTATCAGCAATGTATCTAGTTTATGTACGAAAAATAATAAACCAATAGAAGCAATTTAATTTTTTTTTAGAATTTTCAGCCAAATGACGACCAATTGGTGGAATTGCTCATATCGTATTTTTATTCAGACAGCACATTAAATACATCAGAAAGGGAAGCGTCCCCAGAATTCTGTTCTGCCAGGCCGCCCAAATATATTTAGTTCATATCAAATCTTTTTCATATGGTATGATATCAAGTATCTATACTACCCCACTAGCAACGATTGCAAAAACAGGCCGAAATAGTAGTCACAGTTATATATATAGTATACTCATACAATTGTTTCACATACCAGCAATAAGCAATATGACTGTATAGCTTCTAGGCTGCTCTACTCAAATCCGCAAAGCTTTTTATTTTTATTATTATAGAAATGTCCGGCTATGTAATGCAATTTAGATTTTGGAAAAAAAATCTTGAATAGTTTTTGAGATACAAGCCAAAATATTTAGACTATTTTTTTCCACGGAAGGTGCACATGTTTAATGCTGTAGAACATGTTATATACTGTCCATGCGATGATCAAGAAAAATTAAGTCTATAATCAGGGTAGGGGATACGTTTTTTCGGGAACTGACATTGAGGCATATTTTAGGTTGGGATTCAGGATTTAAAAGGACCTACGGGATTCGGGAAGGGATTCAGAGCCAATAATTTTTCCAGGTAGGCATTGCAAACAGAAAAACGGGATTGCAAATTGAAAACCTGTGGGAATCGGGAAATGGGGCTTATAAAAAAAATGGGAAACGGGATTCAAGAGGAGGTCTTCCCATGTGTAGCTATGAATTAGTCATTGTGTTTTGAATGACTTTCCTACTGTATGGGTAGTCTATAGTTAAACTATCAACCCTATACCTTGCTACTATGTAGGCTACGCTTGAATAGCCAAACCAGTCACTTGAATGGGTTGTATACATGTACATATACACTTAGGATTATCTCATGCTGGACTTGCATAGTAGAATGAGGACAATTAATTTCTCTAGAAAGACAAACCAACTTCATACATCCAAATCCAGCGTGGGCAGTTTGTGTGTATTCAGTAATAGGATTAGTTTTGACCCAATTACTGCACTGGGGTTTGCTGACTTACACCAGTGTCTGTACCATATACTTTTAGCTTTAGTCTCGGTTCACTGAACACGTGTATCTGCAGTGGGAGACTGCAGATACACGGGTATACTCCCACTGCAGATACACGGGTATACTCCCACTGCAGATACACGAGTATACTCATTATTGCAGATACACAGGGATACTCACTAGTGCAGATACTCATGGTGTAAACGCGATTTTTTTTCCAGTGCACCTTGTTACAAAGTCGTACCTGGGACTTGATTTACCCAGAATAAATCCGGGTTTTGTGTGACCCATTCTTACACATCATACTGTTCTAGGTATAACATTCATTCGGTTTTCATTATCTGGAAGTATAACATCTTTTTTGATGATATATTTGCTATATGTAAATGTGCGATCGGAAATAAAATTATTACATACACACACATACATAACTTACTTCTTAAGAATCCTGTGGTAACGCTCCCCCTTTTGACGCAGAAAACACCCAGAAAGTTCACCCACTGACAGGATCCCTATTAGATCCTGTCCCAGTGATTGGACATCGCCTGTAGCTGCTTAGGCGGAATTTGATGCAGGAGGGAGAAAGTTGTTTTTGTTTCCATTATTTGGTATAGCCGCAGAAAAAACTCACACAAAGATTTAATGGTATTGATTTGTGCTCCTGGGCAATAATGTCCATCTTACACACATTGCGTTGAATAATTACATCATCTTTCTTTAATATATAACAAATTTCAGTCCTTTTGAGCCATATTGATATGGTAAGGGCGTAAAGCAACCAATCTTATTTACATTTTTAGTTAAATTGTACAAATCTTACCACATAGGATATTGTCCCATTTTTGTTTCGCTGCTGCGACTGATATTGTTTCATCCTTATATTTTACCCAATAAATTTCACCCATTTGTACAGTCTTTGCACTGCTAAAGCGCTAATGAATTTCACCTACATTGTTTTTAAGAAATATGCTGGTGAGCAGTTAGACAAATTATTTGTTCCCTAGCTCCCAAGCGGGGACGAAGACTTTCCCATAGACTTTTCACTGGAAACACAACTATAGCTGCTCGAGAGAATCTAGCCCTACTACATTCTGCGGGTAGACCCCCTGCTGTGCATATCTGGTCTCTTTAATTTGATGGGACCGAGGGGATAGGGGAATTGTATGTCTGCCTACTTGAATCTTGATACAAATGGAATTATGGGACCTATGATACAATGTAAATTCCATGTAAAAACATCTCAAGTTCATCATGGGATATTTATTGATGCTCTAACATAAATATCCATAGGTTTTACATGTTTCCAAAGCACAAAACTCGCATCTTTTCCAGACTTGTGCAGTGGTACATGCAAACCCCCTATTGAAAAGGGTCTGAGAGGTCCTGGAGAAGTGGCTTGATGCAAGCCCAGTGATTGGATGAAAGGGCTGATGAATTATTCATGAATCCAGAAAAGTCCAAGATTTGAAAATGGCCTCCATTTCGTCACTTGATTGGTTTGAAAATACACTGAATTAACAGTGAAATCATTGGTTTAGATCAATTTAAAAAGGTACACCCAAAGATATAAAGGTACTTTATAGGTTATAATCATTTATTTCGTGTGAAATGGATGTACACCCTCAGATCAAACTAGCCCATCTGTAGGCATTAAGCCACCGGTAGGCCAAGTACAAGCGAGGCCTACCGTGGAGGCTAGTGAGCAGTCACATTTGAAATGGTTTATCTTACCACATTGGAAGCGACCTTTATTTCTAGGTTGGAAGCGATTTGTCAACCAATCTTACTTACACTGCATAGAAATTGGAATTTATTTAATTTCTATTGCATTTCTTGCAGGAGATTTGATTTTTTAGTCAAATTGTGCAAATCTTACCATATAAAAATCCACTTTATTTATGGTATTTCTTTAGTTTAAACTAGACACTACATTTACAAATAGATAAATAATTATTTTCCCTATAATTATATAGTATCTTACACATTAGGAAATAAATTTCCTAATATAAAGTATCCTTCGTATCTAGGGCTATTATTTTAGTTCAAACTAGGTATTACTTGACTTACACTGAGCTGTTCTGGGTAAAACGTTAAAGTGCCTTTCTGCCCCTTTTTTTCTATTTCTTTTTATTTCTATTTTTTGGCCCTTGATATAAACACTTTAAAGTATTGATAAGGGCGTAAAGCAAACCAATCTCACTTACTTTTGACTTACACTGATTGAATTTTTAATTTCAACAAATCAAATTTTGCGCAACAAATGCAATTATCACAGTCAAACTAGGTACTTGATTAGATATTTATACCTGCATTCAACTGAATACAAGTTATAAATTGATCTGTCCCTTTTTTTCTATCTCTTTATATTTCTATTTTTTGGGTATGATTATAAAGTGCCTCCCTTTTAGCTTTTTGGCCCTTGATATAAACACTTTAAAGTATTGATAAGGGTGTAAAGCAAACCAATCTCACTTACTTTTAACTTACACTGATTGAATTTTTAATTTCAACAAATCAAATTTTGCGCAACAGATGCAATTATCACAGTCAAAATATTCTCCTTTTGACACAATGTCAGTGACAACAATTTTTCTAGTGGAGGACCCCTATTACAGTTAAACTAAATCTCACTTACTTTTTTGACTTACACTAATTGGATTTGTAATTTTAACAAATCGAATTTAGCTATCTGGTTGTTGTGGTTGTCTTACATGATAATGTATGGATTGCTGCAAATAGATAAAACTTGAAACTTACACCGCATGAAAATTTGCGTTTCTGCATGAACTGCTGTTCTTACTGGTGGGATTGCCCTATTATAAACACTAGAAACACCATTCTTATATTTTACCCATTTTAATATCCTTGGTTTTAATACCATCCTTACATCTTACCTAACTTTGCAAAATATTTCAATTTTTGTTGTAATAGACTATAGTGAAGCTTTTTTTTTTTTTTTCATTTTGCTTAAGGGAAAAAAATCCTCACACAGAGGGTCAACCAATCCCTAACGATTTACTGTCCCTCCTCCAGATACCCAGGGAGAAAACATTCTTTTCCATTCTAGTGATCCTAATTTGAAACCCCTTTCTGTCCCTCACTTTATCTTGTAGTCCTGCAGTACGAATCAAGTTTCTGGGCCTGACCATGTCTGAGACTTGCTGTATTTTGTTCCTTGTTGTCTCTCCGAAATTTCGTTGTGATTGTCTTACCCTGATAACGTAAGGATTCGCTTCTTGTTGTCTCTCCGAAACTTCGTTGTGATTGTCTTACCCTGATAACGTAAGGATTCGCTTTTTGTTGTCTCTCCGTAATTTCGTTGTGATTGTCTT
Organism: Sthenelais limicola; assembly: GCA_942159475.1. Lineage (NCBI taxonomy): Eukaryota > Metazoa > Annelida > Polychaeta > Phyllodocida > Sigalionidae > Sthenelais > Sthenelais limicola. The sequence continues at coordinate 67,824,228 of OW804096.1, forward strand.
ATTAAACTATTCGTAGTTGGTATATTTGTGATTTGTCACAAAAACCCAACCACACATGCACTGTTGTGGTTGTCTTACCCTGATAACGTAAGGACTCGCTTTTTAGTTATTCGTAGTTGGTATATCTACGATTTGTCCGTATACGTTTTCTCCATTTCCTTTGGGGACAATGAGAGTATAGCAAACGTGCTCCAAGACCTGCTTGGCTATCGTGAGCAACACATAGACATCTTACTTCACCTGAACCAGTGAGTTTTGTTCTTATTGGCTCTGTCCAGCTTCATCTTAGCAAGAGTCAATTGATCTAATTTATTAGATTTGTCATGAACACTATTTGGGTTTACCATAATATTATAAATAAAACTTGAACTTACATCGCATAAAAATTGCGTTTCTGTGCTGACAATTATTTCAGTTGGAATTAGTGGAGACATCTAATTTATTAGATTTGTCATGAATACTATTTGGGTTTGCCATAATATTATAAATAAAACTTTTAACTTACATCGCATAAAAATCCTGTCCTTTCAGAATTATTTCAGTTGGAACACACACACACACAAACCCAATCACACATGCATCGTTGTGGTTGTCTTACCCTGATAACGTAAAGACTCACTTTTAAACCATTTGTAGTTGGTATATTTGTGATTTGTTACAAAAACCCAATCACACATGCACTGTTGTGGTTGTCTTACCCTGATTTACCATAATATTATAAATAAAACTTGACTTACATCGCATAAAAATTGCGTTTCTGTGCTGACAATTATTTTAGTTGGAATTAGTGGAGCTTTTTCTATCCAATTTGTTTAATATCTTTGGTTTTAACACATCTTACCCAATTTGCATTTTTTTGCAAAATTTTCCAGTTCTCGTTGTAATAGTGGACCTTTTTTCATTTTGCTTGAGGAAAAAAAATCCTTACACAGTCATCTGTTATAACAGAGGGTGGTGACACCACCTTTTAACCATTTTAAACCATTTTAAACCATTTGTAATTAGTTACAAACTAAAACCTTGTATAATAATAAATGCCACTATGATTATAAAAAGAATGGTTATTACCTTGTAGTAGATACAGGTGCAGACTTGGGATTCGCAACGGTAGACGTGGGATCCACAATTGTAGACGCGGGATCCACCACATGCGATACGTTTGTTATTATTTCATGAAACCTAAAATATAAACAATATAATATATAGTATACGAAATATGTTAAAATAATATTTTTTACTAATAGTGAATTCGCTTTCTGAACACTTTCAATGCAGCTAGACTAGGCAACTAATTTCCCAGCCAAACTAGGCATTTTGATTTCTTTCTCAGCCAAACTAGGCATTTTGATTTCTTTCTCAGCCAAACTAGGCATTTTGATTTCTTTCTCAGCCAAACTAGGCATTTTGATTTCTTTCTCAGCCAAACTAGGCATTTTGATTTCTTTCTCAGCCAAACTAGGCATTTTGATTTCTTTTCCAGCCAAACTAGGCATTTTGATTTCTTTTCCAGCCAAACTAGGCATTTTAATTCCTTTTCCAGTCAAACTAGGCATTTTGATTCTGTTTATTATCCAGATCAACTGATCGGTCCTTTTTTACAAAACCCCAGTGCTAGGGTAGGCACAACAACAGGTGGCACCTCTAGTGTAAAGTAAGCACACCAGCCTTTTATGAACTGGACGCGCCTGGGGGATTGTATGTAAAGTTACTACACTAAGATATATTTTCAAGTTGTTTTTACCCGGTAGTAGCAGATACGGATGGTGTACTTGTAGTTGCTACATAAATGGTAGAATCTACCAGTGTAGTAGTAGTCAATACACAAATAGTACGATCCACCATCATTTCCAAAAACCTAAAATATAAACAAACATATAACTATTTAAATATAGATGTAATGGTAACTGGTACCACAGTTTGGTCTCCTTTTATTCAGGTTTGACCAGTATATGTGACATACAGTAGAACAATGATAGAACGTATAAATAATTCCTTCTATGTGTCTAGCATGCATACATAGAAACTCTTGCTTTGTGAGTGAACAATAGAATATTACATATGCCCCCACCCCGCTTCCTTAAAAAAATGGGTTACTATGATCAAACCCCTACACCTTTTGAGCTGGACATCAAAGTACTCCAAGGTGAATTTAGAATCCCTAAACTTGAACTTATCGGAGTAAACTCCACAATTTTGTTACTTGAACTGTACCTTTCGTTGGCAGCTAACACACAAGTGTCCTAGTTTATAGGTATCAAGTTTCCTTGCTAGATGCGTTATCAAGACATGTAAATGTCTATAGACTTGACTATTAAAATCTAGCAATGAGTGAATTTCGATTAATAAATGGATGGAGTATATCTCGACAACGTCAATGGATCCATTTATTAAATTGGTGGTTCGATGTTGTTGGAAATAACATGTGTGTAGATTATAAATTAAAAATATTTATATGGATGCTTAGTCAGAATATGATTACAGATAATTACAATGCTTACACGTATAGATCAATAGGACATGTACGCAATATTGATTCAATGATAATATGAAATAGACATATAAAACGCTCGCAAATTTGGGAAATGTATACAGTCCTTGTTTATGATGTATTTGCTATGTATAAAATAATACCATATCCTCGTGATCGATTTATGATAAGGTTTATTACTCGAATAAGGCGTCAAACTCAATTTTACATAAACCATATTAATTTTTTTTCATTTATGTCTTTGGAAAGCATGTGTATGCATGCTATACAACATTATATAGAAATAATATGTGTCTCTCGACTTGCTGTATAATATACTAGATGAATGAATGGATAAACACAGGTATGGCCTGAAACCACATAAACATGGGGTTTATTATTCCAAAAACATATACATAGAAAAAGAAAAAATTTTCTGACGTGCGTGCGGGTCAGGAGATGGGCGTGGAGTGGAGATTTGGAGAGTGAATGGAATATTATGTATTGTGACGTAATGTCAATAGATGCGGGGGGCGTGGTTACCGCATCGGGTCACCAAGGTCTCGGACAATATAATCGGAGACGGGTCACCTGCACATATGTGTCTCTCGACTTGCTGTATAATATACTAGATGAATGAATGGATAAACACAGGTATGGCCTGAAACCACATAAACATGGGGTTTATTATTCCAAACCAGGCCAAACCGAAGAATCATGAAGACAGCATGTCAGCAGTGAAGGAGTCCACCTTAAGCTTTAAGTCCAAGTCCGGCGTGATGTAAGAATCCACACTCGACGATAACCAGTGGCCTCTCGCTTTAATATCCGATAAATTAACACCAATTGACGACATATAAGTCGCTCCTCCCCGTCTAAGTGATTGGGTAGAATACACGCCACACAAGCCAGCTTTACGCACTAAGTCACACAGAAAGGTTTTGACCTCCTCATAGGAAGGCTTGGGGATATTTGCTGTGGCAAATAACAATGATGAATCAGGTAGAGGTGATGAAGCCCAGAACCTTGAGAGCCAATATACAGCACACAAGGGGCGTTTACCTAATTTCACTAAAGGTAGGTTGAAGGGCGTGGCCGTCGTCTTGGATGATGACACTCTGATTACCACGCCCCATGGTAAACATGTAATATCTCTCCTTGATAAGCTGTGAGGAGATGAAATAACATGGCCAACACGTAGTAATGATCTGAATAAGAACAAGATCATGGCCCAGAGTTTAACTTGAGTCTTTGACGAAGTATTAACAAAGGCAAACATTTTATGAAGATGTGAAGGCAGAAGAGGATCGGCAGGCGTGGGACTTGCCCCTGGAAGTTTACCAATACCTCTGATGACGGATTTAATCACAGGGTGAGACAACGCCGGGCAGTCGATAAGTCTTAGACGAGCACCGAAGGTAACGCCAGCTAAGTAGGTCGACACAGAAGAGACTTTCATATAGCTTGATAGATATGCGGCGTACATACATATGGCGTCTAGACGAATAGGCGATGACGATAACCCATTGGAGTGAAGAAAAGATTTAAATACTTTCCACTGGCGTTCCCTCTGACGCAGAGTGGACGGGGCTACTGACGCCGACTGAAGTTCCTTGACTCTGATCATCCATTTGTCCATCCCTACAACGATACACATCGTTAAAACAACATAGACCAGCCTCTATCATGATTGAATAGTCTACAGGCTCTTTCTGGTATGGTAGACGAGATAAAAAGTCAGCAACAATATTATTTTTCGTATTGATATAGTGAGGAATTAATTCGATTCCGTAGATAAACATAACCCAATATAGTTCATATAGCCACTGCATGCATGTGCGATTGATGCTCACGCCAGACGTAAGCATGGCAACAACCTGGGTGTTGTCAATGAAGCAATGAACACTACAATTCTTGAATAAATGCTTCCATCTTTTCACGCCAAGTAAGATGGGGAAAAGTTCCTGAACGTTGATATTATCCCATTTAACATTTTCTGATGGGCATTTGGCAATGTGACTACATGTTGAATCAGTCCACGGGATAGAGTGTACACCCCAACCTCCTGCTATCCAGTCAGATCCCATGAAAATTCCAAAGCCTCTACTAGAAGAATCCGAAATCATGGGGAGATGGTACTCATGCCTGGACAAAAGACCCACGCCATTAAATACCTTACAGAAGGCGTGCCACCAGTCTATGTCCCTCCTGAAGGCGTCTGAAATTGTTGATCTATGCAACTTCTTACACAACATCACTTTATAAAGGTCAAACATACGACGACAAAAAGTACGTCCCCCTTTAAATACAGAGGCACAGTGGGCAAGGTATCCACATAATCTTTCTAAATCCTTTTTAGAAATATACTTTGACATTTTCACATTGTCCAGGAGAAGGCGAAGCTTGTCAATTTTTGTCTGGGGAAGGCGAACTGTCATAGCACATGAATCTACTTCAAATCCTAGGTATATGCATGATGTAGCTGGCGTGGTAACTTTATGCCATGCTACATAAAAACCAAGAGACCTAAGGAAGGATATCAGGGTATTGCGGGCAAGGGAACAGTTGTGGAGGGAATCAGACGCCAGGAAAAAGTCGTCTAAATAATTTACCACACGCACATCGTACAATTTATACATGGAATCAGCAATGAAATTTGAAATGTTGTCAAATACACAAGGACCAATACGTAAGCCAAAGCATAGGCGATTGTCTGTTAAATATTTCTCTTGTCCGTCAATAGTCCAGCGAAATCCGCAGAGTGTACGATGGTCTGGATTAACTGCCACGGCTCTATAGGCCGACTTTATATCAACTACACACATGTAATCTCCTCGTGTGACCATATTCGTAGCATCGTCAATATTTTTATACGAAAAGGAACGTATAAGAGAGGAACAATGGAAATTCACCGAAGATTCATCTGGTCGGGAACAGTCAGTTATAGGCCTGACACTACCGTCAGGTTTAAATACCGCACCTAGGGCGTGTATACATTTAGGTTTCTCTTCTACTACCGAAACATAACCTTCAAGTAGTTCAGTAGCAACAATTTTATCCATTTTGATACGTGCTGAATCTTCTAATATAGAAGAATAATTCGGTAAATCATATGCCTCTACTGGCGAGTCTACCACATCAATACCGTCAATCGTATAGTAGAAAACATCAAGATATCTAGTAAATACATCACAACCTTGATAAAATAATGAAGCGGCAACTCTGCACGGCTTCAACTGGACAGGTAATCCGCCCAAAACATGTATACAACTACAACTACCATGAAAACATTTATCGTATACCTTGACCGAACGGCCCTTTGCAGAAGTAGGAGAGACAAAAATCAAACCTTCATCATTATCACAAATACCTTCACGATAAAATTTTGCAATACGATCACAAATAGGTGTATAAACACAATTGTCATGGTCATTTAGTTGAAAAGCATTTACCGGGAGAGAATCAGGAGAATAAGCAACTGTCGAAGGTACGGAATTGTCGATCTCGATGACTGTGGCCTCCATATTGCCACCGTTACAAGCCTTTACAGAAGGAGAGTTCGACAAAATATCATAGGTTTCCGTCTCCAAGACAAAACCCGGTTCAAAATCAATCCGACAGTCGCCAGCACCTACCCGATTCTCTACCGCATCCTATTTGCTTGCTTTCCCCGTCACACAACTTTTGGCGCCATGGTCTGACGCACCGCAGGAAGAACAACGATGAGGAAAATCACATGGATTTTTCAGACATCCCTGTCCGTTAAATTTAAAGCAGACTTTATCCTTCAAGTTTCTGCTCTTTGTCGAAGAAGTAGAAGTTTTAGCAGCTGACGCCCTACGGGAGTTTTCAAAAGAATAATGACGGAGAACTTCCTCCTGTTTCGTCTCGCCGAACGCCGCCAAACCCTTCTTGTTGGCCCTGGTCCTGACAGCAGCATCGTACATAAGTGAAGCTTTAAGGGTGTACATCGACGAAGAGTTTTTCTCCGTCATGGTTAAGCAATGTGACAGTACACCCAATAGTTCATCATGAGGGCGTGAATCACCGATCATTTTCTCCAGAAGTTGAAGGTTCAGTAAGAGTAAAGTATCAAAATTCTCTATAACCTCACCCTTTTCAAGGAATTGCTCCCGGTCAAAACGACCCACTCGCTTCCGAGATGAACTGGCCCTCCTACGACGCACAGGTATTTCGTAAATAGAACTTTCCACACTTTCCTCACGCTGTCTAGAGTCATTATCATCCTTGAACATTGAACGAGAATTACGAGTATTGAACAGCACCTCTGACGATGAACTTGAACTGGCAACCTCAGACTTCTTATCAAGCTTCTCAACCGTGTCCAAGATCGACTTCATCATGCCTTCCAAACCGTTGACACGCCCCGTCAACAAATCAGCCTTCTCGGAAGCAGACATTTCCTCAGGTATGTCGTTATTCTTTTGCCTCGTACAATTCTTTCCCACTTTACCGTCATGAACAGTGTTACAATGACTGCAATGACCCATGTTGTCGAAAAAATCTGACAAATTCACAGCAAAATAGCAGAAAAAATTTTCTGACGTGCGTGCGGGTCAGGAGATGGGCGTGGAGTGGAGATTTGGAGAGTGAATGGAATATTATGTATTGTGACGTAATGTCAATAGATGCGGGGGGCGTGGTTACCGCATCGGGTCACCAAGGTCTCGGACAATATAATCGGAGACGGGTCACCTGCACGAAATTATTCGAGAATCACAGTTAAATAATATACCTCATTTAAAACATAAAATATTACTGGATAATTCATTTCAATCTACGTCTTGTTTAATATATAAAAAGCTATGGAAATATGCATCTAAAAAAATTGAAACAAAACTATAATAAGTATTATACTTATGTGCAAGCTCCACTTTCGCAAATATATTTTACATTTCTGGTCCTCAAAGTGTGCAGATAAGGGAGAGTCTGAAGGTTGTAGTATATATCATTTTTCCAGTCTATTGTTGTCAAGTTCAAAATGAATTCTGTTGTTAGAAGAGATGTGACGCTGAGAACATTTGGAATGCATTTGCATTTGTAAATTTCCGATCCTGAAATGTTGGTTTTCACACAATTCGCGCGAAAACTACAACAATGGCAGATCCCTGCCATTGCAAGCATACAGATGAAGAAAATAATAGAATTCATTTTCTTAAGTTAGATGTTGGTTTAAAGTAGTAGTTGGAAGTTGTTGCTGATTGCCTGAATGTGTGTGCAAGTGTGTGCATGTAGAACTAAGGATTGCAAGTCTTTAGAAAATAAGCTACAATGTGTAGATAAATTTAAGAATAAGTAGTAAAAATTAATGTATGAATTACTACATTGATTTTTTTTTTTTTACATTGATACACATGATATAATTTTTACCATTGTAATGACATTGCAATTTATCGTAAACATTATTGCTGGGTTTATAAATTTTAACAAATAGATTTACTTATTGTTCATGCTAGCATTGTTTTGAACAACTGTGTATTCATCTTGGGTGGTACTAAAACTATCAGTTTAATTGGGGAGGGGAAAACTGAGAAAGAAATAAAAACGCTGTGATTCTACAAAACATTTATGGATCTACATAGATAAAGCAAGGGGTTGTGAGAACAATGGATTTAGTGCAAAGATGTATATATATATATATATATATATATATAGATGAACTTTTGTTTATATATCATTGAAAAATAGGAATTATATACTATGATGTAAGTATGAACATTTGCTATGTTATTAATTTAATAATATTAGGTACAAAAATTGATTTTAAGAATAAATATAAAGAACTAAACTTGCACAAGACTGAACAGTTTTTTAAAAATAGTCTTTTGTGTCAAAACAGCTTTATTTATAAAGGAACATGCGTGCTAAAATAAAATGACTATACTGTAAGGGTTACAAAAAAAGGCTTTGTTTCGTTTCTTATTAAGGATCGTTTTGCATTAGTACTTAGAAATTTAAAAAAGATTATATCTTTGATTTTAATATATTTCAATCATAAATACACTTTACTTAATCGAAATGTAGTTATAAAGGTAAAGAATATACAAATAACATTTCAAATTAAAGAATGTGAATTAAGTTTTTCATTTTTTTGCCAGCAATTTATTTCTCAACACAATGCTAAATATATATTTTTTATCAAAGAGTGTAATAATGACGATTTCAGCTGGATTCCAGTTCCCAACTTAAATATCAAAATAGGAGATGCCTTTGTTTGTAATTATTTAAAAGTAAAGTTTAATAACCATACAATATTATCAATTTCTCATACATATAAAGGCAGTTGCCTTACTCAGTCTGTAAAGCAATTTTATGTGGTTTGTTTGGATATAAAACGTTTATGTGATACAATGCTATTGTAACATGGACATTATTGATAATCTAGCTTCTTTGATTATTGCAAATTTGTTTACTGAGGTCACAAATTTGGAATCAAATATTAAGTACTGGACCAATGTTTATAGTAGTAGAGATCATTGTTTATTATATGGAACTCGTACATTTTCAAAATCAAATTCCAAGCTAGCAAAAAACACATTTAAAATTGAAGCCGACTTTAATACTGTTTTATTTAAGGAGTTGAGAAGAAAATGTAGAGATTCATTTAGACAGAATTTCCCTTATATTTTTTTTACAATATTTAGAAAATAAACACTGCAAAGAGCTTAGAAAAGCTATTTCTTCATCTAATAAGACACTTATAAGAAATGACTTATTATCAGCAAACAGCCATATATTTTCTTCTTTAGCTCATTTGTTTTGTATTTCAATTAATGTTTACAGAAATACAAAACATACAAACATGTATACACCAAATAAATCATTTAGAAAAGAGGTAATTGTTATTGAATATAACAGGGAAATAGATTCCTATGTCCAGTCTAGCAGAAAGTTGGAGTCAGAATCGAAAAAAATAGTTAAAAAGTCTACTTGCAGCAGCACATCTAAATTGTCAGATAATTCTCATTTTCGAAACAAAGATTGTAGTGCATTTACATATCACGGCAAGCGGAAATTAGTAAATACAGAAAGTAATTAATCTGATGAAAAAAAGAGAAAGAAAAACAAAGAGGAACACTTTTCTGTTGCTGGTGTAAATACTTCTACAATCTCTGGCGCCACTGTGTCTACATCTAATTATTATTTAACTCCAATGGAATCATTATCTATGGCGAACAATGTAACATTACAAAAATCTCCATGTGAAACGCATCCAAATCCTTTGGTACACAACTTAAGTTTGGATATTGAACATTTTGAAGGAGATACTACATGGAAAGATGATTTTGGAGCATCTGAATTAGATCTTTTTGTTGAATGCTTGTCAACAAAAAATACTGATAATGTTGAAACCGTTACACAGAGGTATGATGATAATGAAACTATTTCAGAAAAAACTGAGTCATTAACTAACAAGGAACAATCAGAAATTGATAATGCTGCTTGTGGTAATATATTGTTTAATGAAAACACTAGCGAGCTGTATGACATGCCAATGGCGGATGAGCTTTTTAAACCAAAAACCGATGTAGCTTTAAGCAAAAAGGACAAGGAATACGCATTAAGTAAAATTACAACAGTTTTAAATATTTGCAATCGAATTGAAAACCATGTTAAGGTTTTAGAAAAAAATATAATTTCAGGAACTTTAAATAATTGCACGCTTTGTCCAGTTCATTGCATGGCATCTTTAGATAAAGGAACCAAAGGAAAAAGAGGTCCTAAAAAGAAAATAATATTATAATGGAACGTGAGTCTTTTTATATTTCTTTGCTTTCCAATTGTAAGCATTCATCAAGACAAAATATTGCATCTCATTTTTTTACTGAATTACCAGTAGAAATAATGTTTGAGAATGGCGATTGGGATGTCGCCCTTGTAGAAATTAACGTGCCAATCTCTTGGTATAATGTACCTGAAAAGCCAACTGCAAATAGAACTGTTTCACATATAAGAAACTATTTTAGATTAAAAAACGGTGTTAAGGTGACTCAGTAGTGATTATGTAACGGGGTGCGCGCAACGCCTAGCGTGAGTAGCGGGTTACAACTTTTGCCATTTTTCACGCGCCTGTGTGTGTGTGTATTCAATATATATGGCAGGGAATATCAGCATTATGCAGATGAAGTATGTATATAATTTAGTCTTGATATAAACTATTCAGCCTGCTGATTTTTGGTGTGTGAGTGAGTATTTACAATACCTGCATCTATATTAAATTTCATTAAGATTCATGGAGCCGTTTTTGTTCAAATCAAATATTTATCAGGAATTTCATTTTTTTCCCATTTTTTTCTCATAAATAAGTCATAATATAGAAAAATCTAGCCTGGAAAGCCATCCTGATTTTTTGTGTATGAGTTAGCAAATACTGTATCTACATTCATATTAAATTTTAAAAAAATTCATCAAACAGTTTTTTTTTAAACGCTGATTGTCATCAGCCAAAGTCAATTTTGCTAGTGCCCTATACTGCCACTGGGGGGCTTCCAGGGGGCTAACTCAGGATTTGAGGAAAAAAAAATTATTTGATGATTAGTATATATATGTTGAATGTCTGGGTGAAATTTGATGTCTGAATTCATGTGAGAACCATTTTAAACGAATTATGTTGATAAATCACTCAAATATAGTAAAATCACTCAAATATGATTTATTATTTCTATCTCCATACCGCCATAGCATGAAAACTAGCCTGGTGACCTATATTTTTTTTTAACCCAATAATGATTATTTCATGTCAAGTATCATTGGTAAAATTTTTAGAAAAATTCATCAATAAACAAAATCACTACTGAGTCACCTTAAGCAACCAAAAGAAATAACTGATATTGTTTCATTTCAAAACAAATATACTTCAGAACAAATTCCCTATGGACATATTCAAGATTTTATTTCTTGCATTAACAAAGTTTTTCTTAAACAGGATAACCTAACTGTTTTAAGATATAACAATTCCGTAAGACATACTCATATGTCTCTTCATCCTCAAAATTTGCGACCTATTTTATATGTTGCACCAGGAGATAAAGTTATTATATCAAAAGAAATGTCTAAAATACTTAAATTTGATCAATGCATACCAGAAACAACCAGGTGCTGATGTTGCTGTTTTTAATGGAAAAGAAATATCTAAATCTAATAGAATAAAAATTAGAATAATCTAAATCCTAACAATTTAAAAGCGATACAAGATATTATTGGAATGCACCATGATTTAAATTACTCATACACATCATATAATGCATGTGCTGTCCCTAATTTTGCATCTCTTTTTATATATTCAAATATTGTTGATTTTGAAATATTGTCAACGGCATATACTCGGTTATTAAAAACAGTTTCTGTTTGGGGTGCTTTTGGCAGTACTTTAAATGTTGTATATTCCAAACCTCAATATAAAAAAGTAACATCTCGAGAAATAAAGGAAATTGAAATTTCCATTATGAATGATCAGGGAAAGCCAATTCAATTTCAATATGGTAAAGTAAGTCTTGTTTTACATTTTCAAAAGCGTGCTAAGTAATTTAATTCCTAGGTGTCGCCAGCCGCTAGGGAGGCGACCCCATGAGATGAAGGTCCAATTTATGGTCTTAGTACAACGTTTTAATTAGTTTGAAAATAAAAAATCTAAGGCCTTATGCATGTCTAGTAAACAACCAAGAGTTGATGCCGTGGTTAACCTGTGGACTCTTGGTCAGACAATAAGGGTATCAGCATGATTACATCCGCATTTGTTTTCAGTATTTAGTTGGTGCTTAACTTTCTGAAAATGCCTTTCTTAGTGGTCAAAAACAATGCTAAAAAAGCACTAAACGGTGTAGTGACTGAATACATTACCAAACCAAGAAAATTGCAATTAGATCCGCATTTATTTACAGAACGTCAACGAAATTATTTTTTGCGAAAAATAAGAAAAAAATATCGAGAGTTTGGGGGAATAAAATTTCAATTAAGAATTGAAGTAAAGTTAGGTAAATACAATATTACAACTGGTCGATACCATGAAATTAATCCTTCTTTTAACAGCGTTGCTATTTCAGTTTTTGATGTATCATCTATGGAATTGAAATATGATACAGCCTTAAATGAAGCACTTGGATTTTTTGACAACTTTATATATATGGGAAGTGGGTGGTTTGTGGTGGAAATTATTCAGTATGTATTGAGCATCTGTAAAGCAAATCCTTGGGGTGGTAATATATGTAAATTACCACCTTTTTCACAATATAAATTTTTTTTATTAATGTACCATCTGCTGGAAACAAATGTTTTATATATTGCATATTGGAAGGGTTTATAAAAGCTGATTACCCAGATATAAAACGCTGCAGCAAACTGAAATGGTCGGAACAAAGATACGAAAATTATTTATTTAAAACAAATACAAGACAGCTGAATTTAAATTCAAAATTTCATATCATTTCCTATGAATTTAGGAGACATTTCAAAATTTGAAAAAGATTTCAATTAATGTATTTGGATTAATGAAAGGTAAAAAAACAATAAAAAAACCATTGATGCCATTTCCAATGTATGTGTCAACAAAGATTGCCGATGACAAATGTCATTTAAACTTACTTTTATATAATCACCATTTTATGCTTATTACAAATTTCAATAATTTTGTATATCCATTTTTTTGGAATAAACATAAATATTTTTGCCAGAAATGCTTACTATCATTTACAAATAAAAATTCATTAAATTTACACATAGAATGTAACCAGTGCACAAATGGAGATTACAGTGGACAGTCATTGCTAATGCCTGAACAAGGAAATACCATTAAATTTACAAATTTTGTTAATCAAATAAAGAATCCCTTTGTTATATATGCAGATTTTGAATCATTTATTCAAAAGCAAAACAAAAAGAAAGGAGAAAATACTCGCATTATTTCAAAGCATAAAGTCAATGCATTTGGAGCTATATTTATTTCAAAATATAAAAAGTACAATGAAGATGTTTATGTATATCTTGGAAAGAATCCTATGAAGGCATTTGTAAAATATTTGCTACAAGCCAGAGACAAAATTGCTCGAATTTTACAAGATAACACAGAACAAATGCCTAAATTAACTAATGTAGATATTAAACGCTTGAAAAAAGTTAAATCTTGCTATCTTTGTGGGCAGTTATTTGATAAAATACATAGACCTAAAGTTCTTGATCATTCTCACTTGGGTAAAGAAGGTATTCCAGAACGAGACTTAAATTATGCATGCAATAAATGCAATTTAACTGTTAGTGCTTTGAAAATGGATACTATGAGAATACCTGTTATTATGCATAATTTAATAGGGTATGATTCTAATTTTTTAGTACGAGAAATGTCGCGGTACATACACCAAAAAATTAAAGTGTTGCCTTTATCTTCAGAATTTTTTTTTGCTATGTTCGTAGATAAATTCGTATTTATGGATTCTTTTCAATTTCTTCCAGATTCATTATCTAATTTAGCAATTAAGCTAGCTAGCGAGGGAGAACACAAAATGAAACTAACACAAGAATCCATTTCAGACAAAGAATTATTACCTTTGGTTATTAAAAAAGGAGTTATGTGTTACAATTATATATCATCATTTCATATTTTAAAAGAAAAAAAACTGCCTCCAATTGAATGTTTTTATAATGATTTAACACAAAAATCAATATCTCAAGATGATTATAAGTTTGCCCAAAAGGTATTTAAAAAGTTTCGTTGCAAAAACATTGGTCAATATCTAATTGTGTACTTAAAAACAGATGTTCTTCTTCTTGCCGATGTTTTTGAATCATTTAGAGAAACAAGTTTATCAAACTATAAACTAGACCCGGTACGCTATTTAAGTGCTCCATCTCTTACATATGATGCATTATTCAAGTATACAGGTATTGAAATTGACTTATTAAATGAAATAGACATGTATTTATTCATTGAAAAAGGAATTAGAGGAGGTATAACAAATGTTTCACATCGATATGCAAAAGTAAATGGTCCTAATGAACACATTCTTTATTATGATTGCAATAATTTATATGGTTATGCCATGTCATTTCCATTGCCATACAAAGACTTTTCTTGGGTGGATTTTGCACTTTATGATAGTTTTAATGTTATGAAAGTTAAAAGCAATGCCTCAATTGGTTATATTTTAGAAGTGGATTTAAAATACCCTTCAAGCCTTCATAATTTACATGACTCATATCCTTTAGCCCCAGAAAAAAAGAAAATATTACAAAGTAGTTTATCTGTATATGCATGAAATGTAAAGGATTTATTTAACCTTCGAGGCAATACATTACCTTTAAAATTGGTTACGACACTAGAAGAAAAATACAATTATGTAGTGCACTATAGATGTTTACAGTTTTATTTAAAAAAAGGTCTTAAAATAACTAAAATACACCGCATATTATCTGTTAAACAAAAGCCGTGGATGAAACCTTACATTGATTTTAACAATGAAAAAAGAAAATCAGCTAGTTCAATTTTTGAAAAAGATTTTTTCAAATTAATGAACAATGCAGCATTTGGTAAATGTATGGAAAATACAAGAAAGAGAGTTAACATTAACATCATTCAAAATCCAGATGAATGCGCATGTTACATGAGGCGACCTACTTTTCAGGCAGCGCACATATACGATCAAAACCTAGTTGGAATTGAATATAGAAAAAAACAAATTCTTTTAAACAAACCCATATATTTAGCATTTAGTATTTTGGAAATATCAAAACTGAAAATGTATTATTTCCATTATAATCATATGATGCAATCATTTGTGTATCCTAATATTCGACTATTGTACACAGATACAGATTCTCTTATTTACAAAGTTTGCGATCCTAATTTTAAGCAAAAAATAAAAACTGAGTTAGTGAATGAATTTGATTTTTCAAACTTAGCACCAAATAATGAACTATATAGTTTAAGAAATGAACGAGTTTTAGGTAAAATGAAAAATGAAGTTGGTGGGCGGGAAATACTTGAATTTATTGCTTTAAAACCTAAAATGTATTCAATGATTTTTAAAGATAATACAACCGAAATTAAGAAAATTAAGGGAGTTAAAAAATGCACAATGATCAGTTAAAACATGAACATTTTCAAACGGCTTTATTTCTAACACAAAAAAAAAATGCTTTGTGTACATCAATTAGAAGTTTCAAGCATGATGTGTACACTGTGGAAACTGATAAATTAGCTTTGTCTCCATATGATGATAAAAGGTTGTTATTTCCAAATGGAATACGATCATATGCCTATGGAAACGTAAACATTATCAATGAAAACCCAATTAATAGTTTACACAAAAGAAAACGAAAATACTCTGATATTTAATATTGCTAAGATAAACAAAATAAATCTCTATAGATTATTACTTGGATTTCATATAAGGTAAACCATATTGTTTATATTATTATTTGATTGTTTCACAGGTTTTAATAATGGCAAAGAGAAGTCGTTCTGTTGGTGGTGATACAGATAAAATAGCTGTAGAAGAACCATTAGTTTTACGTTTTGCTAAACTTTCCAAAAATGCATATTGTCCAATTAAAGGTTCTATAAATGCTGCTGGCTATGATGTATATAGCGCATATGATGCAATCATACCTGCAAAAGGTAAAGCATTAATTCAAACGGATATTCAAATTGAGCCACCTACAGGTTACTATGGTAGACTTGCTTCACGATCGGGGCTAGCTTGGAATAAATTTATTACGGTTGAAGCTGGTGTAATAGATCCTGACTTTTGTGGTAATGTTACAGTTGTATTATTCAACTTTAGCAATGAAGCATATAATGTATGTAAAGGTGATCGCATTGCCCAAATTATTATGGAGCGATTTTGCTTACCGAAAATTGTGGAATGTGAATTTTTAAATGAAACAAATCGTGGAATAAGAGGATTTGGTTCATCTGATAATGAATAAATTTCACTAATTAAAATGCCACTATGATTCGATCAATGGTATACATAAAACTAGGGGCTGATCTGTACTACATAAAAACGGTTAAACTTGTTTAATTGCTATTGGGTTTTTACTGCATGAAATGTGCTTTACTGCATGAAATAAAGTCAAAGTATATGTTGATTGTGCAATATATAGTAAACTTGTTTAATTGCTATTGGGTTTTTACTGCATGAAATGTGCTTTACTGCATGAAATAGAGTCAAAGTACATGTTGATTGTGAAATATATAGTATTCAGTTTTTTTACTTGTTGATTCACAAAAATAATCTTACCCCTTATCTTCTCAAAGAATCATGGATAAAGGAAAGAAAAAAAATGGTAAAACACATACTTACACTGTTGCATTAAGTGAGAGGAGAAGAGTAAATGTGACTAGCTTTAATAACAGTGTATGGATACACATCAATGACTCAAAAAAAGGGTCGCACGTTACCTTGGACAAAGCCGATTTCTATAAATTGGCGCAGGAACATAAAAGAATTAAAAGATACATAAAAAGTATTGAAGGAGAAATCCAATCAGAATTAAAAAAAGAGAGTAAGTATTCAGGGGAAAAAAATAAAAAGTCGGGAAAACGACATGAAGAAACAGAAACTGAACCCGAATACGAAAATTCTTGCTCTGACGTTGAATTATCATCAGAAAATGAATAGGTCTAGAAAGAGGTCTTGAAAAAAAAAATAGGGAAAAATTTCCAGTTCTCCTGCTTTCCTTTTTTACCATGACTTCCCAGTACTGGCTTATAGTGAGTCCCCTTCCCTTGGAGTCAAGGGGAAAGTCGTCATGCCCCTGTCTTTTTCTGGTTGCTGTGAGTAAAACGGGGGGGTCTCGTGTTTTAACTCAACAGGGCCTGTTAAAAGTGTCATTAGATTGATATCCTTGCCTACAATTTCGTTTGCGCTTGATCTGTAAGCTTGGACTGTTCCACCGAAAATATTTTTATAATATTAAGCATATCCTTTTATTACATACCTTAATACCTTATACATAAACATTATAAAACATATTGTTTATCGCATACACATTATAACACTGCGTGATTATATATCTCGGCTTATAAAAATTTAAGCTAAAACATTGTTGAGATAGTATATTTTAAAAGTGTATTTATATTTACGATGGATATAAAGAAAAGCATTATCTGCAAATATTGTGGTGATATCGAAGGTACCTTAGCTATAGGTAAAATATATTGTATAAACTGCGCTGAGAATTGCTTTAAGGAGTGTATTAGATGTCATTTACCGCATACTTCACCTCTTAGGTACACATTAAACAAGGAACGTTGTAACAGCTGCCAACGAAAATACGAAAAAGAATATTTTAAACGTTGCCAGACAAACAAAATGGCATCTACACCTAAAAAAAATCAATTAACAAAGTAGAAAGTGAAAGTGAAGACAGCAGTGATAGCAGCAGTATGGATTCTTCTTCCACTACAAAAATAATTAGTACATCGGATGAAGAAAAGGGAAAGAAAAATAGAAAAAAGGTTTGCAACAAACGTAAAACAAAGAAACCCAGCAGTGATTCAACAGACGATAATTCTGATAATGAAGCATCCACTGTTCATAAAAAGCATACACATAAAAGAAAAAAATCTCAAAAAAGCACAACTTCCATTAAAAAAAACTCATGGTGATAATGCAACAACAAAGGATAAACACAGTAATAATAGCAATAGTTTACCATTAGGATTGGTGCTACCACAATTACCACCATTAAAAGAACAACAGCTACCTGTACCAAAACCACAAACACCACCAACACCACCCGCCCCTACAGTTCAACAAGCTATACAAGCGGGCGATTTCGATATAGAATCCTACATAAGGCAATGTAATAACAAAAGATTACATCAAGGTATGTATAACATTGGAGATTACTTTAAACAATCCCCTTCTTCAAGTTCTGCACATAATTCACCTCTTATTACCCCCGAAGGTAGTAGTACAAATCCAAAAAGTGGGGTAAAAGAACGAAAAAAACCTGGACCAAAACCAGGATCTCGTAAAAAAAATACCAAAACATCAACAATGCCCTTGGAATGTTCTCAAATTGGTCCATTGCATTTCGGGCTTCAGCCACCGGTCTCTGATATTCCATCAGCTAATGTAAATCAAAAAGAAATAAAACTTCCATATCTTCAAAATGAGGGAGATGTACTATGCGGATACATTCCTATAGTAATGATAAAAAAACACTAAACTGTTATGGCCACAAAAAAATTAATTTTAAAATCGATTTACTTTAATCCAAAACATCCAGCATCGTTTGGGTCTGTGCAAGAAGTATTTTCTGCAGCTAAATCAATTAGAAATGACATTTCTTTAAAAGATGTAAAAACATTTCTTGCAAATACATATACCTACACTAGTCATAAAAAAGTTAATCATGAATTTCTACGTCGAAAAATAATTGTAAAAGGTATCAACGATCAATGGCAAATAGATTTAATTGATATATTGGGTTTAAGAAAACAAAATAATGACATTCGATACCTTTTTACTTGCATTGATTGTTTTTTCGCGCATGGGATATGTTGAACCCATGAAAAGAAAGTTTTCAAGTAATTCAGTAGAAGCATTTACAAACATATTAAATAAAGCCGGTACCAAACCTAGAATTGTTCAATGTGATGAAGGAAGTGAATTTAAAAAAGATTTTCGATCATTTTTACAGCAAAATAACATTCATTTTTTTCATACATCACAAGACACAAAATGTGCAATTGTTGAACGATTTAATAGAACATTTCAAGATCGATTATATGGTTATCTGTCGGCTTATCATACCATGAGATACATCGATGTTTTACAAGACCTTGTTGAAGGGTACAATGCTGCTAAGCATAGAACCCTTAACATGAGTCCCAATGATGTAAATCCACTAAATGAGCGATCTCTCTGGCTTCATCAATATAAAAACTATATATATTCCAAAACACCT
Source organism: Sthenelais limicola (assembly GCA_942159475.1). Classification (NCBI taxonomy): domain Eukaryota; kingdom Metazoa; phylum Annelida; class Polychaeta; order Phyllodocida; family Sigalionidae; genus Sthenelais; species Sthenelais limicola. The sequence continues at coordinate 67,843,627 of OW804096.1, forward strand.
AGCAATGCATTTAAAGTAAATGATAAAGTATACCAGCAAGAGGCTTGACCTTGAGCTGAGATATTATGCCTATTGTGAGTAATAAAGTTTTTATATGTGCACGAGTAATTTATGTCAAAGATCCTCCCCCAAGCAACGAGGGATCTACTGCCAAGTCAATTACATGTAAACTCATAATAAACCCTTTCAAAAAAAAAAAAAAGTTAGAATCACTAAATATAGAAAAATATTTGATTGTGGTTACCTTCCTAAATGGCAAAAAGAAATATTTCAAATTAGCATATGAGTAATTCTCCCAAACGGGCAGCATTTGATTTCAGAAGGCCATTTTTTTAGAAAAAATAAAATTCGTTGAATATCTACAATTTGTGGTGTACACATAGCAGGGAATATCAGCATAATGCAGGGGAAGTTTGGGAAGGCTGCGACCAATATTTCGATCCTAAACCTATGATTCAGATACCTATATTTTCCCTATTATTTTGCCTTATTTCAGCCTCATTAAGCCTGATTAATCAAATGATTTAGTGTAAAAATGAGATATATTATTCACTAATTCGTCTGGCACAATTAAATGAAAAGTCAAAGCTAGAGAATGGATGTTTGTTGGCAAATGAGTACCTGGTTCTAAAAAGAACTTTGACTTGATTTTGCGAAAATATTCATGTTATTACTATAAAATCATTGTGTTGGAATAGGAGCATCTCTCTTTTTTTAAAATAATTATGGCGTAACGGCGACGCTATGGCGTAACGGCGACATTGGTACACAACCTCTCCTGAATTTAACAACAGTATCATTTAATTATATTTATATTTTTCACCTTTTTCAAGCAGGCATCAATAATTATAAGAAAGGTCGAAATTACATGAAAATGTTTTTTTAAAAAAAATATTGGAGATATATCACATGTCGTAACGCGACATCAAATATTCCCATACCAGTTCAAGGACTTTTATCTGAGGGAATACAAGGTTTCAGATACTTCATGGGTTAGTAACTTTTTTTAAAAATGAAAACATACATGTATGTGCACCTTTTCGCCAATAAATACTAATTGCAATTCAATAATAATGTTTTGTTTTGGGATATTTAATTATTTTCAAGCTTATAGATGTCGTAACGCGACACAAATATTCCAAAACAATATTTTCCAATTCTAGATCAGTTTAAATGTACGATTACATGAATATTGTGTTTTTTCATAATAATGAAGGTGTGTGCATGTGTAGAGACCATTTTTCTTCAGCAGAAGTAATATATTTTCTAAATCAGGCTGTGTATTATATTCAAATTCCATAACTATTACATATTTTCTAGCCTAAAAAAGCCCTTTTATCACAATAGCGGCGAAGATTTTGGCATAAGCGCTCTAAAAGTGGGGTTCCCACAGCCTCATTTTTGCCTAGGAACTCGAATAAAATGGTTATAATCATGTGTGATCATCCCAAATACAGGTTGTCGAGACCCTAGGCTGGAAAACCAAATGATACCCGATTGGGAGAATTACTCATATATTACGTACATATCCGGAAACATATGTTTTAGAAGATAAAAATGGTGAGTATTTGCATGGTAATTTTTATAAAGAAGAATTGAATTTAGTAACTGGAGCATGATATATAATAATTATTGCTTGCATGAAACCAGCGTTATATAAAACATGCATAAGGTATTTTATATAAGTTTATTATAAGGTATGTGTATCCCAGGTATATGTATTCCCATTTATGTTTGTTACTTATCATCTTTATAATTTGAATACATATATATAGAGAGAATGGGACGAGCCGGCAATAAGCGAAAATTTATAGGACGAGATTCGTCCACATAAGCACGATGCCGTAGGCAGAGTGCTTATGTGGGCGAATCAAGTCCTATAAATTTTCGATTATTGCCGGCGAGTTCCATTCTATATTTATTATATGTGCATAAAATTTGATCATATGTCATCAGATATTACTGAAAAAATACTAAAGAAGTCTCAGAGAGCCCCACTGCCCCGCTGCCAGCCCCACTGCCAGCCCCGCTGACAGTCCTGCACTATGCGATCATGCAGTATTTATTTTAGGTCTACTTATATTGTTGACTTAAAATGTTCATAACACAGCCATTTCTTGAGCTACATTAATAAAATGTATATCATTCAATAGAGAATTTAATGCTCTATTTAATGATATGGGTTTTATTATGTATTTCTATAATTATAGTACCAGAATCACGGGTGGATTACCAATCACGGGGATTTGTTTACATGCTCCGCGGAGAGCCAAAGCTCCGCGAAGCATAATAACAGAGCTATTTTTAGACAACTACATTTCATATACGACACGTCCTATATGAATATTTTTATAGCACCCCACTTATAGCATGTCTCATATAGAATGCGCGTATAATAAAAGCATATATATATAAACCCAATTATATAGCATATATTGCATGCAAATAAACTCGATTAACATAAGATAATATAACAACAATAAAAAACATGAACCCGAATATTTGTGTTATTTGTTATTTGTGTTTGATGCAAGACTAAAAACACCATTTTCCCTTATTGTTGCGGGACCAAGCAATTGTGGTAAAACTACGTTTGTTTATAATTTACTTTTAAATCAAGAAAGAGTTATTGATCATCAATTTGACTATACATTATGGTTTTACGGTCAAATCCCCCCTAACGAAAAAGTATCTCAAAAAATTCCCAATCTAAAAATTGTTGATGGACTTCCTAGTACCTTTGACAACTATATTCAATTTGGAAAAAAAGGTATTGCTATATTTGATGATTTAATGAGTGAATGCACTAATAACCCTTTAATTACAGACTTTTTTACTAGACGCTCTCATCATGAAGATGTAAGTATTGTATTTATAACACAGAATCTTTACCATGGAGGAAAAGAACGAATTAACTTTACTAAAAATGCAACATACCTTTCTATTTTTAATTCTCCTTTAGATCAATCACTACCTTACTCATTAGGACGGAAATTAATGCCAAGAAATCAAAAACCTTTATGGATATTTATTCTCATGCTGTAAACAAACCACACGGATATTTGTTTGTAGATGGGCATCAGGAAACTCCTAGAAATGCTATGTATAAAAGTGATCTCTTTGATACAGTTCAAAAAGTTTTTATACCCTTTAAAAAATAAATATCAATAAGATAGCTGATTTATAAAACAACTATTCAACAACTGTTATTTCTATACAATACTTTAGACAACATTATTGCTAAGTATAAGCACTTTTTAATATTATAATCTAAACCATTTATTATAATAATGACTAAAAAACAAAAGCATATGAGTAGTAAGCGTTCAGCAGTTGAGAGCGCATATAAAAAAGGAGTTTGAGGTGAGGGTGGTGCAATATGTAATGTATTTTTTATTGACATATAATGAGTCATTGTTATTAATCATATCATTATTTGCCCTATTTAAGCCTTTGAACAATTAATATTATATAACAATACAGGGGGGTGGGTGGGAGGGGGTAGAAGGAGGGGAGGGAGGTGAGGGGTTGAAAGGAAGTGAGAGAGGGAGGGAGGATTAAAGGGTAGGAAAGGGAGGGGGAAAGGAGGGAGGGAGGGGAAGGGGAGGGGGTAGGAGAGAGGCTAATGAAAAGAATGATCCTTCACCTTTGAGAGATGAAGACTGAATGAGTGTCCCTAAAGATGAGTCATTGGTCACATGATCACCTGACATGAAAACATGGTCACATGACATGGAGAGAATGATTTTGATTGGACGGGAGGATCACCTGATAAAGTGATGCATGACTTTAAGCATGATGTTATAATCATTGGATACCATATATGGGTTTATGAGGTGATGACCTTTTGCCCTTGTATTTAATACATGTTATGATTTCATAATGGGTGGAGATATTGTGAAACATTTTAGGTATAAAAGACTTTCACTCTCAATGAGAGCCACATCTACACAATGGATTCAACACTGTCAGACGTCCAAATTGCAGTATACATTGATTTTTTCAATGAAGCAGAATCACTGTTTTTATGGGCACAGCAAAATGGAATTTTGAACAAAGCAATTATTGTTCAAAGGATTTGTGATCTTAGAGCAAAGGTAAGAAATGATTCTTTTCATTATTACTCGAAATTTATGATATGTATATAGATAGAGGCATATTATTTTAATAATTTTTAGGAGATATTATTAGTTGATATTTATAATATATCATTTTTACATTAATTTTTTCAGGAAACTAATGAAGCACTTGAGCGCCATCATCGAAATATTCAGTTAATGACAAATTTGACTGATATTGAACAGTACATGTCTGATAACAATATTCAAGAGGATCATATAATTACGGGGAAAAAAGCTGAACTTGAGGTGAAGTAGAAAGTATTTTATTATACTTATTGCTAAAGACATATTTTAGTACATAAACATGTTATTTGTATTACAAATTCAACTTTGATATTTCTACTTTACACACTCTACGTAAGCTAATATAACCTATTTTACTAAAAAAACAATATAAGTTTTATTCTGCTAACACATTAAAGTTTAATATATTTTCTTTATGCTTATTTAGATTCACATTTTGGATGAATTCTTTGTGAATCCCCCACAAACATCGAATACATTTTTTCATTCACCTGAAAACAATAAACAACATATTTCTTCAATTCCAAGCACATCGTTTCCTCCACTCCCAAGCACATCGCTTGCTCCAATTCCAAGCACATCGATCGCTCCGACCCCAAGCACATCATTTGCTTCAATTCCAAGCACATCGTTTGTTGTGAATTCACCCGCATTAATTGATTCACATAACTTCCATTCCACGACTTTTTCGATAGCACCTGCAAACAATGAAGAATGTGCTATTTTATCTTCATATTATCAATCCGGTGATGGAATAAGAAAGAAGGAATTAACAACAAAAGTTAAGGGACGACAAGGGAAAAAGATTTCTAACCAGCAACAATTTTCATGCCCTCACTGCACTAAAGGATTTACTTATAAAAGGAATTACAACAAGCATGTTGATGTGTGTTTGGAAAAAGTAGGATGTGAACATTGTCAAAAGGTTTTTAAATCTGTACAGGAAAAGAACAAGCATCAGCTTTCTTGCCCGACAGTTACATGCAAGGTTTGCGGGCATGTAAGCAATTCAAAACCCGAGCATGAACAGCATAGCAGACTTCATAATCATAAACTTTATTCCTGCAAGAAATGTGAAGAAACGTTTAGATCAAAAAAGGATCTTTCAACACATCAAGGGATGCTGCATGGAGGTGGAGATATAGGGCAGAGCTTTCCATGGGGGGATAACAACCCCTGGGAAAATGCAGACGGAGAACAAGATAAAGAGCTTAAACTCGCAATTATATCTAACAAAGGACATATTCTTGCAAGTCACAAGGTTGGTGATATTGTCTCCGTTTTTAATTTCCCGACAAACAATTTAGAAAATGGAATGAGTGAAATTTCCGATCATTTAAACAAAATCTTTGTAAATCAAAATCATGCATTTAGAGTGAATATTGCTTTTGGGGTTATTGTGCAAAATATCGAAACATCTGAATATAGGTATTTTATCCCTTATAAAAATAGCACAATTTTTGATCTTCCATTAAGGATAAACAGTCATAAGGATTTAGAAAAAATGAAAGAAAAACTAGCAGAAGTAAATGTGGATGAATACTTTATAATGAATAGACCTAATACAAAGTGGGTAGGAGTAATGATTGTGAATGCAACATATTTTATAACAAAGTCTAATTATGTTTTAGGGAAGGGTTTTTTACCCGACTTTATTAAGTGTAAAACATCGATAACAGGGATGGATAGCGATAGAAGTAGGAGGCAGCCTATTACGGATAACTTATGTGCATTTAGATGTTTAGCTGCGTTTAAAAAGTGTGATAGGATAACATTATCTGCAATTGTTTTTTATCATAAGTATAGAGAGTATCTTTTCAATGTTTTAGGAAGGCGAATAACAAGTGACCCCAAACTTTTTCAAGGTCTTCTAATTGAGGACATAGGCGAGTTTGAGAGATGTTTTGAGGTTTCTATATATGTTTATGAACTTACTCCTAATGATACGGTCATTCTTCGATATAAACCATCCACGAATTATATAAAGACTATGTACTTGAATATGTACGAAAGTCATTTATCTTATATAAATAATTTTTCAGCATATGCTAAGAAATTCTCATGCTCATTATGTGTTCGAATTTTTGACAAAATTTCAAATTACAAAACGCATCTTTCGAAATGCGGGAAAAGAACATCATATAAATTAAAAGGAGGATATTACTCATCTCCACGCACAATTTTTGACGAGCTTGAAAATAATGGGGTTATAGTTCCGGATAATTTACGTTTTTTTGAACACTTTGCAGTTTTTGATATCGAGTCTCTTTTGGAAAAGGTTGAACCTGGAAATGCTGAAAAGCTGCATTGGATGCAAAAGCATTCTGCAATATCAGTTTCAATTTGTTCTAACATTCCAGGTTTCACAAATCCAAAATGTTTTATTGATTCTGATTTAAAATCATTAACATTAAAAATGCTCAAGTATTTGCAAAAAATCCAGGAAACATCATACAAAATTCAGCTTGAAAAGTTTGAACCGTATATTCAGCAATTAAAGAAAATTCAGGATGAATGTTTAGAAGAACAGATGAATGAAGAATGGTTTCCAAAATCAGATTATTTCAATGAAAATAAAGAACAAAATGAACATGAGAATGATGATGATGATTATGATGAAGAAGAGGAAGAGGAGGAATATGTTGAGGATATAAACGAAACAGAATGTTTAGACGAACTTGAGAGTTCATATAATGAAAAACTAAATGAAAAATTAAAAAGTGAAAATAAATCACAAGATGGCGGTGGACCTCATCACAGGATGAGGAAGTATTTAGAATCAATTTACTCTAAATTTATTCGATACATAGAAGAAATCCCTGTTCTCGGGTTTAATTCCGCAAGGTATGACATAAATGTTCTTAAAACTGAACTTCTAAGGCATATGTTTAAACACATCCAATTTTCTGAAACAGAAGGAGGATTTGTAATTAAAAAGGGAAATTCGTACATGGTTATCTCAAACGGGAAGATAAGGTTTTTAGATATTTGTCAGTATCTCGTTCCAGGAGTGTCGTATGATCGATTTTTAACTGCGTATAATGTTTCACAGTCAAAAAGCTTTTTTTGTTACGATTACTTAGATTCTCCTGCACGGCTGGAAGAGGGGCACCTCCCCCCACATGACGCGTTTTATTCATCCCTAAAACAGAAGAACATATCTGCTGCAGAGTATGAATCGCTTGAACACATTTGGAAAGATAATAAAATGCAGAAATTATCAGATCTCCTTCAATTTTATAACAATTTGGATGTGTTTCCATTTGTAGAAGCGGTGATAAAACTTCAAAGGTTTTACTTTGATAGGGGTATTGATTTGTTCAAAGATTCATTTTCTGCACCTGGTGTGGCTCGTAAAATGCTTTTTAAATCAGCTGAGGATAATAATACATTTTTTCCTTTAATGGGGAATGAGAATGAAGATTTGTATCTGACATACAAAAAAAACTTGGTTGGAGGTCCTTCTATTGTTTTTTGTAGACATCAAAAGGTTGATGAAACACTTGTTCGTGAAGAGGGTGAGAAGATTTGTAAAAACATTGTAGGGTTTGATGCAAATGCATTGTATCTTTATTGTATAAGCCAGGCAATGCCTACTGGGATGTTTATTCGGAGGACTTCTGCTAAAGCGTTCTCTCCAGAAAAACATTGCCAATATTTTATTGCTACAATATGGCTAGAATGGATTGCATACAAAGAAAAGCGAAATATATTTCATTTCGCTAGAAATGGAAAGGAAAAACGCATTGGTCCATATTTTTGTGACGGGTTTGATTCAAATGAGAATAAGATATTTGAATTTTATGGATGCGCATTTCATGCCTGTGCATGCACAGCCGGGCGAATTGATGAGGAAATTAGGACTAAAGTTATAAAAAGAAACAGGTTTCGTGAAAAGTATATTAAAAGTAAAGGATATGATGTTGTAATAGAGTGGGAATGTAACTTTCGGGAAAAAATGTTACACAGTGATGAGCTGAAGGATTTTTCAAAAAGATTCTTTCCTGAATTTTATAAGAACCATCAAGGTAAGGTGTCTTCGGAAGAGATATTACACGGGGTAAAATCTGGTGAATTATTCGGTGCAGTTGAGGTCGATATTCACGTACCTGAACAATGGGGGGGTGAATTTAAAAGATTATTATGCCCGAATGAATATTTTTCTGAAATGTCTCCGTTGTTTTGCACAGTTAATATAAAAATGAGTGAAATTGGTGATCACATGAAAAATCATATTGTTAGACATAATCTATCAACAAAACCAAGAAAGTTGCTTGTAAGCGGAATGAAAGCTAGCAAGGTTTTGTTAGCAACTCCGTTGTTAAAGTGGTATATTGAACACGGTATGAAAGTTACAAAGGTATATCAAGTTGTGGAATTTATTCCGAAGCGATGTTTTAAACTTTTTGAAGAAGACGTTACTAAGGCCCGTCGAAGCGGGGACTTAGATCCCGCACAAAAAGTTATTGCAGACACTATGAAACTTATCGGTAACTCGGCTTATGGCGGTGTAATAATGCAAAAAGAAAAACATCACAATGTTTCATATTGCTCATCCCGAAGAAAAGCGTTATTAAAGGTAAACTCTCCTCAGTTTAAAAAAATGACAGAGCTTGGGGATGAATTTTATGAAGTGGAAATGTGCAAAGAAAGAATAGTTTTGGATATGCCTCTTTACATTGGTTTTACGATTTTACAGTACGCAAAACTTAAAATGTTAGAGTTTTATTACGATTGTATAGATACATATATGGATCGACAAGATTTTTGCTATGTTACGATGGATACTGATAGTGCATATTTATCATTATCCTTTCCGTCCCTTTTAGAATCTGTAAAAATGGATAAAAAAGATCAATTCATATGCGAAGTGTATAATAGATGTAATGATGATGCTAAGCCGGAGTGGTTTGTTCGTGAATGTTGTCAAAAACATAAATCATTTGATAATAGATTACCTGGTGTAATGAAAGAAGAAGCTAATGGAACAGAAATTATTGCATTGAGTAGTAAGACTTATTTTTTAAAAAACAATGATGATCCAAAGTTTAGTTGTAAGGGTGTAAACAAATTCAGGGTGAAAAATCCCGAAGAGATATATCTAAATGTATTATCGTTAAAAAAACCGGTTCAATGTAAAAATATTGGGATTCGAGTTCATTGCAATACTATGTTTACATACACATTATCAAAGATCGGATTTAACTATTTCTATTGCAAACGTGAAGTTCAGGATGACGGAATTAGAACAAAGCCTTTAAAAATCACTTTATCCCCATGGGATTTAATTGAAAGGGAAATTTTCTCCACTGAGTGGGAGCCGTTATCACCATTGTATAAGTGTCGTTTATTTTATGATGGAAAGGAGTTTAACTCATCACACCAATTATTCAATTATCGATGTGCATTGTTTCACAATAAAATAAGTATTTGTGAGGAAATTGAATCTTGCACAAATCCATATGAAATAAAGAATGCAATTAAGTGTCTTTCATGTTCGACAAGCTGGTATGAAATAAGAGATCATATAATGACTGAAGTTCTTGTTCTTAAATTAAGACATGTTAACGAAGTTAGGAGAATTCTTTATAGATCATTAGATCTACCTCTTGTGTACGCAAGTCGAAATGAATGTTATTGGGGGATAGGAGTTTCGAAAAAGGTTGCGAATATTTTATCTGTTGATGAGTATAAAGGAAGAAATCGACTAGGTGAACTTTGGGAAGAGGTTAGAACAGAATATCGGAATGAAATTGCATTACAAGGGATTAATACTCCTCAATGTGAATATTGCTCATTACGAAAAACAAATATCGTTTCAGGTGTTTGTGATGAATGTTTGGAATTTATATAAACTGTTTTATATCATACTGTTGTTTGTTGTTTGTTATTTTAATCAAGTTTTGTATTTGCGACATAATTTGAGAGTATATATATATATATATATAAGTGTAAGCGAGCATTATCGAAAAATTCATGAGTAGATCTTTTGAAACGCATCTTTAAAATGGAAATTGAAATCGTGGATTATCATTTTTATTCTCCCTGCACTATATCAATTTCGGGATCAACATCGTCAGGTAAAACATCTTTCGTAAAAAAACTCATAACGCATAAGAATGTTATGTTTAAAACACCACCAGTAAAAGTCATATATTGTTACGGAGTATGGCAGGACGGATTTAATAACGTTCAGGATGTTGAATTTATACGAGGACTTCCTGATATAGAAAATATCGAACTTGGAAATGGTCACACGCTCATAATAATAGACGATTTAATGGATGAAGTTGTTCGTGACCAAAAAATGCAGCATTTGTTTACAAGAGAATCTCATCATCAAAACATAACAGTTATATATATAAATCAAAATATGTTTTGTCAAGGAAAATACAGTCGTTGCATTAACTTAAATAGTATGTATCTTATTCTTTTCCAAAACCCGAGAGATGTGCAACAGATTGCAACATTAGGAAGACAACTAGGAATGGGAAAAAAAGTAATTGCTGCTTTTAATGATGCAACATCTGAACCTTTCAATTACTTAATAATCGATTTATCACCACATAATCATACAAATATAAAACTTAAAAGTCATATTTTCCCTTTTGAAGATTTAGTGACCTACTTTTGAGGTATATATATATATATAAGCAAGACAAATTTTCATAATTCCGAATAATGCCTCGGTTTCCGACACTAGCTCATATTCTCTCGCGTGAAATAACTTTCGAGAAATGGCCAAGAACGGACATAAATGGGTCAAAATTAGCCGAAAATGGATTTTTCTATCTAGGAGATGGTGATATGGTGCAATGTTACAACTGTGGAATAGTTATTCATTCTTGGGAAACATGCGATATAATTCCTTTAGAACACATTGTTCACTCACCTGGATGTGAACTGGCAGCTTTTCAGTTACAAAAATATAACGACATTCCCTCTTTCATGATATTAACATTTGATAAGTTTAAACAAATCACGAAGGAAGTCGAAAAGGTTAAATGTACTCAAAAAGCAATTTATAATCTTCTTTGCGAAATCCTGCAGGACGCCATCACAGAAGATGAAATAGGATAAAAAATTGAACATTTACGCATATTTTAAAGACAGGACTTAATGTGGTAAATGAATAAAAGGAACACAGGATAATGTCAAAGTTGATAAAGGATAACAGTCAATACATCGTGTTATTATTATCAACAAGTAAAAAGCAAGCTACTGCATTATTAGATACTGCAACAAAGGATCAAATACAAACATTAAGTGAAATATTAATCAATTTACTTTCATCAAGTGCATTATTTCAGCACACAAACGGGTTGATACTTTCAAAGAAGAAAACATTATCAAAAATTGCAGATGATAACAATAGCATATCATACCGCGGGAAACTTATTAGCAAACATTATAAGATTGTATATGATGTTCTGCATTCTGTTAAAAATATCATATTCGACTTAATATTCACACTCGAAAATGAAAAAAATGGTGATCATCCCGTATGAACAATACGTGAGACAAACGGATGAGAAAAATAAAGATGAAGTGAAAATCCCTATTGAATCTCATAACAAAGTTCCACAACGAGATGATGTTCATAACTCAAATGTTGAAACGCATAATAATGCGATTAAACATGAGAATAAAGCACATGAAGGAAATGAGGAAAAACTTAGGGAACGCGCACCAATAAAAGAAGAAAATGCAGGTTTGAATGAAACTGAATCTGACGAACAAGTAGAACAAGGAGAAGAAGAAGAAGAAGAAGAAGAAAAAGTCGAACCAACAACATTAAAAAGATCTCTTCGATCCCGAAAGCAGAAAGGACAAGGAGATAATAAACGAAGGCAGACGTTTTCTCCGTATTCTTCTCATTCTCGCCCTCCTCCTCCAGGTCTTCCTGAATCTTCTCAAACAAAAAAAATTGATTTTAAAAATAATCGCTTAATTGGAGATGGTGCATCATCTTCCACAAATCCTTACACTGGAAAAGAGGTGAATTCTAAAGTTTATATTTGGAAGCAAGTTTGGGAAAAAAATGGATAAATACTTAAAATCGATATATTATAACCCTGAAAATAATGCTTCATACGGAGGTGTTGAAAAACTATATAGACAAGCAATTGTAGATGGAAATAAGTTTAAGAAGAAGTCAATAAAGAATTGGCTTAAAAAACAAGACACATACACGGTATTTAAGCCTTCCATTCTTAACTTTGAAAGGAGGAGGGTTATCGTACCTCGTAAATATTTTCAGTTTGATTTGGACACTGTTAATATGGTTAAATGGCAGGTTGAAAACAATGGTTATGCTTTTATTTTAGTTTGTATTGATATATTTACTAGATATCTTTGGACATTTCCTATGAACACTTTGCAAGGGAAGGAAGTTTCAAAGGTGATGGATCATTTGTTTTCAATTCAAAGATGTGATGTTGCAAGAACAGACGCTGGTTCTGAATTTGTTAACAAAGATTCAAATAAAGTGTTTAAAAAATGGAAAATAACACACGTCATAACAAGAAATGAAACTAAAGCAAACTATGCAGAGCGGGTTATAAAAACAATAAAAGGAAAAATAACTAAACATTTATATTCTATCGGATCCCATAAATGGGTTGATGTTTTAGAAAAAGTAACAAATTCATACAATTCGTCATTTCATAGATCGATCGGAATGTCTCCATTAAAAGCACTTAACTATGATCAAACAGAATTATGGAACAAGCAGTTTAACATTAAACCTGCATCTAATAAATCTAAACCCGTATCTGATGAAAGCAAACAACAAAGTGAAATTGAAATTGATAACATTGTTAGATTGGCACGATTTCGTAAACAGTTTCACAGGGCATATGATGAAAATTGGACACATGAATTATTTATTATTGTTTATAAGTTCTATGTTGAACGTATCCCTCAATTTAAAATAAAATCATGGAACAATTCCCTTATTGAAGGAACTTTTTATGAAAACGAATTACAAAAGGTTATTATTAACGACGACACAGTATATAAGATTGAGAGAGTCGTTAAGAAGGAAAGAAGAAACAACATAAACGGGAGTATCGTGCACTGGCTCGGATGGTCGGATGAGTATAATACGTGGCTACCTGACAAGGAGATAAAAGATCTCAACTTATAATCGAAAGATAAAATGTATCTTTTTTTAAACTCCGATTCTTCTGAAAAGATTTTTCCGCATAATTCTGGGTTTAACTTTATTGTGAACCTTTCCCAAGAGTTCGATTCAAATGAGTATGAAATTGCATTAACGGAAATTAAATGGAGTTCTGAATTTCATGATAAAACAGACTTATACGTGTTTTGTGATGTTCTCGACCATTCGTCATTTGTTTATAAAAAGTTTCAACCTATTCTAAGAATTGTTGATAAATCCCAAGTGTTTGAAAATCCGTATTACATGAAAATGAAGAACGAAGTTATAAACTCAATAGGAGTGTATATAAGATCGAAAGAAGGGAAAGAATTTAGTACAGAGCCAGAGTCAATAAGGTGCACACTTCACATTCGAAAAGAAAGAAGAAAGTGATAAAATGACTTCATACGTACGGTATATCCCAAACGCGGAAGTTTATAAAAACATTGATCAAAAAAAACATTCCGGCAAACGATTTTATACATCTCAAAAAGGGAAAGGAGGTGGTGATATAAAAATGGTATCCTCAAATCAGGAAGCCATTGAAAGAGCGAAGCTTGATCTGCAGAGACAGTCACTTGGATCTGGAGAAGCCTTTCCATCAACGTCGAAAAAACGAACTTCATATACAAAAAAATCTCCAAAAAAGAGAAAATTCGCTAAATAAAAATGGCGTACATTCCGGAAGGAGCTGGAGAAGGATATGAGGATAAGTTGGCTTTATTTACAATCCCACCTGTAGAAACAGGTATTCAAGAAGTTTATTACAAAACATTTAGACCGGTTGGATCGATATCTGCAAATAGTGTGATTGAATTTGACATCCCGAATAACTCAGCAGACTATGTAATGCTAAATAAGACAAGACTTCACCTTGCACTTGAAATATTAACAGATGAAGGAAAACCGATAGGAAGTCTCGATAAAGACCCAGTTGGGCTTGTTAATATTCCGGCTTCATCTATCTTTAATCAAGTTCAGGTGTCATTACAAAACAAGCTTTTATCATCCGGTGTTGGTGGGAACTATCCGTACAAGGCGGTTATCGATACATTACTTGGATACGGAATAAACGACTTTTCGAGTTGGCTTACATTAACCGCATTTAAGAAAGACGTTGCTGGAATAATGGATGATTATGAGCTTAAGGAAAATCACGGATTATTGCAAAGAGCAGACTTAACTTCGAATGGAAAAACATTAACTGTTTGTACGAAAATATTTACAGATATTACGGAACAGGAACGATTAATTTTAAACGGAGTTCCGATAAATATGAAATTTTATCCTGCAACCGATGATTTTAAACTAATGTATAAAAAGATTGGGAGCGATTCTAGCGAAAACTTTTTTTCTGCTTTTTCCGTTATTCAAAATGAAAGAAAATTTAATGCTGAAAGCGGCGAAGGAAATCCCACCCCACCAAGTACTCCCCCATCACCAGTTTCTCCCCCGGTCGTCCCCAGATCAAAAACATATAGTTTAAATGTGAAATCTGCTTTTATTTCTGTTCCATTTGTTAAAATTCATCCGGGATTAATTATAACGCATGGTGAAATCATTAAGACTTTTCCTGCAATTTACCCATATACAAGAAGCGATATCAAAACGTTTAATGTTCCTATTAACAGCTATGACTATATTGTAGAGAATCTTTTTCAAAACTACATTCCAAAGAGACTTGTTATTGCATTTGTTGCATCTGAAGCAGGGATTGGAAGCCCTCAAAGAAACCCTTTTAACTTTGCAAATTTTGGTGTTAATTATCTTGGATTTGAAATCGACGGTCAAAATCCCATCCCTCCACATACTCCGGACTATAAAAATAACCACTATACTGGGTCTTACTCGTCTATATTCGAATGTATACCACCCTGGCAAAACGAAGCGCCGTCTATTTCTTATACTGAATTCGCTAACGGGTATGCGATATACGTCTTTGACTTAGAAAAAAGTAAAGGAAAATCATTTTCAAACCCAGTCAAAAGAGGGAGTACAAGACTCACCGTGAAGTTTGAATCATCGTTATCAGAACCTGTAAGAATCATCGCATATGGAACGTTTGACGGTTTATTAAATATAGACGCTGCACGAAATGTGATTGTTCATAACTAATAAAATGGATTCAAAGACGATATATGAACATTTAAAAAATAATCCAATATTTGGAGGTGTTATGTCATATGAAAATCTTGTATATTTTCGTAATGTTTCTAATTCTCCACTTATTTTTATTGTTAATACGGACAAAGCCAGTGGGAAAGGGATCCATTGGGTAGCGATCAGAATTAAAAAAGGGGAACCGTCAGAATTTTTTGATTCACTAGGTAACGAGCCAAGAAAATATAGTTCAATTATGCAATCATTCTTGATAGCTAATGGAAATGGAAAATTTGTATACTCACAAAGAAGAATCCAAGGTCGTCAACCTGTTTGTGGAAATTATTGTATATTATACACATATTTTCGAAGCAGAGGGATGAAAATGCACGAATTTATTCAAATGTTTACACAAAACACAAATCAAAATGATATAATTGTTAGTAGATGATACTTATGATACGCATTTAGACGGATAAAACTAAATGTTTATAAATAATTATTGATGTAATTATAATAAATTATGTGACATTGCATTTATTCATATTGTATAATTTATAATAAATTATGTGACATTGCATTCATTCACATGTATAATAATGTAAATATGTATAATAAACATACTTTATCCGTATTTATTCTTACCTTATATTTCGCAGTCGTCTTCAATTACATCCATGTTTACTTCCCCCATTTCAAGAGACTGATCAGGATTATAAATGGCGTTGTTAATAGAAAAATTTCTTAATCTTTTTTCCCGTCGATTATTTAAAATCTTAACAGTAATTACAAAGCATATTACTGCCACTGTAAACATTCCAAACAGGCTCGCCAAAACTGATACGATTATTATGACTGGAAAATTCCCATTTTTCGATGATGAGGGAAGAGAAGATGGGATCATGGAGACGTTTTCAAACATTGGAGTAGAAAAAATTTCCAACGTGGAATTGACATCGATTTCCTTCTGAGTAGGTGTAATATGAGATGAATATGTGGTGAAAATTGTGCTTGTTCTGAAGGGATGAGTACTCGCAGGATTTGTTTTTCGAGTCTAAAATAAAAAAAAATTTTTTTGTCAACATGAATGTGTCAAAAATTCTGTTTCTGCTTAAGATAAATATCATATTAAAATATATGCATACTCAAGACATAAATATGAAATAGTAATAATTACCGTAGAAATAGATGTCGACATAATTGTTGCGGAAGACGATTTCTGACTTGGAATTGAAGCCTAAATTAAATATATTACAAATTAATATGTTAAAAAATATAGGAACGGACGACGAAAAGTGGTGGAAATGAGCAGTACATAATATTATTCATATGTACATATGTTCACTCAACAAACTCGTTCCATTTCAGGCGTATATATCAGTTTAAGCGCTTGTGAGAATAATAAACAATTACAAAATTAGTTATCGCATGTTCATTTCGGTGAATCCCTTTCCCCTCCCGTATGAGTCATGCTTACACACATATGGCGCCACGCGGTACTCACTTCCGATACAGACACATGTCCCATCTAGTGCGAAACGGAGTGGAAAAGTGGTGGATATGACCAGTGCATAATATTATTTATATCTATATATGTTCACACATCCATTTCGTTCCATTTTACGCGTATATATTTGTTTAAGTGCTTGTGAGAATATTAAACAATTACAAGATTAGTTATTGCGTGTTCATTTCGGTGAATCCCTTTCCCCTCCCGTATGAGTCATGCTTACACGCATAAGGTGCCACGCTGTACTCCCTTCCGATGCTTTGAAAGTGGGTGCACTCAATCCACCGAAAGAGCTTTGAATGAGCATGCGCAATTCTGAACGAATTTTAACTTCCGGAAAAATCTGTTCGCTCTCATTCAACATGAATCATGCTTACAGTATTGTTTCAAATTCCGATTTGAAAGCTGATTATGCAAATAAAATTAAAAATTCATCATTAGATGAATCGATCAACCCGTATTTATGATATTTTTCCAAGAAGAAAGGTTACACGGTCTGATGATGCATGTGTAAACAAACTCGATACACGAGTGAAGTGGAAGTGATCATTTTATCGCGGGGGGAATAAATGGAAAACTTTGTTCGTGGACTCAAAATACGACTGGAGAGTGTATGAATGTCATAGTTAATCTAATTTGTACTCAATACATGTTCCTATTATTCAATTCACATATGACAATGCATTCCAATAATATCTTACCGTTTTTTTGTTTGTTGACGGATAAATAGATGGAGATGTCTTGGGGGAGTGTGTGGATGTCCTGTCATTCTCAGATTTGGTTCGAAGCGATGAGATGGTGATAAGAGATGTCATCACTGGTTTGTGAGTCGATAAAGTTGTGGATTGAAGTGAACAATCAGACATAATTCTGAACGGGCTAGAAACAGGCACTGTTCTACAATCGATTTGTTTGAACTGATTTCTTACATCAATCCATTCAAGGGCAAGAAATTTCTTGATTAAAAAATCCACGTCAAATAATTGAATATTTGAGTACTGCCAATCAAGTTCTTTGTACAGATGACTGCGTTCAATATAATAATCAAACGGTGAGCGAAAGCCACGACAGGTTATTCTTCTATGTGCCACATTGCATTCGCAAAAAATGCACATGTCTGTCTGTCCAGAAACTCCCAAAACCCAAATATGCATAATGCATGCTGTTATAATAATTACTAGCTTATCCATTCTGAGGTGTGTTCTCTTCAGCGATTCCTGGGAAAGTGATCGTGGGTTTAATCTGCAAGGGGTATCAACCCAAAATAAATAAATATCTAGGGATGTGACCTATCTATTTCGTTAGTTACCGCGTTTATGAACTCGGTTAAGTACGTATTTATGATAGGGAAGGGAGGGGGCATGGTCATCGACCGGATGCGCTTCTTAAGAGGCGCTCTTGTGCGCTCTGCTTGTGAAGTTTTATAACATTGTCATATAAGGACACACTAGGCCCGTAAGGTGCACTAAGTTACCTTCAGTTGCATCCCGGATTTTAAACCGAACACACCATTCTTGACCTGCTAACGTTACCGAATAACTCAAGCCATTGAGAGACCGTTTTATTCGTCGGATTGGAAAGAAAATGAATTCGCTAAGAATCATATTTATTCTCGGAGTGGTGATTCATCTCATCACCAGTGATATTTGCCAAATTTGCTATTGTTCGGGAGTTCGTAAATTAACATGTAGACACGTTAGGCTGTCCATGTTTATCAAAGAGGACGTGTACTATAGAATAAGGTATGTTGATTTCCGGCTGTCAATTATTGATGTGAACCTCAAGATCCTGGATCAACGATTCCCCAACCTCGAGGAACTTGACATGAGGAATGTGAGAGGGGTTGATCTCTGCAAAGATCCCTCATTATTAAATCCTATTGAAGCTGAGGTTCAAACTAGCTGTAAAAGGGAAAAAGCAACCGCCATTAGCATAAGCGATAAAATAAGAAGGAAAAACGCGCCTCAATTTGAAAAAAACACAGGTGATCTTGCAAAACATTCAACACACGAGATAAGCACAGGTGATCATGCAAAAAATTCAACACATGACATAATACCAGTTTTAGCGTCGCATATTCCTTTTGATAATGGAAATGAGCTATCCCCCGTCCATGAGAAAATTAATGGCGGGCAAGGACAGGACAAGATATCGATTGATCAATTCAACCCTCAAGACGCTAAATTATTAGAAGCGGTAACTGAGGGGTTCAAATTACCGATAACTAACATTTCACCTGAAATTCCCGCCGAACAAAATCTTGAAAATTCTCTACGTCCGAATTTGCATAATATGGTTTCTGGTAACCTTTCTCCATCTTCAAATGAAAAGGAATTAGGTTTCAATGATGTCACGACAGCATTAGTCGAAATGGCCAATACAAGGTCTGATATTCCTAATCAAGAAATTTCTAGTACAATATTCAAAAATGAAACTAAAGGATATTCAACAAAGCAAATGCCAGTCAGAAATGAGGCAACATTAAATGTTAAAATGGGCGGGATGTACGTCACAATTACAGGAATATCTTCGGCAGCGTGTGTTATTATTGTGGGGATGATACTCGCCTGTGTGATCATTCTGGTTAGAATGAAAATAAATGCCAGAAACGAACAAGAGAATTCAGATGTCGAGCTTGACAATTTCCCGTCTCCTGTAAAACGCTCGAGTCCAGTTAAACACCCACGTGGTGGAACATCATTTATGTCAAGTGACTCTTCAACGCCACTAAACCCTATCCCTGATGACGTGTTCCTCTCAGTAATTGATTCAAGTCAAGACACATCAAATGATCACTTGCCCTCAAACAAGATTATCAAGACAGAAATAAATGACCCTAAAAAGGGTCACGATGGATCAGACACTCTAAAAAAAAGACGGAAGAAAAAAGGTCACAAAAAAAAAGAAAAAGGGTAGGTTAAACTTCATAATACTTTATTTAATAAATAGTTTTTGTTTATATGCTCATTTGTTAATAATAATTCTTTAATTATAATACTGTTTCAGTTATCTATTTGGTTATGGCTTAATGTTTATCTATTGATACGCTTCTCTCACCAGCCCATTAAATGAGCCTACTTCAAAGCCTACAGCATCAACATCGAAGAAAGGTGCTACCAAGAGCTCGACGAAAACCCCCTCCTCTACATCCTTAAAGAAAGAGGCTGACAAGACAGTTGCTCCACTAAGAAGAGCACCTCCCCCTCCCACCTCTGCACCTCCCCCCATCAATCTCGAAAATGATAGGAACCCTCCTCCAGTACCTCCGAGAAATGAGGCACCCCCTGCGACAGAAAAACGGAATAGAAAACAGACAGACTATTTTCAGGCTGGGGTAAATATTATTTATGCACTTTTAGTTTTTGAATATTTAAAATACACATTCGTATCATGAAATAATCACATATCTCATGTCCTATATTCCAATTACTATATTTCAGTTTCCATAGAATGGCATAAAACTCATCATCGAACAGTATGTCATAGGAAAGAAACATTTGTTACAGTGAAAACAAAAAAGAGACTCATATCCCGTAGAAAGGATTAGTGATAACATAATTCCAGATGAGATTAGTGCATGTGTATGCTATCATATAGAAGGATTAGCTAGTGAGGTCTTCTAAGGACAATAGAAATAACATTCCTTTATACGCTCTATTTCAAATGAAAAAGTGATTATCATATTCAGTTTCATTATTGGGATTAGATCGTTATGATTAGAAATTATTGTGATCATGTTATATTTATATCATTAATGGGATTAGAACCTATCTGGTATAGGAAAGTTCCAATAAATGAGTGTGTTTAGTATTCGAACACTCCTATGATATGTATGTCTTGACTTTAGAATTAGCTCTGTTAGCTTTATCATGATTAAACAGTGATGGTTCCATATGACCTTAGTTGCTTAATAAATAAGTTTACATTGGATTTATGTCGCTGTCCTCATTTGCCCGTTAATATATTTATTTTGTGCATTCTTCTTGAATAAATCCTTCGTATAAAGCCCGATTATGTAGTATAAATACATCTCATCATAAAGATCATATCATTCTGTAAACCAGCTGTGTTAGATTTATATTGATCAAACAGTTACGGATTTATATGATGATAGTTGCTTAATAAATAACTTTTCGTTGACCTTTACTGTCCTCATTTACACTTCTTAATATGTTTATTTTATGGATTCATCTTCATGAAATCCTTCGTATAGAGCTTATATTATCTGGTATAAATACCCCTCATGATAAAGATCAATTCATTCGCTAGAGTACGTCGATTGACCATTCATTACTTCCTATTTTATCGATATAATTTATTGCAGACATGACTCAGTAAGTATTATTTTCTATATATGTGTTTAATGCGCATGCCTGCATTTTGAAATACCAGTTCAAAATCTTAATTGTTGTTTGGGTATAATAGATAAATATATATGTTAATATTTTATGTGTTTGTTAAACATAGGAATGCGTAATGTGATATTTATATGAAATATGTATCTATGTTTATATTTGTATTCCATAATTGAAATTATTTTGCTAGAGAATAACATACAAGATATATTTATCTATCTAACGTATATGCTTCGTTTATTTCAGACGCCAGTATGAAGGAGAACATGCATTCTCAAAGATAGCTGTAAAGTTAGAAGAAATTGAGTCAGAATTGTACTCGCTGGGAGAGCTACATGGCTATAATCTTAATCCTCTAAGGCGGAAGGTATGTGCCTGAACATTTATATAAAGTTCACTTTACCCTCTCTAAACAGAAGGTACGTAAATATGAATGGGATTGTGATACGAGTAGATTAATATGCATGAGTGCAAGTTTCTCTGGAATGTCTTAATTAGACGGTGGCGCCGTAGGGAGGGAAAGTCTAAAACTATATACTAGCTGCCAGGAGCATTGATACCATTACGCACTGTATTTTCATGTGTTCTGTAAAGTGGAATAGAGTACATGGACGGATACTGATGCTAACTATATCCCTAACCTATCCTTAAATGTGTGGGTCCTAAGTCAGTATAGGCAGTAGTTTTACCCCACTAGCGTCCTGACATCTAGTTTTTAGTTGATGCTCTTCTAAGATTTGCATTTAGCTCGACATGAATAACATAGACATTAGAGATGTTAATATAAATATTAAAAATAACATAATTAACATAGTATAATGACACTTGTTTTGATCTTTATTAATATAAATTACTTTATTTTTAGATGAGTTTGAGGCAAGAAAGAAGGTGCAAAAGGCGGTGGGCTGAATCTTTACGTCTACTAAATCGATGCGAGTCATGTAAAAGACACCTGAATGAAAAGACACCTCCGCTTCATCAACCTCCGCTTCATCATCCCGTTCCAAGCTTTCATGGAAGCATCACTTCGCCAGATAGTTCCCCATGTATTCCATCATATTCTGTCGAAGAGAATTCTTCCTCTGAGACTGAGACGAGCTCGGAAAATGAATCTGAATATCATCCAGAATCTTCCGCATCCGGGGGATTTTCTTCTCCAAATGTGAGGTAAGAATAAAGTATATTCCTAAGCTAATGTCATTTAAAATAAAGTAATTCATACCCAAAAAGATTAAAAAACAGTCATCATTATGCTACGATATTCGAATTATCCCAAGCAGAGAGCGTTAGATTGAAATTTAAAGGCCCCCCGGGTCAAGTGCGGGATAGGGCATTACGTTTTCCAAGTGGTGAAAAAATTCCCCAAGAGCTGTAATATAAATTTTAGTGAGAGTGATCTTGTTCCTATGTAAAACGGTATCTTTAATTTTTAGTTTTTGTTTCACAATTCTTAAATAATCTAAAAATAAACTTGACTAATATTTTATTCTAGCATTGTCCCTCAAAGCCGAAGAAGGATTTGTCCGAGAATTGAAACAAGCGACGAAAATGAAGACAAAACACTTCCTGATATTGAGAATCGATGTGATACCGAACATGATAAAGAAAAGAAGGAATATATCGTAGTACCAGACACCGATGATAATTATCCTGAGTTTGTAATTAAGGAATAAGACAAAAGTTATATTCACTCATTTTATTTTCAAACATTACCTATTATGTACATTAATTATTCATATGCATTGATTTACGCTGATTTACGTTATTAAATATTAATTAGAAGGAATAATACACACTTACAAGCATTGAATTAGAATTTCAAAAATGATTAATTACAAGCGATAATGTACCCAAATCAAATTACCATATTCTATGCATAATAAATGTTTGAATCATGAAATTGACTTTTTTGCTTCAAGTAAAATAAATTAGATTTTTGTGATGTTCTTACATGTCATGTAAAATGCTGAATTCAGTTTGAAACTTTAATTCATTAATATTCACATCTAAGTCAGCCTTTCTAATTGTGTCGGCTGAAATTATCTTAGACAGGCTATCAATAATCTTATAAACTTCCATCATTTTCTGAGTGGCCTCGTAAAGTCTTTGAACAGATATCCTTAAATGAGCTTTTCTTATAATTTCTTTCGATATTAGAAAAGGGCTTTCCTTTTGATCAACCAGCACTTGAGGAGGTGACATTTTAAGCAAATGAAATGCTTCCATTCGAAGAATATATGTATATGTCTTCTGTGAAAGTTCTGGTAAAGACGTCGTTTCAAGTGCATCTTCATCAATATCCACATACACCAATGGATCATCAGTAAGAGTCTTTCTTTCCTGTCCAGCTTGTTTACATGCCTTGAACGATAAATATCCAGAACTCGAATAGTCGATTATGTTGCCTTCCTTTATAAGTTTCCATGTGAAGCATTCAGTAGAGTATACTTTAGCTTTTTTAGCTTCGGAATCAGATTGTGCTCCTCCCTTTCTCTTTACACCTGCAACACCCCTATTCTTTATAAGGATTTCGATTGCTTCTAGCTCTGCCCATGAGATGTTAAAGCAGTCTTTCCTGAAAATAGTATACAAATATAAATGAAAATTTGATTATTCAATTTCGTTATTATGCATATTTTAAATAACATTTTTATGTTTGTTAACAAAATAAAATAATTTAGATTAAAATACAACATGGGATTATTAATAAATACTCACGAAATCCTATCCGAATATGAGTCAAGATGAATGAAAGCAACATATTCGAGATCATTGTAGTCAGTCGTAGCAATCTTCCACCCTTCATCTAGAGAAATCACTTCCTCATTCTTTAAACCCTCACGTCCATCTATCGCTGCTTGAAGATGCGATACGAAGGTGTGAATATACCTTAGTTTTTCCTTCTTTTCTCTAGTCAACGTGACCTTTCCTTTCATTTTAAACTCTAATGAAAGAGATTCTGAGACTGTGTATGAAGGCATGACTCTAAACAATGCTGGATCAGGCAGATTCAAGTATTCCTTAAAGGTGAATAAAATTCAACCAGAATTAGTCCTTAGGCAAATAATGATCAGGCAGAATGTGGATAATGCCTTAGTCGTCCGTCCAAGTGGAATAATATACTTCAAATCACATCTCTTCTTATACTATCCCTCTGCCTCTAATATTGACAAAGGATCGAACACTATCCAATCAGAAACCATTCTCATGTCTTAAATTTCACAACACTGTAACATATCCCTAATTATATCGTTTACCCATTGACTTAGGAATAACATGACATTCCATTCAATGAATTGTGTATACATTCGTATCCAAGCAAAATCGATCCAGGTATTTCTAAAAGCCAATCAGATTGTTTTTACAAGTCACGTGATCATCATATCCAATCAGAGACCGTCTAATAAGGTCACGTGATCAAGTCTAGTGTTATAACTCTTAAGGTCAATCATTCATCCATTAAGTGTCAGTGGTGAAGGATGGGTATTTTATCTTGCTTTTTAAAACCCCCTCCCTCCTCCCCTCCCCTCTCTCCCTCCCTCCCTCCCTTCCTCCCTCCCCCTACCTCCTCCCTCCCTCCCTCCCTCCCTCGAACAAATGACGTCAATTATATCAATAAACAATACATTAAATATTGCACCATCAAGCATGTGTCAACACCTCAAACTCATATATATATGCGCGCTCAACTGCTGAACGCTTACTACTCATATGACAAGCAATGGGCTTTTAAAAGAGGTAACTTTCTCACTCTCTTAGCTAATACTGAAAATAAAAAAAAAGAGGCCATTTACTAGATTATGCAGACAGAAATGATATGACGGCTGTGTGTGAATGCATTCAAAATATCCTTACTTGAAATGGAAAAATTCCAAATAATACTGTAAATAAATTAAAGCGACATAAAAAAAACATAGAAAAGCTTATGACTCAAAAAATGAATTTAAAACAAAGAAAAGAAACACTTAAACAAAACGGTGGATTTCTACCCATGATATTACCGGCAGGAATTGCAGCAATTACTTCTCTTTTAGGAATTAAAAGGTAGGAAACTTAAAGCAACTTTCCAACAACTGTTATTTCTTATATACTATAACCGGTAGTATTTAAAGCAATCCATGCTGTAACTAAAAAACTTGACAATCGTTTTTAGATCACTTAAGGATAGCAAAAAACAACAAAACATTACAATGGCAGCGACCACTTTTAAGGAAAGTGTAATAGTACCATTAAGTATATTTCAAAATTGTGATTATTCTAAAGCTGAGGCCGCCAAACAAAAGTCTTTAGCTCATGAAGGAGGCCAACAAACGCATAAAACCATTGCTGATCATATTTTAAACATAGATGAAAATGAAACCAATCCTACTGTTATAAAACAAAAAGAACTTTTAAATGAACGATTAACTGGTAAAAATAGATACACCATTATTTCACCTGACATGGATAATAATATAAATCTTCCATCTGATTTAGAACTAAGCATAGCTGAAATAATAAAACATATTAAAACTGCTCAAAAACCTAATGTAAAAGCAATATTAGAAAAAATGGTAAAAAATAACATTCTATGGAATAAAAATGGTGAAATATTAGTAGGTGATCAAATTATTAAAAACTCAAACATTATAAAATTAATGCAATATTTTTCAGGGACTACAAAAGCAGTATATTATAAAAGAATGCCCCAAGGCATTGAGCCATTTTGGGATGCATTATCAAATATTGACACTTCCACATCATGGATTAATCAAAAACCATTAACAAAAAACGAACCATTTCCTAAATTTAAACCCGATAAATATCCTTTTGAAGGTGGCCAAGAAGCATCATCTGATGATGAACTTAACCCATTGAGGACGGGCTGATGCCTCAAGGCATCAAAATTAAAATGGCTCAGGGGACGGGCTGATGCCTCAAGGCATCACACATAATTTGGCTCAGGGGACGGGGTGATGCCTCAAGGCATCTTTTTTTTTCATAAATTGAAGGGGGCATAACTTAATGAAAAATAAACGGATTTTGATGAAATTTAAAATATATGTATACAAAGACACAAGAAATATTTTTATATGTATGTTGTCATGGAGACAATAATGATGACGTCATAACTAACATATGTAAATGCTGGAAAGTGAATTTGGAGCAAGGTTGCCACCATATTGCACCCAATTGAGACCCATTATTTTAATTATTGAAGACCAAATTCTAGAAATTATGAAAAAATATGATCAATAACTGTTTACACCTATTAAACGATGTACATATGACACATATTATTTGAAGAAAATATTCTTAAAGTGTTTTTATACCCTAAACCTCATGTTAAACACCCGTCCTGAAGCCCAAAAAGGGGGAAAAGGGCCCCCGTCAGCCAGGCAAATAATGTGTAAACTGCCCCCGTCCTCAATGGGTTAATAACAGTAGCGAAAATAATGATACAGATTCAGAATATAGTCACGCTCCCTTTAGCGCTCCCGGTGGTCATTTATTATATAATAAAAGAACACCATCTAAAAAAGCATTTTCCTTTTCTAAACATTTTGCGCTTAAAAAAACTAAAAAATTAAAAGAAACTCCTTTCAGAATAAAATCTGAAGCACCTAAAGCTTTACGTCAATTATATACTACTACATCATTATCAGATGCAGCTACCGCAAAATCTCCCCTCCCCCCCCAAAAAAAATTACTAGTCAACCATCTTCTAAATTACTAAATTGGGAGTCTTTCTCGCGAGATACATAAAATGTTAGGCGGTCCACACGTCAAAAGAAAAAACCACGAGATTCAGATTTTGAATATAATACTCCACGCAAAAAAAATCGCTAAAAGTCCTCCCCGATTCTCCCCCTTTCACCCCCCAAAAAATAGTCTTATAATCAGATACCTACAATATGGCTCCTTGTTGTATTAAATCAGGCATTACGAAAAATATTTCTCAAGATACAATAATAATAAAAATCCTCCAATAGAAACATTTTTACAAGGAGGACGGGGGTTTAATCCCTATATCGGAGACAAATATCAATGCATTTATAATAATAGCCAAGTGGGTTTTGGTATAGGAAACATATTTAAAAGTATTATCCCACTGGTGAGTAACGTAGTACGCACAGTCATAAAGCCTATTGCAAAACGTGCATTAAAACGTACATCATCAGAATTTTTAAAAGGTGGGCTTGAAGTAGGTCTCGATGCCATACGTGGTAAAGATATCAAAAAAAGCATAGCAAATCAAGCCAAAAAAAGATTAGGAATATTGGGAAATGAACTAAAAAATGAAATAGGTTTTCTTAAAAAAACCCCACAGCGTAAACCAGAAAAGGTGGGAGCAAATATTTTGGGTTTATTTGCACCTTCCCCTTCTGTTTCTTCAACAAAAAGATCTAATGCCAGAAAAGGGGGGAAAAAGCAGCAAGGTCGATCCACCCACAAAAAAAAGCAAAGAAAAAACATATTTTTATAATAATTAGCTAGTCATAATGTCTTATTGGAACGATGAATCCTGCTTTTGCATTGACTCTGCCTTAGACCTCTTCAGTATTCCACCACTTAAAGGCAAACGCTACTATCTAGTGGAAAATGAAAATAAATGTCATTTTTCTGAAACTTTGAAATTTGATTCTTGAAGTGTTTCTGGTCATAAAGATGGAAAAAAATCAATGGGTCACCGTGCTCAATTTTGAATTAGAGTGCTTCAAAAGTTGGTATCTCAAAAGAACCAATGAGGACCAAAAGGGGGGCTCATTTTGGAGTACCTCGACTTCATAGTTCATATTTGCTATTTATATTCACTCAATTTAAGTAAGGTTAACAGTTTTAGAGAGAGTATTATTTGCCCAATAATTCTATGCCTCTTTTTTTATAGAATGCATGGCTATTTTCATTCTGAATGTAATGTAAATTTTAAATTAAAAACTCGAAAAAACCCACTATTTTTCACTAATTTTATAAAAACAATTTTATTTTTCTCTCATCGAAATTAAATGTCATTTTTCTGATTCTTTAGTATATGATTCTTGAAGTATGTGTGTTCATAAAACTGGAAAAAAAATAATGGGTCCCCTTGCTAGTTTCTGAATTATGGGGCTTTGAAACATGGCTGACAACCCAAAAATCTGCTGTTTTCAATGTGTTCTATGTTTCCTAAACATGTCTATTTCAAACAGCTACAATTATTTTTTCAACGTGATGACATACATTTTTTTCCCTATATATGTGTAGAATATTACCTGCACTATATGTGTAGAAAACTTTGAGACATTAGGAGTTTTCATTTTTGTTTTATTCCCGAAACTGTGAAAGAAAAATGTAGCACTTCCCAATAGACTTGCATACTAAATGGGTACAACTGAGGGTACCCACAGCTAGCTCAGTTTCCCAAACATGTCTATTTCAGACAGCTATAAAAAAAAATTAAACGCGATGACATATGTTTTTTTTCCTTTTTATATGTAGTATATAACCTATACTATATGTGTAGAAAATTTTGGGACAGTAGGAGTAGCCATTAATTGTTTGTTTTAAACTACAAAACATGAAAAAATGCGCCATTTTCTCATAGACTGCAATGCTAAAGGAATAGTACGTAAAATGTCCGTATATTTGGTATATGGAAAAGGGGGGCATGGCAGTGAATAGTAGCGTTTGCCTTTAAGTATAGGCAAGACCTTGCCGCCACATAGCTACGACGAGGCCACGCCCACTTGTTGTTTGTGTACGGTCGTCAACCACGTGTCGCGCTCAGCCAATAGGAGCGCAGGAACATTGGAACTTTTCATATAACCGACACACCTTCTTCTACGCTCGGGTTGAACAGACCTATATTGCATGTATCAACATTGATTTTTGAACTTTATTATGTCTTTATTATGGTGGAATAAATATTCTATGTTCGCCAAACTTCTCCTTCATGGTATTATTAATAATTGTTCACATAATATAATCGTTCAAAATATATATCTATGCTTAAATGCCTCCACGACAGTCTATCGTAAGTGTTAACAATACATTTTATTCTGAAATAACACCAATCAATTCAATTACTAGTGATGGTCCAATAGAATTTTCTTTTAAAGAAAATATAAATGACTTTACAAGTCTTTCTGAGTCTTACTTGTATACTAAAATAAAAATAGTTAATGCGGATGGAACAAATCCTGCAGGGGCTGGTGAGGATGGTGTATTGCCTAATAACTCAAAAGTTTTTCCTGTTAATTACTTTTCTGGAGCTTTGTTTAAAAATGTTGAACTGTATATGAACAAAAAGCTTGTTACAGACAGCAATGATTTATACCCTTACAAAGCATTTATAGAGTACATGCTTACATACGATGAAGCAACCAAAAAAGAACAAGGAGTATTGGGTATGTTTTACAAAGATACACATGACTACAATGAAGTCAATCATTTAGATGCAACTCATAACACGGGAGCATTTGCACACTACAGTGCGACTAGTCAAGGAAGGGCATTTGAAGTTTATCACAAAATACATAATGATTATTTTTCTCAGCACAAACTCATACCCGGAGACATTCCCATTTCTCTTAAATTTATTCGCTCACATTTCAAATTTGCATTAATGGCTCATACACATGATAATGATTATAAAATTGTAATTCAAAAAGCAGTTTTGTTTATCAAAAAAGTTACAGTCTCCGATGACTTTTTAGAAGGAATAAGGCAACAAAGAAAACAATCATTATTAAAATATCCATTAATTAAAACATGCATGAAATACAAATCGCATCCTCAAAACATGACAGAATTACAATGTTTAAGACTTGTAGCCGATGCACCTATCCCAAAACGCATCATAATAGGTCTTTTAGATGCAAGAAGCTTTGATGGACACCTAAACCATAATCCTTTTTATTTCCAAAACTTTGGTTTAACCAGTATTAAAGTTATGAAAGGTCATGACAAAATACCATTTCAAGAAATGAAACTAGATTATGCTAATAATTTGTATAATGAAGCGTACATGGCTTTATTATATGGAACTGGTCGCATGTTTAAAAATTTATCCTTGGGCCTGACATCGCAGGGTTTTAAAACGGGAATGGCTTTGTACATGCTCGATCTAACTAAAAATGGGCCAGATATGCCAGTTTTTGAAATACAAGAAAATGGTACAATAGATGTTACAATTACTCTTGCAGAACAAAAAGATTTTTCAATCGTTACCGTTTTCTACATGGAACACGATAGCATTGTTGCAATTGCAAACAATAACGACCCTGAAATTAATTAATAACAATAATGCTTGGGTCTCAAATTGATAAAATTCTTTTTTCTTTACCAACAACACAAAATGTGTTTGGTAGGGTTTATTCTTCGGATAATTTACCAACTGTTACCCAATGTTTGTTACCGCGCGCCTATGTGTGTAACACCCATAAAAGTTCTGAAAAGGGGGAACATTGGGTAGCTTTTTATTTTGATCAAAATTCTCTTAATACTAATATTGGCTATCCAGAATATTTCGATTCTTATGGATTACCACCTATTCAAAAAAGTTTTGTCACTTTTATGAAAAAAACCCCCTTCATTTATAGTACCCACCTAATTCAAGGGTTGGGTTCATGGACATGTGGATATTATGCAATGTTTTTTATAATTAAACGTTGTGAAGGATATAATTATCAAGAAATTGTTTCCTTATTTACAACAGATACTAAATTTAATGATGAAATTATCTAAACATATATGGCTACATACATTAAGTCATCATAAAAAAAAATTGACTTGATTTTATATACAAAATGACTCCTATGCTATGTATGTTAACATATTGGTTTGATAAGGGAGAAAATGTATCCCTAGCAAAATTATATCAATCTCTTAAATCAATAGGTCGATATGATTTAGCAGAAAATTTATGGCTTGAATGTAAAAACCATAATAATTGTATAACTTCTGCTATATTAAATGATTTAAGTAAAAACATAGCATGTTGCTGGGAAGAGTTGGGAATATGTTTAAATGTTTCATACGAAACTAGAGAATTGTTTAAATTACAATATAGAACTTATTTACAAAATGAATTAAAATCTTATCAGGTTCAAAAATTATATTAAGATCCAACTTGCATGTGTAAAATACATATGTATGTGTAAACTACTTAAAAAAGGTTATTCTATACAAATTGATATCATTTTATTTGTCAAAAACACAAAAAAAATGGAAAACGTTAAAATGAGAGTTAACTCTCAAACAAAAATAAGCTCAGGGAGCCTTATTGTAACAATTATTTTAACATGTGTTGTTATATATATTGAATTGTACAAAGATTATACTACACATGATATGGATAATCAGATATATTTACAATGTTGTATATCATCCTTTAAAAAATATCATAATGTTGTCAAAAGTATGACTATTGTCTGTGTACGTAAGCAATATTCAAAAAGTTTTGAATACAACACAGCACAGGTAAAGCAAGCACTTAACAATTCTAACAATTCCTTGATGGTAAATTATTCAAATATTATCAATAATCAAACAATGGCTGTGATATAATACCTTAACATGTTTTATATAACTTTTTTGTTATCTAGGTACATTGCTGTAATTAAAACGTAAGTACAATTGTCAAGAATCTAAAAAAATAAAATCATGTTTAGTTGGGTATTACCTTTTGGTTATTTCCAGAAAAATATATGAGAAAAATATAAATTGTAATCTTCTTAAAATGTTGGTCAGTCACCTAACCATGCTCAATGGCTGCAATAATAAACCCCAAATGTGGTTTACCAGGTTATAATGTAAACATATCTGTATATATATATGGTAATAAAACCAAAATGTAATGGGGGGTAAAATTTGTTTTAATAATAAATATCTTATATTCTTGCCAATTATACTTAACCGTTGCTATATATAGTAATAATCCTAGTATACAACAAATTGTATATTACATCTTAAAAAGGATCTAAGTATATATATAAAATATTTAATGTATTAATAAAACTACACCTATTCTGTTGGCTTGGTGTAATGATCCACTTTTTACAAATGCTTAAAACAACACAATGTCCAATTGTGTTTACATACATCTATTTTCTGTTAGCTTAGTGTTTTTCATCACATCGTAAATTTGTATTATATTGTATTATATAACTATTGTATTATATAACTGTCAAACTATTTTTACACGTGTTTACATCTACATACATGTATGACCACCATTGCCATCACTTCGCTAGTTGTTCCAGCCCACTTGTTTCAACGGTGATCAACTTACAAAAAGAAAACATTGCCACCACAACTTGCAACAGTTGATCAACTTTTACAAAAAAAAGAAAACAAACTGTCTGTGCTTCAACTATTCTTACACGTGTCTACATTTACAATCATGTATGACCACCATTGCCATCACTTCGCTAGTTGTTCCAGCCCACTTGTTTCAACGGTGATCAACTTACCAAAAAAAAACATTGCCACCACAACTTGCAACAGTTGATCAACTTTTACAAACTGTCTGTGCTTCAACTATTCTTACACATGTCTACATTTACATCATGTATGACCACCATTGCCATCACTTCGCTAGTTGTTCCAGCCCACTTGTTTCAACGGTGATCAACTTACAAAAAAAAAAACATTGCCACCACAACTTGCAACAGTTGATCAACTTTTACAAAAAAAACCCCAAAACTGTCTATGCTTCAACTATTCTTACACGTGTCTACATTTACATCATGTATTGTCATGTCAGCCTGCTACCATGCATCCGATGTAGGGGGAGCCACGAGTACCCTCAGGATGAGTGCTGCTCCTCCAGACCTGTAGAGAAGTAATAAAAACACATTGAGTACGGTATAGCTACTGAGTGGACTTACTTTCTTAGTCTCTGTATACCTTACTCATTATATTCTTCATAACATCCCTTATCATTGATGTGTATTCATCATAGTAAACTGATAAGCTAGACACAAGGACTTATCAATGGTGGAGAACAAACTCGGTCTTAGTACGCATTAATTAAGGAGTTAATTAACTTTTGCTAAGAGGGAGTGAGAACATAGGAGTTGCTATGCTAGTAGGAATACCACCAGGCCACCCATACAAGATGTAAGGGGTGGGTTGTATGCAAGCCAGCAGTAAGCAACTCAAGCCCCACCTCCAGCGAGGGAGCAAGCTACTCACATAGCTGCACTGGAGGTGAGGAATGTTGGAGCAAGGCAGGGATGAGTTGGGAGTGAGTGAATACCTGCCCATGTTTAGAAACGGGGTGGGTATACCCAAGTGAGCTGCTCATACCTTGCGTTGCTTGTAGGTGTACTGTGTTATTGCTCTCAGACAGTGTAGCTAGAAAGCATGGGGACAGGATATGGACCATGCTGACTGGCAGAGGGTGATTAAAACAATAAGAAATAGGACTTATATTGCATATGTCCAACCAGTGCCGATAGACCTACCACCAAATCGATAGGTCCCTATCAGATGCAAAATATGAGGGCAGAGTTGGATTATGTTCGCCTAGTGGCTGAGCACATCAGACAGAGCATGTTGATAGAGAGGGACAGAGCTGACAACTATGAGCGTCGCCTCAGAGTTGCAGAAGATAGAGTGTGGGAGGAGATTGACGCACAGGAACAAAATGCAAGGGGCTATCGCTTGGACATAGATAGGTTGGATGCCATGCATAAACAGGATATGGACACCTATCATGTCAGAGTGAGAGAGCTGAGGGGAGAAATTGATGACAGGAGTGATGACAGAAGGAGGGACCACCGACTTCTAGATCAGATGGTTAGACAGCGTCAGCAGATGCGGGGACAAAAACCTACATCTGGATTTACGACGTTCGAGCAATCCTTCAGTCAAGAGTTGCCCCGTGAAGGGGATTGGAGAAGGCCACTGGAGAGACAGTCAACTCCAGTGCAGGGGGAAGTACAGAACCCACCCCAACGAAACCCAGAAGGGTCGAGGGAACTGAATGGATCGACAGTGGGTCAACCAGTACAGACTCACAACCAGAGCCAACCCCTGATACCACAACAAACCATTAATCAACCCCACCCAGCAGCTCCGCCCCAGCCACCACAGCAGCCACAGTCTCTGCCTGGAGAGCATGTGGAGCAAAGGAATACTCACCAGTACCATCAGCAGGAGGTGAATCAGCAGCAGCAGCAGCAGCCACCACAACAACAACACAGTGACCTGTACGGGGATCCGTATGGAAGAATAGCTGACTCGTTTCGGCCTTCCCCCAGGGGCCGGGATTATCGGCAGGAAAGACGGCGAGTCAGCAGATGGGTACTGAGCATCCAAGGACGTCAACGCCTCCTAGATATGCCTGGCCAGGTCAAATGGTCGATTCTTGTTGGCCAGCAGACGGAATATATAGAGGTGGTGCTAACAAACAACCTCCGCACACCAGGCAGGATGATAAGATCTCAGTGCCGGAGAAAAATAAGTAAGAAGTCAAAATCTACCCGCTCCTCAGATGATACAGAAGATGATTCCACCGAGGTAGAGACTGAGGATGAGGATGAGTTACTTCGGAGCATTGCTTCTGGGGACCGGAAGAAAAAGGGCCCACATGTGCCCGCAGTCATAGCTAAGGCTATATTCATAGCCCCCGAGCCCTTCGACGAGCCAACGGCTAGGGTATCAGCTGAAAGGTTTTGCAGAAAATATGTAAATTATGTGACATCGTTGGGGGTTCCAAAGTCCATGTTGTTGGAAGGCGTGGAAAAGTTCCTAACCGGCGTGGCGTTGGTATGGTTTGAACAATTCCTGGCAGAAAATCCTAAAGTCAGTTTTGAAACCTTTAAGCGCCTCTTCTGTGAGGAGTTCAAGTCTCTTTCCTACCATGAGAGGATGGTGGGATACGCCCACAGGAGGCAAGGAAAGGATGAAACTGTAAAAGAGTATAACAAAGATATGTTGATATTACTATCTAGAGCCAAGGTGCCAGAGCATACTAAGGTAGATTTTTATATAAACAACCTGAAGCCAGAACTATCACGCCGGGTCCTGTGTAAAGACCCCAAAACACTTAGGGAGGCCGTTCTATGCGCTATTGAAAAGGAGGTAGATGATCAGACAAGGCCAGAAGTAAAAGCAGTCACTGAGATGAAGACTGACATAATAAGAGCTATTAATTCGGCCAACTATGGACGGCCCAACGTACCTCGTCAGCAACAACAGCAACAGGGATTCGACAGTGGTTTCCAGTCCCAGCAGTGGCAAGATGATGGCAGAGGTCATCAGCGTCAGAGGGGGAATAACAGTCGTCGGAATTCTCTGACAGGGCGTCCGGTGGAAATAGTGGTTCACAGTCAGGAATGAAGGAAGCTTTGACTAGAATCCACCAGGTGGCGACACGCCACGGCCCAGGGTGGCTGAGTATTCTGATTATTTGCGTGCTGGTCATGTATGCACTGTTTACAGTGGGAAAGTACGTTCTACGGTTCATACGCCGAAGGAGACGAGTCTTGCCCTACCAGAACCCTAGGGACAGTTGCCTGTGGGTGCAGCTGAGACTTCAGGCGGGCGACACTATAGTAATCCTGCCACTCATTCAGGTATCAACGGCAATGAATGCCCTACAGTCCATCGATCCCCCACAGGTCAGATGACTGACTGTAGGAGGACGATTCTGCCTGGCGGAAGTTCAACTTAGATGGACGGGGCCACTCCGTTTCAAAGTGGACGAAAAATGGATTGCTGTACGGATGCCGACTTCTTGCCGAATTAGGAGATGCCTCAGAGCAGAATTGCAGGATGTGATAAATAATGAGAAGGTGCACACCGCGGTTCTCTTCTCCAGACCGGGTGGCAAGCCCATGCAGGTGGCCTGGCCGGCCAGGAAGAATGGGAATTTGGTGTACGGCCAAATGGTAGCCGAGCAAGGGTAGGTTTGTTGCATTGACAAATAAACATAACACTTGATCCGACGTATATATGTGACATAGACAATACCATAGGAATATTAGAAAAAGGGGTTTTTAAGTATTATATTTCTTTTTGGATTATTATGAATGCTCAGTACATTGGCTCAGATTTTGAGAGGAATCTGTGAATTACGCTTGCCTGATAGGCCGGTTCTCAAGTTTTTGTCTGTGAGTGCGCGGAAA
Source organism: Sthenelais limicola (assembly GCA_942159475.1). Taxonomy (NCBI): domain Eukaryota; kingdom Metazoa; phylum Annelida; class Polychaeta; order Phyllodocida; family Sigalionidae; genus Sthenelais; species Sthenelais limicola. The sequence goes on from OW804096.1 coordinate 67,879,995, forward strand.
AAGCCTCGAGTCAGGGTGAGTTTACTTAGTAGGCTCTATCCTGGGCTCCCGCCGAAGTACCGGTAGCTCACAGGCAGGGGCCAGAATGCTCATAACTTATGATAGTTATGGGAGAGCAGTGGAAACGCTTGAGTTCAGGGGAGTGTTAACACCACGCCCTCGGTGCTCTCGCTGAGTAGCACTGACTCAGGAATAGATGCTCAAAGAATACAGAGCAGGATATTTTTTGGTTTTGGCTTGAACGGCGTGCGTGGAAAGAAGGGAATTCTATTGAAATTATCTTTGGACAGTATGGATCTGGCCAGCGTTAAGAAGAGGCTGAGCCCTCTCCCTGCATAGCAGCATGGTAAGGAAGACGCTGCCTGGATCCATCATTAAAAAATTAGGTGGAGAGATTTTGGGGAATTTTTCTCTACTGAACAGATTATTAATTTCCTGGGGGTTCCTGGGGAGTACCGGTAGCGTTGTTTGGGTATATTGTTTTAAGTCGTTTTAGGCCTGTCTTGTTGAAAATAACACAGCTAGTTCTGTGAGTAAAATTCGCAAAGTAGAGTAGGCCCATAGGGATGTCAAGCCAGTGATATAGCATCGTTGAGCGATTTTGTGATTTAATGTGAAAAAGTAGTCACAAGTGCCTTATATTTAATAAGGAAGTCATAACAGGCACGGTCCTGTGTAAAAAGAAAATTGTATTTATAACATAGGAATTGTATGTGAATGAGGTATTTACAGTATTATACATGGATGGGCATTCGTGAGTCAATGTCTTGATACTCTTTTTAAGGACCACAGTTATTATAAACTTACCTTTGGAAAGTATTTTATAGATCCGAATATACGGATGAGTTTTTACATTTAAAGTTTTTATAATGTGTTTGTGACTGTAGGGAGCTGTGAGGGAATTCACTGGGAAAAAGAACTAAAGGATCTAGATAAAACAGACAATTTTCTGTAAAACATTTGGCGAAATTCTGACAAACTCCTCCCTGCTACTCCTCCTTAGCCGGAAATCCGACGGATCTAAGCTATGCCGCTGGTATTTTTGTGGCTGGAAGGGAAAGTACATCCTATATTTTGTATTTTTTCTGTGAACAGCTGGGGCTGTGATCAGGGCGGATGCAGTGTATAAGTGAGAGGTGTGTATTTTAAAAGTAACTCACGAATTTGGCGATCCAGCATTTTTCGTTAAGAACTTATGCTTCGAAATTAATCCAGGTTTGAAATTCCTAGTTCCCTTGGGGCTCACTAGAGCTCGCTGAAAATTAAAATATATGATATAGCAAAAAGTTCCATCCGTCCCTTTGAAACAATTCCTGAAAGAAAGACACACAAATGGTAGATTTACTTTCAGTGAGAAGCAATGAAGAATCCATGGAAACCATTTTTTTGAGGCCCATGAGGTGAAATACATACCAATTCTGCAGTAGCATGAGGCTGCGGTTGTCTTGATAGATAGACAAAGGTAAATGTCTACGGACGAAAACGGCGGTAGCTCCTGCTAGACCAGTGCCGCATCCTCTACTGAGGAGCTCTGGCAGTGACTGGTTATATATACTGGTGTGTATCCTAGTGGGAATGACGGAACTAGCCAGGCAAGGGTTAAACAGAAATGTGCATTTTTAATAATTTTTTAGCTCAGAGCTAGGTTTTTCATCCAAAATAAGGATATAGACTGTGTTTCAGAACAAAAAACAATGTCGTTCGGAGAAAAATTAGGCAAAATCTCGGAAGGTATCGTGGAATTCTTTGAGGCATTCCGTGGGGTATTCTTTGGAGTACTGAATCCATGGTGAATGCCAGTCATTTTCTCAGTGGCCTGAGAAATATGTAGTAAAATACTCAGGTTAGGTCTATCTTTGCATTAAAATGAACGTTTTTATCTATGATATTTTGGTCGATTCGGGGTAGATAACCAATCTATGTGTAATTTCGAAACATACTAGGGTAATTTGGGGTTACTTGCCCGAACATTTAGAGAAAAGGAAATTAAAACTGCCGGCTACGACGTTGGTCACGCCCATGGGGTTTGCACTACGAAGGGCGTAGATGATTTCTGTGGGTTTGGTGCCTTGAAAGCGGATGGTAACCGATGAACCATTGCTTGTTTGATAAAAGGTTTCAATATAGCTTTAATTCGAATTATGTATTCTGAGCATATTTTGGTGTTTTTGGAAAATAATATTTAACCTTGGTGGCCATTTTGAAAATGGTATCCGGTTATTCGGAGGTTTTCTAACATTGATTTTTTTTAAATGGAATAGTATTTCTTTCTGTTAAGCAAACTAGTCTACACGATGTAAAAGGCAGCAGAAACTATTAGCTTGTATTGGCTGGTCGTAATTTAAGGTATTTACATCGGAATCTCGGTTTTTAGATTTTGAGGATTAAGTCGTCATAGGCGAGAATTGGGAAGGAAGAAAAAAGAATATTGCTGTTGACGATCAGGAACAAGGAGGATCAGCAGTATAGCTGTGCCTATGTATATGGTCGATGTTCCATGTATGTATAGTTAGTGTACGTGAGGTTGTACTAGGGTGATATCAAGTTTTTGAGTCCAGTGTTTACTAATTATTGATTTGAACATGTCAGCTGACTCAGGTTTTGGGAAAAAGTAGATAGTTAGCCATTTTCTCTTCAAAATTTATGGACGGTGCAGGTTTCTACATGTTTTTAAAATTGTTCCGGGAACATATGTATTCATGGTGCTTAAAGACTTGAGTCCTTTGTGAGATTTTATATTTTCTCTTAAGAATTATGTTATTCTAAGGGTCATAAATTATTTTCTGTATTTGAAAAGGTTGAATCTCGCAGGTGTCCAGGCTTGATTAAGGGTCTTGGATGGTAGTTCTGTAGCGTTGTCTGGTAGTTGTTGACGATGATCGTTGGTTTCCAGTATTCAAGGGAACTGACTTTAAAGAGTTTATTTCTATTTAGGTATAAAAGTGATGTTTAATTATATTTAATACTTCTAGAAGTTATAACGATCTGCAGCTCCCTAGTTGGATTGTGTAAAGTGTAAAGTTTATTACGAATAAGTTTTTGGAAGTTCTACGGAAAGTTTTTGAAGAATTGGAGTCAACAGAGTTTATAAGACAACACAACGTGAACAGAACGTTTACAGTTTATTTACATTTGTAATCAGTACTTGTAGTTACAGTGTAGGTAGTGAATTTGTTTGTAAGTTTGATTGTTTCTTTACTTCGATGTAACACAAAACTTTGTTGCATTTATTGTCTGGAGAGCACACATCGTTATTATATAAATACGGTGGCTGGGATGACATTTCGCATACCCCCTGTATGTCATGATAAAGTTTGATGAAAAATTGTTTCAGATTTTAGGCCATACCTAAATTAAAGTAAAGTTAACCGAAAAATTATAATTTAAATTTGATTTCATTTTGTAAATTTAAAAAAGTTGGTAATTAAAAGGTGATCGAAAATCTTCCCCGATCTTTCATCTGGGGGGGGGGGGGGGGCATATGTCATGTCAGCCTGCTACCATGCATCCGATGTAGGGGGAGCCACAAGTACCCTCAGGATGAGTGCTGCTCCTCCAGACCTGTAGAGAAGTAATAAAAACACATTGAGTACGGTATAGCTACTGAGTGGACTTACTTTCTTAGTCTCTGTATACCTTACTCATTATATTCTTCATAACATCCCTTATCATTGATGTGTATTCATCATAGTTAACTGATAAGCTAGACACAAGGACTTATCAGTATGACCACCATTGCCATCACCTCGCTAGTTGTTCCAACCCACTTGTTTCAACGGTGATCAACTTACCAAAAAACAACATTGCCATCTTATCCAACAGTTGATCAACTTACAAAAAAAAACTGTCTGTGCTTCCGTTTTGTTCTTACCCATCGTGTGCTGTTACACAACTTCAATTTCATTTGTTTCTACTCATCATGTGCTCTTACACACTTTAATTGAAACTGTGCAATTGCTGTATACGGTCAACTTCCAACAGTTGCTTTGATCAACTTACAAAAAACTGTGCTCACTGTGTCATACTGGTTCCCAGAGAAATCGTCCCTTCAGAAAGCTGCAACTTGGGATCTCCTTTCACAACTTACAAAAAACTGTGCTTCCTACTCCAAAAAGCTACAACTTGGGATCTCCTTTCACAACTTACAAAAAACTGTGCTTTCTTACAAAAACTAAAAAACTGTGCTTCCTTACAAAAACCAACAACAAATGAATTACCATACAATGCTACCATTGCAACTTCCCAACTTTCAAAATGAAATTGCAATACATAATCAACTTCTTACCCATTGGATTAAACTAAACTTCCATCAGTTACAGTCACAGTCACCCGTGAATACTATGTATAAAAGGTGTGGCCACATACAGTATTCAATTGCATGTAAAAACACACGATAAAAGGTTATACTTCCTTCGTTCTTACCCACATATCCTGCACCTGCACACCTTAAACTCCAACCATGTTTATAAATATAAGCATTCGGTATGTCATCACAACTTCGTTCATCAAACAATTCAATTTTGCGACTAAAACATATCGCATTTGTGTATTAAGGTAACAATTCACTCTTACCCATTAACACTTGTGGGAACTGGTTGCAGTATTTGCGGAATACTTTAGTTGCTTTGTGTATTAAGGTAACAATTCACTCTTACCCATTAACACTTGTGGGAACTGGTTGCAGTATTTGCGGAATACTTTAGTTGCTTTGGTTCTTCCTGAATGGTTTCAATCATGAAGCAAAAAAAACAAACAATTACTTTGTTCTTACCCATCAATTGCTTTGTTCTTGCCCGGATAGTTCCAATCATGAAGCAATACAAGCAATACAAAAAACAAGTTACTTTGTTCTTCTTACCCATTAAACTCTGGACTCGGGATGTTCATTGGTGAATGTAAATCCTAACAAGTTACTTTGTTCTTCTTACCCATTAAACTCTGGACTCGGGATGTTCATTGGTGAATGTAAATCCTAAATAGTTCTAATCACTATAACCCAATGTGTGTGGTTCCTAAACTTGTAGTGTTTATTGCTAACTAAAAGGTTTTAGTGCTACATGTTTTATTGAATTTATAATATGTATATATGTTAGTTCATTGGGTTTATTATAATTAAGTATATGTATGTATTCATAAATGTATTAAACATACTTTGTTCACAAAGGAATGATATTATAAGAATAGATATGTTAAGACCCCAAAAAAAATAAAAAATGGTACAAAATATACAAAAAAAATGTGTAATTGCATTATGTAATAAAAAAGCTTTAAACAAAAATCTCTTGTATACGTTTTTATTTTAATATCTATTGTCATTATTGCCTAATGACTTTCCACTCTCTCATACATACGCTATAATTATCCTTGTCTAATCGCCTTCCACCACTCTTTTATACGTTATCATCATTACGCAATCCCCTTCCACTTTACATTACCTTCCATCTCTTTTTTTATATAATCAAACAACATTTAATTGCCCTTGTCGAACAAACACCTCATGTCATTATCAAACAACAATTAATTATCGTTCTCAGACAACACCTTATATAGCTAATAACCTCGGTATATAATGCAAGGCAACAACAGGAACCATCGGTATATAATCACAGGTTGATAACTTTATTAATAAAGGGGGGTAAAAAAAAACAGCAGAAGACAACAACAACATCATCATGTTAAATACTATAATAATAGATAAAGGTAACATAGAAACATTAATTAGCAGAATCGAAATCAAGAAGAGCTCAGGTTGTGACTTAATTTCAAGTAGAATATATAAGGATTGTTTCAAAATAATGATTGATCAATTAGTTGAATTATATAAAAGGTCGATAAATACAGGTATATTCCCGACAAAATGGAAATGTGCAAATGTAGTGCCAATACCAAAGGTAACGAATCCAAAAATGGTTAATGACACGAGGCCAATATCCCTCACGCATATTGGCCTTATGTTATTCTAAGGGTCATAAATTATTTTCTGTATTTGAAAAGGTTGAATCTCGCAGGTGTCCAGGCTTGATTAAGGGTCTTGGATGGTAGTTCTGTAGCGTTGTCTGGTAGTTGTTGACGATGATCGTTGGTTTCCAGTATTCAAGGGAACTGACTTTAAAGAGTTTATTTCTATTTTAAATTGTAGTAGAACAGCTGATGGACTTTTTGAGATATAAAGATGTAGTATTAAGTAGTCAACAAAAGGGATACCAAAAAGGAAAATCAACAACAGACGCACTAGTGGAATTAATAACTGATTTAAACTTATCATGTAATCAAAAGAAAATTACCATTGCGTGCTTTGTCGATTTTAGTAAAGCTTTTAACTCTGTAGTACCAGCATTGATGTTAAACAAATTACAAGATTTAGGTGTTGCCCCTGGGCTTCAAGCATGGTTTGAATCATATTTAACAAATAGAAGACAGAAAGTAAAATTGAATGGATTATCCTCGAATGTATTAGAAATTAACTACGGAGTACCACAAGAACCAATTATGTATTTAATTTATGCTAACGATCTGAAACATTTAAATTTAAAATCTAAGTACTTACAATACGCTGATGATACGGTTTTTTATTATACAGGTGATAATCTAGGTGAATGTGAAGAAGCGTTGAATCATGATATGAGTCTTTTTTATGAATGGAGTCTAGGTAACAGATTACTGGTAAATAGTAAGAAAACAAAATTGATGTTGTTTGGTTTAAGTAAATATATGAATGATAATCGCCCTGATGTTGATGTCAAGCTAGGAGGAGAAAAACTGAATATTGTTAGATCATATACTTACCTTGGTGTAGCGATAGATGATAGATTGTTGATGAAGCAGCAATATAATAATGTAGTCAAACAAATAAATGATAAGATTTATACGTTCAGGAAGATAAGAGCTAATTTAACGAAGACTGCTGCAATATTGATTGCTCAATCAAAACTACTCTCTCTGTTCGATTATAGTTTATTTAGCTTATGTTCTCTAACAAACAAAGATCTAGGAAAGCTACAAAAAATACAAAATAGGATTTTACGAATTGCACTGAGTTGTGATTACAGAACATGTAATGCTGATATACTGGCATCAACAGGTGTGATGAATATTAAAGAGAGAATGAGGTATAACCATTGTATCATAGGACATAAGGAAATATATATTAAGGGAAATGCTATTCTCCCTAATAGAATGACAAGACAAGCTAATGCACCGATAATGGGAAATTTTAACCCGAAAAATAGTAGAGATGAAAAATCGCTGAAAAATTGTATTATAAAGGCCTGGAATTGTCTTACATCAGAGTTAAGATTACAAGGTGACGAGATTGTATTTAAAACTATCCTAAAGAGAAATATAAAAGAATATTGTACTTAAGGGATACAAGCCCCTGCCACCCACTCCTATATATGAAAATTTCTCCTTCTCAATCCTCTCTTCTGCCCTTTCCGAGTCTCCATCCTACTTTCCCCCCCCCCCCCACCCCCTGACGCCACCAGTACCCCGACTGTAATTTCCTTCCCACTCTCTAGTGTGAAGATTTTGTGTATATAAAAATTGTAGTAAATCTCAAGTAATATGTCTCATCATGTTGAGAAAAATTAGTTACTATGATTGTATTGTACATACACGTGATATGATGCTCGAATGTCAAAATTTCTTTGGAACTAATGTCTTACCCATCTCATCTCGACCTATGACAAGATAATTGATATAGGCAGGAACCCTTTCATTTCATCATTTCGCACAACATTCCACCTCATACTTCATCTTTTCTCATCTTTCTTTTCTTTTATAAATGTTCTGTTAATTAGTAGACAAAAGTGGCTTATAACAGGTACATTAATTCGTAAAATGGCATGAGGTATATATATAATGTAAGGATATTTTTGTTAGATTATTGATACTATATGTACACTCTATCCCTCGAATATGCTGAATGAAAATCAGGGTGCTAAGAACATCACTTCTGAGGTGACAGCATCAAAAATGTAATATTGAGCCTGAATAAATTCTGTTAAAAAAACCCACCATGGCTGCCTTTATGAAAAGCAAAGTACACAATCTTCGTCTGGGTATATATATATATATATATGACCCATTCTCACGAAAGTGGTGCAACCCCCGTTTTTTTCATTGATTGGTCCATAACTTGGTGGATTCTGATCTGAGAGACAAATGAATTGACCAGATGCATCCGTCTTAACATGGGCGTTAATAAGATATATACTTTTGTGTATCTATAATGTATATTTGATTAATTATGTACTATCAAATCAGGAGAAATACCCAAATAATCACTCTCTAACTTATAGTTATTATAGAAAAAAATCCGATTGAATTGATATACATTAATACAATTCATGGCATAGAATAGGGGGATGAAAACCAAACAAAATGATATATAAAGGTTAAATATATTGGTATAATTTATGCTTTCAACTCAATCTATAAGAAAATGGCTAAATTGGGGTGAAAAAACATCGCCTGACAAAATGGCTGTGCTTTTAAAAATTATTAAATAAATTTTCTCTAAATAGTCTGATTTCATAACCAAAGGTTTAGAGACACACATACATCACCATTGGAAGATACTTGTTACTTACAATCGGCAGAAATCCTCATAATCAGCACATAATCAGTGGAAAAAACGTCGCCACCTGGCGACGTTTTTTCACATATTTTTTCAAATATTATCTAAATTAAATTATTTTTCACCTAATGTTTAAATATGGCTTAGCCTCAAGAATTACTTGAGAAAATAATCTCAAAATATCTTTCCTGATTTAAATACTGGGCTGTATTCATTGGGCGACGTTTTTTCTCTTGATTAATGTGATGTGTTTCAAGAAAATGAGTTACAAGTCATATAAAATGGATTTTGAGATATCATAATTATTGAAAAGAAATGATTAACTGGATTCCAATGATGAAAACATTAATGACATCTAAGAAATGTTTCCATATTTTATGTTTAACGTATTCATGTATTCATGTTTGAAAAAACGTTTGCAATATTTCTGAATGGGTAAAGTAGCTAAATATACTCCATAGGATGATGTTATTAATTGAAAGATGTATCTAATACACTGTCCTGAAACTTGGTACAGGTATTGCTATGATCAATAGCACTAAGCACCCCAAAAATAAGAATATTCCAAGAAAGAAATCTGATGATTTAATCACTTTGAATAATATATGTCTCTACTGCATGAAAACGTCACCATCCTTGAGTGGATATTGTCATGAATGACAAATTTATACAAAATAATGCTAAAACGGTCTAAAATGGTGTCAGTCATGTATTAAAAAAAATAAAAAATAACATTCAATCTTTATATAATTGACTAAATTTGACATAGATTAGGCGACGTTTTTTCACTCTGAAAAAACGTCGCCCAAATTTGAAGTCTTAAAATGTGGATAATTACCAAAAATCTGGGTAACTAATCATACTCAGGGGTAAAAGCTTATATTTGATTATATTATAACATAAAAAATAGAACAATTTGAAAATAATAAATAAAAACACAGTCAATGATAGGATGTTTCATCTGATTAATATGGGAATCCAGTTTCTGACATTTTTGGTTGCCACAATTTTAAAAGATTTTATACAAGAAAGAAAAACGTTTCTTGGCTATTACATAAAAAAACATTTAGTAAGAGAATGGTGATAGAAATAATTGATGATATACAAATTGAATTAGAGAAATGTTCATTACTAAGCATATAGGGGTGTGTGACGTTTTTTCACCAACTTTTCTATGCCAATCTTAAATAACCTCCTGTACAAAGAATAATGGTCCAATTTATTGGCAAACTCAGATATATTACCGCTTGTATATTACCTTGAAACCTACCAACCCTCAGATCGATCAAGCAAAATATAATTTTGACTCTTCTAGGATGGGCTGCACCATTTTCGTGAGAATGGGCCATATATATATCTAAAAGCGCAGGCGACGTCAAAAGCGGGGTACTACACAGCCTTGTACCATTTAAATTGGTATCTTAAATACTATAATTATATATATATAGCACAATCAACATATACTTTTTAGTCTTATTTCATGCAATAAAAGCAATAGAAATCCAATAAAAAAAACAAAAAATGCAGTAAAATACTATATATAGCACAATCAACATATACTCGAGTCTTATTTCATGCAGTAGATTTCACGAAATTTAAATGTCAAGGCTATCCACCCCCCAAGAAAGCTAAAAAACTAAAATCTCTGTGCGGGATGTCAATCAACATATATACTTGAGTCTTATTTCATGCAGTAGATTTCACAAAATTTAAATGTCAAGGCTATCCACCTCCAAGAAAGCTGGAAAACTAAAATCTCTGTGCGGGATGTCTTAGCCCACAAGCTAACCTTTCCCAACGGAGAGGTCTTAGGGCACAAGCCGGTAAACTATTTCAACGCGTGCTCAACAATTTTTAGCCGGGCTACGATAAAAAATATAAGTTTAAACAAGTTGGACTTGTAGTCTAAGACAAGCTGGTAAACTAATAATCTCATATTTTTACGTAGATAATTCCCGTCGGTCTATAGTAGACAATGTGTCCGTAGACTATTTTATCGACGGGCCTCAGAGGATATGGTGGTAAATAGAGACTGTGTGGTTAAAAATTTCCCTCGGCCTATAGTAGGACACATCCCAATACAGTATTTTGATCAGACGGTCTCAAATATGAGGCGTAGTCGTAATGTGCCTATATAGTATACTACTCCCGTCCATCTCCCCCTCCCCCTCTTCTCTCTATCCGATTCTCCCTCTCCCTACACTGTAAGCGGTCCTTCAGTCAAATCTGTGTAATTTTACACGGATTCCACTGCGTTTTTGGATGGCGGTTTTTCCCTGTAAAATCACATTTTCGTGTAAAATTACATGGATCCCATGTAAAAACTTACTCTGAATCCTTGTAAAACCCGGCTCCAAATTACAGTAGATCCGCAGAATTTGGCAGGACATTTTTTAGCATGGCAGTGTCCTAATTGTTATTATAGAAATGTGTTATTAAGAATTTACTCCTCTACCGTCCTCGTGAAGTGCTGTTTGCCAGACATGAACAGTCAGAGTAGCAAACCAAAGGCAACTTAAGATTGAAGATCTATAGCCCTTTTAAAGATACAAGAATATACTAGGTTGCATCCTTTTGTTCATCATTTATTATTAGCAATGGCAATGCCTGCAATGGCAATTCCAGCTCTTAGCTGCTCTGATGGGTGTTGGTAATGAAACCTGAGTCCAGTTAGGATACTATAGAATATGGATGTGCATGATGGAGGGGTGTTGTTTTTACACCCTCTCTAAAATATCCCATACATAAAATACACAATTAGAATATACTATAATGATATCCAAAATGTTCTTAATTACAGGATGATTAATATATTATAGTGCATCAATATCATATAATTACTTTACTAGTGTTTTCAATATAAAGGAATTAGTAATAATGATGGGCTGGCTCATGCTGCCATCTAGTGTTATAGGTGGCAACATCTAGATGGCGCCTGTAGGACAGGAACAGAAAGAGAAAGAGGGGGAGAGGCAGACAGGGAGATTGCAATTGAAAGAAAGTTAAGAAAGAGATGGGCGGGAAAGGAGAGGAAGAGCAGGGAATATTTTTGTTCAGGAATATATATTGAATATATCCAGGTATATGTGTGATGTGTTACAGGAAAATGTGTCACAAGTCTCAAAAAAATAAAAAATATTGCTTTCCACTTTAGATAGCTCATGGCTCCCTCAGAATAATCGCCGTTAATTTTGAAAAAAAAATAACTAAAAAGAATCATTAATGCTTTGTCTGTTTTTGGAAAAAAAAAATATTTATGTTTCGTCTGATTTTTTTTTTTTTTTTTTAAAAGATTTTTCATCATATATTAGCGTCTGTTTTGGGGGGAAAAATATAGTTTTTGAAAAAATGTGCTTTTACGATGAACCCATGTATGCAGCTGATATTACACTGGTCCCGTGGACCCCCAGGGGTGGTGCGCGGAAACAGTGTAATATAAGTGTAGGATTACATGGATTCCACGCATGCATGCTGAATCCATGTAAACTACAGTTCGTACCCGGAAACAACAGGAAATTACGTGGATCCAGATGAATTTTCAGCTGATTTCTTAGAGTGTATCTGATTTCCCCCACCCTCTTCCTCTGCTTCTTCGCTCTCCCCCCCCCCCCCCCCCCCTCTTATCTCGGATCTCTCTTCCCTCACCTCCTTCTCTCGTTTTCCTCGCTCTCCCCCTCTGATTTCTCTCCCTCTTTACTTTCCGTTGCTATAGGGATTCTCGCAGTATATATATGCGTTGCTAGGGACTCCCGCATTGCTGCGGAGGGTGGGACATAAATGACATTGTCCTAGAATGTCCCAGAAAGGCTCTCCCAAAGGCTTCCCCAACTTTCCACGGCTAAAAATAGTTGTATAGAACAAAACTAAATAACTAAAAAGGGCTTCAAAATTACATTTTCACCCGAGATACCTTCACAAACCACATGCGTTGTCCTCCAGAGAGGGTCAACGGAACTGTACTGAGCAGAAGGGTTGGTAGAATAATAGATTCTGAGAACATGTCAGACAAAAAATTAACCCCGCTGAGAACATGTCAGACAAAGAAACCCCTCTGCATGCATATTATACGGATGATAGGAGTTGGGGTTATAGGCCCTATACCGATCGAACGCAGAGAAATCCGACCATTAATTGAATACATTTGTCCGTATTTCACAAGTGAACTGCGTCCCTCACCAGTTGGAGGAAAAGGTAAAACAAAAACTGATTGGCTATTAATTCGAAAAGATTGTGAAATAGAAAGAGAACAAGTGTTGTAGTTACAGCTAGTTACCGGTCTTTGCGACTGTCCGGTCATGCCCTGTCAGACGTAGGGACAACATTCTGGTTTACGTCCATGGGACACAGTTATAGCCATCTCCTAAATGAAAGTCCATAATTTGTGACACTAAAGAATGGATATGGGGAGAAAAATCTACCAGTGAAGTCCAATAATGTCATTTATGTAGTATGTGTACATGCTCATATTTACCCACAAGGGCATGGAATATATAAAAGATAAACAAACATTTTAATTGGATCAGCACTGAAACCCGCGCCCTCCAACAACATCATACCCTTGTAAATTTATATTCACTTGTCCCTGGGTGCACTCAACGAATCAGTCAGACCTGTATAATCCAGGGGACGAAATGGGCCCGTTGAACTGTTTCGATCTGTAGAGTCATTCTATTTTGGTGTGATCATTCTCCGCAGACTGTCCAAGACAGACACTTCTAGGTAGGTCTTGTACTCTACCACTGGACTTTTGAATAGGAAAACTTGGACTGAATAGGGAAAACGCTACACAAACGTTATCACATGGGACTATAAGCTGAGGTAATGATAGCATAAAATTATTCACACCGGAGTTCAAAGAGCACACATGCTTAGTTAACATACTAATGCACAAATGGGGAATTATCTGCAATACATTATCTAGCCTAATCTCGAGTGCAAGCTTCTACTCTGGTAGAGGCCATTCAACAGAGTGTTGTATACACAAGTACAGTTCTTACCCACGTGTTTTTTCTGTGCATACAGACGTTCTGAGATCGTCTATTACATCTAAAAAATATAGCAAAAAGCAATGCAGATTGCCATCATTAGCAGCCATCAGCTCTTCGTTAAACCAGTTCAAACCGTAAGCTCAAACCAGACATAGCTTGGTGATGCATTGGATAACGTACACCTCGTAGATAGAGTAAATTCACCAATGTAAGTAATTATAAAATACATTCTTTCATCAACTCGCTCATTATTAATTGTATTCGTTTTGCCATTAATAGTTCATTATATATATTTTTAAAAATCCATTTAGATATTCATGAATTGTTTGATATAATTTATGTAGGACGATGTACAGTCCTCACTCTGTTGCTACCATGTGACGGGGATCGGGATCCCCGAGGCAATGTTTGATATTTGATAGTAATTTATCTTGATACATTGATGGAAACTGTATAATTTAGCCCTGCCTATAACGATTGATGATGATGTTTATCATAAATACTAAGTATATGGCAGAGCAACGTGCGCTTATTCAACCAGCATAGTTATATGATAATGAAAACAAAAAAGATAACCACAATAAACATTTAATTTCATTTGCCCAGGAACATGGAGGACAAACTGGGCGAGAAGAAGCCTCTTCTTAGCGTGAAACACAGGCGGTACCTAGCCAGGAATGACCCAAGAAGGACCCAATCAGAATCCGCTGCATATCCGAAGCAGAAAGAGATCGAAGAGAAGAATGTGGGCCTCAGGAAACACATAACTTTACTTGACTGTGTTGGGATAATTGTGGGTAATGTTATTGGGTCAGGAATCTTTATTTCCCCAAAAGGGGTATTGGAGAACAGTGGGTCTGTGGGAGTATGTTTGATAGTATGGGCTGGAATGGGAGTGTATGCCCTCTGTCAAGCCCTGTGCTACGCTGAACTTGGTGCTGTGATACCCCGCGCCGGGGGTGACTATGCATATGTCCATTATATCTTGGGTCCCTTTCCAGCTTTTTTATGTGCATGGGTTCAGATCATTATTGCAGCATCTTCAGCGAATGGAGTCATTGCCCAAACAGCAGGAATATATCTTACTCAACCTATGGGTCTCGAATGTGCATCGGGGTTGACCAGTCTCATCGGGATTCTAATCATATGTAAGTTTCCTATCATGCATCTTCAGGATATCAGTATATAAATACTTCATATTGATATGAACTGGTGATGCAACTACATACCCGGTATCGATGCATTTATTAATGATATCTCATTTATTCATGACAGACCTTATCTGAAACTAAGATTGTATGAGGACGGATAATTTGTCATTATAATCGATTCTTTAACAGAATATTCAATAGTTCTTCAACGGGTGTACATATTCCCAATACATAGTTCACATTTTTTTTACATAGTTCACGAGCGGCACTGTACACGTATTTTGACCTTAATCCAAATTTGAGAAGGCGTTTCATAATTGAGCATCAGTCTATGACAAGTTGGATATGAGTTGTCATTTTGATGAAAATTAGCCAACAAAAGCACTGATGCTCCCGCAGCTAAATGGGTCATTGTTGCAGTAAATATACATGACAAACAGAATCCTGTGTGTTTATATGCCTTGGCGGCGTAAAACACAAGTACAACTGAAATAATATGTTTCAATATTATAGTGTGGGTAACCTATTTCTTTCAGTCATATTCGCGGCCATAAACTCATACAGTTCTAGATGGGGAACTAATGTCCAAGTTATATTCTCTGGTGCTAAAGTCTTAGCCTTATGTGTCATTATAATCACGGGAATTGTGATGCTTGGTATGGGTAAGGATCTTTTCTTACATATGGTACGAATTTTCTTCTTACTGGAAATGATTCAAGCTTTAGCATTGACTTAACATTGTAACGCAAATATTTGATCTGTTTATAAATACAGGAGTGAAATTTAATGGCTCTTACCTTATTGGATTTTCCATATGTACATGTACTCTACGAAGATATCCTTGAGAATCGCACCGGTTCTTAATTTGTACTTATTATAGGGCACACAGAAAACTTTGAAAATGCCTTTCAAGGATCTACATCCGATGTAGGCATGATTTCCTTAGCTGCGCTAGATGGTTATTTCGCTTACAAAGGCTGGGAATTGGTGAACACATTGCCAGAGGAGATGGTCAACCCCAAACGGTAAACAAACAAACGAAACTTTTCTAGGGAATTTCGTAACTTCATAGGAGGTCTTTTTCATTCAAACTAGAGAATGCCTACTATGTTCAAAATTGAATTTGGAATATTCATCAATTATCCCAACAAACATTCCCCAACGCTCCCTTGTATCAAAGCTATACATACAATTGTATGTAGGCCTATAGCTCTGCTTGTAGGCTTTATAACTACCAGTAAGTGTTCTGTACAACTAAATAGCACCATACCGTCTCGATGTTTCACCCTTAGCGTTATTTTTTTTTATAAATATTGCAGTTGAAATAATTAAGACAAAAGATTTTGGAAAAGTGTTCAGCTTATATAGTTTACCAAGAAAAGGGTAACGAGACAATCGTATAATTATTATGTCCGATCTATTCCCCTGTACGCAACAATCCCAAGGGACGTAACACATAATCCGATTAAGGAAAGCTTTTATTCCGGGCACGCATTTCTTTCGATATTTTGTAATAGTGTGTTATTCATCTTTGTAGGGATCTGCCGGTAGGCGTCGTCTTGGCCCTGGTTCTTGTGACAATAATATATGTACTGACCAATGTGGCTTACTTCTCTATTCTAAATCCAGCACAAGTGTTAGCCTCTAATGCCGTTGCTTTGGTATGCCAATGTTTTGCAATCTACATTTGTTTGTGATAGAATAAACGATGCACAGTATGCATAATTTAGCTAATTTTAAGTGATTCATGACATTCTATTGATACATCAGTAATTTTTGTAGTTTGAGAAATTAGATGTTTGCCTCTTAAAATAACCTTCATTAGTCCTAATTAATAGAAATCTGTACTACTATATCATCAACATTGCCAATGCACCGTTATTGAATTTTTCATCTAGGATTTTATAAGGGAAACGCTGGGAGGACCAACAGCTATATTGATTTCTATAGGCGTCGCATTATCTTGCATGGGCTCAGTGAATGGTAGCATTCTAAGCGATTCAAGGTGAGATCCTGATATTCTAACTTCACCAAGACGGCAAGATTAATATTCTATTTAGATATATTCAATAATATTACGGAATTCCTCGGAGCAAATGTTTTATTTTCACCATAGCGGCCGTTTTATTCTGCATTTTAACTGGACGCTATCTTATGTGCCTATGGGACAGTTTTGGGCTTAAGTTGCTGGCCGAAAAACGGGAATTATAAGACTGTAGTGCCCTGGGACCCGTTTCATGAGGTATCCCGAATAAGGCTGCTTATATTGTACTAGCAAAGTACCCGTCCTCCGGACGGTCACCCTCTCTCCCCACACTTCTTCCTCTCCCTCTTTCCCCTCCCCCTCTTCTCTGACTTTCATACCTGTTTTCCCCTCCCAACCCACTCACCCTTGTGGAATATTTGTATCAGACACAACACTAAGGGGGGGGGGTATTTTTACAAACTTTTTAAGATTATTTAAATACCTTTCTACCTGTGATTATCTCATGTTAACACTGCGTGAGGATGTGTGAGGATCTTAATACTGTTCTTATTCATAGTGATTTGCTTTGATAATGGGGTCTGATAAATATTACCTTTTTGTATGCACACCAGCAAAATCTGAGAATAGTGTAACTGTTACATAATGTTTATTTGCTGAATAAAAATCTTAAATACAATACCCCATCTCCGATCCCCCTCTCCCTCCCCTCTTCCTCATGCTCCCCCTCCCCAATGTCTCTCCCTCCCCTCTATCCCTTCTCCTACATCATCTCCCTCCTCTCTCCCCCCTCTTCTTTCCCTTCCCCTCCCCCAGTTGCTCATGAATCAACCACAAAAAAGGATCTCAGAAAATTACCTTGAAAATATAAAACATAAAATTCTTCACTCTCCCACTCCTCAGCAGGCATTTTAAAGGCAATTCTATGTCTTTAGCCTGTGGTAAAAACTTTAGTTAGGTTCCCCTGGACATAGGTTGTGGGAAATGACGTAGTATCTCACAGGGGCTTTCCCAGGCTATAAATAGAATATAGAGATCGCAATTTAAAAAAGGCTTCAAAATCACATTTTTACCCCAAATATCTTCACAAACCACATACGACGACATCCAGGGAGGGGGAACAGACCTCTACAGATGAGTAAAGTGGTTTGTAATACAACAAATTCCAAGAACATTCTGGACAAAGAATTCCTTCTTTCTACCATTTCTTTTCTACCTCCTTTCCTAGAAATCGCTCTAGCCGTATATTATATGGATTCTATTGTATCGTATAGTAATATATCCTCTTCACTAATGGTCCAATTGAATTTAGTAGTCAAATAAGGATAAGGATCCAACGTGCTCTAGAGCACCCCATATCCTTATGTTAACGCTATCTATGCCACACCCGCAAAATAAGGATTACATGTTGTGAAACAGGCCCAAAGAACAATAGTTGCCCTGGAAGGGTTTTAACCCGGTCAATACACGTTATTCAATGATATGATATATATCTTATTTGTTCTATGAATTGACAAACATGGTCGGCGGTTCATAAATAAGTATCATATCGATATCAGGGTTAATAACCATTGGGGTGATATTGCCAGTGAGTACGTGTGGCAATATTCTCTCATTGAGCGGGGAATGAATCTATCCTCCCCAGGAAGTGACCACTGACTGACCGGAAGCCGGCCTCCGCCAATCACAGCCCTTCCTCCAGTCCCTCGTCCATTTTGAACTACGCTCTGGAGGAGGTCGGACGTGCCCTCACCTGTTTTAAAAGGCGAACATCTCAGACGCCGACCCATGTTGACACATACCTCCAGAGACGTCCCCAAGGTGGATTATATCGCCCTAGCTGACGGGAAACCACAAACCATAAAAAGCAAGGACAACAAACCTAATGATAACCCACACAAAGTCACAATGGAGGGCTACATCTCCCCAGAAAGCGGCCAGGAAGAATCCTCAACGGACGAAACCAAGACCCTCGACGGGAAAAAGCCCCCCAAAACACCTAAGAACTCCAAGAAAAAACAAACGGTCGTAGACAAGTTGTGCCGAACCTTAGTGAAGGTCTCCAAGTCAAAGACCTGACATAGGACTGACCACAAGCCACGTGGTACCAAACGGAAGCACAAGCGTGCCCACCGCTCCCGGAGCCCTACATGGTCAACCACGGACGATGAGTCCTCCTCCTCGTCCTCAAGCACCTCCTCGACCGCTGACAGCTCCCCACCTAGGAGAAGCCGCAAGAAAGGAAAGAAACACAAGAGGATTAGCAAAAAGTATAAGCCTGAACGAGCTCATCCCTTCAGAGACCGCTCCACCAGCTCTGCCTCCAGTGAGGATGGCCACAGCCGCCGACTCCCTAAACCAAGCCAGCAAAAGAGGGTATATGCACACCAACGCATAGTCACTAAAGCCATTGAGAAACAGTACAGAGGCAGATCGACCCCCAAAGGTAATTCTTTAAAAAAATCATGTGCGCCTGCAGGGCCAAGCCAGGCTCCTCCCTATACCATATGCTGCAGCACCTAGGTGAGATGGGCGAGGACGCAGCTATCCACCAGTGGCAGCGGCCGAGGCTCTGGTCTCAAACAGTGATTGACCACATTGTTGCTGGTACTATAACCTGGAAAGACTCTAACTACCTCCAGCAGCAGAGGGCCCGCCTCAGCTGGAACCACAAGCCATCTGGAATAACAAGGAAAAAGACGACTGCAACAGCAGTGACTGTCCCATGTCCCATGTATAACTGGGAAGAGTGCTCGGCCCTGGAGTCCCACGCCGAAGGCGCTGTAAACCTCATTCACTGCTGTGGCTTCTGTTGGTTTAAGACGCAAAAGAAGCAATACGTCCACACCTCGAAAGGCTGCAATAACAGAAGGGCAGCTACAGGGGCAGCAGGATCAGCTGGAAATAACCAAAACACACAGGGATTTAAACCGAAACACACCCAACAAGCCCCGCGATGCTAGTCAATCCAGATCAGACAGACCAGCAAAAAACTAAGTAGCCGTCCCAAATTACAACAAAGGGACAACGAAAACAGTGAGTTAAATCGCAATATCATTAAATCTATACTCTCCCCAATATCACTCAACAAACCTCATGTGACTTTGTGTTTCGGTAAAACTCCAACGCCGGGTAGCCATGACAGCGGAAGCTGCCTCCGAATAACCTCCAGCCCGGAAGTAAACAACAAACATGGGCGCCCTACTTCCGCCCAGCACCTTGAAGCTCACCGTGCGGGTACAAAACTCCATAATACTCCACATATAACGGGGCCACGACCCTTGTCATCCACAACAGGGGAAACAATAGACAACCAAACCAACTCAGCTTGCATAAGCCGGTCTACGCCGCATGCAACAACCACTATGCGCCGAGAGATGGAGGAACAGAGTGGGAGATCTGACACATCGACCCCGATGGCTATTCGGCCCGGGCCTGTCAGTACTTCCATCCCATTGTGTGTAAACAGACAACAATCAGACAACCAAACCATCAGCATTCCATACAGTCAGGCAGATAAAGTGAGTACACCCAGACCAGCCAAAAGTATTCTTAACCCTACACATGAAAGTAACTCGCCTAACGAGAAGGGTATCAATAAAGGTCAGGTGCTCAAAAATCATAACAACACCGAAAGTCACGCTAACTGTGCCCCTGTTAGTGGAGGGGGGAGTGGCGAATTATCGCTCCCCGATGAACCTCAAGACGTTGTATCAGTAACTCAAAACATCTCCTACTTGCATCACCCAGTGGTGGAAAACAGTCCCCCACCAAACATAAATTTTAACAACTACAAGTCGTGGCCGTTCCCAGCAATTTGCCTGCTGGGAAAAATGGCTGACATGTACGAAGCAGTGCGTGCGAAAGGTCTACCCAACTGGAAAGGGACCCAGGTAAAGGTTCCATCTACACTAAACATCGTACAATGGAAAAAATACTCTACGGGCCACCCTGAAGATGAGGCTATACTTAATGGAATAAAGTACGGCTTCCCCCTCCAATACACTGGCGGACCAATAACAACCAAAGTACTCCATCAAAACCATCCATCAGCAGTTGCATACCCAAGTCACGTCGCTGCATACATAGAAAAGGAATGCAGCTTGAATGCCATGGCCGGCCCATTCGACTCACCACCTTTTGTGCCTTGGTACCATCATAGCCCTATGATGACCAGGCCCAAAAACGAACCAGGAAAGAGGCGCATCATCGTAGATCTTTCATTCCTGGAGGGGGGAATTAATAAATGGGTCGCCAAAAATCAGTACAACGGAGCCCCAGCAGCTCACAATCTACCAACAGTAGCCATGGCATGCCAACTTATAAATAATCTGGGACGGAATGGTGTCATCATGGCCGTTCTGGACTTGTCAAGGGCCTATAGACACTTTCGCCTGTGCCCCCTGGACTGGCCCCTCATGACCGTGGCCCACGAGGGAGCAACATATGTGGACCTGGCTCTCCCCTTCGGGGCCAGGATGTTGTCATTTGTAATGCAAATGGCGGCATCCTATATTGTAAGAGGTCTCGCGTCAAACGGCATCATGTCCTTGATGTATTTAGATGACATCATACTACTAGCCAAAGACAAAACAACCATGCAGCACAGCTTCCACTACACCCAGAGCCTACTCACATATCACTAGGCCTACAGGTAGCCAAAGAAAAGACTCAGTCCCCCAACACCAAAGTACAATGGTTGGGTATAATCATAGACTCAGCTAACAACAGCCTCTGGATACCACCCTCAAAGATGGCTGAAATCAAAACTTGCTTGGCCCTAACATCCACCCAGAGGGTCATCTCAACCAAAACAATGCAAAGCGTAATTGGAAAGATCGCACATCTCGCTAAGACAGTCGGCCCAGCCACCCTCTTTATGCAGCGCATGCTCGCAGCCATGAGGAGGGCAAAAGGAGGGCCTATCACCATCACCAACTGCATCAGAGCCGACCTGGACTGGTTCAATAAGTTCGTTGAGGACTACAACGGCATTGCCATCATGCCCGAAAACACTGTCTCCAAAACCATCTGGGCAGATGCCTGCCTCTCAGGGGGCGGGGCCACTGATGGCAAACACTACTACGCCCACGTCTTCAGCCCAGGGATAACATCAGACAGGCATATTAACCACCTGGAGGCCCTCAACTGCATCGCTGCCACACGCCTTCTCAAAGGCCCCGGAGACAAGGCGAGAACTGTCCGGGTCTGTTGTGACAACCAGGCTAGCGTGGAGGCGTTCAAAGGAGGCCGGCCCAAAGACCCGATTCTAGCTGCATGCGCCAGGGCCCTGTGGTTTGTGTCTGCAGAGAGACAACTCACTCTCCAGTTCGTCCATATCCCGGGGCGGCTCATGGAGCTCCCTGACGCCCTCTCTCGACAACACACGTCCCTTGCATTTAGTAAAAAAGTTAATAACATCATTTCAGAACTCTCTCTCGTCCCCATTGATTGCACTGATCGCCACTATGATATTTCCACCTTTTTCTAGGAGCGATCCAGAAGTCACTGTGCAGGCTGGCTGAGAAGAGAAAGAGGGAATCCCACCGACCCGGAACCAATGCTAACAGAGCATCGGCGGCGAAACTATACATTCTGCTCAGCCCTTGGCATTCCCTTTAAAAGACCACGTCCATCGCAACTCTGCTGGTACCTAGAGTACCTCACCATGAATGATCTGGCCCCGGCGACAATTGTAAACCACCTGTCCTCGCTTCGGACTTTCTTTAAGATGTCAGGGCTGGACGCCAGGCCCTTACACGCATACGAGGTGGACATGGCCATACGAGGGATACAATTATCAATCAGGCACGTGCCAGCCCCGAAAGAACTGGTGTCTGAGAAAATGCTAGTTGACTGCATTAAAGCCTGCAGCCGCTCCCACATCCCCTCAATGGCGAGGGCGGCCATCATCATCATGTATATGGGCTTTCCTTTTACCTTTTCCTGCAGACAGTAAAGAAGTTCGATGCCACCAGACACATGTGTGTGTGAGATGTAGATCTCCTCCCGGGGGGCGTGAGGCTGAGGCTCAAGTGGACAAAAACCATGCAGTCCTCTCGCACCCCTGTTGAAATCTTCCTCCCCAGAAAACCTGAAAACATCCTGTGTCCAAGGAGGGCCATGGCTGAGCTCCTCCTCAACCACCCGGGCAGTCACAATAAGGCCCCTCTCATGTCGTTCAGAGACTCTAACCCCATCACTATAGCCTACATGAGGAGGGAGTGGGCGGCAATAGTGGCGAGGGCAGGCTACTCCCCCGATGTCCACTCAATGCACAGCCTCAGGAGAGGAGGTGCCTCGTTCGCCTACCACAAGGGGGGAGCCTCCCTCAACGACATCATGGCCCATGGTACGTGGAGCTCTGATGCGGTGAGATCCTATATCCGGCCCAACAGGACTGCCACCACCTCGGTACACAGGGCGCTGAAGGCCCTGTGATACTAGTGCTTGGGGTGGTGGTGGCCACGCCCCCTCAGTGCCTCCTCCTCGTCCATCAAGAACTCATAGCTGTCTACCTGAAATTAACAGAGACAATATAAAAACTAAACCTGCCCCTCCCCCTCCTGGGGTGGCGGGGCCATTCTCTTCAATAAAATTACCCCATATATTGCTCAATAAAATACCAATATCAAATTCATCTCTTGTGTGCTTAATGGGGGTGATATTGCCAGTGAGTGTGGCAATATTCTCTCATTGAGCGGGGAATGAATCTATCCTCCCGCCAATCACAGCCCTTCCTCCAGTCCCTCGTCCATTTTGAACTACGCTCTGGAGGAGGTCGTACGTGCCCTCACCTGTTTTATCAGGGTTAATAACCATTAGTTGTTGATTCTGATATCAGCAGATAAGATCAGTAGCATGCTGGTAATGGCCGGGAGGGGGAGGGGCTGGTGTGTAGGTTTGAATTCAAGGGTAGGTGTGAATTAGAGGGACAAGTGGAGGAATGATTATATCTTCCAGCAAAGATGTTAAAGGTTCTAGGGATCAATGAGTTGCTTACCCAAAAGAATTACATGGAGTAACCAGTCATATAAGGGATATGGATTTCTTAGTGTTAAATTATTTACATACCTATCACACCTACCAACTCTGTGCCTAATTTTCTTTCAATATCCTACTTACCCTCATGTATTCAGGATTATTTTAAAGCCAATATTACCAAGCAGCACTTTGGGGTAATTGATTTTCTTTTACAGTATTTTCTTTTTTCATTTGTTTTCATTCTATTCAATTTAGACTTTTTGGGGGTATCATTTTGGGGTAAAGTTAAATCAAGCAAATATAAATTGACCATCCTTTACATTTAACGACATCAATCTTTGTTTCCCTTGGAAATGCAATTCTGAACCGAAAATAGATAAATGTAAACTAAACACCATGACTGTCTATTTTTTTTAAACAGCTGACATTGACATACATATTATATGAATAATTTCATGAAGATGGGCAAGAACTTTTCAGTAAAGGAGGTGTACTATACATGTATATGTGAGATATCTATCATACCTCCCTGGTGCTACAATTGTATGCACAATCCAATAACGACTCCAGAACTAATACTATTCAGGCAGTGAAACCCTTCATTAACAAAAACACTGACGAAAGTTATGTTTCCAAATAGATACATCTTCGCCGCGAGTAGGATGAAACAAGCACCTCAGATGTTCTCCATGATTCATGTCAATTATAGTACTCCACTAGCAGCTATAATAGTTCTAGTAAGTAATCGAATACGGCATTTCTGCGAGGTCTTCGCAATGTTCCTGGACTCTTCCAGTCCATGCTGTGAAGGCACTGACATCACACCATCCACATGATTATTTTTCTTGCATTCCATTGGAGAGAACAGTATCTTATATGTACAGTATCTTGTATATAAACATGGATGTTATTCTATCACAAAATTGAATGAAGGCGGCTATTTTTACCCAATTATTGTTTCAGACCATCATCTCTGTAATATATTGTCTCGTCCCTGGCGTGGACCAACTACAACAGTATGCCTCACTTGCTGTCCAACTCAAGATATTCACAGCTCTGATAGCCCTGATTTACTTCAGGTGGACGAAACCAGATATTGAAAGGCCAATTAAGGTATCAAAATGCATTTTAGGTACTGTATGTACATAAAAAGCAATACAACATAACATAAATTAAATGAGAGTCGTCCCAACATCTACATGGGCAATAACTGTATACTTCAAAACATTTAAAAGAAATAAAAATAGAAGGTCTCAGAAATTGCCCAAGTACCACAATAGGAGATACAGACTAGCTCAGCACTCAGAGACTGTCGAATTTTGTGAAACCTCCTATTTTCGTGTTAACAGATAAAGCGTTTTAATAAAGTTGTAGCCTAAACCAATCGATGATGACAGAACATCTCTATATTCTATTTTTCCAGGTGCCTATGATATTGATATTATTGGTTGTAGCTTTCATGATAGCACTGATTGGTTTAAGTGCTTACACAAACCCAACCACAATTGGAATAGGTCTGGGACTATTTTTACTGGGTATCCCTGTACAAATGCTCGGAAAATGGATTAAAAAGTCTGAGAAAGTCAATAACGCAATGGGTAAGTAATGAACTTGATAGTTTATTAACAAGATCTTGATGGTTTTACCAAGATTTGTTCTGAGTCTGGAGATATAATTGACAGGCACTGGGAGTGCCAAGTGCCAACCCCATGATTTTGTTCATTACTAATCATTTGGCCAATGAAATTAGCATTTTTCATTTTGTTCATTACTAATTAATTTTCTCAACAAAATGGTCCATCAACAATGAAATTTTATACTCTTGTCAATACCCTTGGTGCTACCCCTGGCAGTACCCATGGCTGAGCACACTTGGTGGTATCCATGATGGTACTCTGGTCAGTACTCTTGACAGTACCCCAGCAGTACTTTTGAGGTACCCTTGGTGGTTCTCTCAGCAGTATGTGGCGCCATCTGGCTACCTCACAATTTCGTTCATAACTGATCAATTTTGCCAGCGAAATGAACATTAATAATGAAATCAATTTGTAATGGACGAAGTTAACATGTAACAGGAATTTCGTACTCTAAACTATAATTTCATAAAACTATTTTTGTATTTTGTACATACAAAGAGGTATGCACATTAGTTTTCATACTCAAAATATAACTTTCATTACAAAATTTGTTTCTTGAACCATTCCCTTGACAAAATTGATAAGTACAGTAATGAGTGGAACACAAATCTCTTTTTAGACTCATTTGTTGATAAAATTGATTATTATGCCATGATAGGTGTGCGTATCCACTAAAACATGGCCAGATTAGACCATTGCATATTAGACCATTGCACATTTAGATGCGGAATCCGCTTTTCAAATGCACCCAATTTACTACGCTATTTTGATTAGCTTTGATTGGTCACATAAATCAAGTTGCGCCAATCAATGACGCTCATTTCATGACGCAAAGTTGTAGGCGCCTACTTTTGCCAAGTCAAAGGGATGCTAGACATTAAATGAAGTTAAATAATGATCAAACAATGCTTAAATATATATCATGGTATGAAAATAGAACAAAACTCGAGCTGCATATGCAACAATGCATACACAAAACGCTTGTGTCTTTTGGTGCATGTCTTTCACGCACGCCTTCAGAACTTGGGAAAGACATGCACCAAAAGCCACTTGTGTTTTGTGAATACATTGTTGCATATGCAGCTCTCATTTAGTTCTATCTTAGTATTCAACGAAATTGTGAGTTTGGCGCCTTATACCTGAGACCATGGTGAAACCTAGCACATTACGAATGATGCGATTACCCTGTTATTTAATGTCCATAAAACTGAAATTCAATCTGATATTTGATCTCCTTCCTTTTGATAACACTTCAGTAATATTGCTTTTTGTTGCAGATGTTGTTACAGTGGGGGCACAACAACTTTTATTTATTGTGCCTGAGAAACGGGAAGGCTTTTTAAATTCAGAGCATGTATGACATGTATGAAAACCACATTTTATGTAGATATTTATCAATTAACAATTCAGAATCAAATATTTTTGTTGTAAATACCTGTATTTTAAGCGCTTTAAAAAGGTGTTTTAATGACAAAAGAAGATTTTAACAATCAATGAGCATGTATGACAATGAATACCATTTTTAATATAGATATTTATTGATATTTTATATATTTATTTCAAATAACTTTATTTAAAGTGTTTTAAGGAGTTAGAATTGTGAAGATGAAGTAGTTTTCAACAATCATGTATTTCTATTTTTGGAAGCAGTTGTGATTTTAGTTTGGCTACTATATAAGCTAACATAAGGGATTATTTTAGGTCACGTTTACAACTATAATGCAATCGCTGTCTATATCCTATGCGAAGTTTTCTTTTGTAAAACATTTTAACTGTACTCAGTACATTTTAATTAAAGAAAGATAATGGACGTGTTGTTTTCCTCATTTCATTTATTTACAAACAACTAATAAAGTTATAGTGTTTCACCTTTACAAATGTATATCTCACACGTTTACTTACAAAACTGTATACATTTTATTTCTGTAGAAATCAATACAATATAAGTTAAATTCAAACCAAGACTTTATCAAAATCACCACCCCTTCACTACATATCACAGATTGACAAATTTATACAAAATCGATGTAAATAATAAACCTGCACAGGCTGCAATCATAAAAAATGAAATTTACACATAGACAAATATCAGGGTTAGGATGAGTGAAGAGCGATTCATATATAAGCTGTTTCAAGGCAGTAGAAATGCTCTACAAAAGTGTACAACCCCCATTCCTGATATAATACTGTAGTGATATTACCATGAACAAAAATCAGAAGAGGTAGAAAAAATGAAGCATATATATATATATATATATGTAGTTCATATATGATCGAGCGGTTTCAGGGCAGTACAAGTGCTATTCGAAAGTGTATAATACTTTATAGTAATAGAGACAGACTGGTAGAAAATAACGCAATATAAAGTATAAACTTTGGAATGTCCCAAACTGTTAATTATGCTTCTCTGAGGCTTCCAATACATGGATAACTTCAACAACGGCCCCATCCACATCAATACAACAGTCCATACGATTTGGCATTAGCCTGGAAGATGCATGCTTGCGCTTTTAAACATTAACATTGTGTGTAAAATTAACATACATTATATATACGGGTTTCCCACATAAGGCACATGGCGTTTTCTCTATCTCTGTTATTCCTTTAGACAAATTTAGGCAGGGGATAGTTTCAGTCTTGGATCCCACACTACACCAATTCCAACCAATGAGCTATAAATTCCGAGTATTGCTTGTAAGCCCTTAGATGTGTTAAGATAACCAAGGGCTGTAAGTGGCAATAAAAGATCCGCGCAATTTTTGCTGAAATCGAGAAATACAGGCTTGTTATCGCCAATACATTTAAAAGTCGGACAGGGTTCGCCCTTAGACGCAGAACTCGAGATGTCACCATCCCTTTTCTTTGCGCTACGTGTTAATGCTGACATTATACACAAGATGTCATACACGTTCCTAATCAAACTAAAGGTGATCGTGACAAGCCAGAAGCGGGCGGAGATTCTGGCCCACTTCTTTGTGTTTGTTTCTACTAGACCTACTTTACCAGCCCAGATAAAGTGATCGGTGAGCAGGTAGCACGCTTGGTTCAGCTTGACAAGTGTCAGCGTTAAACGGTGGATTGGATCTGCCAGGAGGAATGACTTTAGGGCGCCTTGTACCATGTCCAAACTCTTGCCCATTCGCATCACTGTAACGGCAAACAAGTTCATGACAAATATTATGGAAAAGGAAAAATATGTATGGAAGACACCAGTGGAAATGCACGAAAGGGTCTGTGTAGGCTGCCTAGCTGCAATACATCACAAATGATTGATTTTCATTCCGTGTATATAAATAATGTGAACAAATTATATAAATATATGGTGGCCTGAAATGATGTGGTCGTTATTGGATGAGTTTTCAATATGTGCCAAACAGTATTTTTTTTTATAGAAGTATCTGACCGACGCATTGTTTTAATGTATCTCTAAAATCTAAATGGATGCCTATATCATATACAATGTATTGAAATATTTCTTCTAAATCAGCAACGCGTTAGGCTAAATAACCTAACATTTATATTTTAAAGTTTTATACCAATTATGACAATACTATATCCGATATCAAGAAATTATATTCTGATACCAACATGAATTAATATAATTTCAAACGCCATTGAACAAAAGTATAGAATCAATTCATTTGCAGGGAAGCATTCAGGTAATGGAATACTTTGAGGAAAAGCTAGCATAGTTGTTTTCGGGAATGCCCAAATTGTACCGGTAATAGTACTATAATTCTACTCTCTACAAAATAAATTTATTAAAACGCAAGTAATTTTTGTGGATTATTTACATCATAAGGAGATTTCTCTAAGGAAATAAATCGGAATTTGTACACATTTCAATAAATTATCTTATAAATACAACTGGTTCTATATCATCATATCTTTCATCCATCAAATAAAACATGTACGATTTTACTGCTTTACTTTCACATTGCTTTCAATGTCGCATACACAACAACGAATTAATTTATCAACTCACCTTTCCGGGTAGCACTAAGATTTACTTCGAGATTTTTAAGCTTCAACACTAAAGCTGGGTCTTTCTGGAGTGTTTCCATTGACCAGCATCCTAGTTTGCTGATATACTGGAATAAGCTAAAATGACGAAGTGTTTTTTTAAATTATGCACTTAATTATGCGTTGATTTAGATTATTACTAAAGTCTTATGAGGAATCGTTTTACATACTTAGCGATTTCGTTTGTGATTGCATGGAAGTATAAACCCCTAAATTCTTAATCTATTTGCATCTTCTCTCAGTAACACAGATTTTTAACAAATCTAGCGTTGTGCACCATCTCAATATAAAGTATTTCAGAATATCTTAAATTAGCATAGATACAAGCTGTCTTCATATAAATGATATATTTTTATTCAATAGAATTTTTAAAAATAAATAAACTTTGATGGAATCGAGATTCTTTTCTAGAGCTCGATGGGAATACGTTTACCATGTCCAAACAAATACTTCAGGCTTATCTGATACATAGAGTGAATCGCACTATCTTTCTAGTTCAAAGACTAACGTTAGAGAATTCAAATTTTGATGGTGATAATACTAAGGAATGCCTACAATCACGTTTATCTAGTCATGTAAATAGCTTTAAACGGCATGGGGGAAAAATGGGTCTGACGTCTTATAGATAACCCAGAATAGGCCAGATAGATAATATAGATAGGACTATCACCCGGGGACGCTCGATGGGGTTGGCAGCACATAGATGTGAATAAATTTATTAACCACTTTAACTTTTAAAATGGATTACCGGCAGATATATATATATGATAATAATTATGACAACTTAAAAAAAGAAGGCTATAATCTGCATTGGTTGATACAACAAAGAGAATGCGAACTATTGGACGTTTTTCTTAATTTGTGCATCCATGTTAAAGTTAAGGCACCTATTTAGTGAGAGCCGGCGTGATATATATGGCCTGTGCCAGGCTGATCGAAGCGCTGTGGACCGTAGTGTGGTGTATAGGGCAGTCCTGTGTTACTGGTGGCGGCGCCGTCGGCGGTAAAGCGAACTACGGTTGGCCGCCATTGGGGGACATGAGTCAATACACATATCAGTGTTATAGCATTGCGAGAGTGTGGCTTTGAGAGTTACTTATGAAGAAAAGACTCAAAAGTACATGAAATATTTGTTTTACATAAATGAAATCTTTCAGGCATATAGACACAGCTATAAACTTAATTATAATTAACTTAAACTTGCATTAGTTTCTGTTAATATTTGTCTTTTAGCCAGTCAGACTGAGTCCCTCTGTTAGTATAGATGTCTTTCTATTATGAGGTGGCGGCTGGAAGACCTGGATTTTATTCAGAAGCCTGGTCATTATTTTGTAAAACTTATTATGCTTGTAGCTCTCCTTCTGAGAATTGAATTGTGAGTATAATTTTATAAATGATTTTGTCTGACTGTGTGAGATTTTATTTGTGTCAGATACAATTTAGCCATGTTAAATTTTCGATAGGTGGTTTATATAATTGCTGGTTATCTGTTTTCCTCAAACAGTTTTTTTCTGATGTTTTATTATGCTCGTAGGTCTCCTGAGATATTCTGAAAAATTTTGAAAAGAAAAAGTTCTTTGCAAAACATGAATTGGTATTATTAATGAAATGAAACCACCCACCCATTCAGAAGGGGTACAAGTGATGACCGCCCCTTACCATGAACGCCCCTACGATAATTAAACTGGTTAATAATTGTCTGAAATACTCAAATGATATCTTATTGCGAAAAGATAGGTATGGGGTAGAAATTATAAAAGTGAATAATACATTTTAGGCTAGCATTTCAGTGTAAGTGTTGCAGTGAGTGACAAATTGCACCTGTAGCCTAGTGTAGGTGTAAGGAACGCTTCTGCCACCTTCACCTCTCACAATGTATGTGAGAAAACAAATAATTATATGAGTTAAGTTAAGTGTTCCTTTGAGTAAAGGGGGGTGGGGAGGGATGGAAAACTATATGCTCATCGATATATCAGAGTGCGAAATTAATTTCAATCACAAGTAAATAATAAAATACCATTCTTTCTTTGTACCAAAATAATATAGTAGGCCTAACAAATTTCGATACAGTTCACCACTGTTATTTGCGATAGGCCTACACATGTCACATAACTCCAACCTGAAGGAAAGTGTGTTTGAGTCATTCAGTACCGTATTCAAGTATATTGTAATCATTAAAATGTATGATGATCTGGGTTAAAATACACTATGACGAAAATGTTTGGCCTTTATCTCATTCAGTAAGTACATATATACATGGTCAATTCCTACGAAATGGACCGGCCCAGTGGCCTAAACCTTTGTGCTCAAAAAAATCTTTTTCCATATTTCATATTTAGGGAACTTAAAATAAAGTATTGGGCAGGGTGCGACAAGATTTTTGGACATATATTAGTGTAGCGTTTCAGTGTTACTGAATAGACAACTTCACCTCCAACGTAATAGTTGCAGCAGCAAAACAGGAATTTAAGATGTTTTTGAAAAACAACTACCAGCCAAGGTAGTCATTACTTGTATTAATATTATGTTATGTAAATATGTAAAGTATTACCACACATATGTCAATAGACTTATGTATGATAATGAATATCTGTAATGAAGTATGATATTTTGAATCATAACATTAAAGTGAGCAAAAATGTTAATGGTCAATTCTATTTTTTTGGCGTCCATTAGGTTTATGCATGATATCGTCAGGAATATTTACTTTGAACTTGGTTTTTGAGATTCACTGAATCTGCCCTGGAAAATGCTACAATCCGAACCCTACTTTTAAGGGTCTAAAATGATTATTGGGCAATACAATGCGTTGTGTTCAAAGTTGTAATAAATTAAGTTTACATCATTCAAAGTCATTTATCTACAAATCCTTTGCTCAAAATGTTTTTATTCTTTGGTGGTAAGTGCTTCCAATACCATGAATACATGTACCAACTTTGAGGGCTATGGGTTGAATATATCTAGCCTATGCATATCTAAAGTTATCTTCAGGAGTACCGTAGGCCCTATATATAATAAACATTGCTTTTCATAGAAAATATGATACCTCTATTATGTGGAACTTCTCGTCCTGTCTTAAATTTATATTTCCATGGATATCATTATTCAATGATATGGCAAATGTACGCTTTGACCAGGACGCTATGACTAGCATTCGCCTATGGACTAGCTTACCTCGCCGTAGTTTTTTGGCCGTGTTCGAAAGGCTGAATCAAAATGATCTTATCTTTGTACAATTATAAAAATGATACAGCCTATAGGTTGAACATTTCTCACCTA
This sequence comes from Sthenelais limicola, assembly GCA_942159475.1. NCBI lineage: Eukaryota > Metazoa > Annelida > Polychaeta > Phyllodocida > Sigalionidae > Sthenelais > Sthenelais limicola. The sequence goes on from OW804096.1 coordinate 67,912,619, forward strand.
GAATCTGTTTTCATTTCGTAAATCTAGCAAGGAGAAGTTGGATTAAAAGTGAAAACAACCAGGGCACTTTAGGGTCGTGTTGCTGCATGTATGAAAAATCTTTCAAGTTTGACTGACACGTTTGACTGTTAAAAAACCTTGCTCTATGCGATTTTTACATGCCAAATCGCCAGGACAGGCTCTTATATACTTGCAAAACCCCTAAGAAGGATGAAAACTATAGGTCGCAGCAGTATAATACAATAAGTGCAAGATAATTGAAGTCCGCCGACACCTTAGCTATGCATAGCCATTGTTTTTAAGTGTCAAGTCGTCCCCCGAGTCCACTGCGCATCGTTTTCGCGCACAATATGGCGGCGCCCATAGGGTAACACACAACTTCGGTATACACCCCTTTCCTACTCCAAATCACGTAGCCTACCAGCCAGTCAGCAATAATTTATGATAATTTAAATTAACTCACCGGCATAGCTTATCCCTTCCTGATGTCTGGGAATTATACTTCACTATTTGAGCAACGATGTCCATCTTTTAGAACCGGATTATTCAGAAATCAGGTTGATCGAAGTTCAGGCAGCAGGTACTTGCTTCCGCACATGTACCATGTTGTGAGTTCAAGGGTCATCACGCATGCGCGACGACGGCCTCGTTCTCAGGTTTGTTGTCATCATGGCGGACATAGAAACGTAAAGGGCAGGTTTCGCGGTACGTCAGTGGATACATCATCGGATTGAACGCCTTATAATCTTTATCATCTTTATCTGGCACTAAACGTGGGTACAGTCTGCTAGAAACAAATACTGGCGTTGATAAAAAATCAAAATGCCGGTTTATTTGAGGAAAAACTTAACCATAACCCCTCCCTCGATCAGCGAATTGCTGGAAGATGACACAAGTGATTTTCTTCAGGATCCTGATCAACTTAGGGATGTGTTACCACAGCCGTATCGGATGATAGATAGGGTTCTAACTAGCATTTTCGACGATGCATGGGACATAATCTCGTGTAGAGACAAGGAGAGAGTCGCTGAAGCCTCTCGGATTCGACCACCACAATATCAAGCCTCCCTTCGAGTGAATGTAAGTATAAACCGTGCACTAACGTCCATGATTTGGCCGTGAGCGTACAATATATACTCTGTCTCCCATAGCGAGGGAGTAAGATAGTATGGCCGAGTACAGGAACATCAAAGGATACCGCAGTCTTGGCCACGGAGGCCGAGTATAATCGATATACTTGCCGCTCACAAGGTGGACAATATAAACTGCCTGTATTGTACACTGACCTCTCTGACGTCACGACAGTTCGAGACTATGCAGACATCTCACTTTGATGAAATTAATGCAAATAAAGTTGTTTTAAGTTAAGAATCATGGAATAAAAGCAAGAATAGCACAGTATCGCGTCTTTGGCGGCCTATATTCTCCTTGTATGGCCGAAAAACAACTCGGCCTACGGCCTCGTTGTTTTCGGCCATACTCGGAGAGTATAGCCCCCCTCATACGCGATACTATGCTGTTCTTGCTATAATACTAAAGCCAGTATAGCCTATAGGCCTATACATTCATGGCATGCCATGGTAATATATAGGCCTATAGGCCCATTCATATACCCCTTTACAGGCCTATAATCAGGCATAGGCCTAGTATAAATTACTACACAACAATTACTTTGTCAGTGGTTGATTAAATGATTATTTAATTAATTTAATTAGATGTCAGCAAATCAATCCTGTTTAGACCTACCCTAGTGGTAGGTCTACGGGATAATTGGCCTCCAAATAATAGCTATAGGCTAGCTATACTAGTATACATAGTATTCTTTCTGACAAAAGCAATTAATAAGGGATATTTTCATTTCATATAATAGAGCTATATTATAACACCCTTGTAATTGTAATATTTGCATGAACTACAACAAACATACTATCAAATGTATACATTTTCAGGGCCATGGGACAGCTACATGCCTATGTGAAACTGATGATGGAATGCTCATCGTTGCCGGACTTCCAAATGGACTTGCAATTATCGAAGCATTGTCCCAAAATATCATAGATACATGGATTCAAGATGACCTGTCAGTTACCCAAATGCAAGTGACGAGGTTAAAAGAGGAACAGTATTTGATATGTACTTGCGACGAAGAAGGTACCGTATTCCAATTCAATAAATACATAGAATCGAAGTTCATGTGGTGTAATAATTTAAAATGTGTACGATTATTATTTATCTATAAACATTTGTATAGCGCTCATACCAGCAAGCTGCTCATAAGCGCTTAAAAATATAAATAATATACTCGCCTTTCTCTATGAAATCAATTAGATATGGCCAATAAAGATGCTTAGAAGATAAACAGGTACCGGTATAAACTTTATATATTTCTTAATTCTAGGAATCGCGCGTGTATTCTGTGCAGCAAGCGGAAAGATATACCTAGTACAAACCATGAATGAAGCTCAGGTAAGATAACAGATAATTTCTGATTCAAGGTCTTGATAGTTGTAGGCTAATTACTGCATAAGTATGTACACATTCTTATATTTCTAATAACTTTAGGGTTATAAATATTGTTTACCTCAATTTCCAACAGTCCGGATCAAATATTACCATCAGAAAATGTGAAGCAGCCAAAGACGGGACCTTTGTTGGAGTATATTTTGAAAGTAGGTGCTGAGTAAACTGAAGAATATTTTTTATTGGACAATGAAAGTGATTTATCATTAACAAGAAACGCTAAATAGTAGATGTTTCAATTGGCTGTCATGCCTTTTCCGTTTCTTAAATCGTAAGAAACGAATCTCATGAATATTTTCCCATTTAGATTCTACCACAAATGAAGGATACCTCGAACTACATAAATCTCCATTGGAAACATGGCTAAAAGAGTTGGACGCTGCTGTTAGCAAAGCGGCTTCTAAAACACAGGCGCCGTCACCTCAGCCTCAACAGAATGTAAGTCTTTAGAGGCAATCAAAATGTGTTTTGTTTTTTTTGTTATAAATAATGTCTCTAATTGTCACTAAATAATGCTCTATACGTACTCTTCATTTTGGCTAAGTAAATTAGGACAGTCCATAATATATGTGTCTAACATATTATACCCCGTTTATTCGCTCCGTCGACAAGATATTAAATTATCAAGCTTCTTGTGGTATAAAGATAAGGTATTTTACAATAATAGGTAAGAGATTGGAGCATTATATAACATTACATAAGCGAATTAAATATGAAGGGTCACCTTGATAATTAAAGTTATACAATCAATGATAATTAAAAATACTCGTAACGATTACGAAGAGTAATGTCAAAGTGCGTCAGGCTAAAGTTAAAGAAACTCTTCGTAAAAGCAGAAGGATCTGGGCGGTCAAAGTCGCAACGCTGCGCGGTTAGCGCGCGGTGGTTATAACGCGTGACCCAGATTCCCGCGCGTCAAAAGTATGATGGCTGCCGAGGTGAGAGCAGCTGGACACTCATCCTCGGAGATCTTGTTCAGCTTTAATGACCGCGCGAGGCCTTCTGCCTATTGAAATACATAGAAATGAAGATGTATATTGTCCGATATGAGTTATTGAGAAATAAGAATTACGGAAAATGATAAAAATAAGGTGCAATATTATGCGATGTTACGTAATAAATTGATGTTAAATGGCATGGTGTAAAATACAAGTTTAGCTGGAGAAATGGATTTTTTCCTAGCAAAGAATCACGGGTATTAAACCCTGGAACATATTGTACAAAAACATGGAGATATAAAATAGTAGAAAAGACTCGCAGAGCGATGGAAATACAATACAATTCCTGACAAAATACAAGTCAGACCATAATTATGGGGAAATACTAATAGACAACCTCCAAAAAGTACACAATTGAATGAGACCCTTACAAAGTTATCTATGAGATTAGGAAATAATGTGTTCAATTATCGCAGTCCCCGGATATGCTGTCAAATATCATAGAATGTTATGAATCCCTTCGATGTAATTTGAATACTAAGCTCCTGTATAATATTATATTTTCCCATAATACTTAACATTTTATCAAAGTGAATTTAAAATGACTTCATAATATTATATAACTTTCTCTGTTTCCCTCTTGGATCATTCGTTTCATTAGGGAAGACTAAGAAAGCTTCTGAATGTCTATATATAATTCTAAAAGAGAAACAAGCAACACGGAATCCACCATCTTATTATATCCAGTTTTAATACAATCTACTTTTTTTAACCGAAGGAGCCTGAAATATCCGCCTCTCCATCTGGGGGTGATGCCGCCGAAGGGGAAGCTGAAAAATCTACTGGTGCTCAGGTAAGATTTTCTTTTCCTCATTTTCGCCCCTAATCATATCTTATAGTGGGAAATGGTTGTCTGATTGATATATTGGTTCCTAACTCGACACTGTATTCTTAACTCTTTCCATTGTAGATTAAAAGTAATATACGTTTAGTTTAGTAAATATCAATGAACAACCCAGAAAACTATATGTATGTATATCCATATTGGAGTATTTAAACAAATACAAAAATATTCTTTGTACAGCGAAGGTCTAGAGCGGGTTCTAGGGCTGTTTCTAAACTTCAAAAAAAGGCTAAACTTGTCGGAACATTAGTGACAGTTGGTCTGGCAGGTGATAAAGCTTCGAAAAAATCGAGAGCAAAGTCTGTGTCCAGAAGGAGCAGTACATCGAGTGCTTTGGAAGGAGTACAGATTAGTGATTCAAGGGGGGTTGAATCAAAGCGATCTACTCCAAAAGAACCAAAAAGTCGACGAACTTCTACTGATGAAGGTGCCGGCCTGACATCTAAATCTTTGGATCAACGAAGAAATGCTTCAAGGAATCGAAAACAGAAAATATTGAAGGATGAAGAAAGTGATTCAGACGTAGCAATACCAATCCTTAGCATAACAGATATTGGGCCTTCGGAGGACCCTGACTCAGTAGAATGGAACGAAGCGCGGGAAAGTGGGGAAGAAATTTTACCACATTTAAATACTGCAAGTTCCTCTCGTCGGACCTCTTCCATCAGGAGACAATCAAAGATTGAGTCAATTAAAGTAGACGGAACGGACTCTTCAGATGAAATTACCCGAGAGAATAGCAAAAGCATGCTTACCGAAAGAAGCTCTATTCGTCAAGATCGGAAGAAGATGGCTTCAAGAAATGCCAGTAAATCGAATCAGAGCCCGTCTCGATCTCCCAGACTTTCAAGGATTGGCTCCCGCATAGCCACCATATCCAGACTGAGTTTGAAACCTTCAACTCCTCAGACTGTAAGATAAAGCACCTTTGGCTTGGATTGATTGTCCCCTGTTATTTGGAAATCCCGATTCTTCATGGTCGCGTGGACACCTTCCAGTCGTCAACCCTTTCATCTACCTATACACTATATATCAACGTGTGCGATATTACCTTCCTCTCCCATGATACACAATTTTTCGTCAGCGCATATATATAGCTTTAAAAATCATAGATCCACTTCCTACCTCGCACTACATGGAAACCCCACTAGATTACACGTTATTATCCCTTTTATTGATACATCTATGTTAAAAGTATTACCTTGAAATTTCCAATTATAATCGAATGCTATTTCATGATAAATGGATTTATTACATTATTATATATATGATACTCATAGATTTTGAGAAACATTCATATACTAGGATGACACTGACAAATGCAAATATCTTTTGATGCAAAGCCGGGACCAAAGAGTAGTCGCTCTAGATCCCGTAGGAGGGCGGTAAGAAATAATGCATGGTTTACATTGACCTATAGATAGTACCGAAACTGACACAGCATAGAGTGAATCGCAGAGCATTACCCCTGCCCACCCACCCCCTCATTTGAGTGATCATGTTATATTCCAGGTGGTTTTTAGCCTTCCCAGTATAACCCTATATAGGAATTAGTGATGACAACATATTCCCTTCCAGATCATACATAGGCCTAGCTACTCTCTTCTGCTGCTCCAAACAGAACCAATCTCTTCGACCTTTAATTGTGGCCACGAAGGCCAATACAAGCTTCCAACCTCGACTCATTTTCACCTTGCTATTTTTTCATTTACCCTTTCTTAGACACCCATTGAAATAAGTGAAAAAGTAGCCGATCCACCACAAGAGGTACAACCTAACACATTCAAATTTGATCATAATCACACACCGTTCCCTTGAACAGTCTGTCAAACAACATATATCTAAATGTCCCAGATTTTCTTTTCCTAATACCAATTCTTTGTTATGTATCGTACGTTATGTTTCTTCCAGAATTATCGAGTGTATATTTATTTTAGAATAACTACTGTAAATATGTTTGACACGGGTGCTTGATTGTGATTCGTTTTTTTTCTGCACCTTTGATGATAGGTTTGTGTGATTTCATAAAATATTTTCGGGCGTTTTGCTTTATTTCGAGGGATTTATTATTATTATTATTACTAAATTAGCCTAGGGTGCGTCAGTTTTCTTGAAATAATTAAAACTGTACATAGAGCACTAACTGCCATTTCCTTCTTTCTGTGTACTTTGCTACATATGTCCACATTTGGCTACGAACTTTTACAACCATACATATCAGTGACTGTCAGGTCCTGGTTTGCACAGTCATGCGGCCAATTAATGGGCCTTAAATTACATTTTAATAGTTTGAGAATACGGTAACAGGAATCCAGTACCACATTTTCATAAATAGTCTATCATGCTTCATTTTAGGAACAACGGAATGACCCCAAGTGAAGAAAATAATTACAACTTCCAGTGTATCTATGTGTGTATGTAAGCCAGATTATAATTGGTTCATTTCAGGGTGGTGATGCTCGGAACATCAAGTTCACCCAAATGAATTTGGTCGTGCGTCTTCGACCCCAGGGACCCATACAACGTAAGAATTAATATTTACCGATAACTTTATATTATTTCTCGCTAAATTAATACTCTCAATCTAGGCAGACCGTTTTACGGTTGTGGGTTCGATTTAAATTGGACTCGACCCGAACCATTTATTTGAATTAAGGTTAAATTCATCATTTGGCGATATCAATTTATTTAGACTTATCGGAATGTTACTCTATGTGTCCTCTCATGATTACAGCACCCAGACTTAAATTATTTTCTTTCTGTCAAAATGCCTAAGTTCTTGTAGTGAAGGTGTCTAATATAAATTTAAACAGTGCATCGGGAAATCCCCAGGTCTCTATGAGCCTGTTATTCCTCATGGGATATAAACACATTTATATTGTATGATATCAAATGTTGGGTTCAAGCCTTTGTCTTCATACATATTCCAGCTATTATGCTAACCAGTCCACCACAACTTGCAAAAGATCAAGGAGACGTGTTAGGAACAGGAATTAATCACCTTTTGTCCGCGCAACATCTTGATGGTCGTCAGAACTGGTTCGCGCACCATCACCAACAGTATATGAAGTATCTCCCAACGGAAGAATTACCCTCGATGAAGTAAGAATTCCCAATTCCCAATCTTTTTTCACTGGGCAATGTATGCTCTTTATAAACACCCATTTACATTTAAGTTCTTTGTCATTCTATTGCCATGAAATGTCCTGACAATCGGCATACATGATTAACTTATCCCATATACTAGTATGTTATATCATAGTACAGTTCGCAACATACAGATGTTAAAGAACGTCTTAAATTGTCTGGACGAAACTTACATCATCTAAATTCTACACTCATTTTCCTGACGAGATTGACAATTTCTGCTAGAAGGAGAAAAAGAGCTATATTATATTCCAAGCTTCGGTTTATATGGCACTTATACTATAGATTATTTATGAAAATATTGCTTATAGGGTGGTCTCCACTGGCTGCGGTGAGCTCTGCGGTAAGCTCTGCGGTAAGCCTTGCGATGGTTCTGTGGTGTTGAGGAGTGGCGAGTTCATTCGCTGACCATCATTCACTGACCATGTAGGCAAGGACCTCGTCATTCCTAATGGGCAATTAGAGCCTGAGTTTATTGTCCGAGCTGGCCCTCTAAGCCTGACGGGAATCCTGTCAAGGCCAGAGGCCGAGACAGGTTCCCGAAGGCTTAGAGGGCCAGCGAGGACAATAAACGAAGGCTCTAATGGCTTTAGTCCCCGTTGGTTGGGCTGTTTACCGGAAGTTCTCTAGGCATAGAGGGCCAGCGGGACCGGTAGTGACCACTGGCCCTCTATGCGTCTATAACGGGCCAGCTCAGACCAACCAACGGGGACTAACCACCTACAGAACCAGCACAGACCATCGCAAGGCTTATCCAAGAGCTTACCGCAGCCTAGCTGTGGAGGCCACCCTTATAACTTCATTTAATCGAGACAATTCCATTGGCAACTAATTGAAACATTAATTTAATGGATATATGCACGTCTTTATGTAACTTAAATTTGTTTGTGGCCATTTACACGTGATAAAAAATGCAAAAAGTAGCCATCGTTTTTGTTTCAGAGAGCCGACATTCCACTTCCTTACACCAGGACGAACCCTCCCATATGGACTCGAAAATCCAATTCTTGCAAGTGAGTGCCCAATTATACTTAAACTGTAGCATAATCTAGATGCGATCTAGATTAATTAAATATGTTGCTTTAATAGTGGTTAAATAAATATAGTAAATAGCTATTTAAATATGTGTAATGATTTCTGACTTCTGCCATTTTAGTTCAGTGTAGCTCGGTGTGGCATTCGAAACCACAGAAATCGACTGAAACACAAATAAATCCCTGTGTGAAAATTCATGTTTTTGATTTGATTTCCCCGCAAAGGTTCGTGTACCAGCGTTGCGGTGTGGTGGACCGGGTCTTACAACTTGATGTTCTATTCATTGACGAAAAGTGCGAAAGGTAAATCAAATTCCTGTGGTCAATCTCCTAAGAATAGTTTATGGAATGTGCATTTTTCTGAATGTAGATTTTAACATAGAAACATCGAATTAGTATAGTGTGGAACCAAAGTATGAGTAAAAAAGAACTACATTGAATAGCCAATTTAAAGGCTCCCACGATTTGTCTGCATATGGAAACATTTAGATAGCTGATCCTTAAAATACCACATAATAGATGTAGAGGAATGATATGGTAGCATGTTGGCATAACATAATTTGGAGTGATTTGTAGAGTACATGTTAATTTGTGTTTAAAAGACGAGGATGATGGAGCTGGAAAGTCCAACAAGAAGTCAAAGCGAACTGTGTCTGGGGACGCAAAGGATAATGAAGGTTTAATTCTAGGACAATTATTTAAGCAAAAGATGTCTATGGTGTGTTTTTCCGTTGCTGGATTTTTGTCATAAGATTATGGTATGTCTTGGGATTGGTGAAGGGATATTTGGAATATCGTGTCCTTTTCCACTCCTTCAAATTTTAGTGCAAATACGATGTAATTGCTAATATGAGAAGTTTTTCTTTATCCTTTTGGGTGTGTTTTATTGAGTATTCTTTACCTACTGTTGTATACGATATTTTGAAAGCCAGCGTGGGTTTTTTCAAGGGCACAGATTTTCTCTTTTTCATTTTTGGATTTTGATAAATGGAATATATTTTTTATGACTTCCGCTTTGGGGTATACTCTGAATGGGATGGGGGAATACGGGTAAATTGTGGAACAAAATAACAACCAAGGGAGCCACCCATTTTCTACTGAGAGTTGGGGAATATGCGAATAAAAGTTGATCTTGAATGAGAAATGAAATAAAGAATTCTTATCTAAGACGTCCATAATCTCGTAATTATCACTCGTGGCAGGATGTGCAATTAAGCTCTGCATGAGAAACAATATGTTCTGCACTTTCACCAATATAGTCCCGTGTTTTTTTTACGATATCTCATCGTTGCTAATTTAACACATTCTCTCGTACACTTCTTCTACGCCATTAATACTTAGACTATGCTGACGAAATGTACCAACAGAGGTCCAAAGTCAGTCAGACACCTTTCAAGCCAAGAGCAATGTCTCACCGCTCAGCAAGATCACAGGCTAGCTCAGCCTTCACTGACTATTCAAGACGTGGGTAACCGTAAACGACACAGTGATCCCGTTTGGAGATCAAATATGCATGCACCCAATACCACCACACTCCATACTTACCGATCATTAGTTCCCTGACCACCGCACTTTCCCATATTTATTATAGATATCTCACGAAAACTTATTATAGTCCTATGCACATCTATGTTCGTCTCAATCACTTCAGTGCGTTCAAGTTCAATTAGATTCTGAAAGTGGGGTCGACCGCCATCAATTCATAATTTTTAGTGAATATTATTTTTTACCAGCCTAAAATATGATTTATTAGTGTCACTTTATCAATTCACGATAGCTCTCCTTCAATAGATTAAAATCAATTCTGGATAGGTGCCTTTTTATTTTACGATTAATTAATATGTAGGACTGTTTTAGAACTAGGCAACGGAAGTAGAATTAGATGGTAAGATGGTTGAAACCTCTGCAATAGTTTAAAATAGGTAATTAAGGGTTGACCGATGCTATCTAGATATGAATATAATGATATTGACACGAAGTTCTTGAAAAATAATGGAAGATTTTACTTATAATTATCTATCCTATTTCACCAGAAATTGGAGGACAAGATGGTAATGTATGATCTGACCTACGCTTTAAGATGGCTCTAAATGACTCATTTTGTAATGCTTCATGTTTGGTCCACATGTAAATATAGATAACTATTTGTCCTAAGCGAGTGAATACGCAAGGCTTTATTAACCAAATGCATGTTTTATAGAATTAATCAAGTATGTTCAAACGTGTTTCTTGTCTGTAATGTAGAGACCGAGATAAAGCCAGATGGTGTTTGGCCATTTGCACATAACATCCTGGCTTCCACGGTTTCACCATGTACTTCTTTAATTGCCTTGGCCCTGGCAAACGGATCGGTCATCATATGGGATAAGAACCTTGGTAAATACTCCTTATCAATTACAATGCAAAATGTCAGTTTCGTTTTTGTCTTAAGGTTATTTAGAGTTATGATTTTTGATTAAATTAATTTTTTATATTCGCTCAATTTAGATAATCCCTGCTTAATCTTCCCACACGACATTATTTATATTATACATTTTTTCAATCCAGGAATGGAACGACGAGTGATCCATCTGACGCACGATACCGAAATAGAAAAGATTACATTTTTGGATCCCAGCATTTGTCCACAAGACTTGGACAATTATCCGCCGTATGGATTGCTTACAAATGTTTATCTCCTTGCAACTTGCAAAGATTCACAAATGTTCCTGGTAGAGTGCGAGCTGAATAAAGACACGCCCCCATCCCAGGTTACACAAGCGTAAGTCACTTCGGTTACTTATTGGTCACTAAAATGTCAAAATGCACCAATGAAATCAGGTATACCGAATGTATTTTTGACCACTACCGCATTCATAAAAAAATATCCCTGATCTGGGTAAAAGTGCTATATGTTTTTCTTTCAAATGGCTACTAAGTCCTCTCATGTTGTTTATTATAATCAATTGTTAAAGTTTAGATCTAATCGCCGTTGTTTACGTACACATGAACAATTCTAACACTATCATAATTTTAATTTTTAATAAATCTTTTTTTTTCCAATTTGCAGAATTGAGAACAAGGATGAACGCTATATCGATATCAAACTAGTCGCGGGCATTCCAAATATGGTACGTTTATATCAATAAATTTCCCAGATGGAACCAGAGACCCTTAGTATAGGGTCTGATTTGAACTGCTGATATTCGATGCATCTTATAACATTTACTGATATTGGTATTTTCAATACTAACGAATGGTCAACATTATTGAGATAATTCTGGCGTTTTTCATTTAGGTTCTAGCATGTCGCCAAGATGGCATAGTGTATCTGATCAATCTACTAGGAGGAAATGTTATATGTGAAATAACGTTCCCAGAAAATTACCAACTCGCAACTCCATGGAAACCATCAACGGCAATAGGAGGCCTTGGTCAAATGGTCTACATCAAAGGTATTGACAGTATTCTTGAAATCTAGCTCTTTGCTTCGGGAGCATATACGTTTTTGAAAAATCTGATTATAGTCTACAAGGATCAACTTTTATACACCAGGAATAATGATTTAATTTCAAAATTACTCTTATTCATTTAAATTCGATCATTCGGATTGGTGAGCTTGGACCCACTCATTGAGACCAGAAAAACGGACATGATAAAACTGTAACAAAAGATTTTGTGATGTAGCACTGTGTATTACACAATACTATCCAAAACATTTTCCAATTTGCAGCCGAGACCAAGAAATTCAAGAAAGTGTCAGATGATGATAATGAGGTGGATCAAGAATCTGAAAGCAAATTGTTTGTCTTCCCCTTGCGACAATACAACTTATTGAATAGACATCGGATCAAGGAACGACCAAACGTTCCATACACTATCCACAGCACCGCCCAAAATAGAATAGATGCCCTCATGTCTGAAAGGTATATTTGAACTAAACATTTCCATCCGTCCACATATACGGATTTTGTGGGGCTGGGTTGCACGCATCTCTTTTTTTGCTGCCAAGTATAAGGAACTCTTTTTAAAAATACACCCTATCCAGAAGGTCAGATTTTGGTCAATGCTATTTTGATAATATATATTTGATTAAAAAATCATAATTAATATTATTTTGAATTTATTGATGCTGTGTTTGCTTTTGTACTCAAGGTTCGCAGTCTTGTTTCGAAAGCCCGGGATCAGTCCCTGCTTTCAAAATAATTAAACAAGTTCTCTTAAGGACTGGAAGAGAAATGTTAAAATGTCATTACTTCTACAGATTATCTCAGCAATCCATGCGTAAGGACAGGATGCAAGCACGTTGGGGTCAGATGAAGAGTGAATTGGAACTAATGATCCAGATCAGGAAGGAAGCTGCCACGCGAATCTCGAATAGAGAACCATATGTAAGCCTCTTTGCTGTTTGGTATCTATGAAAAACATGAATATCCCCGCTATGCCATTGTTAGATAGAGAAATTTTGTTCCCATTTCAAATGCCCATTTTGATGCAGGGTATATTTTTGTTGGCTAGAACATCAACTTTGTTTGCATCCCATTGGCTCATATTCCCTGCTTCACATGTATTAAATGTGTATGGCTTATGTTTAGGTAAAATGAACTACGGTAGGTACATCACCATGTATATTTGCTCTGTTTATGTATCACTCATTTTTAGTTCATGTTAGCTTAGTGCTATGGATCGCTTACTTAGCCACTTTTAACTTCTTTTTAGTTCTATTTGGAATATGTACAATGGAAATCACTAATAGTTACCTTAATATCGCACAGTAGCTTACTCTCTATGCTCGATTCTCTTGTTAATGACAATAACCATATTGTAAATGCTATAAAAGCTGGATAATTCACCAAGTAATATTGCTTATTTGTACATATATATTAACTAACATTTAATCAAAATATCTTCTTTTTGTCGGTTTTATTTTAGGTAATTTATCATTCATTATGATCAAGACACGATTTTTGCACAAGGTTTCTTCATTTAGTCCCAATAATATAAACGCACGCATGTGAAAAATAATATGCACTATCTCATTCTATTTCGTCCATGCAAGACATGGCTTCAACCGATAGAAACCATGCGATACCCAATAGCCTCTGAATCCCTACTCTCACTATAATAATAATAAATTCTTTATTTTGACTAGAGTACAGGTACTAAACAGGTAGTACACTTCAGATTACAATATGGTCTTCCAGTGTATGCCTCTATAATCTATAATTTGGACATGCCATACTATAAATATTAAGATAATTTAAACGTCTTTTATTTGTTGTTATTTGTAGGTTTCTAAGTTCTGAAATCTATGCTATTTTAAGAACGATGGAGTAAACAAGATAATGAAAAGAACTGATTGACACATTACGTTCCTGTTTCAGGTGGTATCATCCATTGAAAAGACCATCGTAAGGGAAGAAGTGGAAACTCCCCATCCAATGCTGATGTGAAAAGATGGGGTTGAATGCTTTACATCTCCCGAGACAATTCCAGTGATAATATTTTAAGTTGCACAAAAAAAGTAAATTCCGATGGTAATTGTAAATAAAGTATTTATTCATACGTCAGTTACACATTCTATCGTTCTTCTTTATCCACACATTCACTGGCCATCTCTAGCATACTTTTGGAAATCAAAGTTATATATCGTCGCTTTTAACAAGAATTTAGTCGTTTTTGCTTGACCACTTTCGGCGCCTGTCGTGTTTGTCCCCCCTGGAAAGATAAGATGAAATATTTCCATATTGAAATCAAGATGAACACCCAGAGAACACATGCAACACTTGTTTACGCTAATGCTGAATATATAGGATACCAACGACGCGATATTAGGCTGTAGTGAGTCCCGAGTAAAATCACTGAAGAACTTTTTGACAACCCCGTTCTGAATCCTTCCTCCTTTCAGAAAGTTATATGTAGTCCTAATGGTTTATCTATTATGCTATATAAATCCAATAACGGTTACTATCTCCAATGTGGAAACCCCATCAGTATAGACAGGGTTCCCGCGGCCCAGAGCCCATCATTTTTCATGACTTTTAATGACCAATTCCGCCACTTTTTAATGACCAAATGAAGTCATGTTAGCCGATTATTTATGACCTTTTTAAACATATCAATGTAATCTCCTCAAAATCAATGAATACATTTCTTAAAACAATGAATACTTGTATTGAATACAATGTAGATGCCAACTTTTTTAAGTCAGATGTGCGAGACACTATCTCAGCCATTAAAGCGTGGGGTCTGGGGCCCGCTTCCCAGAAGCCAGAGGGTTTTCTTTGCTCTCCAGTGCATTTTCAGCATTTTTGGGGGTTAAATATTGTCCAAATGATAATATAAACTTCTGACTTTGATTCACATAAAAGATAGAAATATAGACTTGTACTTTTACAATTTTTTACTTTTAGTTTTACATGAAGAATGGTGGCTTTGGTGTATTTTCAGCATAATTTCCTGAGAGACTTCAGTGCTACAATTTTATAGATTTTTCACTTCTACTTAGCAGATCCAGGGATGTCACTAAGTTTTGTGTAAGGTGGCTATTTAGGATTTTTAGCCGGCTGCACAACTTTTTCAATGCAGAAAATGGTCAGGGAGGGGACTCAGATAGTTTTTCATTACTTTTTAATGACTCACAGTGAAAATTAATGACTTTTAAGGCCCTTAAAAACCCAAACTCAGAATTCATGACTTTTAATGACTTTTTAAGACCCGCGGGAACCCTGATAGATCATTGAGCCGAGTCCAAAGTATTCCACGACGAACGTTTTAACAGCATAGGTAGTAGTTAACTTACCCTTTGTGTTTAACAGGACCTCTCACAAAACACCAGTCAACATTGATCTTCTGACCGAGAATATCAGATCCATTAAGTGCTTCTGTAGCAGCCTGTGCTTCACTGAACGTTTCATATTCAACAAGTGCGTAACCCTAGAATGAAAGGTCAATAAAATGTTAGAGTCCTTCTGATGAAATAGCATGATTGTAACCTTCCCATTGATGTCATGTGAGAATCTACAATTAAAACTAAATTGACAATATAATTGGAATGTTCATGCATTTATTATGCATCACAAAAGCATCTTGAGATTATCAATCATTTTATGTTCATACTACAGGAGCCCACGGAATAGGTTACCTGAGATATGTTATAGTGTGTCTACTTGACCAAAGAGAAGGGGTTGCTCACTCCCGTAATCATCAAATCATTATCAGAATATATTGAATATGTAGGTAAAGCGACGCAACAGATGCAAGTCAAGTTTTACCTTGAGGAAGCCAGTTCGGCGGTCAAGATTGAGATGTAGATTCTTTATTTCTCCATACTCTCCAAATCTGTCAATGATGTCATCTTCTAATGCTTCTTCATGAACATTAGTAATGAACAGGATCCATCCTTCTACCGCTATATTTAAAAAAAAAAGTTTGTAATCCCATTAGTATTTCTAAGTTTAAATTTTTATTGATGATAATTGAAAAATTGCAAATGTGGTAAGTATAATAGACATTTTGTTACATTATTTTTTTTCCATTACTTTTTTAGTCACAAGATATCAGAGTTGAGAAAGTATGGTCACTTACATCTTTGTGGACCAGGGCCTCCTTGGTCATCGACTTCCATTCCCTCGAAATCCTCAATACCACTACGTGTTTGTCCATCTGTAAGAAATATAATTCATTTGAGGTTTTTCGAAAAAATAGAACTGGGAGAAACTGATACAGGTAATGCCCAATTACATAGCATTTCGTGGAAACAATAACCGTTTGCCATTGATTTAATAACTACTCTACGGGCCGATTGAAGAAAAAAAACCTACACACAAATCGATTATCGATGGTTGGTATTTGAACAAAGACAATTTTTCTCATTTCTTAGTCTAGACTATAGTACAAAAGAATTGGCTAGGCATTTCTTACTAGGCTATTGAGAAGATATGGCAAAACTTGAATACCATAACGTAAGACTAAGTCTAAGAGAACGTTGAACGTCCATGAATTTAAAGACAAAAGTAAAGTTAAGACTTAATCAAATATTAACTCAGTCTGAAGACCAAATTGAATACGGTATATTACACATTTACAATTACAGGACATTCAAAATCAGTTACTCACCTCCACCAAATCCACGTCCCTTCCTCTTCTTGACCTTTTCTTTGAGTTTCTGCAGGCCCTCTGAAATAATAAAGCGCAGTGAGTCAGTGACTGTGCGGTTCCTTCCCTTGCCCTTGCCAAGCCTAATGCATAGTAATGGAATAGTAAACAAACTGCCAGAGGGTTAATTCATCCGACCCATCTTCACCAAAGACCGGACTGGAAATTGTTGAAGATTTAGGATATATAATTAGTAGCCCTAGGTAAATGTTTGTAACCGACTGAACCGAGCGATATTTGGGGAGTCGTTGCCGCAACGTTGGGGTTTACAAGACTAGGCTTGTGTACACGACTACACCGCGACTTTAGAGAAAGTAAATGCATTTTCCAAATAAAGAACTAATCGTTTAAAGGAGAGGGATGAATATCAATACAACTTACGATCGCCTTCTTCATCAACTTCGAACTCTTCGGCGCTTCCCTCGTGGATTTCTAGTACGTCGGCCATTTTGTACGCTTGTGTTGTGTTGTGACATCATAGATTGGGTGGCCTCCAAACCACCAGATGGCAATGCCATCGCCTGCACTGGCACGCCGACACGCGGGAAACATGGTCAGACGCACATTCACGGACATTGAAAACGATTTACCACACTTCAGCCATAGACGTTTTAGCTGAGCCTCAAATATGTCTAGAAAATTATTTTCGTTCCGGATCTGGGGCACTACGTTTTGACAGCAGTTTCCAAATGCTAATACTATTTATTATACCATCCCAAAAATTATCTATGCAATTCCTGCCAGTTTCTGAAAAAATCAACATTAATTCCCTACGGACACACAACGCTTAATAAGCGTTGCTGGACGCTTAATTTCCGCTGGCAACGTTGCCAACACTCAGTAGTTGCTCATTAAGCACTGGTGACCACTGCAGCTAAGCGCTGCATTTGCAGCATAAAATATCCATCTAATAAGCGTTGCTCAGTGCAACGTTCACCTATTAAGTGTCTCAGTACTTAGGAACACTGGGCATTGGGTAGGCTATATACTCTAGCATTCATTCATTTTGTTTAGTTAATTGTTAAAGTAAAACACTGGGCTGGAACAATCGCAGGTCATACAGCTCAATTATGGTTGATAACTGGGAACCAACATTATAATACTGGTTTCTGGGCAATGGTATTGCCAGAATCAATCAAGTAATTTCTTTCTCGCTCTCTCCAAACCCTGTCCTAGGTGCTGCCATATTGCCCCATGTGTGACACTAATTAATTCGGGCCTGTTCATTACCGGTTTGTGGTCAGTGCATGGTTACGGTCTAATGAGTGTGACAGTAAATAGTAAACAGTGCAGTACACACAAGAGTATATATAATGATCGCACCAGTCAGCGCCCTGTGGGTGCAGTGAACTCCAAGCTGGGCGCAGGAATAGTGGACTACTTTCGGGCTTCAGTCAGTATATGCCCTTGGTAGGACTATTCATAACAGGCATTCAAGTCATTTGTAAATGTGTTTGGGTCAGGCCGCAGGACAGGCTGTCTGATACATCTATTCATGCCATTAGCTGCGGTAATCACCTTACTAATGAGAACATTCCAATAAATAAAACAATAAAACACTTTGAAACGTATCAATTTTGCAAGTTGTGACTCATTTTCCTGTGACACATCACATAATATGCCTTTAAATACAAATCTAGCTGCTCCCCCCACCCCCTGTCATAATTGCTCTCTCTCTCCTGCCGCTCTCTGGCTCTCCCTCTTTCTCCTCTCTTTCCCCGCTCACTCACAACAAATTCAACACCCTCCCTCCTCCCCACAATCTTTGTTATATTTATATGGGGCAGAGGGATTTGTTTATACTTATACATAGCCACAACAGCAGAAACGATCATGGGGCTGACTTGATTGATATATGATTGCCACCAAGCTGTGGATAATTGAATTTTCAGTGTTTGCTGACCACCCATTCAAAACGAAAGTTTCCGATTTGGTTTCTAATTCTAATTTCATTTTAGTACAAACCCACAAATGGTATTATAGATTCCTTGGAATATACCACATAATGGTTGGTCCGCTTAATAGTTTTCAACAAAGTTCCACACCATTTAGGCCTAGTGACCGTTTTCATGTTGACGTTTCCATATGAACTATACTGCGGTGATGGGATACTATTTACGTGGGTCAGGGGTGATGTGGTGTCAACCTGCTGGCGCTGACCGGTGCGACTTTTATGCTTGTGCGTACGGCACACATGGCCGTGCAACCCAGTCAACAAGGTGGTAGTGAGAATGAGGAAGAGAAAGTTTATTCTAATCCTCTCTTAGGGGTTGAAGGCTACCAATTCGAGCAAAAAATGAGATCCATGGATGAGATCTTTCCTTTGCCAGAAGTTTGGGTGTTACACCCATATGCCTTGCAGATAGGCATCAATGAAAACAAGAGTTGGAGCTGATTGAGACAAACCCAAACACTCTCAACCTTAGGCTAACAAGAGAGGGAAGTGAGCTGGCGCTCTGCTGACGTCATTTTCGCATAGCATTCTGGGAATATTGTTCCCACCAGCATACCGGATAATAGCCAGTTAGAACATGTAGAAATCACTCTCCAATGACTTATAAATGGTTGAATTACATATTGTAATGTACAGAACAACAAATTGTAGTTTTTCCCAAATACTACTAGATACCGCTTCAATTCTTTTAACATATTTTCATATACTTTATTGAGCATTTTCATTTTCACGATTCCATACGAATACACACAAAAGTGAGAAAAAATAAGATAACTAATAACTTTTGTATGGACTTTGATATTCCATATTAAAGAATATGTCTGCCCCTATCAATGCATTTTTTTAAATTTTCAGATTGGCTTATAGTTTCGTCCTTATGATGAGAAATGTTATTTTGGCTAAAATAAAACGTTCCAACGAATACATGTTCTAACCTCTATTAAAATAAAACTTTTCATATTTGATCAACTCTTTTTTTCATTTACATTTAAAATCGTTAGCTTAATATCCAGAACAAATCTCATGATTCCAACTTCATTCCTCCATCAGTAGATTATAATTTTATGAAAAGAATCCATACGAATACACAATTCCGACGAATACACATTCAAAAACTGGCTGTAAAATACAAATTCTGTGTTCTTATTGTCAACCATTGTCTCCTGATGAAAGGATTTACTATTCACTTCATTTTTATTAAGAAAACATGTATCAATAAATACACCATTCCATACGAATACATTATTGAACTGATGTATTCGTATGGAATGGTGTATTCGTATGGAATGGTGTATTCGTTGGAAACGCTTTTGGGGTTTTATATAAAGGTACTTATGTTTTGAACATATATTCCCAAGAAAAGGTATTAAAAGTCCACATCTTTATATCAGGATTATTAATTAATTGGGTTATGACGAAAAAAAACCACTCCATACATATACATGTATTCGTATGGAATCTTTGACCAGGCTCCAATGAGTTGGAGGCTTGTATCTGAAAAAATAATTGACCCAGGTCGTGGCAAATTGATGGTCATATAGCCCGATCTAGGTCCTTTCTTCCTTATAAATATGGAAACAATCAAAGAATATTTTTATTTTTTCCAAAAATCTCAAAATCGCACTAAAATTTCTGGAATCGACCATATATATATGATAGATTATATACAGGTAATATACATAAAGCATAAGTGCCTCCAAGGATTCTACTGACAGTTGTAGGTTTCTGTCCTTATGTTCTTTGATGAACACCAGTTCTGCTGGATGAGATCTCAGAATTGGAATGTGGCTCTGTTGTCTGCAACTTACAAAGTCATCAGCTTGATTATTTCTAGATTCGAAGACAACCATCTGCAATTTTGTCAGGTCAGTGACTTGATGGATATGGCATGTCTTTGTAATATTGCTTGCTTTCAGACGGGAGTCAGCAGTACCAAATGTGGCTAGATTTGCATCTATAATGGCAGCTGTCCAGCCAGATTGTTCAAGTAGGTCACCAAGACAATTCCACAAATGTTTCTCCAGGTGTAGCCCCCAGAAATGATAACAAGTTTGTCTTTGCCATACAGATCCAGTCAGTTCCATTGAATGTATTTGCTGATAGCAAAATTGGGCACAATCACAATCAAGAAGAGGAATCTGTTCTGGGTTTAGATAGTTTGTGGTTTCTTTAAGAATATCTAATTTAAGAATATCTAAAACAAAAAAATGAGTAACTAATCCATGCTTGATCATAGCTGGTGAGTTTGCCTTCTCAAAATAAAGTGGTAACATTACTACCATAGAATGTGAATCAGAAGTTTGAGGCTGGGTTGATGCCTGGTAAGCTGCCCACGATATTGCCTGACCATTCTCAAGTTCTGTCACTGATAGCAGTGCCATCTCCTGTTCAACCCAGCAATTTTCTTTCATTATCTCAGTAGTCAGGTTTCCAACAAGAGGATAGGTTATTGCCTAGTGGACTGCTGATGATGACAGCTTTAGGTACTGCTGTATAAGAGGATGGTAGAGTAGGAATGGAAGTTTTATTGCTTCCTGGTGTAATAAATATGTATCTGCTGTTTTACTATTCAAATTTGTAGAAACTGAATAAGCCTTATACCAGTTCCATGGAAGGACACTTGTGCTGTGGTTGAGGAATAATTATGGTCTATGCTATCCAATGCTCCAGCTACAAAGTATCATTCTTCACACTAAAAGGGCACACAATTGTATCTATCTCAAACTGGTTGCTATAATAATGTATTCCACTCAACATGCATTAGTGGAGTTCCTGACTAATGCAAAATTTGATTTTCACTTCAAGTTTGAGCAAGTTTAGTTTTATGGTATCAAATGACATCTTAGATACCCACTCCCTCCTGCTGGACAATAAGTATCAATATTATTTCGTCCCTTGATCCCAAACTTAATGACACCAGATCAAACATGTATTCCCAAAGTTTTAACAGTTTAAACATTTCTGCCTTATCTGTAATAATGGATCAGTCCGCCATCCCCAGGAAATAGGGGGGTCCAGAGCCCACCCACTCCCCCGACCCCCCACCACCATAATATTATTAGCAAATAAATTATAATGTGGCATCATTACAATTACAATAACACAATATAAATTCAAATTAATTATTACCAATATTCTAATAGTTTGACCATTTACACTTTACCTGTTGAGGTGGGTTGAGCCCCCTCCCCAAAACTGAGGGTACCTAAGAACCCACCTAGCTTAACAATACTTACTAATGTGGTTCTGTCTCTTTATTTCAAAAGTGATGACACCAGTTATGCTCAGATCAGACATTTATTCCAAAAGTTATAACAGTTTAAACATTCTGGTCTATCTGTGATAATGGATCAGTCCCCAATCCCCAGGAAATAGGGGGCCCAGATGCCTCCCCCCCCCCCCCCCCCCACCTTACCAAAGCATTACATGCAAATATATTATATGGTGGCTTCATTGAAAATATAATCACACAAGAATTGTTCAAGTAGATTATTATTATCAATGTTCTATAGTACTTAGAACATTTACACCTTACCTGATGAGGTGCTTTGAGCTCCCTCCCCCCTCCCCCCCAAATTAAGGGGTCCACCCCCACCCACCCCCCACTAGCTAAAGAATACTTACTATATGGTTGTGTCTCTTCATTCCAAAATTAATTACAACAATTATGTTCAGATCAGACTAGTATTTAAAAGTTATAACATTTTCCTTTAATTATTGAAAGTGGGGTTAGCCCCCTATAATAATAGCCCCTCAGAGACCCCCCAGTCAGATGAAGGGTGGACACCTGGACCAAAATTGTTATTTGGACCCTAAGCTTTCATTTGATACCAAAAACAACACTTTTGGACAAATCTGAAGTGACTGTCCCTCCATGCACCTTACTTATATGGTCATATTCTGCATTTGGTCGGCCATCTTGAAAAAGGGCTGAATGAGGGTCTTCCAGTGGGTTTTTTTCTTGTTGCAAGGACAAATATTGAAAGGCATACCCTTGTCTACATGTGTACCAAATTTGGCACTTTTATCCAAAAAATAACGGTTTCATGTTTTTTTGACCTTAAGGCACCTGACTACCACCCACCAAGACCTACTGGGATGTTGGAGATGGTCCGCGGCAGGAGGGAGGGAATGGAAAGTCTATGTGCCAAATCAAGCCAGAGAAGAATATATGGAACAAATGCACGAGGGGCCGCTAGGAGGACATCTAGGACATGATAAGACACTCAGTAAGCTAAAACGCTCCGCCTACTGGCCCTCTATGTCTAGGGATACTGCGCTATATGTAGCTACATGTCTACCTTGCCAGCAGAAGCGAAATCCAGGACACAAAAAACGAACGAAATTAGGAGAACAACCTTTGAAAGGGCCATGGGAAGAGTTTGCTATGGACATCACTGGACCATTTCCTGAAACGACTAGGGGAAATCGCTACATACCGGTCATCACTGACCACTTCTCCAAGTGGACGGAGGGATTCGCTCTAAGAGACTTCACAGCAAAAACAATAGCAGGAGTGCTAGTGAATGAAGTAATCTGCAGATTCGGGACGCCTCTGGTATGGCATTCAGACCAGGGGAGGAACTTTGAGTCAGCTTTGTTCCAAGAAGTGGCGAAACTTCTAGGCATATGGAAGAGCAGGACTTGCCCGTATCATGCTCAGGCCGATGGACAGACGGAGAGATTTAATCTCACGATGATTAAGATGATCGCAGGATTGGTGGACGAACAGCAAAGCGACTGGGACCAGTGGATTTCTCTAGTAACTGCAGCTTATCGCGCTTCTGTCCATGCAACAGCAGGATTCACCCCGAATTTCCTAGCGCTGGGAAGGGAAGTGAACATGCCCTGGGATGTAGCCTACCCTGTACCAGAAGAGGAGAAAATCCCTGGACGGGAGGAGTATGTAGACAACTTAAGAAAACGAATTGAAGGAGCACATAGCTTGGCATTCAAAGCCATTCAGACGACTCGCCTGCACCAAAAGGACTACTATGACAGACACACAAAAGAGACTAGGTATGAAGAAGGCCAGAATGTCTGGATATTTCAACCCATTAAGAAGATAGGTCGTTCCCCCAAACTACAGCGATTCTGGACCGGCCCTTGGGTGGTGATAGAAGTGCTAAATGACATGATCTACAGAGTGCAGAAGGAGAGGAAGAGGAAGGTTGTGCACGGCGACATCATGAAACCAGCGCATCTGGGAGAGCGAGTTATCCGGTCACTAGGCAGCAGAGAGAATCCCCGAGAAGAAGGGGATTTCCCAGAATGTCCCAGCCTCTCCCTAACTACAGCACTCACCGCGGTAACTGGGTCATGGAACCACGAAGCTGAGTCGCGCGGGGAAAGGGACTTTCCCGGGGAATGGTGCGTTGCTAAGCACACGGAGTTCCCCGCCAAGATAGCGCGCTTGGAGACGGCGCGCCCTGGCAACGACCAATGGGAAGACAGGAGGCGGAGCTTAGACTCGCGCTGGGAAGAGCGTAGCGAAGGGCTGCCTCGGGTCATGGATAACGTAACTCTGTGTCAGAAACTGCAGCAAGCGTATCGAGAGTTGCATTTAGATGAACTATCAGACGCCGGACATCAAAACATTAAAAATCTATGTTATGACTAGGGGACATAAACCCTTGGGAACAGAGCAGAAGGGAGGGGAGGGAGTTAGATCAGACAGCACCAGTGCAGTGAGAGGGAACCAAGACCCGCAGGCTTCCCCGAATCGTTCCCCGAATCGCCCTGTCACGTCATTACAACCACGGTTGATTAGAGCTGAAGGAAACTGCGGTTCCTGGGTAAATCCATGTGAAACAAGTGATGTGAACTCGAATGACATGTGTATTAAAACTAAACCCACCCTACTGGAGGAAAATACAGACTCAAAAACTGATAATTTAGCGCAGAAAGCCACAGGGTGTCCCTGGAGGAGGGAGGAAGGGCCTTTCCACGAGTCACTCAGCGACCTGTCAGCTATAAAAGGACCCGAACCAGGTGACGCTGTAACAGTCGGCAACATGTCAAAGGGCCGGGTGCTGGAGTGTACCTACGGGGATTGTGAGTTTATTACCCGGAGCGTGGTCACTTTGGAGGACCACAAGCGGTCAGCACATGACGATATAGTACTTGGGGTGATATGTGAGGAAGAACATTGCTCTCGGATCAGTTTCCATACACGGAAGAACGACATGAAAAAACATCGCAAGGATGTCCACCACGATCACCGAAAAGACATGCCGGGTCCAAGCATTGTCTTGATCGTCACCTGCCGGCGGCCCTTGTCAGGGCGACCTGCTACTCCCCACGAGATTAGCTACTACCAGCAAGGTGTGAGCTCGACCATGGATTTACCCCCTGATCCATCTAGGAGGGTGAGATCAAGCGAAGCGGCCAAACCACGCAGGGCATCAGCAGCAGCAGGGTCGGCAGCTACTCTATCTAGTCCCAGAACACCTGGCACCCCGACTCGTGATGAGATTTATGATCCCCTCGTCGAGCCAGTGACACCTGCCTCCCCCACGGTGGAAGAAAGCAGCCATGATGAGCATGCTGACCAGGTAGGCCGATCCAAATTCCGACTAAGTTGATCAGTGTGTTATCCCAGCCCCCGTCACCAGAAGCCAGCCCCTTCCTAAAGGCCGAGACCCTGTATGAAGTGGAGCGAATCGCCTACCCCCCACCTATTGTTGTGCTGGATTTAACGGAAGAAGACGTGCCGGTGCCAGACCAACCTGTGGACCTTACCAGACTCGCTGCTAGCAAGTCTGCCAGTGGTGGGCCTCGTGCCACACTAGAGTTGTGCCCCCCTCCCCCTCCCCTTCCCCTGGAGGACCAGGAAGGCCCATTTGTCCCCCCCAACCCAGATCTCTCAGTCTTACCACCACCCCCATCATCTCCTGAACCAGAGACTGACTTGCAGACACTAGTGAATGATGTTGACCAGCAAGACTCCAAGGCACACTTAACTCCTCCGCCTCGCATACTGACCCCCCCTACCCCTGCTCGCTTGCTGACTCCTCCTCCTCCTCCCCCTCCCTCCCGAGTCGCCACCCTCCCTTCCACGAGTCACCAGGAACCTGGGCCTTATAACTCAGGAGAGTTTGAGGCTGGGTGGGCACTCACACCGAGGACCAGGGACATGGTGGACGAGCTGGTCACAAACACAGCTAGGAATGTGGACATTCCCCCCCGCACCGCCGTCCTCAGTGGAGATGTGTTCTCCCCGACTTCTCCATACCCCACTCTCGACCACATGGTTATACCAGTCGGCGTCGACCACAGATGTGCCAGCCAGGAATGGAAGGTGGTGCGAGGGACCCAGGTGAGCAAATTAACATTCCATCGAGTATTCACCTGGACACCTCAAGAAGAGGAGTACTTAATGCACGAACCTGAAGAACCTCCCTGGTTGCCCAGCTGGCCCGGCCTGCCCCAGGAAGTGAATACTGAACGAAACAAGAAGAGACGGTTAGAGCAAGGAGGTGTGGAATATACCCAGGTCATTTCCACCACATACAGGAACGAACCCCAAAAGTGACTGTTGTGATTATAAAGTTATGTTAACATTGACAGTTCGCCTGATGCCAATCTGTGATTCCCTATACTACTTAGAACAGTAACCAGTGACTCGTACCCGCTACCAGGGGGCGCTGCGAGCAGCAGACCAGAGACCATGTGCATAGCACGGACACTTTGAAATCAAAACAAAAAGACAGTTCCAGAATTAAAGTAAATTTTATTGAGTGTGTTTTTACCAAATGTAGAGTTTCATGTCTGTGATCGGGGATTTTTCTAATCTTTCTTACGGGTCAAGAAGCTTATATGGGGGGATAATGTTACAGAATCGTATGTTGGGGGGAAAATACCTTGTTACGAATCGCATAAAAAATAATTTTTATATGTCTAACTCTGATAAATGTTGCGATTCGCTTGTGACTCGCCAGTATGAATCGTGCAGATTCGCAGGTTTTCTAAGACTTTATGAACCTTTTCTCAGATTCGCATGTTTACGATTCGTGTATTCTGACCTGCTTATGGTCCGCGCTTTCTCTATAAATATGGGACAAATTGCCATTATGTTCATTAATAAACTGGGCGTTACTCTAGCACCTTGTTTGTTACCATCCTTCCTCGATAAGCCAAACTCTAGTCGATTAAGAGCAGTTGAGAATATTAGAGTAACTCAGATCCACGAGACCTCCATCTTGGCGAATCAGATCCACGAGACATCACCTCAGAAGCGAATCAGATCCACCAGAACTCCATCTTCAGTCATTGCCCGAATTCTAGCCTAGCATACTCCCCCTTCAACATGAGTTTCCACGCTTCGCCGTCGCTTGATAACCTATGGGACGAGGATGAGCCTCTCCCAGATATTCCCCACGATCCTTATTACATCAGACATAATCGCTCCCTTAACAATATATATGAATTTATACTTAGATGTTCATGCATGTACCCCATTGCAATTTTATATGGCATTAGTCATAGCTGTAGACATAGGTAAAGGAGGAGGCACAGGAGTAGGTGCTGGAGGAGGTAGAGGGGAAGGTATGGGAGCAGGCAAAGGAGTAGGCACAGGTACAGGTATTGGATGAGGTATGGGAGGTGGGGGGGGGGGGGGGCAGTACAAGGACAGGTACTGAAGGAGGCACAGGGAGAGGTGGTACTGGAGGAGGTACAGGATGGCGTACTAGAATAGAGACTGTTGGAGGTACAAGAGGAGGGACTGGAGCAAGTACTGGAGCAAGTACTAGAGGTAGTACAGGAGGGGGTACTGTAAGGGGTACCCGTAGAGGCACTGGAGGAGTATACTGGTGGAGGAGGTACTGGAGGAGGTACAGGAGAAGGTAAGGGGTACTGGAGGGGTACTGGAAGAGGCACTGGAGGGAGTATTGTACCTCCTCCAGTGCCTCCTCCAGTGCCTCCTCCAGTGCCTCCTCCAGTAACCCCTCCAGTAACCCCTCAGCCGTACCCCCTCCAGAACCTCCTCAAGTAACCTCCTCCAGTAACCTCCTTCAGTACCTCCTCCAGTACCTCCTCCAGTAACCTCCTCCAGTACATCCTCCAGTAAAATCCTCCAGTAAACTCTTCCAGTGACCTCCTCCAGTACCTACTACAGCAACCTCCTTCAGAACCCCCTCCAGTAAGCTTCTCCAGTATCTCCTCCAGTAACCTCCTTCAGTAACCTCCATCAGTAAGCTTCTCCAGTAACCTCCTCCAGTAACCTCCTTCAAAACCCCCTCAAGTACCTCCTCCAGTACTCCTTCCTTCCAATCAGCAGCATGGAACTTGAGTTTCAGAAAAATGTGACTAGTTCAGGGCCAGGAAAATCATTGGCAATCACCCCCACCCTCCCACCACCCCCACACTAAGACCATCCATTATCTTTATCGATGTTGATAATTTATATCTGCATTGTCTGACACCAATACATACTATATACATACACACATACATACATGTATACATCACACATATGAGCTATATATAATATATATTAAGATAGAATATAACTCGACTTGTGTCTAGGAGACTGTATACGATGGTCACGAGTTTTTACTGATGTTACGATCTCTCGAGAGGCCGCCAGGCCTCGAGAGAGATCGTCACATCAGTAAATACGAGTGGCCATCGTATGCAGTCTCCTAGACACAAGTCGAGTTATATTCTATTTTTATATCATGATCTCATGTTTAGAAAAGAAGTCAGAAACGAATTCTTTATTTACCTAGATCGTACAACGATCCGCCATTTTGAGTGACAACTCTCGAAACCTATGACGTTTGAATGGGCGTGACGTCATGTGCAGCGCAACGTCGCGGTTCATTTTTTACTAGGGGGCGTCATGGAAAAACAATGCCCGCGTTTTGAGCCGTAAATTACGCAATTCACCTTGTGTGACAGAGGTGTTCAGAGATGAGACATGTTTAATGAATAAATATAAATCATTTAAGTATTATTTCACCATAGAACATTAACAAAATGTACTGTTGTCTCAGATCAAATTTCACCTGGTCCTCCCCTAGCTAGTACAGTCCATCGGTCATTAGACCAATAGAAAGCCTCTAAATGAATACGCCTAAATTCACGCGTGGTTTCTCTGTGACGTTATACAATGGTTGGATTTCACTCTGTTCCAGGGTGTACAACCCCCGATCATGATATAAACATACAGTATACATACATGCATGCATACACTCATACAATACATACATACACATATATACATACATACATGTATGTATACATACACATGTATACACATGTACATGTATATGTGTACATATAATGGGTCAGATTTTCCGAAAATGTACAACTCACCTTCACCAATCCTCTCAAATAACCCACATTTATGACAGAAATCAGCTTCAAAATGCAGTTTAACGTAACAAAATTGATACTTTAAACCAATCTATTACCAAATATACTCAGATATACCCAGTATTCATCATTTTTCAGCCTAATTCAGCCTAATTAAGTGAATGTGTACATCTGCCAATTGTACATTTTCGGAAAATCTGACCCATATTATAGCCCATTAATCCCTCTTTCCTTCCTTCCCTCTGCCGCCCTCTCTTTCTTCAATTCAACAAATCAGGTTATGAGGAGATCAGAGGAGATGAGAAAAGATGCGCAGCCTTCAAAATGCTCGTAGATATTTGCGAAATATTTACGAGAATAAAGTCCTTATGCACAACTAGAGGGAGATGTGAGGGTGTATTTACGAGGGGATACGAATTTCGGCAGCTTATACACATGCATTCAACTTACGAGGCACTTATTACTGACATACGACGACATACGATGTTCTCGCAACCTTATACAACGGGCCCAATGTATCATAAAAAGGAAAACTCTTAATTTCACTGAAACATTCTGACTACAGCTACATGGAAAATATGAGAACATAAACCCTGAATAATATGACAGAAAATAGTATATTTCAGCTGACATTTCCTTCTCTAACTGTAAGAAGGAATTATATATTACCATTTAACGTAATACCCTAATAATAAATATACATAATTATATAGATCCCGAAAACCTAAAAATACCAACATGTCCAGTATTATTCATCTGTTATAAGAGCTACGATGAACAATGTACAGCTGGGTGATAATGCACGAGATATCCCCGGCAATTTCCATGAACATAGCTTCCATACTATTCATAAAAAGAATTACGATCTTTTCACAAAATATGGAGCAATATATTCATTATCCTATTGTACCGTATCTATTAAGAACTACTATTTATTTTCTTGTTTACACGACTTGAACGAGAGTTGAAATATATATATATATATATTATATATATATATGTAGTGATCTCGCAGGTTCGTATCCCTTAACCTTAGCGATGTATAAAACAAATGGAACAAAAGGCAGTCACTACCTGTTCGCAAAGGGTTTTATTCTCGTGAGCAATTGCAAGCTGAGCGTCAGTTTACACAATCCTGCCCAAGTCTGAGGATCTCGGGCCTCCTAGCCAGCTAGGTGACTCATGACCACAGGTGTCTTAGGCAACATGCAGGTTTAAGTAAACATGGCACAAGCCAATATAAGAGTAACAAGATACTAGTTACAAGAACAAGAACATTCATAACCATTAGCAAAATAAGGTTAACCCAGGTTGCCGTTACTCTGGCAACAACAGCTGGACTGCTGTTATATGTAAAATGCAACAGGTAAAAGTTAATACATAGAATAAAAAGTCACTGCGGACCAGTACTGCCCACTGGGGTAGATCGGCTGAACTAACCCACAGCAGACAGCACCTAGAGATAAACTCTAGTGAAACCCAATAACACCACAATACCCCCTCTTTTCTTTTAAGAGTTTGAAAAATACATTTTAAAACTCGACAGGGTATTAAAAAGTTGCAAAATGTCTACATACAGGAGCATAAAGTGTCCTCACGAAAATGAACAACAAATGATTCTTATGAAAACTTCAGGTTGAGCAACAACATAGGAGCATTCAGTGTCCTAACTAATATTAACAATCTCCGAAGTAAGAACAATTTTATGAAAAACCTTTTTGTTCGACAAGCAGGAGCATACTGTGTCCTCACTAACAAGCAAACAATCATTTTCTGTAAAACAGAAATTAAAAGGAATTCACGTTCAGTTTGTAGACATTTTAGAATCGTTGGAGCCTCACACCAAGGTTGCGATCCTGGATCCAGGGCATCCGAGCAGTGTCCGAAGTGGTTCAATCGGGTCAAGGGGCAGTCCAGTCATCAACATCCGTGCGATTCCTCCATTCAGTCAGCTTTGTCGTTGTCTTTCCTTCCATCGGGCATGTCCTTCTCAGAAGGTCTGTCCGGAGTATCGAACATACCTCCAAACATACCTTGCTCGGGAGGTGCCCGGCCCAACTCAGCCGTAGCCACAGTCCGCCGAGGCTGGGGTGGCTCACGTTGGGACTTCATTTGGTCCAGGTGATTGGAGAGGAAATGGATCTGTTGGTCGTTTACCTCCAACGTCCCACCATCTCGACTGGACAACACGGTCAAACCAGGAGTTGTGCTCGAGCCCGAAGAAGGTGCGGCCTGAGCATCCTCGACTGGTTTGGCAGGGAGAGAGGTCGGCTTTCCACCCAGGGAGCTTTCCGACCTGCTCACACCTTGATTGGACTCGTCCGAATCATCTAACAGCAAGCCTTGGAGTCTGGTGTTTTCCTCCAAGAGCTTCAGGATGCGTTGTTCTTTCTCCTGGTTAGATGCTTTCAGGGTCCGGATGAGGAGAGTCTGCTGGCTTATTGTCTCCTTCAGTGTCCCTTCCTCATCCACTTTCGCCCTCACCGCCTGAAGCTTCTTCAGAGGAGTCACAAGAGCGGCCACAGTCACCTTGACCTGTCTCTTGGCATCCTCTGCAGCTACCTGCAGGGCTTTCAAAGCCTGGTTTACACCGGTCTCTGATGTTTCCACCAGAGCGGCGGTTTCCAAGGCACAAGGCAAATCGGCCAGAGTTGCGTCCACCCATTTCTGGGCCTTCCTCGAACGTCTGCTCCTCTTGGCAGGAGGAGCAGTTAACTCAACTGCCTTCGACTGGCTCTCAGTCCTTGGACGCTTGGAGGCAGTGGCCTTCAAGCTAGTACTAGCACTTGGTTTGTCCGAAGCCACTGTGCTAGCCTTAACCGGGGTCTGAGTCAGTTTGGATTTTCCAGTACCAGCTCTGGAAGTTTCCGCCTCACCAGCCTTTCGAAGGGTCCGAAGATGGGCCAGCGAAAGATGGGTAGTCCGAATGTAAGCACCAAAGGGCTTCCACTCAGGCTTCACCTTCGCTGCCTTCTCCATCGCCTTCGGCCTTCCCTGGTTGTGCAGCAGCTCCTCCCCATTCATTATGTGGCTGACCAGTTCTGATTTCCTGTCTAGCTGCTGCCGACAGTTTTCATACGGACAGATCCACACTTCTGTTTGAGGGGCGTGAACCTCGCACAGGTGTCTGAAAAACCTCTCTCGAGTAGAGAAAGCTCGGACACCTGAAGCATTGAGTTTTACTCGCCTACACACCAGGTACGGACACCGAAATCCAGGCTCCCACAGAGTTGACACCAGCCGGAGCTTCTCACTGGTTCCAGGTTCCAGCCTCCCTGCCTTGATCAACCCTGGGTAGAGACAAGATTCATACCGAAGCATGAGTCCATGGTCATCTTCAGAGTCGGACTCTGTGGCCATCAGATGACGTGAGTCTGGTCTATCGTGCCTAGGGTTCAGCGGGACAATATCAGAGGCCTTGTCCAACTCCGCATTGAACTTGGTCAGTGAGCCCAAATGCGCCAACTGATCTTCGCTCACCTTAGCACGATGTACATGGACCTTTTTCAGCTTCCGAAACTTCAGTTTAGGAGTTCCAGTCGCTGAGGCCGGTGCCTTGCCTTTTGAGCTCGACTTGGGGTCCGAGCTCTGGGGTTTTCGGTTCTGACAGGCAGAAGACCGAGTGCTCTTGGCCGGTGAACCCATGAGCTCCTCGGTCACTGCCGCCGAAGAATCAGCGGGATCTGGAGATAGAGTCCGCGGGGACTCATCCATCTCTCCATCCTTCATCTTCGGATTGTCTTGCTTTCTGGGGGACTTAGACTTCTGTCTAGAGGTTGCGGCCGAAAGTATAGATTTGGCTTTGGGAGTCTCGGACTCAACCTCAACCTCGTCAATTACCGACGCCGCCTGCTCTTTAGCAACTTCCATCTTAGCGTCCTCGGCCTCCATAATCTCACCCCAACATGTTACGGGGCCCAACCCAGAACCATCTGCGTCAGCCTGACCCATGCCTACAAGGATCCGGGACCCTTCCATGAGCTTGGCTTCCTCATCCGACAACACCTCACAGTCCGAACCATCTAGATCAACATCCAGATCGGGCTCGGACAGCTTGGCGTTGAGGGAGCTAGCCAACTGGTCTTCGGTCATGTTCTCGTACTCGCCAGAAGTAGACATCATTAATCAATCGGTACCTGAAAGTATAATGATGATATGGGTGGTAATAAGCACAGAAAATACCTGTTTTTTACTGCAGATGGATGTTCGGACTCTTCTCGGACACGCTTCGGCTGTGGCTGTCAGCTACTACACACATAGAGCGTAGTGGTATCGAGAAATCTAAACCATCACTACACGAATATACCCACGCTTGAGGCACAGTGAGTTGGTTGATTACTCCAAAACACAAAGATTGAACGTTTATTGGTATATCAGCAGTGGACACGCTGTTCAAGTTTAGTTTAACACCTTCGGATAGCAACATTCATTCATTCCTACCCCAATGGCGAAAACAACATGGCCGCCCGCGCATTATCAACGTGCCCCAAAACACGGTTAATATACGAACCACAGCATTCATGCAACTTGACTACTCGAGCAAAGGGACTACAAACACAGGGCAATATATTTCACAAGGTTCATCACTTGATAAAACTTACTGCACAGTTCTCTTTCTAAGAGGTAGTCTCGGTGTTTTGCTTCGCGGAAGCAGGAAGTAGACTGACTGAAATGGTAAAACACCAGTGTATTTAACCACTGCAACGCCAGAGTTGCGTTCAGTCGCCGCACTACTGCAACACCAGTGTTCCTTCCCGCGCTCACCCTCTGAGCCTGAAAATAGGTTGGGCGCGTGTTCCCACTCAGCTATTCGGGTCTCTGCTGAGACGATGCAGAGGTATAATCATTCCCTGATTTCCTCAGACCCACCCCGGGCGTAAGCAACACTCTATTCGTTCATAAATAGATTCCGATGTTGACACTGAAGTCTGTGGTCACTAAAGACGTTTTGGATTTCCAGTTTAACATACAAGCGTTACCCAAAGTAAGGTCGAGTACTCTCCGAGACTCATGTTCTTCTCCCAGTCACAAATGGAATTAACTAAATAAAGTCCATTTTTACTGCTTATCATTAGGGGACAGGGCTATTCTAGTTCGGTACACCACCCGTCTGACTTCTCGTTGAGTAATTTTAGTTTGGGCAGAAATCAGTTTGGAGATTCCCACCCTCGGTCCAGTACCATAATTAATTCATCTGCAACCGAACTGGGGCCTTACGTAAACGTTTAGCCCTTGCTATGCCAGGAGAAGAAGGATCTGGTGGCTTTGCATCAGCCACAGCTCCTTTCCTTGGTCTACCTGGTCGTTTCTTTGGCTGCACTGGAGGTACAGGAGCAGCTTTGGCTAGCTGTTTCCTAGGCCTTCAGTGCTTCCTTTTCAAAACGACAGGGGGCGCCACCGGCTGGTCGGACGTATTTGTGCGAACCTTCGGCCTCCCGCGCTTCCTCGGACAGACTGTAGCTACCTTAGACTTTTCTATTTTAGACAAAGTCTTTCCCGGAGCCAAAGGTCCAGGCTTGGCAGCCGTAAGTCCCGAATCTACTAAGGAACTGTCAGGTTTGGCAACAGATTTTCCTTTTTTACCCCCTCTTTTCTTTAGAGGCAGAGATTTACTAGAGGCTTCCTTCGAACTATCCTTTCGGATCTTTCTAGGTCTACCTCTAGGCTTGACGCCTATAGTAATCTTCTCTTTCTCAACCAATTTCTCTTTCCCTGGCACCACTCTTCCAGCTTCTAGTCTAAAGATTTCCATACCAGCCTGTT
Source organism: Sthenelais limicola (assembly GCA_942159475.1). Classification (NCBI taxonomy): domain Eukaryota; kingdom Metazoa; phylum Annelida; class Polychaeta; order Phyllodocida; family Sigalionidae; genus Sthenelais; species Sthenelais limicola. Next base: position 67,947,335 of record OW804096.1, read on the forward strand.
CCTGCTTTTGGAATTCTGGTGCTCGATCCAAGTTAACTGCTTGAATTGGCCCATTTTCATCAAATGCCGGCTTCAGATAATCGATATGGTATCGCATTAGACCTTCAGCTGTCTCCAGTTCACAGGTGGTACCTCCTATGAACCTTCGGATCTTATAGGGCCTGTCCCACTTGGGTCCGAGCTTCTTATTCGCTTTTGGGGGACAGAATCGATACACCATCTCCCCCTCCTCAAAACTGGGGGGCCAAGAACGCTTGTTATAATCTCTTATCTGGTGAACGGCAGATACTCCGAGATTATCCCTCATGTACTGGTGCCCTTTTCTCATCCACTGTTTCAGGACAGGCACGTATCCATCACATCAGATCATACCTCATACCCGGCCAAAAATATCTCATCTTTACTGACCAGACATTCTTGCAGGTTCCGAAGTGACCCGAAGTTTTAGGACCATGTATACCCTTTCCTCATGGAAACAGGGACTATTTTCCTCCAGTATTTCCTATCGGTGGCTAGTCTCGTCCAACCCAGACATAGCACACCATCTTTCAACTGCATACTACCAAGATGCTTCACAAATGTCCGAAACCCAGCCGACTCACCAGCAAGGTCTTCCCTGCTAGGAATTGGTTCGGTTCCCTCTAACATTGCAAGCAATCTTTTTACAAGTGGATCGGTTTGCTGAGCTTCTTGCAACACATTCTGCTGAGTCGCTAGGGAAACAGCATTAGTGGCAATGATAGCATCATGCGCACCGCAATCTAGGCAATCTGATCTTCCACATTTTTTTGTAGGTAAACGAGACAGCGCATCAGCATTATCATGCTGCTTCCCTGCCCGATGCAATATCATGCTCTGATCCAGCCCAAATTCCTGTAAGGTGAGTAGCCAGCGGGCTAACATATCGGTCGGATCCTTGAAATTGAGTGACCAACGCAAAGGGCGTGATTTGTCCAAACAAGGAAGCTCTTATTACCCAGTAAGTAATGTTGAAACCTCTGTAGGAAGGTTAAGACAGCGAGTAGCTCATGTTTCGTTGCACAATAGTTTCTCTGTGGCTTTGAGAGTCTATTGCTTGCAAAACTTAGAACCATTTCTTTTCCATCTTGAACCTGGGACATAATCCCGGCCATGCCAAAGCTACTTGCATCCATATCTATGACGAACCCACCCGCCGAAATCCGTAGCCACCGAAGACGTTTTGTATTTCGGACAGGGATATCACAGAATAGGTGCAGAGATCAGCAAGTCTTTGCATGTATCAAGTGCATCTTGGCAACGAGGAGTCCACTCTATAGGTTTAGTATATCGTTTATCCTTGCCTGCCGCGGTTACAATTCCTTGCAAAGGAATCCCCAATTTACCAAAATCTTCCATGAAGTCTGGGTAAAAGGAGGCAAATCCGATGAATTGCCTTACATCCCTTGCATTACTAGCGATTGGCCAGTCCTCGACTTCCTGGGATCTTCTTCGGATCCACCTGAATCCCTTGGCCTGACACAATCCGACCCAAGTATTCCACTTTCTGGCGGAAAAATTCACATTTCTTGGGTTTCGGACGAAGACCATAATTCCTAATATGCTCAAGGACGAGTCTAGGGTTATCTAGGCACTCATCAAGAGTTTTCCCAAAAACCACGATATCATCCAGATAAACCAGACATGATTTCCATCGAAGGCCATCCAACATCTGATCCATCATACGTTGGAAAGTGGCGGGGGCATTACACAATCCAAAAGCCATAACTTTGAATTGAAATAACCCAACACTGGATAAGAATGCAGTTTTTGACTTGCTCTCTTCATCCATCGCTACTTGCCAGTACCCACTTTCAAGATCAAGAGTACAAAACCACTGGTTTCCACCAAGTGATTCTATGCACTCATTGATCCGAGGTAGTGGAAAGCTATCCTTTATAGTGACAGAGTTCAGCTGACGATAGTCAACGCAAAATTGTTGAAAGAGCGATCTTTCTCTCATTTTGCTCGGACAAATCCGAATCGTTGACCAATTTCTTCCGCGGACACTCTGCACTTGGTGGTACTAAGATGTTGGGGGCTATCAGATCATCATCCGCCACAGGTGATTTTGTAACCTGTATTGAATTGATAATTGCCTCTCTGATAATATTGCCATCGCCATCTCCAGATAAGACAGAGTCCTCGGCCACTAGAGTAACTCGGCTCATCTTGCCCACCACCCTACTTTTGCCAATTTTCATTGGGCTGCCGGACGGATTGCTAAACGCTACCCAAGCAGTTGAACCTTCACCTGAAACATAAGTATTCAGGCTCCCTTAGGCAAAGTCTTTTAGCAATCGTTGGTCTGGCTCGGACATCCAAGCATCTGATGCGTCTGAGCCACTATCAAAGTCCAATTCCGCAAGTGTGATAGACCTGGGGTCCATGATCACCGCTTTCCTAAGTGTCACAGATCGACCAGTATCCACACTACTCACATTCATGGTCTTAATAGAGGAAACTTCTTTATTCCCGCTGTGCTTTTTCCATTGCTTGCACATGGCAGATTGTCCGAAATTCTCCAAAATTAATAAAGAAGTCCTGACCAATCCAGATTACATCGGGTAAAAATCTGCACCCAGAATCCTGTCTTCAGGGCCCTTTAAACCACTGACTACAAGACATGTAATCATATACATCCGACCTAACACTTCATACGGACAGAGCACACTCCCATATGTAGTTATAGGCGTTCCATTACCCATCGAGCACGCCATATGTACCGAAACCATAGGCGGCGCATGTGGAAGGGAAACATAGACATTTTTGGCAATCAAGCTTGTTGTAGCACCCGGATATACCAAGAAAAATCCATTTTCCCTGCCTATGCCTACAGGGGCATATCATCTCTTCCTTACTAATAACTTAGAAGGAATCTCCAGAGTTTCCAGTTGTTGAACAGATACTTTCCAAATACAAGCAGACTTCTCCTGATCTCTATCTACCAGAATGACCTGCCCTAACTCAGCTTGGTACTCAGGACACCCCCAACGGATATAAGGGCCCTTACCTGAGCCTTCCTCTACCATAGGAAGAAATCCACAGTCCGGCAGCGGCCGCGGACCTCCAGCTATCGGATCGGGTAGCTTCTTGTCGCTAAGCTTTAACCCTATCTTACACACTGGTGCCTGGGCTGGATTCCCAGTCTCTGTACTACTACCAAGATCCTCGCGGACTATGGTACTAAGAAGCATGTCATCCCAGGGTCCCGTCTCGCTTTCTACAGGAGCCGAACCTAGTTTCCTGAAGTAGCACGCTTCTCATTAGAAGCGTCTGCCTTCCTCAGGAGTTCGAAAAGAGCTACCTTCTTGGGACAAGCCAAGGCAAAATGTCCCGCATCACTACAGAAGTAGCACCTCCGAACCTGCCAGGTCCTTTCCCCTTAGCTCCAGCAGTTGTCATCACCTGCTGAGCAGAGGAACCAGTTTTTTATTCTTTCCTTGCCAAGCCTGGACAGCTTGCACTACGGCATTGCTAAGATCTTCGGACTGATCATTATCGTCAGAATCCTGCAAAGCTAGTGCCTGGCTGACCTGAACCATGGCCTTTTCTTTGGCGTTCACATTTCTGCGTCTCTTCAACTGGGAAGCTTCGGCTGCAGCTATTTCCAATGGAATAACTACAGCCTTCGGACCCATGAAGGCGGCTTGTAGAGCAGCAGCAGGAACTAAGTCCAAACTACAACTTCCCATACTTCGGCCCAGTGAATAGCCTGGAGAAGGTCAAACGGCTGTTTTAGCTTCATCCAAGCAGCTTTATACTGGTCGATTAAGCCCCTAAGAAAAATTCTTAGGCACAGAGTATGTAGAGTATTGTCCAAAACCACTCCATGAATCCTTCGGATCCCAGTTCCTAATTATTGCCAGCTTCGGGGCAAAATTAGCTTTCTACGCCAGGAACTGACACCTAAAGGTGAGTTCTGATCCCATTGCACCTTCATACATGAAGCCCTGCACCCTTGGGACAGGATTTTCCGAAATCCGAAAATCCGTCCGAAAATCCGTTCGAAATTCTGTCCGAAATTCTGTCCGAAATTCTGTCCGAAATTCTGTCCGAAATTCCGTCCGAAATTCGTCCGAAATTCTGTCCGAAATTCCGTCCGAAATCCGTCCGAAATTCAGCCAGGAATTCCGTCAGAAATCCATCCGAGATTCCATCAGAAATTCTGAATCTGAAATCCGAGATTCCAGATTCACAAGAGGGGCCAATGCAAGGATTTTTCAGCATCGAAAAATCGAGGCAAATCTTGATTCTTCTCTGAAGAGGCAATCTTGCAGGACCACAAAGTTTGGCATACTTATATCTCAAGGATATATGAAGAATGGCAATAGGTCCTAGCAAGTGAACTCAGCACTTCAGTGCTAACAAAACCGGTTGGTTAAGTTTGGTCACGGCACCAATTGTAGTGATCTCGCAGGTTTGTATCCCTTAACCTTAGCGATGTATAAAACAAATGGAACAAAAGGCAGTCACTACCTGTTCGCAAAGGGTTTTATTCTCGTGAGGAATTGCAAGCTGAGTGTCAGTTTACACAATCCTGCCCAAGTCTGAGGATCTCGGGCCTCCTAGCCAGCTAGGTGACTCATGACCACAGGTGTCTTAGGCAACATGCAGGTTTAAGTAAACATGGCACAAGCCAATATAAGAGTAACAAGATACTAGTTACAAGAACAAGAACATTTATAACCATTAGCAAAATAAGGTTAACCCAGGTTGCCGTTACTCTGGCAACAACAGCTGGACTGCTGTTATATGTAAAATGCAACAGGTAAAAGTTAATACATAGACTAAAAAGTCACTGCGGACCAGTACTGCCCACTGGGGTAGATCGGCTGAACTAACCCACAGCAGACAGCACCTAGAGATAAACTCTAGTGAAACCCAATAACACCACATAATTATATATATATAATATACCATTCTCACGAAAATGGTGCAGCCCATCCTAAAACAGTCAAAATTATATTTTGCTTGATCGATCTGAGAGTTATCTCAAGGTTATATATAAGCGGTAATATATCTGAGTTTGCCATTAAATTAGACCATTATTTTTTGTACAGGAGGTTATCAAATATTGGTGTAGAAAAGTTGGTGAAAAAACGTCGCACACCCCTCTATTTCTTAGTAATGAACATTTCTCTTATTTAATTTGTATATCATCAATTATTTCTATTACCATTCTCTAACTAAATATTTTCTTGATGTAATAGCCATGAAAAGTTTTTCTTTCCTATTATAAACACTTTTCAAATCGGGGACAACAAAAAAGTCAGATAATGAATTCCCATATCAATTAGATGAGGTCCAGATGGAGTACGGAGTCATCTTCTTACAAGATTCAGCTGGGGACTAGACAGCTAGAGGAAGTTGAACAATACAAATATCTAGGGACTGTCGTCGAGGATACCCTATCCTTCTCAAAACACCTAGCCAGTGTGAAGAAGAAAGTTTCTCACAAACTTTGGCTGTTTAAGCACCTCAGAAGCAAGCTGAATGTCCAACTAAGCACGCAAATTTACAAGACCACTATTCTCCCATTGCTTGACCAATCCGATATTTTCTATGATGCTGCTACAAAAACAAAACTCCAAACCTTACAAACCCTCCAAAATAGAGCACTAAGAATAATCACCCGCACTAATCGTTTCCAAAATACGGATGAATTTCACCAACAATTCAGCTTGCTACCCTTGAAACAGAGAAGCAGACTCCATCTCCTTCAGCAGGCATATAGAATGAGAAACAACCCTGATATTCTAGATACACGAAAAAGACCAACACGTCAATTTGACCCCTGAAAAACGGTTTTCAAATGTCCTACCCCAAGACTTGAATTGACTAGAAACTTTATATACTACAAAATACCACTATATTGGAATTCCCTGGGGACAGACATACAAAATTCGGAAAAACCCGAGAATTTCACAACAAAAATTAAAACTAATACTATTTGGGTAGATTGCAATTTTATCTATTGATCCAGAGGATACTTGCTCTCTGTCTTACGCCCCCAGGTTTTTGTAGTGGTGATTTCTCTTCCCCCTCCTCATGGTCTTCACCCACCCCCTATGGGGATTGTATATATGTTGATAAATGAAATATATGTGTCCATAAAGATAAAACAACCAGACACTTGTACATCGCTGGTTAATAACAATGAAAGAGAAAATAATAACCATAACTGTAAAATTCTTGAAAAATAACAAAGCGGTAAAAATCACTAAGTGATAATTTATCCCAATATGAGTGTAAAATTGTGACTATTAGTGTTATCTATCTTGCTTACAAATTGCATTTCAAAACAACCCAACCTTTATAAGGGCCGCCTGTGTATTGTCGATGCACTAGGCGTATTGTTACCCTTATTAATAACCATATTGTGTCCGGTAGGGCTTGAAACCCTCCCTATGCACACTGTCATTCTTGGTATATGAGCGTCGTCTGGTGGATGTATATAAATCACAAGTGTATATGGTTGGACGTCTGCTTATTTTTTAACCACCTCTAGCTGTATACGTAACAGGTGTGAGTGATTGACTGCTGTGTAGCGTGTAGACTACGTGTGTAGCGTGCTTTTCGCTGTTACGTAACAGGTCATCTGAGGTCGTGCTAGCTTTTCTGTGGCCAGGCGGCCGTGTGGCTTTCAAGGGTGTACAAGGCAACCTTGAAATCCATTCATGCATGAAGCAGTCTAGCTATATGGTTTGTATGCTACTATATGTGGACGTCTACCAACACCCAGACACCTACTGCACTTGGCTACCTAGAAGACAGGCATATAGGTTGGTTACCTCACCTGCTTCACAACCCTGCTAAGTCAGTTCACCTCCGTTGACATCCCTACCTAAGAGTGCTTCAACCCATCATCAATAGCCATCCCCCGACTACCAGTCTACTGCATCCTACTGGAGAGCTAGAGAGTGGTGATCTCTAACTACTTCACTTCCTGGAACAGATTCTGGCAGCTCTGTGGACATCCCACTGGTGCTACAGTTCTACTCTACACATCTCATCTACTACGTTGGAATATCTTCTCCCTATCTGACCTCCGTGACGACTCCGGAACCAGTCAGATAGGGTCCACATTCACCGGCACATCTCATCATTTCTTCAATCATCAAGCCTCACCAGGAGCCAACACCAGACCCTTATCATAAGCAGTAAGTTCTTATCATGTTTGGATACTCGGCAAAGATCCCTTGAGTTCTGTGGTAAGATGTGGAAGAAACATCGCGTGAATACTAACTGACAGTCTGTTTACTGCTACCCCTGGTATTGTGGTGTTACCCCTGCTGCCCCTGAAGGGGTAGGGACGAGAGAGGTTGGTGGTGTTACCCCTGCCGCCCCTGAAGGGGTAGGGACGGGAGAGGTTGGTGGTGTTACCCTGCCGCCCCTTAGGCTCCCCTTGTAAACTCAAGGTATGATTAATAATTGTATTCATTATTCTAAATTTAAATATTGAATTACTAAGTTAATTGTTTTGAAATACAGCAAACATTGATGTGTTTCAATTGATGTATATACCTGTACTTCTCTTTACAGAAGCTGGCACAAGGAAGAAATACATCAGAGAGAAATGATGCACCAAAATAAGGAAATGATGAGTTTGAAGGGAAGAATAAATTCGCCCTCTTCAAAGTCAATGAATGAATAAACAAATAAATATTTAAGCGGTATTTTTGTGGCCTAATACAGGCCAGCAACAATAGGAATTAACCCCCTCCCCCACCCCAATCATAATCACCACAGCATGACGAACCCCCTCCCCCACCCCACAGTGTGGGTACATGTAGCACCCGATATTACGTCCTGCGGCAGGCCGCCGACGCCGGGGTGACGGGAGGGCGCGCCGGTGGCGCCTTGTTGCAGAACACCCTGCTAGCGTATATTTGGACAGACGTACATTCAGTCTGTGGCCGGCTTGAGGATGTAATCGAACATGTGAATAATGTTACTGGCGTAGCAGTTCAGGGAGCTTAGACCCACCGACAGTATCACTTATAATGATTAATAAAAGTTTCAACAACAACAAGATGAAACATCCTATCATTGACTGTATCTTTATTTATTATTCTCAAATCCTGCTATTTTGTCTGTTATAATATAGTCAAATATCAGCTTTTATCCCTGAGTATGATTAGTTACCCAGATTTTCGGTACTTATCCACATTTTAAGACTTCAAATTTGGGCGACGTTTTTTCAGAGGGAAAAAACGTCGCCCAATCTATGTCAAATTTAATCAATTATATAAAGCTTGAATGATATTTTTGATTTTCTTAATACATGACTGACACCATTTTAGTATTATTTATTGAAAATTGGTCATTCATGACAATATCCACTCAAGGATGGTGACGTTTTCCTGCAGTAGAGTAATATATGATGTGTTTCGGGAAAATGAGTCACAAGTCATAAAAGTGATGTTATTGAAAGTGATTAAATCATCGGATCTCTTTGTTGGAATATTCTCATTTTTGGGTTGCCTTGCACTAATGATCATAGCAATATATGTGCCAAATTTCAGGACAGTGTATTAAATATATCCTTCAATTCCTAAGATCATCCTATGGAGTATATTTAGCTACTTTACTGGTAATTTCCCATTCAGAAATATTGCAAACTTTTTTTCAAACATGAATACATGAATACAACCAACATAAATTATGGAAACATGTCTTAGATGTCCTTAATATTTTCATCATTGGAATCCACTTCGTCGTAACTTTTCAGTAATTATGATATCTCAAAATCCAATTTATACGACCTGTGACTCATTTTCCTGAAACACATCAATCAAGAGAAAAAACGTCGCCCATTAATCAAGACAAAAAACGTCGCCTAATGTACACAGCCCAGTATTTAAATCAGGAGAGATATTTTGAGATTATTTTGTCAAGTAATTCTTAAAGCTAACCATATTTAAACATTAGGAGGAAAATAATTTAATTTGGCTAATATTTGGAAAAATATGTGAAAAAACGTCGCCAGGTGGCGACGTTTTTTCCACTGATTATCTGCTGATTATCAGGGTTTTCTCCTGATTGTAGGGAATAAGTATCTTCCAATGGTGGTATATGTATGTCTCCATACCTATGGTTATGAAATCAAACTATTTAGAGAAAATTTATATAATAATTATAAAAAGCACAGCCATTTTGTCTGGCGACGTTTTTTCACCCCAATTTAGCCATTTTCTTATAGATTGAGTTGGGAGCATAAATTCTGCCAATATATTTAACCTTAATATATCATTTTGTTTGGTCTTCATGCCCTATTCTATGCCATGAATTTTATTCATGTATATCAATTCAATTGGATTTTTTTCTATAATAACTATAAGTTAGGTAGTGATTATTTGGGTGTTTCTCCAGATTAGATTGTACATAACTAATAAAATATACATTATAGATACACAAAAGTGTATATATATCTTATTGACGCTCAGGTAAAGACGGATGCATCTGGTCAATCCATTTGTCTTTCAGATCAGAATCGACCAAGTTATTGACCAATAAGGGGAAAAAATGGGGGGTTGCACCACTTTCGTGAGAATGGGTCTATACATATATAATATAGGTTATATATCGAGGTTCAGCTTGGTGGGATACGAATAATGATTTCAGTCCATGTCGCCCATTACTATCCTTGCTGTTTACTACCGGCAATATGACCTACAGAACCGGATATACAGGCGAAATCATGAATCAAAACAGGTTTATGTCATTTCGCGCTCTATAAAATATGAAATAATGCCCCGAATTACTCTTATAAAATACAACAACATCCCTAACTATTTTTATCTTTCGTTTATTTTGTCTAACATTCCTTAACTGAAGAATCTAGGGCTATCCGTCACGATTATTTCCGAAGTGCACAAAAAGACATTTGTCTTAGTCACTTAGCAATTCAAGGTTTACTGCCAGGAAGTCCGGGGACATGTTCATATATCCAATCTAGGAAGGGTTCCACGCCGGCGTATACACCTGTAGCGCCAATACAACGCTCTCCAGAGGCCCACGATGCTACTCCAGCCACCACCCAATCGCCTTCCCCAGTCACGTCACAGTTCAAAGGACTGCCGCTATCACCCTTGATGCAGGAAAGATACAACCATTGTTCAAAATGAATTTTTATGTACATGGATATCAGCTTAGCCACGCGATAAGAGGTCTAGCCGATGCTAATCAAGCACCGCGTGTGGTGCAGATGCAAAAGGCAAGTCGAATATTCCTACGCGGTCAGCAAGAGCGCGCGGTTACTTCTACCGCCACTGCAAATAAGTAGACCCATACTGCTTGGTAAATTGTGTTAGGTATCCTTTTTTTACAGTCGGTCCTCTTTAAACTCTCGAGGTAGTATTCTACCATCTATTGTTGAGAGGAAACGTGTTAATGGGATCTCTGGCCTACACTTTCCGAATAATTATTAGTAGTAATGATTCTTTAACATGCATCTTGTCACAATCGCTTTTTAATATGGCTGTCTTTCGTGACTTAATTATGAATACTTGAGTCCACTGTTCACTAACTGAAAGAGAGAGAGAGAGAGAGGACAGAGACACACATACACATACAGACATTAGGTTATATGTTAGATATTATATTGAAAAAATGTACCCACATGACAAACTCCATCATCAGGGCCTGCGATACAGACATGCTGCTCCAATATGCGAGGTCCCCACCCTGGATACAGCCTCTCCCACATGGTTTGACAAACAGAGCGGGGATGAACTGCCACATGGAGCTCTCTTAGCACTGGACTTACTTCATCCTCATCGGGATCTGAAATGAACAAAAACTATATTGCCGTATTTATATTCTATATCAGAAGCTTCATAAAACCAAGCCCGCAAAGGTTTGACGATGTCAAAACAATGTTTATTTATGATTAGCCTAATATTGTATGTTGGAGTAATGTTTTGTCTTGAACAGTGTATGCTTTCATTTTTCGTTCAGAAGAAATGAAAACGCGCATGGTTTCAAAATGTGAAGCTATATTTGTCTCATCTTGAGTTAAATAGGTTTTAAACAAGTCACGAAATACGTACACGGGCTGGGAGGAAAGGGGTCAGAGGTTAGGTCATTTTTGAGTTTGTAACTCTAACGTAATCATCCCGAGTGTCACCTTCTGCCCTTTTTACATTATCGTGTCAGGTTTGAAGACACAATAAGACTTTAATTACAAAAATCATATTATGTTATGGAGAAAGGAAGACTACAATTTCACAATATCCTTTATTGGGGCATGCATGACGATAATTTATTCAGAGTATTTCTGACATACATATCTTGCTTTAATCCTCTGATTAAAATAACACTGTCAGTTAGCCTTATATATGTTGTGAGGGACTTGATTTCATTTTGGGTATAAACCAACGAATTTAAGTGTTTAAGTGTTTGGCCTAAAGTGGCTCAGCTACCAAACATAAGGTAGTGGATACAATAGGGTTTCTAATAATCATTTATGAATCTAGATCAGATAAGGGGATCAGATGGTCATTTACAGTAATAACAAATGTAGTATTCACATGATACTCCGGGAACACTGTACATGCATGCTAATGTAGTACAACTTAAGTAAATGGTTTTGAATGGCTCGATGGTCATTTCTCTATCATCGCCCTTCCTGATGTGTTCAATGGAAGTTTATTGCACATTGGGTCATGAACAGCACAATCTGGCAATTAAAACAGTGGGACATTACTTCTTATAAGTAAAATAAAATATAGATTTTGAAAAGGGATTTTCTACGGTCTAAAAACGTGTCGAATGATGTTAGATTTGAATGACGGTAGCTGGCACCACAATGTTTGTCTATTAAGTTAGAGACACCTAGAGGACGAGATGCGAAACACTATTGAGGGAGGAAATATGTTATGCTACCCCACCCCCGGCACACTATTGTCAAGTCATACTTAAAATGACAATGTAAACCATTTCTGAATATATATATAACATATAGGTAATTACAATGATTTATACCTTTACATCGCCTTCATAGGAGGTCGACTCAGGTCAACGGTACGGGAATGAGAACAGGTATAACCATATAGAAATACTATGTATATTATTACAAGACTATCGAACGCTATTAAATATGAAAAGTATAGCCCATAGGAGGCTAATGATATCACCAAGAGAGCTCACCAAAGCGTCCCCAGCCTGTGGCCCAGCAGTCCTCGTTGCCATGGAAACTGTCTCCCCTCCTCGGAAGCCGGGCCAATCCTACGTCTGGAAGAGTTATGTCTACCTCACCATCCAGCTCCGCCACGGCGATGTCGTTAGGGAAACCCTTGGTCTTATCCTCCAACCAGCCTTCGTGCTAAAGGTCAATAAGGGTCCTTTAAAGACATTTTATACGATCAAAGATCAACTAGATGTTTACAGTTCCTTGACGGGAGGAAGACATCAGAGTGCAAACTAGTGCATACTTGATAGACAATTGGAATATGGAGTCCTGCTGGCGTATCAATACACACATATCTATGTAAGATTTATAGATCCAGAGTACCACACCATAACACCACGCAGCTCGTTGGGGACCTTTATAGACTAAACATCAATGCTTTTCATTCCGACAGGTCCTAATCCTGATGCCTGAGAAGTTCCGCCAGACGCTAAACTTTTAAAAATTCATTCTACATTGCACACCATAGTATACATGCGATGGAATTCGGTTTTTCGTGCCAATGATTCGTATCTAGATTAAAGAGTATAATCGGAAACGGCAAGGGAAAAATTATTATAGCAAGTCCAGATGAATTCAAGAAAAAACTCTTATTGCTAGTACTTAATCATCCCTTAAGCTGTACGAAACAAATGTTATTTTCATTTCTCTTCATTCTCTAGTGTTAAGCTAACATGAGTTTATCAGAATTGCATGGCACTTACGATTATAATTCTTTTTATTTTGAATGTATCAAGCTGATCGTCGGCACTGATGTTGAAAGCTCCAGTTAATATACGATAATCATCTGGGCTTCTGAAATTAATCAAGAAGTTTTTACACACAGCGCTCTACCCAGAAGAAAGGCACTCGCCCTAACGCGCTGTTGGTGGTAACAACAAGGAATTGAAGACATCACGCATCTTTGTTGTTTTTAAGAAGTCCTCTAACTTCTTCGATATTTGTTTGAATATCACGGGAATATGAAGTGAAATATATGGACCAAGCTAAAGTATTTTTAAATACCAATGCCTGAATAATATCAACAGTTGTAATAATCGTACTAACACAATACAACAAATCAGGTTACATGACATTCTTTTCATTGAAAGTTTTGTTTTAAGGGCTCGGGTTAAAAAGACTGATAGTTGGAGAGCACCAGCAGCTTAGAGGCTAGAAGAGCTAGGGAGACACATTTGTCACACTCAATGGAGGTTGACAAAACTCACGGCATTGAGTCGAGGCAATGGGCAGCGCTGAGTATCCACCGAGGAGTGAGTAGCGCCGCCCCACAAGTATGTGAAAAGCCACCCCAGTCTCTAAGGCGTTCCATGGACAACATCCATGGCCAGCGACCCCTGGCCGAAACATCACCACCTATTATATAACCTGAACCTCGGGGCGCACCTGAGTACAAGAGAGGGAAGGTTCATACATGGCAAAATCTGTAAGTTGCTTTCAGGGACAAAAGGGGTGTTACTACATGTTACTATGCAGGAATATTTTAAGTAATTTCTTTTTACGAAGTAACACTGGAGTAATTCCCTATATTTACAGACCGCTATCATGGCAGATAACATTTGATAGATAGTTAATTCTATATCCATAATTAAATGACCGAATGGAACGGTGTCCAAAAAAAGCTGATCATTTGGGGGAGTAACTTATATATTATTCTAACGGCTTATCATACCTGTGCACATTAATAAGACCGTGCATACGTATGGGTAAAGGATGAAGATGATGAAGAGTAATATGAATAACATTACCGAATGTGCATCCAACAAATGATATAAAGGCAACCACTGTAAAGAGCATAGACTCCATATTGGCTGTACG